>CAWUFW010000073.1:2400000-4800000 GCA_963921515.1 Calotriton arnoldi | reverse complement strand
CACACATTGGTCTGCTGGAGATGGTTGAGCTTCCTCCGTCCAGCCCCCTGAGCCATCAAGAATATCATATTCTGATACTAATTCGACTACCTATCATAATTAACCTACACCATTAGTGCCCAGGTGGAACCGACCCAAAAAAGGAGAAAAAGAAGAAGAGAAAAATAAAGAATAAGACTGGAAATAGAAAAATACCAGCAATGCATCAATGCAATGATTTGACTTCACACTATCTATCCCTCTTGCCTCCCCCTATGTTGGGCCACCTCAAAACCCATTCGTTACTTCATGATAATGCAATCAAGATTTCAGGATAAAGGCACATGGCTACACAATCTTGTCCTCCAAGACCTCTTTAGCCTTGATCTCAGATGTGAACACTTGTGTCGTGTTATTCCATACAACCTTTAGTTTTGCTGGATTAATCAAGAATGCCTGTGGCCCCTTGCCCTGAAAGGGCTCGATTAGTTGCCTAAGATGCCATCTGCGTTCCACAGTTATGTGACAAAAGTCAGGTCGGACAAAAAATGAGCATTCGTGAAAAGCTTGCCTTGAATACGGGTGAGCCTTTTCAAAGATGCTTGCTGCAACAGATTGTTGCTGATATACACCAACATTGCTCTCGGCCTCCCTGAATCATAGGTTGCCTATCTTGGTACTAATCGAGTCCTATGAGCTCTTTGAATCTCCTGAGCCCAATTCCAATCTGGAGCTCAGGAAAGGCCCTCTGAAAAAGGTCAGTTAAAAATGCTCCTGTGCTGTTTCCCTCCTTTCCCTCTGGGACGGGAAACAACCTTAACAACGCGGTCATTACATTGCGTTTCCTTTACAATGTGGTCGTTACAACGACCACGTTGTTACATTGCAGTACCATTACAACGCAAGTCGTTACAACGACTTGCTCTAGATGGCGCTCTAAACTAAGGAATAGTATAATTTACTATTCCAACACCTTCCCTACTGTTACACACCCTGGAGTTGGAATAGTAAATTATACTATTCCTAAGTCCAGCGCGCCATCTAGAGCAAGTTGTTGTAACGACTTGCGTTGTAGTGGTACTGCGATGTAACAACACGGTCGTTGTAACGACCGTGTTGTAATCGCATGCGTTGTAAACGCATGCGATGTAATGGTATATATTCCTCTGGGACCCCCAGGACCTGTAGATTATACCTTCTTTGAAGATTTTCAAGGTCTTGCAGCTTCCATTGGATGTCTACTAATTGAGCCTCGTGGGCCTCTGTAAGCCCTTTAGTAACACCAATGTCAGTTTCCAAAGCTATGGTCCTCAACACCAAATTAGCCATTCTTTTAGCTATCATGGAACATGTTTTGGCCACTTTGTACACTGCACCTTGAAGCTTTTGAGTCACTGCTCAGGCTTTTTGACTGTCCGCATGCATCTCATCCCGATGCAACATGATGGTCTGATAGATAAGCTCCAAAGCTGGTGGGTTTGTATTGGGGAGACACTGACCATCCCCCGTCTCTTCTCCTACCAGGTGCGCATTTACATGTGTGTAATCCCATTTTAGATCCACTCCAGCCCCCGCCTGCCCTTTTCTCATCTTTACCATTAAGTCTTCATCTGTTTGACACCACAAAATCTGTTCTCAGTGATTTCTGGGTTCAATAACGCTCATTGCCAAATATTGCTGAGATTCAATCACAGGAAATGCTTGGATAGTTGCAGTATTTATTAAGTAGATTGGTTAAAATCTAATCAACAAGGGGCCCAGACAACTGACATTCCTAGAATGCCCAGCAGCCCTGACCTCACCACGTTCTATTACATACCCATGTTCTGTTCTAAAGACATTACCACAGGTGGTTTATTTTTTAGATCATTTGTGTTCTGGTTTTGAGGTGTGTGAAGCTACATGCATTTATAGAAGGCATTGAGGGTTATTGGAATAACATCTTTAGAAGCGAGATACATTTGAGCTCATCACTTGTGTTATCTGTGGTTGATTATTCGTTTTCAGATGATGTGGGGCAGCTCTACTTTATGTTTGTTTCCACGCCAGTGGCATGTTTTTGGTAGCAACTGCATAGAAGTATAGCGAGCCATCCATGGTACAGCAATAATTTTTCAGACTTTTGAGTATGCATAATTTGGAGAGAGCTTTGCACATTTGTAATGGTAGGGGTGTCAGAAAGCGGGGGGGCTCTGATCTGGTCTCCTATGGCAACATGGATAAAAGACAATTTTGGCTAGAATGATTGGCTCGCCCCAGGCCATGAGGTTACTTGATATTTAAGCAGTCATGACTCATGAAGGTAGCCAAATAATAAGGATCGGGTTTCACCAATGGAATCCTGGGTAACTTGTTTCTTTTTTTTCTATTTTTTTGCCAGGTGCTTACCTAGTGATCTGACAATGTGCATTGGGATACATGTGGATTGGATATTAATGGCACTTAATTCTATGCAATTTGATTGTCCTCCTTTTGTTTCTGGATCTATGAACTATACGGACATATGCTTTGTTGCAGGGGGAAATAAAATGTTTGGGATTTGTCTGCAATGAAATTAACTTACCAATATGTGGGCTGTATTTATATGGTACTGTGTAACCCAATGAGGGCCAACCCGAAGATCTTGATTACCTTTGACATTAGATGAATGAATTGGTTGTGCTTTTGACAAACAAAAATAATTAAAAAAATAAATAAAACTCCAATTAGTTGTGGAAGATGTTTAATACTTATGCCAGAAAAGTAAGTTGAAAGTTACCTTTTCCCTGTCTGAAGCTCCTGGAGGCTAATTTGCATTAGCCTGCTGCCAGCTACTCAGCCAGTGCTTGACCTTAATGAGTTGTGAAAACTGCTCACAGAGCAGAACAATGACTTACGCCTGGTGACAGGATGGGCTGGGTGTAGGTCATGTGATCCCTATCAGCTCAGGGAGGGCTTCTGAGGAAGTTCCAGGAACTTCAGTAACTTGAAAAGCAGCAGAGGTGATGCCTGTCCATTCATAGTTTAGTAAAGGAGAGACCTGCAATGGGAACACTCTTTGAATCCCAAACACCTAGTAGTCAGCCTGTCTCTGTCAAGTGGGAGGAGGAGCTGGCCCCAGACCCATTTGATGGAGCTTAGGAGGGGGGATGCTAATTTTCCTATACACACCCCTCACTGGCAAACAAGTTACCTCCAAAGGAAAAAGTCCTATGCCATCTTGGATTTCAGATTAATGCAATATGGGATGACTTGCAGTAAGGCAAATAGGATGTGTTGCAGAATTGTGGGGATTATTGTGGGAAACATTTTCCTCACTGGCTAAGGAATGTCCAAAGGTCACCTCCACCCACTGGCTAGTAAAGCCTATAAAGCTGGCCCCTTACCCACAGCTCATCAGAACAATTTCTGAACCTGCAGGTGATCAGAAGAGGACTGGACCAGCTATCTTTTACCTGGGTCAAGACCAAAAGGATTGGACCTGCTCCTACTTGTAGCAAGGATTGAGACGTGGACTCCAAGGGTCAGTTGATTGAACTTGTGGCTACATGGACACAACAACCTGCAAAATGCATTTTTACTGAGTGACTAGTTGACCAGTAACAATGGGACCTGGACCCTGCTGGAGTGAGTCTTGGCCTCTAAGTGCTGTCCCTGAAGTCCACAGAGCCTTAGACATGACACAGAGGAGCTGATATACAAACCCTGGGAAGCTGGAACTTCCAAAACCTCCAGAGTGTCAACAGGACTTTGTAGCATAGGTGTCCGATTTAGATGTAAATTCCTCTGATACGTCTTCCAGCTTGCCCCACTGGAATATTTTGAGCTCCATTTAAAAGTCCGAAGGTAAAATCTTCGACGGGACTAACCAGCTTGATTTATCCGACCTGCGCTCCATCGCAGTCATCCTGAAATCGTGCCTAGATCTCCCGCTTCCATAGACTATCATTAGAGCTTACAATTTTTGACACTATTTTCACTTAAATCTTTGAAAGATCATATCTCTGGTTTCCTTTAATGTGTTATTTTCGTCTCATTTTTTTTATTTAAATGTACTCAATTTTCTAATTTGTTTGCGATTTTTATTTTTTGACTTTATTAATGTTTTGGCACATTGTAAATACTTTTACAAATTGTTCCAAGATAAGCCTGTCTTCTCTGTTGCATAGCTGCCATCGGGTTGAGCTCAGGTTTGTTAAGTGACTTTTGGGGTTCACCTTGATGAATTAGTATTATTATTCCTTGAGGTGTGTGACTGCCCACCCCAAATAATCCACTTTCTTACATCACCCGTGTTGCCAGTTTATACCATCTAACTCCTCAACTCCTTTAGATCATAGGCAACCAGCAAAATAGACATCTATGATAGACCTGACAGCATTAGGGTGATCTTTCACCAAACATTTTGCTTTCTCCCTTTCTGTTTTGCTGGAATTCATTTTTGTTGGCTTTAGGACTCTGTGCAATTCACCACTGCTAATCAGTGCTAAAGTGCCTATGATCACTCCTTTAAACATGGTAAGCTTGAATTACACTCAATTGGCACATTTAATTTACTTATAAGTCCCTAGTCAAGTGGTACTACATGAACCAGCACCTGTACATTAAATGCTGCTAGTGGACCTGCAGTACTTATTGTTTGACCTACTTCGGTAGCCCTTTTAAAACATCTCAGGCCTACCATTGCGGACTGTGTGCAGATTAAAACTGCCATTTCAGCAGCCTGTCAAAATAAACCTTTTGCCAGTCCTAAAACATTCTTTTTAATACATATAAGTCACCCCTAACGAGGCCCTAAATAGTCCTTAGGGCAGGGTGCAGTGTATTTAAAAAGTTGGACATGCACTTTTAAGTTTTACATGTCCTGGTAGTGAAAACCTCTTACATTCATTTTTCACTACTCCAAGACTTTCCTCTTCTATAGAATAACATTGGGTTATCTCATTACACTTAATAAGTGATACCTTTTGTTTGGGAAAAGGTAATAATGTAAGGTTTACACTCAAATAAATTGTGATTAAAAACCCTCCTTATTGCTAAAGTCGGATTTTAAGCAACAATATTGAAAATGCCACTATTAGAAAGTTGACTTTTTGTCCTAACCATTTGGTGCCTGTAGCCTGTATCCTGGGTAACAAGACCAGGTGTAGTTGGCAGTTGGCCTTTGTGTATTGCTCCCAGACAGTGACACAAAGGGGGACTAGATGTTGGCACAATAGGCCATCCTGTCAGGATGGGAGGGGCGAAGCTGTACACAGGCCCACTTACATTTCAAAGGAGCTGCCTCAGTACACTCACAAAGGACTTCACACTAGCCTTTTGTAACCCCAGACATCCTGGGACCTGGACAGGAAAATTCCAGAACCATCCATAGCAGAAAAACTCTAGAAGTTTTTTTGACTTCAAATCTGGTACCAGGGATAAAAATAGAACCCTCAGATCCATTCTTGAGTACACTCCTGGACCTGTGGACACTACAGAAGGAGGAATACCTGGCTGCCAGAGGACTGCCCTGCTGCTTGAGGCCTGGCCTACTCTCTGAAAAGGAAGATTGGACCTGCTCCCTTCTTCCCAGGCAGAGTGACTCCAAGGATCAGATGACTGACCTCCTGTTCTGAGCTACAGGTCCACAACATGCTCTAGAGGCCTCCCTACACCTACCCAGCTGACGTGCTGCAACTGGACCTACCTACCTGGACCTGAAACTCGAACTGCTTGTACCCTGCTGGCTTCTGCTAGAGGGGGTCTTTGATCCCCAAGAGGCACCTCCCCAGATCCAGGGCCCTTGGTTGGCATCAGAGTGCCCTCCTCTGAAGAAATAGGAGAAATCCTGAAGTTTTTGGCTCTTTCCGATTGTGAACAGGTGAGATCTTGCCGCCCACGACCACTGCCAACGTGAAGCTCTGTGAAGGCCAACGTGAAGGACCAAACTCTTCGCTCTGCAGTGACTGACAACGACGACTGGTAATGCGAGATCTACACTTCATGCTACGGCACTGACAGCTCGTAGTGATCACCAATGCGAAGCTTCAGCAATACCCGACAGGATCTTCAGCCTACAACGTCAACCATCCATGACCCTTTCCATGCTCCTAGTGGCCTCCTCCACGGCAAAGTGGAGTGTTTGAGCCGGACTTTGAGAAAGCACGTTTTTCATCTGGTCTAATCTGGATCCTGTATCTAGCCCATGCTCCGTCATGGTTGGCAGTATACTTGCCTAAATCTTTGAAACTGCATGTCACAAGTTCTACTGGTTCAGCTTTTGACATTCTGGTCTCATTTTATTTATTAAAATTTACTCTGTTTTTCTAAATTAGTGTGGAATTTTTCATGTGTGGTGTTTTAACTTTATTACTGTTTGTGTGCTGCAAAAATGCATTACACATTGCCTCTATGTTAAGCCTGACTGCTTTTGTGCCAAGCAACAAAATGGTTAAGCACAGGTTGATTTAGTGACTTTTGTAATTCACCCTGACAGGGACTGTGGTTGTTGCATGTGAAGGGTTAACACCTGCCTCAAGCAAAAACCCAATTTATCGTAATCTACCTGTCCCTTGCTAATGGCACTCCTCTCTACTAAGGCACCACCAAAACATAAACTACACCAAGCCCTAGAAGCATGCTGTTGGAAAACGAGGCAGCATTGGTGAGGCCTGCACAAATAACATGACTACATTTGTCCTTCACTGGGAACCAAACACCCAATTGTAGCGCCTGACTCTCAGAGGGTAGCGTTGCAGAGCAGTCTGAGGCTTTACTCAAGGGAGGTGGTGTGGGCTAGTAATCGCCATTTGCAGGTGCGCAACAATAACACTCAATAATTGATTGTCCAGTCTGTACTTTGCTTTATAAAAGTAAGAGTACATTTATTAAACCCACACACTACTCAATACTATGCACCAACTTACAAATATACATAAGCTGTTGGAATTACTTTGTGACATTGCATAACATCTACACCCCTCCCGCAGAGGGGTCGGGTCTAGTACCACCACTCCCATGTATGCACATCATCTTGCCCCCTAATGCAGTGTGTTGAGCATAACCTGGAGCGAGGGCCCTGCGCACTGGCACCATTACAGTGGCGACCCACCCCATTACCTCAACCCGCATTAAAAATAGGTTCACCTGCCCTAGTGACACATAACCCTGACTGAGCATCTTATATTGACCATACAGTATGCACCCCTACATCTTCAGGACTAACAGTCGGGGTTGTTCTTCACTTAAGCGCAGCAGCAAGAATACATGTTTACGCATTACCTTAGAATGACAGTACTCATCACATTTGTTGGACATTAGAATGCGTTGCAAGTACAGCCCCTAAAGGCATCACAGTTGAAATCACAGGATTACGCATATACAGCCAGACACCCTAGCAGGAATGTCTGGCAACATAACCCCACTTTGCTTATGACATCACCTTACACAGGTATTTCACATTACATATGTGACTCTGTCCCTCTAAAAACGAATAAGCGTTAGTAAATGCAGTTCTCATGCAATTACACCTCTTCACCTCCAGGGGATGCCCTTCTCCAGACATCCCCAACTCAGCCCTTCACTCCATGAAGCACTTTGCAATACACCCTCAGCTGTAGAACAAAAGTTCCAGCCCAGAAGGTGTAATAAAGCAGGCTGAGCCCTTGAGGGGTTATCCTTTTCAACTCCCTAGGAAACTTAGGGTGGGACTTAACTTCGTGCTGGGGGGAGATTGCGCTTCTCCAGCAGCTCCCCCAGCACCCTTGCACCAAGTTGGTGGTGACCCCGTCCTCCTGGGGCCACCACAAGCACCAAAATAACCGATTCTTGAATGCCTAGCAAGGCATTATGGGGCGCTTCAGCTCCGACTCGATGAATATTTGATGAGCGGCTCTCCCGCTGTGCCGGGGAGAGCCGCGATCCAACTGGCGCTCCGCGCCGCCTTCCACGCTTGGTGGGGGGCCCGGTCCCACCCGGACCCCCAGGGGATTCATAGCAGCTCGGGGAGCCCACCCACGGCTGCTCCTCCCGGTGAGCGCTTCTCCTTGGTTTCGGGGTCCCGGCCCCACCCGGGACCCCCACATGCCTCCGTGTTGGAGGGCAGCCTGGGGAGCCCACCCCCAGCTGCCCCCGCCGGCTCCCTGCCCGGCCAGCACCCTCGCGTGCTGCCGCGGGAGCCGGCACTGCTCTTCTGGTCCGCCCGCTCCACACGGGGACTGCATTCGGCCCGGCAAGGCCGCGGGGCAGTGCGCCGGCACTCCCCCTCCTCCCTCCTGCCTCTCGGGGATAGGGGTGGGGTCCCGGGCCCCCGGACATCACGGGGAGCGCGACGGCACTCCCCGGCTGCTTGGCTTCGGTGGGGGCCAGGGTGGGCTCCTGGCCCCCCGCGGCTCCCCCGCCTCTTGTCTTCGTGGGGGGGCGCGACGGCGCTCCCCCACCCCCGTCTTCACTTGCTCGGCGGGGGCCAGGGTGGGCTCCTGGCACCTCGTGTGGCGCTCCCCGGCTTTGCTTCGGGGCCCGGGGATAGGGTCCGCCTCAGCAGACCACACCCCTGAGAGAGCTTCTCTTCCTCTTCCAGTACTTTTTAAAAGTTGAGTAGGGGGCTGGCAGGAAGTCTCTGTTTGTCCTATCAAACAGCGACACATCACTTCCCTGTCCCTGCTTCCTCCTCCTGGTCCAGCCTCTGGGTTTGTTCAAAATGGCGTCGTCCAGGGTCTCTGGCCACATGGTCTCTGAAACACGAGCCCTTCCCTCCTCGCTGCCTCCCCTTCTTGGTGCAGCCTGGTGCCTGGCACCCAGTGATGACTGCTGATGGATGAGCCTGTAGCCCCACCCATCTTCTCTTCGTGGAGAGGAGGCCTTAGCTTGTGGAAGAAAGGTTATCAATCCATCCAGCTGAGGTCAGCCCTCAGCCTGGCCCTGGTTATGACTGACTCAGAGAAATGTGACATTTCTGGATGACTCAAAAGCAGTACAAATATGACTTTGGACTCTGCAGAATACTCCTTTTCACATCCGCTACAGTGGACTTTAGTGCGTGTCTGGAATCTGTAGGCCTTATAAAAGTTAATCTAGCACATGGGCTCCACATCCCCATAGGGGAATAATGAAGTGAAAAACACAGTAAAACACACTGACTTTCCCTGGCATGTTCCTTCCCAGTGTATGAGGCCTATTCCGTGTCACCACCCACTTCTGCATAAGTCCCGCCACACCATTCACTTTGTAGCTGCTCCTGGACTGCGCACGCCAGGAATCTCCCCTGCGCAGCCCCTACACATGTGCACACGCATGTACCCAGCCCGGTGCCCCTTACTCCAGCTGCTGCGCAGCGACCTAGTCAAGCTAGGGGGACACCAGTAAAATCCACATGCAGTCTCTTTCATCATGAGTTCACTGTGGGGGAGTCCCAACTTATGAGGCTCTCTCACAGTAAAAGCTCAACAAATAGGTGCTCAAAAAGCGAAAAATCCGGGCGGCCCAGAGTATCAGAACCACCTTCTAACACACACCGCGCCCAGCTGATTCCTACAGGGAAGAAATAGACACTCTACATGGGTACACTTCCCGTATTCAGCGATAACTAGTTATAAGGGGTTCTGACCAGACCCCCCTTACTCACCAGTTATCCGCTCAGACCACCTACTCCTCCCATCCATGAAATCTCCACCCATGACAGGGATCCCAGACTACCCTAAGAACCCTCCGGGCTCTAGGTTAGATACCTCTAGGTCACTCATGGTCTACATGGACTCAGCCTAACTAGGCCTACCTTTGCCCGTGGGCATGCAACCTTATGCCTACCCCTTCTCTGGTCAAGGGTACAGTGCCTCAGCACTGGTGCGGTCTTCTGGGATAGGTCTACATCCCATCCCCGGGGTCCCTAGCTGGTCTCCCTGCCGGAGTTTGTTCCAACCAGTACCCTCTCTCCGTTTGGTCCTTGCACCCCAAAGATGCAACCTCTCTGGACCCTCACCCTCAGCCTGCCGCTGAGGTCATTCTGCTGCCACCACCCTTTCGGGATGACTGGCTTCCCTAAAGAAAGCACAGCCACTTGTGCTTTCCCCACACAGAAAAGCACCCTTTGGCCACTGGCCTGGCTCCCTGATAGGACCTCAGACCGGCCTCACTACCACACTGGCAGTGCCAGGGAGGAACACTGAGGGTGCCTCGTCAGACATCCTACAGCTTATTCCCCCCGTCAGTAGCTCCACCCGGAAACTACCCCGGGAACCTAGACCCCTTCCTTGTTCTCCGCTGCGAGAACAGGGCCTATGCACCCTTCCCTCCGAGAGGCGCGCTCTCCTCCCGGAATACCCTTAGAGAGCCTGTGGGCCCCGAGTTAGCTAGACCCAGGCCCACCTCTCATGGCTCTCCCCGGTCTCCCAGCAGCGCCTTGGGAGACCGCCCAGGGACCTACATGGTCCCTGGATGGCCTGCACCACCCCTTATGAAGAGCAGGGTCCCTTCCCTAAGATAGGCCCAATCTGCCTTCAGGGTAGTACTACCACACCAAGCCAGGGACCCTAAAGATCCCGGCTAGGCCTGCACCACCCCTTTGCGAAACACAGGGTCCCTTCACTTAAGATAGGCCCCACCTGTGTTCAGGGTGGTACTGCCTTGCAGAAGTCCACCTCCTGCCTCGAGCTAGGGGAACACCCCCATGCTCCTGGTCCTTGGGTTCAAGTCCCACAGGACCTACCTGACTGGTCACCTGACCAGGCATCGCCCCAGCCACCACCTCAGGCTCACCACACTAGCTCCAGGGTGACATCCAAGCTCGAAAACTACCCCTCCTTTGGGGCCACCCATCACCATGGGCCACCCCGGGGTAACCACTGACACCTCAGGGTCCGCCACCAACCCTTCACCTGGAAACCAGGGAGTACATCACCCCCACTCAGATCTCCACCGGATCAGTTACCTAGCCCACCTAGGGTACCTAGGGGCTACCACTACACACCATCACTCAAGAACTACCCTCCTTTTGGGGCCACCCCTGGGCTGCTCACCTCCCCACCAGTTAACCTGGGGGGCCTGCCGGACACTCAACTCTACCACACCCTCCTCCCACCGTGGGAAAAGCTTCTTGGGGACCCCCACCATGGGAACCCTGGGGCGTTACTACCCGGGGTAAAGAAACCTCCTGCCCCACCCTTCCAGTTGTTTTGGCCTGCGCCAATGGCAAGTAAACTTTCAGCGGGGGAAGGATACATGGGGCCCCTTCTGTGGAAACCCTCCCTGCCCTTCAAAAGCGTGGGAATCTCCCAGGACCCCCTCTCTGTCCTGTCCCCCACAAAGGTCAATCCACCCCTTCACCCCCACCTGTGATGTAGGTATCAGTTGCTGTCCCTATCTCTTGAGGAGACACCCTCCTCATGCAGGTGTAGTGCGTGTAGTGTTAGGGTTCAAAGGTGTACAATATGGCTTAGAACATTTGTATGCAATCATTTCCTGGAAAGCACCATCCCGCTAGCACATGATAATCAACATAGCGCGGTCATATCACTACAGTTCACATTTTAACCATAATCTCTTCACATGACAAATATGTGCGCGGGGCTTTCCTTTCCCATACTTTTAGTTCACCTAACCAAAACTTTGAACCCTTCTCAGAGCCTTGCGCTCTTCCATTTGCTCATTACTGCATAGGTAATGTGTGGCAAAACTGGACTTATCAAATGCTATAAATGCGCACCAGAATGGGATACTATGTTTCCCGCCGCTAGACACCAAAGTTGGAAAACGAGGCAGCATCTGTGAGGCCTGCACAAATAACATGACTACATTTGTCCTTCACTGGGAACCAAACACCCAATTGTAGCGCCTGACTCTCAGAGGGTAGCGTTGCAGAGCAGTCTGAGGCTTAACTCAAGGGAGGTGGTGTGGGCTAGTAATCGCGATTTGCATGTGCGCAACAATAACACTCAATAATTGATTGTCCAGTCTGTACTTTGCTTTATAAAAGTAAGAGTACATTTATTAAACCCACACACTACTCAATACTATGCACCAATTTACAAATATACATAAGCTGTTGGAATTACTTTGTGACATTGCATAACATCTCCACCCCTCCCGCAGGGGGGGTGGGGTCTAGTACCACCACTCCCATGTATGCACATCATCTTGCCCCCTAATGCAGTGTGTTGAGCATAACCTGGAGCGAGGGCCCTGCGCACTGGCACCATCCCAGTGGCGACCCACCCCATTACCTCAACCCGCATTAAAAATAGGTTCACCTGCCCTAGTGGCACATAACCCTGACTGAGCATCTTATATTGACCATACAGTATGCACCCCTACATCTTCAGGGCTAACAGTCGGGGTTGTTCTTCACTTAAGCGCAGCAGCAAGAATACATGTTTACGCATTACCTTAGAATGACAGTACTCATCACATTTGTTGGACATTAGAATGCGTTGCAAGTACAGCCCCTAAAGGCATCACAGTTGAAATCACAGGATTACGCATATACAGTCCGACACCCTAGCAGGAATGTCTGGCAACATAACCCCACTTTGCTTATGACATCACCTTACACAGGTATTTCACATTACATATGTGACCCTCAGTCCCTCTAAAAACGAATAACCGTTAGTAAATGCAGTTCTGATGCAATTACACCTCTTCACCTCCAGAGGATGCCCTTCTCCAGACATCCCCAACTCAGCCCTTCACTCCATGAAGCACTTTGCAATACACCCTCAGCTGTAGAACAAAAGTTCCAGCCCAGAAGGTGTAATAAAGCAGGCTGAGCCCTTGAGGGGGTTATCCTTTTCAACTCCCTAGGAAACTTAGGATGGGACTTAACTTCGTGCTGGGGGGAGACTGCGCTTCTCCAGCAGCTCCCCCAGCACCCTTGCACCAAGTTGGTGGTGACCCCGTCCTCCTGGGGCCACCACAAGCACCAAAATAACCGATTCTTGAATGCCTAGCAAGCCATTATGGGGCGCTTCAGCTCTGACTCGATGAATATTTGATGAGCGGCTCTCCCGCTGTGCCGGGGAGAGCCGCGATCCAACTGGCGCTCCGCGCCGCCTTCCACGCTTGGTGGGGGGCCCAGTCCCACCCGGACCCCCAGGGAATTCATAGCAGCTCGGGGAGCCCACCCCCGGCTGCTCCTCCCGGTGAGCGCTTCTCCTTGGTTTCGGGGTCCCGGCCCCACCCGTGACCCCCACATGCCTCCGTGTTGGAGGGCAGCCTGGGGAGCCCACCCCCGGCTGCCCCCGCCGGCTCCCTGCCCGGCCAGCACCCTCGCGTGCTGCCGCGGGAGCCGGCACTGCTCTTCTGGTCCGCCCGCTCCACACGGGGACTGCATTCGGCCCGGCGAGGCCAAGGGGGAGTGCGCCGGCACTCCCCCTCCTCCCTCCTGCCTCTCGGGCCCGGGGATGGGGTCCCGGGCCCCCGGACATCACGGGGAGCGCGACGGCGCTCCCCGGCTGCTTGGCTTCGGTGGGGGCCAGGGTGGGCTCCTGGCCCCCCCCGCAGGGGAAATCTTCACGGGGAGCGCGACGGCGCTCCCCGACTTGACTTCGGGGCCCGGGGATGGGGTCCCGGGCCCCCTTTGGCCACTCTTCGCGGGGGCGCGGCGGCGCTTCCCCGCCTCCTGTCTTCGTGGGGGGGCGCGACGGCGCTCCCCGCCCCCGTCTTTACTTGCCCGGCGGGGGCCAGGGTGGGCTCCTGGCACCTCGTGTGGGGGGACATCTTCACGGGGAGTGCGACGGCGCTCCCTGGCTTTGCTTCGGGGCACCTCTCGGGTCACCTTCACGGGGAGTGCGACGGCGCTCCCCGGCTTCCCTTCCTCCCCAGGGGTCAAAGGTCGCTCACCTTCCGGGGGCCATATCTCAGCCCCTGGGGGTCCGATCTGCCCCATTTTCGCATCCTCTTGCTCCTGGCAGCGTCCCCCAGCCACTGTGAGCACTCTCCTTTGCCCTCTGGTTCTCCAAGAGGGGGCATTCTGCCGGGAGCGGTCTTCACGGGCTCCCTGCGCCAGACTTTCGCCTGGCTCTCCTCCGGGCCTCTATTCTCTCTGCGCAGAGGCCCCTGCTTCTGCGCACCGGTCCTGGGCTCCTCTTCTGGTGCTGTTAGGGGCCTGGGGGGCAGTCAGGGGATACCTCCTTCCAACTGCCCATTGCCAGGCTCCAGCACCTTCCGCCTCAGCAGACCACACCCCAGAGAGAGCTTCTCTTCCTCTTCCAGTACTTTTTAAAAGTTGAGTAGGGGGCTGGCAGGAAGTCTCTGTTTGTCCTATCAAACAGCGACACATCACTTCCCTGCCCCTGCTCCCTCCTCCTGGTCCAGCCTCTGGGTTTGTTCAAAATGGCGTCGTCCAGGGTCTCTGGCCACATGGTCTCTGAAACACGAGCCCTTCCCTCCTCGCTGCCTCCCCTCCTTGGTGCAGCCTGGTGCCTGGCACCCAGGGATGGCTGCTGATGGATGAGCCTGTAGCCCCACCCATCTTCTCTTCGTGGAGAGGAGGCCTTAGCTTGTGGAAGAAAGGTTATCAATCCATCCAGCTGAGGTCAGCCCTCAGCCTGGCCCTGGTTATGACTGACTCAGAGAAATGTGACATTTCTGGATGACTCAAAAGCAGTACAAATATGACTTTGGACTCTGCAGAATACTCCTTTTCACATCCGCTACAGTGGACTTTAGTGCGTGTCTGGAATCTGTAGGCCTTATGAAAGTTAATCTAGCACATGGGCTCCACATCCCCATAGGGGAATAATGAAGTGAAAAACACAGTAAAACACACTGACTTTCCCTGGCATGTTCCTTCCCAGTGTATAAGGCCTATTCCGTGTCACCACCCACTTCTGCATAAGTCCCACCACACCATTCACTTTGTAGCTGCTCCTGGACTGCGCCCGCCAGGAATCTCCCCTGCGCAGCCCCTACACATGTGCACACGCATGTACACAGGTGTCTGCATGTAACCAGCCCGGTGCCCCTTACTCCAGCTGCTGCGCAGCGACCTAGTCAAGCTAGGGGGACACCAGTAAAATCCACATGCAGTCTCTTTCATCATGAGTTCACTGTGGGGGAGTCCCAACTTATGAGGCTCTCCCACAGTAAAAGCTCAACAAATAGGTGCTCAAAAAGTGAAAAATCCGGGCGGCCCAGAGTGTCAGAACCACCTTCTAACACATGCCTAATGGAATCATGGGTAGTATGGAACCACCTGAAGCTAAAAAAAAGCCAAACTGGACTACTATTTTTCAACAGTGAAGCATCATCAAACTCCAATCCATCTAAGCTCTTATGCTAATTATGGGTCAGTCTAGTACTTCCCAAAAAATGCAAAAGCCTGTAATTAAATCACAAACAAAACGTGTTCTCAACATACACCCCATTCTTTATCATGACTTCCTGAGCATCACATTTCCCATTGCCATATAGTCCAGAACACTGAAGTTAGACCCATTATGTTGCCCAAAACGACATCTCCCCAACTCTAAAGCCATCACATTGGCTTCCTATAAAGGCCCAAATCACCTTCAGTACCCTCTACCTTACACATTGATGCATACATGCATAGTCCCCTAAATATCCCAGTATTAGTATACAAAACTACTTTCTTAGCTCCGAAATACTGGAAGGAGCTTAAAAGGGGGCATGTGCATTCCATTTCCAGCACCCAAGCTATGGAACATAACCTACATGGCTCTCAACACAGAGGCAAACCATTATAGCTCTAGAAGACACTGATTCCTTCGTGCTCTAAGTTCTCCCAACCTGTGAGAGTCTTGAGGAATTCCAGTTCTTAGGGCTGCCTGTTTGTATCACAGGGAGCAATTTTACTCTGAATGTCTGAGTCAATTGAAGTCATTGAAATTTGCACGTAAATGTTAATGACTCAGGAGAGTGACACTCAAGCAGCAATTAATATTACAACACAATATATAAAGTGAATACAAATTGTGTGTTGAGCGTGACTTTTTGTCTGTTTGCAGCATAATCATTCTTTTTTATAATATATTTAATTGAGCTTCAAATAAAACTTCAAAACACCCCTCAGACTTACCCATCCTCCCCCATCTAGGAGGACACATTGGCAACCAAATAAAACACATTTCTCCCCATTACTGCATATTGTTCTTCAGATCATGGTCATTGCCTGCACCTCCATTGGTCCGTGGCTAGTTAACCAGTCCTTTGTTCTCACTGTCATCTTGGGGAACACCATCATGGTCCATCCACTACAGCAAACCCCCTCCACCCCCAAAACTCAGTCCATACCCGCACATCGGGCTTTCCACACACCCCAGATTTTGTCAAACTTGTTTGGACAGGCCCGCACCTTCTAAATTTGTTCCTCCACTCTCATGCACCAATCCATGTTGACTTCCCAGTCCTCCACAATTGAAACCCTAGCACTGCTCCATTTCTGGATCACATCACGCTTAGACACCATTATGGCCACAGTACAGAATAAATTAGTATATTTGCCCAACGATTGGTCACTCAAAGGGGCATATGTATCAAGCCCATTTCCCATTCGCAAACGGGCCGAATCTCAGAATCGGCCCGTTTGCGAATGGGAAAGCCTTTGGGATGTATCATCCCAAAGGCCCTCGCAAAATAGGGAATCGCAAAATTTGCGATTCCCTATTTTACGAATGCATTTAAGGAATCGCAAATTGCGATTCCTTAAATGCACTACAGGAAGCACCCAAGTTGTGCGATTTTGGCTTAAGAAATCGCAAATTACCACCAACTTCAAGTTGGTGGTAATTTGCGATTTCTTTGAAAAATGCACTTGTTTGCATTTTTCAAGGTGCCATGTGGCGTACATACATGCCCTTAGGGCATGTATGTGCGCCACATGTGCACACATACATATTTCAGTGGTGCAACAGGGTGTCCTTTTGGCACCATTGCACCCTTAAAATTGCATTCGCAATTTGCGAGTACCTAATGGGTACTCGCAAATTGCGAATGTCTTCCCATTCATTCCTATGGGCCTCTAGGCCCATAGGAATGAATGGGAAGGTATTCCTTTAATTGCGATTTGCAATTTGTGAGTCGCAATTAAGGAATATGTAGGAATCACAATTATTATTGCGATTCCTACATACATTGCATTTTGCGAGTCCGTAATAGCGATTCGCAAAAAATCGCTATTAAGGTCTCGCAAAACGATGTTTTAATACATATGCCCCTAAATGCCCAATATTACACATTTCAGCATGAGGTCCAGTGTAGTGTCAATGACCCCAGACACCCTGTTCCCTACACCCATCCAAAAGGGCCGCAACTTGGGACGTCCCATAATGTATGTAGTTATGTGCCCAGGTGTGAGCATCCATCCGAGCACCTGTCTGACGTGCATCTATTAATGAGGAAGAGTGGTGTCCTTGTAGAGTACTCCTTATGCAGGATTTTGAATTGGACCAGCCTAAAGTTTGCTTGTATCTCCACCTCCCCAGGATATTGGCATGCCTTTCCTCGCTCATCGTCCTCCAGTCTGCCAAGATCACCCTCCCTCCTGTCTCTAAGGGCTTTGAGCAACAGGGTGCTATTGGCTAGCAAGGTGGTATATACCGCTGATATGCCGTGCCTATGTAATTGGGGGCAAAGCAGCATAAACTCTAGGGGGATTTCCTCCGGGAGCTCCTCAAGCTGACCTATACATTCCCGGAAGAGGTATCTGATTTGTATGGAGTGCAAGTACTGACTCCCCGCCAGTTCATATTCTGCCTAAAGTGTCTCAAAGGGAATCGGGGCCCTCATACTCCACACATCCCTTAGCTTTGAAATTGTCAAGAGATCCCATTTGGTCCTTCCTCGACTCCCTGCAGTGGTGCCAATGTGGCAGCCTCCCAGAAGGCACGTCCAGACTAAGAACGCCCCACCATTCAATATACTTCGTGGCCCTTCTCCAGGCAACGATGACCATGGCTGTGGGGAAGGGCAACAACTTTAGATGCCCCTTACCATGCAACTTAGATAGCTCCCCAGTGCCATTGATCTCAGATCCACTGCCAAGGAAGGTTCCCTCTGCTCTGCAAATGATCAATCATTTGCAATGACTATCGCCCAGTAGTATAGACAGAGGTCAATGAGGGATGTGTGACCTGCCACGGCTCCTCCAGCCCCATTGCCCCCACTAAGCTGCTCAGTCTAGCATTCTCCCCCCCTTGACCAGACTTTATAACTCCCTCCCCAGAAGAACAAGTTTCATGCGACCACCCACCACCAGCAATGGCTTAGGAACCAACGTAATCCATTCTGACATCTTGTCCAGGCAGTGAGACTGGAGGTCCAGGGAAAAGTACCAGGATCCCAAATATAATCTGTCTCCCTACCATGTACCTCCCAAAGCGACACAGCAGCCCTGGGCATCCACCCACGTCTCCGTCACCTGGTAGGGAAGGGATTTACAGGCTAGTACACAGGTGCCACAGGAGCCCGCCATGAATCCCGCCTGGGCAAGCAGAGTATACCTGCCTTTGTCGCAGGAAGCCGCAGCTGTTGCCCAGTAAGTGGGTCTTCTGTAACACGACAATGTCTGGTGTGTGCCTAGCCAAACATTTCAAGACCATTCATCGTCTCAGTTTGTCACCCTTGCCGTTCACATTCCAGGAGAGGAACATGAGGGAAGGTCCGCCTGTGTTATGAAGGTGATGTATCTCTGTTGTGTGCAACCCCATTCTCCCCTTGTCTGGACACATGGTAAGGATACAGCCATTGATCACCAACATGCCTCCCCTACTCCCTCAAACTGCCCCCCTATTTACTATCAACTTTCCAGCCCACCCTGTTTCCTCATGTGGTGAGTATGCAAACACCCACCCCTCAATGCCTGAGGTACCAGTCGCCCACCCCAACACATTATAATTCACTGTTAGACTTGGCATCTTTTGGCGTGTTTCCCCTGACTTTTTGCCTTATGACCTCCCGGTTTTGACTCTGTTTTGTGCTGGTTTAGTGTTTCTGCGCACTTTACGCACTGCTGATCAGTGGTAAAGTGCAAGTGCTCCTGTATGAAATGTGTTATGGATTGGTATTTCCATGTTTTGGCTATTTGATCTATGTGTCAGTCCCTAGTAAAGGGCACTGCGAGTGCCAGGGCCTATAGATCAAATGCTGTTGGTGGGCGGCAGCACGGGATTGTGCCCCCCACGCAAACAGCCCGTAAAGTGTAACTCGGGCCTGCCAACGCAGAGCCTGTGCGCAGCCTGGGGCTGCCATGTCGACTTGGCAAGTGCACACACTTGCCAGTCCCTAAACCTTCCCTTTTCTACATGTTAGTCACCCCTAAGGTAGGCCCACGGTACCCCTGTGGGCAGGGTGCATTGTATGTGAAAGGTAGGACATGCCCTGGTGTTTGTGGCATGTCCTGATAGTGAATTACAGCCTATTTCGTTTTTCACTATTGCAAGGCTACCTGTTCCCCATAGGCCAGAATGGGCAGTTTTGATTATTACAGTTTATAATCCTAACTGACCCAGGGAACATGGTAGAAATTCGAGTTTAGTATGCCTGGACTCAGAATGATAAAATGCATCTTTTAGTGAAGTTGGTTTTAACATTCTGTGTTTGAAAATACCACTTTTAGAAAGTGGGTATTTTCTTGTCTAACCATCCAAGCCTGCCTCTGCTAGGTTGTGTATTCCTTGTCTGGAGTGTGAGTGACAGGGGCTGGGGGATGCCCGGAGACAGGGTGAGTCAGCACAGGGCTGAATAGCACGATCTACATGTAGATGGGTGGGAGGAGTACACCTGGGACCTGAATAGGGCTGGGCCTTCCCTCCACAATGCTGGCTCCACCTCCTGTGGTGCGTCTGATGTCCCTGGCCTGCACCCTGAAAGGAAATACGAAGGCTTGTCAACAAAGTGCTCCAAGACTGACCAGAACTGGTTTGGGCCAGGCAAAGGCCTCTCTGCCTTCAGAGAACAAAGGAATTTGGGATATAAATATTGGGGCCCTGACCCCATGAATTTAGATCTCGCTGGAATCAAGGAACCTGCCAAGAAGAAGAGCTGGAGAGCTGCTAGGAGGAGTACTGCCCCTTTGCTGAGTGACTGCTTTGTTGGGTTGGCCTGCAGTTGCTGCTTCTGTCTTGGGCAGTGAAAGGACTGGACTGAACTTTCTACAAACTTGTGCTGAGTATCTCCAAGGGCCTGAAACCGAGCTGGCCTCCTGTTAAGAAGTCTCAGGGACTGCAAAGACTTCACAAGCCTCTGGGTACCGCTTCTGGAACGCTGTTTCAATTGCCACAGAGGAAGGGAACCGCAACCGACTTCGTCAACCGACTCCATCGCTGGCCCGGTGTCCTGTTTGCACCGCAGACCGCACCGTCCGCATCTCGCACCGCAACCCTGGTCTCACCGACGACGACGTCCGACGCCATCGCCACCGAGCCGCTGCTTGCACCGTGACCTGTGGGCACCGTAGTTCGCATCGCATCGCTTCACTGTGCCAGCCGGACCAGACCGACGCTGTCGCTGCAACTGGCTCAACAGTCGTGCCCGCATCGCATTTGGGGCACCGCTCGCACGTTTGCGACGCACCGCTCCGACTCGCACCGCTGTCCGACGCCAGCTCCTGCACTCCGGCTTGGTCGCCTGTATCGCAACCTGTCAGCACTGCATCGTACACCGTCTCGCCCTGCACCGCACGCCTTGGACTCACCGACTCCGTCTGCATGACGCTCATCGAGCCGCTGCCTGCACCGCATCGAGGGACACCGCACCTTGCACCGCTCCGCTTTGCACCGCAACCGCGACGAACGCCGACCGGCTCGCACGCTCCGTGCCCGCCACAACGAGAAAAGGTACTGTGACCGAGTCTGTTCACGACTCTGCTGGCCCGTAGCGACGCGGACGGCTGGAACTGTTGGACTCTGTGTATTTCAGCATCGCGGTAGACCCGGACGGGGCTACCGGCTCGTACGAACTTTGCTTTTGTGTTATTCCTGCAAAGAAGAAGTTACCTTATCAAGTAATCACTTTTAAAGTACTGTATTGTGGATTTTTGGCGTAATTGGTCTTGTCTTTGAGTATATAAAAATATTGGTTATTTTTCTAAACTGGTGTGGTGTCAGTTTGTAGTGCTTACACTGTATTACTGTTGGTTATGTGCAAATGCTTTACACACTGCCTCTAGAATAAGCCTGACTGCTCATGCCAAGCTACCAAGGGGGTGAGCAGGGGTTATTTTATGAGTGTAACTCCCTTACCCTGACTAGGAAGAAGGGTCCCTACTTGGACAAAGGTGCAAGCCCTTGCCAACTAGAGATCCCATTTCTAACATTGGTTGTCAGCGGTGAGGATAGGACTTGTGTTTGCACTTGACTTACAGTGATTGGTGTGCACTACTACCATATCGCAGACCATTACGTACCACATACAGTGTCTTTTTCTTTTTGGCCTATTTTTGATCTTGCCAGTTTGAACTTGCTACTTCAACATGCCTGAATCAATAGCATCATCAATTGCATCAGGAGAAATTGCCTTTGAGGAGGATCGATTATAAGCCTACAATGTCAAGGAGTTAAAATCGATTTGCAAGAACCTGAAAGTCCAGGTCAGAGGCCTCACCAGGAAGGATGAGCTACAAAAGGCGCTGAGGGCCTGGGTAGCAGCCAGAGATGCCAGTGGGCAACCTGGTGATCTCAATGGAGAGGTGGAGGAGCCTGTTCCTAGGGTGGATGTGCTTTTGGGAGGGGGGGAACCCTCCAGGCCAGGCAGCAGTAGTTTGTCCCCAGAGGAGCTGGAAGACAGGCGGGAAGTAAGGAGGTTTGAATTGGAGAAACTCAGAATAGAAAGTGAGAGGGAAGAGAAAAGAATAGCCATGGAGGAGAGGAAAATGATACTAGATCATGAGAGAACGATCAAGGAGCTGGAGCTAAAGAGTAGATCCGGTTCAGATGGTGGCAGCAATTCTTCAGCACACACAGACAGGATTGTACACATCCCCAAGAATGTAGGTAAAGAGTACAAAAAGGGTGATGACATACAAAGGTGGTTTCAAGGGTACGAGTCGTCTATTCATATGAATGGGGTCCCTGAAAGGAACTGGGGAGCGCGGTTGTGGCCTCTCTTTCCAGAGGAAGCTAGGGATACTCTGATAGCTTTGGGTAAGGGGCAGGACCTCACCTATGCTGACATGAAAGACGCTCTCCTCACTAGGTATGGGCTCACGCCTGAGAAGTACAGGGATCAGTTTAGGTCCAGTAAAAAGTCTGAGGCCAACACTTGGTTGGAATGTGTGGATATGTTCTGTAGGTCGCTGGATGGTTGGGTGAAGGGCAGTAATGTAACAGATTTTCAGGGGCTCTACAATTTGATTGCATGGGAGCACTTGTCTAGTCTATGTTTTGCAGATCTGCGCCAGCACCTAGTTGATAGTAAGCTAACTGACCCCAGGAAGCTTGCTATGGAGGCGGACCGCTGGGTGAGTACCAGGGTCCACAAGAAAGCGTTTGGGGAGACTCAGCCAAAGGTGGGCAGGGTCCCCAGCAGAAAGGCGGGGGGGACAAGGGTAAAGCACAGGAGTTCTCTAAAGGGCCCCAAACTAGTACCCAGGGTAAAGGTTCCCAGCCCCCCGGTGATAAGAAGAAAGGGGTCTCGACAGGGAAGTCTGTTGAGACCGGCCCCCGCAAGTGTTATGCATGTGACCAGGTGGGTCACTTTAAGGGGGACCCCAAGTGCCCAAAGGGGACACAGCCGCCCACCGGTGGACAGTCCAAAGTGTTGGCTAGTGTAGCACTTGGGGAGGAGGGGTGCCCACAGGAGGGTGGGGATCCCGCAGAAATGACCCTCGTCTCACTAGGGGACAGTGAGATGGTCCCAGGAAACCAGGTGCCCCCTAACACAAAGAAATATAGCACCTGGGTGACCATCAATGGGAACAGGGTAGAGGCTCTCAGAGATACTGGAGCCAGTGTGACCTCAGTCTGGTGTCACCTGGTCTCTGAGAAGCAGGTAGTCCCAGGGGCATTCCACCAAGTAGTTGCTGTAGACAACTCTGAGCGCCAGTGTATGGTGGCGCAGGTTCCCTTTGAATGGGGGGTCTCAGGTCCCTTGAGGGTGGTTGTGAGCCCTACCATGCCTGTAGATTGTCTGCTAGGTAACGACCTGGAGCAGTCCTTATGGAAGGATGTTGAGCTCAGGTCTCACTTGGAGATGCTTGGGTTGCCAGAGTGGGCTTGCGTGTCTACTCGGTCAATGGCAGCCAGAAAGGGTGATCAAGAGGACTTGGAGCCTGGAACAGTGGCCCAAGTCCCTGCCAAGAGGAAGGGCAGGGGCGCGGGAAACCGGCCCCCGAAGTTCCCACGGACCGGGAGGAGGCGGACCTCGAGGGGGACGCCCCGGTGCCTACAGGGGAGCAGGTAGCCGAACTGGGAGACATCTCTGAGCTGACCCATTGGCAGCAAGAAGGGGGTCCCACCAGGGAGGAGTTCTGCAGGAAGCAGAACGAGTGCCCTACTCTGGAGGGTCTGCGGCGGCAGGCTGCAGACCAGGCAGCTGGTAATCAGTCCGGGTCACATCTGATCTACTGGGAGAATGGTCTCCTATACAGTGAGCCTAAGGTTGCTGAGCCTGGGTCAGCCCGTGTGCTGGTGGTACCCCAGCGCTTCAGGGCCTTCCTACTGGGTCTGGCTCATGACGTGCCTTTGGCAGGACATTTGGGGCAGGACAAGACCTTTGACAGGCTTGTCACCCACTTCTTTTGGCCCCAAATGCGAAGGCAGTCAGATGCACACTGTAGGTCTTGCCAAACTTGCCAGGCAAGTGGCAAGAGTGGGAGGAAGATCAAAGCTCCTCTCCAACCTTTCCCTGTTGTTGGAACACCCTTTGAAAGGGTAGGGATGGATATTGTGGGGCCACTGGATCCCAAGACAGCCATGGGCAACAGGTACATCCTGGTCTTGGTGGACCATGCCACCCGGTACCCGGAGGCAATCCCTCTCAGGACAACGACGGCGCCAATGGTGGGCCGGGCGCTAATGGGGATCTTTTCCCGTGTGGGCTTCCCCAGAGAGGTGGTTTCTGATAGGGGGACCAATTTCATATCCAAGTATATGACATCTCTGTGGAAGGAGTGTGGTGTAACCTACAAGTTCACCACTCCTTACCACCCACAAGGAAACGGTCTGGTGGAGAGATTCAACCAGACCTTGAAAGGCATGATCAAGGGTCTAACAGAACCCATGAGGCGTAAGTGGGACGTCCTCTTGCCATGCCTGCTCTTTGCATACAGGGAGGTGCCTCAGAAGTCTCTTGGGTACAGCCCCTTTGAGCTCCTGTATGGCCACCCTGTCAGAGGACCTCTGAGTTTGGTAAAGGAAGGCTGGGAGGCAGCTCCCAGGAAAACTCCCCAGGATGTGTTTAGTTACATGCTGGCCTTTAGAAACCAAACTGCCCGCTTCAGGAAACTCGCTCAGGCGAACCTAGAAGCAAGCCAGGAAGAAATGAAGAGATGGTATGACCAGAATGCCACTCTGGTCGAATTTCAACCTGGGCAAAAAGTGTGGGTCATGGCCCCAGTGGCACCTTGCGCCTTGCAGGACAAGTGGACTGGGCCATATGAGGTGGTGGAGCGCAAAAGTGACGTCACCTACCTGGTGAATTTGCAGACTCCAAGGAACCCCTTGAGGGTCCTTCACGTGAACCGCCTCAAGCCCCACTTCGAGAGGTCCGAAGTGAGTATGCTCTTGGCGACAGATGATGGGGTGGAAGAGGAGAGTGAGCCTCTCCCTGACCTCCTGTCTACCAAGGAGCATGATGGGTCAGTGGAAGGTGTGATCCTCTCCCCTACACTGACTCAGGAGCAGCAGAGGGACTGTCACCAGTTGTTGGGACAGTTCGCCCCACTGTTCTCTCTGACCCCCGGTGTTACTCACTGGTGTACCCATGACGTGGACACGGGTGACAGCCCTCCTGTGAAGCACAAGATTTACAGGTTGACTGACCGGGTCAGGGCCAGCATCAAGGAGGAGGTCTCTAAGATGTTGGCAATAGGGGTGATTGAGCCCTCCAACAGTCCTTGGGCCAGCCCAGTGTTCTTGGTCCCAAAGGCTGCTGCACCCGGTGCCACTCCAGAACTGCGGTTTTGTGTGGACTACCGTGGGCTCAACGCCGTCACCAGGACTGACGCGCACCCCATCCCCAGAGCTGATGAGCTCATTGATCGGTTGGGAGCTGCCCGGTTCCTCAGCACTTTTGATTTAACGTCTGGGTACTGGCAGATTGCCTTAACCGATGGGGCCAAGGAGAGATCAGCATTCTCAACCCCAGAAGGTCATTACCAATTCCGGGTGATGCCCTTTGGGTTGAAGAATGCCCCTGCCACCTTTCAGAGGTTGGTCAATCAGGTGTTGGCTGGGCTGGAGGATTTCAGTGCCGCCTACCTGGATGACATTGCTGTGTTCAGTTCCAGCTGGGAAGAACATTTACAGCACCTTGAGAAAGTGTTGAGGGCTCTGCAAGGTGCAGGCCTCACGATCAAGGCCAGTAAGTGCCAGATCGGGCAGGGTTCTGTGGTGTACTTGGGACACCAGGTAGGAAGCGGCCAGGTGGCGCCCCTACAACCCAAGATTGACACCATTCTGGCTTGGGAACCCCCAAGACCCAGACCGAGGTGAGAGCCTTCTTAGGTCTCACCGGCTACTATAGGAGATTTGTTAAGGGCTATGGCACCATCGTTGCCCCCTTAACGGAGCTGACTTCGAAGAAGCAGCCCAGGAAAGTGATCTGGACTGAGTCCTGCCAGAAAGCTTTTGATGCCCTGAAGGCAGCCATGTGCACGGCGCCCGTGCTCAAGGCACCTGACTTCTCCAAGGAATTCGTCGTGCAGACTGACGCTTCAGAGCATGGTGTGGCAGCGGTGCTCTCACAACTGAACGAAGAGGGCCTGGATCAGCCTGTAGTCTTCCTTAGCAGGAGACTACTCCCCAGGGAACAGAGGTGGAGTGCCATAGAAAGGGAAGCTTTTGCTGTGGTCTGGGCACTGAAGAAGCTGAGACCATACCTGTTTGGGACTCACTTCCGGGTTCAGACAGACCACAGGCCCCTCAGATGGTTGATGCAAATGAGGGGTGAGAATCCAAAGCTGCTGAGGTGGTCCATCTCCCTACAGGGAATGGACTTTACGGTGGAACATCGTCCTGGTACAGAACACACCAACGCAGATGGTCTGTCCAGGTTCTTCCGCCTTAGTGAAGAGAACTCCAATGGGGTTGGGTAGTTCTCCCTACTTTCAGCTGGAGGGGACATGTGTTAGACTTGGCATCTTTTGGCGTGTTTCCCCTGACTTTTTGCCTTATGACCTCCCGGTTTTGACTCTGTTTTGTGCTGGTTTAGTGTTTCTGCGCACTTTACGCACTGCTGATCAGTGGTAAAGTGCAAGTGCTCCTGTATGAAATGTGTTATGGATTGGTAATTCCATGTTTTGGCTATTTGATCTATGTGTCAGTCCCTAGTAAAGGGCACTGCGAGTGCCAGGGCCTATAGATCAAATGCTGTTGGTGGGCGGCAGCACGGGATTGTGCCCCCACGCAAACAGCCCGTAAAGTGTAACTCGGGCCTGCCAACGCAGAGCCTGTGCGCAGCCTGGGGCTGCCATGTCGACTTGGCAAGTGCACACACTTGCCAGTCCCTAAACCTTCCCTTTTCTACATGTTAGTCACCCCTAAGGTAGGCCCACGGTACCCCTGTGGGCAGGGTGCATTGTATGTGAAAGGTAGGACATGCCCTGGTGTGTGTGGCATGTCCTGATAGTGAATTACAGCCTATTTCGTTTTTCACTATTGCAAGGCTACCTGTTCCCCATAGGCCAGAATGGGCAGTTTTGATTATTACAGTTTATAATCCTAACTGACCCAGGGAACATGGTAGAAATTCGAGTTTAGTATGCCTGGACTCAGAATGATAAAATGCATCTTTTAGTGAAGTTGGTTTTAACATTCTGTGTTTGAAAATACCACTTTTAGAAAGTGGGTATTTTCTTGTCTAACCATCCAAGCCTGCCTCTGCTAGGTTGTGTATTCCTTGTCTGGAGTGTGAGTGACAGGGGCTGGGGGATGCCCGGAGACAGGGTGAGTCAGCACAGGGCTGAATAGCAAGATCTACATGTAGATGGGTGGGAGGAGTACACCTGGGACCTGAATAGGGCTGGGCCTTCCCTCCACAATGCTGGCTCCACCTCCTGTGGTGCGTCTGAAGTCCCTGGCCTGCACCCTGAAAGGAAATACGGAGGCTTGTCAACAAAGTGCTCCAAGACTGACCAGAACTGGTTTGGGCCAGGCAAAGGCCTCTCTGCCTTCAGAGAACAAAGGAATTTGGGATATAAATATTGGGGCCCTGACCCCATGAATTTAGATCTCGCTGGAATCAAGGAACCTGCCAAGAAGAAGAGCTGGAGAGCTGCTAGGAGGAGTACTGCCCCTTTGCTGAGTGACTGCTTTGTTGGGTTGGCCTGCAGTTGCTGCTTCTGTCTTGGGCAGTGAAAGGACTGGACTGAACTTTCTACAAACTTGTGCTGAGTATCTCCAAGGGCCTGAAACCGAGCTGGCCTCCTGTTAAGAAGTCTCAGGGACTGCAAAGACTTCACAAGCCTCTGGGTACCGCTTCTGGAACGCTGTTTCAATTGCCACAGAGGAAGGGAACCGCAACCGACTCCGTCAACCGACTCCATCGCTGGCCCGGTGTCCTGTTTGCACCGCAGACCGCACCGTCCGCATCTCGCACCGCAACCCTGGTCTCACCGACGACGACGTCCGACGCCATCGCCACCGAGCCGCTGCTTGCACCGTGACCTGTGGGCACCGCAGTTCGCATCGCATCGCTTCACTGTGCCAGCCGGACCAGACCGACGCTGTCGCTGCAACTGGCTCAACAGTCGTGACCGCATCGCATTTGGGGCACCGCTCGCACGTTTGCGACGCACCGCTCCGACTCGCACCGCTGTCCGACGCCAGCTCCTGCACTCCGGCTTGGTCGCCTGCATCGCAACCTGTCAGCACCGCATCGTACACCGTCTCGCCCTGCACCGCACGCCTTGGACTCACCGACTCCGTCTGCACGACGCTCATTGAGCCGCTGCCTGCACCGCATCGAGGGACACCGCACCTTGCACCGCTCCGCTTTGCACCGCAACCGCGACGAACGCCGACCGGCTCGCACGCTCCGTGCCCACCACAACGAGAAAAGGTACGGTGACCGAGTCTGTTCACGACTCTGCTGGCCCGTAGCGACGCGGTCGGCTGGAACTGTTGGACTCTGTGTATTTCAGCATCGCGGTAGACCCGGACGGGGCTACCGGCTCGTACGAACTTTGCTTTTGTGTTATTCCTGCAAAGAAGAAGTTACCTTATCAAGTAATCACTTTTAAAGTACTGTATTGTGGATTTTTGTCGTAATTGGTCTTGTCTTTGAGTATATAAAAATATTGGTTATTTTTCTAAACTGGTGTGGTGTCAGTTTGTAGTGCTTACACTGTATTACTGTTGGTTATGTGCAAATGCTTTACACACTGCCTCTAGAATAAGCCTGACTGCTCGTGCCAAGCTACCAAGGGGGTGAGCAGGGGTTATTTTATGAGTGTAACTCCCTTACCCTGATTAGGAAGAAGGGTCCCTACTTGGACAAAGGTGCAAGCCCTTGTCAACTAGAGATCCCATTTCTAACATTCACCCTACTGAGAGTGCAGTTCAACGACTCTGTGGCATGTTGCCGGGCCCCACAGCTCTCCACTCATTCTGTGCTCCAGTCAGATGTGTTCCATTGTCCCATGCTGCGACTAGCAGTCACTTGGTGGTGCATGCCCTCCTGCCAGGACTCTCAAACAATTTTGTCTGCTGTCATGGGTGTCTCCAAGGGTGGGACAAAATCCCCCCCTGGCTCCAGAGACTTCCTCACTGTGTCCTGAATCAGAGAAGTCCATCACCAAGGTGGACCATTTACTATTTGTGGACCAAGGGTACCCCATCTGGACCTCCTGGGCCACCTTTGAGTGCTCCATCTGTGCCTGATCCTTTGTAGGGGTTCCTCTGCCCCACCGCCAGGCAGAGTGACCGGATCTCTGCTCTTGCCATTCAGGATCAGAGCCCTGGTCAGCCGATCTGGACCCCGGATACCCCTTTCACTTTTCTCAAGCCAGTCCCAAACCTCAGCCACTGAAGCAAAGAAGAAAGGCTCCCCCTCTAAGCACATGCACAGTTTTGCAGGCCAGAGAGGAGCATATTTCAAATTCAGGCCTCTCAGCTGCTGTTTCATCCTTAGAAATGTTTCCCTTTGCCGCTAGACTGCCGTAATGAGGTTGGGATAGATGTTTACCAGGTTGCCCTTGACCTGCCAAGCACCCTTTGCACGTGCCTTCTGTAGAATGCAGTTCCGGTCTCTGACGATTAATAGTTTAGCAATTATCGGCCTGGGTGGCGCTCCCGGTGCCGGTGCGCTCTCTCTACAATATACAAGTTGGAGGCTCTACCTCTAAGCGCCTCCTTCTGCAGCCACTGTTCCACAATTAACTCCATACTGGGGCTCTCCACATGCTCTGGGACCCCAATGATACAGATGTTGTTTCGCTTAGAGTGGCCCTCTGCCTCGTCCATGTGAGTAGTCAGCTTGTTGATCTCCGACTGCACCTGCCGAATCGTTGTAGCATGATCCGTGACGGTTTGATCTCGGTAAAAGAATGTCAATGTCAACCACTTTTGCCATGAGTTTGCGGTGATCTGCCCACAACAGGCCTACATTCTGAGCCACATCTCTATCTTCCATTCCAACACCACATTTGTGTCATGGATTGCCACCAGGATCTTGTCCATGTGTGCTTGAGTGGCATTTCCCCTCTGGCTCCATACCATTGTCCGTTTCAGGCCAGGCGTCTCAGCCCTCTGCGCCAACTTAGCCTGCTTTGGGTACACCATATCCACCACACGGTCTCCGGCTGAGCCGCTGCAACCCAACACGGTGCAAATGAAGAAAGCCCACACACAGCCCACTCCAGGGGAGACTTTGCAGTGCAGGGTATCCCCAGTCATGGGTCACCGCAGCGATGGGGGCAGTCACCAAAAGATCTGAACACACTAACACGGCCAGCGTGTAGCTTGGTTCCCCAGTGTACCCTCAAAGAGCCACCATCAGCCCCTGTTCCAGCAGGTGCAACGAGATTAGCCTGGCCAGGCCCGATCAAGCTTCAGGACATCCCTGGGTGCTAAAGTTTCTCAAAGGAGCTCAAACAGTGTGGCCAAAGATCCCCCCTTCAGGTTTCTGTTTTTTCTGCCCCAGCAGTATGTCATTACTTATGATGGGCCACCAGTGCTCCGATGGGCCTAGGGGCTGACACTTCCTCTACTGCCATGCTCCACGAGTGCCACAGCCTGGTCTAGGCACTCTGTCTGACTGCTACAAAAATGTCCCAAAAACGGGCCCAAACAGTTTGGCCAAATGTCCCCTTGCTGGCTTCTAGCCCCAGCAGGACTTCCTCACTTGTGAAGGACCACCAGCATTCCAATGGGCCCAGTGTTCGACATGCCATCTTTGGCCATGCCCCATGAGTATCACTACCCGGTTTGGGCCTCTTCAGCGTGCGGTGACTGTTCCCAGCCACCGAACCCATCCTTCATCCCACAGGTGCCTCAGGATAAGGGGGAATGCCTGGTGAGCACCACACCCTAGTCTCGTGGGGGATGCCTGGTGAGCGCCGCACCCTGATTTCGCAGCTTCAGCCCTGGTGTAGCAACTCTCCGACACCTGGGGCCTCCGCTACTGCTGGGCTGTGCGGATGTTGCTCGGACTTCAGGGTGTCACCTCTATAGATTTCATGGCCCTCCTCGGACCCCACTTTTTCAAATGGAAGAGGAAAGTAGGCCCTAGTCTGTCCACCTTTCACGTGCCCCGCTTTGCCTTAAGTCCACAACTGCCCACTTGGCCGGGATTTCAACAGGATGACTTGCTAGGGGGGCCAGCGGCACGGAGCCAAGCAGAGATCAATCACCGCCATTGCCTTCAAGGTAATGGCCCACAGCATAATTAATCTTCATCAGAGCAGCATGAAGCTATCCTACACAAGTAAGGTAGAAAGTTGAATAATGCACCTGCCACAAGGATCTATCTGTAAGGAGAAGGTCAGAGGTATGAATCCCAAAGAGGCGTTTTCAGCCTTTCAACATTTTAAAGTTTACAAGATGAGAGGTTAGTCGGTTGGGCACTCGTTGTGTTGCTAGAAACTTTGTAGCTAGCCCAGACCCCCAGGTCCCTATCACATAAAGTGAGCTGAGATCTGAGATTCGCAATTAGGTAATAGCTATTTCCAAAGTATTTAACTCCATGAGTTTCATATACTGATTCCTAGTGGGTTGTAAATCGAACAACCTCATTCATTTTAATGAGGTAGAACGCAATTTACGACCCTCTAGGAATGGTTAAAATCACAGGGATGGTGACCTGCTGGGGTCAGCAGACCACCATGTCTGTGATTGCTTTTAAATAGAGCAATCTTTTTTTTTTTAATGCAGCTCATTTTCCTTAAAGGAAATGGGACCACTGCCTGCTCTTAAAAAACATTTTTACAACCATTCCCTTGGGGACCCCTTCCCATTTGCGAATGGGCTACCACCTACTTAAAGTAGGTGGTAAAATGTGAATGTTTTTCAACCGCATTCACGGTAACAAAACATTCATACATACAATTAGGATTCGCTATTTGGAAGGGACGCCCCCGAAACACGCCCCTTCCAAATACCGAATCGCAAACCCATTTTGCGATTCGGTAACAGGTTACCGAATCGCAAAATATGGTTGAATACATGTAAAAAGCCTTTTTTGTGTTCGCAAACGGGCCGATTCTTCAAATCGGCCCGTTTGCGAACGCAAAATTGGTTGATACATGTGGCCCTCAGTCTCCGCAACAGTTTTGGGCTGAGTGGCTTCTCAGCAGTCGGAGAGCTGGAGCAGCGCTGTTTAAGCAACTCAAACACGGTAAATGGTTGCTTTTGACCGGTACTTTCAAAGCACGTGCAGCTTTGGACTGGGAATATAGCGGCATTTATTGAAATATGTAAGTTAAATAATAGAACATAGCACAACATACAAAAATCAATATAAGAAAACATATATAACTTAAAAGGCCACATCGCAAGAAAACAGACCTAATAAAACGCAACACAACAACTGTACTACAAACAGCAGCGCAAAAAATAAAAAAACAGACCACAGAACACATCACCACCGCAACAAAATGCCACAAGCGCTGCCTTAACTTACCACCTAGGACGTGAAATAGCGACAGCTAAAAATATTTTGTGATCCCACCCCCGGACAGGAAAGTTGTGGACAATGTTAGTGCAACTAATTATGTTATTATCAGATACGGTATTACAATGTTTGTCGATAGGGCCTGATTAGCAAGTGAGACAAAAAAATCCCTCCGTTTATTGTGAGAAGACAAGAGAATCCTCCCTTTTTTTAATGCGAATTTTATAGAGGCCAGCAAAGTTTATCAGGATAACCCCGTGCCGTTTCGAACTTTGTTGAGGTGAACGTTGTTCTGTGGCCTTTTGGCTGTCGGGTGAGAGTGAAAGCCAAGGCCGTGACATAAAACCAGAACAATGCGTGGTGACATTTGTCTGTGCTAAGGACCCACGCCTCTCCAAAAAAAACGAGCTGAACAGGACAAGGCGCGCAACAATGCTCTTCCTTTGTTTTATTGCTAGCATTCTCTTCATGTTGTGCCAAGGAAGGTTGTTCTAGGAAGTGCCAATGATTAACTGCTAATGTTTTTACCTGCTATTCCCAGGGAATTTTCGTTGACTTGTAGTGTAGTGCTGTGTGGGAAGATATTATTGAACCCAGGCAGATAACCCGAAGTAAACACATTGGTGTGACTTATTTGTCTGGGCAGGATGGACTTGGTATTTTTAAGGTACAGAATTTCGCACTCTTTTTGTAGACTGCGTCCCCTGTTAACGTTTTCATTTTTACAGCTTCTTGCCATTGTTAAGAATAGCAATAACATCCTTGTCTGTTTTACTGACATGACTAGACTGAAGGCCGAGGACGCACAAAACCTGGAGAGGACCTATCTATTGAATATTTTCGATTTTTGTAAAACAGTGTTCTATTTAGTAACAATTTAGCCGCATGTCTGCATAAACCTCTTGCAAATGCATATTAGATGAAAGTATAATCCCCAGTCGAGGCAGATGGGTTGTACTGGTGAACACATCCTTGTTGTTGAGGTGTGTGTGTGTTACTGAAAGTATTATTTGATCTTTAAATATGAATGCGCAATCCTAAATACTATGGGGCACATTTACTATGATATCACGCAATGCGGAACAGCCACTTGTGCTGCGTTGCGTGAAAGGGATAGAGTAGAAAGGCTCCCTATTTACACAGATAATGGAGCATTTCGGCTGTGTGCTGCTTAGCGCCAACGCAGGCACCCTTGCATCAACTGGCAAACAGAAATGACACACACCCACTTGCTAAATTAGTTTATGTCACCAGGTGCTCATCATCATCATAACTAACAAGCATTTCCAATGTAATAGGTCTCACATTTACGAGATTTTGAGCTATTGGCAATGCAATAGCTTAACCTCTCGCAAATGCGAAATCTATTGCATTGCAAATGTTTGTTTGTTTACTAGCGCCTATGCGGCGCTTTCACATTCATGGAGGCAGCGCCCTTTTCTTTAGACAAGCCGAGGGGCTTGGCTGACATTAAAGTGAAACTGCGGCATGGGCTGCTTTGACAAAACAAAGCATCTGTTTATCAAGTTGACAAACATGTTTTTTTTTGTAAAAGTGCCCATGCCGCTAATTGTACAATCTCCTAGTTATAGTTTCCCTAACTTGGGCCAATAGGGCAGTGGTAGTGGCCGCCTCGACAAAATATTTTTACCTGGCAACTGTGGCTCCAGAGAATTCCATGAAGGCCCTCATTAAATGCATCTTTTTAAAACCGAGCAATCCCTGGTCGCCCAACCTTTCCACAGCTAAAGATCTGCTACAATCAGCGACCAAGAACTGGGAATCAAGCTTAATCAACTACGCAACCATCAAATCAGTAATAAAAAGGCAATTAGGCACCTGCCTCGCACTTTGGATATGGAATCCTTGGCAGCCAGAGACTTTCATGAAACCCTATGCCTCCCTCAAATTTTACATATTCACAAGCCCCACCTCATGCAGGTCGTGGGGAGACAAGCACTCAACCGGATCTTAGACGCAACACTACACCCGCTCCCCTTAAAAGATCTATATCCATCTTGGAAAGCTCTGTTGAACAGCATGTCGTCTATGTAACTACAAAAGGGAGTCCCTGGTACATATTTTGTTATGCTGCCCGGCCTTGCGGCAAGCCCGTGCAATCTACCTCAGACCCATACTACTCCAATTGGGCACCCACAATGCAAAGGAGGCTGTTTGCTAGCTCTACTCTTTGGACATTGTGAAGAACTTGGCCAACTTTGGTAAATGTGTACATCATACTCGGACCCTTTTGAAAGGCAAGTTGGCAGAGACTGACTAACAGCCCGACGAGCCCAGGGAGGGCTCTCTTCATCGCATAACAGCCGATTTGATCAAGGGGCTGCATTGAGCATCAATTTTGTATTAATGATTTCAATTACTATGCTAATACTGGCTGTCCATACATCTCCTCGACGGCCTGGTTCTAAACATTAGAAGTTTTTAACTTTCACTTCTTATGACTCCAATCTTTTTGCTACATGTTTTAATTTTGTATATTGTAATGGTTTTAAGTTATCACACAATAAATTCATTCAGTGTTAGTGAGGTAATGATGGTTGGATTCCATAGTGCTCTATTTCCCTGTCTGTGTTGCATCCTGTTTGGAAAAGCACTGCTGTTGAGGCTGAAGAGAACAGCTCTTAGCTCAGCCTGGATCTCCTGCCTTGCTGCAAGTGTCTCTGACTTTCAGTTTATTTACAGCTAAAGTTCAAACTTTTACATAATATGTATATTTTTGATTGTTTCACTTTGGCAATTTAGAATATATCACTGTACCGAGAGGCCTTTATTAGAATTAGTGAATCACACCCTTTCTGCTTTTTAATAATGACTCAAGAGGCAAGTCCATTGTTTTGTTTCTCCTATACAAGCCTTTTTCTTTTTTTAAATAGATGGAGCAACATTATGGTATATTAAACCATACATAAGAGATGTTTGTACAGTGTGCATCCTGAACCAAACTATTTGATTGTGCCCTTAGACTTGATCTTGGAAAAGGAGGCACAGTGAAGAAAAGCAATTGCCAAAGTCACATTGTTTCGAAATTCTTGGAAGCTTTATTTGAAAACACGTTTCCTGATTAGAAATTGTGCAATTCAGATCTTGGATCGGTATAGCATGCTTTTCCCATTTTGTCCTGATAACAATTTTATTGGTCACTCAAGCGGCAAGTCAGTTGTCTTGTGCTGCCTTTACAAGGCCTTTATTGTTGTTAAAGATGGAGCAATGTTATGGTGTATTGAACAATACATAAGAGATGCTTTTATAACATGCACATCCTGAACTGTATTATTTTAAGGTACTCGCAAATAAGATGATCACACAAAAGGAGGCAGAGGAAAGACAAGCAATTGCCAGGGTCACACAGCTAGGTCAGCTGGGGAGCTGTTATTGAAACCAGGGTCTGTGGGTTATGGCCCTGCGACTAGTTTTTGCCTTGGGCACAACAAAGCTTCCGACTGGCCTGAGCATGTTAGCCAGTGCATTCAAACACCCCTAAAAATACAATAGCTACACCTTGGGCAGACACAGTGCAAGTTTCCAAAGTACAGCTAGGGTAGCATCAGCACAAGTTTTTCCCTTCACAGGTACAAATTGGGAAGCAGCAGTGCACGCCTTACTTCCTCACAGAAGAGCGACAGTATTGCAGGAGCAAACTAAGCTTCCCTCTCTCACTGAAGGCAATACATGCAATCTTCCACTTCCTGCAGAACAGATCTATAAGAGCAGACTAGTACTAGCTTTCACCTCTCACTGAACATGAACGCTTAAGGCATGAGTGACATGTAGGTTACAGACAGATCTCTGGAGTGGGTGCTTAAGTCACTGATATGAATGTATAGGAGTATGAGTTAGTGGATATGGAAGTTCTAACACCATTCTTTCTTATGTGATAAATCATGCCAGCATTCGGAAAATCCTGCTGCTGTCACTTAATTCTTAGATGTCCACGGATTGGAAATTAGCCATCACCTAGTAAGCAATTGTTATTTAGAGCAGCCTCACCACAGCGCAACTATGCTATAGACAGGCAGTCAGGTGCCAACCTCTTCAAAAAGGTTCTTAAAAGCAAACATGCCAAGCTCTGTTCAATCCCATACTCGGTGCCACACCTGTAAAAAAGGAATTGTTGGCCACTAGTGCCCCTGGTACTCCTCCATGCTCCTTATGTTGATGATTGTTGTGGGAGTCGGAAAAGGAAAGGCATGCACTGCTCAATAACAGAGACAATCTAGTGAATAGAAAGTAAAAGAAGAAAATGCAATTTCTTACATATACCACCCTACTATTTTACCATAGAAACATATATTTACTTATTTATAGTTTGCTGGATTCTAGTACTAAATGAAGACTTCTAAGGCATGAAAATAATCTTTTACAGTTGTGTCCCTGGATGTCAGTGTCTTGCCAAAACATCCTAGGCATTTGAGGGGTTTGTGGACATCTAGATATAGTGTGATTGCAATTTTGTGGTATTCTGCTGCACCAAAGTAATTGTCTAGCATGTCTAGCATGGACGTTGTCAGATGGTCCCAAAGCATCAAGTCTAGTAATAATGACTTTTTCTTTTTACATCATTTGTTTGTCATCTTGAATTAGAAATCCTCATTATTGCTCGAAGGTGACTCCCTCTAGGAGGATCTGTCTGGAAAGCTACTTGAGCTAGCTGAACAACTTGTCCTTGACTGCTCATGTGTGGTGAAATAATGACCTTGCTTTTAGAGTCGCATGGGAGTTTGTTGATGGTGCTCTGTAGAATACGCTTAGTTGTTTTCATCTCGCGCAGTCTGCAATCGTGCCTCATTGTGGAGCACATACCTTCATGAGCGTATGGCACATGGCATCGATTGTATGCTTTTATCTCTTAATAGGGGCAGGTACTTTTCTATTTCGCTTTCTCTAACTTTCCTCTCATCCAATGTCATTGCTCTTGCTTCTTGTCATTTCTTCCCTCTAAGTAATAAGGGAGGCAAAAGGCCTGTTGTCTGTTTTCCCTATCTCATTTTATGTTAGAGATGGGGTCTCCAGTTGGCAGTGGTTTGCACCCTGTCCAAGTAGGGACCCTTCCTTCTAGTCGGGCTGAGTAAAGTACAGACCTAAGTTTGCCTCTGCTTACCCTCTGGTAGCTTGGCACAGAGCAGTCAGGCTAAACTACAGAGGCAATGTGTAAAGCATTTGTATATAACCCACAGTAACACAGTGAGAACACCAGTTTAGAAAAATAGAGTATCTTTATCTAAACCAAACAAGACCAAAACAACAAAAATCCAACATACACAACTCAAAATATGATTTTTAAAAGGTAAAACAGCTCTGTCCATAGACAACAATGGATGTGTGAATTTTGCAGAAAGTACCTCAAATGCTTCAAATATATGGGATGAAAACAGGCGCAGGGAAGGTGATGCGTCGGTTCCTTGCTCCAAGGGAGGTGATGTGTCGGTTCCTTTGTGCCTCACAGGGGAGGTGATGCGTCTGTTCGTTACTGAAGAGGAGGTGATGTGTTGGTTTCTTACTGAAAGCCCAATATTGTCATGAATGTGATGCACAAGTGCAATGCGTGAGAAAATTCGGCCACTGTGGGTTGATGCGGCGTTGATCCAGGCACAGAGTCGATTTTCTTAGCTGCACACAGGTGATGTGTTGAATCGCTGTGTTGATTTCTTTGGCCACATGGAGCTGTGCGTCTGGATTTTCTCCCACCCTGCGGTGCTCTGTAGGAGAATTCAGCTGCAAGAACAGCGAATCATCAATTTTGCAGATTTCTTCAGATCTGTGCAGATCTTAGCATCCAGAACAACCTCAAAAGGCCCAGAACTGTATTTGGAACCACAAGGCAGGTCAGAACTCCCAGCAGTGGAGTTCAAGGATGCTGCAGGTGAAGTCTTTGTGTCCCTGAGACTTCAGAACAGGAAGCAAGCACACAACAACCCTTGGAGAAACTTCACAAGCAGGAAAACAGCAAAGTTCATTCCCATTCCTCTCCTTGGCAGAAGCAGTAACTGCAGGCCAAGCCAGCAAAGCAACACACAGCAAAGGGGCAGTACTCCTGCTTATAGCTCTTCTCCTTGGCAGAGATTCCTCTTGATTCCAGAAGTAGCCTTAAGTTCTGGGGTTTTAGGTCGAATACTTATACCCCTTTTCCCTTTGTGTGAGTGTCTGGAGTGAATGCACAACCAGTCCCTATCAGTCTATAACCAGAAGGTGAATTCACAAGTAGGCAGAGGCTCACAGGATGGTTAAACAAGAAAATGCCGATGGGCGTGGTCTGACGTCAGCCAAGATGGCTGCCTAGAAAGAGAGCTCCGCCGGGACCACGGTAAAAGCCCTTAAAATCCGGCACTAATCCGTATGTTGTGGTGTTGCCGAGATCGCTAAGGCAATCGGAACCCTTGGTGAGCGGAGCGACGTGGAAAAAAACATCCGAAAACGCCGTGTCCACCCTCTGGGACGTGAGGGGCGGAGTGAGCGCGCAGGCCGCGCGGAGGTGGGCGGCGCTCGAGTGCCGGGACCGGACCGGGACGCCCGCCGGCCGCCGAGGTTTCAGGGCGGAAGACGGAGCAGAGTGACCCGCCGGCCAGGGAAGGTGCGCGATCCTGCCCGGAATAGTCCAGCGATCGACTAACTGTAAGAGACCGAGAACCACGGGTGAGCCTCGGCGGACACAGCGACATGCGTCACACGAGAGGTGGTCCCCGGCCTCCCCCGGCGTGGCCACGAACCTCCCGACAGGCAAGGTGAGGGCAGCGCTGCTTCCCCTGTGGTCACCTCGAGGCCCAGCCTCGCACCAGTGGCACACTCCCGCGCAACACGACTCAGCCCCCGGCAGCCACGGGGCGACATAAGCACGCACTGGGTCGCTGGCGAGGAGCGCATTGGACCTCCGCGTGGGCCCCGGCTGTCCCCTCCACCCGGGTTACGAGTCACCCGGGATGCGCACCCAGAGCCTGGATGTGTAGTGCTGCTAGCGACATACCGCCCCCGGGAACATAAGGAGTGGGGCAATAAAAGCATAACCACGGCGGCCGGGGGTGAAGTTGGGATCCAGTTTCGGCCAATGGCACAGTGAATCCGGCTGCCCCACTATAGACTGGTACAGACGTATCTCCCCAATACAGCGCTGGGGGTGCACAGGAGCGCTCTTAGCGTAGCACCTTCTACAAAACTCGAGGTTGGTGACCGGAGTGCGAGAGCTGGGAGAGGGTGCCGAGACACTAAACTGCGACACTCCGAGAGCTGCAGTAGTAAAGGGACGACACCGCAGGGAATTGAACGGGGAAGAGTGCGCCATCAACCCCAAACCAAGATTGCACTTAAGTTCCTGTAATAACTGACCCCAGAGAATCCGCCGTGCCTGCAACGAAAAGAACCGCACACAAGGCCAGTGCCTAAGCATCCCCGCAGAAAAGACCAACCACGTGCTTAAATTCTGAGCTTCCCCAAGCCAGCCTCGCGAAGAAGACCGACTTTGACGTCCTGAGACAGGACCTGCCTGCCCGCTAGAGCTGCAAATAGTGGGCACCGGTTACGGCGCATGCCGCGCTATAGCTGGGGAGACCAGAGTAGAGTTTGGGGAGCCCCTGGTGCCCCACTGGCGGTGGTAGAACCCGTACAACATGAAACCCAAAAGCGGTACGTCGGTACAGTCTAACAAATTAGACAAATACACGGTCTCCAAACAGGCAACGGCGGACGACGGGGCCTCTAACTGTCAGAATGAAGTTCCCGAACCCTCCCTAGCCTCTATAATGGAGGCCATCCACAAGCTGGGCACCACCCTTGAAACCAAAATCGACAAAGTCTCGATTGAAGTGAACCTTCTAAGGGCGGACATGAACAAAACAACGGAACGCGTAACGAAAACAGAAGGGAATATCGCTGAACTGCAGACGGCCACACGTAAACTAGAAGACAAAGTCGCACAACTGGTTCACCAACATCGTCAAGTGGCTCTGAGGCTGGAGGACCAGGAAGGGTGGGCCCGACGCAACAACATCCGAGTCGTGGGGGTCCCGGAGGGAACAGAAGGGCCTAGTATGGACCTGTTTCTCGAAGATCTCATACTCAATCACCTCAAGCCCAAGCGGCTCTCCACCTTCTTTACAGTGGAGAGGGCACATAGAGCCCCGGTCCCGCCACCAAAGCCGGGAGCAAACCCCAGGACCATCATAGCCAAGATCCTAAACTACAGAGATCGCGATGCAATCCTACAAGCGGCCCGTATCCATGGGGATCTTCAATATGAGAACACCACCGTGCGATTCTTCCCAGACTTCACGCTTAAGGTGCAGCAGGAGAGACGTACCTTCGACGGTGTCAAACGAATACTGCGAGAAAAGGGCATCAAATATATGATGCTTTTCCCAGCCAAACTTAAGATCATCACCAATGGGAAATCCCTGTTTTTTATGACCCCAGCGGACGTCCAAGAATGGCTGGACAAAGGCCCACCAAAGAAAGATAGACCACGAACTGGAGGCAACTGGAGAGACACTCGTGAACGATCCCACAGCTCGTCGGACGGGCGATTGGACCCAGGTACACGAACCCAGCGACCCTGGCGATTCAGATCAGCAAGTCCAGTCACCCAGGAGACTAACGGAGACTGATCTTGTCTCAGTGGCAACAACCGATACGAACTCGCCATGGCAAACAATAAGGTTTGACTGTAAGAAAGGGTGTGATACGTACTTGTAAGACACATGTAAGATGCCTGACGGCACATAGCGACAGTATATTCTTGATCAGGGCTGAAGTGGGAAGCCCGAGCAAGACAGGGCGTCACCCCAGTACCCCCGTCATTGTTAATTGTTTAGGGGCGACAGGCGCTCTGCTAGTTGGGGAGGTGGGTAGTTTTGCACCTACGAAGCAGGGTAGCTGGGAGGGGGGAGGTTTTTTTAGGGGAATTTCGTTAACTGTTTTAAGGTGCCTTATTTTGGCAATGGTTTTTAAGTATACTCATTTGACAATTCAGGAACACAGTCCTTTACCATTGTATGGGAGGAGAGGGAAGTTATGGGAGGGGTTGGGGGGACAGAAGTACGCATTGTGGACGATGATGACCAAAGTCATACGTAAGCATGGTAGCCTGAGAGTGATGAGTAATGGCAATGCATTGGGACAAGAGCCTTAAGCTCCTTAGTTGGAACGTCAACGGGCTCGGGAATAAAGTGAAGCGGGGAGTTGTGCTGCAATATCTTAGACGACATTCGCCAGACGTAGTGTTGCTTCAAGAATCGCACTTGGTGGGTAATACTTGCAAGGCGATGAACAGATATGGTTATAAATTAGTAGCACACTCAGGCTTCACATCGGGATCCAGAGGGGTGGGTATTATGATTAAGCGCTCCTTCCCCTTTTCCGTGCACCACACCTGGTCTGATGCGCTGGGTCGATACTCTGCGATATCAGGGCACTGGGAGGGTCAAACGCTCACTATCATGACTGTATACGTTCCCCCAGGGTTGCAGGGCTCCACTTTTAAAGACCTTAGTGCTGTTATATTGTCCCTCCCCGAAGGCCACACGATTGTGGGAGGAGACTTTAACTCCATAGTGTCAGGGCCCCTGGACCGTTACCCACCCCGGGACATTGGTGCAGCGAATACCTTGCTGCCAAACTTCCTAGACGCCCTCGGGCTTGTGGATGTTTGGAGGGCATATAACCCGGACAAAACCCAATACACCTTCCATTCAGGGGCACACAACAGTATGTCGAGAATAGACTATCTCCTGGTGCCGGCCACCCAACTCCCCAATATAAGAGAGATACAGCACATGGCTAGAGGGATATCTGATCACTCCCCGATATGGACCCAAATGGCTCTGGGCGGACATAGAGTGGGTAGCGTGCCACCCATTAACCTGTGGCACCTTAAGCATCCCAAAGTGAAGAAAGACATCATGCAAGCAATTGGCCACTACTTTGAGGCTAACGAGGGTTCAGTTGCCTCTTCTCGGACTCTATGGGAAGCTTTTAAAACTGTGATAAGGGGGCAGGCGCTATCTTCAATCGCAGGGGTGCGTAAAGAAAAATACAAAGAGATGACATTAATTGAGCATGACATACTCCAGCTTGAGGACGAAATAAATATAGGCGACCCGACCGAAAAACAACATCTCATAAAACTCAAGAGTGCCGAATATAAAGCTACGGCTACAGATATGGCGAAAGTATTAAGTAGGGATAAGGAAGGCAAACTCTACGATCAAGGAGACAAGGCCGGGAAACTGATCGCCTGGTTGGATAAGAAGGAGAGGTCAAACAGATTGGTGCCTGAACTGATGGGCGAGGAGGGTGAATTAATAACAGAACCACAGTCCATAGTCAACAAGTTCGCAGCTCACTACGAAAAAATATACCGAAATAGCTCACACCTCACGGAAGAGGACTCAAGTGCCCTCCTATGTGACATAGCATTACCAACCCTATCAGTAGAGGACAGAAATACGCTAGATAGCGCACTCACCAACGATGAGATACCGCAGGCAATACGAATGCTACAACCAGGTAAAGCACTAGGCCCTAACGGGCTTCCCATTGAGCTATACAAACTCAAACCTGATGCAATAGCCCCACATCTAAGAGCCATGTATGAGGAGAGTAAGGAGAAGGGCCAATTCCCGAGGGACCAGAGAGAGGCGACCATGGTTACGATATACAAAGAAGGGAAGCCAAGGAAAGAATGCTCATCCTATAGACCCATCTCACTCCTAAACGCAGAACCCAAAATCTTGGCGAAATTGTTGGCTAACCGCTTGGTCCGGGTGATATGTAAACTGGTGCACCCCGACCAATCTGGTTTCCTCCCTCAACGTAACACGGCCTTAAACCTACGACGACTACACGGGGTGCTGGGAAGGCTACCCACCATCCAGGAAGAAGTGGTGGTGCTTTCATTAGACGCCAAAATGGCATTTGACACAATAGAGTGGTCATACCTCTTTGCGGCTTTGACTAAACTGGGATTCGGGCCAGGCTTCATAGGATGGATTCGATTACTCTATTCCAACCCGCTCGCCCAAGTAGTGGTGAACAATAGAAAATCTGAGGTATTCCCCCTGGGCCGTGGGACAAGACAGGGCTGTCCGCTTTCGCCCCTGCTATTTGCGCTCGCACTAGAACCATTAGCGGCATGGATTCGGTGGGACCCCACGATCAGAGGGCTTAAATGGACAGAGGGCTGGGAGGACCGGATTTCATTGTATGCCGATGACATCCTGCTCTACCTGGCACAACCCGCTAAGTCAATCAGTAGCGTACTCAACATCTTTGCAAAATTTGGGGGGAACTCAGGATACACTATTAATTGGGATAAATCCCTAATGTATGTACCCCGGGGTGATCCTCCCTCCCTGCCCAGGGGCTGCCACATGCAGATAACAACAGTGGGTTTCCAATACCTGGGAATATTTATTACGCCAGACCCTAAACTACGTTACGACCGCAATTTGCTTCCCCACTGCAAAAACTGAGGCGAGATGTCACAAACTGGAAATCACTCCCACTTTCACTACTGGGACGTGCAGCACTTTTTAAAATGATGTCGTTGCCACGCTTCCTGTACATACTGCACAACTTCCCTGACCTAGTGCCAGAGAGATACTTCAAGGAGATAGAGGGACTGCAGAGGGATTTGCTATGGGATGGTAGACCTAGAATAGCGCTCTCAAAACTAGTACTTGGGTGGTATGACGGAGGCATAGGTCTCCCTGATATTAAAAAATACTACTGGGCAGCACATTTAGCAGCAATAAACCACTGTACATATCGCCCTGGCGACGATCCTGGGTACCGAATGGTCCGTTGGCTCCTCCCCGGTGGCAACCATAACAAAGCACTGTATTCTAAACCAAACCGATACCCTCTTACGGGCCCGACCAAGCAATCGGTGCAGATCTGGCACGCCGCCAATAAAAGGCTGGGATGGAACCAGACGCTCACTCTCGCCACACCCCTATGGGACTCCGAAAAATTGGGAATGCTGAGCACATCCAAGGGGTTTGACAAATGGGACATGATAGGGATCTCAAAGATAGGTGACTTATGGAAGAAGGACGCGGTGGTCACATTCGCTTCCCTCCAACAGGAATACGACTTAGCTGACACTGAGGTTTTTAGATACACGCAGATCAGACATGCCCTCCAGACAAATATACCGCGAGGCTCCACCCTGCCAGACGCCTCTCCACTAGAAACCAGACTACTTGATGGTTATATGAAGGACAAAGCAATCTCGTTGACGTATAAGAAACTGATTAACAACACAGGCGACCCATTGAGACAATTGAGAGAGCGATGGGAGAGGGATGGGCTGGTACTGGACGACGAGGAATGGCAGGAGGCAGTGTCCTCCCCCAGAGAAGTAGCAATTCCTGCTAGACTACGATTGGTCCAACTAAAGATAATGCACCGAGTATATGTTTCAGGCCCCAGGCTGTTGCAGATGGGGAGGGTAGGCAGCGCTGATTGTAGAAGAGGATGTAACCAGATAGGCACATTCATGCATATCATATGGGAATGTGACATTGTTCAAGGCTACTGGGGAAAGATACACGAATGTATGGGTGAAGTGTTGGGAACCACAGTGCGACCAGAAGCAAAACGATGCCTCCTAAATGTATGGGAACCCACTGACCTTAATCGCAAAGACACAACATGGGTAACACTGGGGCTGATGGTGGCAAAAAGGAATATTGCGCAGCTGTGGGGGGCTGGACACCCTCCTAGATTAGCGGATTGGAAAGCAGACCTGGACTGGTGTATGATACGAGAAAAGACAGTGTATGTGGCGCGAGGCTGCCCCCAGAAATGGAATGCTATTTGGGGTAAATGGAACACATTTCGAGGCAACATTTGTATGCCTCCCCATCTCCCCACCCAGGACGAGCCGATCTCACCATAAGGGTAGTAATGTGAATGCTCCTTGACTAAAGTTTGGTAAATTGCTGTGTATATTTATTGGTCATCTGTTTTATCGGAATAATGTAATGTACTCTGTCGGATTGGGAATTGGGAACTGTTAAAAATAAAAATATTTTATTAAAAAAAAAAAAAAAAAAAAAAAAAAGAAAATGCCCACTTTCTAAAAGTGCCATTTTCAAACACACAATTTAAAAACCACCTTTACTAAAAGGTGCTGTTAGAAATGGGGGTCTCTAGTTGGCAGAGGAAGGTACCTCTGTCCAAATAGGGACCCTTGCTTCTAGTCAAGGTAAGGGGTATTGTAATAATATTAATAATCATAATGTGATTTATAAAGAGCCTGATACACTTCTAAAATAACCCCAGCTCACCCCCTTGGTAGCTTGGCACGAGCAGACAGGCTTATCTCAGAGGCAGTGTGTAAAGCATTTGTGAACACATACAGTAATACAGTGAAAACACTACAAATGGACACCACACCAGTTTAGGAAAAATAAGTAATCTTTATCTAAACCAAACAAGACCAAAACGACAAAAATCCACAATACAGTAACAAAAATATGACTTTCAAATGGTAGAAATAGTTCAGTTCAAAGCAAATTGCAGATACAATACTTTTCACATAAAGTACCTTGGATGCATCGCAGACACAAACAAAAAGGGTTGCCGGGAAGGTGATGCGTGGATTCCTTACACTCAGGGAAGGTGATGCGTCGGTTCCTTGCTCCGGGGGAGGTGGTGCGTCGGTTCCTTACCGGAGAGGAGGTGATGCGTCAGTTTCTTACCGCGTGGGGAGGTGATGCGTCGGTTTCTTACTGCGTCCCCCAACGATGCGACAGACCTGGCGCCTCGATGCGATGCGACGATCAGGGATGATGCGTGGGTTCTTGCAGCTGCACAGCAGGCCTTGCATCGAAATCGGTGCGGTAATCTCGGACTTCGGAGATTGGTGCACTTGATGCAGCGTGCGGCGATTTGTTGAGCCGCGGGCAGGCGCTGCGACGATTTAGTTGGCGATGCGTCGGAAACAGCTGCGGTTGCATCGCGCTTCTTGTTGTTGCGTTACTTTTCCCAGCTTCCAGCAGCAAACAGCCTCCAGAGATCCAAAACAACAGCAGCAACCTCTTGGCAGGTCAGAACTCCCAGTAAGGAAGTTCAGGGGAGCTGGTGGTGAAGTCTTTGTGTCCCTGAGACTTCAAAACAGGAGGCAAGCTCTCCTTCAAGCCCTTGGAGATCTTCCTCAAGCAGGGGACACAGCAAACAGCAAAGTCCTTTTCCCTTTCCTTGGCAGAAAGTAGCCACTGCAGGCCAACCCCCAGGCAGCAAACAGCACAGTGGCAGTATTCCTCCACAGTTTTTCCAGCCCTTCTCCTTGGCAAAGGTTCCTCTTGATTTCCCAGAAGTGATCTAAAGTTCTGGGGTCTGGGCCCCACTATTTATACAGCAAAATCCTTTGTTCTCTGATGGCAGAGAAGCCTTGTGCTCAGTCAAAACCAGTTCTGTCCTCTCTGGTGCATCTTCCTGGCAGGAGGTTGAGACAGCATTGAGGAAGGCAGACCAGGCCTATTCAGGTGAAAGGAAATCTCTTCCCCCTACTCTAAATGCAGCCTAGGTCTATTCAGCCCAGCCCTGACTCATCCAGACTCTCTGGAGCCACTGCACATCCCCAACCCCTGTCACTCCAAAGCCAGACAGTCAATACACATCCTAGCAGAGGCACACTGGATGTCTTAGCAAGAAAACACCTACTTTCTAAAAGTGGTATTTTCAAACACAGAATGTAAAAATCACCCTCACTAAAAGATGCATTTTAATATTCTGAGTTCAGGCATACTAAACTTTATTTTCCTACCTTGTTCCCAGGGGTAGTTATGTTTATAAGATGTTATAAGCAAACTCCCCATTCCATCCTATGGGAACAGGTACCCTTGTAATAGTGAAACACTTGGCAGTATTTCACTATCAGGACATGCCACACACATCAGGGCATGTCCTACCTTTCACATACACGGCACCCTGCCCACAGGGGTACCTTGGGCCTCTTTAGGGGTGACTAACATGTAAGAAAAGGGAAGGTTAGGGCCTGGCAAGTGGGTGCACTTGCCTGGTCGGCATGGCAGTACCAGACTGCACACAGACTCTGCAATCACAGGCCTGAGACCTTGTTGCAAGGCTGCTTGTGTAGGTGGCACAATCAGTGCTACAAGCCTACTAGCAGCATTTGATTTACAGGCCCTGGGGGCACACAGTGCACTGTACTAGGGACTGACTAGTAAATCAAATATGCCAATCATGGAATCATCAATCCATGACAACAATATACAAAGGGAGCACTTGGACTTTGGCACTGAACAGCAGTGGCAAAGTGCCCAGAGCATCTAGACCTGCAAAACGAAGTCCAACACACAGCAAAATAACAGGAGGCAAGGCAAAATACAGGAGAAACCCACACCAATGATGCCATGTTTAACAGGTGTGTTATTAAATTCTGAGTTCAGAGAGTCTAAACCTCAAATCTCTAGCTTTTTCAAATTGAAATTAGCACCTTTAAAATGTTACAAGGTATCTCCAATGATAGCCTATGGGAGAGCTAGTCCTTGCAATAGAGAACAATAGAGAAAAACGCAATACACAGTATTTCACTATCAGGACATGTAAAACACACCAGTACACATCCTACCTTTAACATACACTGCACCCTACCCATTGAGGTACCTTGGGCCTACCTTAGGGATGACTTACATGTAAGAAAAGGGAAGGTTAGGGCATGACAAGTAGGTGCACTTGCCAGGTCGACATGGCAGTTGAAAACTTTTCTCCAACACAGCAGTGGCAGGTCTGAGACACATTTGAAAGGCTACTGGTCTGGGTGGCACAATCGGCGCTGCAGGCCCGCTAGTAGCATTTGATTTGCAGGTCCCTGGGCCCACACAGTGCACTTGACTAGGGACTTACCAGTAAGTCAAATATGCCAAACATGGATAACCAATCATATTCAAAATGTACACAGGGAGCATTGGCACTTTTGCACTGATCAGCAGTGGCAAAGTGCCCAGAGCACCTAAACCAGCAAAAATGAATACAGCACATAGTTGAAAATACAGGAGGTAGAGGCAAACAGTTAGGGGAAACCACACCAAGGATGCCATGTCTAACACCCTATCTCATTTTTCTGGCTTAAAATTCACTCTGATTATTCATTTCAGACATTTCTAACATATCATCTTTCCTTGCAGATTGTGGTGCTAGAATTTAGTCTGAGATCCTTCAGTGATATGGAGACTGAAGGCCTTGTGATCAGTCATTGAAGAGAACTGGCGGTGGTTGTACCAGTCGTTTGAGTCATGCAACAAAGTCATTTACGGGTTCAACATATTCCTTACTTGCTAGTATCAATGCATATTTCTTATAGTCCATAGTTTTCTTTCAGAAATGTTGCATTCAAAGCTGTTCTGAGTCCCTGATAAGTCTTTGTTATGTTTTGAAAAACAGCCCTTGATGATTTTGCACGTCTTTTCCAGACCAGTTTTCCATAGTGAACAACGTCTGTGTTCGTCTTTTTTCACAAAGGATTCTATAAAGTTGACAAACCCAACTAGCTTTACTCTCCACTTGGAACCTAGACTGCTCCCTAATGTTATGATTTTTGGTATATGAGCCTTTGTTTTCCTTATTGCCCATTTTGTCTTTTTCTTTATGTCTGTTCTCTTGTGTTTGTTATTCACCTGGCTCTTGTTTTCCCTTATTTTGCATGCTGTGCCCTTTCTAATGAAACCCTCAACCTTCCTTGAGTTTTTTGGTGTTATACCTGTTAGCCTTAGGGTGGTCTTTCCCCAAATGTTTTGCCTTCCTACTCCATTCTAGCTGATCTCGTTTTTTGGTAGCCTTGGGACTCTGTGCATTTTACCACTGCTAACCGGTGCTAAAGTGCATGTGGTCACACCTTAAAACATGGCAACATAGGCTTATCCCCAACTGGCACATTTAATTTATTTATAAGTCCCTAGTAAAGTGGTACTACATGTACTTAGGGCCTGTAAATAAATGCCACACGTGGGCCTGCAGCACTTATTGTACCACCCACGTAAGTAGCCCTTTATACATGCCTCAGGCCTGCCATGGCAGCTTGTGTGTGCAGTTTTAAACTGGTATGTCAACCTGGCAAAATAAACCTTTCGCTAGGCCAAAACCTTCATTTATAATACATATAAGTAAACCCTAGAGTAGGCCCTGAACAGCCAATGTATTTAAAGAGTAGTACATGTAATTTTAAGTTTCACATGTACTGGTAGTGAAAAACCCTTAAATTCATTTATCTCTACTGCAAGGTCTATCTCTGTCACAGTTTAGCATTGGAGTCACCTTATTACATTTAATAAGCTGTAATTTCTAAATGAATCAGGTAACCAGATCATGTTTGGTATCTTTGGAATCGTAATGAAAAATCCTCTCTTATGATAAAGTTGGATTTTAAATTACAATTTTTGAAATGCCACTTTTAGAAAGTTGGCATTTTCCTGCCTTAACCATTTCATGCCTGTAGCCTGTCCCTTGGTCACATGACTGGGTGTAGCTGACAGCTGGGCTTTGTGTATTCCTCCTAGACAGCCACACACAATCGAGAGCTTAGGTGTTTCTGTGTTGGCCATCACTGGCAGGATGGGGTGGAGCTGGGCACAGACCAACCTAAAACTTGAATAGGCTGTGCCCTGCCTCCACACAAAGGGCTTCATACCTGCTGTAGTCTGTATGGAGTCAGAGCAGGGAAGTCAGGATGCCTGGGGACATCAAAGGGAAACCTCTAGAAGCTTCTCCCACTTTAAAGGCACAACTGGGTGTAAATATTGGACCTCAGACACCAACTCTTCAATACACTTCTGGACCTGTGGATATTCTGTCAGGAAGAAGGACTGCTGTGCTGCTGAAAGGACTGTCACTCTGCTGAATTGCTGCCCTGCTGGACTACTGCCTTGCTGGACTGCTCCATTGCTGTGCTGACCTGCTACCTGCTGCCCTCCTTCCTGGGCGAGAAGGACTGGACCTTCATCTGTTGGACCCAGGTTCGCAAAGTGACTCCAACGGCTAATTGGTTGGCCTCCTGACTAGAGGCTCAGGGACAGAAGGCTCCAACAACCTTGAACCCAGCACCTGGACTCTGCCATCTGTGAGTCCTACCCTGCCAAGTGCTGCCACCCAAGTCCTAGACCCTTGGAAGTGGGGGTGAAGGTGGTCTGCTAGCTCAAGTGTTGATCCAGCAGAACCGACACATCTCCTCTGCTGCAAAGTTTCTCTCAGCTCAAAGACTCCACACCGACCTTGCAGCCTGCATCAGAATCACCGTGGTCCAAAGCTTGACTGACGCAGATCCTCGTTTCACAAGTCTCTCATTGACGACGACACAGGTTCTCGCATTGCAGCCTCGACAGCATAACGCATCCTCAATGACGGACTTCGCATCGCAAGCCCTCATCAAAAGAATCCATGACGACGATGCAGGACCTCACATCGCAGCCTCGTACCATCTCAGAACTGACACATCGCTTCAGCTGCACAACGCATCCTCAATGCAGGAACTCGCAACGCTCTGCAACCAGTATTTAAGGTACTTTCTTCCTTGTCACTGCCCCACGCTCCAGCATGGTTGGCCTGAACTTGTGACTTTTTCCTGGCCCAACCAGATAGCTGTGGTTGATGCCTTGTGCTTTTTGGCGCTATATTTACTGAAATCCTTAAACTTGCATTTCTCCGGTTCTACTGATTGGATTTTTGTTGTTTTGGTCTTGTTTCATTTACTAAACAATACTCTTTCGTTCTAAACTAGTATGGGATCCTTTTGTGGTGTGTTTTCACTGTATCACTGTTTGAAGTGTTGCACAAATACTTTACACATTGCCTCTGTGTTAAGCCTGACTGCTCTGTGCCAAGCTACCAGAGGGTTGAGCACAGGTTAATTTAGGTTTTGCTTGTGAATTTACCCTGACACGGTTTGTGGTTCCTGCTTGAGAAGGATTTCAACCCCTCAGCCAGAAACCCAATTTCTTGCAGGTGGTATATGCTTATCCTTTTATTCTGAATCTGTGGTTCAGTTTGGTTCTTATTAGGCTGGCTCTCCTCCTCCTTTCTCCACTTGTTCCATCTACTTCATCCCCAGGACTTTAAGTAGGCCGGGTCCTGCCAGTGCTCAGCACCAGCAGTTCTAAAAAGCAGGTGCTGCGACGGGACCTGATCGGGCTCTCCATTTTTGCCCTCACCCTCAGGGTGAAAAACAAATCTTAACTCTGCAGCAGTACCACCCTTCACTGCCTTGAACTTAAGTTCAAAGAGGCTCGTTATAGTACTTTCACAGTCTCATCATTTCAGAACTGAAGAATTTTCAATATTATATACAACAAATCTATAGTTGTGCTTATTTATCTTACTCAACTAACAACCATCGACAAAGCCAATAGTCCTGGGTTGTTGTAGGTGTAATGTTACTTGTATTATATATCTGGATGCAATGACAATAGAAGCAAAATACCAGTCGGCGGAACACTATGCTAAGCACAGATTTTTAGCATACGTGTTTTAAAGCCACGCCCTTAATTACATCAGCCACGCCCCTTTGAGAGACCCCCCAGTTTTTCCATCCCACTTAAAGCCCGGTTTATCTCCTTTGACTCGCAGCCTCTTCTTTTGTTTCCCTTGTTTTCTTTTATTCTCTTTGTTTATTTCTTTTAAAAGATGGCCACTGGCTCTTCTTGCTTTATCTCACTTTGTATTGTCCAATTCTAATAAGGTTGCCAATTATGTAGCTCCATCTTAGGACAGAAACTGATTTCCAGTTGCATTCATTTTCTTAAATTTCCCTCAATGTCACCCTTCTAAGATGGCTCCTGCATTGTGAACCTCCTGCAGTGAAATGGCACTTATGGCTATGCTGTGTAATACTCCCTTTGATTGGGTGCTTCTTTCAGCTTCCATTTCCTCTGCTTTTTATGGGCCTGAGAGCTACCTTAACCGGGATTATGTAGGGTATGCTGCTGCAGGGTGGGGTTGCCTTGAGCGTAAGTGAACATGTTCAACTGTGCAGCAGGTTTTTCTTCTCTAGTAGTCCCCATGAGCAGACATTGGAGGTGCCTGTCACTGCTGCCTCTCATGTAAAAAGTGTCCACTCCCTGCCTCCTTCAAACTCCACCATATCGTTGAGTTCATCAGTCCATCACCCTTCATCGTCTGCTATCCTGTTCCACTTTGCACAAGGGAAAATGATCTCATTATTGGCCGCCCACACCGCATGTTCTCATGGTATTTTTACTGCTTTGCTTGGAGTCTATAGAATTCAGCCACATTGCATTGAGCTGGCCTGGAATGCTGTGATGTCATGTGTGCCCATATTCTGCTTGCTTTTGTTCACCTTACATGCATACCCAACCTGTTTCCCAGAAGATGATGTCCAGTGTCCTGAGGTGAGGTCTCTAGGTGAGTCAGTTTTATTGCATTCATGCAATACAACATGCATAACAGGAGCACATCTATAACCATTTCCGGGTGGCTATAGATTGGCAAAAGGTTTGTGAGAAGTGGCGGCTGGTATGGCTCGCGGGTGGTGGGGCAGACGTGAGGGTCACGGGGGGAGAAGGGGTGGTTGTCGTGCGGGGGGATAAAAAATAGTATACTTACCTTGGGGCCAGGTCCCTCGTCTCTGCTCCTGCTCTCCTGCCTCTGATTCCAGGAAAAGAAGCAGGCAGCCAGGCTCCCTCCCCTAAGCCAATCACAACACTGCAATGCAGCGTTGTGATTGGTCTGAGCGCCATGACACGGCACTCAGCCAGGGGCTGGAGGGGTGGGCAAGTTCTCCAGGCAGGCTGTAATGCATCCTGCATGGAGAATGGGTACAGTGCGCATGACTGGTTTGGGCGGCCCAAGAGGGCTGACCAAACAGTCATTGCACTCTTGGGAGTAGGCAAACCCTCCGCCCCCGCTCCGAGAACAAAGCAGCCCTGAACCGCCGCCCGCCCGCCTGCAAAGCAGCAGGACACGAAGCATAAAATGATACGAACTTTAAGTTATTATCATTTTATGTTTCTACTTGGCTCTGCTTAAAAGCAGTGGGGCGATGCTGCTCCACCATAGCGGAGGAGCCGCCACTGTTTGTGAGTACACACAAATAAGTATGTTTTGGGGTGTCCGCAAACTTTCGGGTCATTCCGGTGCTGAAATGCCCACACATCACAGTGGATTTACACAAACGAACGTATCTGTGAAATCATTGTTTGTAAGAGTACGTTTATTTGAACATGTAAGCTAAATTCCCTGTTCCTGCGCAATAGTTGAAGACAGGGGCAGATGATTTTGGGGGCCATACATAACATAAAATTATAGATGGGTAAAAAGTGCATTACCAGGATGTTTTTCACCTCTGGGTTCTGAATGACATTATAAATATGTCTATTTGACGTCACTTAGAACCCCATGGTGAAAAACACTCCTGGAATTTGCTTTCACCCATCTGTAATTCTATATGATATGGTGCTGGGATGTTAGATTTGAAATGTTACTCCCGTAATGCACGAACTTGAAATGTTCCCCTTGCAATACTCATACTCTATTCTGTGTTAAGTTAGCATTCACAGCGCCATCTTTATTGGCGCCATCTTGTTCAGTAACTGAGATCGAGCTTCTGTCCCATAATACTTGCCTCAGCAGAAAGGCTGCCTCTGCGCCTCCAGCTTGTATTTATCAAGGTTGAAGCTTCGCTGCACTAATGAGTGTATTATCTACTGTTGCATTTCTTTGCTGCTAGATAGACCCGTTCCCACATCTTAGAATGGTAGGCACCGGCCGAACGGCCTTGGGGTCGAGATAGCATGTACCCAGCCCTGTGCCGTGGCTCATCCTTCTGTGCTTCCTTTGTTCACTGTAGCCTGAGCTGGAATTTTCCAGTCTGGGCGTGTTCTTTGAGAATTGGGAAACTGATTTTATGTTAGGGGCAGTCAGTCCCTCGGCAGTCTTCTCAGGAGACTGGTAGGACTGGGCTCCGCTGCAGCGCATTACTAATAAACTATTTGGTTTGTATTCTCTACTGTCTGACCGACACTTCATTTATCGGGAAGGCGGAGAGGTGGTCGTGAGTGACCCGGGTGACCCTAATCGGGCCACTTCCTTCATTTGGTGCCCGAACAGGGACTCCATCCGGTGTCCCATCCTTGCCCGTAACCGGGCCGCATCAGGTCAGACGGGCGGATCGGGGATCCCCACACGACCGAGCTTAGTTCTCGCAGCTGCCCCGCCTGTCTGATCGGGCTGCGCCTTGTCTAGTAGTCATCCCGGCTGGGGTCCTAAAAGGCGAAACCCTTGGAATTTTCCGTTTGGTCCGAAGAGTCGGCAGTGGAGAATAACTTTGTTCGACCTGTGTGCACCAGGTGAGTTTGTCTTGATTCTTGGTAAATATGGCTCCGTCATGAGAAATTTTGGATATGGTCTGCAGACCATTTCTCGGTTTGTTTGTGAACTTGATAGGTCTGCGGACCGCTTTGGAGATACAGGGTGTCTGAGGACCCTCTGCCAGGCGACTTGGTGAATTCGGCTTTTTTTTCTTGAAAACGTCTGGGGTTTGATTAGTGTTTTGGGACTTGTGATGTGGAGTCTGATTTGGAAGGTTGGTGCAGTCTGAGGACTGGCTTCTGGTCTTTGAGTGTTTGATACGGTCCGAGGACAGACCTGTGGTAAGAAATTGGTAAGTTACTTGTCGGGTACAAGTAGCGACTTTGTTTCTCTTTATTCTTGAAGATACCTTGTTTTAGTAAGTTCTGCTGTTTGAGGTGCAGATGTTGTTCTGCTGATGCTCGATTGGAAGAGAGGCAGCCTGCGCCTCCGGAAGGCACCCCAAATTTCGATATGTACGTGAAACAGGGCCTTGGCCCTATTTTGTTTAGTACATTATGGCACAAATATACAAGGGACAACACCGAGTTACAGTGGCCTTTGACAGGTACCTTTGATGAACAGAAATTGAACTTCATGCAAGATAAGTTGTTTGCAAAAAGAAGTAGGCAGTCAATGTTTGACTATCTTCAGGTATGGCAAAAGTAAGCTAAGCAAAGACGAATAAGAGCGGAGAAGGAGGCCCGGAGAGGGAAGACGCAGACAGTAACACAAAAGGCTATAGCGTACGAGAGAGAGAAGATAGAGAAGGGTATAGAGTGTGCTGACCGGAAGTTTAGATTGCAATGTGATAAGTCTTATGTTGCACGAGAAGAAGGCGACCCCTTTGTGGAGGATCTGTTAGATGTACTGCCACCACCTCCTTATGCCCCACAGAGGATATATACAGCAACTCCGCCGACCCAGCACCTTGCCTCCCATGCTCCCGCCTCTGGCCCCCCTGCCCCTGCCTCGGCCGCCTCAGATGGAGCACCCTTTGTTTCCTCTTTGGCTCCATCGGCCGAGACTGCAGCGATTACAGGACGATCTACCATGCCCGTTGCTCCAAGTTCTTCTCTACCTCTCTCGCTTACACCCACCACACAGACATTGGTGTCTCTAGTTCCCACAACACCCATGAGTGTGTCCTCACTCCCTTTTATTCGCCCTTGTTGTGTGCTGGGACACCAGTGCGGGACTGGATGATGGGGATTGGGTGGCTGCTAAGGAAAGAATGGGGCGAGTGTTGATTCGTCTGACGTGGGTGAGGCAGAGAAGAAGATGGTGGCTGACCAGGCCTCCCAGTGGGCCCGGAGTCTGATTTACAGTGTGGAGGATATGGGGAGTGTACTGAAAGATTATGAGCAGTTTGTACAACAGCATGCTCTCAAGCATATGCCGGCTACTTTGATTGGGCTGTGGGAGCAGTGTTTTAATGGTGTTGCCCCCCCAAATTATTTATGATATTCAGGATAGTGTGTATGCAGCTGGCATGGCCCCTAATGACGTTTTTAGTAATGTTACCACGTTGGTTGGATACCGAGGCAGGTTGATCCAAAAGAGCCCAACTGTAGTGTCTCAGTTCCCGATGAGGGAAGTACATCCCATTTACCACCCCGAAATACCAGAGCTGCGAGATGCGCAGGACCATATTGTCAGGCAGCAAGTAGAGGCCAGTTTCCAGGAACAGTGGGTTTATACTTCTTGGAAAAGGAGTGAGGTTTTGTCCCTTAAGAGTCAGTTGCCCGACCCTAGGAAAAATCCGACTGCTTATTGCAAAGAGTTGACAGGGGCTGCATCATCGGCGGTGATGATGTTGGCAGACATTGAGATGTTTTTCGGCTTGCTGGTGCCGGTTGGTATTTGGCGGCAGGTGCACATGCACGATCATGTAGTGGAGTTGGGTGGCACTTGGGGTGAGATCAGGACATGGGATAAAGAGAGGAAGCCTGGCGAGAAGCCTAAGGCTTAGATACTAGCCCTGCCGGGCCAAATTATTACGTATATGCACTCCTTGATCCCACCTAGACGAGTAGATTGGGATAAGTTAACAGCATGTCGCCAGAAGAAAGATGAAAGTGTATCCGACTTCTTCACCAGGTTTGAAGGGGTGTTTTTGGACTTCAGTGGACAGGATTTGTCGATGGAGGGAGGTGTCTGGCTGTTTGTCAATAGGTTTGTTACGAATCTGCTACCTGAGATCGTGACTCGGTTGCAGGCTTCGGAGAGCACTTGGACTACCTCCTCCCCATCGGTAATATTAAGTATGGAACAGTACTATGAGCACAGAGAGAACAAAGAGAAGGAGAAGGAAGAGAAGAAAAATAAGGAGCTGAAAACGAAGGTGTTGATGCAATAGGGGTCCCGGGGGAACAGTAGAGGGCGGGACATTAGTCCGGCCCGGCAGCTGCCCCGCACCAGCAGGAATACTACGCCAGTTGGGCCAAACCAGTGTGCATATTATAAAGAGGAGGGGCATTGGGGAAGTGAGTGTCCAACACTGTTGAAAAGGGTTGAGGCTCCAAGGGGAGGAGGGTCCAGAGGAAGGGGACAGGGAGCAGGTGGCTATGGCGGAGGCCAGGGAGGTGAGGAACAGCCAGGTCGGTCTGATCAGAACTATTTTGATGATCCGAGGGGGCGACAGTATTACCATGACGATTATGATTTAGACGAAGTTACGGGACTTACCCATGGCTAGGACAGCCAAGGGCAGGGTGAGGTATCAGTTCAGATCCCTGTGGATCAGCAGGGACCTTACGTTACTGCTGATCTGCAGGGCTCAACAAAGAAATTCTTGGTGGACACAGGCGCAATGAATAGCTCTGTTTCTCGTTCACTGGTCCCCGGGGCAGCCATGTCTGGCCAAAATAATGTTTTGGTAGGTTTCTCAGGTATACCGGTTGTGAGCCTCATCTCTGAGCCACTGGCCCTGACTATTGGCCCTTTTACTGTAGATTCGCCATTCTTATTGACATCTAACTGTGGAGAGAATTTAATGGGTTTGGACTTGTTGAAAAGGTTACATGCGACTATTTCGGGCTCCCCGGATGGCGTCTATATGACAATAGGACCCAATGTAGTGAATTCCAAGCAATGTTTGTCAAAGGATGAGCCCCTTCCCACTGAGTTTAAGGAGGTGCCGATGACATTATGGGCTACAGGTGATACGGATGTAGGGTTGTTGCAGACACCTCCGGTCTCCATCAGAGTTAAGGACAATGTTGTTCTGCCTCGTTTTCCCAGTACAAGATACCAAAGGCAGGGGAATGGGTGTTATTGCAGATTATACAGGATTTAATTGCGTCAGTGGTTGTTGAAGAGATGACTGCGAATGTGTGCAATAGCCCCATTCTTCCAATTTTAAAAAGGGCACCATCGGGTTCCCCAGATGATCACCCCGATGTCTACCGCTTTGTGATTGATCTGCGTGAAGTGAATAAGATTGTGGTCCCTCAGTTCCCTGTTGTCCCCAACATCACTGCTCTCCTGACCATGATTCCTCCCTCTGCCACATACTTTTCTGTCATTGATTTGAAGAATGCGTTCTTTAGCATCCCCATACATCCAGACAGTAGGTATCTGTTTGGGTTCTCTCTGGCCGGCAGAAGTTTTAGATTCTGTCGGGTTCCTCAGGGCTATACTGAAAGCCCCAGTATCTATAGCCAAGCCTTAAAAGGTCAATTGGACTCCCTCATCCTTCCCTCAGGTAATGTCCTATTGAAGTACGTGGACGACCTCTTAATAGCTTCGGATACTGAAAATGGTTGCAAGGATGCAACGGTTAAGCTATTGTTACATTTGGCTCATCATGGACATAAAGTGTCCCTTTCTAAATTTCAATATTGTCGACAGGAGGTCACCTACTTAGGTCACCTTCTGTCGAAGGAGGGAAGGAGACTAACACCTGAGCGCATCGCTGCTATAACTAAAATGTCCACCCCTAAGACGCAACGGGATGTGCGAACATTTATAGGTATTACTTCGTATTGCCGCCACTGGATCCCTAACTTCGCTTTACTAACGAAGCCCTTGCTGCACCTAACCACTAAAGATGTGCATGAACCCCTGCCTTGGGCGCATGACTGTCAGCATGCTTTTGAGCAACTAAAAATAGCGCTTTGCTCTGCACCTGTGCTGGGCACTCCTGACTATCAGAAGCCGTTCGTGTTGTACGTACACGAAACGGCTGGCTGCGCGCTCTCTGTGTTAACACAGGCCTTTGGAGGTAAGCAAAGGCTGTGTGCCTATTTCTCTGCTTTGCTGGACAACGTCTCCAGAGCCCTCCAGAGCTGTCTAAGAGCGGTCGCGGCCGTGGCCATTTCTATCCGACAATCGGCAGGGCTCGTCCTTGATACTGATCTCACAGTCATGGTCCCACATGCTGTGGACACACTTTTGAACAGAACAAAGACGCAGCACCTTACCAGTGCACGTCTGACTGGCTATGAGCTGACCTTGTTTGCACCACATGTCACCATTAACAGATGTGCCACCCTGAACCCAGCCACATTACTACCCCTCCCTTATGAGAATGAGGAGACGGACGTGCATGATTGCATCTTCCGTATTGAAGAAGAGATGAGAGGACGGGTAGACCTGACTGATGTTCCCCTATCTGAACACCAAGGGGAGCTATATGTCGATGGCTCTTGTTTTAAATTACCAGATGGCACAACAACAGCGGCCTATGCTATCACCACCTTAAGCACTGTAGTTGAGACGTCACGAGTTCCTTATCAATCAGCACAAGCTGCAGAGTTGGTGGCCCTTCTTTGTGCCTGCGAGTTGAGTGAGGGACTGGCTGTCAACATATATACTGACAGCCAGTATGCGTTCGGCGTGGCTCATAATTTTGGGTGGCTCTGGGCGGAGAGGGGGTTCCTAACATCCCACGGAATGAGAATACAGAACGGCCCACTAATACACAGACTTTTGTCAGCTCTGGCACTCCCTAATAAATTAGCACTAGTGAAGTGCAGTGCTCACAAGGCAATCATTGATGATGTTGGGAGGGGGAACGCGTTTGCAGATCAGACAGCGAAGGAGACAGCACGGATCAAAATGAAAAGGATGTTTGTGGCAGGTTCTGCTAGATGAGTGCCCGAGTGTGCGATGTTTGAGGATACGCTGGAAAATGTCAAGGAGATTCAGAGTGGGGCAACAATTGAGGAGTTAGCAATATGGCAGGAGAGCACGGCCAATTTGGATGAGGATGGGTGCTGGATTTACAAGAGCGGAAAGTAGAGGTGGATGCTACCGGATGCATATGTCCTCCCTGTGGTGACCATGGCGCACGGGCCAGCCCACATTAGTGCGAAAGGGATTTGCAAGCTGTTAGCCCCCATATGGCGGAATGACAATATCCTCAAAGTTGCTGCCCACCTGGTGAAGTACTGCATGGTTTGCCTGATGCACAATCCTGGGAAAGGTACCCCCACCCCTGTTGGCAGTTTTGCACCACCCTCCTTCACTTTCGAGGTTCTCCAGATGAATTTAATCGAAATGGAACGAGTCAATAACTTGAAATATGTGTTAGTGGTTGTCTGTGCATTCAGTAAATGGATTGATGCCTACCCCACTAAAGAGAACACAGCCATGGGGACGGCGAAGGTACTCTTGAAAGAGTTCTTCCCACATTTTGGTTTCCCCCTTTTGATTTGGAGTGACAATGGCAGCCACTTCAATGCCAAGGTCATCCAATTGGTGTGCGACGGGTTGCACATTAGGCAAAAGTTTCATGCGGCGTACCACCCCCAATCAGCAGGCTTGGTCGAGAAGTACAACGGTACTCTCAAGCTGAAAATGGCCAAGATCAAAGAGAGCACAGGATTGCAGTGGCCAGATGCTTTACCCCTAGCACTTATGTCTACGAGAGTCACAGCCCACTCTAGAACGGTAATGTCCCCTTACAAGGTCGTGCTTGGTCGCCTGGAAAACGTTTGGGGCGTCCCACGACCTTGCAGGTTTTCTGACATAGAATACCCCTTACTTATAGATTATCTCTATGAATTGACTAAAAATGTGCGTGCTATTCACCAACAGATTGCTGAAACATTGCAGCAAACACCAGAGGGTCCGGATCACGCAATATGGCCAGGAGACTGGATACTGATCTGGAATTTTCAGCGGAGGAGCAGCTTGGAACCACGCTGGAAGGGACCCCTGCAGGTCCTTCTAGCCACCAGGACAGCAGTGAAGGTCGATGGTCGGAAGAATTGGATACACAGTCCATTGTAAGAGGGTACCCCTCCCGCTGCCCTACGACCAGTGGGTTGCGGACGGGATTGGGAATTGTGAGAAAGGAGCAGGTGCCACGGTTAATTCCCTTCTCGGATGCCCGCCTCACGTGGGCAGCAACGGAGGAAGAGAGCCATGCGGTGCTGAATGCGGCGGTGCCTCCTGAAATTAAGTCCATCCAGGAGCCCCAGCCTCTTGGCCCACCTGAGATTGAGTCACACCCATTTGAGCCCTAATCCACCGACCAGTCTGAGTCCGACCCTTTGCCACTTGGTCCCCTTGAGCCTGACCCTTTGTGCTCTGACCCCGCTGTGTCTGGAGTGTTGAGGTACAATTTGCGCCCCCGTAAGAGGAGCAGTGCACCAAAGGGAAAGTCAGATTTGTAGGGATGGACTGCATTGCAAAGAATAGGGCGAACGTACCCTGCCCGTGGTACCAATGATAGCTTAGGGAAAGGGAGATTGGTGCGTTATTTGGACAGTCACTGAACAGGGCAAAAAGAACTGTGTTTCTGAAGAGACAATACTTTGCCCTGCAACGTGGGATCTGGATCCGAGCTAGATGAACAGCTCCGCCGCCGGTGCTCAACAGCGCCTACGCCTAACTAACAATATTTTGTCTTATTCCCTTGCTTTTATTCCAGCTTGGCTCCAAGTGTCAGTCTTTTCCGCTGCTTTAAGAGAATGTATCCCTTTGGTCACCCCATTCAGGAGGAAGAACAGCCTTTCTTAGCTCCGCGCTCTGGGCGGGATGGGCCTGTCTGTTCCTCCTGGTCTGTGAAAAGTAAAGCTGTGTTTGTAGCAATTATTCTGATTTTTTTAATAATAATATTTGGGGTATTCTCTTCTCGAAGAGAAATATCCTGTGCATACTTTGATTGGTACTACTCCTGTTCCCCCTGAGCATATATTTGTCACTTTGGCCCCTCACAAGGAGAGACATAGACAAACTATGTTGACAATGTGTTTTTGCAGATGCTCCATCAGGCGCACCATGCCTCTAATGTTACTGATTGCTGGGTTTGTGACTTGCTCCCTTTTGTGATGCATAAGAATTATTTATTGATGTCCCTGCCCTTCTCTTATTTAGCGAGCTGTGAGGCGTGGTTTCAGCTGTTTACTATGGTGTATATCCATTATCATACTGATGCCATGAACATGACTTATGCTGATTACGAGACTGTGTTGAAATATATTAGTGTACACTAGGGGTTTACTCCAGGGGAACAAGGGGCCCCCGATACTTTGCACCCTAATGCCTGCATAAACGTCTATGAGATCAATAAGAATATAACGTGGCTCCAAAACGAGATGATGAATTTTCAGGGTTTTAATGCCACTGAATATCTCAGAACTTTTCAGATGTGCAATATTACTCAGGACGATGCAATGCCAGTGCCAATAGTTAACACAACAGCTAGTTTTTGTGTCCAAGGTTTTGGGAGTGTTAAAGTGGGAAAGAGTACTTGCAATTACACATATGACTTGAACACGACCAATAGTCCACCTTTACTGCCGCCTCATAATGTGTATTTTGTTTGTGGGTCCCGGGCTTATGTATGGCTCCCCAGGGGATGGTCAGGTATATGCTATGTCTCCTTCCTCCTGCCCCCAGTATATATTGCACCGTACAATTATCACAGAGACCATCGATTGCAGCGCAGGGGGGTATACTTGTCCTGGGTTAGAAGGGTTATCAATACAGAAGAAATTGATCAAACAGATACTACCTTGCAGCAGTTTACTGATGCTATGAAGGGTATCCTGCCCTTCTGGGGTCCTATGTCTAATAGCCTTAACATTCGTAGACGTACAAGGGTTGTGGAGGGGGTTATTAACACTACTGCAGGAATACTGACCAACATTACAGCAGAGCTCCAGGCTACGAGACTTGTTGCTCTTCAAAATCGGATGGTTTTAGACGTCATCCTTGCTGATCGGGGTGGGGCTTGTCGTGTCATCAGCAGTAGTTGTTGTGTGTACATCCCTGACCACGCCCCCACTGTGTATGACGCTATACAAAAATTGCATATGATAGCCTCAGATATACACCAGGAGAATGGAACATGTTCATTCACGGGTTGGTTCTGGGGCCTATTCGCCACTTGGGGGTGGAAGATTCTTATTTTTATGGTTGCCATAGCGGGTATCACTTTGGCATGCTGTCTGTGCATACACTGCCTCCCAACCTGTTGTGCCTGCTGTGTATCAATGTTCAAGCCGCGCCCCAAGACCCCGAGGCGTGATTCTAATACAAAGGCCATGATGATGCAGATTATTCAGGAGATGATGAGCATTGATGAGGGTTTTTTTAAAATTGATTATATGTGTTTGACCTTAGTTTCAGTTCACAGTCCGTATGTTAGCACTGGTGGTCTATGTGTGAACGTTTTTTCTCGCTTTAGAATTGTAAAGATCTTTACCTGATGGCACCAATAAAGCTTAGCATGAATGCTAAAAGGAGGGTCTGTTAGATTTGAAATGTTACTCCCGTAATGCACGAACTTGAAATGTTCCCCTTGCAATACTCAAATCAAATAAAACTTTATTCGATTTTTGTTTCATAAAAACCATAAAAGCATACAGAATTTAATAAATACAAATATGTCTTTTCGACGTAATGTTAAAAGCTAAGATCAATTAATACTGCATCAAATCATTTTACAATATATAGGTAAAATTTTCAATATTTTTTCTGCATTTGGTGATAGTTTTTAAGAACAGAGCTATCTCTCTTGTAACACATTCATTTTCCAAAATCTGCAGTGCAATAAACGCTGGACAACATTGCTTCAAGCCCCATAATCTTAAAATAGGTATGATCCATCTCCTCCTTATTGCCTTATAAGACTTACAAAAAAGAACAACATGCATTGTGGATTGCTGGGAGACCTCATCGCACGGACATTTACACAACGTTTTAAACCAATCATTTGTTGTTGGAAAACTAACCAGACGGTGAAAAGTACTCAGTCTAAAGCGGGTCAAAACTAATCTGTCGTACCCACTTGGTATATTAGTTAAATATAGCTGAATACCAGGAGTACTTAGCAGCATTTGATTTGAAAGTACCGTTGGATGTGAAGACTCCCCAGCGAGTCTAAGTGCCTCCAGATGAGCCATACATGATTTTTTGAAAGTTTTTCTGGAGATGGAACCCATAGAGGGGGGATCATCGTAATAGCCCGGTTGCCCCAAGTCACTCGTGAAATCTTTTATATATTTCAACCATCGTATTTCTAGTGCGTGATCTAATTTAAGACTGTCTATTAAGATTTCACGGTTAAATGGTGTATTGGCTGTAGACCAAATCCGATGCCAAAGAAGAACCGGTTGTGCTTTTATTGTACAGTTATATACGGGACTCCCAATTCTGCGTGGCAAATGTAAGACGAGGTACTGCGTGGAACCGCCAGCAAAATTTTTAAAAATGCATTCTCAGTCTTTTGGATTAAGTTTACATCACAGTAGCCCCAAATCCCTGCACCATATATGGCTGTACTGACACATTTTGCTCTATAAATATGGAGCAAATCAGCCGGGGTTTTTTTGCCCAATTTTTTTGAAAAGTTGACCAGGGCTGATGTTGCTCTCATAAAATGCAGGTTTCTGGTTTTAATGGCCTGGTGCCAAGATCCCTTAGAATCAAATAACATTCCTAAATAGGGGTATGTAGTGGTAGTTTCTACCTTTTTTTCTATCAATGTAGATATCTCTGGTCTTCACACTACCTTTCCCGCAACTCATTATAAAAGTTTTATTGGTATTCACTCTCAGGCCCAGATTTTTCATAAACTCGTTATATATATCAAGGGCTCGTTGTAGGCCCAGCGGTGTGCGAGCCATTATTACGGCGTAGTCTGCATAGAGGAGGGCAGGCAGGGGGCGGCTGGCTATTTGTGGTAAATCGCGACACTTTTCTACCTTCGCATGTTCTAACTCATTGGTGTACAGTGTGAATAAAAAGGGAGCCAAAACGCAACCCTGCCTAACCCCCCTCTCCACCTTGAAGGACGCCAAACACTCGCCCTTGGACCCATACCGGACCTGGCAGTCGCATTAGTGTACAACTGCCTAAAAATTGGATTAACGGTTCCTCCACTCACAAGCTGGCTAAAATATACCATAACTTCTAATGAATGACACAATCGAAAGCAGCCGTGAGATCTACGTAGGCCAGAAATAATTTCCCCGTTCTTGACCTCGTATATTTGCCAATTAAAATATTAAGGTTGAGGCCTTGTTCTAATGTGCCCAGTCCCTCTCTAAACCCGAACTGCAGGTCAGATAAAACGTCGTTAGCCTCCGCCCATGCTTGCAACCGATTGAGTACTATCCGCCCTGCCACTTTAGCCAGAGAATCAAGCAATGAAATAGGGCGATAGCAAGCTAGATTCAGCCTATCGCCTTTTTTGAAGTTAGGGACCACCGTGGATTCTGTCCAAGTTTTAATGAGGCCAGTTTCACAGCAAGCTGCAAGCACTTGCGTTAAAAGTGGGCCCCATAGATCGATGTTAGACTTAAAAAGATCTATGGGTACCCCATCTGGTCCTGGTGCCTTACCTTCCTTGCTGACATTTATTGCATGGAGTACTTCCTCCAGGGTAAAGGTCAGGGCTATGGGAAAATGTATCAGTGGCATTGGGGCCTGTAAAGCAGGGTTAGAGTCCATGCCCTCCACTTCCTCGGCCCGTCTGTAAATACTAGAATAGTGCTCCACCCAAACTCTTTCCTCAATGGCGATTTCTATACTTGGGTTCTCATTGGTTTCAAGAAAGGGGGATTTCACAACCCGCCAGAAGGCGGTGCTGTCCTTGTTTTTGCTAGACTCTTGTAAATCAGCCCAAGCTTTATCTTTAAGTTTACTTTTACGTAATTTCAGGGCATACTTATATTCCCTTCTACACTCCCTAATTTCCTTACAATCCCTGTTAGTTTTATGTAAGGCTTCTTTTAAATTTGAGTATGCTTTTGTACATTTGTGATCAAACCACCCTAGAGTCTTACCCTGGCATGTGATCTTAACCTTTAGTGTACTTCTGATTTTCTCCGTGATCTGCATGTAAGACTCCATGATTCCTTCGGGTGACGCAGACACATCTAAGCAAACTTCTAAATTTTTATAATGACTTTTTATGATTTTCTCAGTAAACTCAGTGGGCTCTACCTTATCCCATCTCAGGGAGTAGCCGTTACGTTTATCCAAAACTAAGTCACGGGCCGCATAAACCCTTTTTCTCTGAGAATATCGCAACTTAGTGAGTTTAGATATCTTCGTGCTCAGGGGAAAATGGCCGCTCATAGCATTCTTATGTACTTTATAATCAAGAAGTCTGTTTACATGTTTATTTGGGATGGGTATGAAATTTATAATAGAACTCAGGCCTCTTCCATTAAAGGTCTGAGTGAAGGGAATCGGTGGTGAGCATAGTAAATTAACAAAATCCAGGTCTAATGCAAATATCATTCTATTTAGAAAATCCCCATATGGAGAATGTGGGAAATGAGGTAGATTACAGTGATTATCGTCCATTAATCCACAGGTAATATCATTGCCCAATGAGCACAGTGCAATGTTAAAATCCCCCCAAACAATAAAAACATCATCTGCCAAATAGTTCTATTTCTCATATACGTCATTCATAAGTTGTTTCAGAATAACCACCACACTTTCCCTTGGAGCATTATTATAAAAATTGATCAACGCAAAACAATTCCTGTTATCCAACTTTAAGATCACAATTTGATAGTGCGTTTCTGACTTCATAAATAATGTTTTGTGCGTGCTCAACATGTTTGAAATATAGATACTAAGACCCCCCTTAGGCCTTCCATGACTTGACAGAATGGCAGGTGTGTGAAAGGTCTTAAAACCATTTATGTGAAGTGGATCCACGGACCATGTTTCTTGAAAACAGAGTATATTAAAATCCCCAACAAAATTAAGCCATAAAGGATTAGCCAGTTTGGATCGTAGGCCTGCGATGTTCCAGAATAGAACTGAGACACTAGACCCATGATTATTACAGCCATTTTCCAGAACTTGCAATATGGTGTCATGGGCGGAAGCCTCGTCTCTCGGGTTGTTTGCTAGAGCAGATCCTACATCCCTCCCTGAAATATGGATGTCGGCCCCCTCTGGGTGCTTCTTACACTAGTATCCCCACTTTCGATGCCTGCTCCGAGAGTTCTTAGAGAAGGCACCCTTGAACTGGGACCGGTTGTACCCGGAGCTGATGTTATGTAATCAGGCGCTCTATCGTGAACAGGTGTAAGTCAGTCTATTTCTTCGAGAGAAGGGAGGAGTTCAAAGCGATTTTCCACTGCCACATTGTACACAGAGCTGTTACGCTCATTAGTGGCTCTTTCTGGCTTGTCCCTCCCATGTCTAAATGGTGGCTGGTAAAAAAAGCCCAGAGGAAGTATGTTAATGCCAGTTGGCGTTATTGTGTCATTGCCTGCCCTCCACAGAATGTTCTCCACTAACTGCGGGGTCTTGAATGTCAATATCACGCAGTCCCCGTAGAGGGTTTTATGGTCTTTACCGAGCCAGTTAACCCTGCGGGCCATCTTAAATTCCATAAAAAGTTGTTCCGTAAGCCCTATTTTTGTGCCCAACCAATGCAAGGATTTGTTTCTTAAAGTATCCCATGCTTCCATCTCTTGTAACCTCAGTCTAGGTACGTTTGCCAAAATAACTGTGTATGGTGTTACTGCTGGGGGCAAATCCAAGAAGACCGGGTCAGCTTTATCTGGCCTAGAAGGTATGGGTATAGAGCTGTAGTTATTCTGTACCTGCCTTGAGTAACCTACTCGTGTATCAGTGTCCTTATTTTCCCTGGATAACTTTTCTTTCAGTTGGGGATTATTTAAGGAGGATGTAGTAATAACTCCCAGCGTCGTTGGTTCTGTCCTGGGGTAGTTAGCTACAACGTGAGATTCAATGTGATTTACTGGTCTCTGGTTGCAACAAGGTACCTGCCAGGGTTACTATGATGTGTTATCTGATTGACCGCTCCTTGGTTGACTAAACAACTGGCCAGTCGCACTTCTATCTGGATGACTCGTTCCTCCAGTGATGTCATTGAGGTTCGTACAAAGGAATCTAATTTTTCCACTAAGGAGATTAGGTTGCCCATATTATAAGCCAGGGATTTAGGCTTCTCCCTGTTTCCTGCTTCAGACGGAATGCGTTTCGACCTAGCTTTGGACGCTTTTTTGCGTGTATTAAATGAAATATGCCTAGGTGTCATACTAATTACCACATCCTTATCTGGAATCGCGCAGGTCTTACTCACATCAGTAGGTATTTTGTGACGCTTTAGTGGGGGCTGAATGGTGGAATCTTGATCACTGAATGTTATGTGATCTGACGTATTAACAATGCAACCGTTCTGAGGAACGATATCTCGGTGAAGAGGCCACTACGGAAACTTCAGGGACTTCATCATTTACTACATCCTTTACGCCTAGTGTTCTTGTAATCAGTGACTCCTCCACAGTGGATATCTGTTTCTCAATAGCCCCCGTGAGGTAGCTCATTAGCGTGTGATGGGTTTTTGCTACTGCCTTTTTAGCAAGTTGGGGGCGAACAGTGAAAGCCTTTCTCTTCCCCATTCTTAGATCCCTAAACTTCTCCCAGAAAACACGATAGGTACTATAAGAGAAGATGGACCAAGCATCCGGGTCTAGAGTCTTGCACGTGCGCAAAAACAAACAAACAAATTAGATTGCTAGGCAAGAATATTAAACTAATAAATCGTTAACCCGAGCGCGGCTGAATGTGTGTGAAAAGATCCACAGTCTATAGGCAATAGTCAATGGCCACACATAGTCCGATATAAAGTATCCGCTGTTAACAGTTAATCGCTGCTTGTCAGAGGAGTGCAGACCGTGTCCAATATCCAAAACATCCAGGACCGCGCTTACCTTCCGTTTCGGAAATGGGGAAGTCTCCCAGGTTTAGGTATCCACAAACGTAGAGGATAAGCCCGGCCTCAATCGGTCGCGGACGGGCGCAGACGGGCCCGCCATTGGCCAGGGCTTTGCCCGGGCACGCCAGCGCGCGTCCTACACTGCGGGAGCACGCGCTGAACTTTAAAGCGCCTCCAGGTGCTGGAAGCTGACGTAAGCGGCTCCGTCCTCGTTGTGGGCTGGGACCGGTAGTGTGTGTCCCCCTCAGGCCAGGAAAGCAGAGCAAAACGAGGCAGTGAAGAAACGGGCGTCCCGCACTGTGGGAGCCCGCGCTGATCTTTAAAGCGCCTCCAGGCGCTGGAAGCTGATGTAAGCGGCTCTGTCCGTGTTGTGGGCTGGGACCGGTAGTGTGTGTCCTCCTCAGGCCAGGAAAGCAGAGCAAAACGAGGCAGTGAAGAAACGGGCGTCCTCACTTTAGAATTGTAAAGATCTTTACCTGATGGCACCAATAAAGCTTAGCATGAATGCTAAAAGGAGGGTCTGTTAGATTTGAAATGTTACTCCCGTAATGCACGAACGTGAAATGTTCCCCCTGCAACACTCATACTCTATTCCATGTTAAGTTAGCATTCACGGCGCCATCTTTATTGGCGCCATCTTGTTCAGTACCTGAGATCGAGCTTCTGTCCCATAATACTTGCCTCAGCAGAAAGGCTGCCTCTGCGCCTCCAGCTTGTATTTCTCAAGGTTGAAGCTTCGCAGCACTAATGAGTGTATTATCTACTGTTGCATTTCTTTGCTGTTAGATAGACCCGTTCCCACATCTTAGAATGGTAGGCACCGGCCGAACGGCCTTGGGGTCGAGATAGCATGTACCCAGCCCTGTGCCATGGCTCATCCTTCTTTGCTTCCTTTGTTCACTGTAGCCTGAGCTGGAATTTTCCAGTCTGGGCGTGTTCTTTGAGAATTGGGAATGTATAATATCTGATTTCATGTTGGGGGCAGTCAGTCCCTCGGCAGTCATCTCAGGAGACTGGTCAGACTGGACTCCGCTGCAGCGCATTACTAATAAAGTATTTGGTTTGTATTCTCTACTGTCTGACCGACTCTTCATTTATTGGGAAGGCGGAGAGGTGGTTGTGAGTGACCTGGGTGACCCTAATCGGGCCACTTCCTTCAGGGATTTCTGAAACACCTACACTAGTAGGTTTCATAGGGCCGTTGATAAGCCCACTAGGTAGGTGGAGTCAATTTTCACAAGCTTCCTATCCCTAAGATGTTTGGATAGTAAAGATTTCCACAAGTACTCAGCCTAAATATAAAAACCTGTCCAAACCAGGTTTCATAGCAGGAATCTTCACCTGGAAACTTAAAAGGGTGGAAGTTGTTGCAGGGATAGATACAAGGAGCAATTATTGGATAAATACACAAGATATACATAGGGGCATATTTACGTTCCCTGGCGCATCCCTGCATATCAGCAGGGATGCGCCAGGGAAAATGCATCACGCAAGTTTACCCTTGCGCCACGTCCGATGCGCCGCATTTACAATGCGGTGCATCGTGGCGCAAGGATAAGCAGATGCGTGACGCATCTGCAGGCGGAAGGTTGGCGCAGTGCTGAAGTTGTGTCGCAAGCGCGACGCAACTCCAGCACTATTCCAACCTTCCCTATCCCTAGCATGGTGCGTCAATCCTTACGCCTGCTTGAAGCAGGCGTAAGGATTCGAGGCTTGTAAATATGCCCCATAGTATATAGCTTTATGAACCCGGCTGCGAAATTTATGTTTAATTCTATCCTATAGAGACAAACTGTGTAGTGAGGTCAGCACTGGACATGAATGTACTTTGTTTTTGACCCTAAAAGGACATCCTGCCACAGCATTCAGGATACGCCTAATGTTACTAATCGAGACATTTGTTGAACCCAGGTGAAAAGCATTAGACAAAGAGAAGAAAGCGTCCATAATTACTGCTTTAGGAGAGAAGTAAAACAAGGAGAAGTTTTAAAGATCTGCAATAAAAAAGCAATATTGAGACAGAGTTACTCTGATAGCCAAGAATCAGTTAGCAATCTGCCATGATGCCACATTTATAACCTCTATGAGAGTAAGCCCTAAGGCATATAGCCAGGCATTTTTAAGCAACAAATAGGGTTTTCTCAAAAAGGAAACATGATTACAGTTTGACGTTCGATGTCTGTTTCCATTGTGCTGTACCTTCAAAACAATTCGGCTAACTCAGCATTATCTCATTCGTTGCCTCATTAAGTAAGAATTAAACAATTAGTTAATTAATTAATTAATTAATTCATCCATTCATCACCAAAACAACAATGCTAAAGTCTCCCTCACCACATTCATCGCCAAGTTTGAATCATTGGAATTAACTGTGTTCTTCACTAAAAGGGTCTAAGCGAGGGCCACATGTATGCATGACTTTTTGAGACAAGGCATTGGGTCCACATTTGTATAACCACTTCGAAATAATGGATTTATCAGGAATATGAAAGGCTCAATCAGGCATGTGAGTGGATGTGAAGTGAACATACTTTTAATATACGTGCCTGGTTTCTTTGCGTTATAAAATGCATTACTATAGTCTATGGCACTTGAGATATGGTCCACTATAGTCTCTGCACTTAAAATACGAACATTGATATCTGTTGCTAAAAAGCAGCACTGATCACCACAATTTCTTTAATCAGAATTGCACTTGTGCTGTTTAAGCCTATATTGCATATAGAAAGGTAAACTGTTTTGCTCCATCTCTTTTTAAATTATTACCAGTTCACAGCAGGGAAAATGAGTGGTTGCATTATTTCTATATAGGCAAAATATGTCATTCATTTTGCTGCCACAAACAGGATAGTAAATGCTGCAAAAGATATGAAGCATAATAGCACTCTTTAGTGTATGCAATATGTTGTCATAGAGCACCTTAGCACACCTGCACTGCAGGAAAAATTGAATCCATTTGCTTTGCTCATAATGAACATGATAGGACAGACAGGTAGCTTAGGTTTTCCGGGACTTATTTATGAGCCCCTGCGACACATTTGCGCTGCCGGTGCGTCACTTTTTGTGACGCTCCATCGGCGTAAAAAACGCACCATGTTGGGGCAGATGCGTCACTTTGTAAAGCCCTGCGTTACATTATACCTGCGCCAGTTATAATGTATGCAGGGTGGGCGTTCTCCCGCATCAAAGCCTCGTAGAATTGGCGCATTGAAATCTATAAGATTTCAGTGCGCCACTTCTAGGGCACCATTGCATGAAAACCTTATGCCTACCTCATGGCAGGCGCAAGGGTGACGCAGGACACATTACTGGAGTAGCGTCTGTTTTCAGACACACCAAGCAATGCGCCACTTTTACACATACAGATACGTCAGGAATACTGACGTATCTGTAACTCCTTGCGACATGATGCACTGTACTTTAAATACGGCGCATCTATGGTGTCGCAAGGAGGGCGCACTGAGAAGTGTCGCATAGCTGCTTTGTCGCAGCAATGCAACACTTCTCATAAATGAGGCCCTCTATATGTAGGCATAAAAGTGTGGGATTGGTCGATTTTGGGTCTCTAAGAAGCTATCACAAGCTTAAAAAGTGCTTTCATCAGGGAGAAAATACAAGTGGAAACTAAGTAGATTTTACCAGGTGAGTTTCCGCACATGGTAAAAAACTTGTAATTTAGAGTGGTGGTACCTACCCACGCTGGGATACCGCCATACACAACTCGTAATAGGGTCCCAACTCTCATTCCTTCAAAGCTCACTAAATATATTCATATGACACCAGCTGTCAACTCCAGCCAATTCTTGTCCCCTTTCCCAGATGCAATAGTAACCCATAATTTGCACTGTTGAGTCTCAGGTGATGCACTGGTGATCCTTAAATGCTAGCTAATGAATTCATTGATACCCAGTGACACAGAAAGCAGAGGTGTATTTACTGAAAAGACCAAGGGGCAGATGTATCAAGGATTGCAATTGCGATTCCTTAATAGCGAATTTTAGCGAATTGCTATTAAGGAATCGCAAAATGCTATGTATGTAGGAATCGCAATAATAATTGCGATTCCTTAATATTCCTTAATTTCGAATTGCAAATTGCGATTCGCAATTAAGGAATACCTTCCCATTCATTCCTATGGGCGTAGAGGCCCATAGGAATGAATGGGAAGACATTCTCAATTTGCGAATCGCAATTAGAGAATCGCAAATTGAGAATGCAATTTCAAGGGTGCCAGGGTGTCCTTTGACACCCTGTTGCACCCCTGAAATATGTATGTGTACATGTGGCGCACATACACCCCTAAGGGCATGTATGTGCGCCACATGGCACTTTGAAAAATGCTAAAAAGTGCATTTTTCAAAGAAATAGCATATTACCACCAACTTGAAGTTGGTGGTAATTTGCGATTCCTTAAGGCCAAATTGCACTTTTTTGGTGCTTTTACATTGGATTTAAGGAATCGCAATTTGCGATTCCTTAAATGCAATCGCAAAATAGGGAATCGCAGATTTTGCGACTCCTTATTTTGCAAGGCAGTTTTGCCTTAATACATACCACTAAGCAAGATTGCGTTCGCAAACGCTGAAATTCGGCGAATTTCGGCGTTTGCGAACGTAATTTTGCTTGATACATCTGGCCCCTAGAGACGTATTTATAAGGGGAGTTGTGCCGCTCTTGCACCACGCAACACAGTTCATGCATGATACAAGCTCAAAAAGCAATTTATGAAGACACATAAGACCACCTTGCGTGGCCCTGCGTGGCTTCATAAATCAGGAGTAACGCAGCACAGCCCAAATCACTGGATTGCGTTAATCTGCCCTGGGAAGTCTTTCCATCGGTGTTGCGTGGGTGTTCACAAGCAACTCCCATGCAATTTGACGCATTCCCGGATTTACCAAAAGTAGTAAATCTGGGAGTGCGCCAAAATGCTAAGCCTTCCCAGGTGAGGCATAACGAGGAGAAATATCTTTATTTCTCCTTGTTACTTACTCCTTCCATGTGTGCTGCATTCTGCAGCACAGGTAGAAAGAGGAATATTCCTCAAGGGATTGTTTTTGTGTAGGAAGGGGCCCCTTTCTGAACATAAACAATCCTCCTTACAACGCAGGAACCCTTGCACAACGGTGCAAGGGTGCCTGACTTGGGGCTAGACAGCCAAAATGGTGCCAGCGCAGGGACAAAGGCAGGAAATGTGTTATATTCTTTTAAATATGGCGCATTCCTGCTCTTTACCTGTCACGTAGCGCAGCAACAACGTGACTTTCTAATAAACATGCCCCCATTTGTGTAGTCTTAGAGGATCTCATGTTTGTCATGTACATGTGTTGTTGATGTATATGTGTTTTGAATGTATATGATGTTTGAAGGCAAAACAGAGAGGAGAGGATGTAGCCTAAGGGCTAGGGCGGTCGCCCTCAAATCTGGGGAAGCGGGTTTGAGTCTCGGCAATGACGCTCAACATCCTGTGATTCTGGGCAAATCACTTAATCTCCCCGTGCCTAACAAAAACAATGAATGTGTCCTCATGTAACCTAACATGTAAAGCGCTCTGATACCCAATACCTTTGGGTAAAGTTTGTGCTATATTAAACTCCGAAAAATAACAAAACACTTTTTTATATGACAGGTTTAAAATTATAAATATTTTCTAAATTTCTTTGGTAATTTGTTATGTTTCATTTTATAAAAGTGGTGAAAGTGTACTGATTGAGGAGAGAGTGATTGTTACATAGGGGAGGTTTTTTTTTTAGGTTTTTTGAGTATCAGGTGAAGCCATAAGAGGTTTGTTTTTTTGCATCTAGTATTGCTTATAAACAATGATGGCGACCATTTGGCAAAAAGAACACAATTGTCCGTGTAAGGACTACAATTCGTCCTTACAGAACATAGAGGGCTCACATCATTGGTTTGACAGAAGTACCTTAGATCAAGGAGAAAAGAAGACAAGCTAGTGAAAGCAATTGAGAAATATAGACAGTAAATCACTAAACTAGCGAGTAGTGAAGCATGCTGTAAAACCGATAGGCTTACACATGACAGCATGAGCAAAGGTAACAACAAAAGAACCAACTGCAAATAGAAATAGTACATTTGCAAAGCAACATGAAGTGGTTCATTAGTTTTAGTTAGACCAGTCCCCAGTGTCCACTGACAGGGACCAGGCATTCACACCCAAAACTCTGGTCTCTCCTGTGTGCGTCAACGTTTGGGTTCCGCTGTGCCGCCCTTAGATTCTGTGGGGCAGATCTACAAGAAAGTGCCGCAGCGCGGCACCGCATGCCCTTTGGCTGCGCCACGCCGCAGCACTTTCAGAGCACAGGAATGCGACATATTTACAATTATATGTCGCATTCCTGTGCTCTCCCCTGCCCTTGCGCACAAACAGCTGCCATGCGCCGGCGCAGGCACCCTTGCACCATGGTGCAAGGATGCCTGCGCCATGGGGAGAATGTTTTTGTGCAGGAAGGGGCACCTTTCTGCACAAAAACAATCACTACAGGCATTTTCCTCTTTCAATGCGTGCTGTAGAATGCAGCACGCATTGAAAGAGGAAAAAAACGAGTAGAAATGAAAACATTTCTCCTCGTTGCGCCTCGCTACGCCACCCATAGGGTGGCGTAGCATACTGACGCATTTCCAGGTTTACGAATCCTCTTAAATCTGGAAATGTGTCTCGTTCCATGGGTGTTGCGTGGGAACACCCACAGCAACACCCATGCAACGCCCCTTTCACGCAAAATGATGCGTGTAAAGGGGCCATATTTACAAGTCATCACTCAGGGGTAACTGTTCCTATGGAAAAGATGGCAAACCAGTTTGGTTGCTTCAATAAACGTGTTAGAGTGGTCTCATTTTGTAGACTGGTTGGATATAGATGAAGGTGGGGGAATTCCTCCTCCTCCTCCTCCCCACCTTCATCTATATCCAACCAGATTGCAAAATGAGACCACTCTAACACGTTTATTGAAGCAACCAAACTGGTTTGCCATCTTTTCCATAGGAACAGTTACCCCTGAGTGATGACTACAAATTCTTTGGGAGCTTTGGTACTAGACCTTCTATTTCTAAGTTAGCTCCCGGTCCCCCCTCTTGTTTGGTTAGCCATATTTACAAGGACAGGAAAAGCCACGCAGCAAGGCTTTTCCTGTCCTTGTAAATATGGGGCAGGGAAATGCGCTGTGAGTGCGCCACAAAAGGTGACGTACTGGCAGCGCAAGTGGCTTGTAAATCTGCCACTGTGTTTTTCTTACACATTCTGTTAAGTACTTCAACCTTAAAAGGAAGTATGGTTCCTGTAGGAACTGCTCTAAGGCCATAATTCCAAGATGCCCAGTAATTAGAAGGGGGGAGGATACTTGGGTCAGAGTAAATGGTTCCAGCCGGTATATTCACCCAGTTTCTATCACTGAAATGGTGCCCCTTGAATTATTCCACAATCAATTTGACTCCTGCCAAAGGGAGGAGATTGCTACTTTACACGAGAAAAGCACAATAACCACATTGAAGTAAGCAACATTTCTTTTATTTAACTATATAAAGCTTATCTGACATACCACCTCCTAAAATTCTTTAAATTGTTAATTGCATAAATATCTAAATAAAGGCCCATGTTATATTTACACTATAGCTGCATCCCCTGATGAACTAACAAAAAAAAAAAAGGAATCATACAGTACTTCAGCTAATCAAGAGATTAGTCACCGAAAAGGATTAACAACCACTACGTTCGCAAACTATTGCTTATGGACCTAGAAAAAAACGAAAATCTTACATCTTCTAACAAATTTAATTATCCCATTAAATTACATTACAAACTCACAAAAGAGTAGCACATATTAACATAATGGGCTATACATTTTCTACAAAGATGCAGTTAATGAATGAACACGTTGCATTAATTACTATTGCAGTGGTTGTTATTGCTGAGCTACTAATGTGAATGAAGTTGTTGAAAACACCAGTGACCATAGTCACCCGCCTTCAATGGCTGAAATCGTAATCAGAGGTACTGTGCTTGAACAAAACCCTTCAAAACAGGATAAATGTAAAAAAATAACGATAAACTGAAAAATAGAACAGAATGTGAAACATAGTTGGGAATGAAAAAATCCCACCACACATTTCTTTAAAAAACCCTCCAAAAATCAAAATTAACGCAACTCTAAAATTGGAGATCTTCGCTGGATCCAACTTTATAACAATATATACACCCCCAATATGAAACAATCATAAAAATAACTGAAAGTTCTACAAATATACTAACAATATGAATGTGACTTCATTTCAAGCTCCGCTATATTCAGTCAACGATATATAATTATAGGAAATGGGTCTCACCCATTTAATCCCCGTGGGTGTTCTGCTTTATGACTACCTGGTTTTGGACTTTTACTGTGAGTGAGTATCACCAACTGAGTCTTACTCATGGTAAATTCAGTGGAAATGGACTGAGATGGCTAACTGCTAGTGTCTGCCTTTTAAGATAAGGTCTGCTGCTGCGCAGCTGAGTAGGAGGCTGTAAGAAATTGGGTAACTGGTTAAGGGAGTGAAACCCTTTAGCATTTCTTAATGGTCCGAAATAGCGATTCAGCCCGTTAAGAAATGCTAAATGGCATTGCACATCTGGCCCATAGTGACTCAAAATAAAACAGCATAGGAAATAATGTTACATTAAATTAAATGATTTAAAATAGTTGAAAATATAAATAAATGTAAATTAACGTTAACAAATTTAAAAATAGTAAATATTGACTTAATTATAAAATATTTGATGACCTATTTTCTATTTTAAAAAGACTGCAATAATATATGTAACTAGTGTAATTATAAATGCTATTTATTCAGGTATTTAAAGACCTCTCTTGAAATACCCTGAACAGGAGGAGTGCACACTTCCACGGAGACATATAAAGTAAAATTGTTCCTTTCCATTAGCACTCTGGTTCAAACTGAATTCGAAAACTCACATTATAAATCTATTGGGGGTGGGTTAAGAGATTCCTGGGATGCCGGAGCATAAGTGACAAGGAGGATCCTTTCCTATGGTGCAACAGAATAAAATGGGAAAGGGCCTGAAATAATTAAAGGAGAGGTGACAAAGGCTTGTAGGAAAGTGCCCTTTTTTATGGTCACCCCCCCACTTTTTGTCCTAATGCTGATGGCTATGACTCTGAAAGTGCACTGGAGCCTACTGCCCATTCCCCAGTGTCAGTGCTCTCTCCCTAAAACCGATGTGTGAATAACCCTAATTGGCAAAGGACTTTAACCCCCTTATAAGTCCCTAGTATATGGTGCCAGTGGTACCCAGGGCAATGGTGTTACAGGGGTCACCAGAATTTTAAGCATTGTTTGTGCCACCCTTAGTGACTCAAGTAAACTACTGACAGCAGGCCAGCCATTGCAGACTACAGGAGCAGTGGAAACTGCCCGAACTCGACTTTGCCCTCACCATGTGAGGCAAAGTCAATGCCTATTTTTAATAAATGCCATTCACCCCTTATGAAGGCCTCTGAGCCCAGGAAGCAGGATACATTATATTAAAGGTGTGTACATGTAAGTTCAAGCTTATATGTCTCTATAAGGGCTTTTACAGTTAAAGGAGACTATAAGTGATTGACGACCCATAGAATAACATGGGCTGGCACCCAGGCAAACCCGAGGTTGGCAGCTCCATTATGAGACTGCCTATATAGGTTGTGCTTGGTATCAAACAACTGACAGGAATCTCATTTTGAGGAGGATGTGGCATCCACCTAGGTGGCTACCTTAGAGGTTGCCCACCTACTTCCCATAGCTTTTCCTGTACTCTGGCTGCCAGCAGTCAGAAACAATGACCTGGGCGGGAAGGAGGTCACACCTCTCTCCCTGACTACATGGCTATTGAAGTGGCGCATGAAGGTGGTGAGCTTCAAAAGCTGCACCACCTGTGATATGCAATCAGGCTGCTTCTCAAAGGAGGAAACAACCCTCCCCATGAACATTAGGTATTCAGGAGGTGTACACCCCCAGAAGCTTAGCCGCACCTCAAGGGTGGGCTACCTGTCCAGTACAGCTAAGGAAGACTTCTGTCATTTTTAAAAGGGGTAGGATAGTGGTTTCTGGGTAGAAAAGGTGACCTACACCCCCAGATGTGGTCACCTCAGGGGCAGATTGGCCACTGGGGCAAGTAGCCCATTGGCCACTTGCACCCACACCCCTAATGCCCCTAAATTTAATATTTAAGGGCTACTCCTGACACCAGAACCTCAGTTCTGATCTGACGTGCAACCAGGGCAAAAAAAGAGACCTGCGTCTGTGACAACAGGAGCTGCACAAACCAAAGTCATGATACTCTGCAACTGTGGTAACCAGTGGCGGCTGCTGGCAACCAGAAGTGGTGGGCAGTGGGGATTAAAAAGTAGAAATAAAAATCACTTAACTGTGTACGGCCGCCGCCTCTCCTCCATCCTCTTCTGTTCTTGAATCCCAGCAGCACACAGGCTCCCAGACTCCTCTAAATGAATCACTACCCTGCTGTCATTCTGGTAATAGTATTACCAGCATGAAAGCAGCGTTGGGATTGGTCTGAGCGGCCCGGTTTTCTGCTCAATAAGTGCCTGGGAACCTGGGACTGTTATCACCCCGGCTGTGCAACACAGCCGGGTGGAGAAATGCTAAGTGCTCATGACAGTTTTTCCGTCCTAAGATGGCCGGCCAAACCGCCATGCGCACTTGTGGTGCCCACCACTCCTCCTCCCTGTTTTCTGCTGCTGTCCATCAGGGTAGCACAGCCCCCCCACACCATGACTCAGCACTGAAAAATAAAATGATAATAACATTGTTTTATTATGATTTTAGTTTTCCTTTTTGTACTGCTCAGAGAGCAGTAGGGTGACTCTCCTCCGCCTTACTAGAGGAACCACCTCTAGTGGCAACCTTCCTGGAACTGCACGACTGCAGCTAATACTGGACCAAAGCACGGTTCCCCCAGACAGAGAGACTCCTTTGAGAGCCAAAGGCATTACCAGGCTCCCCTGGACTAGTGGCACTAGTCCCCTGAAACATCAGGTAAAAACAACGTACCAGAACCAAAGAATCGCTAGCCATTGTGCCCTCCGAGGGATTACCCAGAAGTAGATGGCACTACCTTTACCCTCCTTGGATTTAACACAACTTGACCTGCAAGTGACCAATTATCGTTACCACTTTTTCCTATTGACCGCAATGCAAATGTTCTGCAGTAGTGAATTGCTGTGATTTATGTTTTCTTCTCAAATCCATAACTCCGGTTATATATATCTGATCTCGTTTTTGGTGTCTAAATTAATTTTAAAATCTGCTATATTTTTATAAATGAGTGTCAGATTTCTTTCGAGTTGTGTCAATTACTAATTGTCCATGTTGATACTCTGAAATGCTTAACACATGTTCCTCTAGTAAAGCTTGACTGCTCTTTGTCACTATACCAGGACTCAGCTAAAGATTTATTAATGTGAATCCAAGGACCATCTCTTTGGGTATTGTGAGAGTATTGCATGGTGAAGCCTAACCAGCATCAACACATAATACTCCACCTTCCTACATTGGCATTACAGCGTGGGATTCTGAATTTGTGTTTTGCAGTACCACTTGGTCATAAGTGATTTTTGCATGAGAAATCCACTATTGACTTTAGACTCAAAAATTATTTTTGAAGAATTTTTTTAAATTGGAATTCTGTGGCCCTGTGTAGACCCTCATTCCAATAGTACATTAAAAAGGCTTAGGGAAGTTAGGAAAAGGTTGAAAAGTTTTTTTTTAGTTCTAAAAAGGTCCCAACTTCCAAGTAAAAAGTTAGGCACAATGGAGGCTGGTAAGAATCTCGACCTGGCAGTCATCCCAGCCTTGAGGGTCAGTGATCTGAGGGTTTTGTTCAAAGCAGGGAGTATTAGCTATAGAGTTATGGCTAAAAAGGAGGAACTCGAAAAAGTCCTCAGCTCCTAGGAACACGAAAGACAAGAGAGGAAGGGCCATTCCTCAAAAGAAAACCCTGAAGCGGGTGAGAATGATGTCCTACCAACATTTTTGATGATGGGGAAGACGGTGAAGACCCAAATTCTCCACTGTTTGCTAGGCACCCTTCACCAGTGGGAAGTGAGAGGAGGCACTGAAGCAGACCCCCTACTGGTAAGGTGGTAGCAAGCCTTGAGAAAGAGCTTGGACTCCTATCACTTGAGGAGAGAAAGATTGAACTTGAGGAAAGGAGACTAGCCCTTGAAGAAAAGAAAGAAGGGTCAAGATGACCTTGAATCCCAAAGATAATGGTGGCAGCAATTTTAATAGGGAGAAGGATGAATATATTGACTCTAAGTTCCCCAAAGGGATTGTCCCCAAGATTAGTTATGGTGATGACATTCACAGATTGTTTGAAGTCTTTGAGAGGGCCTATGAAATGAGGAGGATAGGTCACCAGCACTGGGGCTCTCTACTGTGGGAGTTATTCTCAGTGAAGGGCAGATATAGACTTCTGCCCCTTAATGAGGATGTGGCTGAGTACTATCAGCATATGAATGAGACCTTGATAGAAAGATTTGAACTTACCACAGAGGAGTATAGGTTGACATTTAGGAACACCCATAAAGGTCAAAACCAGACATGGGTGGCCTTTGTGGACTTTTCAGTCAAAGCACTAGAAGGCTGGATAAAAGGCAATGAGGTGGATACTTATGATGGGCTTTAACATTTAATTATGAAGGAACACATTCTGACTAACTGTACCACAGAGAAATTGCATTAGCTTTTGGTGGACTGACATAGGGTCAGAACCTGGCCTCAGTGTACAAAAGTCATATTCTTAAGTATTTTTGATTTAACATCAGGGTGTTGGCGGATTGGACTTACCCAGGGAGCAAAAGAGAGGTCAGTATTTTCATCCCCAGAAGGTCACTTTCAATTTAAGGTGATGCCTTTTGGGCTGAAAAATGCACCTGCAACTTTCCAAAGTTTGGTAAATAGGGTTCTCTCAAGCATGGAAAACAGTAGTGCAGCATATCTATATGATGTAGCTGTTTTAGTTCCACCTGGGAGGATCACCTTGTCCACCTAAGGGAAGTTTTACAGTCCCTGCATCAGGCATGCCTAGCTATCAAGGCCAGCAAGTGCCAGATAGGGCAGAGTTCTGTTGTGTACTTGGGCCACCTTGTAGGAGGAGGCCAAGCCCAACCTCTCCAACATAAGATCTAGACCATTCTGGAATTGGAAACCCACAAAACCCAGACCCAAGGCAGGACTTTCCTTGGCTTGACTAGGTACTACAGGAGGTTTGAGAAGGGGTATGGGACCATTGTGGCCCCACTCACTGAACGTACCTCCAAAAAGCAGCCTAAGGAGGTCTTATGGACCACAGGATGCCAAAAGGCCTTTGTCACCCTGAATGAGGATATGTGCTCAGCACCTGTCCCGAAAGCACCAGACTATGGAAAGGAGTTCATTGTCCGAACAGGCGCTTCTGAACATGGGATTGGGGCAGTGTTGTCACAAACAAATGACGAGCGACAGGATCAACCAGTTGCCTATATCAGCAGGCGACCTAGAGAGCAGATTTGGAGTGCCATTGAGAGGGAAGCCTTTGCTGTGGTTTGGTCCCTAAAGAAGCTGAGACTCTATTTGCCTGGGACTCAGTTCAAGGTTCAAACTGACCACAGGCCTCTCACATGGTTGATGCAGATGAGCGAAGGCTATCCCAAATTGTTGAGATGGTCCATTTCCCTACAGGTTATGGACTTTCAGTGGAACACAGACCAGGGGCTGACCATGGCAATGCAGATAGACTTTCCAGGTTTTTCCCCTTAGATGATGAGAACTAACAGGGGGTACATTAGGTGCTCATCCCCTTTCGTCTCGGATGGGGGTCATTGCTTCCATAGCAGGATGCATATTCCTGGACTGGTAACTGTACAACAGCTGGAAACCATGTGGGTTTACCAACAAAGGGGGCACACAATTGATAGATTTAAAAAAACACATAGACCAGGGGGTAATGTTGTGGGTTGTTGGTGGACAAGGACATGAGGTCATTGCAACATCTGGGGGGCGGTTCTCATAGGATTTCTTACTAAGTCGGACATTTTCATGGTTATGTTGGGGGGTTCACAGGAGAGGGAGTAGATCTCTTTTTTGGTATAGGAACGATCAAAGTATTTTCATTACAAGAGGACCCACAAAGTCGCAAACATCTTCGTACACTCCATAAAGAGAATTTATTTTCATTGATAGATCTTAATAAGGAGAAATAGTTGGGAGGCTGATGTGGGTTCGTGATTTTATTATGATTCAAGACCCAACCGGTAATAGGCACCCTTAGAATAGAAACTCAGAGTGAACTATGTCAAAAGACTTGTGTAATGCTCTGGCTAGCCTAGACATCTGGGATATTTGGAGGTCCATCTACCTTCTGCTAAAGATTATGGGCCAGATTTATCAAAGGATTGAGTTGCAAGGTGACGCAATCCTTAAGTCAGATTCACCAAGCTGGGCAAGGCACTTTGTGGGGCCCTGCGTTGCTTGGTAAACCTGGAGTAACGCAAGTCAGCACAAGTCGCTACTCTGCTGTTTGGCACATTCCCAGATTTACCAAGACTGGTAAAGCTGGGAATGCGTCAAAATCATACACCTTCCAAATGGAGGCCTCGTTGTTTACTCTTTCTAGGAGAAAAAGAGGAAAACACCTCTAAGTATTGCTTATGTGCAGGAAAGTGTCCCTTCCTGCACAAAAACAATCCAATCTGTAGCACAGGTACCCTTGCACCATGGCAGAAGGGTGCCTGTATTGGCGCTAGTCAGAACACAGGAATGCGCCATATCTTTATAGATATGGCTATCCTGCCATCTCCATTTAACGCAGCTTAGGGAAGCAATTTGTCTTGCTGCATTGCACTGCATCAAAGAATGATGAAACTGGGTTTTTACTTTTTTTCTCGCACAATCAGAGAATGTATTTTAGAATAGATATTATCTAGGCTCTTATGGCTTCTTCACTACAACTGAGCAGATCGGAATGATTTTCATGGCAATCTCAGAACACACTCCAGTTGTGTGGGATTTCCACCAAAGTGACACGACCGGGAAGTGCAGAACATAGAGGTTTTATATGACCATACAAAATCACAGACTATATGAGCAAGACTATGTCAGCAAGTTCAGGAGTTCTTCGACATTAATGAGACAGACGATGTATGTATTTCCATTGTCTGGAAGCCTTTCAAGTCTGGAGACAAAATTACTAACAGCTAGATTTAGTATGGCTAAGGTGGAGGTTAGAATAGAAAATATTTGTGAGGCTAAGGAGCACCTCCAAACATCAGAAAACTTGAAGCAACAGGCAGTTACCTTTGTTTTTCAGTGATTTACCTTAGGGAATTATACTCACCCATAGAGCCTGGAAGCCTTTTTGAGACCATATCTCTCCTAACCCTGGGTATGCACTACAGGTTTACGTTAGAATAACAGACAGTCAGACAGGTGTTTGTACAAATGTGTCACTGTACTGATGATTGCATGCCTGACCAAACTGTATAACTCTTTTTTAGAGATGGGAGCCATCACCCCCTTAAGGATGGATCCAGCTATTGCTCTTATCCATTAATTGGGCAAACCCCCAATGATCGCTCGTCATAAAGACCCATGTCCCTTTTGAAACATGTACCTTAAAATATTCACAAAGAATCTGGCCAACCATTTGGATGGTTACATTCTTTACTGCATAGAGTCAGACCAATACAGCTTTATCAAAAACAGACAAGCATTCAACAATTTCCATTCTAGAACTAAAAGAGAAATCAAGCAAGAGAAAGATACCAATGTCCATCTTGTTACTTGATGCTGAAAAGGAATTTGACCAGGTGAATTGGTCCTTTCTACAATTCGTATTAGTTATGGCAGGCCTGGGCATGGTGATGAGAAAGTACATTTGGGCAGCCTATGCATTATCCAAAGCCAGAATGGCGAATAGTAGGTTGTCTTCTCCCTAAATAGAGGGACAAAACAGGAGTTTTCCCTCTCCCCAATCCTCTTTGCCTGATCAGTGGAAGCACATAATTAAAATCACAACTGACTGTCTGTGAGCAATACACATCCTATTGGATGATTCGTTTTCAGGATGCCACCGTGGTGGGTGAGGATTTGTGCATCTTGAAAAAGGATCCCCATTGGATCTAAGAACAGCCTTCTTTTTGCTATTTTTTTTACAGCTTAATCAATAGGGAATGTCATACGTGTTTCTGTGAGATACTTCCTGGATGAAAGGAGTAAATTTGCAGTGATTGGAGACCACTAAAAGGTCTTCTTAGGAGTCAGACACCAGTCCTCTCTCTGCCCAGGAACTTAGAGCCCTTGGATTGATGTGGGACCCTAAACATATATTGATAGGCCTTGACCTAGAATGATGAAGCAGGGTAACAAATAAAGGAATGTGATTTTGTAGCAAGCTCAAACTTGATAAATGTAATGCCGATTGATAATATTCTTGCTCCTCTGTTACTAAGGGAGGGTGCTCAGAGAGGGGTGCTCGGGTGCAGCTTGTTTAGAATGAAACTGTTCTGTCTACCTAAACCTTTGAAAGTACTGTGATTGGGCACTATAATTTATTGAGATATAATAAAAACCAGGTTAGAAAAAAATAATTTTGTAAGTATTATTACACGTGCACTATAAAGTTTGTAAGTGATTCATCTATCTATCTATCTATCTATCTATCTATCTATCTATCTATCTATCTATCTATCTATCTATCTATCTATCTATCTAGCTATCTATCTATCTAGCTATCTGTCTAAATTTGTTGCTAGTTGATTACTTTATGCTTTTTGGTGTTGTGACTTACTGGTATAAATTTGGGGGCCTATTTATGAGCTGGTTTGCATCACTCTTGCACCACGCAACATGGTGCAAGAGTGAGGCAAACCTTACATGAGGTTTATAAAGCCACACAAGACCACTTTGCATGGCCCTGAGTGGCTCCATAGATCTGGAGTAAAGCAACGCAGCGCAAATCGCAGTGCTGCCTTACTTTGCCCTGGGAAGGCATTCCTTGGGCGTAGCATGGGTGTTCCCACGCAACTCCCATGGGTTTTGATGCATTCCCAGACTTACCAGAACTGATAGACCTGGGAATGAGCCAAAAAGATACACCTTCCCAGTTGAGACATAACAAGGAGAAATATCTTTATTTACCCTTGTTACTTCCTCTTTCTATGTGTGCTGCATTCTGCAGCAAACAAAGAAAGAGGAATATGCCTCTCAGGATTGTTTTGGTACAGGAAGGTGTCCCTTCCTGCACCAAAACTATCACGCATGCAAGGCAGGCAGCCTTGCACCATGGTGCAGGGGAGCAGCGTTGGTGCTAGGCTGCCAAAAGGGTGTCAGCGCAAGGGATGCACTGTATTGCCTTAAATACGGCACATTCCTATCCTTTCCTTGTCACGTAGTGCAGCGCAGCAAGGTGACTTGCTCTGCTGCACTGCGTGAAATTCTCATAAATAGGCCCCATTGTGAGGTCATAAGCATAAACTACCCAGATTTCCTAGCTTATGATCTGCATAATTTATGCAGCACTCTAAGCTCGCAAGTGTTTGGTTTTGGCCTATAGCAGATGCACTCTTGTACCTGGACAAAACTTAAATTCTGTGATGAACTCAAATATTAATGGATCAAAAGTAAGGCACTGCTTTTGTTTATTCACGTTGGTTTGGATGGTATTTTACCAATCCATAACCTTAATTCTGTGCCTGGAATTGTAAAGCTCTTTGTCATTTTTCAGCTCAATGAAGATAGCATTAGCAGGTCTTATGCTAAAAAACGCTGCTGTAAAAATAACAAAAGGCTTTGTCACTTTTTTATCTTTATATCATATTGCACTGTGCTCATACAATACTTAAACATTCTGCTAGAAAAACAGACATTTGTGGTGGGCAGGTTTAGAGCGTCACCCACAACTACACATTGGCGGGCTTGTGAAACAGGATACATTTTGTGATGAAACAGATGTACTAAATATTCGCATCATAAAATGTACATTTGCACGAGGGCACAAAGCTTTATGTATTTTAATAAAGGAGGAGGTATTTTTCAAACCCTGCAAATGTCTGAAAGTGCAGGGATGGAGGCTTGCAGGGAACAGCAGACTTACATCTCTGTGTTTTCATTCTCTGCCTGAAAACATTTTTTTCTCCAATCAGCACATGTCCATTAAAGGCATAGTTTGCGATCACCAATTTGGTTGCAAACCAGAAACACAAACCTTTGTGTCTCACAAATAGGAGGGGAGCTCATCTTTAATACCTCTTCCCACCAGCGATTCAAAAAGGGTTCCAGAGGCCACTTACTGAGTAAAAAAGACGTTCCCAACTTGCAAAATGGCTTCCGAGCATCCCACACCAGAATGTTGCTGTTGCAAAGCTTGTGATGAATTGCAGGCTTTACGACTGCAAAATGTTTTGTACATCTGTCCTTCAGTCTATTGAACGTTTGTACGAATATGCTCTTGTATTCAGATAAATCATGAAATGACCCACCACTGCACGAGAGGAAGACACCTGCTATATTATGAAGCTGTGTATCAAAATGAACCATGAAGAGCAATTCTCTTCTTTGTGTGTCAAGAACATATATATATATATCCATGCTAATTTGGAAAAAGGACAGAAAGTTGCATTCTAGATCCTGATCTGAAACAAAGACAATACCTATTGTGTACCTTGCTCAGAATTTATCTAATTCTGGTTACAGTACCCGTGGCTGTAGCAAAAATCAGCAAAAAGACCTTTTTGGATGCCTGCCATCTCTTCGCCAGCATGCACTCTGATATTATTGAGCAAGATTCAATGAATGCCACTCTTGAAGCAGTTGAAGTAGAAATTCAACAGTAGCAGTCAAGCTAGCTGCCAGGAGAGTGAGGCAATGAAGATGAATGGTTTCGTGGAAATATGCAGGCTTCTTCCCATTACAGACTTAGAAAGCAAAAACACACAGGGCTCACACATCAAGAACAAGGAAGGGCGAGATTTGGAAAGCTAGGGGCCCAGGCAAGCCAATAGCTGGCAAAACAATACAAAAAGCTTCTTCACTTCCACATCATTCAGGCATCTGAACTGGTTGCAGCTACTGCTCCTAAGGGTTTGTTATTAGTCCACCAATGCCCAGAATCGAGTGGCCTTGTAACCGGTGTTATTTTTTATCGCACCTGATTAAATTTGACTCCGCTGATTTGGAATTTATCAGGTGTGATCAATACCACCCAATTAGAAGTTTTTGGGGAATAGCATGTGGCTTTTGGTGCTTACCACACACAAATCTCGAAGTTCCACTAAAAACCGGGGGGATATTATCAAGAAAAGGCGATAATTATCGCTAACCGCAGTTAGCGCGCCTTCTCTTATCGCCTTCTACCATGGGAAACTATTGCTGTGTTACCAACACGCCGCTAACAGGCGATAGCTTCCCTCACCGGCTAAATTGTCCGGCGATAAAATAAGCGGGACGGCAATAAGAAAAGGCGCGCTAACTGCGGTTATCGAAATTATCGCCTTTTCTTGATAATATCCCCCATTGTTTTGAAATCAAAAGAAGCCTTTTCTGCTCTGAGAGGCTGTTGTGTACATGAGAGAATGTAAGTTTATTCAAAGCACGGACCATTGCGAGAATGAACAATATTCATCCATATAAATGCAAGAGTGCACAAGGGGCGCATGTGATCTTTAAGCACCTGTGATGCCAGGCAGTGCTGGACATCTACTGGACGACCCGTAAACCCGACAATGAACTAGAGCCTCCTGCTAGGAGGCCAGCAGTGACCCAGCCAGGCTCCAGTTATATTTCATACTCCGGTGTTACACAGACCAGGCTCTGACAGATTTGCTGTTTCCAAGCACTGTGCATTTTTCTGCCTCTAAAATGTGTACATTGCAATTCTCAACATCCCCATCTAACCCATTCACTGCCACACTGAGGGGGATATTCTCAAGAACGTGTGATAACCATCGTAAAAGTTACTTAACGCAACCTTCAACATCGCAGTCTATCGCGGGAAATTTACGCCATGTCAACCAAGTATTCACAACACGGCGGCACCATGCGATAGTTCCTAGATAACGCGTCAAATGACCGAGATAAAACCAATGCCACGCCGCAAAAATGCAAAACAGCAACGCAAATAAAGTTGCGATGAGGCCAATCGCGATACAAAAAGCAGCGAAAACCAGTGACACGCCTGCAAATCCCACGCATCTGGCGTGAAAATGCACTATAAAAGCTACACAAACAACACACCAGAAAAATCCATTGTGCGTAGCAACATGGATGCACCCTGCCCAGTGCAGAGGCCAACGCGAACCCCACAAGCCCCACAGACCACCAGCAAGGAACAACTGGGCCGGGGAAGGCCAAGGAGAAGAGGGAGAGGAAGACGGGGTGCAGTCCGCAGGAAAACAAGATCAGCGTCACTGAGGTGACAGAACACTACCAGCAACTGACCCAAAATCAGACTACCTTGAATGCAGCCGGAGTGTCTAGGAGGCCAATGGAGGAGGCCAAGAGGCGCTGGCATGATGTGAAAACCTAAACCAGGCCCAAAGCCGCTGCCAACAGGAAGGCAGCAACGGTGACAGGAGGTGGAAGTCCTGCGCCACAGGAGGAGCTGGAGGAAATAGAGGCCAGTCATCAGTGTGGAGATGGTGCAAGGAGGTGGGAGTACGGACACAGCTCGAGAAGACCTGACACAAAATCAACAAGGTGAGTAAAGACCAGGGACTGGGGGGACGGGGGGGAGATGGGCACAATGGCACACATGCACAACGATGTGTAGCACACCGCACACCCACAATGACCCTGGATCATGTCCCTCATCCCCGTGGCACACTGCAGCACACACACATAGCAATAACAGCACATCCACATTGACGACAATGTGGTACAATGTGCAACCCCGACACAGCAGAACAGAGGACACAACTGGCTCCGCACACACGCAGAAACAGGCCTACTACATCTGACAGAGCTGGAAACTGTGAAATTGAAATGTACGCGTACAACCTCACATCCGTCATGTAGTCCAAATGTACACTGTCCCGCATCTAAATCTTGCACCTCCAAAACAGTCACAATGTACATTGACATACAGTCTGCATGTAAACAAGAACAATGCACCAACATACATGTCAACACAATGTCAACATGCATCTCCCCTTCACATTGCAGAGGGACACACAACACCTCCAGCAGAGCACAGAAGACCACACATCAGTGATGCCGGAGAGGACCACCACACCTTCGACACCGATGCACTACAACAGCCCATGGACATCCCACGCAACCCACCACAAGGACCAGGCCAGCCAAGCTACTTAGAGGAGAACCCAGCCCCTGCAACAGACCACACAGCATGAAGCACCCGCAAGCACGGTTGGCTCACAACACTTCACCGACCCACACATGGCACCCCAATGCCAGGTGTCAGAATGCCAAAAGGAGGTGGCTGAAAGGGGGGGTGTGGTCCGAAACCATGGAAGGTGAACTAGATCACATACGTGGGTGTCTATTACCCTTCAGGGACCACCTACACCCCACAAAGGAGACCCACACTGCCATAGAGACACATGCACATGCACATTCCCAGTACAGAACCATGCCCAGGGACACGCACATATCAGTCACACACCCACGTTGGCTCTGCGTACGACAGACCAGTCCACTTCCCTTACGAATTGAGAGGGTGACGACAAAGCTACATGTCCAAGCTCCAACACGCTGCCTGCGGTGACATGTCTGTGTCCGCTGCACACAGCACAATGTAATGTCATAGGGCCCAGGGCCCTCATGCATACAACAAGACCACAGGGACACACGCAGATATTATGTTGAACTGGCTACGGGCACGTGCGCACAGCCCCTTTATTGGCAGGGCCACATGTACAGTGACGCCTGTGCTGGATGTGTGTGGGGTGAGCATAAGCCAGCCCACACGGAGTGCTTGGTGCTGGCAACAACTTGAACAGTGGACACCAGTGCAATGGAAACAGAAAACACCTGCATAACAGAGTCAACTGCTGAGCAACATGGAGGGAGCCGGAGCAAGTACAGAGGTCACCCAACATACAAACAGAAGTGTCTGTGAGTTGCAGTGCACTGAGTCAGTGGCACCTGGAGTGCTGAGCAGGGGATCATGCAGATGATGGCATCCATGACAGGTCTGAGCAACTCCGTCAGTCTGCCAGTACCACTGTTTCGACTCTGGCAGATGGTGGTTGGAGTTGGCCCTGGCGATGGTGGTGTGTGCCTCCTGCGGTGATGCAACGTCCGGGTCAGTCAGGGCTCAATTTGATGTGTGAGCCCTGGTGGTCCGCAGTTGAGGCCGGAGGCAGCGGACAGCGCAGGGCCACATGCACATGGCGTCGATGACCCCAAGACCACCGTCACAGAGGTCATCCAATATTCATTCAGACAGGGTCCCTGACTTGAGCTGCACAGAGTTAGTGGCCCCGGATGCACAGCGGCCGGCACAGGCACTCCACCATGGGACGGTGACTTGCGGTCCACTGAGGTAGGGCCACGCAGACTGAGCGGGTCCTTGTCGATGTCGAAGGTGAATGTGGCGGAGGGTTGCGGGGGACAGTGGAAGGTGTCCTCCAGGGCATGATGCAGAGGGCAGAAGCTATCCGGAAGCAGCAACTGGAGGAGTGGAAAGCGACAGCCTCGTTGCCCCCACCTATTCGATATCAGCTGCATGAGGATGAAAACTACCCCCTAGTCCATAGACTCAGACGCCACCAATGTACGACCAGAGAGTGTCCATGAATATCGGGGAACAGACTTAGTGGCACCGGGGCTGAGAGGGGATGCAGTCTGTGATGATGCCGGTACACTGATATGAACTCCGGCATTGCCAAATCAAGACACTGTGACCTACTGGACCGCAGTGTAGGCTGGAGGCAGCGGTCAGCAGTGGGCAACATGCCACGTGTCGTAGGCTCACGATGCACAGAGTTAGTGACATCAGGGCAGTTATCTGAAGTGTACGATCACCTCCGTAACGATGATCCTTTTTACCTCCCAAATGCAACGCGTCATCCTCTTACGCCTCTCCTTGCGTGCAATGATATGCACTCTGCCTTTGAATAATCGATGTTCAGTTCCAATTGTGTGACCTACTCGAGCGCAGCGTAGGCCGATAGCAGTAGTCCGCGTGGGCCCACAGAATCTTGCAGTTGTGATGTACTACTAAGACCTGTTAGCACCACATCGAAGGGTGTATAGTGACATACACTCAGCCATGATTAATGTGCTCTGCCACGGTGTAATCAAGACTCAGTTCCAAATGTGTGACCTACTTGTCCGCTGTGCATGCCGGTGGAGTACCTCAACGAGGGAGGAGTACTGCGGGCCTGTGTTGCGGAGGCTGTGATGGTCTGAGGAGGCTGCCAAGGTCACAGGCCTCGGGCTTGGAGATTGCACCGGCACGTGGTGGGCCCTTTTCGACACACGCCGGTGTCGGCAGGTGGGCATTGAGGCCTGGGTACGCAGGGTCGGGCAGGACTGGTTCGGGGACCAGCGTCCCGGGGTGCAGCAGGCGCACAGGATCGCTGGCAACACCGCTCACGGCGTCGGCCTTTTGGCGGGTGAGAGGCGCCACCCTGGCAGAGATGTTGGGCATTCCAGAAGAGGACCACGCCCAGAGTTATGTGCCTTTTATTCACACCCCTACGCTGGCCTGGCGTACGCCGGGCCATCCCACTCTGCTCACGCTTAGGGGGCAGACGTAACAGGCAACATTGGCTGGGGTGACATGGTTGCGTCCACTGTCCACTACACTCCAAACACCAGCGGTGTGTGTCGACATGGATATGTGTGGGGTCTGCATACTGCAGTCTGGCCAGCACATCCACGCCACACTTGGCATTGTGTACATTCTCATTCATCGGTCCCTTTCCTCCTTCGCACATGCCTGGTCCCCACCTCTTCCGACATTCTGCGATTGTGTGGCCGAGGTGCCATGCCGTTGATGGCTCATGTACATGGCTGGCCCAGGTTCCCACAGTGAGTTATGCTGTCGTGTCTGGAGGGTGTGCATGTTGTATGTGAGCTTGTGTCGTGTGCATTTCTTCTGTTGTGTGTTGCATGATTGTGGAGTTGAGGTGTGTGGTGTGTGCATTTGGTATTGGCCAACGAGCAGTGCATTTCCGTGGGTGCCATCCTGCTGGCGCAGGTTGATGATGGACTGTCGGAAGGTGTAGGAATCATGCACACTGCCTGGGTGGTTGGCGGCGGCGTTGGTGGAGATTCCATGGTGGTTCACTATTGCCTGCACATTGGTGGGATACGTGCGCTTTCTATTGCGCTTATTGTGTGCAGTGTTGCCAGGGGCCACTAGTGGGACATGTGTGCAGTCAATTGCCCCCTGACACGTGCAACACGGCCAGCAGCTTTGTCTGAGGTGGGATGTTGGTTGTCCGCTGTGTTGGTACCGTCAGCCTGTGGGCAATGGTGGTCAGGATGCGGAGGAGGGTTGTCCCTTTGAGCATATAGTGGGCTATGACATTCATTGGTGTTGGGTCTGTGAGGTTGGTGCATTTTCGGAGGGTCGCTGTCTTTGTCTGCGCTGCCTCAGTGTTGGTCCAGGGGGCGGTGGGTGTCCGGGGGGTGGGGTTGGTCCTGGGGGTGGTGGTGGTGTGTCCTGCCCGCATGTTGAGTGGCTCCATGGCATCTGTTGTCCTTCAGGTGTGGCTGTGGGCTGGGCTCCCTTTTGTGGTGCAGGCTGTCGTCCGACTTTGCACCAGGTCAGAGCAGGTGTTAATTTCCTGCAGCTAACGCGCCATATCGCATGTTTTGTGGACTTATCGCAGATCTGGCTGGTCGTTGAGAATGTTGAGGAGTGGTGTTTTCGCGGCTTTTTGCACGGGAACCCCTACTCTGCATCTCATTAGCGATAGTTGCCGGGGTCATCTGTGGCCATGTTTTTGCGGATGGTATCGTGGGTAAACTGGTGTTATGGGCTGTTAGCACCAGCTTGTGAATGAGGCGATAAATTTGTTGCAACTTTGGCTGCGATAAAGTGACGTTAACTCAGCGATAGCTCCTTGAGAATATGCCCCTGAGTGCAGCATTAACAGAAGATTGCATTCAGATGGGCGCTGCTTCCATCCTTCCTTCATGCGGGGTTAGCGATTGGACATCCTCCCGCGCTGGGTTACATTGTTAAACTTTCATTATTTTGTACATTTAAATGAACTTCCCGTCCACGCTCATCTGAATTAGAAATCTCATTTATTGCGACAGTATTGTTGCTGGATGCGAGGCTGTAGTGGTGCATGTTTCTTTTTTTCTAAGCTGTACCAAACCCTTTGTTTCATCTTACTCCTACTTGCAGTCATGCGCCTTGGCCTCGCATCTGTGCTCCCTCAGCCTTCATTCCCCACCTCAAAGCTGGCTGGGCCTCGTGTCAGCTGGTGAGGCCCCAGCTGTTGTGCCAATTGTAGCCCAGAACTGGCAGGGCTGGGATCAGGTCACTCCATATTGTCTGCCCCTTCCTCGGTACCTCCTGGTTCTCTCCACATTTACACCTTTTAATCGGGTTGTTTTTCATGATCACTGCAGCCGAAAGCCTCGCACAGAGGGCTTTAAGTGGAAGGCACTGACTCTCCCCTCCTGATTCAATGTTCCTCTCAGCCCCTGTCTGTCTCTCCAGCTCCTCAACGCTCTCTTTTCAGACGGCTGAGGCTCACAAGACACTGCTTCTCCGAGCTCTTAGCGTAAACCTGGCTCAGTTATCCCTTGACCTTACACTTAGAAGCTCAGGGATGTGCCCACCACATGGTAATCATTCATGTATCCTCGGGGTACCTATTTGTGTAGTTTCTCTAAAGTGTTAAAGGCCTCTTTTCGGTCCCTCGTAGCATTTCACAACCTCTGCCAGTGCATTTCATGGTAGCAGTCTCTACCCATCTCACTCCAGAACCAGCTTGGACTCAGAGACAGCTCTGGCTGTGCTGTACCCCAACACCACATGTATCCACAGCACCAGGGATGTGCAGTCCTGGAATCCAGACATGTACCCCTGAGTCATGGCAATGAGTACCCTGCCCCCCCTTCCACTCTAACAGCCTCCTCCCCCAGCACCTCAAAGTACCCCATGACACCAGGGTTTGAAGTGTAGTTGAAGGGGGCATACCAGGGTTCAGAGTGTGCCACAAGAAAGAACCTCCCTCTTGACATGGAGTGTTATGGGATTGGAAGGGTGTGGCAAAGGGGCGAGGGGAGGCAGGGCAGGGCCAGGACTGCCAACATTGGACAGATGGGGCCACGGGTACCATCCTTGGAAGATTCTGAGGTCAGGCAGGAGTCTGGAAATGGTGCTTCCTAAACCAAGGATCCAATAAATGCCAAGCTTCAGAGAGTACCAGAGGCAAACCCATGCCCTGGACAGAGAGGCTTCACCTGTTAGGGGCCAAAGATGCCAGCGTTGGGGGGACACGGGGCTCAGGCTCAAGGAGGGGGCCATATAAATCTTAGTATGGAATACATACCTAACGTCCGCATGTGCAATGCACACTCAGAATGCACCTTCATCTGAGAATTGGTCAAAGATGAGGTAAAAATTTTCAGGAACAGTCAATACTGGGTGATGCACAGCAAGATGTTGGAGAGGACCAGGGACTTGGAGCAGGGCTTGAGGGCGGCACAGGCGAGAGGGGCAGCAACCGTTTTCAAAGCCGCATGTATAACTTCTGTGGGGTGAGAAGTCATGTGCTATGTGCAAATTGTCTGAAGGCAGCAGACTCGATAGGCCTGGGTGACTAGAGCTTGCTATCACAGAGTTGTGACTGTACTTCTGTGTAGGAGCAGTCACCTCTTGCACACGGCCACATCCCTCAGGTTAGTGCTGCTGGCGGTGGTGTGTCACCATCAGGCTTGTATCATTTACCTTCGAGCTGTATTCACGCGTATGTTAGTGCTTGCAATTCGATGATAATCATTTGGAAAGACAAAGGTCTCCAGTACCACATGAAAAACACAAGATCTGCAGTGCCAGTGCAAGAAACAAAGTCTGCAGTGCCAGTGAAAGAAACACAGGGATATTATCAAGAAAATTCGATAATTATCGCTAACCGCAGTTAGCGCGCCTTTTCTTATCGCCGTCTACCGCGGGAAACTATCGCCGTGTTAGCGGCGTATTACCAACACGCCGCTAACAGGCGATAGCTTCCCTCACCGGCTAAAATGTCCGGCGATAAAATTAGCGGGACGGCGATAAAAATTCCTGCGTTAGCGGGCGAATTCTAGCAATAAGCCCATAGGCGATAAAAAAACGCACACTAGGCAGCAAGTGAGGACTTAGAAAAAATACCCTATCAGTCCACCTCCCATAGAAAAGATGCCTAAAAAAAAGTTTAATGCAGATTGTAGCAGCCAGGGCCAAGTGCAGCACACATCAACAACCCCCTCAAGCCACCCAACATCCAGGATGACCAGGAGGAGAGCCTGGATGCCTCGCTGGACTTGTGTCTTGAACCTGGATGCCTCGCTGGACCTGCGCCTGGAGCCTGGAGTGGGATGTGGAGGAGCTGTGGAGTCGATGAGCCGTGGCGGGAGACATTGATGCGTGACGATTGCCCGTACCTGGTGGTGAAGTCTGGCAGGTCGCATGGAGACACGCTGCTGACCTGTGTGAGAAGACCGCCTTGCGACCCTTGAAACTGTTAATGGTAGAGGCGCTCCTGCGCACCAACGTAGTGAGGTCCGCATCGCATACTACGATCCGCCACTACACCGGGGTGCACAGAGGGGATTACCAACGGTGTGTGCCGTCTTCCTGCATCATAGGCCGGATGATGTTGGGCTGCAGGTACGCTGTGGAGGCTGAGGCCCCTGTGCTACAGCGAACTTGTGTAGCATGAGCGCTGCGCCTTCACGACTAAGGGGGCCCTGCTGCATCAACTGCATCGGGAGGTCCACCAGCGTACTAGGCGGCGACTGCTGTACACAGCCGAGTGAAATCACACCTGGCTGAGGCTCCTGCTGGGTGAGTCACAGATTTGGAGAGAGTGCAGTGGATTGCGCCACGGTGTCAATGTCCAGGTAAGGAGAAGGTGGGACGCGTAGCGCAGGAGGGCCGGGGGTGAGTCGCTCAGGCCTAACACACATAGATGACCCCCCCCAGTGGCAGCTCTTCCGCCATGGCAGAAGAGCATTGCCCCACCGCCTCAAGCAGTGCAGAAGAGGAACAATCATCACATGATGATAACTCAATCAATGAATCAATCAGGGGAATTGTAAGCGCGCTACTCACCCGTGAGGGTATCAAGGCACTGAGGGGGGGGGGGGGCAGAACTGTTAGCCGAAGAGCCAGGTCTTGAGGGTCTTCCTGAAGGTGTTCAGGGAGGGGGCACTGATGTCTGCCGGTAGCACGTTCCAGGTCTTGAATGCAATGTGGGAGAAGGATCTTCCGCCTGCTCTGGCTCTGTGGATGCACTGGGTTTTGGCCAGTGCGAGTTTGGAGGATCGGATGTTTCTTTTGGGTACGTGGAAGTTGATTATGTCGTTGAGATATTTGGTTACGTTGTTGTGTAGGCATTTGTAGGCGTGAGTGAGGATTTTGAAGGTGACTCTTTTCTCCACGGGGAGCCAGTGGAGTCTACGTAGGTGTTGGCTGATGTGTTCGTGTCAGGGGATGCCGAATATGAGTCTGGCGGCGGTGTTCTGTAATGTCTGGAGTTTGCAGAGTAGGGACTTTTAAATGCTGGCATAGAGTGCGTTTCCATAGTCCAGTGTGCTGGTGATGAGTGCATGGGTGACTGTCTTCCTTGACTCTGGGGCTATCCATTTGAAGGTCTTGCGGAGGATGCAGAGGGTGTTGAAGCAGCTGGAGGTGACAGCGTAGACCTGTCGGTTCATGGTGAGGGTTGAGTCGAGTACGATGCTGAGGTTTTTGGCGTGGTCCGAGGGGGTAGGAGGGCTTCCGAGGGTGGCGGCCACCAGGTGTTGTCCCATGCTGAAGGGGTGGTTCCAAGAACAAGGACTTCTGTCTTCTTGGCGTTGAGCCTCTGGCAGCTGTTGGTCATCCAGACTGCAATGTCGTGCATTCCTTTCTGGAAGTTGAGTCTGGCGGTGGTGGGGTCTTTGGTGAGGGAGAGGATGAGCTGGGTGCCATCAGCATAGGATACGATGTTGAGGCCGTGCTGTCGGACGATGGCGACGAGGGGGCCATGTAGATGTTGAAGAGGGTTGGGCTCAGAGATGACCCCTGTGGGACTCCGCTGGTGATTTACGTGGGATCGGAGAGGAAGGGTGGCAGTCTGATCCTTTGGCTTCTTCTGTTGTGGAATGATCGGATCCAGTCTAGGGCTGCTCCTTGTATGCCGGCGTTGTGTAGTCTGGTGACTAGTGTGCATTGGGAAATGGTGTTGAAGGCTGCTGAAAGGTCGAGTAGGATGAGGGCTGCGGAGTGTCCTTGCTCCAGGAGGGTGCGGATGTCGTCTGTGGCGGCGAGTAGGGTGGCCTTGTTGCTGTGGTTGCTTCGCAATCCGGATTGGGACGGGTCGAGGATAGCGTTGTTTTCAATGAATCGTGTCAGTTCCTTGTTGACTGTTTACTCTGCAACTTTCCCTGCAAAGGGGAGGAGCGAGATGGGCCGGTAGTTCTTGAGGCCGGTGTGGGCTTTTTGAGCAGGGGCCAGACTTCTGCACGCTTCCAGTCATCTGGGTAGGTGCCTGTTTTGAAGGTGGTGTTGATGGTGCATTGTAGTTTGTGTGCGATGGCGGCCGCGGCTCTGTGGTAGATGTGAGGAGGGCAGGGGTCTCATGGTCGAGGCGGTGTATTCGGCTGTGACCGGCGTCCAGGTGGAGATGGTGGGCTGGCTGGTGTGTCTGGGGGCAGGGGGCCGGCTGTGGCGTCTGCTGGATGTTCTGCGAAGTTGTCATAGAGTTTTTTGATCTTGAGGAGGAAGTAGGTTCCACGCTTATCGCAGAGGTCTTGGGACGGGGTGATGTCTGTGGCTTCGCTGCGTGGGTTGTTGAATTCATGAATGACACTGAAGAGTTGCTTGGAGTTGGTGGAGTTGTCGAGGATTTTGTTGTGGATGAAGTCCCTCTTGGTGGTCCTGATTTGGTTGTGGTAGTCCGTCATGGCGTCCTTGTAGGTGGTAGGTCTTTCAGGTGTCTTGGTGTTTCTCCAGTTCTTCTCCAGGCATCTGCAGGTGCGTATTGCTTCTTGGAGATCGGTGAGGAACCATGCGGCTTTCCTGGGGTGCTGTTTGTCGGGGTAGCGTAGCGGGGCGAGCTAGTATGCACAGTTGGAGATCCAAGTGTGGAGTTCTCTGGCTGCGACGTTGGTGTCGGGTGCCCAGGTGTGGTTGTCTCGGGTGAGGGTGGAGTTGAGTTGCTCATCGGTAACCTTGCTCCAGTTCCTCCGTGGTGTGCGTGGGGCTGGTTTGGGTGCCTTGTGTTTGTCAACAGCGAAGTGTTCGCAGTTGTGGTCAGTCCATGGTGGTTGCGTTGTGTGGCTGAAGTGAACACTGTTTCCTGCCGCAAAGATGGGGTCAAGGGTGTTGCCTGCTCTGTGGGTCTGTGTGGTGACGAGTTGTTTAAGTCCGATGTTGGTGAGGTTGTCACGAAGGATGGTGGAGTTGGGGTCGCTGGGGTTGTCGAGGTGGAAGTTCAGGTCTCCAATGAGTATGTCGTTCATTGAGGCGATGGCGTGGGGTGTGATGAAGTCGGTGATGGTGGTGGTGAAGGGTGTCCAGGGGCCGGGGGGTCTGTAGACGAAGGTTCCTCGGAGTGTGGAGTTGTGGCTGGTCTGGATCTGGAAGTGCAGGTGTTCGGGGGAGGGGAAGGTTTCGCTGGAGGTGTTGAGGCGGAGGGTGCTCTTGTGGGCGATGGCGAGCCCCCTCCCGGGTGGTTGGGGCGGTCCTTCCTCTGGATCTTGTATCCGTCCGGGATGGCGGTGTTGATGTTGGGGGTGGAGGAGGCGTTGGTCCAGGTCTCCGTGAAGAAGGCGTTGTCGGGCGAGAGAGAGTTGAGTAGGTTACAGATTTCCACAGCGTGTTTGTGCACGGAGCGCACATTGAGCAGGATGCTTCTTAGGGTGTCACCGGTGCTGGCGTCGGCTGTGTTGGAGTCCGGGGTGGTGGTTAAGGTCTGGCGGCAGTGGAGGCAGGAGAACTAGCCGTGGGTCATGTTTGGCGAGGCCTGTTGGCAGTCTCTGACTTTTCTGGGGTTGAGTGCGTGGAGGGTGGCTGTGCTGTAGCACTGGGTGGCCCGAGATCCAGGGTTCCTGGCGCTGGTCGCGGTCTGGTCACGGACGGGCGAAGACGGTCTTGGCTTAGGCGCGCCTTCTGCGCACCAGTGGCGCATGTCTGCTGCGCAACTGCACAGCGTCCGCCATTTAGTAGGGGAGGGGGGAGGAACGATCAGCTGGGATGCGGCAATGGGCAAGGACAGGGGTGCGGGCCACAGGGGCAGCAGCGGCGGGAAGTGCGGGCTCCGAGAAGCAAAAAAAACAGATCAAAAGTTAAAAACAAGGGATAACTAACTGATGTAATCATGCTATGTATCCTCAGGTTAGGACTGCTTCAAACACGGAGCAGGGCATGGGCGGATTGGCATGCCCACTCAAGTGCGCAATGACTGTTTGGTCGGACCACTCAGGCCGCCCAAAGCAGTCGTGCACACTTCCCTTTTCGCAATGCAGGCTGCATTACAGCCTGCATGGAGAACATGGCCATCCCTCCGGCTCCTGGTGCATGACTTGTCCCGTTGCCGATTACCAATCCCACCGCTGCATCACAGCGTTGTGATTGACTCAGGGGAGGGTGTCTGGAAGCAGACGCAGGAGAGCAGGAGCTACAAAGACACGGGACACGGCTTCGAGGTAAAACTTCCCTCAATACATTTTTAACAACACACGCTCACACACACATCCCCGCGTCCACGCACAATCCAGTGTTATTTCCAGCATTTACCACCTCACAGCTGTCCATCCCCCCGTACTTCTCAATGGTGGCCGCTGTGCGCCCATGCACAGCGGGCGTACCACTCGTGTGCCAAAGGTACATACGTAGTTGTGACGCATGCCATCACCTCGCATTCCATTCCAATGCATACTAATACTAGGCACATTGCAACAGTAGAGTGGGTGTTGCATAGCGGAGACATAAAGATCACTGTTCCCACTTCAGTGAGTGCAACCCAAAACTAACCTTTGCACCACAAACCCAACCGTGAACCCTGGAATTCCTTTTTTGAGCCCCCAAAACACACACAAAAATCACATTTGAGACAAATGCACACCCCAAATTTAATTTTTACCCCAAAAATCACCCCATTTTTCATATTTTACCCCAAAAAACACCCCATTTTTCATATTTTACCTCAAAAAACATACATTTTCAAATGTTACCCCAAAACCCATACACACCTCAGAAACTTTAAATTACCCCATTACTGACCTCGCAATGCGTTGTGATCAAATGCGATGTTAAGGCACCCGCGTTGTCGGAGTTGCGTTGTTAACGATGTACTGCCTGCGTTGTAATGGTCGTCTCCCGTGCCAAAGGCAACCCATAGGCTACGCCGTTTGCGTCCGTCTGCTCCTGGACCGCACTCAGCACCAAGGAGCATTCCTCTTGGACACTCCACCGCTATGACGCCAGCACCCTCCTCGCCATCAACCCTGGACGCCACCTCGCCTGCCAGGACCAACGTCTGCTCCGTGCCGGACATTGCCTTCGCCATCACTGACGGCTGCAGTATCACCCACAAGGAGCACCCCGACCGTCAAGGAGGAGGCATTGCCATCACCTTCAGAGGCACACTCCGACTGACAACGCACTCTAATGTGCCAAGGGTGACCATGGACCACGTCAACTCCCAGATCCGGACCAAGCCCAAGAACATCCTCTGCGGCACCCTCATGTGCAGGCCCCCCGGGCCATGGCCCCCCAATCTCCAAAACCATTGTAGACCTCATTGCACCCCAGGGTCTCCCATCCACCGACGGCATCCAACTCGGTGAACTCAAGTTCCACCTGGACAACCCAGTGACCAGAGCACCACCCCATCCTGGGGAGGGTCACCGACATCAGACGCAAGCAGTAAGTCACCTCAACAGGCCACATAGCAGGACACACGGTCGAGCACGTCACCTCCGCCAGCGGGTACTTCAACTACAGCCACAACACCGGACTCTCCTGGACCGACCATCATTGGTAACATCACATCTTCACCTTGCCCACCGGACACCACCACCATCATTGCACCCCCTCGCAGCTGGATCAAGGCCACCGAAGAACATCTCGTCAACTCCCTCCGCACCAACACTCCACCAATGCTTCCAAACGATGACACCGCAGCGCGCAACCACCACCAATGGATCTCCAACAGCGCCGACATTCGGGCACCCCTCATGAACAGCACTGCGCCAGTACCTTCCGCCTACCTGATGGCAGGCGTGAGGGTGAGGCAGTGACACAGGGATAGGCTGGACCCATGCATAGCTGGAGTTGCGTCATGGTTGTGACACGACTGCAGCAATGCGTGACTTTAGCGCAGGCAGATACGTCAGGATTCCTGACGTATCTGTCATTACTTGCGTCATGGAGCGCTGTCCAGTGATTACAGCGCATCCATGCTGTCGCAAGAAGGGCGTAGTGAGAAGTGTTGCAATGCTGTCTTGTCGCAGCGCAGCAACACTTTTCATGACTGGGGCACAGGAATGCGCACTATCTTATTTATTGTGCGCATTCCTGCACTGCAGTTTTATTGCAGGGCAGCGCTGCAACATTGCTTGCAGTGCTGGCCAGCGCCAAAACCTGCAGAGATATGGGCCCAAGTTTTATCACCATTTTTAAGACCAGCTATTTTCTGGTCTTAAGTAACTGGCTCTAACTCCAGTTAGAGCCAGTTTTTTGGCACTTCAGAATTTCAAGGAGCCCCTTAATAATATGGAGTAGTGGTGTTTGCGCGCCTTTTTGCACTGGAACGCCTACTTTGCATGTTATTAGCGATCAATATCGCTAACATGCTTTGAGATAAAAAAATGGGCCGCTATCGCCAAAAAAGTCGCACCAAGGCCCGTTAGCTGCAGCTTGCTAATATTGTGATAAAATTATCGCCGCATTAGCGGCAGAAAAGTGCCGCTAACGCGGCGATAAATCATTGCTAATATGCCCCCGGGTGTTTTCCCTAAAAAACATCACAAGATTTATAAATGTGACATGTGTGGTAACTACAGTTGCCGCATGTATCACAATTAACCTGGTCACTCGTAATGAGGGCACAAGTGGCAATAACATGGACTATGTATGCGCTGCAGTATACAAACATTGGGGCATATTAGCAAGGGCTTTATCGCCGCTTTAGCTGCACTTTTTGCTGCTAAAGTGGCGATTTTTTTATCGCCCTATCAGCAAGCTGTCGCTAACAGGTGTTAGCGACAGTTTCCAGGCGATAGCGACTGGTTTGGGTGCCGCTTTGCAGGTCAGCGATATTTATCGCTAATGACATGCAAAGGAGGCGTTCCCAACCTAACAGCGACTGAAAGCAGTCGCTAACATACCTATCGCCTATTAGCAATGCCCGCGAAGCGATAGAAAAACGCGCGCTAACCACGATTAGCGCTGGATTTTTACACCTGGTAGAAACCTGACTTACCCATTATAGTCTCTGGGAGGTGGATTCTACGGTTAAGTCCCCACCTGCCTATTAGCGAGATTTTCCTTAGCGATGGGAATTTATCGCTGGAATTCTCGCGTTATTGCTGGGATTCACCACTATCGCTGGATATTTTATCGCATTGGAGATAAACGTTGCTAATAACGTGTTATCTCCGCGATAAAATCCAGCGATAGGCGGCGATAAAAAAAAACGCGCTAAGCGCGGTTTGAGATAATTATCGCAAGTTGTTGGTAATATGCCCCTGAATTCTTTCTTTTCTACTTATATATTAGTTGTTTTTGTTACTGACTCAATGGTTTTAATTATTGAACATCTAGCTTGATGTTTAATTTGTGACCTGAAGATTATATACAGGTTGGTGATTAAGGTACTGAACCATCTCACAACAGTTTCAGTATATACTATGTGATAATCAGTACACAAAAGAGGGAAAAGCCTCACAAGCATGTAGTCATAAAAACCATATAGGACCTTTTTCCTCTAATGGTCTATGACTCCTCAAAATTCAGGCTCCATGAGGTAGGGGTGGTGGGGTGATCCTTTCGTCACACTTACACCAAGGGACATTGTCCTCCCTTGCACCTATTCAGCTCCACGTACTCCTCCGGTGGAGGTCCTATATGGTCTGTATGACTGCATGCTTCATGTTTAGCGTACTGTGTAAACCAGAATTAGGAGCTGGTATTTAACACAATCTGTAGAAAATCTACAGATTTAGTCGGTCCTGAAGAAAGCCTGCTGACCCTGAGGTGCAGGGCTACATATCAACCAGGTAATTTAAGAGCTTTGGTACAGCAAGAAAGGCATACTCAGAAAGTTCAAAAATTATTGAGTGTTAAAGCCTAGCCAGATGTGGGGATCTGACATTAATTATAACCACAAACCTATTTAAATAGTTCAGTTTAGAAGAGCTTCCTGAATGTCATTGCCAGGTGAATTGTTGTATGTGGTATATGATAAAAAAACACATCAAAGTTCACTGAGAAAAATAAGGGGGCATATTATCAAGAAACGACGTTAACATTATCGCCGCTTTAGCGGGAGAAAACTGCCGCTAAAGCGGCGATAATGGGCTTGATAATATGCCCTGAGAATTCCAATAGAAGCCCATGTTCTGGTGTCAACATGGGCTTCTATTGGAATTCTCAAGGGCATATTATCAAGCCCATTATCGCCGCTTTAGCGGCAGTTTTCTGCCGCTAAAGCGGCGATAATGTTAACGCCGTTCTTGATAATATGCCCCAAGGTTTAAAGTGAAAATATGGTTAGTTTTGTTTGTAATACCTAAACACAGGTTTAAAAAAATACCTTAGAAACAACCAGGCAATGGAGGAGGGGGCTCAGAGTGCTGGATTATGCTGAATATTGGCATAAGCTGCTTCTATATTGAGGGCTGGGCCGACTATAGCTCCTTTTTAAATTATTGTAATGGAGGTTGCCACCCCACCCGTGTCAGTCAGTCATCTGCTGTTATTACTGTGGCGAAGGCTTGGGTAGGGGAAGCGCAATTGTTAGATGCCCCTAGTCCGACCCTCATGGGTCCAAATATGAAATTGGCAATTATTAGATGGGGAGACACTGGAGCTGAAGGTACTTCATCCCTGCTTCCCACAACTAGGCAACAAGAGGGGAAGGTGCACCAAACACATTATGTGGCATATTAGCAAGAACATGCGATAAATATCGCAAACCTTGCTTAGCGCGCTTTTTATCGCCGGCTATCGCTGGATATTACCGCGGAAATAACATGCTATTAGCAAGGTTTATCTCCATTGCGATAAAATATCCAGCGATAGCGGCGAAACCCAGCTTTAACGCGAGAAATCCAGCGATAAAATCCTATCGCTAATTCTGGGGACTTAACCTTACAATCCACCTCCCATTGACTTTCATTGCTAAGTCATGTTTTTATCAGTTCTTAAAAACAAGCGATAATCGGGGTTAGCGCGCGTTTTTTATCGCTTCGCGGGTATTGCTAATAGGCGATAGGTATGTAAGCGACTGTTTACCGTCGCTTTTAGTTGGGAACGCCTACCTTGCATGTCATTAGCGATAAATATCGCTGACATGCAAGGCGATGTAATTCCCGTCCTCTAACGCCTGAAAGCTGTCGCTAACGCCTGTTAGCGACAGCTTGCTAATAGGGCGTTAAAAATATCGCCGCTTTAGCGGCAAAAAGTGCCGCTAAAGCGGCGATAAAGCCCTTGATAATATGCCCCTTGGTTTTACCATTTAGTAAAAAAATGATCAGATGGGGCGATAATAATTCCACTCTGACAACGTTCCGCCGATTGCGGCCCCAAGTCAGTCCTTCCTGAATGCTCTAAATGCTGGAATAATAGACCCCTATTGTCTGGAATTTTGTTGTGACCCAAAATTTGTTTGTAATACCCATACCCTAATACCCGAGCAATCCACACACCAGCACAATCATTATAACATATATAGCAACACATCAAACAACTTTCCATATTTTAGGCCCTTTTGTGTCCCCCCCGCCCACGCAAAGAACAATAATACTGATTTATTGTTAGAAAGAGAAGAAACACCAGTGACAAAGGCATAAATGGGCTCACTTCCTACATGAGATGTTTCAGCACTTGTAGGGCATGGCATAGGAAACAACTTCTTGCAACATCATTCAGCTTTCAATGGGAACCCGTGTACACTGCCAAGATGAACACAGTGGAAATAAATAATCTCAGCGGTAGTACATTTCCCGTTCCTGAAGAACTAAGTATATCTGAATGCCTTTTTAGCTGTCCGAAACACAGATTTTTCAATATGTTAACAAGGCAGAATATCTGCAGGCATATTCAGAGGCGCAGAAGTTAATAAGTGTCTTCTAATAGCTCTGAAAATGTCATCAGTTTCAATGAAAAACTATTAAATTATGACGTCCATCACCAATGAGCTGCAAATTTAAAATAAATTGTTGTAAAAATAAATGTGGCCAATAATATGCTTTTTCAGAGCTAGTGTACTAATAAAGGCACACCCACACCTTTGTTACTACAGCGCAAAGGCCACATTGCATTTTATTACCACAGTAGAGTGAACTTGGCATGAGAATACACTGTTTGCTGCCTCACACAGTACATCTTGTAATTACTTTACACGTGGAAACAGTTCTAATGGTCAGGAGGACTCTTCATCATGATTGTATCATACTGCTCAAATTTAACTCCTTGAATCCTGGTTTGGTTAAATGTATTATTTTAAAAACAAATCAAAGTGAAAACATGCCATGGTATATACTATAAATGCATATGTGCAGAATATTTTATGCTGTTTATCACCATTGTGGAGGAAGGAGAGGGGAATCATGAACCACTAAAAGCTTCGCCTCTTATGAGACATGGGCTCTCCCAACACTCAACAATCCTAATAAATAGCATAATACACTCTGCACCTCTGCATGTATACTCTAAGGGGCATATTCACAAGAACGTGTGATAACCACCGCAAGTTTAGCTTAACGCAACTTTGCACATCGCAGTCCATCGCGGGAAAACAATGCTGTGTTAACTTAGCATTCTCAACCTGGCGTCACCATGCGATAGTCCCACAATAACGCGTCAAATGACCGCGTAAAAATCAACGCGACACCGAAAAAATGCAAAACACCAACGCGAATAAAGTTACGATGAGGCCAACCTCGAGAAAAAAAACAGCGACAACCAGCGATAGGCCTGCAATTCCCACGCGTCTGGTGGGGAAATGCACCATAAAAGCTGAACGAGAAAAACACACCATAAACAAATCAAACTGCGCAGCAACATGGATGCACCCAGAACGAGTGCCCAGGTCAACGCAAACCCCACAAGCCCCACAGACCACCTGCAAGGAAACTCTGGGTCGGGGAAGGCCAAGGAGAAGAGGAAGAGGAAGACGGGGTACAGTCCGCAGGAAATCCCGATCGTCGTCATGGAGGTGACAGAGCACTAACAACAACTGTCCGTCACCACCACCGTGTCATTGGCAATACAGACGAAAAAATGGCATCCCATTGTGAATGCAGTCGGAGTGCCGAGGAGGCCAAGATGCGCTGGCACGATGTCAAAAGCCAAACCAAGCAGAAACCCGCTGCCCACAGGAAGGCAGCAACAGCGAATGGAGGTGGGAGTCTTGCGCCACAGGAGGAGCTGGAGCAAATGGTGGCCACAGTCATCACTGTGGAGACGGTGTAAGGAGTCTGGAGTCTGGACACTGCTCGCCATGACTTGACACAACATCAACAGGGTGAGTAACGAACAGGGACTGGGGGGACGGGCACAATGGCACACATGCACAACGACGTGTAGCACACCGCACACCCACAACGACCCTGGGTCATGTCACTGATCCCTGTGGCACACTGCAGCACACATACAAACATCAAGTAGGCCCCCGTACACCATGTGCCCAAAGGGGTCCCACCCCACACAACACCAATTCCACAACACACACATGCACCAGTGAGAAACACAGCAAAGATGCCCATGCAAGAGTCACACTGACAACGCAAGTGACACCACATGACGAGCAACATGGCCGGAGTACAATCACCATGACACTGTGCACGCCACGAGACTGAGGTGGCTGAGTGTGGACCACATCCGGAAGGAGCAGGTCACACTCACACATCCACATGCACAAACAACCACTGACTTCAACAATACATCTGCAGACAAACAATGCACAAGAGTACAAAAACCGTCCAAGAGCACAAATGACCCAAGTCGCCAACATCACAGCACCTCAAAAGCACGAAAGCCAAAGTCACACCGCCTCCAAGGGATAAGGGGCAGCAAAATCACAGCTGCAGGTGCGACTCTCACACAATGCAGCACACACACATAGCAATCACAGCACATCCACATGGACGACAATGTGGGACACAGTGCAACACTCACACTGCAGAACAGAGGACACAACTGGGTCCGCCTGTGCGTAGAAAATGGCCAATCACATCTGACATAGCAGGAAACTGTGAGATGAAAATGTATGTGTACAACATCACCCACCCCATGTAGTCCAAATGTCCACTATCACACATCAAATTGTCCGCCCCTCCCAAACTGTCACAATGTACATTGTAATGCAGTCTGTATGTAAACTCGAACAATGTGTCAACATACATGCCAACACAATGTCAACAAGCATCTCCCCATCACATTGCAGAGGGACAAACAACACCTCCAGCAGAGCAGACCTGACAACCCATCAGTGATGCTGAAGAGGACCTCCACACTTCCGACACCGACGCCCCACAACAGTCCATGGACATCCCAGGCAATAGAGCTCCAGGAGCTGGGCAGCACCACTGCATCGAGGATACACCACCCCCTGCACGGACAACACAGCTGGACGCACACACCACCCCGGCTGCCTCCCAGCAGCCCACCTAAGCACACATCCCATTCCAAGGCCAGCTGTCAGACTGCCAGAAGTGGCTGGCCGAACATGTGCGGGTGGGGTACTACCTCATGGAAGACGAACTAGATCACATACGTGGGTGTCCAAGTCCCATCAGGGACCACCTACACTCCCCAACGGAGACCCACACTGCGACAGAGGCACATGCCTTTGCACATTTCCAGTACTGAACCACACCCAGAGCCACGGGACAATCACCCACACCCCCACGCTGGACTGGCATACGCCAGCCAAGTTCACTCCACTTACGTATTGAGTGGGGGATGATAATGCAACATGTGCAATGTCCCACCCTCTGCCTGTGGTGACATGGCTGCGTCCTCTGTACACGGCACAATGTAAGGTTGTGGGTCCGGGGCCCTAATGCACACATCATGAGCACACGGACACACACAGATAGTTCGTTGAACTGGCCACGGGCACGTGCGCTCGACACCTTTAATGGCGTGGTCACATGTACAGTGACGCATGTGCTGGATGTGTGTGGGGTGAGTGTAAGCCAGCCCTCATGGAGTCGTTGGTGCTGGCAACAACTTGAACAGTGATCACAATTGAAGCAGAAACATAAAACACCAGCACAACAGAAACAACTGTGAAGCATCATGGTGGTAGCCGGAGGGAGTACAGTGTTCACCCAACATGCAAGCAGAATGTTCCTTGATTTGGGGTGCACTGAGTTAGTGGCACCTGAAGAGCTGAGCAGGGTATCAAGCAGATGATGGCACCCACGACAGGTGTGAGCAACACTGATAGTCTGGCAGTAAGACATTTCCGACTCTGGCATCTGTTGTTTGGAGTTGGTCCTGGCGGTGGTGGCGTGTGCATCCTGCGGTGATGCGACGTCCGGGTAGGTCAGGATCCGATTTGATGTGTGAGCCCAGGTGGACCGCAGTTGAGGCCAGAGGCAGCGGACAGTGCAGGGCACCAGACACATGGTGTTGATGACCCCAGACAATCGACCCAGAGGCCATCCAACATGCCATCAGACTGGGGCCATGGTTTGAGCTGCACAGAGTTAGTGGCCTCGGATGCACTGCGGCCGGCACAGGCACACCGCCATGGGACGGTGACTTGCGGTGCAGTGAGATAGGGCCACACGAGGTGAGCGGGTCCTCGTCGATGTCGAAGGTGAATGTAGCGGAGGTTTGCAGGGGACAGTGGAAGGTGTCCTCCAGGGCATGATGCAGAGGGCAGGAGCCGGCCGGAAGCAGCAAATGGAGGAGTGGAATGCTACAGCCTCATTTTGGCCACATAGTCAGTATCACCGCCATGATGATGAAGACAACCCCAGTCCATAGACTCAGTCGCCAACAAATCTCAAGAAGAAAATGTCCATGGTTGTCAGGGAACAGACTTAGTGGCACCGGAGCTGAAAGGGGATGCAGTCTGCGACGAGGCCAGTACAATAATATCAGGTCTGCCATAAATGAATCATGACTGAGTTCCCAATGTGTGCCCTACTCGACCGATGTGTAGTCCGGAGGCAGCGGCCAGCGCGGGCCAACCGCTGTTCAGCAAGCTCCTCCTGGAACACTAACACACGGCGTTGAAACGGCATGTGGGGATGACTCGTGGTTGACCGAGGCAGTAGCGACAGAGCTGAGCGGGTGTTTAGCCAGCGACGATGCTGTGTCTTGCCTGGTACGGACTGGCATGGATTTGTGTGGGGCCTGCAGGACCGCAGTGTAGTCCGAAGGCGTAGTCATCAAGGGCCCACGGACACGTATGGTTGGGATGCCATGGACATACTTTGTGTCACCACACCGAAGGGAGTATAGTGAGTTAAACTCGGCATTGACATGTGTACTCGGCCATTGTGTAATCAAGACTCAGTTCCAAATGTGTGACCTACTTGAGCGTAGTGTAGGCCTGAGGCAGCGGTGGAGTACGTCAACGAGAAAGGAGTAAAGCGGGCCTGTGTGGCGGAGGCCATGATGGTTTGAGGAGGCTGCGAAGGTCGCGGGCCTCGGGCTTGGAGCTTGTGCCGGCACGTGGTGGGCCCTCTTTGACACACGCTGGTGTCGGCAGGTGAGCAGTGAGGCCTGGCTGCACAGGGGCGGGCATGATGGGTTTGGGGACCAGCGGCACGGGGTGCAGCAGGCGCACAGGATCGCAGGCCACACCGCTCACGGCGACGGCGACGGCCTCATGGCGGGGTGGGAGGTGCCCCCCTGGCAGACACGTTGGGCATTCTGGAAGAGGACCATGCCCAGAGCTACGTGCTTTTTATTCACACCCCTACGCTGGCCTGGCGTACGCCGGGCCAGCCCACTCCGCACACGCTTACAGGGGGGACGTCACAAGCTACCATTCCGCGATTTTCCCCACTGGCTGGGGTGACATGGTTGCATCCACTGTCCACTACACTCCAAACACCAGCAGTGCATGTAGATATGGCTATCATCTCCGCCACACTTGGCATTGTGTACATACTCATTCATGGGTCACTTGCCTCCTTCGCGCATGCCTGGTTCCCACCTTTCCCCACATTCCGGTATTGTGGGGCTGAGGTGTCATGCCGTTGATGGCTCATGTACATGGCTAACCAAGGTTGCCACAGTAAGTTGTGCTGTCGTGTCTGGTGGGGGGGCATGTTGTTTGGCATGTTGTATGTGATTTTGTGACGTGTGCAGTGCCAGAGTTGTGAGTTGCATGATTGTGGGTTTGAGGTGTGTGGTGTGTTCATTTGGTACTTGCCAACCAGCAGTGCATTCCCATGGGTGTCATCCTGGAAGCCCTGGTTGATGTTGGACTGTCAGAAGATGAAGGGATCATGCACTCTGCCTGGGTAGTTGGCTACGACATTGGTGAGGAGTCCCCTGTGGTCCACTATTGCCTGCACGTTGATGGGATGCATGTGCTTTCTGTTGGGGTAATTGTGTGCGGTGTTGGCAGGTGGCACAAGTGGGACATGTGTGCAGTCGATTGCCCCCGACACGTGCGGTGATCCAGCTATGGCGTATAGTCCTTGCTTGGTCTCCAGCTGTTCCTGCGCATTGTGGGGGACATATAGTGGCTGGGGTCCCTAGCTGTTGAGGGCATTCAGGACAGGTGTGAGGAACTTGGATGGGGCTGGCTGTGAGACTCCTCCGACTCGGGCGGTTGTTGTTTGGGAGGATACCAGAGGCCAACAGGTGCAGCACAGCCAGCAGCTTTGTCTGCGGAGGGATGTTGTTTGTCCGCTGTGTTGGTACCGTCAGCCTGTGGGCAATGATGTTCAGGATGTGGAGGATGGTTGTCCTTTTGGGCCTGTAGTGGGCATTGGCATTGTCCGGTGTTAGGTCTGTGGGGCTGGTGCATTTCCTGAAGGTCCGCTGTCTTTGTCTGCGCTGCCTCTGTGGTGGTCCGGGGGAGCGGGGGGTCCGTTGGGGGGGTGGTGGTCCTGGGGGTGGTGGAGGTGGGTGCTGTTGCCCTCTCGGGGCTCCGGGGTGCATGGTGAGTGGCTCCATGGCATCTGTTGTTCTTCAGGTGTGGCTGTGGGCTGGGCTCCCTTTTCTTGTGCAGGTTGAGGTCCGACTTTGCACCAGGTCAGAGCAGGTGTTAATTTCCTACTGGTAACGTGCCGTATCGCCTGTTTTGTGTTCCTATCGCCGATTTGGCTGGTCGTTGAGAATGTTGCGTTGTGGTGTTGTCGCGGCTTTTTGCTCGGGAACGCCTACTCTGCATCTCATTAGCGTTAGTTGCCGGGGTCATCTGTGGCGATGTTTTTTGCGACTGCTTTCGCAGGAAAACTGGTGTTATGGGCTGTTAGCACCAGCTTGTGAATGGGGCGATAAATTTAGCGCGACTTTGGATGCGTTAAAGTGCCGATAACTCGGCGATAGCTCCTTGAGAATATGCCCCTAAATGTGTAGAAGGGATGACATCTTTTCTTGTGTACAATATAAAAGGTGCTGCACCCACCAACTAAAATGCATTTTCACTTTATTTCTAGATATTAACATAAATCTTACTGTAGGTAAATTCCTAGGCGCTGGAGTTACTAAATGTCTCTTGATATTTCTGAAACTTACACCAGTATCCATTAAGTCCATTAAATTGTTACTTCCACAATTGGGAGTGTAGACTGTGGAAGGTATGATACACTTTCTCGTACAATTTAAAAGGTACTGCACACACCAATTTTAATGCATTTTCACTTTAAATCCAGAAGGAGTGGCCAGTTCATTGAGTTGTTGGAACCCTCCTGCATGCAAAGTTATTTCAGAATGGTCATTTCTGAAACAATTCCTTCGCAGGAAGTCCTGGCAGTGGTCTATTGCATCACAATGTGAAACAATTGTTTCCAATATAGTGAAAAGTTTGGGGAAGGTTAAAGTAAATTTTTGCTTCGCACCAGTAATTTTGGACAAATTCTCCAAACTGGATGTTTAAAGTATTCTTGCTCTGTTGCTGTTTGCCATTATGTTTGCGGAGGTGCAGCAATAATTTCATATGTAATGGCATAGTGAGTCAAGGAAAAGAAATGTGTGCAGTTGACTCATATTGGTAAACTTGATCCTATATGCACTGATACCTCACGGATCAGTATTTATGAAGTGCATCTTTGCAGTAGGATTGTAAGTAATCCACTCAGACATTGGTGCTTCCATAGTGATTCCTGTAGGCTTTCCTCCATTCGAGGATGCATATTTATAATAGGGTTGCATTGCTTTTGCGTGACGCAACGGGGTGCAAAAGCAACACAACCCTTAAGTGTGATTTATCAAGCCATGCAAGGCCACCTGGCATGGCCCTGAGTGGCTTGAGAAATCCAGAGTAATGCAGCGCAAATCAAACCGTTGTGTTACTCTGCCCTGGGAAGACGTTCCATGGGTGGAGTGACGGTGTTCCCACACATCCACCCATGGATTCTGAAGCATTCCCAGATTTACCAATACTGGTGGACCTGAGAATGCGTCAGAATGCTATGCCTTCCCAGGGAGGAGTAACAAGGAGAAATATCTTTATTTCTCCTCTGTTTTCCCTCTTTCTATGTGTACTGCATTATGCAGCACACAAAGCAAGAGGAAAATGCCTCAGGAGATGTCCTTTACTGCACTGTACTGCAGGAAGGTGCCCCTTCCTGCACAAAAACAATCCTGCCTCTAACGCAGGCACCCTTGCACCATGGTACAAGGGTGCCTGCGTTGGTGCTAGGCAGCACATTGTGTGCCAGTGCTGGGAAAAGACAGGAATGTGCTGTATTATGTTAAATACGACTCATTCCTGCCTTTTCCCTGCCACGCAGCGCAGCAAGGTGGCTTGCTGCGCTGCATGACATAATAAGAAATATGCCCCTGTGTCTTTTCCTGCACACACTTTGGGCAGGTTTGACCCAGCTGACGTAGGTTTGGGTATAGAGAAATGGCAGTGCGTTTTAAACGCACAGCTCTTATTTCCAATGCTGTAGAATTACCTGTTTCTGCCCTTATCTGCCATACTGCTCACCTCTAGTGAAGTCATGCCTGATTGAATCACTGATGTCAGTAGCTGATGTCTTTAGTGATGTCACTGAAGGAGTTAGTGGTGATATCGTACATATGTTAGCCATGATGATAATGACCATGACTTCTGAGATCCTGTGTTAGCGGTCATGAACAGTTCATTTGGGGACTAAGTTAAGGTTTAGCATGAACTACAGCTTTGTCAATTCTTGCTTCTTAAGTTTTCTATTTTGATAGGTGAATCATTTTTTTATACAAATTCTTTATTAGGATCCAAATATTGCATTAGCATAAATATAGATGTAAATATAAATTCCCGGTACTATTCATCATAAACTTATCATACAAGTAATAAATATAGATATACATACATATTTCATATTATGTACCTTAATAAATACATGAGATATCACAACTTACAATGAGCCGTTATCAAACAGAGCACATGGGTTATGAATACTATAAATGCAGTTGACTTAGAAGCAGATAAAAAAATAACTCATAAAGTGCTTAGCAACAAGATGCGAGAGAAGAGCTCAGATAATTTAATCGAACCCTTTTAACTAATCCTACTTCTTCAGTTAGGAAATATTGCCCCCAGAGTTTTTCAAATTTCTTCACTCCCACAGTTCGTATTGCATATAGTTGTTCGCATTGACTTGCCTCATTTTCTGTGGCCAGTCCTTCATTTTGGGGACCACCTGAGTCGCCAATTTTGAAGTAAAAGGGACCGAGCTAGCGCTGTTGCTATATATAGTAATTTTACCCATCTGTTGTCCCAAGACTCTCAGCCAAGTGGTTTAAGACAAATTATCCCTCCATTCACTTACAATATACTGCAATACTTCAGCCCAGAATCCCTGAATGGATGAGCAATGACTGATTACGTGTGTCCAATTGGCCCGGGATTGACCTATACATTGAAAACAGTTGCCTGGAAGACTGGAGTTAACATGTGTTAAAAAAGCCAGAGTCCTGTATAGAAGCCATTTAGAGAAAAAAAGCATTAGATGCCAATTAGCCCCCCTCAGCACACTAAAGTTGAGTATATTAACTTCCTTCCACCTCTTATTTGTCATTTCCAAGCCTTCATATTTGTCCCATTTATTTATCGCTTTTTGGGCGAGGTCAGGGCCTTTGATAGTATAGAGCATTCTTTTCCAGTCCCCCGGCTTTTCCAGTACCCCATATTCAATTAGAGCGAAAACCGCCTCCCTGCTGCTGAGGATCTGGCCCAAATCTAGATCAAATAATATTTTATTAAGTACTCGAAAAGAGCCCAAAAGGAAAACCTGTATATGCTGTCGGACATCCGCTAAAGTTTGCCATCCATCCCCCAGTAGGAAGTCCAAAATCTTCCAATATCCAGCTTTTCCCCACTTTTGAACAATTTTGGGTGCAAGCTTCACCCCTGGTTCAATATCTACGACTGCCAGTGGTGTCGCTGCCTTAATCTGGGCAATATCTCCTTAAGAGATCCCCACACTTCTGAAAGAACCACTTCAAGCTCTTATAGCGAACTCTTTTGGGTAGCTTAACTGACTTTAGCACGTCCAGAATATGAAACTCTTTAAAAATCAACTGCTTAAATGTATTCATAAAAAAACTCCTGTGCAACTTTGAATTAAACTTAGACATAAATTGTGCAATGCAGGTAAAGTAGTAATCTTTAAGATTGGGGTGCGCCAACCCTCCATCCTCCTGCAGTTCGTATAAAGTGCTTAGTGCAATTCAGGGTGATTTCTTTTTTGCCAGATGAATGATGAAAACATAGATTCTACTGATTTAAAAAAAAGAGGAAGATAAAACACATGGAATAGCCAAGAACAGGAAATAAAAAAATGGGAGGTGTGAGAAGTTGGCCTGGTATATGCTGTCCACTAATTATAGTAAAAGAAACAATTGATGGACGGAATGCTGGACAATGCAAACATTCACCCCCAGTCACAAAGATCTGGGTTAAATCCATCATTCTTTTGCTCACCACACCACCCCAGTTTGGACCCAGCCATATGCAAATCAGTCTTGACCCTGTTCCTTGTGGGAACAGTCCAGCCCGAACTGCCAAGCCAGGTCCTCTCTGGACCGGAAACAAGCATCCTGGGACCGGTTTCAGGGCATCACCCTTCTTCAGTCAGGCTAGCTTGAATCCAGTGGTGTAGTGAGCACGGGACCCACGTCTGGGCATACCCTTCCCACTTAGGGCGACAAATGCAAAAGAAACAATTGATGGACGGAATCCTGGATAATGCAAACATTCACCCCCAGTCACAAAGATCTGGGTTAAATCCATCATTCTTTTGCTCACCACACCACCCCAGTTTGGACCCAGCCATATGCAAATCAGTCTTGACCCTGTTCCTTGTGGGAACAGTCCAGCCCGAACTGCCAAGCCAGGTCCTCTCTGGACCGGAAACAAGCATCCTGGGACCGGTTTCAGGGCATCACCCTTCTTCAGCCAGGCTAGCTTGAATCCAGTGGTGTAGTGAGCACGGGACCCACGTCTGGGCATACCCTTCCCACTTAGGGCGACAAATGCAAAAGAAACAATTGATGGACGGAATGCTGGACAATGCAAACATTCACCCCCAGTCACAAAGATCTGGGTTAAATCCATCATTCTTTTGCTCACCACACCACCCCAGTTTGGACCCAGCCATATGCAAATCAGTCTTGACCCTGTTCCTTGTGGGAACAGTCCAGCCCGAACTGCCAAGCCAGGTCCTCTCTGGACCGGAAACAAGCATCCTGGGACCGGTTTCAGGGCATCACCCTTCTTCAGCCAGGCTAGCTTGAATCCAGTGGTATAGTGAGCACGGGACCCACGTCTGGGCATACCCTTCCCACTTAGGGCGACAAATGCAAAAGAAACAATTGATGGACGGACTGCTGGACAATGCAAACATTCACCCCCAGTCACCAAGATCTGGGTTAAATCCATCATTCTTTTGCTCCTCACACCACCCCAGTTTGGACCCAGCCATATGCAAATCAGTCTTGACCCTGTTCCTTGTGGGAACAGTCCAGCCCGAACTGCCAAGCCAGGTCCTCTCTGGGCCGGAAACAAGCATCCTGGGACCGGTTTCAGGGCATCACCCTTCTTCAGCCAGGCTAGCTTGAATCCAGTGGTGTAGTGAGCACGGGACCCACGTCTGGGCATACCCTTCCCACTTAGGGCGACAAATGCAAAAGAAACAATTGATGGACGGAATGCTGGACAATGCAAACATTCACCCCCAGTCACAAAGATCTGGGTTAAATCCATCATTCTTTTGCTCACCACACCACCCCAGTTTGGACCCAGCCATATGCAAATCAGTCTTGACCCTGTTCCTTGTGGGAACAGTCCAGCCCGAACTGCCAAGACAGGTCCTCTCTGGACCGGAAACAAGCATCCTGGGACCGGTTTCAGGGCATCACCCTTCTTCAGCCAGGCTAGCTTTAATCCAGTGGTGTAGTGAGCATGGGACCCACGTCTGGGCATACCCTTCCCACTTAGGGCGACAAATGCAAAAGAAACAATTGATGGACGGAATGCTGGACAATGCAAACATTCACCCCCAGTCACAAAGATCTGGGTTAAATCCATCATTCTTTTGCTCACCACACCACCCCAGTTTGGACCCAGCCATATGCAAATCAGTCTTGACCCTGTTCCTTGTGGGAACAGTCCAGCCCGAACTGCCAAGCCAGGTCCTCTCTGGACCGGAAACAAGCATCCTGGGACCGGTTTCAGGGCATCACCCTTCTTCAGCCAGGCTAGCTTGAATCCAGTGGTGTAGTGAGCACGGGACCCACGTCTGGGCATACCCTTCCCACTTAGGGCGACAAATGCAAAAGAAACAATTGATGGACGGAATGCTGGACAATGCAAACATTCACCCCCAGCCACAAAGATCTGGGTTAAATCCATCATTCTTTTGCTCACCACACCACCCCAGTTTGGACCCAGCCATATGCAAATCAGTCTTGACCCTGTTCCTTGTGGGAACAGTCCAGCCCGAACTGCCAAGCCAGGTCCTCTCTGGACCGGAAACAAGCATCCTGGGACCGGTTTCAGGGCATCACCCTTCTTCAGCCAGGCTAGCTTGAATCCAGTGGTGTAGTGAGCACGGGACCCACGTCTGGGCATACCCTTCCCACTTAGGGCGACAAATGCAAAGAAACAATTGATGGACGGAATGCTGGACAATGCAAACATTCACCCCCAGTCACAAAGATCTGGGTTAAATCCATCATTCTTTTGCTCACCACACCACCCCAGTTTGGACCCAGCCATATGCAAATCAGTCTTGACCCTGTTCCTTGTGGGAACAGTCCAGCCCGAACTGCCAAGCCAGGTCCTCTCTGGACCGGAAACAAGCATCCTGGGACCGGTTTCAGGGCATCACCCTTCTTCAGCCAGGCTAGCTTGAATCCAGTGGTGTAGTGAGCACGGGACCCACGTCTGGGCATACCCTTCCCACTTAGGGCGACAAATGCAAAAGAAACAATTGATGGACGGAATGCTGGACAATGCAAACATTCACCCCCAGTCACAAAGATCTGGGTTAAATCCATCATTCTTTTGCTCACCACACCACCCCAGTTTGGACCCAGCCATATGCAAATCAGTCTTGACCCTGTTCCTTGTGGGAACAGTCCAGCCCGAACTGCCAAGCCAGGTCCTCTCTGGACCGGAAACAAGCATCCTGGGACCTGTTTCAGGGCAAAAAAACGATGGATTTAGGCCCAGATCTCTGTACTGGGGTGAATGTATGACATTGTTCTGCATTCTGTCCATCAACTGTTGTTTTTGCATTTGTCACCCCGAGTGGGACGGGTATGCCCAGACGTGGGTCCCGTGCTCTCCATGCCACTGGAATCAAGCTATCCTGGCTGAAGAGGGGTGAAACCCCGAAACCGGTCCTAGGATGCTTGTTTCCAGTCCAGGGACGACCTGGCTTGGCAGTTCGGGCTGGACTGTTCCCATGAGGCACAGGGTCAAGACTGATTTGCATATGGCTGGGTTCAAACTGGAATGGCATGGTGAGCAAAAAACGATGGATTTAGGCCCAGATCTCTGTACTGGGGTGAATGTATGACATTGTTCTGCATTCTGTCCATCAACTGTTGTTTTTGCATTTGTCACCCGAGTGGGACGGGTATGCCCAGACGTGGGTCCCGTGTTCTCCATGCCACTGGAATCAAGCTATCCTGGCTGACGAGGGGTGAAACCCCGAAACCGGTCCTAGGATGCTTGTTTCCAGTCCAGGGAGGACCTGGCTTGGCAGTTCGGGCTGGACTGTTCCCATGAGGCACAGGGTCAAGACTGATTTGCATATGGCTGGGTTCAAACTGGAATGGCATGGTGAGCAAAAAAACGATGGATTTAGGCCCAGATCTCTGTACTGGGGTGAATGTATGACATTGTTCTGCATTCTGTCCATCAACTGTTGTTTTTGCATTTGTCACCCCGAGTGGGACGGGTATGCCCAGACGTGGGTCCCGTGCTCTCCATGCCACTGGAATCAAGCTATCCTGGCTGAAGAGGGGTGAAACCCCGAAACCGGTCCTAGGATGCTTGTTTCCAGTCCAGGGAGGACCTGGCTTGGCAGTTCGGGCTGGACTGTTCCCATGAGGCACAGGGTCAAGACTGATTTGCATATGGCTGGGTTCAAACTGGAATGGCATGGTGAGCAAAAAACGATGGATTTAGGCCCAGATCTCTGTACTGGGGTGAATGTATGACATTGTTCTGCATTCTGTCCATCAACTGTTGTTTTTGCATTTGTCACCCCGAGTGGGACGGGTATGCCCAGACGTGGGTCCCGTGCTCTCCATGCCACTGGAATCAAGCTATCCTGGCTGAAGAGGGGTGAAACCCCGAAACCGGTCCTAGGATGCTTGTTTCCAGTCCAGGGAGGACCTGGCTTGGCAGTTCGGGCTGGACTGTTCCCATGAGGCACAGGGTCAAGACTGATTTGCATATGGCTGGGTCCAAACTGGAATGGCATGGTGAGCAAAAAAACGATGGATTTAGGCCCAGATCTCTGTACTGGGGTGAATGTATGACATTGTTCTGCATTCTGTCCATCAACTGTTGTTTTTGCATTTGTCACCCCGAGTGGGACGGGTATGCCCAGACGTGGGTCCTGTGCTTTCCATGCCACTGGAATCAAGCTATCCTGGCTGAAGAGGGTGAAACCCCGAAACCGGTCCTAGGATGCTTGTTTCCAGTCCAGGGAGGACCTGGCTTGGCAGTTCGGGCTGGACTGTTCCCATGAGGCACAGGGTCAAGACTGATTTGCATATGGCTGGGTTCAAACTGGAATGGCATGGTGAGCAAAAAAACGATGGATTTAGGCCCAGATCTCTGTACTGGGGTGAATGTATGACATTGTTCTGCATTCTGTCCATCAACTGTTGTTTTTGCACTAATTATAGTGGGCACCTTGCACCAGTCCAAACGACCCTTATTGATGATTAGGTTAAAGACAACCTTTATAGAAAGCTATCCTAGTGGTAGCTGTGGAGAGCAGCCTTCAGGCTAAGTCTTGAAGGAATGTAAAGCAGCTTGTTTTACCAGTATGTAACCTCTTGAATGACCAAAAGGAGAACCACACAAGGTATATATAAAATATATGTATTTATTACTAAACACTCTCTACTAACCTCTTTATAAGATTAGAGAACAAGACACAGAAGATTACAGTACTAGAACAACAGTAAATAGCACAATACACAGTGGACTCCAGGGGGAGACCAAACCATATATTAAGAAAGTGGTATAACAACCACGACTTGACTAGACACAGTGCCTAGAACACGTAGAATCGCTGGGACCCCAAGGAACCACCCAAGGTAGTGACACCGGAGACCCACCGAGAAAGGGTGCAGTGTGGGAACACAGACACGAGCTCCGTACAACTCTATGGGAAAGTCGCGGTTGGAAAGTTAGAGTTTAAGGACACTTCGGAGAGGACTTCAAGCAAACCCAGTTAAACTTAGAAGGTTCTAAGGCCGGCACCCTTGTGAGTACCGAGGTACCCGTGTTACCTAGCCCAGGGAAGCCGGGTGCATAGGGGTCAAGTGGTGTCGGAAACCCTCGTCGTTTTCAATGGCGTGATGCGAAGAAGTGCTGCTGCCGTGGAGAAGAAAAGTGTCAGGTGTGACTCAAGCCTGGATCAGAGATGAGAAGAACCTGAAAGCAGAGGGGACAAAGTCTGGGTCACTTCACGTGACCAGGAGTGGAGCAATCGAATGCCCACCGATGTCGGGTGCTTCAGGTGCAAAGATGTGAAGCTTGACTCTGCAGCCACTGGGACCAGGAGACGTCGACGACAACCAGGATCCGCAGGCGAGCTGTCCCACAAAGGATGTCGAGTGCTGAGGGGTCAGTTTCCGGATTGGAGACCAATAAGCCTTGGCAACTGCAACCCACGTGGTCAGAGTAAGGATGCTTCTGTGAGGATCAGCAAGGTCCTGGGGACTCTCCAAGTGATGGAGAGTCAGGGCATGTCTGGAGCAACCAGGGAAGCCCACTGAATGTTAAAGTTGCCTTCTCAGGGACCCACAGGTCAACAGACCAGGGATCGCAAAGGGACCTCGAGAGGAATCACACAATACCAGCCCACGGGACCCTCGTGGAGAGTAGGCCAGTAATCTTCAGTGGAAACACTGCTCGGGGCTTGTACTACAAGTAGCCCAAAGCACAGCCTCAGGGATTGCCTAAAAGCATATGCTGCTGCAAATGTGCATGGTGTCCAGGGGTTCGGGTTGCACGGTCCCCACGAGGGCTGCAGGTCTCAGGTTTAATGAGAGCACTAGTTGGCCTCGGGGAAGCTTGGCCACCCACCTCCTGTGTTGCAAAATCTTCAGAGTCCGTCAGGAGCTGCGTAGATTCAAACCGGTCAGATGCGTTGAGGTGCCTGCCTTGCAGGGGAGTAACTCCTTTACTCCAAGGGAGATTCTTCAGTTGTCCAGCAAAGCGTAGATCATCGAAGGTTACTTGGTTTCTGTAGCAGAGTTTAGTCCAAGTAATATCTAAAGTCCTGTAGTCAGGATTCCTACTTTATACCCAAGGAAGGAGTGGGACAAACTCTGGGGACCCACCTATGGGAGGGTTAGGACAGAGGGGTGGCTACACCCATGTACTTTGTCCAGTTTCACACCAGAGCAGGGGCTTATAGCCCCTGCAACCGGTTTGAGCTGGACTATGCACGAGGACACCAAATGTGCCCCCAGTGCAGACATCAAAGCACTCTGAGAGTGCACCCACCCAGCCCCAATACACTAAAGCCTGTCTGGGAGGTGGTCACACCTCCCTGTGACAGGAAACCTATTGTACAGCCTCCTCTGCCGGAGTTTCGTCCAGCAGCTGGAGGGCAAACTCGTGTCTGTGGCTGGCAGCATCCATTTTGTGATGCCAGGGCTCTGTAAAGCTGGTACCGGGTGTACCGGTGCTGTCATATTTCTCCCTCTAGGAGGGAGGAATCATACCTCCCACACCAGTTACTGGTGTGGAGGTATGATTCCAAGGTGTTTGACACCAAACACGACATAATTCCTTGCAGCCGTTTTAAAGTTAGCATTTACTGCTAGGTTTTAATGCACTTAAGAGTATATGGTTGGCTGTATCACAAACAACCCCGGAATAGTGGTTCCAAAGGCTGCAGAGGGGCTCTGCTCATGCATGGGCACCCTCTCACATAAAACCCAGCACCCTGCCTTCAGGATTGATAAGGCCAGCCATAGGGGTGCCTGATAGGCTTATATGTGCTGTGATTAGGATAAATATAGTGAACCTATATCTAAGAAAGGGGTGCATGCACCACCTTACACAGGCTGCAGTAGCAGACCTGTTGTGTCATTTTGAATGGCCTCTCAGTGGTGGCATAATACATGCTGCAGCCCCTTGGAGGCCTCTGGGGTACCTATGCCCTAGGTACATAGTATACCATATACTAGGGACTTATAAGTGTACCCCAGAATCCAATCTGGAGTGTACCTAAAGTACATGCAATCAATTTAGAGGAGAAAGCAGATAGACTGGGGTCCTGAATAGCAGGATCCCAGTCAGACTAAGTCGAAAACAGTGAAACATCAGCAAAAAGTGGGGGTAACTATAAGAAGCAGATCCTACTCTCGTACAGGAGGACTGAAATTTTAATCAAGGAAGCTCTCCCCAAGATAGTCAATGGGAGAGAATTCCACCGAGAGAATAGATTTTGAAATTTTAAAAGGAGGGGAGCGAAATTGAGGTCATACAAATCCTCAATCTTAGATGAGAACCTTATGCCTAAATATCGCTTCAGACGGAAGTTTACACCTACAGTCATGTCTGGGTGTAAAACATGAGGATTACACCCACACAGTATTATTTCTGTCTTCATCTTGTTAATTTTGTACCCTTCCAGTTCTTCATATTGAGCAAAAATCTCGAAAGCCTTTTCTTGTGTCTCCTTACTACTATCCAAAATCACAGGATATCATCAGCATATAGTTTTATCTTATCCATCTGTGGGAGAGGAGGTTGAATACTGTTATCTCCTCAAATTGCTCTAGCCAGAGGCACTATGAAGAAGGCAAATAAAATACGGGATAGCGGGCACCCCTGCCTTGTGCCACGCAACACCTTTATTTGCCCCGCTTCTACTGAGTTAATGATGATACCAGCTTTGGCTTTACAGTACATATTATACATAAGCCCTGTGATCCGAGATGGAATGCCAAATCTTGTCAAGATAATAAATAAAGTTTCCCAGACCACAAGGTCAAAAGCTTGTTCCGCATCTAGCAGAAGCACCAGAGCTTGCAAGTCATTCACTGCAAAGTATTCCAAAGCTTCTACCAGGTAGTGAGTATTGGTCCCTAACTGCCGGCCTACAAGAAGCCATTCTGATCTGTATGGATCAATCTGGTGGCTATTGAGTTAAATCTCTTGGCGAGCAGTAAAAAGTTTTAAAAAAATCTCCCAAGAGTCCATCCGGGCCACAAGCTTTACCATTCAGAAGATTCTTAATAACCTCTATCAATTCCTCTTTAGAGAATGGTCGAGACATGTCAGCCTCCTCTTTGCTAGTTAAAGTTGGATATTGCAGTCTGCTAAAAATCTACCCAGGGAGAACATGTCAATCGTCTGCATCGCCAAATGGCGATGAAGCGTGCGCAATGTAATTCGTTTTATTTATTTATTTATGTACTTACCTCCGTTCGGCCGTATGCCGGAGTTTACTACCCCCCACCCCGCAGCACTCCCTCCAGGAGTCGCTACTGAAAGAAACTATCTTCAGGTAAGTAATTACTCAGACTGATAGTCTACTCTAGAATAGGCTTTGAGACAAAATATTATCTTACTGACCCCCCTCACACACCTATGGACTGAAGTTACTCCACTCAAATAGGAGCCATTCACACAAGTAAAGACTGGTTTCCACCCATCAGCCCCGTCTTTATCTTGCATTAAGCTGGAGAGGAGGAACATTTGGTGATTGGTCCTCCCTTCAAACAAGGTTTCTATTCTACTCCACCTTACTTACTACTTAAACTTAACAACTGCATACCTGGATCAATTTTTATCAAACTTTCCACCCCATCTCTCTACCTTGCTCGAGCCCCCAGATTCTCCCTCCCTCCCCCCACCCTCCCCTAAGCCGCTGTGAGTGGTGCGCCATCTTACTCACACCTGACATGCTTCCCCACCTGCAAGAGTCTGGCACCCTGACCTTGTACGAAGATTGATCGGCCTGCCCCAACCTCCCCTGCCACACTAGGGGGCCAAGGCCAGAAAAAAAAAAGAAACAGTTGGAACATAAAAACACCCCCCAAATAGCATCCAAAGTACACAAGTTCTCGCTCCGATAGCCAATAGGCATCTCATCTCTGATCGAAAACTGATTGGCTGAGGCTCATTAACATTTAAATAGTGATTGGAAGCATAGTGCAGGGAGCTCCAGCCCTAAAAGTCAGTGTTCAATGCCAGAAGAGGAAAAGAACAACATGTAATGATCACAATCCCTAGTCTTGAATAGCCAGAATAACCAGTAGTCCAATTTCTAATCGCGCAATATTTAATTACGGCTTATTCAATATTTGCTGTAATAGTTCCGGAGCCTCAGAGACATCGCAGAATATGTGGAACCGCCCTTTTACTAACACCTTCAGTTTTGATGGTTGCACGATCATTGCCTGGGCCCTCTGTGCTTTAAAAAGATGAAGAATCTTTACAAATTCTTTCCTCCGCTTAGCTGCAGAGGCAGACATGTCGGAGAAGAATTTCTGAACTGTTTCTTCTTAATAGCATTGGCTAGCACTAACTCCTTCACCAATAGTCTCCATATTCACAAGTATTGTGCAGGATACTTTGAATTCGGAGGCGGATGCGCAGGCACTCGGTGGGCTCTTGTAAGTGTGAGATCGCCGGAATGTTCAGGGAGAACGTATGTATTGATAAAGGTGTTTGTCCACTGCAACGCTTGCTGTCCCTTGAGTCCTTCCGGGACCCCAACAATGTGCACATTTGCATGTCTCGAGTGATGTTCCAGTTCTTCCAACTTATACTCAATTGAGGATTTCTGTTTCTGGAAAGTGGCCGCCTTCTCCTGTAGACTAACTACCTGATCCTCTTGCTGAGAGATTCTTACTTCTGCTTCTTTTAACCTCTCCGGGATCTGGGCAACTGTCTCCTCGATCTTAGAGAATTGTGCTTGTAAAGCTGCAATTTCGGTGGTTTGTGAGGCTTTCAGATCCCTTATTTCCTCCAGGATGAGATTTAACCCAGCTCGATTTACAGCAGGCTGTAAACCAAAGTGTCACGGCTCGCCTCACAATTTAAGGAAGTTACTAGTGTCAGTCTTAAGCAGTGCTCCCTCTGGTGAGGGTTAATAATCTGACTCAAAATTATAACAGTGCTTAGCGCTCAGTCAATCAGCTGCCTGCCCTGTTTTTGTTGAAATTCTGCAGTGACACGTCACCATCTCTGGTCACTAGTTTTCATGAGCCTCACAATGTACTTGTAATAATAACGCGCTGTGGCTCACTCAGCTGCCACCCAGCTATGTGTGTGACCCTCAGCCTCTCTTGAACCCCAATCAATGCCTGATGCGGTTCGCTGCGGTGGCTGTTAAACTGCAATGTTTAGTGTGTTGATTTTGCTCGTGAGAAAGTGTCACTCATAGTTGTTGAAATCTCACTCATAATTACACTGAAGTTATGAAAATGTCACATATAGCAATCTGAAACCTTGGCAGATATGTTGAGGTGACATGCGTATTTGTAAATTTGTTTTGAAAGATTCCACTATAACTACTGTGGTACCCAGGCTGGGGAAGATGCTACAACTGGTGACGAGATAGAGGATAAGTAACCCGAAGATCAACAGTGCTCTCCCAGAGAGATTGCCGTTGTCCAGGCAAACAGCTTGTGCATGCCACTTATGCCGTCGTCGAAGTACGGAAATCATGCTTAATGCATGTGGAGTCAAAGCGCAGCTCCAACCGCTGTTAAGAATTCGAAGACAAATAAAGCATTGCAGAGAAATCTACATATCGGTGACCAAGGTATCTCGCTGCTCCACAATATAAAGGCATATGTCATACAGAGTGTTAACGCTGAAGGCGGATACAACAAGGTTTTTAAAGAGCATCCATTGAGAATCACAAATTGCACGATGATGCAAAAACAGAAGCTTTGCAAGGCAAAGATCAACCAGGTGCCAGAAGGTGCAAACTGACGTTGAGAAAAGAACAAATAATTGACTTGCAGAATCCATTAATGAGAGTCATCATCATACCACAGCACTCGGTTAAGTGGCTCTTACAGAGCCATCCATACCCAAAGTGGCTCACCACCAAAGCTGCTGAGTGGGACTCAGAACACAGGTCTTCGAAAAATTAGAGTTGATGCCAACTTTTGGAATAGTGAAATTTTTCTGATGGCAGCAAAGAAAGAAACTACGCTTCCAGTCAATGTCAAAGATGAGCCCGAAGCCAGCACATTGCAAGGCCTCAGGCATGGTTTGCACAAACAAGCCCACAACAATCATCATACAGCATCAGAAAGAACGCCACTTCCCACCTTATTAAGTTCCACACTAGTTTACAACACTGCTGTGTTCCTGAAACCACCACCACCTTCCGATACCACCAACAAGATAAATATTGGTGATAGATGGATTGTTTGGATAGAGGCATTTGATGATTTATTTGAGGCACTTGAAGAGACTGATAGCGAAAAGATTATCAAGTTTCTCAATAATCGTGCCTGTGATGGTGTAAAAGAAGTCATAAAGAAAATGCATTGAACTGACGAAGAAGTCATATACTGTCAGGTTAAAGAAGCTTTGACTCTCAAGTTTAATCCAATGCCAAACATTGACTACACTATATACATTTTCCACCAAGAACGCCAGAAAGTTGGTGAAACCATTGATGAATTTGTAGAGAGACTTGACACACTTATCAAACACAATAAGTTCAATGAATTTAATGATGAAGAAGCTATGCATCTCAGAGTTATTGACGGATGCTTGTCAGATTCATTCAGACGACGAATGCTGAGAGAAACTCTTAGGGGCATATTTACAAGGGCTTATCGCCAGAGGAACATTGCTTTTTGTGATGTTCCTTTGGTGATAAACCCTTCGCCTTATTTACAAGGCAGTGGGGGCGGAAGGTTCCAGAAGTAAGGCACCTCTGGCCAATCCTGGGGTCCCACATCACCTCTCTGCCTCTGTTCCAATGCTCCTGCACAATCTGTGGGGACATTCCAAAATGGCATCACCCAGGAGTCACTAGCCATACCTGCTCTGGGGGCCCCATGTCTGCCCCTCTCTGAAATCACTGCCATGGCCTTTCTCACCAAATCTTCAAAGGAAGCCCCCTTCTGTGTTGGCTCCAAAGGACTGGGCTCCCTCCTTTGTTCAGTGGGCCTGGGCAGACCCATCCTTGGTACAGTGTGACAGCTGATTGATTGATGCAGATCTTTCTGCCCCACCCCTTTCCTCCTCAGGAGCTGAGTGAAGCTCTGTTATTTGCTCCCTTTGTGTGGGGAGCCATTTGATCTTGCTGCTGGAGAGACATGTTATCAACTTGGCTAAAGGCCTGAGCTCTGATCCTGAACAGAGCCAGAGAAATATGACAGTCCTAGTTGACCCATAAGGTGTACAGATATCTTTTTGGAACTTGCAGAATTTATTTTATCGCACAGGTTACACCCCAATTTGATATGTCACTGGTCTCGGCATTACAGTATGGATGATGAGTGGCCTCAAATGAATTTTAAAAAGCTCCAAACTTCTCATTAAAATTAAAATTTGTATATGTTAAATTTGTTTGTGAATGAACAAAAATATTTTGTAATTTATGGTTTGTTTTTTGTGTACTGTTTTGCGGTTCAAATAATTGAAAATAATTAGGCGGGGTCTCTGGCATCTAGTAAGAGCTGAGAAGGGGTCCCCGGATTCCAATAATGATTCATTGGGGGTCCCTGGGTACCTGTAACAATTAAGTGGGGGTTCACAGACATTAAAAGGTTAAGAACAACTTTTTGAGCATGTTGGTGATACTTAAAATAAACTGAAATTACGTAACTTTCACAAGGAAACACTGAAGAAATACTGTACATTGTAATTGCTATGTAATACCAACACAAGCTATTGACATTTAAATAGATATATGAACTAGATCCCCTAAATAAAACTAACAGTTTATAGATGTACAATTCAAAGAATGCAGCAAACATAGCACGTTGCATTCCTTGAGGTTAGAGTTCTGGGCACACAGTTGTGTGCAGAGACTTGGAGATCCTGCACTGGAATACACAACCAGGCAAAGGAACCATAACAGCTGTGATGTGGAATAAGGCATGTGCAATTTAGACCTCCCTAGCCCTTTAAGGTAAGAGTCTGATCCACAAAATGATTTCAAGTCTTTTACAATTTAAATGAGTATGGACAACGGAGCATTGCTAAAGTTTGGAGTTGCGCAGAGCACCAGGGATCGCAGGGCACATGAGCAAATGTTGAGAATCATCTGTTAAGAAACGTTGTTTGTCTTGGTCCTTCAATAGGACAAAAGGCCTCACATTTCTACTGAGCTGGGCTTCTTGGCTGCTGGGCTCAGGAAATATTTCTTTTTGTAGTTGTTTCCTGTTGATGACAATTTCCTGAAAGTCTGAACACCAGCAAGAATTTACTCCTTTTCAACCTTTTTGCCAAGAAAAAGGTTTAGGAAAAAAAGAATCAAGCAATCCTTATCTCTCTTCTTGAGAGACAGACTTGGAATTTAATTTGAGTAATCTAATGAGTACGCAATGTTTCTTTATTTTTGGTTTTGTCGCTATAATAGACCACCCGAAAGAGAAAACGAGAAACAAAGGGGAAAGAGAAACAATGAAAGAAAGAGAGAGAGAAAGAGTGAGAGTGTGAAAGAGAGAGTACTCTTAAATATGGAAATAAATTGAAAAAGATAAATACTAATGCTTCATGAATTCATCAATATCCATATAATACTTTGTCAGGTCTAACATGCAAGGCACACCACAAGCACAAAACAGTTTAAAACAAAAATAGCATGCCCAATATAACAACTATTATCTCTAAAAAGTGGCACGTAATCCAGTGTAACAAAGGGAAGATAAATTATCTCCTAGTGTAATCCAGTTTTAGCGTTAAATCAGAATGAAATTCTTCACTAACACCCAGAGATGGGCACCATTTCATGTAATACCTCCTAAGAGCCATTCTTTGGTAATTATACATTAATGTTAGTTCTCAATTAAGGGGCTGATTCACAAAGGTAAACTTACACTTTTGTGTAACTTTAGTCTTTTTCAGTGTTCACAAACTGCGATTTCATAGTCACTTTATGACTGCGGAGACTCCACCGTCGAGGCGGAGAACTCAGCACATAAAAAGATAGGCCTGTCCTATCCGATAACTAAAAAGAGTAAACTTACACAAAAGTGTAAATTTACCTTTGTGAATCAGGCCCATAGTTTCTAAATAGGGGTTTTATGGAAGTGGACAGGTAAGCCAGCCTGTCTATCAGTTGACCAGGAAATATGTCAAAGAAAAACTCTAAAGAGGCATAATTTTCTTCTGTTCACCTCTTTTCCTCATTTCTTTCACAGATAATATTTTGAAGGCCAGTCATGCCAATATTTTCTCTTACCACGACTTCATGTTTCAATCAATCCATTAATAGCTTGATTTGGAAGTATAATAACAGCCATAAAAGCACGTACAACATTACATCAAGAATATAATTAATAAAAAAAATAAATCAAACAATAGTTAAAAAGTTAAAACATAACAATATAAGTTAAAATAATTTTAAGACAATATAGACCTACGAGCTCACAAGGCAGATTTTAAAAAAGCCCCAACATACAAAACAATTTCAGCATTAGGTAGGGTCATTAAAAGTCTGAGAGCATTGTCCAATATTTTAGGAATACTTTTTTAAAACCGGACTTAAAAACCTACTACATATACCTTACATAGAATTTACAGAAAAGGGTCAAATGGAGTATCAATTGACCTGAAGGTCACAGTGACAGAGTACAACCTCTAAATTATGAACAAAGCCCTAGGGGAAACACAATAGGTATTCGACGTGTCTGATCTAAAGCGGAATAACAAAGATCGTTCCCATCTACTCTATGCATACCAAATATAATCAGGAGGACAGTCAGGTTCACATAATCCTATATATGCAGTCACATTTGGCTTTGCCAACATATCCCTTAAAAGTTGTGATTCTTCATGATCAGAAAGTGCTTGTGCTACTATCTTTTTATCTATGTCAATACAAGATGATGGCTTAGTGAAAACAGATTCCATTCCAATTTTACAATATTCAGCTATCATATAGGCCAGGCAGGGAATAAGTAAACCCTTATCCAAAGAGAGGCAGTCCAAAATGATGTATTATGTTAGACCGGCCTCAACATTCCTCTATGTTTCCATGACTTCATGTTTATAGTTTAATTCACACTTTAGCATCACATGTCACAGTGAATGCAAATTTATGCACACACAAAATAATGTTTTCTCTTTTGGTATTAGTTTCAGTTAGTACTAAATTGATTGAATGCTTAATTTCAATTCTCGCTATCTCATAATTTAGCAGCAAAGGACCTGAAAAACAAATGATGTTTACATTCTCTGTATTTCACCCAAGTAACTAGACATTTTGTTAATTCTTTGAGTCATATATTAAATTGGGAGAACATGTAAAATGGCAGCCTCTTACCTTGAGACACTGAAATAATGAGATGCATGTAATACATAATTATTTACCAGCAAGAGCCACTACTTACTTCAAAACAGAATTCAATTTCTTTGCGAGCTTATCATTTTGTGAGGATATTTCAATCAACTTACTGTAGACCATTGGTGCTGAACACCCAGGTTTAAACTTAGATTCCTAAAGGATTTGTTTTCTAAATGGTGCTAGAAACATCAGAAGTGCCAATTCTAATTTGTAGAGATCAAAGAGGTGCGACAATCTAATTCAATTAATGTTTTTGCTGAGATGAGGTCTCGTCAACATGAAGGGTTCCGCTTAATCTTGGGGAGACCTAATCTCAGACCAAATAGACAATACTGTGAATCCCCAGAGTTGTTTTAAGGTTCACACACTTTTTTAACTTACATTGATGCATTCAGTGCACATGGACAAATTCCAATAGTTATCCTGCCTGAGTGAACAGATTTGACATTGATGCTAATGGCCCACAAGTCAGATCAGACGTTCTTTTCTTAAATATTGTTATTGTATTATTTGGGAATGACTCACTGGACTTCTTTTGTTTTGAGTTTCAAAGGTTAAAAAAACTTGAAACAGCAAATGACTTGTCTGTAACATGAACTGGAAGCCTGACAAAATGTTAATGTTGTGTGGATCGTTTGCTGCAGCAAAGAGCAAGGGAAGGCCATCAAACAGTTTCTGTTGGACTTGGCCCGTTCTGCATGGTCATCCCCAAATGTGTTGCTTTCACCCTCATGTTTTCTAAACCCGTTTGTTTTGGCATTTAGATCTCTGCACACTTTACCACCCCTAACCAGTGCTAAATTGCTTGTGCTCTTTCCTTTAAACATGGTAAAAGTGTCTTATATCCAATTGGCACATTTAATTTACTTGGAAGTTACTAGTAAAGGGGTACTACATGTACCCAGGGCATGTGAATTAAATGCTACTAGGGGGGCTGCTGCACTTATTATGCCACCCATGCAAGTAGCCTTTTTAAACATCTCTCAGGCTTGCCATTGCTGCCTGCGTGTGCAGTTCTAAACTGCAGTTTTGACCTAGCAAAATAAACATTTTGCTAGGCCTAAACCATCCATTTTAATACAGATAAGTCACCCTAGGGATACCATGTATTTATAAGTTGAACATGCATTTTTAACTTTTACATGTCCTGGTAGTAAAAAAAATGGCAGAAATGAATAAATAACATTTTGTATTGTAGGAGGATGGGAGATTAAAAAGCAATTGGGCTTGGGTAGGAAGGAATCATTATGAATAAGCTGATGTACCCAGAGCAAACCTGCATCTCTCCAAGATTTCCAAAAAATAGTTCTGTTCATTAATCTTAATAAACGTATTAAACCATAATCAAGATTTAGGAAATTGCCTTCTATCTGGAAAATGACATATGTATATGGGGCATAGTAATCTACAAGCATTCTTAAGAATAGGGAGGGACATAAATGCAGATTTCTGCATACACATTTGTGAAAAGTAAATAAGTGAAAGAAAAAGGATTTGAAATCAAACCATAAAGGGGAAATGAGTATAAGATAGGTAAAAAGAGTTTTGTTTAAAAAAGAAAGCATTATGATAGGATTAAAAATCAGGGAAATAACACCTCATTGTTCTTTATTACATTTAAGTTTTTCAAGGGACATACAGGTTTTTTAATTATTCCAAAAAATGTAGGCAATATTGAACATATATTTTTTTAAATAAGAAGATGGAGGGGCCGATTCCGATCTCGGCCGGTAGGGCTCCGAATCGGTTTCGGCTTTACCGGATCTGATTCGGAGCCCTGTTTCCCGACCGAATCGTACGCGGGTCCGGCCGAGCGAGTACGATGCAAGCGCCCGCGAAATCTCCGACCGACTCGTACGCGGCTTCAAGATGCTCCGACCGACTCACACGGACCCGACTCGCACCGCGCAATGGAGATGTTCCCCGGCCGGGTAAGTACGATGCGCGCTGCGAGCAGTCCGACCGAGCCGTGCACTCCGGCACGAAAGAGCAGTCGGAGCCGTACTTTGGGGGTCCGTGTCGGACCCCCCTGTACGCGTAGCCACGTGAGTCGCACACAGGGGGGACCCACGGGTCCCCGCTACCTGTGCGTGTACAGCACGAGTTGCTTCGCCGCGTACACGCTGTAGGGGGCGCCCTTGTCCGCCTCGCACCCATTGAGTCAATGGGAGCCCACGTACGCGTTGTACGACAGGCTCCCATTGACTTCAATGGGAGTCCGACCGAATCGAGTCCGATGGCATACGTGCGCATCGTACTCGTTCGGTCGGGATGCACGGGTCCGATTCGGTCGGAAATCTCTCCGGGTCCGGCTCGGTCGGAGAGATTTCCGGCTGAGATCGGAATCGGCCCCGGAATGTTAATGGGAATCATCGAGAGGGGAAAACGAACAACAGGGACCTGCATCCAATCCTGTATCTAATCTACCCCACTAGAACAAAAAGAAGGGGTACCATCTGAAGGTGAAGGAGGTTAAGGTCATAAGAACAACATTCATATTTAAAGAGACAGTCTTCTTCATTGAATCAGTAACCAAAGACTCAAATATTTAATTTTAGTCAGATTCCAACTGAAATTAGAAGATATTAAATCTTGTATGAAACACCACTTGTTAAGAGGAAGAATCTCACATTTATTGGAATTCAGTTTATATCCCGAAAGAGAAGCAAAAGTATGGACTTCAGCAAGAAATGCTGGTAAGGACAAAAATAGAAGGATATCATCCGCATAAACAAAGATCTTAATTTGTTTTTCTCCATATTGGAACCCTTGTATATTAGAATGTTGTCTCATTTTGGGTGAAAAAAAGTTCTGGTGCTAAAATTAAAAGTAAAGGAGAAAGGGGACATCCCTGTCAAACCCCTCTTTGTAAAGAGAAAGATGAGGAGATTAAAACTTTAGCAAAATTGGAGGCTTTAGGAGAGGAGTACAAAAGTGAGACCAGATTAATGAATTTTAGACGACATCTGAACCAAAGAAGAGTTGAAAAAAGATAAGTCCAATTGATGCGATCAAAAGCCTTCACATGATCTAAGGAAATAGCTGCCAAACAATGTTTATATGATTTGGATTTACTAAAAACAGCATAGTATTATCCAAAATATGTCTGTCCTTTACAAAACCTGATTGTTATCTTCCATTTAAATTAGGCAGCAGAAGACAAAGTCACAAAGCAAGAATTTTTGCTAAATTCTCATAGTCAGAATTAACAGGGAAATTGGTCTATAATTTTTGCAAAGTTTAGGGTCTATATTTTCTTTAGGACTAAGCAAATTAAAGGATCTTGAAAGGAACCACGAGCAGAAGTGGTATTAATGAAGTATGTAAATATTTGATGTAATTTAGGAAGTACCACTTTGATGAAGTGGAGATAAAATTCAATGAGAACACCATCAGGACCAAGGGCTTTTTGTTTTTTAGTGGACTTCATAGCTGCAAGAAGGTTATGACTAAAGATATCGTCTTTTAGGGAAGAAAAATAAATCTCTAGGTTATACTCCTGAATGGATGAGAAATAATCAATCAATCAATCAGGTTTGTAGAGAACATAGCTATCCCAAATGGGGTTTCCCAAAGCTAGCGCACTTAGCGACCAGTAAAGCCATTCAAGGAGTGGAAAATAGCCAAGTCTTAAATGATTTCCGGAACAGTGCATATGAGTTGCATAAGCGCAATTCGACTGGTAAATTATTTCATAAGTTAGGGCCTAAGTAAGCAAAGGGGCGACCACTTTGTCTTACCCTTTTTATTCTGGGAATTGAAGCCAGGTTAGAATTCTCAGAGCGAAGTGCTGTTAGGGACAGAACTATGTATAAGAGATGTGTATAAGCAGTTGCATAATTGGGACCAGTGTAGCTTGTGAGGGTGTTGAGAGGCTGGTTTGTTACGAGGGACACGACACAATAGTCGGCTGCAGCATTCTGCACAGTCTGCAACCATTTTAGCCAAGCCTGTGTGGCCCCCAAGTATAGTCCATTGCTATAGCCCAGTTTTAAAATTATCAAGGCCTACAGTATGGTCTTGTTTACATTAAGAGGTAAGAACCAAAAGTCCTTTTTAGACATCTCAGACATCCAACACAGCACTCAGCTACCTTCATGATCTGTTGCTCCATAAGCTGTTTATTGTCCAGCCAGAGACCTATGCCTTTAATAAGTTGACTAGGAGTGGGGCAAGTGCCAAGCATTTCCACCCAGCAGTGTGGACCCCACAACTGGGGCTCATTACCTAGAATAATCAGTTCGGTTTTGTTGCTGTTCAATTTCAAAGAGTTAAGGCACATCCACTCCGCCACTTTTTAGAGACAGAGAGCTATATTAGACGCTGCGCAGTCATCCGTTGCAGAAAGCAAAAAGATGATCTGAGTATCCTCCGCATACGAGTAGATGGATCTGCCAAATTTTTCCACTATGTTGGCAAGGGGTTAATTATAAATATTAGAAAGAGTGGGACTCAGCGCTGAACCCTGAAGCACTCTATGAGACAGGTTAAACATAGCGGATTTGAAAGGTTTAGCAATAACCTGGAATGTACGGCCTGATAAAAAAGACTCCATCCAAGATAGAGCTAGATCTTGCACCCCTTTTGGCGAGTCTCTTAAGGAGCATGTGATGTAAAACTGTATCAAAAGTGGCAATGAGCCAGCAGGATCAGAGCCGCAGTGCCTCCCTTGTCCAAGTCCTACCTCAGGGTTTCAGTGACACCTAGCAGTGCAGATTCAGTGCTATGATCTGAGTGGAACCCAGATTAGGAGGTATGTAGTAACTTGTGGGTATCCAAATAAGTAGAGAGCTGACCGTTAATATGATTCTCGAGAATCTTAGTATGAAATGGTAGGTGGGAAATAGAGCAATAATTGGTCCAATTGAAGGACTCCAAGATAGCTTTTTTTAGAAAAGGAAGAACCATAGTATGCTTCCAAGCCTTAGGTAACACTCCATGAGCAAAAGAATAATTCAGCAGCTCAGTGAGGATCGGAGAGAGCACATTACTCACCAAACCAAACTTGTCAGGTGGAAGAAGAGCTGAAGGAGAATTGAGTTTGATAATAATATATCATATCATCTGGATGAGGACTGGGGGCTCATTAGGATGGCGGTCGGAAAACCTCCCCGACCGCCATGGTAGCGGGAAAAGACCGCCCGCAAGTCCCGCGACATAACCTCCGGTCGCATTATGATGTTCCTTGCTCGAAATCCGACCGCGGCGGTCGGATCATGGGCTTTAACATTGCAGCGGTTGCTGATGCACGCAGCACCGCCACGATGTCGAAAGGAGCATGTCCTGCATTTCCCTGCACTGCATGGCAGGCACTGCACAGTGCCTGCCACCTGGTACAGGGAAATGTAGGGGGAACCATGGATACCCTCCCACCCCAACACATTGGGGGCCCGCAACGGGCCCCCGGAAGACATTCTCTGCCGCCTTTCCATGGCGGTTTGACTGCTGAGGAAAGGCTGGCTTCCGCCGGCATCATAATCGTGCCGGCGGAGCCAGATCGGCACCGCCACCATTATCCTGGTCCTTCTCCGTCCGCATGGCAGGAGTGCGGATGGCAACCGGCGGAAAAGCGGCGGTAGGAATTTCCCACCGCCGTGGTCACCACTGCCATCCTAATCTGACCAGCGGTTTTCTGGCTTGCGATCGCGGACGGATGTCTGCTGCCGGTCCGGCGGTCACCACCGCCGGCCGGGCGGCGGTCATCTGCCCGCCATCCTAATATGCCCCTAGATTCTGAGTATAAAGAGAATTACAATAAGATGCAAATGCATCTAAAATATCTGCATCTTTGAAAAGAGGTATTGCATTATTTTGAAGTATAAAGTCTAATTTAACCCATTCTTTTTTAGCTTTTAGATAATTTGCTAGAAGTGTTCCTGCTTTATTTTTTCCTCCATAATATTTAGCAGTGGATTTAAGGAGATAAGAAGCAGCATCCACTGTACAGAGGTTATTTTGATCAAATTAGACCTTGATTAATTTATCCAAACAAGGCTTGGATGTAAAATATAAGTGTTCTAGTTGTTTAATGAATTTCATGACTTCCAATGTCTTTTTTTAAGATAATTCTTCTTCTTGGAGACATAAGTAAATATAAAGTTTCTGGAGGCAGTTTTAAAGGCATCCCAAATAAAGTGGGGTAATATCTCAAGAAAATAATTAATTTGAAAAAATTCACTCATAGGATTCTAACTTTTGTATTAAAGAGGTGTCTAATAAAAGGAAATTTTTGAAGTGCCATCGTCTGCTTCTTTAATTAACAGATAGAAGAGCCAAGACTATTGTAACAGGAGCATGAAATGAAATCAATATGATACTAATATCAGTATTCAAAGTGTGTTGTGAGAGGGGCCTGGAAACAAATAAATGAACAAGTTTGAATTGAGAAAAACAGACAGGCGAGAAGTAAGCTTACACTCTTAAAGTGGTATTGCATAATCTCCAAGCATCTATAAGGAATCTGTCTAATAGCAGAGGTAAATTGTTTTTTCATAAAGAAGGAAATATAAGTAGTTTCAGAATTTTGATCAATAAAAGGATCCATTATAACATTACAGTCACCACTAAAAATCAAATAGTCATCTTTAACAGACATTAATTTGTCTAAAACAGTACTCCGGAATGATTTATCTAAGGGTGTGGGAGCATAAACATTAAAAATAGAAAAGGATATTTTGTTCATAGAGTCACTAAAATCCATCTCCCTCTGAATCAAATCTTGCAAGATGAACTAACCCTTCTTACAAAGAATAACTACACCATTTCGTTTATCAGTGCCCATTAAAGTAAAAGCATGTCCAACCGAATTCCATATAGGTTTTTTGGCTTCTACAGCAACCATGTGTATTTCTAATAACAATGTAATATCTACTTTCAATTAGGACAAATGGGTCAAGCCCTCTCCCATTTAATAGGTAAACCCAAACCCTTAACATTCTATGAGATGACCCTTAAAGTAATAAATAAAAAGCTATGATATACTTAATATTCTCCACACAGAAAGATGCTTTATAAGTACATTTGATGCATAAACTTATAACAAATAAATGCATTAAGTAATAAAGAAAAAACACAAGTAAAAGGAAAGGTAAAAGGTGTAAGAAATAACAAAATAAGAAATAGGGAAACTTGAGAGGAGAAGAAAAGTAGAAGAAAAGAATAGGAAGAACAAAGAACTTAAAATACAAAATGACAAAAAAGACATACCTCAATAACAAATGGTTGAGGGTGGTAAAACCACACGAGGAAGATGACTAGATTTGGAAACAGCCGACAAAGGGAGGCCAGACCACATAAACACATATTGGTAAACATCTGCAAGGTAGTTGAGGGCGCCTAATGAAAAAAAGTATCTACTGGGAATACGAATTGAAAAATTGAATACATTGTAATGAGTGGAGAAACATGAACATTTTCACAAGAAATGCAATATCAGTATAGTCAGGAGATGGAAAGTTTTGAAGTATGTATTGCTTCCTCTTTACAGTTATCAATATATTTCTGCAAAAGAGATGGGTCCTCATACGGCGTGGTATCCTTTTTACATGTTACTTTAAACAATCATGTATGAAAAATACCAAATCTGGTATTAAGAGAACGAAGAGCTGGATGCATATCTAGAAATCAGTTCTGTCTATCAGCAGTGCATTTAGCTACATCTTAACAAAAAAACAAGATGAATCCTGACCAAGAAATTCAGCCCTTGCTGGTGGCTGTTTTAATTACTTTAAGGAGGTCAATGTATTTTAAGAAGAAAATTATGACACCTCTGAGCTTTTGAAAAGTAGAGGATGGATGAGGAGGATGACCTAGCCTGGGAGCTCGCTAAATATTAATTCAAGTAGATCCTGGCATGTCAAGAACTTTAGGAATAAAAGATTGAAAGAAAGAGATGAGATCTGATCAGGGTTCACTGATAGAATATCGATGGTAAATACATTGATGGTAAAAATATCGAGAAAAAAATATAGATAGTAAAAATATTGACTCCCTATACTTAAACAGGTAAGTACAAAAATATCTAATCAAAAATATCGAAGTTAAAAATATAGATGCAAAAAATATCGATTTAAAAATATAAATAAAATAAAATAATATATATAAAAATATAAAATATTAATATTATCTTTATCAAAATTAATTACATTTAATATACATTTTAACTAAATATAAAAATTAAACTTAATTAAAAAAATATAAACACACAAACATAATTTATTAATATATTTACTTAAAAAAAAATTAACTATTATATTTATTTAATTTTTAAACTTTTAAATTATATAAAAATAAAATATATACATATATCAATAGTTTAAATTAAAAAAAAACATTCTATAATTAATTATAACATTAAACTATTTAATTAAAAAGTACATTTCGCAACACAATAAATACAACAGTAGGGAAAATGTTGGATAGCGAAACAATTAAATTTACTATTCCAACTGCAAAAAGTGCAACAGTAGGGAAAGTGTTGACTAGCGGAGGGGTAAAAATTACTATTCCCACTCCAAAGAGTGCAACAGTAGGGAAAGTGTTAGATAGCGGTGGGGTAAAATTTCCTATTCCCACTCCATTAACTGCAAAAGTAGGGTAAATGTTGGATAGTAGAAGAATTAAATTTACTATTCCAACTCCAGTGATTGCAACAGTAGGGAAAATGTTGGATAGCGGAGGGGTAAAAATTACTATTCCCACTCCAGTGTGTGCAACCGTAGGGAAAGTATTGGATAGCGGAGGGGTAAAAATTACTATTCCCACTCCAGTTAGTGCAACAGTAGGGAAAGTACTGGATAGCGGAGGGGTAAAAACTACTGTTCCCACTCCAGTAGTGCAACAGTAGGGAAAGTACTGGATTGCGGAGGGGAAAAAATTACTATTCCCACTCCCTTTGAGTGCAACAGTAGGGAAAGTGCTGGATAGCGAAGGGGTAAAAATTACTATTCCCACTCCAGTGAGTGCAACAGTAGTGAAAGTATTGGATAGAAGAGGGGTAAACATTACTATTCCCACTCCAGTGAGTGCAACAGTAGGGAAAGTATTGGATAGCATAGGGGTAATAATTACAATTCCCACTCCAGTGAGTGCAACAGTAGGAAAAGTATTGGATAGCAGAAAAACAAAAATTACTAATAAGTTTTAAAACATTAAAAAAATTAAATAATCTTAAAAATAAATAAACAATATTTTAAAAATATACTATTAAATATATTAAACATATAAAAAGAACACATATTATAATGTGAATTACATATAACAGAAACCTACAAATATGATATAAAAAATACATTTATAAACAATATTTATTTAAAAGGAATAAATATTCACAAACAAATTATTTAAAACATAAATGTATTTATTTTATTTCCTACCCTATAACACCACACCAATAAAAAAAGACATCAACATTTTTATTGAAATGTATTTCCATAGTTAACATAATTAATAATTAATTTAAAATATATTATTATTAAAAAAAGATAATAAACATTCATTGAGTACACATTCTTTAACACTATAATATCCACAACACACACCTAAAATTAATTACACAATTACGATTATTAATTACTAATTAATTAATTTAAATTAATTAACAAATAATGAATAATTCAACAATAAAAAATAAATTACTTCCCACCCTTCCATCATTTACACCTATAAACATCACAACACACACCTAAAATTAATTACACAATTACCATAATTAATTACTGATTAACTAATTTAAATTAATTAACAACTAATTAATAATTCATCAATAAAAATAAATTGCTTCCCACCCTTCACACCATTTACAGCTATAAACACCACAAAACACATCTAAAATTAATTACACAATTACAATAATGAATTACTAATTAATTAATGTAAGTTAATTACCAACTAATTATTAAACAATTATTAATATATTAATTTACACATTTAACACTATAACATCACAATTAAACATATATTAATAAATAAAAATGATTCAATACATTTTATATAATTAAATTACTTCCCACCCTATTCCCCCATAAACCCACAACCCGCTACAGAACTAAAAACGCAAATTTCAAATGAAAAAAAAAGAATAACTACTATAAAAAAATCAATAAAAATTATATAATTAAATTACTTCCCACCCTATTCCCCAATAAACCCACAACCCGCTACAGACTAAAAACGCAAAATTCAATTACAAAAATGTATTAACTACTAAAATTTTAACACATATAATAAAAATACAAACAATTCTTATACAAAAAAACAAACATCACACACATATAAAATATATACTAAAATACATAACATTAATAAAATATCGATATTTTTAACAACTATAAGGCCCATTACAATACCCGGCGTAAAAAAATCCGCCAGGCATGAAAGCGGGAAAAATCTGCCCGCACACACCGTCTGAACACCTACCACGCCATTACGATTACACAAACCGAAAACCGCCATCGGCGGAAAAACCACACAAGATACCGCCCGCCCTCGTCCGAGTCGGAGTCAAACCGCCCGCCACGGACGGAAACATGCACGACAACACAAAACCGCCCGCCCTCACGCCCGACACACCGCACGTGAAATTACGATCGCACCGCCATGAGCGCGGGTAAACCACAAATATACCGCCCGCCAGCGCAAACAACGCCGATGAGAATTGACACGGCAGAAGCCATGGCGCCCACGTCCCTGCACAGAAACCATCCGCTGACAAAAACAATCGCACACAACATGGCCAACAAGTCCACACAGCAGGGCACGCACAAATACACAAGCACAGTACACATCCCGAAAACACCCCCTGGACAAACAAAAAATACAAAGGCCAGAACACCAGACACAACACACCTGAAAACAACAGACCATGAGGACACACCCACATAGGTAAGTACAAAAGCAGCACTCCCACAGACCACAACCCCTTGCAACATTGCAAACTAGAGAGGAGAGGAGAGGACACAGTGACACAGCAAGGACAGCAGCACACCACAGAAACGCACACATCACCACCACCACCACCACCACCACCAAACACCTGCACCACAAACCCCCTGCACATTACACAACACACACCGCACCAGCACCACAAACACCATGGCACCACAAAGAATGCCCAAGTTCACGCCCATTGAGCTGACGGTCATGGTCGACGAGATTATCAAGGTGCACCCACAAATCTATGGGAACCTGGTCCAGCACACACCACTAGCCACCAGAAACAGAATGTGGAACCGGATCGTAGACCAGGTCAATGCAGTCGGGACCCTGCCCAGGAACAGAGTTGAAATCAACAAACGGTGGAATGACGTCAAGAGCCTGGTCAAGAAGAAGGAGAGCAAGAACAGAGAGCTGGCTGCAGTCACTGGCGGAGGGAATCCTGCGCTCTTCAAGACCTTCAAAGCGTGGGAGGAGAAGGTGCGAGTCATTATACATCCGGAGATCCTCGCCGGATTACCAGGGGGAGTGGAGGCTGGTAAGTACAAACTAATGTATACCAGCACACCGCTATGTACTCACATGCACTACCACCATGCCACAGCTCCCAGGGACAAACACCCCCATGTCCAGCACACAATACACAACACATCACACACACATGCAACAGACACCACCACACACAGCCCAAACCTAACAACTGTAGGATACGTGGGGGCATGTGTACACTCAGCCAGCCACGTAACCACCAACAGGTCCCCAAGTATGCCAGAAGCGCCACAACGAGCACCCACCACACCCATGTGTCCGCCATAGCTGCACTAACCGACAAGTAACAGGTAAGTGGCAGGAACACAAAGTGCAGTGGGTGGGAGGGTGGACAGCTCAAGTACAACACACACCAGGCCCCTAGTCCCACAGCACAGCAAGGAGGAGCATCCCCCACACCCCACACCCACGTGTCAGCCACCGCAGTGCACACCAACAGCCGAAAGGTAGACATCACGGTCCACAACAATCGGTGTCAGTGGGTGTCCAGCCATCACCACGACCCACAACACCGCCCCCACCCCCACAGACCTGCAACATGGAGCACCCCCGCTTAGAACCATGTGGCATCCAGTACAGTGCACGCACGAACAACCTGCAGGTGGGAAACTGGACAGGGCTGGATTACTGGAGGCATGAGGACCGTAACACGACCAACACATGGGACATGTTACGTAGCAGACGAACACGCAGCACCGCCCACTGTCACGAACAAGTGAACAATGTGCACACGGACATGAACCACAGACTCACACCCCACATGACCCATCACAGACACAGCAACACCCAAGGAGCCACGTCTGCATGCACAAGCCACACTGAATATAGTACCACACGGCAGCCACTGTGCAACCCATCACACACAACCGAAACACCATTGAAGTCCTGTCCATGTAGCCCCTACTGCCTGTCAACCACACACCCCACAACTACGCCTATGTAAGACAAACAACACTAGACGCAACAGAGCGGAACAACATAAATGCACACGAACACCACTGAACCCATCAAACACACAGACACACCATGCACATACAACATACCATCCATCCCATCCGTCAGCCCCAGTCTCATGAAAGGCATGTCATCCGCACAGCTGCCACACATACAGCAGTCACGCTAAGATACATGCCCATGACCAACCATGTGCCAGAAGTCAATGAAGCGCACGCCACACTGTGAGCAACAACACACAACATGGGCCACACCCCCCGAGCACTGCAGTGATGCACATGGCACAGGGCAGCACGCACACCAAGGAGATGGGACAACTGCAATACGTCGGGTGGCACACAACCACCACACACTCATAACGATGCGTCCAATGCCATGTCCAGTAATCACAACAGACAGCAAATATGCAGGGTATGTCAGGCATGCACACACCTCAGACCATGCACTGTCATGCTGCCACAACACATGTCACGTTCGGCACCCATGGCTCACAGCATGTAGCCCAAAAGCATATTCCATCCCAAATGCGTTTCTGGGGCATGACCCCCATGTTGCCATATGCGTTCCTAAGCGTTCCATTTGCACCCCAAAAGCATATTCCATCCCAAATGCGTTCCTGGGGCATGACCCCCATGTTGCCAAATGCGTTCCTAAGCGTTCCATATGCACCCCAAAAGCAAAGTACAAACCAGACCCAGGATGGGCCTGGAGCCCGCATACACCAGAGTCACAATAAGTAGGAGCACAGCAACACACCCATCGGCATAGCCAATCCGTCCCATGCCACATGTGCACAGCACACAGTCCCATTGCCAAGCACACACAACAACAGATTGTACAGCCACACACCCGCCTCCGGGACACACGTGCACGAGAGTGCACGAACGGAGAATGTCAGACAACCAATACAGACTTCGCCAGGTGCAACACAAAAACAAATCTCATTCTCTCCACAGGTGACGAACTGCTGGATGCTGGGGATGGAGACAGCAGCCAGCACAGCCAGCCTACAAGCCCCCAATGAGGACACACGGATGTGGAGGATCTGTCCTCCTCTTCGGACACGGACCACCAAGCAGGCCCATCTAGTGTGGCAGGGCCCAGCCGCTCCCCAGTACCCCTCCTACCCACCAACCCATCATCCAGGGCTGCTGAACATTCCCAGCCCCCTGCTGCCACTGTCGTTGCGGCCACACCCACGGTCATTGCGGCCACACCCACGGGCATTGCGGCCACACCCACGGTCATTGCGGCCACACCCACGGTCATTGCGGCCACTACCACTGCCGCAACCGCCACCACGTCTTCGCTGGCCACAGCCCCAGCGCAGGTGGTGGCCCGGACGACTGGATCCACCCTGGGAGCCAGGGCGAGGACCGTGGTGAGCAATGTGGCTAGTGGGCAGGCCGGTGGCAGCAGGACTGGTAGGAGGAGCAGGGTCAGGGAAACGCCAGCCTCCCCTGGGAGCCATGCCCTGCCTCAAATGGCCAGAGTCCTTGGGGCCTATGAAGAGGCCCAAGGACAATGGGCCAGGTCAGCTACAGACACGCTTGAGGTGCTGGGGGTGCTGAGGTCCATGGACGCCCGTATGGGCCAACTCGTGGACCTCATGGGCCAGCTGGTGGTGGCGGTGAGGTCACAGCCAGGGACAGCAGCTCCCCCTCCGCCACCACCTGCCGGGGCGCAGGGTCGAGCAGCAGTGTCCAGTTCCCCTGCGTCCACAGCCAGTGAGCACACCTCAACCACCAGCAGGTCGCAAGCAGGCACCCCCCCTCGCAAACGTGGAAGGGGCCGTCCGAAGTGGAAACAGATCTCCCGGGAGGACTTCGCACGCTCCAGACGCAAGTGAGGCAGCCAGCCAGCCTTTCTTGACCACCCACTGCATTGACTTGGACTACGATCCCACTCCACACAGCCATCTGGATGGCATGTGTGTGTTGGACTATGGACATAGAACCAGTGGGTACACCCTGAGCATCACGCAGCCATGACCGACAGCTCATTGTCACTGCACGCACCACTTTTGTCATCACCTTACACACAATCACATGTCACAGTTTGAAATAAATGCACCTCTTCCACAAACTGCTGTCTGTGCCCTGTGTTTTAATTGTACGGAATACAACGGCCACCTTGAGCGGAACGGCACCTGATGCGTGGCATGGCAATGGAACCGGAGGGCCTGTAGGGACCTAGGGGTGGGAGACAGAACAGGAGCACATTCAATGAGTGTGTCACACACCCATCACACAGTACATGTCAACAACTACAAGCAATGTACACACATCGCACAGAGCAATAGGGCACAATGCCACAGCCACCATCAGTGGCATACTAACCTGGGCATGGAGCGTTGACACACAGCACGCAGTGAACAAAAGGCCACCCTGACACAGCACACACACACCTGCACAAATACAGACACATCAGCCGTCGTACATGGACACTCACCGTCAAGTGAAGTAGCGGGCGATGAGCTGCTGGCGCACATTCCCAGCTTCCTCCTCTCCGCTGTCCTCCTCACTCGAGCTGTCCTGGTCTGCGGGCTGGGGCCCTGGTTGATCTCCGTCATCCACAATGAGGGGGATCTGCTTCCGAATGGCCAGATTGTGCAGCATGCAGCACGCCACCACTATCTGGCACACCTTCTGTGGGGAGTACGCCAGCGCACCTCCGGTGCGGTCCAGGCACCTGAACCTGGACTTGAGGAGGCCAAAGGTACGCTCGACCACACGTCTGGTCCTCCCATGTGCCTCATTGTAGCGATCGTCTGCTGGGGTGCGAGGATTCCTCAATGGACTGAGCAGCCATGCCCCATTCGGGTACGCAGAGTCACCTGGGTGTGAGGGACACAGAGAACCGTTGCTATTCCAACTGGACAGGGGACAGCATCGCACAACCAGCACGCTACACCACTCCACATACTCACCGACAATACAGCCACGATCCTGTTGCAGATTGGACATCAGTCGTTGCAAGATGCTGTTGCGCATTACGTGTGCGTCATGGGCCGAGCCTGGGAACTTTGCACACACGTGGGTTATCACCATGTCCGCAAGGCACACCACTTGCACATTCAGGGAGTGCGTGTGCTTCCTGTTGCGGTACAGGTGCTCAGTGGCCTGTGGTGGAACAAGGCCAACATGTGTGCAATCAATGGCACCAACGACGTGTGGGATCCTACCAAGGGCATAGAATGCACCCTTCACTGCCGCCAATTCACGAGCCCTGGGGAATCTGATGTACCTGTTTCGGTACAGCATCATGGCTGCCAGTACATCCCTCAGCACCTTGCTGAACATGGGCTGGGACATCCCTCCTCCACTGCCCACTGTGTGCTGGAATGACCCAGTGGCGAAGAAATGCATGGCGGCCATCACCTTAGCCGTGGGGGTGAATGCTGTCGGATACACCCTGCGGGGACGGAGATGGGGTTCCAACATGGCACACAGTCGATGCAGGGTTGGCCTGTCCAGCCGAAACTTCCTTATGACCTCAGTATCCTCCATGTCCGCCAGCAATTGGTATGGGCGGTCAATGTTCGGTCTCCGCCTAGGGAAGATGGCAGTGGACACATGTCAAAGCAACACAACACATAGCAATTTCGCATTCACATCACTGACATGACTGAGCAAGCACATGAGTCACAGCCCAGCTGTCAAGCAGGGACGGCACGGCCACAATACACTTACACAGGTCTCCCACCAATGGCAATGGCTAGTGATGCAAACCACTGCCATGGTCATGCACATGGGGATCTAGGCCCCAATGACTTGCGGGGCGTGCTGATGGGGACTGACTGCATATTCGTCAAGCGGCAACGCCACGGCAACATGAATGTCTGCTGAGCATGGCACTGCTTCCGAGGCTGGATGAGTATGGCACACGGCGACGACGATGTGGGCACAGGCTGAGCGGCCAAAACAAGTGGGACCTGTGGCATGAGGGGATATGAGACAGTAGTAGGTGTCAGCACTGCACCCTATGTACAGCACTGTACGGATCACACCTCCCGAAACATTGACAGGTGTCCACATTGACAGCCCCATGCCAAGACGGCTGTGTGCTTGCAGTCACACGTCACAGGTGAGAGGTTACATTGCACGTGCCAGGTGGCAGACGTACATAGTGGGAGCTATCATGTGTGTGCATGTGTCTCCTGTTCAGGATCCACCAGATGGGCGCTGACTCTGTACTGACCATTGGACACAGCATGTTCCGTGGAAGGCTTGTGTGTGTGGGATGGTGGCACTGGATGTGCCTCCGTTGGGTGGGGGGCCATGCACAGGGCGGGTACGTCGATGATTGCGCATTGTTGGTCACGGTGGGTGCACCCACTAAGATGTGTTGCCCTGTGTACAATTCCTATGTCCGCATGATGATGGACTGTAGATGTGGGCAGACTACACATTGGTCGATGTGCTGTCTATGTGCATGTGCCTTCACACCAGGCACAGCTGCCCCTGCACATGTGACCCCTGCTGGACTCGCTGCTGGGTCTGTGGAGCTGATGCACCTTCTGTGCGTGGGGCGGACAGCTCACCTCACTACCCTCATTGCGCATGTCATGACTTTGCCGCAGGTGACATGGATCATGGAGGGCCCACATGTACGCGTGGGTAGGCTACACATGTTTGTTCACTGGTCGCCACCCCCAGTCAGTGTTTCGAATGGGAAGGTTGTTGTGCTGGTGGTATATTCGATGTGGCGGATGGGCGGGCCTAGGTGCGGGCTTACATTCCGGACATGGGGGGTAGTTGGATTGGCGACTAGTTGCAGTACACACGGGACACGTCTCTTCCTTTCCACATCTGGGTCATCCCTTGTACTCACTGACAGTGATACAGTCATCTTCGCCCCAGCCCTCATGTCCTCCCCTCGCTCCCCCAATATGCATGTGCACCTGCGAGGCTAGCGCTTGCACAGGCAGCCCCAAGCTCGCACCAGAGAGGGCAAGGAGTGTATGTGTGGGTCCAGTTGCACGAGTGGGCTGTCTCAGGGTATGATGTGTGGCGGGACGCCGCCCACCTGCGTGGTGCACCAAATGGAGACCCGGCCTGCATGGACTATGCATCACAGTCTTCGCCTTCCGGATCCGCCACCTGCGACACCCAGTGGCTGTGGCTGCCCTTGCGGCCAGGCCGCGTCCGTCTGTGACTGATGGCCCACACATTCACTCTTTGGCCTCTCTGGGGAGGGCTCGGGGGTGGTGGCGCACGCGCTTGCACTTAGTCGCAATGGCATGTGGCGTGGTTGGTATAATGGGCAATGGATGGGATGGTGCGAGCCACCTCCCGTGACGTCAGTGCTGCTCGTGCTGAGGTGCGTCCCCCCTACACTTCCATTTGACTTGTGCCATGCTACACGTTGAGGTTCTATTGCCTGCGTGATATGACCAGGAGGAGCGCGAGGAGACCTCTCACACACCATGCTCCACTGCCATCCCGTGCCCTGTATCGCCTGTGCGGATTGACTATGTTGGGGTTACACCTGGTCGACTGGGGCTGTGTGTGCCTTGTCAAGGGGCATGGCGGGCGCACAACAGGATCCAGCTAGTCCACGGAGGGTGGGCTGACGTGTGCGCCTGGTTCCGCATTGTTCGTGTTCCCGGCTGCTGTGCACACACGTGTTCACTTCCCCCCGACAGGTGTCCTCTCACAATGCCCAGGGAAGCGGTGGTGTACTGTTCATGACCCCTCCCAACACGGCGTGCTCCAACTTGGCATGTGCGCATCTACCCGTCGCACCCACCCACCTGAGCACTGCGTCCATACGACTTCACACGACACATGTGTGTCTTCCACAGTTGTGCTACTCATTTGCGTTGACATCCAATACCAGTGGACTACATGGTCATGTCACGACTGCCGTGTACTTCACATACTCTCATCCTCTCTCATTCGTACTTGTGAAATGAGTCAGCGGAGACAGTTTTGGTTTCAAACATTATATTGAGTCTTCTGTCCTCTGTGATGCAGTATAGTGGACACTACTGGCAGCGGAATACATGTTGAGGATATACTGAGCATGATTACAAATGGGATAGGGTGTGGGGTTACATGTGATTGGCTGTTGCATGTGGGATGTGGGCTTCAGAGTTACATCTGCTTGGCCAAGGCTGTGCTAATGTACATTTACGTATAGCTGCGGAGCTGCGGACTTTGACACAGACGGTATACAAGTAGCCTACCAGACCGCTTGGCATCATGGGCACAGTCCATCTCAGTTCCATGTGACAGGTTTGCTGCGGTTGTTCCTCATGCACGCGTGCATGTGAGATGACATCAGGGCATGTGCTTGCGTGCATGCAGCGGCATGCCACTTGTTGTTGCAATGTGGTGGTTACTGGACATGTCACAGTCACTGGGGTCGTGTTGTTGTTGTTTGCACTTGTCGTCCGTGCAAAGGTCCTGGTATGGGATTCCCGGGGCGGGGGTGGAGGGGTGCAGCACCCACAGACTCCAGGCGACCTATTCATGTCCACTGAGCGGTGTGTGTGTCCATGGGCGCTGGATCCATGTCGTGTCCTGGTTGTTCGTGCAGTTCCGTCCATGTGGGTGCGATGCACAGACCCCATGCCACTGCCTCCCACGATGCATGCGGTGTTCCTGGATGTGATGGGGAACAGTGTGCATGTCCCGGTCATATCCGATGTCATGGCGATGTCGTTGATGGTGTGGTAATTGTTGCCGGTCGTTTGGTATGGCTGTTGTGGTGGTGACTGGCCAGTCCGTGCGGAAGCTAAGCATGGGTGCGGGGTTGGACATCATAGGTCAATCGGGGAACCTGCGTTGGGGTCCGACGAATTTACAGGTTGTCAGGTATGCGATGCCGTCCAGCAGGGCTTCCATGTCATTGGTGGTGTTTATGTTTGCCAGCCAATGTAGCGGATGGTGGCTGTCAAGGTGTTGTTCGTAAGTTGTCCCTTGGAGGACCATGATGGGGCATGCTGGGTGACATTCGATGTAGCTGTGCTCGATGATCCGTCGTGTGGAGGCACAGTGGTCCCATTTCAGTGCGGGTGCGATGTTGGCCACATACGCCATGCCCCCATAGGCAGAGCAGGCCCTGTCGTGTGCGTCCAGAGGGAGGAGTAGTGCTAGCAGGTCCGCCTTTAGACATGCCGGGTTGGAGAGACACATCTCCACGGGATGCTGGTAGGGACACCTCCGACAGTAGAAGACGGGTATGACGCAGCTGAACAATGTGATGCGGTAAGTCAGTCGGTAACTTACGTTCAGCAGGGACAGGAGTTCGCATCCCAATATATGTATCAGGTTGGTTTTGTACAGCTTGACCTGTCCGGCGTAGTTGGGTAGGTGTGTTGCGGTTGCCATTTTGCAGCGGTGCGTTGTGGTGGCGTGCTCCGGCTGTGTGTGCAGTCTGCAATGTGCACGCTCCGAGGTTGCTGTGAGCTCTGTGTAGTCGTAGGGAGACAGGACTTGTGTTCTGTTGGCTTGTGCGGAGGACACGGGCCCTCATCCCACATGCTTCTCAGACAGTTCAAGGTCAGTGATGTGTGACTCCTTCCAATTAACTTGCATGGGGCCGACATGGGGGAGTGTTTTCTTTATTCTTTCCCGTCCGTTGTGTTCTTCTGTGATATGCGCTATCTGCCCTGTGGTCGGTCTCCTCTGCATGCCTGTGTTGGTCTTTTATTGGACAATGGCTGTATTCACTGGCTTCTTTCGTAGGGCTGTGGTTTCGGAGTTGGAATGGAAGGTCATTCAGTGCTGTCTGCTCTCCCTTGTGTGGGCGGCAGGCTGCCTTTCCGCTCTGCGTTGGGCCTTGTGTGTGAGTGTTATTCTTGGGCCACCTGTTGTCGGTCCCCGGGCTCTTTGGTGTTCCGTTTTGTATGTCTTGTTCATATGTGCAGGGTGGTATGGGTGTTTCAGTGTGGTACTGGCGTTCCTCTTCCCGAAGGGGCCCTGCTTCTCCTAGTTGGTGTTGCCGCCGCTGTGTGCTTCGCCATGTTTGTTGCACTGGGGTGTGTCCTGCTGTTGCGTGACTTCACTGACATGTGTGCGTCGGTTGTGTGACGTTGGGTGTTGTCCGTGAATTGGGCGTTGGGGACATGTCTGTGGCAGGCCTGTCACGTGTCATGTGCATTCGGGGTGGGGCTGGTGTGTGTGCTGCTTGGTTGTGTCCCTGTGTCTGTGTGCGACGCATGCATGGCGCTGCGGTTGGCCTCTGCGTTGTGCGCATGTGTGGCAGCGTCATCGCCGCTTTGGGGCCGTGACGGGGTGGTTGGTTCCTAGTCCCAGGTGGTGTGTACACATGTGTTACGAGATGTTACAATTTGGCCTGTGTGTCATATGTGGATGCTATGGTAGATGTGTCGTGTACATGCGGGGTGGGGGTTGTCCGCTTTTCCGCCCTTGCACTGTGTGCGCTGTTTGCGTGCACTTGTTGTATGTGTGCCTACCTGCGTCTTCGCGGTACGTTGCGTCCTTGGTGGTGCATCAGATAGAGCATAGGGAGGGCCTGCAGTGCTGGATTCATGCTCGGGGGTGCCGCTTCTTCGGTGTCCGTGCTCGGCGTTCGTGTTACCGCTTCGGTTTGACGTACGGTGTCTCTTAGCCGTGGGTTCAGTTTGTGTGCGGCATCGTAATTTGTACGCCGGGCGGTACGTGTTTCGTCGGACGGTGTGTGTCAATTGTGCTGCGCCGCTACGTGTACGGGCGCACTTTGATGGCGGACGGTGTCGCTGGCTTGCCGGCGGTGTTTGGCTGACTTTTCGCATCGTAATCGGGCGGGCGTGTGGACTGCTGCGTGCAGGCGGTAACTGGTGGTTTTTGCATCCGCCAGCACGGCGGTAGTGCTTCCGCCCGACATCCTAATGGGCCCCTATATTTTTACAAACGATATTAAACACTTCGATATTTTTTAAATCGATATTACTTACCTAAAATCAATATTCTTCACCACGAGGATTTTACTGTCGATATTCCTGACCCACGATATTTTTACCACAATATTTGTGCAATTCGATATTTTTACCTCGATATTCTTTCTCTGCACCCTTTTTACCCCCCCATCTAAGTATTGGAGTTTTTTGTTTCCTTCATTTACAGTTTAAGAGCTCTTCTCTCCTCCTGTATAACTTCCATTGACATAGAATTAGGAGATTTGGTTGAAGAGTGAGGATCCTCTCTTGTTCTTTTATTGGTTGGAAGAGCTGTTGTCACAGCAATTCTCGGATTCAACTTTGAAGAAATAGCATTTGGGATATTACTGAATTAGGATGAAGAAGACACAATAGAATCTTGGGTTATACCTGTGGTGGCCTACATGATGTTTCTCAGAGCAGCAAATGAGTTGGAGGTAGTAATGCAGCATGCTTGCAATATCTAGAATAGCTTTGCTAATCGCTTAGAGCAGAATGCGATAAAGAGGAAAAGTTTGTCTAGTCAAGAGAATATTCAAAATGGCGGGCTAAATATTTGCTGCAGTGCATGCCCTGCCATATCAAGAAAACCTCCCATCGGCACAGCCCACATTGAAGAAAACCAAGCCATCTTATGCAACATGCATTGAGATTGAAGTGTTTCCGCTTTGGAATCCCTCAGTGCTCATAACATCAGCTGTGGCCCAAATTCCTTCGGCGACAGCACCGGAACTCTGTTATATGGTTACCATTCTAGTCTGATGCCAAATCACGACCCCCAGGGGTCGGATTTCTAAAGCACTGGTGCAAGGACTTAGTTCAATGCATGAATTTGAAATACAGTTGGACTGCTACCCATACATAAACCCACTAAGGAACACTGTACGAATTGTGTTTTCTGGTCATGATTAGTCCCTCTAGGGGAGTTAAGGGACACAGCAAAACTCAAAACCCTCTTTTGGAAAGGAATAACACATGCAAAATAATATTAAGAAACACATGATAAAACTTCAAAATGTTTATTTTCTGAAAATCAAGTCTAATGCATACATTTGAATGGTAATCACCCCCAATGTGAAAATACATGCAGCAATGCATGGCATGGCCAGAAAAAAAATGTGAATATTCCTAACATGGTTAACAAGTTCCTAACACCATAACACCTTATTGCTGCCTCTAAGCTCTAGGCTAAGATGTAGCAGAAGCATACAAGAGCGAGCCTGTAAACAGGTTTCTTAAGATGTATGGCACAGCATACTTTTTTCAGTAAGAAATAGAGAATTTTAATCTCAGTCCTTGCCCAGGAATGATAAACAGTGCTGTGCTTCAGGCCACTTCTCTGCACCACTCTGAGAGTCCTGGAGCCACCCTAACTGGGACTGGTTTGCAGCAAACTCCTGGCCTGATAGTTCTGTTGTGAAACCTCTCCAAACTCTGGCCAAATGCAGGTGTTTTTATAGTACCTGATTGCCAATTTTTATCTCATGTTTATAGGTTTGGAGACTCTAAAGTCCCAACAAGACAAAATAAGTATGACGATAAATTTGTCATCTCGAGTCACATGTTGCCATTTTTGCCTTCACTGTAAGTACTCACGTTAACATGGCAGCAACCATTGCCAAAACAATGATAATATGTCAGCCTCAGACAGGGGGCCGACATAAAGCTAACACCTCCATGGATGTCTAATAGAAAGAGGTAAAAGAGTGTGTTAAAAATAGAAGAGAATTAAACATGCCCTGCCATAGTATTCATGACATGGCAGATGGTGGTCAAAAAATTCACCAATACAGCTATGAAGATGTCTATGCTTTATTCCTTGCAAATATGTTTGTCACTCCTACCTTGTGAGCCAAGCCCTAATGTGCGAAAAACATAACTGATCATAGTGTGTGAGAAATTACTCAAAAATATGATTCACTAGTGTAGTTGTACAAATGTACCATGTACTGTTATAAAACAAAAACTTTGGGGCCGATTCACAAGAACTAATCTGAGACAAAATCCTAAACTTACTACTTTTGGTATTCACAGAAGGCACTTATGATTTTTGGTATTCACAGAATGCACTTACGACTCCTGACTTTACATCCGCACTCGGGCCGGAATTTCCGCACCCGGACCGTACTCTCCGCACCCGGACCGTACTCTCCACACCTGGACTGTACTCTCCGGCTAGGGCCGTACTCTCCGGCTCGAGCTGTAATCTCCGGCTGGGGCCGGATAAAGTGTAATCAATGGGCCGGATTGCAATACATTAAGGAGGGGCGTGTTGCCCCCTCCCAACCCTCTATTTGCCCCGGGCCACCATCCCCTGGGGCCAAATGCAATTAAACAGGGGAGGAGGGTGTGCAACCCCCCTCTCTGAGCCTTATTAGGCCCTGTGAACCTCACCCCTCCCTTGGGAGTAATAAAGGGAGGGGGTACACGGCCCCCATCCCTGAGCCTTGTTAGGCCCCAGGGACCCCATCCCGAAGCCCAAAATGTATATAAAAGGAGAGAGGGCCACACAACCCCCCTCTGTTAGCCTTTAGAGGCCCCGGGGACCCCATCTCCCACGGCCGTGCCTTATTTAAAAGGGGAGGGTCCATGGGAAACTGTAGGACAGAGCTGAGGATCTATATCATGTTTTGTAATTTAAATGCGTTCTTGAAATCAAGAGTCTTGAGTTTGTGCGGAGTAATTTTTAATCTTTATCGTTGGGCAAAGTTCCAACGCATGTGAACTGAAGTATGTCATGAACAGCCAACACATGCTTCACCCCTTCCTGGCATGCTAACCTGGGGCTTTTTCAAGGCTGAAATCATGTGCAACATAAAATACAACAAAATGTACCAGCATTGATGTCCAATTAATCATGTCAAAGATGAGACAGACAGGGGGAGATAGCCAAGAAAGGAACAGAAAAGAAAAGAAAATAATAGAATATTCAACTCCAATAAATAGGTTCCTTTAGTATAGAGAGTATTTCAAATAATTATTATGAGTATTAGAAGGGCCCAACCCAAGAGAAGTAAGACAGTAATTCAATTTTGAGGATAAAACGAAGATTGCAGCATATTGTATAGGATAGTTGTTGGTGTTGCACAGTGCAATTGGGACACAATCACAAAATAAAGAATATATAACATATGTATATTTCAGCATCACATTTGTATGTATGAGATCATTATCAGCATAATTAAAACAAATAGCACAAGAGGTACATACTGTCCCGTAAGGCCACAAGAGTACAGCATATTTGGGTTAGGTTGGGATCATCAGAGGAATCAAGAGAGAATTCAAGGAATAGCGTCAGATCAGACCAGGTATCCTATAAGACGTGCGCCTGTGATTCCCATCAAAGAATGTAGAGCGAATTAAGTGTCAAAGATAGCCGGATGTGAGGGGGGCAACTAATTCAGAGGTGGACATGAAGGGTGGGTAGGATTAACCATGTAAAGAGATGTGCCCAATCATAAACAGCGAGGAGAAGATACTGCATTAAAACGCAATATTTTCGTGAGATAGTAGCAATTAGTCTACTTAAGGTAGTTTGACAAGGTGCAGTGGAAAGCTGAACTGAGTCCAGATACCTTGGTCATCATATAAGCCGCAAAGGGAAGTGGCAACCAGGAATTCATGTTGCGCTGTTATCAGGCTCTTACCGGAGATTCTGTAAGGAATTGAGAGGGTCGAAGGGCAGCCCGGAATCACAGAAACTGAAACGAAATAAGGGCCAAACAGATTTGAGGCTAAAATAGTGAAGGGCTCGCTAGGAGAATTCCCGAGTACAGGTATTGAGGTTACCTTGGTATCAGGGTACAGTTCCGGGGCAGTCAGGTCGTAGCAAGGTCATGGGGTGGTTGAAGTGGAATCAAAGGTAGGCCAAGAGCTGGAACGAAGAGAGAGTGGAACCGACTTAAGGCTAGAGTGACCCCTTCTCAAACCTTCTTAGTCCCCGGGGACTCCATCTCCTGGGGCTAAATATTATAAAAATGAGGATTTAAGGAGGGGTGTGCAGCCTCCCTCCTTAAGCCTTATTAGGTCCATGGCACCTCATCCCCGGTGCCGAGTAATAAAGGGAGGGGGAGCATGACCCTTTCCCTGAGGCTAATTAGGCCCAAGGAACCACATCCCTTGGGCCTGAAATGTAAATAACAGGGGAAGGGAACACGTGGCCCTACTCCCTGAGCCACGGGGACTCCATCCCCCAGGGCCGAATCTACTTTAAAGAGGAGGGGGTCCTCGTGGCCCACCTCCCCCACCCTCATTAGGCCAAGGGGACCACATCCCCCAGGGCCTTTTTTTTAAGGGGATTGGGCCACGTGGCACTCCTCCTCGAGCCTCATTAGGCCCTGAGGACCCCATCCCCAAGGGCTGTATTTATTCTTAATGAGGAGAGGGCCCGCGTGACCCCCACCCCACAAGACTAATTAGGCCCTGGACAACCCACCCTCCAGGGCCAGATTTTTTTCTTTTTTTAAAGGGGATGGAGGCCACATGGTCCCCCCCTGAGCATTTATAGTTCCTGGGGACCCATCTACCAGGGCCATACTTATTTCAAAGGGGAGAGGGGCTGCACGGCCCTCCTCTATGATCTATTTTGACCCAGTGGACGCCTGCATTTAATATAGGTGGACGCCCCAGTGTCTGCACAGGGTACAAATCATCCGTACATTGGGGGCCACAGGCTAAGCCTGATGCAGGTAGGGTAACTATTGTGTCCATGGGGTGGGCTCCCCGGGACACAGCAAGTGAGCTGGCACCGGAGTAGGCGGTCCCCAGGGCCAATATGTCTCAGGGAGGGACCGCATGCCCCCTCCCCTTATTAAATGCATCAGGCGCCAGGGGGTTGGGGTCCCTGGGGCCAAATACGGCTCAGGAGATGGGCCACATTTCCCCACTCCCCAAATTATTTAAATTGGGCCCCGGGGGATGGGGTCCTCAAGGACCAATACAGCTTGGAGATGAGGACTGCACGCCCATCTTCTTAAAAAATGCTTAGAGCCTGGGGAGGTGGGGCCCCTGGGGCCCCCCCGGGGATGAAAACAGCTCAGGGAAGGGGCTGCGCACCCCCCTCCCCTTATTAAATACAATGGGCCTCGAAAATGGTGAGCTCTGGGCCGAAAACAGCTGGGGACATTTGCTGCTGCACCTCCTCCCTTTAATTGAAAAATGCGACCCCTGTTCGCCATGTTTCTTGTTTTTTGTGATCCTGAAAATCAATTTTTTTCAATTTTGCCCCTAGGAGGGGGTCCCTCTTGGACCTCTTCATAGGGCCCAGGGTGGCAGTGTATGTCTATCCTGCCCCCTTATATTATTATTTTTTAATAACTTCCATCACAGGAGACTATGTCCCCGAGTCCTGTAATGGCTGCCAGCAACATTTTTCTCACATTGCTGGCAGCCAGTCAGAGCACTCGGTCCCGCACAAGTCTGACTCCTGTTGGAGCGAGATGGCCCAAGGAAAAAAATAGCTCCCTAGGCCAATCATAACGCTCTATTTTTTAAAATTGGGTTCGAGGGACCCAACCAATCAGATATACAAATATTTTTAAACCTTAATTTTTCAAAAAACTACTGAACGGATTTACACTAAATCACAAACAGCACAATCTGCATGCCAAGATCTAGTTCTTGACAAATTTGGTGTAATTTCGTTCAGCAGTTTTTGCTATAGCCCTGCCTAAGGAAGTCTATAGAAAAAATGGGTATTTTTACGTTTTGGGACCCCCTTTTTTCTCGGCTCCTGCTTGACAGATCAACCCAAAACATTCCACACACAAACTGGTTAAAAAGTAGGACCTTTTTGGAAAAGTTCGTGGAGATTTGTCAAACGGTGCCAAAGTTTTTAGCAACACAAAAAAAACGCTTTTCCTATGGAACCTACCTATATCTCTGTAAGTAGCCAGTGGCTTTTCATTCATTATAATATAAAAAAAGTATAAATCAAAATTCATTATTGGTAATATCTCCTCTACACACTCTTCCCTCACCAGAACGTACATTGTCTTGTCCAAATGTATAATCATACGGAGGGCGTCCCTCTTTCTCATCAGTATCATAATCCGTTTGTTCTAGTGGCAAGTCCCTGTGCATGGCAATGTTGTGTAGCATTGAACAATCTATAATCATTTCACAACATCTGTCTGGGTTGTATTCCAAGGCACAACGACCTTTATATAGACACTAAAATCTATCCTTTAAAATGCAAAATGTTCTTTCAGTCACCGCTGTTGCATGCTTGTGTGCTTTTTTTGAAATTATCTTTATTCGCATTTTGTAATCATACATAGGATTATACTGTAGGCATTAAGTAATAAAATGGTATAGGGGAAATAAGACTTATCCAATTTCTTCCCATTTGGGCGCTTAGCATGTTTTATAAGGCATTATTGCATCACATTTATATTTTGTAGGCAGTAAACAATGTGTGGGGTTATGGAACCAGTTATACATAAGACGCGCCCCTCCGTCTGTCTCAGAAGGGCTTCAACTTATTAACGTCCCCCATTTCTCATAACTGAGATGCGCCTTATATGCCATGTTACTTTCTCCCTGGGGCCTACTTGTTGCGAGTGAATGCCGTGATATTCACCGGCTACTCCACGGATCAGACATGCCTTAGATACCTCTAATTAACAACATATTAAAAATGCAAAACAACTTCAAACAGTGCATGCAGGTATCCATATCCCTGCCAGTCTTGGTGTTAGGGGTGGTAAACTAGTATACTCTCTTCAAGGCGGGTCAAGTCTAACCTTTTTTAACATTGAATGAACCCATGTGTTTAATCTTAAGTGCGCGCATTATTGGGGGGGCGGGGTAAAGGCATCCCGGAATCAGCAACTGGGATGTCCCTATCGTATCAGTTATCACACATTGTCCCCTCACTGCCCCAGCGCTCACAACCTCTTACTCTTTGGGAGTTCCACTTTTGTCTTCCTCACTATTAGAGCGGCTCGGTGATCCCAGTTAAACAGAATGTCCCTCCATGCTTCAGTGATTGGGCGCCTACGCAGGCCCCTCAGCTCCTCCCTATTTAAAGCTCTACCCTCTGCAGCAGCCCACCTAGATACCTCTTGGGTCCACGTGCTGATCTGCGGTCCCATGGCTGATTTCCATGTTATCGCGATTCACCTCTTAGCTAGTGCCAGGGACAAATCAATAAATCTGTTCCCCACCTTGCGTTTGGGTGGCCTAGGGTATAGATCAAGTAAGCAAACCTCTACCGAGTGATCCAGTGTACGGTTCAGTGTACCATTAATCTTGGCCAGTACGGCTAGACAGAAACTTCGTAGTGACGCACAGCTCAAAGTCATATGGAGGAAGTCTGCATCTAGTTGACTACACCTCGGGCAGCCTCTTGGTTTTCCTACAAAGGCAGCCTGGAGGCGGTGGGGAGACATGGATGTAGTTGAATTGCAAGTATTTTAGCCAGCTGTTGGGGGAGATTCTCATGGGTGATTCTAATATTCGGCGCCATTCTGTATCAGTGAGTGCCCTATCAAGGAATCTCTCCATTCTATCCCTTAAATTTAGCATCAGAGTCAGGGACGCCTCCAGGAGCGATGCATAGAACCACTTTATTTGATGCCCTGCTGTACCCAGTGTAAGCAGTAAATGGAGAACCATATGTGTGTCCGGTTCCTCTCTCCCTGCTCCCCACAGCCGCCCAAACGCCCGTACCAACACTTCATACATAAGGAACTGGCCTGGAGGGAGTCCATACCCATCTACCAGGGGCGGTGCGTCCATTGGGGCGTTGGGGCGTTGCCCCCCCGCCCGTGCCCGCAGCTCCCTCGGCATCTCTGAACTTAGTTTACTTAAGTTCAGAGATGCCGTCACCGAGGGAGAACTGAGTCTGACAATCATGTCAGTCAGCATGACGTCGGACCGCCCACCCCTTCAGAGTCTGAAGGGTGGGCGGTCCGAGCGTCATGTTGACTGGACGTGCATTGCAGACCAGCCAGGGATAGGCAGCAGCACAAGTGCGCATGAGTGGGGAAGGTGAGCGATTTTTCGCCCGTGCCCATTCATGCGCACTTGTGTTTCCACTGGCTTGCGCATGCCCATTAGGAGCCCATCGGTCTCCTAATGGGCAGGCGGCGGGCGAAGAGTAACCGTGCCCTCAGCCAATCCTGGCGCTGCAGCAGCACCAGGATTGGCTGAGGGGTTGCCACTCCACTCCTGATCGAAGAGGCGCCATTGCTGCAACGCGGACCAGGAGCAGAGGCGGTCAGGTAAGTTTTCTAAATTTTGTATTCTCCCTCGGCCCCCCACCCCCGCGCGACCCCCCCCCCCGCGAGTACTGCGAGCCGCGGCTGCCTGAATGTTTGAAATAGCCCGGCAACTCCACTCATGGTTATTTAACAAGTAGAACTTCCCTGATGTATTCTGCTGTTCAAACGTATTGCAATGTCCTAACTTCATGCTGAAAATTGATCCAGCTGAATTTGGACCGGAGTCACTCAGTCATAAAAGGTTTTCAGCAATACCAACATGTTTATCCCTGAAAGTTGTCTTGTAATTTCGCAGGCTCTTCGTGCAAAATTATTATCATTACTCATGCACTCTTTTGGTAACAACTGCGCTGCATTTTAGCTGAGGTATTGATTTCGGAAACATTATCAGGAAATATATCCTGAACCACACATGACGTTCTGCTTTTGTCACTTCAGATGTTAGTGCATCTATGTATTTGTTTGCAGAAAAGAAAGCTCTACATTTAATGCATGCCTTGCCTGACGAACTAGGATTTAAACATTGGTCAGCATGGAAACAAGAATCTTCATTATGTCTAAAGAGGGTCTAAGACTTTACTGACGAATTCATAAATAAGGGACAGATAGACTTTAGGTGTAAAATCTTTGACTGCAGCTTTTGGAGCACAGTCTCATTTTCCCATCGAAAGTGGTGTTTTCCTCTCTCAAACTGCATCGGTTTTCCAATGAGCTAAATTGCATTGATGCTATTTTTAACTATTGCTATCTGTAGCCTGATGAAGATCTCCATACAAATGTAACTGTTTTATTGGTGCACACATGGGGACGAAATTGTGCCCGGCATGTTTGAAATAGCCTGGCAAGGCATGTGCATGTTTTAGCAATGCAGACTATGCCGTCTATAGATAGCACTTTGTATAATGGGCCATGATGTTACTGGTGCCTTCAGCCACCTCCGCAAGGGGGCCTTTTCATCATCGCTGTAATTTACCTGCACAGCCGAGCTAAGAGAGGGTCGGTGCCGGACCCTGTGCGAGAACTGGGGGAAACCCGGCTACTGCAGCGTCTAAACCGTGCAGATATTCCGAGCACACACACCTGCCACGGCCACCGTGTGGTGAGCATACCTGTAGAGCATAGATATCAGGTACACTCAAACACACACACACACTCATCCTTCCTTATACTAGTTGGATTCACTTCACTTGTGAAGTCAAACTTGCCCCTAACTTTTACGCCCACCACTTTGAAAAGTCACCAGCCACCACTGCCATCTACTAGTTCAGCAAAGGGAAGTAAACATTTGTCTTGATAACAATCTCCCTTTGTCTCAATCCCAACCTCTGTCCAAGGCACTAGTTGCTCCATCCCAAAGATCGCCTGCGGTTCTCCATAAGGCAACCCACCAGTGGTAATGTCAGGAATACCTCGGAATGTCCGGTAACCTTGCCATGCATCTTCTCCAACACTGTAAGGCCGTGGACTGTAATGTTGAGGTATATGGAACCCTCACGGCCTGGTTCAGCAGCTTGGCCAGCAGTAGGCATGGGCACTGCCCTGGTCCTATCAGGTAAGTTCCATCTGTGTCTCCCGCGTGCCCAAATGAGATCTCGTACCAGTGCATCCAGTGGCCGAAACCACCCTGCAGGCATCAGCACCGGTAGTTTAGCAAAGAAATACAGTAGGCGGGGCAGCATAACCATCTTGGTCAGCGAAATTCTGGCCATCAATGGTGGCCGCAACGAGCTCCAAAAGGCAACACTAGAACAAAGCGAGCGGAGTGCCCCGCACAGATTGCCCTCTCTCATGTCCTCCAACGAGTGAAAGATCCAGATACCCAAATATTTAAAGGTACTGGGGGTCCAGTTATGTTCCGCAGGAAGTTCCCACGGTCTAAGGGAGGGTCCAGCCATCTGAAACAAGTATGTCTTGTGGTGATTAACCCGAAGGCCTGTCAGGGCACTGAAGTCCTCCAGTACCCTAAAAGCGGTTCCCGCCCCATCACGGCTTCTCCCAAATAAATCAGCAAATCATCTGCGTATAAATAAATCACATATGTTCTGCCATTCAGCGTTAATCTCAGGCCCTCCCCACCCTGGCGAAAAAGCTCAGCCAGTGGTTCCAGCGTGAACAAGAGTGGGGATAGAGGGCATCCCTGGCGAGTACCACATGATGTCGTATACTGAGGAGAGATAGTATTGCCGGTCTTAACCCTAGCTGTGGGGAAAGTATATAACAATTGGACCCACTTCAGCCAGCCCCCCCAGTCCCATTTTCCGCATGACCGCAAGTAAATAATCCCAGCTCACCATATCAAACGCTTTCTCCAGGTCAACTGAGAGGAAAGCAGCCTGTGACAATCTCCTGCCATCTGAGTGGTAGAGCACTGAATATAATCTACGTAAATTGTACGATGTGTTACGGGAGGGGATGAACCCATATTGGTCAGGATGAACCAGACGCTTCATGTGTGGGAGTAATCGAATTGCTAGTATCTTACTTAATAGCTTAAAATCAGTGTCAAGCATGGACAGGGGCTTGAAATCTTTCACCCCTGCCTCCTGGCCCTTAATCTTGGGGAGTGGGATTACCAGCGCAGACCGCGTAGAGGACGGCAGGTGTCCCAGTCAAAGAGCCTCATTATACATGGCTACCAGGCGGGGGCCAGTCCAGCTCCATACTTCACATAGAACTCAGCTGGGAGGCCGTCAGGGCCCGGCGTCTCACTAACTTCTTGCAAGGTAACCAGCCCCCCCAACTCCTCCGCAATCTCGTCATCCACCACACAGAGATCTAGCGGGGCCAGGAAGGCACTAAGCTCCACCTGTGAGGCACCCTGCGGTGCAGTATATAATCGTTCATAGTATCCCTGAAAGATACAATTGATCTTGTCTGGGTCATATTCAATCATGCCCTCATTGGTCTTTATACAAGTTATCGGAGAGCCCAGTGACTCAGGCCTAACGAGCCATGCCAATAAACGTCCAGCCCTCCCTTCCTCTTTCTTCACCCTGTCTATGTACGCTCTATTTTTTTTTTTGCTTAAGTTTTATTGAGACACAAAAAATCAACTTACATTACACAATAAACAGAAACACTTAAGATACAAAAATTCTAATCATTACGAATATCAAACAAAAAGAAGAAAAAATAGGGCAATACATGAGGGGAGGACTGGGGTGGGGAGTTCCATCTTCACACTACTTAAAATGGCTGGTACTGGCAGTCTTGACGGTGAGGCTTTACCGTATGTCCTCTATGGTACGGGCCACAGTAGTGGGCATAGAGAATTTGACAACATTCGTATTTGGGTGTCAGGTGGCAGTGGAGGGAGCCTGTTCTCATAGTTCTCAGGTGGTTCACAGGGTTCTGTGGTTGATGCTTGGGCAGTGAAGGTACCTGTTGCAAATATGTGCGGTAGACACTCCATATGTCTTTGGGTTGCGAGGTTGGAGGTTGAAGTGTGGCATAAATATCAGTCTGTAAGCTGCAGTAGTACATGCTACGTATCCATGCCGCCTTTGTAGGTCCGCGTTTAGCCCCCCAATGTACCGCTATTTCTGTTTTTGCAAGCATCAAGGCAATAGCCACAAATCGACGGTAACAGGGTTTAATATGGTTGACCAACCCCAACAAGCCAAGTCGTGGAGAGGGAATGAGGGGTGCAGCGATTATTTTAGCTATTGTTTGAAATACCCCTGCCCAGTAGGGCATGATTCGGGGACACTTCCATGTCATATGTGCAAAGTCAACGTCTAGTGTTCCACACTTAGGGCAATTGGATGATTTGGTAGGGTAAAATCTGGCTATTTGTCGCGGGGTGATGTATACCCTATGTATGAATTTGAAATGGCGAAGTTTGTGTCTGTGATTGGGAGAGACCTTCCGTGTTTGATCGAGGCAGAACGCCCATTCTTGATCTGTTAATGAGTGCCCCAAGTCCTCTTCCCAGCGCTGTCGGACCCCTCTGTCCCGAACCTGTCGAAGCGCCATGCAAGCCTTGTACAGTTTTGTAACCAGGTGTGTACCTTCCTTGTCGGATATAAGCAGAGTGAGTGGGGTGAAGTCTGCCGGTGGGGACGGGAAGGAAGCTATAGTGGAGCGAAGTGTACCCAGGAGTCTGGCAACTATGAAGTTGTCCATATATGTCATTCCAGGATGTGTAGACAGTTGTTTTAGGGTGTGTGCTCAGTCCTCTGAGAATAGGGAGCCAAGGGTGTCCAAGCCTAGTTTGGTGAGGGTGTGCTGAACTACCTTCTCGGAGGTAAGTGGGAGGATGGGTTATTGGATAGGGGAATGGCCGGGGAATAGAGAGGGCCGTCACCCAGCATAATGTTAAGTTTGCGCCACGCCCGGCAGGTAGTAGAAAGGGGTTGAATGCCATGGGGATCTAGTGGCACACCCTTTGGCAGCAGGGCTTCTAATGGCGTGGGGGCTGCAAGCTCACGTTCAGGTTTCGTATAGAGAATCCGGGCATCCGGATGGAACCAATGGTGGGCAAATTGTGCCTGCGCTACTAAAAAATATAACTGGGGGTCAGGGACCGCAAACCCGCCTCTGCTTTATGGGAGTGTCAGAGTGTCCCAGGAAACCCTCGGTCTACGTCCTGCCCAAATCAGTCTGATAAGCAGACCCTGGAGTTGACTAAAAAAGGCGTTAGTGAGCGGTATAGGTATAGTGTTGAAGAGATATAAGAAGCGGGGCAATACCTTCATTTTGATGAGGGCGATGCGACCGGCCATAGATAGGGGTAGTTTAATTCACCTCTCAATCTGTGCAGAAAGTTGTTCAATTGCAGAACCATAGTTTAAGCGTATGACCTGCTCTTTGTCTCTGTGGAGGTGGACTCCAAGGTATTTAGTGGTGTCACCTGCCCTCCGCAGAGGTTGCTCGGTTTCATCCGCCACGGCCGCATCTGTGATAAGGAAAAGGACTGATTTGTCCCAGTTTATTTTTAGACCGGCATGTCCCCATATCGGCCAATCTCTTCTATGAGGGGTTGCAGGTTATCGTTAGGGTGTCGCACAAAAAGTAAAATATCGTCCGCATACATGGACATTAACAGGGGGCCCGCGGGGAACTGTAGACCACGAAACGTGTTATTCCTGCATGTGGCGGACCAGTGGGTCCAAAGCTATGATGAATAATGGGGATAACGGACATCCCTGTCGTGTCCCACGTGTAATCGGAATGGGGGACAACAGAGAGCCATTCACCCGAAGCTGAGCAGTAGGGGACGAATAAAGCAGTGCAATCAGTGCAATGAAATTAGCTGGAATGCCTAGTTTACGCAATGTGGCCGTGAGAAATGGCCATTCGAGAGAATCAAAGGCCTTTTCTGCGTCTAATAGGGACACTGCCGCGGGTGTAGTAGGTTCAATACAGTTTATGACTGAAAGAACAGTTCTTAGGTTCAGGGCCGTGGAACGATGCGGGATAAAACCAGACTGCACTGGGGAAATGATTTGCTCTAACAATAACGACAATCTAGAGGATAACATTTTGGCAAGGATTTTATTGTCAAAATTTATTAAGGAGATGGGGCGGTATGACGAACAATTTGTGGGTTCTATACCCAGTTTGAGCAGTAAAGAGATGGCCGCCTCTCGCATAGATGGAGGGAGGTTACCCGTCTCCAGGGACTCAGCATAGACCTCTAGGAGCTGTGGCGCTAGGCTGTCTTTGAAAGCTTTATAAAAGACACCCGAAAGACCGTCCAATCCCTGAGCTTTAGAGCCGGTGAGGGCATCTATAGCAAGCGTAATTTCCTCCACTGTGAAAGGGTCCACCAGAAAATCTGCTTGCCCTTTAGTAAGCCACAACATTGCAACCTCTTCCAGGTATGCTAAGTGTTGAGAAAAGCCCTTGGGGAGAGTGGTGGAATAGAGAGAGCGATAATATGCAACTAGTTCCGCTAGTATGTCAGTGTCTTCTGTTGCTAAGGTATCGTCTGCGTGTGTTATCGCCGCTACATGGCCAGCCCCCCTGGGGGGATGCACCAGACGTGCCAATGTTTTCCCAGGGCGCTCCCCCTCTCCATACCTCCGAGCTGTATGGAACTTGCCAAGCAGCGAAGCTTCCCTGTCAGCGTGATCATTAAATTCCAAAAGGAGGGCACTACGTTGATTCTGGGCTTGTGTGTCCAGTGTCGCCGCATCTAATAATGCCAATTCCGCTTCAACTTTAGCGAGGCTCCCTCGAATCGCCCAAAGTACACCCGCCTGTTTAGATATGACAACGCCCGAATATAAGTTTTAAAGGTGTCCCATAACGTAGAGTAGTGCTCTACCGTGCCTGTGTTCAGATTAAAATATTCAGTAATAGCCTCCTGAATTTCCGATCTGAAGACCTCATCTAGCAAAGCGGAAGCTGGAAACGACCATCTACGTTCCCACCCAGCCGAGTGTGGGACTTGTAAGTGAAGCAACACCGGCGCGTGATCAGACAGAGTGCGTGGGAGTGCATCTATATCCTTGGTCCAGTGACATCCCAGTGCGTTTGTCAATATATAGTCTATGCGGGTGCAAGTGGAATGTGGTGCAGAATGAAAGGTGTAACCAGGGGACAAGGGATGGTGTATGCGCCAAAGGTCACGCAAGTCAAAGGAATCAATGAGGTCCGTCATCACGCTAAGGGAGCGCGTTTTGGTAACGGCTGTTGGGTTAGAGGAGTCCAGAGTCTGATCGAGCCAGAGATTTAAGTCCCCCCCTAGGAATAATGTATCATAATCATAACGATGAAGCAGGACATGAAGTTCCTCGAAGAAATTGGGATTGTCTATATTAGGCGCATAGACATTGAGGAACAGCACCTCCTTGCCCAGGAGGGTGCCCAACACCAACAGATACCTCCCATGAGGGTCCGTTACGGTCTCCTTATGAGTAAACGGGAGTGAACGATGGATAAGAAGGCAGACCCCTCTAGAATAAGTGCTAAAACTTGCGAAGAATCTATGAGGTCCCCACGAGGACTCAAAGGGAGGGGTCCTCTGCATGGGGAGGTGAGTCTCTTGTAAAAAAGCTATTTTTACATCGTGTCGTCAGAGGTATGCTAACACCACTTTGCACTTCCTCGGGTTATTGAGCACCCGTACATTCCAGGTGATAAGTTTAATATCTACCTTAGGGGCTGCAGCCATACCAAGAAATAAAGGAGTTCGTAACCGCCTAACCAGGGCGAGTAATACCATATGGAAGCAATAGGAGATGGAAATCTACATAGGGTCATACATGAAGGGAAATACACAAAAAACCAACGCAATATATCAAAATACGTCATATTGAAGAAACATCTCAAAACCCACCCTCCACCCACACCTGTGCCCAAAGGCCCCGTGAACCTCGTCCCTCCCCAAAGAACCCGAAAAAAAGAGGGAAAGAAAAACCTCAATAGGATTGAAATCAGAGTCATCCTAGGGAGGCGGGCAACGCCTCGGCTGGCCGATGCCCATACAAAAAACTACATAGCATTAGCAAAGTATAAGAATTGAAACAGCAGAACAGTTTGCTAGGCATGTATAAATCCGCCAACAATAGAAAAATATCATTGCAGTGTTGCATATAAACAATGTAACCAACACCCAGGTATTAGAAACAGGATTCTAAGTTCTCAGTCTGCAGAGAAGAGATCAGCACTAGCGGCCAAATGTCTATCCGGGGAGGAATGCCCAGAGGACTGCGCCGGACTCCTGCGTGTTGCACCTTGACGCTGCTTACAGAATGCCAGAGTGTCAGTAGCATTTTTGCGTGGCTTACCGCCCACCATCACTCTCAGTTTTGCAGGATAGAGCATGGCGTATTTGAGGCCCAAGGTGCGAAGCTGTTTTTTAGCTGCCAAGAATTTCCGCCGGGCTTCCTGCACAGCGACAGTGTGATTGGGATAAAAAGATAGTACCATCCCCTGGAATTGTACAGGTGAGTTCTCCCGGGACAGGCGAAGGACCGTGTCGCAGGCTCTGTAATTAAGCAGTCATGCTATAATGGAACGTGGTTGGCCTCCAGGGGGAGGTCTCGGGCCAAGGGATCGATGCGCCTTCTCCACCACAAAGTTCCTGGAGAGGTTCTCTGCACCGAATAGTTCCGTTAACATGTTTTCAATGAAGGGTTCCGGACGGCCCATGTTCGTAGATTCCGCAAGGCCCATTATACGGATATTGGGGAGAGGTGTGGCGCCGTGGCCAGGGCGACTGACACTGGACGCTGGGGATCACGGTTCGATCCCTGGCTCTGGCGGCAGGGGTCTGCCCAGCACCATGCGACTCTGGGCAATAGCTCGCTTAATCTTCCCAACGGCCCCCAGCGCCGAGATACCCCTTCGGGGGTGATTCATGTGCTATACAAGTACTGGATTTACATTTATTGTTCCTGCGCGATCTGGCCTCTAAGTCCTCATTCTTAATTGCAACTGTTTTCAACAGTCTCTCCACCCGCTCAAGCCTGCGTGTGGTATCAGTAGCCCTGTCTTCCTGGGCTGATATTCGTTGTTCGGCCTCATCCAGCCTGGTTGTGTGCTTGTCCAGACGTTCTCCCATTTTGTCGAGCCTTGAGGACAGGGTGTCCAGCCGCGTGTCTATGCCACGGAACCCCGCCCGGAGCTCCGCCATTATAGCAGCAGCCCCATCCATGGGTTGTCAGGGGACTGTGCGATCCGCGCCGTTCATGATCGCGGTCGGGTCGCTCAGTGGCATCTACCTTGTCAAAGGTAAGTTTGCGCTGTTTGGGGTCTCCTTGCCCCATCATCGCGGTTCGCAGCAGCGGAAGTGGTAGCCAGAAAGAGACCCACACCAGCAGCAGCAGCAGGCAAAGGGACAGAACAAGCCCCAATGGATTTCTCCTCCCCAAGACCCAGTTATCTTGGGGGCCCAAACCGCAGATGTGGCAGAGCCGGGCACTAGAGCAGGCTTCTTAGCTGTGGGTGTCCCCGCAGGCCTCAGGTGCGTCACAGATGGCATTGCCTGGGTTTCTCCCCGGCCAGCAACGATAATAGGCAAGCCCCTCGACGGGGGGGGGGTGAGGGGGAGCACCGAGCCAACCCCTGCCGCTCCCAGTCCCCAAGGCCTCAGGTGCGTGTCTGCAATAAAAAAAGGGGGGAGGCAGCGGTCAGGCCCAACAACTCCACAGGCCCTGTCCCCAATCCCCAGGCTCAGGTGGTCATGGCACAATGAGAGAGGGGGGTGCCCAGTCTTCCCCTCACGGCACATGAGGCATAGAGCAGAAGCAGCTGAAGTTGAAGCGGGCGGCAGTTTACTGAGCCCAACAATGGCCCAAGCTCACCATATGGCGTGCCACATGCAAGGCTCACTATCGCTGGGCAGTTCCCCGCTGTGCCCCCCAGGGCGTGTAGTAGCGTTCGAGGATGGGGAGGAGGGGGGTCATTATAGTGAGAGCATGGGGGGTCCTTGGAAGCCGGCAGCGGCCCGCCGCAGCAAGTGGCAATATCGCGGACTGAGACCGCCGCGTCTAGGCCCAGTCTGCCGTCCCCCGCCCCCCTCACTCATCGGACCCTCGTTCCAGACAGCGCCAACAGGATCCGCCCGTGCCCCAAACGGGGCCCTCTCTCCACGAAATATCAAGCTGAGCTTTGCTGGGAGGTGGCGGGACCCGGCAGAGTACCGCAACTCCGGCCTCAGGCTCACCCGTGGACCCTGTCTCCACGGGGCCTCTGAGGCGGGCAGGGCCTCACAACGCACCTCCCAATGTCGTCTACTGGAGCTCGATGTTGGGTGAGCCTCTCTGCATCACGTCTTTGGGCTAGATGGCGTCCCATCACACTCCGAAGGACTCCGACAGTGGTCCCTTCATGCGGCGGTGAGGAAATGCTGCTGTTTCAGGGCAGGCACAGGCATCGGGTGCCGGAGCGTCAACGCCTTGCGGCCATTGCGGTCAGCGGCTTGGCCGCGTCCCCCCCATGTACGCTCTATAATCATGGGATTGGAGCCATTCCAGCACCTCATTATATTGTTTTCGTCTGGTCAATAATTGATCATGTGCCTGCACCCCCAGGCCCTGCATATTATCCAGTGTATGCATATCTCCCTCCAGCTCCCTGTGTAGTTCCCTCTTTATTCCCATCGTTTGCCCCATGCAGTGCCGCCTCACCACCATTTGAAAAGCTTTCCATTCTACTAGTGCTGTAGAGGCTGTATCTGTGTTTTCGGTGAAATATGTGTCTGTAATAGATCGCAAGGATTCCGCGAACGGTGCATCCTCTACTGTCACGGGGTTAACCCTCCATGTAGGTATTGGGGGCCTCCACCCATGGGGATGGTACAATATCCACAGGGGGCTATGGTCCGAGAATGTACGGCCAAGGTATTCAGTGCTTTTTATTAGATTGCCGATTGCCGGGGAGCACCCAAATGCATCCTATCTCGTGTGGAGGTGGTGTAAGTGGGAGTAAAAGGAATATTCCCTATCTCCGCTATGCTGGAGCCGCCATATATCTTGCAGGTCCCAGTGTGCCATCCACTCCCTCAGTCCAGCTGCTATCCTGTGCGCCTGAGATCCCGATAGGGGGGGTGGGATCGGTCCAACTGCACATCTGCTACACAATTAAAATCTCCCCCCATCACCATCTGCCCCACTTTTATATCAGCTATATGAGCAGAGAGGGAGGACAAATATGCCATTTGATCATGGTTGGGGGCATAACAGCAGCACAGTGTAATCTCCTGACCTGATAATCGCCCCGTGACTAACACATACTTTCCCTCCTTATCAATTAACGTGCGTGTTGCTTCAAAGGGGACCCCCGGCCAGATCTATTTCAGCACCACTCAAGCATACGCTGAGAACGTAGTGGCAAAGATCTGTCCTCTCCATCTTCTCCTTAGTTTCCCCACCTCCCCCTGAGCAAGATGCGTCTCCTGCAAGAGTGCTATATGCACTCCTCTGCTTTTCGGGTAGCTGTAAATGTTGTGGCGTTTGGACATAGACCCCATCCCCCTAATGTTCCATGTGAGTAACTTCAGGTCTTGGTGTGCTACCGCCATGCTATATAATACTAAGCACCACCCCTTCTGAGATTTCCCCCCTGCTAAACCAATAGGATTCGGAAAAGAATCATCCCTGAATGCATGAGGAACAAAGCAAATCAAACACAAAAGTCCCCAACTTACAACAACTCCCTGGCCCCAGGGCATTCTGGCAACGTCCATCTGCTCAAACTCCAAGTGTACTGTAGAGCGAAACAGTGAATGCCTAAGCCAGTCACAGTGAAGGCCTCCAGGGGGTCGTGACCTCGCAAGACTGCTTACTCTATTGAATACAGCAAGAGCATAAAACACATCGTGGTGTACATCAGTGCCTCATGCACCGGCCTAAACTTACAACCAACCCAGGCTGGCCATCTGCGGTGTTCGGGGTCACCTCCGGGAGCTCCAGGCTGTTCCTGTCGGAGGAATCCGATTCCGAGCCCTCAGTTCCCTTCATGGAACTTGATCCCTCCTCTGATGGGGAACCCTTTTTGGGGCAATTTCCCCCACCGCTTGTGGCGCCGCGGCCCTCTCCTGTTCTGTCTGCAAAGAATTTGGGGGATATTCCCAAGAACGTGTGTTAACTATCGCCAAATTCGCTTAACGCAACTTCTCACATCGCAGTCTATCGCGGGAAAATAACACTGTGTTAACACAGTATTCTCAACCCGGCGGCACCATGCAATAGTCTCACTATAACGCGACAAATGCCCGCGTTAAAATTAACGTGATGCCGAAAAAATGCAAAACACAAACGCAAAAAAAGTTGCAACGTCCCAAATCGCGAAACAAAAATCAGCGATAACCAGCGACAGGCCTGTGATTCCCACGCGACATGCGGGAAAATGCACTATAAAAGCCGAGAAAAAAAATATATAAAAAAATGTAACTGCGTAGCACCATGGACGCACCCAGACCGAGTGCAGAGGACAACGCGAACCCCACAAGCCCCACAGACGACCAGCCAGGAACCCCGGGGCCGGGGAAGGGCAAGGAGAAGAGGAAAAGGAAGATGGAGTTCACTCCACAGGAAAACCGGATCATTGTCACGGAGGTGGCAGAACACCACCAACAACTGTTTGTCACCTCCATTGTGTCATCGGCAATCCAAACGGAAATATGGCAGTACATCGTGAACAACGTGAATGCAGTTGGAGTGTCGAGGAGGATAATGGAAGATGTCAAAAGGCGCTGGAATGATGTGAAGGGCAAAACCAAGAAGAAACTCGATGCCAACATGAAAGCAGCAACGCATATTGGAGGTGGGGGACCAGCGGCACACCAGGAGCTGGATGACATTGAGAAAATGGTGGCAACAGTCATCAGTCGGGATACGGTGCCAGGAGTTGGGGATCGGGACACTGCTCAACATGACCTGACACAACATCAAAAGGGTGAGTACCGACCAGGGACTGGGGGGATGAGGGAGATGGGCACAATGGCACACATGCACAATTAAGTAGAGCACACTGCACACCCACAATGACTCTGGATCATGTCCCTGATCCCTGTGCCACACTGCAGCACACATACAGAAACTCACGGAATGTGTGCTGTAATGAATTTATTTGCACATGCTGTGCCTGTGGTCATTTTGTACTGTCTCATGATTGCTAAGGACTGTCACAATGTGACATCCTCATGTGAAGAAATTGTCAATGATGTTGTTCCTACGGGCTATTCCTGCTGCAGCTGCAGTGGGGTGTGGTCCACCTGCCTCATCTTCCTCATCATCGTCCGGTGCATCTGGTACTTGTAACCATGGGGCATTGGTGTGTACGCATATGTTGTGCAACACACAACATGCAACGATCATCTTGCACACGATGTCTGGGCTGTACAGGAGCCTTCCACTTGTGATGTCCAGGCACCTGAAATGTGACTTCAACACGCCAAATGTGCGTTCCACGATGCCCCTGGTACGTTTGTTGGCCCAATTGTACTGCCTCTGGGCCTGTGTGTTCGGGGCTCAGAGGGGTGTCATCATCCAAGGGCAGAGTGCATAACCTTGATCACCTGTGACAGTGCAGAGAGACATGAGTCAATAGTTGGTTCTGCATGATGTGTTGGCAGGCTCACTAGTTGATTGGCGTGTGATATGTGTGTCATAGTGATTCCTGTTTGACATGTACTGCTTGTAGCAAATGAGCACCATCAATGTGTATTACATAGCCTCACTGCTGCTCCTCCCTCCCCCCGAGCCTATTAACTTGTGTCCGCTGCGCGGTTGCATCACTTGCACTCCTAGGGCACACCATTGTCATGCCTGTCTGCGCATGTCCACAAGCCTGACAACGACACTGCGATGTTGTGCGTTGAAGGTGGGTGGCCACATGTGTGTAGGCCTATGGTAAGGATAGGGCAGACACAGATGTGAAGTTCATGGCTGGCTGAACTCGCGATGCGGTCGAGGCAAGACCTTTGGCTTATGCTGCGGTAATAGCGACACACACACCACAGTTGGCATGTATGATCCTGGACCCCGAGCGGGCTTGCGCTCATTCATTTATCCCTTCGGCCGAGCCCGCACTCCGGGGGCATGTTACATTGCAACTTTGTCCATTGTGGGACGGGTGGCGCCGACACTACAACAGAGACACACGCATTAGGTACTTCATTGGCAAGCCCAACACTTAACCATGCCCAGAGCCCCAGGGTGATTATCCACACCCCTACGCTGGACTGTCGTACGCCAGCCCACTCCAACAACGCCTACAGGGGGGTATGACACAGCTACATGTCCCAGATCTTCCCCCACTGCCTGAGGTGACATGGTTGCGTCCGCTGTACACAGCACAATGCAATGTGGTAGGGCCCGGGGCCCTCATGCATACACAATGACCACACGGACACACTTAGATAGTTTGTGGAACTGGCTATGGGCACTGCGCCCGGCCCCTTTTATTGCCAGGGTCACATCCCCAGTGACACCTGTGCTGGATGGGTGTGGGGTGAGTGTGAGCCAGCCCTCAAGGAGTGGTTGGTGCTGGCAACAACTACAACAGTGATCAGACAATCAGAAGTTCACAGTTCAAACAGCAAGGGTCCATGACTTGAGCTGCACAGAGTTAGTGGCCCCGGATGCACATCGGCCGGCACATGGAACACCGCCACGGGACGTTGACTACCGGTGCACTGAGGTAGAGTCATAAGAGCTGAGCGGGTCCTCGTCGATGTCCAAGGTGAATGTCACGGAGGGTTTTGGGGAACAGTGGAAGGTGTTCTTCCAGGGCATGATACAGAGGGCAGTACTAAGCAGACACAGGCAATATGGAGGAGATGAATGCTACAGACTCATTTTTGACACCAAGTCAGTATCAGCTACATGATGATGAAGACAACCCCCAGGCCATAGACTCAGACGCCACCAAAGTTGAACCTGAGAGTGTCCATGTATTTCGGGGCACGGAGTCAGTGGCACCAGAGCTGAAAGGGGATGCAGTCTGCGATGAGGCCTGTACAATGGTATAAACTCTGCCATAAATAAATCAAGACTCAGTTCCAAATGTGTGACCTACTTGACCGTAGTGTAGGCCGGAGGCAGCGGTCAGCAGGGGCCCCCAGCCACGTGTCCTTGGCTTGCGATGCACAGAGTTAGTGGCACCAGAGCAGTTGTTGGTAGTGTTCGGTCACCTCCGTAACGAGGATCCTTTTTTCATCCGGACTGAACCGCGTCTTCCTCTTACTCCTCTGACTCTGCCATTGAAAAATCAAGACTCAGTTCCAAATGTGTGACCTACTTGACTGCAGTGTAGGCCGGAGGCAGCGGTCAGCGCGGGCCAACCACTGTTCAGGCAGCTCCTCCTGGTACTCTCACACACGACGTTGGAATGCCATGTGGTGATGATTTGTGGTTGACGGAGGTAGAAGCACCAGAGCTGAGCGTGTGTGTAGCCTGCGACGATGCCGTGTCCTGCCTGGTCCGGACTGGATTGGATTGGTGTGAGGCCTGCTGGACCGCAGTGTAGGCAGTACACAAGTGACCCCCCCGGTGCTGGACCGCAGTGTAGACCGAAGGCAGTAGTCAGCAAGGGCCCACAGACACGTGTCGTTGGAATGCAATGCACAGAGTTGGTGGCACCACATCGAAGGGAGTACGGTGATTTAAAATCTGCCATAAACATATGTACTCTGCCATTGTATAATCAAGACTCAGTTCCAAATGTGTGACCTACTGGACCGCAGTGTAGGCTGGAGGCAGCGGTGGAGTACGTCAACGAGAAGGGAGTGCTGGGGGCCTGTGTCGCGGAGGCCGTGATGGTCTGAGGAGGCTGCCAAGGTCGCGGGCCTCAGGCTTGGAGCTTGCACCGGCACGTGATGGGGCCTCTTTGACACATGCCGGTAACGGCAGGTGAGCAGTGAGGCCTGGGTGCGTTGGGGCAGGCAAGACGGGTCTTGGGACCAGTGGCCTGGGGTACAGCAGGCGCACAGGATCACAGGCACCACCGCTCACGGCGTCGGCCTCGTGGCGGGGTGAGAGGCACCGCCCTGGCAGACACGTTGGCCATTCCGGAAGAGAACCACGCCCAGAGTAACAGGCTTTTTATTCACACCCCTACACTGGCCTGGCGTACGCCGGGCCAGCCCACTCCGCTCATGCTTACAGGGGAGGACGTAACAAGCTACATTTCCGCGATCTTTCCCACTGGCTGCGGTAACATGGTTGCATCCACTGTCCAGGACACTCCAGACACCAGCAGTGTATGTCGACATGGAAATGTCTGTGGTCTGCATACTCAAGTCTGTCCAGCACATCCACGCCACACTTGGCATTGTGTACATTCACATTCATGGGTCACTTGCCTCCTTTGCACATGCCTGGTTCCCACCTCTCCCCACATTCTGCTATTGTGTGGCTGATGTGCCATGCCGTTGATGGCTTGTGTACATGGCTAGCCCAGGTTGCCACAGTAAGTTGTATTGTCATGTCTGGAATGTGGGAATGTTGGTTGTCATGTTGTATGTGATTTTGTGACGTGTGCATTCCCAGAGTTGTGAGTTGTATGTTGGTGGAGTTGAGGTGTGTGGTGTGTTCAGTTGTTACTTACCGACGAGCAGTGCATTTCCATAAGTGCCATCCTGAAAGCGCTGGTTGGTGATGGACTGTCGGAAGATGAAGGAATCATGCACACTGCCTGGGTAGTTGGCGACGACATTGGTGAAGAGTCCCCGGTGATCCACTATTGCCTGCACATTGATGGAATGCGTGTGTTTCCTGTTGCAGTAATTGTGTGCAGTGGCGGCAGGGGGCACGAGGAGTAGATGTGTGCAGTCGATTGCCCCCAACACGTGCGGGAAGCCAGCTATGGCGTAGAAGCATTGCTTGATCTCCAGCTGTTCCTGCGCAGTGTGTGGGAAGTAAAGTTGCTGGGGTACCAAGCTGATGATGGCATCCAAGACAGGTGTGAGGAACTTTGACAGGGCTGGCTGTGAGACTCCTCCAACTCTGGCAGTTGTTGGTTGGAAGGTCCCAGAGGCCAACAGGTGCAGCATGGCCAGCAGCTTTGTCTGCGGAGGGATGTTGGTTCTCCGCTGTGTTGGTACCGTCAGCCTGTGGGCAATGAGGGTCAGGATGCGGAGGATGGTTGTCCTTTTGAGCCTGTAGTGGGCAATGACTTCCTCTGGCGTTAAGTCTCCGAGGCTGGTGTGTTTTCGGAAGGTCCGGTGACTTTGTCTGCGCTGCCTCTGTGGTAGTCCAGGGGGGTGTCCTGGGAAGGGTGGGGGTCCTGGCGGTGGTGGCGGTGGGTGTTGTGGCCCTCTTGGGGCTCCGAGCTGCATGATCAGTAGCTCCATGGCATCTGTTGTTCTTCTGGTGTGGCTGTGGGCTGGGCTCCCTTTTATGGTGCAGGTTGTCGTCCGACTTAACACCAGGTAGGAGCAGGTGTTAAATCCATGCTGCTAACGCGCCTTATCGCATGTTTTTGAATCTTATCACCGATCTGGCTGGTCGTTGAGTAGGTTGCGGAGTGGTGTTTTTGCAGGTTTTTGCACGGGAACGCCTACTCTGCATCTCATTAGCGTTAGTTGCCGGTGTCATCCGTGGCGATGTTTTATGCGGCTGCTATCGCGGGAAAACTGGTGATATCAGCTGTTAGCACCGGCTTGTGAATAGTGCGATGAATTTATCGCCACTTTGGCTGCGATAAAGTGCTGCTAACTCAGCGATGAGTCCTTGAGAATATGCCCCACGGTTCCTTTGCCCCAATTCATTCAGATCATCGCTGGGAACGCTTCCTGGGTCTGCGGCCTCTTGCCGCTCGTTGGGGTTTCGGTTCTGGCCCAGGCTTCTCAGTTCGGTAAGCCTCTATCCAATCCTAGGCCATTTTGGGATCCTCGCAAAAGTGAGTCTGACTGTCTACCACAATGCGTAGCCTGGCTGGGAACATAAGAGAATACTGGATGCCCTCATCTCTGAGTGCCTTCTTGACCTCAATGTATGAGGCACGCTTCCGTTGGACTTCCAGGGTGTAGTCAGGGAACATTGAGACTTTAGCATTGTTCACCACAAAGGGGCCATCTGTGCTGGCCTACTGCAGGAGGATGTCTCTGTCCCTATAGTGCAATAGTCTGGCCACCACCGGTCGCGGAGGGCGGCCCAGAACCAGAGGGCGGGCCGGCACTGGATGCGCCCTTTCCAGAGTAAAGAATGGCATCAGTGCTCCCGCGGCCACCACTTCCTTGAGCCACGGTTCCAAATATGCCACCATGTTGCCCTTCTCGATCCCCTCCGGCAGACCAAGGATGCGTACATTGCTCCGTCCTCCGCTCGGCGTTCCAGGGTCCGGAGCCTGTCAGATAGTCCTGCTACTTTCTGCGAGATGGTCCTGTGCGCAGGTGATAGTTCCTCAAGCCCCGACTCCACCACCTTCACCCTCTTGTTGACTTTTTGATGCTCCGCAATTGAGGAGTCCAAGGTCCACCGATACCATGCTGATGTCCCGGTGGAGCGTGAACTTCGTGTCGGAGATGGCCTCCAGGATCTTGGACAGTTGCTGCTGGATAGGGTCCAATTTTAGCTGAGGCTCAGGGCTACCCTGCGCTTGTTCCTGCGGGTCCGCCTCTTGTTCTGGAGTATTCCCAGTGTGCCTCCCCGTGGCTTACCCATCTCCGCAGCCCCAGCCGAACACTGCCTGCCCGTGGCTGCCAGATACTGCTCTCCATGAACACTCCCACCAATTCCAGGGAGATTGCTCCCCCAGATCACCGGTCCCACACCTCCTTTCACACAGGCTCCTACACTCCAGAAGTCACGGGGGAGGGAGGGGGTCTCACCCAGCCCGCAAAAGTCAAGAGGGAGCGTTCCTGTCCCAGGAGTAGAATGGGTAGATAGTCCCAGACCGATCACTGGCCCCTTGATGGCGCTGCTCCAGCTCCCCACCACTCAATGCATTGAGACCAGTCCTTTAACTTGCACTGGGGTCCGCTGGATAGGGCCCCTTCTCTTTCTCACCCCCCCTCCAGTGTAGTTTTCCTGTTTGTCACCAGGCCAGCAAGCACACCACGGGCCCTCTCGTGGTCTCAATCAGTGCCCAGTGTCTCCACTCCTCTGCAGAGTTCCAACTCTGGGCCCATGGGTCAGGGGTACTCCTGCTTCCACTTGCCACTGTTCCGGAGGGATTCAGCAGGTGGGGGCTAGAAGCGCTCTCTCCACCAGAATCACAGGCGCCCACAGCCCCAGGGCCCACACACCGGCCACAGAGCAGGGGCCTACTTTATCCATATGCGCCAGTATCGGCCAGGCGCTGCCCCGTCTGGTCTCCCACGGAGGGCGTTGGCAGCGACTCAGTGTGGGGGGGTTTGTCCGGATCAGGACAGAGACTGCGCTGGGGCCATTCACTCTGACCGGCGGGCCGCTCCGCCGCTCCCCGCCCGGCCATACATACAGTCTCGGTCTTTCCACCTTCTCCCTCGCGGTCTGTAAGGGCGGCAATCCCACCAACGCATCACTGCCCTGGCAGGGGACACGAGAACCCCCGCGGCCACACTCACCACCGCATATTCTTCACGCTGCCTTTCTGCTACCTGGGCCTGGTCGGCGCACCGCACTCCATCGCGGCCGTGTCACCGCTGCGTATGCGGGCCTCACGGCTTGGATTCCGGGACACACCGCTCCCCAGGCTCTGCCAGCTCCCACCACACAATTCAGGGCCAACACCCAAAGCCCGCAGTTCGGGTGCGACCGTCTCCTCGAATCTGGGCCCCACAGCTGCGTGGCGTCTGCAATGGGCTGACCTTGGCAGTTCAAGCCCCGCCCATCACTCAAGCCCGGGGCTTTGGGCATGGCCAGTCCTCAAGGCCTTTCTCTCGGCATCGGCTGTGGCCACAAGCCCCAGCACTGCAGCAGACACAACCACCCCGACTCCCAGCGGCCATCCCACCGCCTCAGGCCGCCTAGGCTGGGCTGTACCTCTCTATTTAGCGGATAAATGATGGGCCGGTGCGGAGCTCGCCGCTCACGCGTCCGCCATCTTCGGCTGGTTCGCCACACCCCTGCATGCTTGTGTGCTTCATTGTAGTGATGCTCTCTTTGTGTCCATGAATGGATGCAGATATGTTGTGAGGATCCGTGGTTGAATGGCTTAAGCACTGTCAACTGTAACATATATACATGAGTATGAATGATTTGTACGGAAATGTTGGATGAATGGCATCACACAATGTATTTTGCACTCATCATGCAAAAAGCCATCTCCCATGCTACCCCTTGTAAGGGGATTCAAAAGTCTACAATAACAAAACATGAAAGAGTATTGGGTACTGCCAGGGAAATCAGCAACAATGTGTGTAAACATGTATTCTGCTTTGCACACCACCTGGAAGTTCACTGAGTGCTCTTTTTTCTTATTACTATACAGATACTCTTTAGCAGAGGGGGTATATAAGTATGCATGGGCATGTACAAATCCTATTATGTTAGTAGGGCTTGCACTTTGGTAAAAAATACATTTTGTTGTGTGTAAATCATATAGGCTATTTGGGAAACTGGTTTATCTTTTGCTCCTGTTTGCTATTGTATTCAGAAAATTTCCAAAATCTCTTCAGTGAACAACTCCGTAAGAACCCTCCTTTTACTGCTATTGTGAGTTGATAACTCCACAAGGAGATGTAAGGGGCACAAAACCTGCACAAGGATGGCTTGGCTGAATTCAGTCTGCCTTACTAGCATAGGCTCCAACTCCTTAATTAAATCAAGTATTGTTGTGTGTTTCTTGCATGACCCATTGTCGTTTTCCTGTTGTTAGCCTAACTGTGCACATTGTAGGCTGCTTTTATTTTGCACGTTACTACATAACACGCTTGCCTTTGTGCCACATTGCATTTTCAGAGAACAAAAAACAAGGGAACCCTACTCACGGGGAGCCTGGGTAAATAAGTTAATGGGGAAACATTGGCTCCTGTGGAATAATAATACAGTATTTCTAATGCAATTCTGCACAATGGCAATATACAGGGTTAGTAGGATGTCAAAAAGAAAGCTGGCCACTGACACTGAGGGTATAGTCAATGTGAAAATTTCTTTTCGTTTATATAATAAATAAATGAAATAAACAATATATACATAGGGCTTGAGAATCACAATATGATTATACAACAAACAATGATTACAAATAGTGAACGGTGTCCCAGTGAAAAAACATTGGAACCTAAACTAATAGTGACATAATACGTGACATATGTACAAGGTTTCACTTGAAAACATTTTGGCGACCATTAAATAAATCAAAATCAGTTGGACAACACTTTATACAATCATAAGTGTTTGATAATAGTTCGCCTTTGTTAACAATTAACTCAGTCCCTACATACTGATGTTCTATGTTCCCAAGCACAGGTCTGTTCAAAAGCAGAATCCCTGCAACAGTATGACTTCCATGCTCAGCCTCTCTGACCGAAACCTCCTCATCTGTCTAATCATATAGTGTGACTCTTCTAGAAACCCGCTACTGTATTCTCCTTCTCCAGTGTGGTGCCCTCAGTTCTTGCATCCCCACGACAATTTTTAAAAAGTGCTGCCATTGTGGATGTTTGTGGTATATTTGAGCTTTTTTACCTCCTACCTGGTTACCACCCATTTCCAAGAGATGGTAATTTACACATGCAATTTGGGTGTTTTATAATTGCCAACTCTTTTATACATTGAAAATGCAAATCACTATTAGTTAGTTGTAATTTGGGAATCACAAAAAAAAACATTTTTGCTATTTCTAATTTATTCATTTTACTTTGCATTTTTTTATGAACCCTTATGTTCACCCCTTTCATTTTTTTAGAGATTGCAAACTGATTTGTACCAGATTTGTGAATCACAATTTTTTCTTTTTTCCGTATAGTAGAACCCACATTCCTTATGTGGACTATGTTTTGGAATCGGGCACTACATATGATTCATGCTGACTATAAACCCTTCCCACCAAACGTTTTAACAACCAAAAGTAACAAAAATTTGCTATGAACATCCTCTTAAAGAACAGTGAAAATCTCGTTCAAAGTCATATCATTATTTTAGTTGCCATTTGTTCATATATTTCTTATTAATCCCAATTAATTTTTTTGCTTTTCGTTTCAGGATTTTCCGGACTCACCTCTGATTTTCATAAACCAAATCACCAGTTGTAGCAACTCATTTCATTTTGACCACCGATCCCTGGCCATTCTTTTAATAAAAAATTAAACGCAATATACTTAATATGAAATTGGTTGACCTTAGAGTATCTGCCAAATGTATTCAACATTCCTTGAGCAGCAGCTTTGAGCCAGGATAAAAGAACGAATATTTGCATACAGTGACATATTGACTGAAACTTCAAAACGCGTTGCTCCGGAATCAAATGAGTAACCAGCTTAACCAGAAATATTTCCTAAAGTATTGGGTGACAAACACATGAACTTCCTGCCCATCCAGTGCTACTCTTAGGCTAAATCATTCAACTTAAGACAAACATTACTAGCATAAGAGGAATATTTCACTTACCCTCTTGTGCCAAAAATATTTGAGTTGTATCAGACGTGTTTTCATAGCCCATAACTGTGCCATATTATAAATTACTCACAGGGAAACTTTGTTACTTTTATTTTAGGGTACGGATTAGTAATCTTTCCCCCTGCCTTGTGGCAAGGAAATAGCAGTGCAATGAATGTATGTCTCTGTGTGTAACATGTAGTATGAGCAGAACAGTGGTGTATGTATGTTTCCTGTGCTGTGTGTGTGGATAGCATGTTGCCCTCTACCCTGTGCGGAAGTGGTTATGAGAAGTGTCCTTTGTCTTGAGTACGGGCAAGGAGTTGCCTAGTTCCCTGTCTAATAATGTTAGTTACTAGTGTCTTATGTTATGTTTCTAGGGCTAAGCGATTTCCAGATACTTTTAGGGGCTTATTTATGAGAGGCTTGAGTTGCTGGAGAGTCACATTTTCTGATGCTCGGACAGCGCAAATCTCTCAACCATATCCATGAGGCCACGCAAAGCCATAGCGTGGCTTTGCATGGTCTCATAAGTATGGAGTAAGGCAAGGCAGAGCAAGTTGCTGCGATGCCTTACTTTGCTCCAGGGAGGCCTTCCATGGGTGTTTCAGTGGGTTTTCCCATGCAACACCCATGGATTTTGATGCCGCCCCAAATTTACTTGGGGCAGCGCCAAAACCTTACGCCTTCCCAGAGCAGGCATAACGAGGAGAAATATTTTTATTTCTCCTTGTTTTTTTCTCTTTCTTTCATTCTGCAGTATACATAGAAAGAGGGAAACGCCTCTCTGGATTGTTTTTTGTGCAGGAAGGTGCCCCTTCCTGCACAAAAACAGTCTTGCATGCAACGCAGACACCCTTGCACTGTGGTGCAAGAGTGCCTGCATAGGCGCTAGGCAGCAAAATGTGAGCCAGCGCAGGGGAAAGGACAGGAATGCACTGTATTTCATAATTATGGTGCATTCCTGCCCTTTCACATTGGGGTAGGGCAGCGCCGCAAGAAGACTTGTGGTGCTGCCCCACTCCAATTCCACATTTAGGGGTCGATTCCGATCCGGGTCGGAAACCGTACCGACCGACACGGACCTGGAATGGAGACCGACCGACCGACACGTTCCGGCGCCGTACGACCCGTGCAGTACGATGCAATGCGTGTGAATTACAAGCGACTCGTACAGAACACAAGCCGCACGACTGAACCGTACGGGAAACAGTGATTCGCCAGTAAACGGACCTGGAACCGCACCCACCGACACGAATCTGGAATGGACGCGACCGACACGGACCCGTGCTGTACGACCCACGTAATACGATGCAATGTGTGTAAAACGAGACCGACTCTCACGGAGCACAATCCGGAAGACCGAGACGTACAGAAAACAGTGACTACCAAACAGTAGACTCCTTTGCGTCCAACTCGTTCGCCAACGAAGAAACACAGCAGAATGTCAGTGTGACAGACTCGGATTACCCCGCAAGAGCCACTGGCAGCGTCCGTCCCGGTCAAATGAACGTCTCTATCACGCCCACCAAAACCTAAGGAAAAAAGACCAAAAAAGCACCAAACAAGCAATGACAAAGCCAATAAATAAAAAAATAAAAAAACATGGAACTAAGACACACCCACAACTCCACCTACATAAAGGCCCAAATCCACTCCCATGATCCTTTGCTATTTTCAAACACATGACAGCAGAGGAGACCACTACACAGCACTCTGAGCAACACCCACACCTCACCCACCATACAACATCCACACCATTACCACTTCCTAAACACACTCACAACAAGCAAGAGAAACTGACACCCACTCACCCTCAATTACACCCTCACACACACATCAACCACCACAACCACCCAGCACCATGCCCCCAAAGAAGAATCCAAAGTTCACAGATAGTAAGTTGGTAGTCCTGGTTGATGAAATACTCTGAGTAGAGCCACATTTATTTGGAACCTTGGTCCAACAGACCCCCATGTCACAGAAAACAAAGATGTGGGAGAGGATCGTCGACAAGGTGAACGCACAAGCACCTTGCCTGCGCACAAAGGATGACATCCAGAATAGGTATTATGATGTGCGCAGCAGGGTCAAGAAGCTCATAGGCAGAGACCATGCCTTGAGCCTGCACACTGGCAGTGGCCCACCTGCAAAACCAACATACTTCACGTCCTGGGAGGAGAAAATGCGGGCCATACTCCCACCGGAGGGCATCCATGGATTAACAGGAATACCAGAGCCTGGTGAGTACACAACCAATCTAGTCAATATTGTGTGGCAACACACACACATCACTGCCAAGGGGACATTGGAAACAAGTAGCGTCAGCAAATTCAAAGTAAGCCAGAAAAAATGTAATTCTGTGATGTGTATGCCAGTTACACAAACGCAACAGCTGCTATCTCAGAGTAATATTGAACTAGGTCATAACATGTAAAAACCTAACAACAAATACAGCAAGGCATTGGCCATAAACACCAACAAACAATGTCAGCCATCTTGTCAGCACTGTTACACCACCTCACAGGGAAGCTGAGTCACAGGAAGGAAGGTCAGGGATGCTGGGAGGGTGGGTGTAGCAAACATCTTGATGGGAGTTGTAGTCACAGACACCAGACCCCCTCACACATGGTCCATCAAGTCCACCCTGAACTATGTTCACCTCACAGGGAGTGGGAAAGTACTGCCAAGATGGTTGACGCTGGGCTCTGCTGTGGGGAGCACAAGGCCCTGTTGGGAGTACTGCTCATACAAACACCAGGACACCACTGTCAGCCATCTTACCAGCACTGTTACACCACCTCACCAGGAAGCTGAGTCACAGGAAGGAAGGTCAGGGATGCTGGGAAGGGTGGGTGTAGACAAAAGCTTGATGGGAGTTGTAGTCACAGACACCAGACCCCCTCACACATGGTCCATCAAGCCCACCCTGAACTATGTTCACCTCACAGGGAGTGGGAAAGTACTGCCAAGATGGTTGACGCCGGGCTCTGCTGTGGGGACCACAAGACCCTGTTGGGAGTACTGCTCATACAAACACCAGGACACCACTGTCAGCCATCTTGCCAGCACTGTTACACCACCTCACAGGGAAGCTGAGTCACAGGAAGGAAGGTCAGGGATGCTGGGAGGGTGGGTGTAGCCAAAAGCTTGATGGGAGTTGTAGTCACAGACACCAGACCCCTCACACATGGTCCATCAAGTCCACCCTGAACTATGTTCACCTCACAGGGAGTGAGAAAGTACTGCCAAGATGGTTGACGCAGGGCTCTGCTGTGGGGACCACAAGGCCCTGTTGGGAGTACTGCTCATACAAACACCAGGACACCACTGTCAGCCATCTTGCCAGCACTGTTACACCACCACACAGGGAAGCTGAGTCACAGGAAGGAAGGTCAGGGATGCTGGGAGGGTGGGTGTGGCCAAAAGCTTGATGGGAGTTGTAATCATAGACACCAGACCCCCTCACACATGGTCCATCAAGTCCACCCTGAACTATGTTTACCTCACAGGGAGTGGGAAAGTACTGCCAAGATGGCTGATGCTGGGCTCTGCTGTGGGGAGCACAAGGCCCTGTTGGGAGTACTGCTCATACAAACACCAGGACACCACTGTCAGCCATCTTGCCAGCACTGTTACACCACCTCACAGGGAAGCTGAGTCACAGGAAGGAAGGTCAGGGATGCTGGGAGGGTGGGTGTAGCCAAAAGCTTGATGGGAGTTATAGTCACAGACACCAGACCCCCTCACACATGGTCCATCAAGTCCACCCTGAACTATGTTCACCTCACAGGGAGTGGGAAAGTACTGCCAAGATGGTTGACGCTGGGCTGTGCTGTGGGGAGCACAAGGCCCTGTTGGGAGTACTGCTCATATAAACACCAGGACACCACTGTCAGCCATCTTGCCAGCACTGTTACACCACCTCACAGGGAAGCTGTGTCACAGGAAGGAAGGTCAGGGATGCTGGGAGGGTGGGTGTAGCCAAAAGCTTGATGGGAGTTGTAGTCACAGACACCAGACCCCCTCACACATGGTCCATCAAGTCCACCCTGAACTATGTTCACCTCACAGGGAGTGGGAAAGTAGCGCCAAGATGGTTGATGCTGGGCTCTGCTGTGGGGAGCACAAGGCCCTGTTGGGAGTACTGCTCATACAAACACCAGGACACCACTGTCAGCCATCTTGCCAGCACTGTTACACCACCTCACAGGGAAGCTGAGTCACAGGAAGGAAGGTCAGGGATGCTGGGAGGGTGGGTGTAGCCAAAAGCTTGATGGGAGTTGTAGTCACAGACACCAGACCCCCTCACACATGGTCCATCAAGTCCACCCTGAACTATGTTAACCTCACAGGGAGTGGGAAAGTACTGCCAAGATGGCTGACGCTGGGCTCTGCTGTGGTGACCACAAGGCCCTGCTGGGACTTGTGCTCCAACAAACAACAGGACACCACTGCCTGACATCCAGAACTTTAACTTGGACTCCCTGCAATGGAAGCATCCTACAGGGGGATTAGCTGGCCCCTGTGGGAGAAGGTGGGCCTGCAAGTACACCAAATACCAGCAATCCCGCAAATACACACACCTCCACAGCAGGAACAAATACACCCCTTGGGACCACTCACACAAAAAGTAAATGCCCATGCGAGATGCCTGACACATTGGCCAGACGTATGAATTGGCTGCAAGTCACACCAATGCACTTGCCCCCTCAAACCCCTTCACACTGACAGCCATCGCAACTGTATGTATCCTCTCACTGTCTGGTCCTGCAGTGTGGCAGGGGTGCCCCTGGCCTGGTTGTGAAGGTGTGTGCCCTCTATGACAATTGGGGAGGAGTAGGCATAGCACATATCAAAAGCCACACCCCAAACCACATATACACCATTCACAGGTGACACATGATAGTGAATGGAATGGCCACAGCAACATAGCTGACACCGTAGCATGGTGTCATTTACACAAGGCACTGTGGTGATCTGCATTCCACTCCTACATCATGCAGCATTGATTGCATCCCTCACACAACAATCCCTCACTGTCATTGACACTTGCAACACAAGGAGCAACCTGGACTGGGCAGGAGTAGGCATACAACTCACAGCAGCATAAGTCAAACACACAAACCTCTGTCCCTCTCTCATGAGCATGGGATAGTCTGCGATCTGCCGTTGTGAATACCCCTTACCATGGAGGACATTGACCACATAAATGACATCATCACGCACAGAACTCTGCCCCAACACCATCAGCTACGGATAACACCATCCAATGTGTGAAATGAGATGTGAACTAGGGACACACACAACAAAATAGTATCTTCACAGTGAATGCAGCCATACCGTACTGTGACCATGTTGTTCAGACACAACAATGTTACTCACAAATACAAGCACAAATGCCAGCACACAACGTCCAAACGTGCTACATATTGCAAGTGGAAGTGCATGTATGTCATTGTTAAAGTACGAATGTTGAGAGGAGGGACACACCTGTGTCAGGCACATGAGGGCACATGAGTAGCAATGCCTATGAACAGTCAAACAATCATGAAATGAGATGTTCATGCACACAGCCCTACGTGCCCATCAAAATGCTCAAGCATCAAATGACATTGTGGTAAACCAAAATAGACACCCGTCACTGACAATGTAGGACAATGCACTGTAAATACACTCATCATGATGTGCAGTGGCAACTATTGTGTGCGAACCGTTGATGTGTGCAGAAACATTACATACATTGTGTGTCTCTTACACCCACAGGGGATGCTGGGGACCCAGCAAGAACAGAAGACGAATCCCAGCCCCAGACTCTGGATGACCCTGACCTCCCCAGTGTGGATGCCTCTATGTCCTCTTCGGACGAGGATGAACAACCTGGCACCTCCAGTGTGGCCCTGCTCCCAGCCCCAGCAGCTGCAACATCAGCACACCCTGCCACCACTCCTGGACCACCTGCAAACACCTCAATCACCCCTGCCAACACAGCCAGACCAAGGAAACAGGACAACGACGGCACAGGTGCACAGGGCACCCAGGAGCTGACGGTCAACAACACCAGTGCCAACACAGACAGGGGCCCAGTGTCGCCTGTGCCTGCCAGGGCAGGGGTGGTGTGAGGCTGGTCAGGGTGAGGCCACGGCCTGCAGATGGGGTTGGACTGCAGGAAGATCCGCAGTTGGGACGCATCATCAATGCGTACCAGGACAGCACCGGAGGATTTGGCCAGGTTGTGGGGATCCTCAGGGACATGCAACACCAGCAGGCTGCACATCATGCCAGAATGGACTCCCACATGACCCGGATGGAGTCCAAAATGGACACAATTGATGAACTCACGGCCGTGCATAGGGACATGCTGACATGCCTCCGCCAGATAGCCAACTACATGACCACACCTCCCTGTGTGCCCACTACATCAGTTGCCACTACATCAGCAACTGCCACAGGGAGGGAGGTGGACCCTGCGGAGAGTCCTCTGCACCGCAGCAGCCTGAACTTGAGGGTCCCCCTGAGAAGAAGAAGAGGGGTCGTCCGAAGAAGGACAAGTAAGAGGCAGATGGCCATGCATACCCACCAGGACGTGACTACCTGTTCTAGACATCATCCAATGTGTGCAAAGCGTTCACCTTGTTGACTGTCACTAAACTCCCACACATGTGATGGAGGGTCTAAGTTGGACCAATGTTCCAAAGGACTGTGGACTTTACTCTAGAAATGTCATCAATCAACACTACCAACTGCACTGTGAGCTTTCGATTCCTATTACACTGTACAGCACTTTCACTTACGTATAACTTACAAACACATGCATGTAAATAAATTCACTATAACACAATACATGCCTCTGTTGTGACTGAAACTTGGTTTGTGTTATTGAGAGGATGACCTGTGAAAAGATGTCTGTGCATGTGAACTACTACAGCTATGTAAACACAGTCATGTGAGTCATGGTGATGTGACACATATGAGGTAGACACCCCACTACGTCAACACAACACATACTTACCATGCCCATCTAACTCATCGTCCTAACTTATGTGAACAGAGAATGCAGTGAGATGCATATACACAACACCCTTCTTGAGTCTGTGGCAAGATGCCCACAGGTACAGCATGCAAATGAATGTTGGATGTGTGGAGACCGACAACGCACATCCCAAAGTGAAGCGCAGGTTTATTACACATTTGAAACATGTTGATGCCACCACAGATGCAAGGTAATCCCACGTGACAGTGGCCACACAGTCACCACGTGTGGAATAATTAAAGTCCTGGGGTGTGTGGCACATCACTTGTTGGTAGACAACTACTTCCACCCTGGAACTGGATTCTGGGAGTCGGGGGTCAGCGTTGAACAAACAGCCAAAGTACCCTGTGAAGGACAGAAGAACACGATAGAACAGCAATACACATGCCCGAAACATGTCGCAAGATAACCACACAAAACCACGTAATCATGTCAACACTGTTGAGGAGTACAGACTACCTGAAAGGACACATCACTGCACGCATCCAGTCAAGTAGCACACAGCCACACTCACACAGCAACTGAGCACCACCAACACATATCAGGCAAACACAATACATTGACAAAACATCCCTGTATACTCACATTCAGGCGAAAAAGTTGTGATGAGCTGTGTGCGGACATCACCCTCATCATCATCATCACTGGCATCGTGGCCCAGGCCAGGATCCTCCACAGGTGGCGGACGTTGGTCATCGTCATCCGGGATGAGAGGCAACTCCTTCCTCACTGCCAGGTTGTGTAGCATGCAGAAGACTATGATGATTTTGCACACCTTAGCAGGTGCATATGGGAGGGCCCCTCCTGTCTTGTCCAGGCAGTGGAAGCGGCTCTTCAGGAGACCAAAGGTCCGCTCGATCACTCTCCTGGTCCGACCATGTGCCTCATTGTAGTGCATCTCTGCTGGTGTCACAGGGTTCCTGAGGGGTGTCAGCAACCACGGCATGTTGGGGTATCCGGAGTCACCTACATACAGACAATTGCACATTAGCTGAGTTTGAAAAGAGCGTGGAAAACAACATTGCCAAACACACACAATGTCAAACAGTCAGTACACACCGACCAGCCAGGCACGCTGGTTCTGCATCTGTGCCATCATCCTCGGGATGCGACTAATCCTCATGATGTATGCATCGTGCGCAGAACAGGGAAATCGTGCACACACATGTGAAATAGACATGTCTGCCAGACATACCACCAGAGCATTAATTGAATGGAAATGTTTCCGGTTCCGGTATGGCAGCTCATGTGCATGTGGTGGTACCAAAGCCACATGTGTCCCATCAATGGAGCCGGTGACATGTGGCATCCTCCCCAGTGCATAGAAGTCACTCTTGATGTCAGTGAGTTGTTGTGGGTTAGGGAAATGGATGTAGAGGTCCAGGAAAGTTAACATTGCCTCCAACACATCGCGCAGCACACGGCTGAACATAGTCTGTGACATCCCACCAGCATGCGCCTTAGTGTATTGAAAGGTACCGGTGGCAAAGAAGTGTAGGGCAGCCATCACCTTCACCTTGGGGGTCAGCGCTGTAGGGTATGGCCGGCCAGGTTGCAAATGTGGGGCCAACTGCTCCGCCAAATCCTCAATCAGTGGCCTGGTGAAGCGGTACCGTCGGATGCAGTCACGTTCAACCATGGTAGCAAGGTTAGGGAACGGTCTATGGACAGCTGGTCTCCTGCAGTACATAGGTGAGCAAAGAAAGATAGTAAGTTCCCCTACCTATGTGGCACTGACCATGCTATATTTCACATGAGACATCATAAAAAGACACAAGTGCTTTATGTGGGTGCTGTTGTGTATGGACACATATGTCACCTACATGCCCATCATTCTCACATCTCATCTCAACATGTGTACACAACAAGTTCCATGTTGTGCTGTGTCAACTCAATGGGCTGTGTCACAGTACATCTGTACTGATGTCACATACCAAACACGCATCACAGCTCCTTGACAGGCAGATACTCAGGGACCTTGTATTGCCACACGGACACTGGCATGATGTGGCGTATCATGTACACGTCACTACACGCCCATGACTCACACAAGAAGTGGCCCCTGATGTCTCTGCAGGACTTACATGGACATCTGTGACACACAGACACAACATCAATGTGCATGCACAAACCACATGGATGTGGAGACTGTTTACCATTGGGCACATGGAATCTGAGACATCAGAAACACAATATGCGCACAGACTGTGGATGTGCATCACAATTGTGGCACTGGAACACCCTGTGACACACATACCATCCCACCTAAGAGTCAGGGTGTATGTAACATGTCATACACAAAGTCCCCCTGGAACTGTGTACATGCCTCAAGCTCTGAACTGTACAGTTGTCTATTACAGTGGTAATGTGCACAAACACACAAAGGAAGCTGTCCCCATGAACCCTTGCACAGTCTGGGAGTGGCTGCCACAAAGTGCTACACAACATATCATATGTTGATCCCCATACACACACAGGTAATGCAGCCTTACATGCCTTTGGATACACTGTGTCACAGGCTGTGGTGTTGCAGGTGTGCACCTGAGTCCCTGGCAAGTAACAGTGGGTGGCATCCGTTAGCCAGTGACACCAACAGTGGCAGACGCGGGTGACTTCAGGAAAGACGCTTCGTACAGTACGAGACCGATCCGTGCGCATGCCTGGCCCATAGATTATAATGGGGAGAGACGCGGGTGAGTTTTCAAAATACGCGTCGTACACCCAGGGACCGAGCCGTGCATACGCATTGGCTATTGACTATCATGGAGACGGGAGCGTGTTGTTTTTCAAAATACGCGTCGTACACCCAGGGACCGAGTCGTGCATACGCATTGGCTATGGACTATCATGGAGACGGGTGCGTGTTGTTTTTCAACATACGCGTCGTACACTCAGGGACCGAGCCGTGCATACGCATTGGCTATTGACTATCATGGAGACGGGAGCGTGTTGTTTTTCAAAATACGCGTCGTACACCCAGGGACCGAGTCGTGCATACGCATTGGCTATGGACTATCATGGAGACGGGTGCGTGTTGTTTTTCAAAATACGCGTTGTACAGTCAGGTACCGAACCGTGCATACGCATGGGCTATGGACTATCATGGAGACGGGTGCGTGTTGTTTTTCAAAATACGCGTTGTACAGTCAGGTACCGAGCCATGCATACGCATTGGCTATGGACTATCATGGAGACGGGTGCGTGTTGTTTTTCAAAATACGCGTTGTACAGTCAGGTACCGAGCCCTGTGCACGTATTGGCTATGGCCTGTCATGGAGACGGACGCGGATTCGAAACTTGTATGAATCGTGAGCCGAAAATTCAGTTGGCTCACCACAACAATGTTGCAATTTCAATGGTGTTCTGAAGTTGAAATTTTAAAAGATGCGGAAGGCGTGTAGGACTTGTGCAATTCCATGGATTGGCCAGATTCATTAGATGCATACGTGTCGGACCTATTGCATTGTACGCATGGGACAGATTCTGACTCTGCAGCACAGATATAAGGCTGTGTGTGGCCCTGAGAGCTCACGTGCCTGCACTACATGCTCCAGATTGACATCTCTGCTACCCCTGCTGCTGTCTCTGCATCCTCTGGCTTCAAGAATGGCACGTACTGTGGAGAGGGCCCCAGCCTTCACAGAGGAGGAGAACCAGGCCCTGCTGGACAGCCTCCTTCCACAGTACAGCAAGCTGTATGGGAAACCAGGGGAGCAGGTGAGTGTGCAAACCACATCCTTTCTCATTGTGCATGTTGTCTGACTAGCAGTACTAGCATTGTGTACACCAGTGGCTAGCATGCTCACTGAGTAGCTGTCACCCCCAAAGTGTGTAGTTACATGTACTGAACAGGTACTGTGCTGACAGAGTGCTAATTGAGTAGTTTGTCTTTCTCAGGCAATGTTTGCATGTTGTAACTGCTGGACAACTGTCCATTACCATGGTTGCACTACCTGTGTACATCTTGTGCCCCTGTGATAGAGACATGTATTTGCAACTGTGTGATGCACAAATATGTTGCATGTGTAGTGATGCTCTTCTAACTTTGTCATCCTCACAGGTTGATGCCCATCAGAAGCAGGAGATCTGGTTGACCATCGCCCGGGCAGTACGATCTGTGGGGTCTACAGGCGCCGTATCCGCAACTGCCAGAAGAGGTGGCAGGACCTTCGTGGCTGGACCCGGCAGATCGCAAGAGTCCAGCTGAAGCTGTCGCCTCCTCGCAGGAGGGGCGGACGACGCCACCTGACACCCCACATGCTCCGGATACTGGCGGTGGTCTTCCCTGACCTGGATGGGCAGTTGAAGGCCGGACAGCAGCAAGGAGGGGGTAAGTGCTAGCCTTTTCTGTGACCTTTGTCCTTTAGGCTGGTTACACTCCCACAGTGCATCTGTCTGCTACAACAAGAGTCATGTTCCTCAATTGTGTTATGCCCCATCCTCATCTGATACACAGGTGTGGCCCTTTCAGTCTGTGAATTCTGTCACTTGGGTTCTGTGTCCTTGCTGTTAACTAAGGTTAAAGTTGGGGACAGCATCTGCTACAGGGACTTTGTTGTGGGCTTCATGACTGGGTCAATTGGTTACACATTTGCCGAAATCTGACATGTACTGTGTGTGGTCCATTTATATGTGTCTGTTAGACCTGGCATCCTTGGCATGGGTCTCCCTTCCATTTTTTCATAATGCCTCCACGGTTGTCGATATGTTTTTGCTGGACTAGATGCTCATGGGCACTTTGCCACTGCTAATCAGTGCCAAAGTGCAAGTGCTCCCTATTGTAAATTGTGATGTGAATTAGTGACTCCATGTTTGGCTTATTTGAATTACTGTCAGACCCTAGTACAGTGCACTGAGTGTGCCCAGGGCTTGTAAATCAAATGCTGCTGGTGGGCTTGCAGCACTGGTTGTGCCACCCACAGAAGTAGCTTGTAAAGTGTGTCTCAGGCCTGCCATTGCAGAGCCTGTGTGCAGTCTGTGACTGCCATGTTGACTTGGTAAGTGCACCCACCTACCAGTCCCCAAACCTTCCCTTTTCTTCATATCAGACACCCCTATGGTAGGCCTACGGGCAGGGTGTATTGTAAGGATAAGGTGGGACACGCCTGGTGTGTGTGGCATGTCCTAATAGTGAATTACAGCCATTTTCGTTATTCACTATTGCAAGGCTACCTGTTCCCCATAGGCCTGAATGGGCAGTTTGATTATAACATCTTATAATCCTAAACTGACTCAGGGAACTAGGTAGAAATTCGAGTTTAGTATGCCTGAACTCAGAATGATAAAATACATCTTTTAGTGAAGTTGGTTTTATAACATTCTGTGTTTGAAAATACCACTTTTAGAAAGTGGGTATTTTCTTGCCTAACTATCCAGCCTGCCTCTGCCAGCTTGTGTATTGTGTGTCTGGTTTGTGCGTGACAGGGGCTGGGGGTGGCTACAGGAGACAGGGTGAGGCAGCACAGGGCTGAATAGAGAGATCTGCATCCAGAGTGGAGGGAGGAGTTGCACCTGGGTCTGAATAGGGCTGTGCCTGCCTTCCACAATGCTGGCTCCACCTCCTGCCGGGCGTCTGAGTACCCTGCCCCACATTCTGAAAGGAAAAGAAGGAGACATGTACACAGAGTGCTCCAAAGCTGCACAGAACTGGTTTAAACTAGGCAAAGGCCTCTCTGCCTTCAGAGAACAAAGAGAAAAGGAGTATAAGTACTGGGGCCCAAACCCAGGAACTTTAGATCACTTTTGGGAACAAGAAGAAACCTTTGCTGAGGAGCGGAACCAAGAAGAAACTGAGGAGAGACTATCCCTAAGCCTGAAGTGCTGCTTGAGGGATTGGCCTGCAGTGGTTTGCCTGACTGCCAAAGAAAGGAGAAAGGAACTTTTGCTTTGCTGTGACTTTCATCAACTTGTGAAGTATCTCCAAGGGCTTGAGAGAGAGCTTGCCCCCTGACCGAAGTCCCAGGACCAGTGGACCTCACCAGCCTTGTGAATTGCTTCTGGAAACGCTGTTTCAGTGGCTACAGGGTTAGGGAGCTGTGACCGACTCTGACGACCGGCTCGGTGTCCTGTAAGCACCGCATCGAAGCACCGTCTCGCCCTGCAACGCACGGCCCTGGTCTCACCGACTCTGTCAACGAGCCGCTGCCTGCACCGCATCGAGGGACAACGCGTCCTGCAACGCTTCGCCGAAACGAACTAGTCCGACCGACATGGTCACTGCTGCTGAGTTCAAGTCTTGTGACCGCACCGGAGTTGGGCACCGCTCGCACGCTTCGCGACGCACCGCCCGACTCGCACCGCTGTCCGGACTGATCGACACCAGCCCCCGAATCCAGCTCCGTCACCACACCACAACCTGCCAGCACCGCATCGAAGCACCGTCTCGCCCTGCAACGCACGGCCCTGGTCTCACCGACTCCATCTCGACGACGTCAACGAGCCGCTGCCTGCACCGCATCGAGGGACAACGCGTCCTGCAACGCTTCCATTTTGCATCGCGACCGCGACGTACAGCCATCCGGCTCGCACGCCCGTGCCTGCCGCTTCAAGTAAAAGGTACTGTGACCGAGTCTGTCTACGCTGTGTTGGCCCGTCTTGACGCGGTCAGCTGGATTTGTTAGACTCTGTTTGTTCTTGACATCGCCGTAGCCGGAGGAGGCTACTGACTCGCACAGAACCTTGAATTAAGCCTTTTTGATAAGAACTAAGTATTCTTGACAGTATTGTGGATTATTTTTGTCGTTTATGGTCTTGTGGTAATTCTATATAAAATATTCTTATTTTTATAAATATACAACCTGTATGGTGTCCATTTGTAGTGTTGTCACTTGATTACTGTACGTGTTCACAAATGCTTTACACACTGCCTCTGAACTAAGCCTGTCTGCTCGTGCCAAGCTACCAAGAGGGTGAGCAGGGGTTATTTCAGGAGTGTACCTACTTTCCCTGACTAGACTCAAGGGTCCCTATTTGGACAAAGGTACCTACCTCTGCCAACTAGAGACCCCCAAATCTAACAGTGTCCAACTGCTGATCTGACTCACCACATGTGTCTGGGGTATTTACAACACACCCATGCAGCAGGTGAGACCAATGTTGGGGCCACAGAAGAATGTACATCATGTGTGTCACACATGTATAGCCACCTGCCTAGTGTTCAGGGTAATCCCATGTTGCACAGGGACCAGGACAGGTATACCTTCTCCGGCTATAATTAGCATTCTGCTCTCCTACTCCTGTGTGTCATCCAACATGTTGGACATTGTGTAATGTGCACTCAGGTGACTGCCTCTGTGTCATTGTGTACTGGCCTAGCTTTTGGACTACTGGAGTGTGACACAGTTTGGGGTGTGCAGCCATCTGAGATATGGCTGTTGAGTCTGCACATGGGGTAAAACATAGGTGTATCATGACTTGAGTGTGCCCAATGGTCATTTCAACATTCAAGTGCAAGCAGCTCATTATCGTTCTCATCAGCCTGTGATGTGTACATGTGTACAGAGTTGTGTTTGCACTTACTCAGATGTCACATGTGAATGACGTGGGTGCATCAGAGTCCTAATGATGTGGGTAGCAGGGGGTGTACATGTGCACTTGACAGCTACCGAGCTTGCATTCCCAAAACATCCATGATGGTGGCACAGTGCAGACTGCTGTTTTTGGTATGCACTGCCCCTGTGACAGGAGCCAGTGATGACTGATTTGCCAGACATGGCTGTGCCATGCCATACCACTTGCAAAGGTGTATCCTGCAGTATTGTGAGATGTCATGCATGCACCCCATTTTTACATTGACTATCAAGACATGACGCCATCATGGTGTCTGGTGATGAGTGACGAACCAGCATATCGGCAATGACTCTGCCCATCCCTTTCCCTGACACATGTACTGAGTAACTGGCAGGAGAAGGGATATGTGTGTAGTGGCACATTTCAATCTTAACTCTTGGAAGTTGGACAACGATCTGTGTGCACACATGATTGTTTCCATCCTACATGCACCACATAGATGGCTCCATGGATATGAGGGATATGAGAGGCATGGTTGAGGGCAGGCCGACAAGTGGCTAGTTCAAATATGTGTCAGCACTTTTTGCAATGTTTAGCAACTGATGCCAAGGCTTGATCTGTAATGTGCTGTACTTACTGTGGTGTGTCAGGTCAATACAGGTGACTGATGTGGATCTGTTTTTCATGATTGTTTGCAGATACATCTACGGCCACAGGAGGAGACAGCTCCACGGACCAGGAGGAGCCACAGAGCCAGACTGGGTCAGCTGCCGGGGAGTCGGAGGAACCCAGTGGCATGGAGGTGAGGGGAGCCACACCGAGGAGACCTCAGTGCCATCCACATCAGCTGAGGAACACAGCAGCTCGGATGATGACTCCCTTGTGGAGGCGGGTGTCAGCAGACACCAGACACCAGCTAGCAAGTCTGTCCCCACCACCACCATCACCACCCTCCCATCTGCTCCCATCCCTGAGGTCCGTGGAGGGTCCCGTGTTGGGGCCCATGTCTCCTTTGTGCCAGGCACCACACCCCCTGCCCCTGTCTCCCCTGCTGCCCTGAGTGTGGAGTCTATGGACTTTCTTAAGCAGCTCCATGTAGGGCAGACATCGGTGCTGAGTGTCCTCAATGCTCACACCAGTCTGTTGACACAACTGGTGTCCTTCATGGAGGGAATCTCATCTAACATGTCTGCCCTACAGAGGACCAATCAGTCCATGGCCTCCTCACTGACAGCAGCAGTGTCCCTCCTCCAACAGTCCCTCACCCCTCCTACCTCTGCCCCATCCACAATCCCCACTACCCTACCTGTCCAACACACACACACACCGGCACAGGCAAGCACCACCACAGACACGAGCAGCACACAGCCACGCAAGCCCAAATCCCAATGCACACGCACGCACACTCAGGGGACTGATACCACACACACAGGGGATGGGGCCCAGACACACACACAGGCATCCATGAGCACTCCGCAGTCCTCAGGTACCTCTCCCTCCAAAGCCCCTTCCCTTGCCTCACCTGCAACCCCTCCTTCCCAGAAGCTCTTCCTCTGTGACCTTGGCCTCTTCCCCACAGATCCATCTGATCCTACTCAGAAAAGGAAGAGGAAGTCACCAGGCACAGAGGGGAGTTCCCCTGCCACACGGACACCCTCCCCCAGGCGCAGTAACACTGAGGCCCTCATACGCAAATCCCCCCGGACCAGGAAGAGCAAGACCCCACCAAAATCACACAGTTCCACCACACAGTCTCCATCCTCCAGCCCCCAGGCCACCACTCCACAGGTTCCCCCGCCACACCCTGCCCCAGGTTCCCACACACACCGATACCACATCCCCAAGATGATCAGGCCCTCCCCCGGCACATGCACTTCCACCCCACCCCACACGCTCAGCCTGTTCCTGCCACTGGTGTGGAGACCGTGTCCCCCCTCTGTCCTAGCCACCTCATCTGCACCCCATTCCACTCCTTCGGAGATTGGCACTGCAGTGGAGTCCACATCCACCCCGTCTGACTTGGGCACTGCAGTGGAGAACCCGCCCACTACATCTGACCTGCCCACTGCATTGGTGCCGGCACCCACCACATCTTGCTTGAGCCCTGCATTGGTGCCGGCACCCACCACATCTAGCTTGAGCCCTGCAGTGGTGACGGCGCCCAATGTATCAGACACCTCCACTGCAGTTGCCAGCTACACTCCTGCACCCACCACCCCTCCCCTGCCTCATTCTGCTATCCCCTGATCTGTCCCTGCGGTGCCTGGCTGGCCCATATGTATGCCCCTCCAAGGGGGGATGTCCCCTGTCGGTAGCAGTGCAGGCAAGCAATGGGTGACATTTGTCACATTTCACCCTGTTTGGACTATGTGAATGGACTGGCCATTGGCCTTTGTTTACTTTGGACTTCACAGTTTAAAAGTTCCAATTGCTGAATAAAGCCTCTATTGGCATCTAGTGGTTTTGCTTTTGATGTACATGATGTTGTTGAGTATTATCATGCATTTGCTGTTGTAATACTGTTGTTGAGATCAGGAAAGTGAAGTGTTGGTGTGATGGACTCCATGTGGCCCATGGGATATGTGTCCAATTGTGGTCTGTATCCATGTCATACTTTGCAGCAATCTGAGTGTGTCATGATTACCAAATTTTGCACAGGGATTTTCATCTTTCATTTGCCAGATGACATTTGTGGCTTGCAGTCATGCACATCTGTTGGGCTCAACATTGTTAAATTTGTCTATCTCACTGACTGTGGGCCCATCTCCTCTGGACATGCAGGTTTGCGCATCAATGATGTAGAAGTCTACTGTGTCATCAGTGCAACTTGCTAAACATGTGTATTGAGTATGTGCAGATGACTTGAGGGACACCCCCATACACAGGCTGATGTGACCAGAGCCTTCATTGTGTTGTAAATGTTGGCTCAGTGACCAAGTTTTAAGAGCCCTGCATAGACAACGTTTGGCACAGATGACCTTCCACAGGAGTGGAGTCACCTCATGGCAGTGTGTTATTCCGTGACATTGCCTGAGCCCATGGTGTGTGTTCTGTGAGCATGTCTGTGTGTGTTCCCTTCCATTCCTTTTTACTACACAGGCTGTATTCCCTACAGATGTTCCAGTTTGTGGTGCTTGCTGAGTTGTCCTGTGTTCATCTCACAGCTTGGGACAGGGTTTTCTTGGCTGTTGGTACATGGCTAACTACTGGTCATTAGGGTGTCATCCCTAGGTGTGTTTGTTGTGAGGTCCTGGGATGTGGGCAAACGCACGTGGGACACATTCAGGATTCCCCAAGGCCATTTTGTGTTTCCGTCATCATGTTGTTATATCTATGTGGTATCTTTCAGTGATTGTGACACGTGTATGTGTGTGTGACTGCTCCCACTCCTCAGGTACAGTGGTGCAATATTGGAAGGTGTCAGCATGTGTTCAATATGGGTCTCCTTGGGTTCTTAATTGGTGTGTGACTGTGGCAGGGATCCCAATGATTCTAGTACATTTCAGCTCATGGCAATGTCCCGCATACTGTGCAGAGTGTCAGACATTCACGAGGGGCGTTGACTGGGCACGTGTGATGAATGATGGGTACCTTAGATCCCCACCCCCACCCCTGGGATTGTCATGGGTGCATGTGCAGTGTCACCAGTCCATGTGGGCTTCACTGATGCACATTGGTGCAGATCCAGGTGTGTGGTGTTTGGAGTGGCCAAATGTGAGTTGTGTTGTAGCTAGGCCCCTACCTCCATTTGGGCCTTGCATTGCAGGCCATGCCCTGTGGTTTCTGTTTGTGTGATGGCAGTTTGCTGGTCAGGAATCATGACCCAGTGTGCACAGGTGACTGTGCTTCACAGTATGTGCAACATCTACATTTGTCATCACAGGGGAATTACTATGCATGCTAGTGTCACCACATTATGGGGTCCCTGAGGGTAGTGCTGTGGTGGTTGTGTCTCTTGCTGTGTTGGTTGATGTTCCACCCAGCTTGTGTCACATTGATCTTTTGGGATCCCACTCATCTTAAAATGTGTGATTGACCACAAAGGTGTGCCGAATCAATGAATTTCTTTAGTTTGTCACTGTGTACACATCTGTGTGATTGCAGTTCTGCCCCCCTCATGTGTTGTGTAGTACCCTGGGGACACTGACACACACACACACATTGTGTTTGATATGCAGTGTGAGTCTGGCTGGCTGTGTCTGTGCATCTGCAGCACTGCATTGGTATGTGTTTTATGGGCCATTGGGTGGATGTTGGTTAGAGATTCTTCCCTACTGTCCCTGGGACTCTTGCCTCATCAGTGTGCACATTCATCATGTTTGGTATGTCCCATAGCTGCCATGGTCTGGGACTTTGTGACCTAACATCTGCAGCATCCACGGAATGCTTAGTTTGTGTATGTGTTTGTTCAGGTATGTATGTTTGCATTATGATGGCCACTTCTGACATTGTCCAATTGGACACTGGAGGCATTCTCAGCCCCCATGGGCGATGCTTGTCTGCACATGGCAGAGGGTGTTTTTGTTGCACAGCAATCTTTGTCTCACCACATCTGTGTCTGTATGGGACACAACCACTACTTTGCCTCACACGTGCTTGTGGTTTTGGGACCAGGAATCATACATGCTGTTTGGCAGTTGCAACTTTTTTCATGACAACACTCACCTTTAGCTCACTGTGGTGTGTGTGGGTTTAGACCCCATTACCACAATGTGCACAATGTGCTGTACTTTTAAACCCCACATTCACATTATGCTCAGTGTGGTGAGTGGGGGTTTAGACCCCATTTCCACAATGATCATGGACTGGTGTAGTTTTGAACCCCACACTTACATTTTAGTCACTGTACTGATGGGGGGTTTAGAACCCATTACCACAGTGAGCATAGACTGCAGTGGTTTCCCGCCCCACACTGGCCTTTTGGTCACTGTGGTGAGTGGGGGTCCAGACCCCATTACCACAGTGATCATGTAATGCTTGAATAGTGAAACACACACTCAGGTTTTGGTCACACATGTGATGGGAGGTACATTGTCTGTTCACTGTCAGATTCACTGTTGTAGGCATTTGACACAGGAAACTCACTATTGCCATGATGGTAGGGGTGGTGTGTTTTGCATACACACTCACCCTATGTGTGTGGATGATGGTAGTGTTATGCATCCCCCATCCTGTGTGTGGCTACTGCTAGTACAGGTTGGCATCCAGCCCCTATGGGCTGGGCACTGGTGGTAGTGGTAGGCATCCAGCCCCCTATGAGTAGGGGATACTGGTAGTGCTAGGCATCCAGCCCCCTATGAGTGGGGATGGTAACAGTGATAGTCATCCAGCATCCTGGGAGTAGGGGTACTGGTAGTGGTAGGCATCCAGCCCCCTATGGGCTGGGCACTGGTGGTAGTGGTAGGCATCCAGCCCCCTATGAGTGGGGATGGTAGTAGTGATAGTCATCCAGCATCCTGGGAGTAGGGGTACTGGTAGTGGTAGGCATCCAGCCCCTATGAGTAGGGGGTACTGGTAGTGGTAGGCATCCAGCCACCTATGAGTGGGGATGGTAGCAGTGATAGTCATCCAGCATCCTGGGAGTAGGGGTGCTGGTAGTGGTAGGCATCCAGCCCCCTATGGGCTGGGCACTGGTGGTAGTGGTAGGCATCCAGCTCCCTATGAGTAGGGGGTACTGGTAGTGCTAGGCATCCAGCCCCCTATGAGAGGGGATGGTAGCAGTGATAGTCATCCAGCATCCTGGGAGTAGGGGGCTGGTAGTGGTAGGCATCCAGCCCCCTATGAGTAGGGGGTACTGGTAGTGCTAGGCATCCAGCCCCCTATGAGTGGGGATGGTAGCAGTGATAGTCATCCAGCATCCTGGGAGTAGGGGTTCTGGTAGTGGTAGGCATCCAGCCCCCTATGAGTAGGGGTACTGGTAGTGGTAGGCATCCAGCCCCCTATGAGTGGGGATGGTAGCAGTGATAGTCATCCAGCATCCTGGGAGTAGGGGTACTGGTAGTGGTAGGCATCCAGCCCCCTATGGGCTGGGCACTGGTGGTAGTGGCAGGCATCCAGCCCCCTATGAGTAGGGGGTACTGGTAGTGGTAGGCATCCAGCCCCCTAAGAGTGGGGATGGTAGTAGTGATAGTCATCCAGCATCCTGGGAGTAGGGGTACTGGTAGTGCTAGGCATCCAGCCCCCTATGAGTGGGGATGGTAGCAGTGATAGTCATCCAGCATCCTGGGAGTAGGGGTACTGGTAGTGGTAGGCATCCAGCCCCCTATGGGCTGGGCACTGGTGGTAGTGGTAGGCATCCAGCCCCCTATTAGTAGGGGTACTGGTAGTGCTAGGCATCCAGCCCCTATGAGTGGGGATGGTAGCAGTGATAGTCATCCTGCATCCTGGGAGTAGGGGTACTGGTAGTGCTAGGCATCCAGCCCCTATGAGTGGGGGCTACTTGTAGTGATGTGCATCCAGCCCCTATGAGTGGGGATGGTAGTAGTGATAGTCATCCAGCATCCTGGGAGTAGGGGGTACTGGTAGTGCTAGGCATCCAGCCCCCTATGGGCAGGAGGTACTGGTAGTGATGGGCTTCGTGCCGCTATGGTAGAGCTGTTGCTAGTGTACGGCATATCAACATCCCTATGTGAGTGTGAATTATTGCGGGTACGTGTCGTTTGGTTCTGTGGTGGGTGTCTGACTTACCGTCTCCAACGTAGGCGTCTGTTCCTGATCCGGTCATAGATGTAAAGTAGTGGGATGACCTGCGCGATGGAATTCATGCTGTCTTCGTCTCGTACACGCTGATTGTTGCTCCGTCTCGTACCCGTTGCTAGTTGGTCCGTCTCGTAGCAGTGGATCGTGTTGTAGCGCGAATCGTGCCTATAATACTGCTCTCCCGGATGCTGTGACGTGCTGGAAGTGGCGACCCGTTCGGCACATAGGAAGTGCGCATCGTACTTGTCCGGCCGGAAACTGCTGTGTATTTGCTTCCGTGCGTCTCGATTCGGCGTTTACGGATCCGGCTCGTACGGGAACTGTAGCTGGGATTAGAGCGTACGGCTCGTTCGGATTTTGAGCACATTTGCGCATCGTACTTCCTTGCTCGGATGGACCGCCTGCCGGTACGTGTCGTTCGGAAGGTAAGCCTACGAGCAGCTCTTTGAGGGCATACCGAGCGAGATCGGAATCGGCCCCAGAGAGTAATGGGGTCCAAGTTGTTTCAATGGTGTCCTGATCCATCCTGACCCTGTCTTTTTATGGTTTTGTGTAGATGAGATTGTCCTGCTACATGTATCTAGAGACCTTTAATTGTGTGTCTACATGAGCTGTATATATTTTGATGTTCCGTCTTCAATGCTTGTCTCAAATTTTCCCTTTTTTCAAAGACATTAAGGGTTGCAGGTTTATTGTAACACTAGTTCCCCGCTCTGCTCAGCCTGTGCACATGAAGCTGTATCGAATTTTATATATATGGATGGACTGGAAACTGTAAAATATTTTCTCAGAGGACGCCCATTGAAATACACAGAACATAATACAATGCTGTTGGAATTTGTGGTCTTTTGTCTAAACAACAACATCTTTGTCTTTCAGGAACAGCTGTATAGATAGATACGAGGATCTGCCATGGGCGCCTGCTTCGCCCCCAGCTACAAAAACATGTTCATGGGCTGGTGGGAGAAGCGAGTGGCATGGTCGGAGACACCAGACAATTTGGTTGAAAGAATAATAAGTTGGAGGAGATACATAGACGATTTGTTCATCATATGAAAGGGCACGCAAGAATCAGCAAGAGAGTATATAGATTTTCTAAACCGGAATGACATCAATTTGAAGTTTACGGGTGAAATCAGCTCTGAAAAAGTACATTTTCTTGATCTTGAGGTGTTTATCAGCAATAACAAAATTTGTACGTCTCTCTATAGAAAACCCACAGTGGGGAATTCTACATTACATGCTAAAAGCAGCCACCCAGAGAAACTAATCAACAGTATCCCCTACGGCGAGTTTCTACGCATTAAGCGTAACTGTTCTAGGGAATCTGATTTCACAAAAGCTGCAAGAGCTAGTGTGAAAAGATTTCAGAAAAGAGGTTATCGTAAACAGGTACTTGCAATGGCACTACAGAAAGTGGAAAAGAAAAATAGCGAAGATCTATCAAAAGATGAGACCACTATTAAAGAATTCAATATGAAGAACAACTTTAGGATGATTACCAACTACTCAAATGCTGCTACAAGCGTTAAAAGAATAATGCATAGTAACTGGAGGATCCTAAAATCTGATGGAATTATAGGGAAAGATTTACCACCACATCCTCTACTAACATTCAGGAAATCATGCTCTATTAGAGATAAAATAGTAGAAAGTCATCCAGCAAAGGAACATCAGAAAGGGGTCACAGAATATGTAAAAGAGTATTTACTTAGGAGACACCGAATAAGAAGAAACAGAAACGGATATTGAAGTTTATGAACTGCCATACATGTTTATGAACTCATATACAGTTTATTGCTTAATTTGCCCTCGTAAATTGAAATACAAAGTGAGCACAATTCACCCGACAAAACAGCGGATTCTAGAACATATGAGGGCGATTAGCTATAAAGATGTCACCTATCCTATAGCGAGACATTTTGAGTCTCATCATCGAAGCGATAGAAACTTGCTTAAATTCTTTTGCTTAGATCAAGTACCCAAGAGATGAGAGGGGGCAATAGGGAATTAAAGCTGAGGAGGCTAGGGTCGAGGTATATAATTGAGTTACAAACGAAAGCTCCAAAGGGTCTAAAAAGCAGCGAGGAACTGGGGGTTCATTTATAAAACCTACATGAAAACTATCCATAGCAAGTAGTAATAAGCAGTTATAAAAAATAGGGAACAATTAATGTCCATACAGGGCGTAATACAGGAATACAAGTGAGAATTCCCTTCAGACAGGGGGAGGTTCTAAACCTATGGGATCACCCATCCAGGGTATGATTAACTTAGTGGACAGAAATCCCAATTATCTGTCAAGTGTTGGAATTGAATACACAGTCCGATAAGGAAGGGATTAGTTGTAAATGAATATGAGTGGGAGAAAAAAATACACAACACTAAGGAGGGATAGTGGAAAACTATGAAATTTGAATTGAGGAAATGAATGTTTTAAATGTAATTGCTTCCTAACATTGTTGCAACATACATGAATTAGTACATGATAAGATGGCGCTGATGTTTGTTTGAGACTAGAAAGTCCTTTTTTTATTGTTGTCAATATAACGTAATTGAGTGGAGTGCATTAAATAAGTAAGAAAATGTCAGCCGCCAACATCAAAAAAGGCATTTTGCTGAAATGCGTCTGTGTTCTGTGATTAGTGCACAAGTAATCCAATAAATGGTTACCCTTTCCCGTGAGTGCCGGTCGTAATTTACTTGGGAGCGATAATACGAATACGAGCACACCCTCACAAAGACCGGGCACCCCCTCGTGAGTGCAGAAGCTGTAGGTGTAACGGAGCGAGGATATATATATGATCAAGACCGCAGTCCGGCGGCCGAAACGCGTCATTTGGACTTGATGATGTTGCAATAAACTAACTTTCTATCCATCAAACTGGAGTCTGTGCCCGTGTGTTCTCCCGGCGTGGCCGAACCTTGGGATTTTGCTTCGATATATATATATATATATATATATATATAATATCCAACAAACACTCCTGCTCCAAAAGAAGAAGAAGGCACGTACTCGAGGCTGCATGGATAAGGCTTCTTTATTTTCACAGGTCTCCCTCGACCCCGCGGCTGGAGAGACACGTTTCGGCTGCGCAGCAGCCTTTGTCAATCTAACTGGCGCCATACACATGTGAGTATTTATAACACTTGATAAATATCAAAGGGAGAGAGAGGAAAGGTACTGGAGCCAGTTCATTTTCCCGGGTATAATATTTATGTATCAAGGAGAACTAGCTATGGGGTGGGTGCTCCCAGGATATGTTTGTTCTATGGAAAACACATTTTGGTTTTTAGAAGGCCCTCACTCACCAACCTAGTTGGTGACATGCTTCATCATCGGGCCCCACCCAAGGTACCAAATGCACCTTGGGTGTGCTACGACGCCTGGATACAGCGGAGCCGGTTTTGTACCGTGAAGGTGCAGTGAATGTGGGTGAGTGAATGTTACACAACTGTCCAATGGGTCCCACGGAACAAAAACGACTATTTTAATGTATGGGCCCTTGGCAGTAATTAAAAACGAGAGACGGATATCTTAGGAGGTCTAAAGTAACTCCGATATCCTAATCGGTCAACATGTTTCAGCCATGCTCTCTCTAGTGGGATGGCTTTCTTCAGGACCTTATGTGTAGTGCAAGTTAAGTGATGGTCTAGAAAAGTGTTTTTAAAAAGACCAGCTAAGGTGCGTTATGTGATAGAGCATATATTTTCTTCTAACGGCGCATTCTCAGAGAGTATCTGGAAAATGCCCCATGAGTTCCATGTGGGGGCCCGACCTGTAGTCACACTTTCGTCAAGGTCAAAGACCCGCCTCGGTACCTACTGCGGCCGCCATGGAGCTCCGTGGCATTCTAAAAACCAAAATGTGTTTTCCATAGAACAAACATACGCTAGGAGCACCCACCCCATAGCTAGTTCTCCTTGATACATACATATTTATAACACTTCCCACTTTGAGGCATAAATAGAAATAAAATACATACTTTTACGTTTTGGCAATACGTTGATGCAAACCCATTACTATTTTTAACTGACATCACAATATCAAAACCGGCAATGTGGCCGGTAAAACATGCAATCCCATGTTATATAAAAAGATGAGTAAAGTAGCCCATTATGGTATAAATAACAGCAAAATGCAATACCAGCCTACAAATGCCATGAGTTGTACGTAATATATATATACATATAAATATATATATATATATTTTTCTTTTCTTTTCCAAAAGCCTTCTAAAAGAAGGAAATATAGATCGCACTCTCGGGTTTGGTGAAAGCAATCCTTTTTATTTAAATCGTTTTTGTCAGGTCAAGAACCTGACAAAAGCGATTTAAATAAAAAGGATTGCTTTCATCAAACCCAAGAGTGCGACCTATATTTCCTTCTTTTAGAAGGTTTTTGGAAAATTAATTACTGGCGAGGCTCAGCCAGAGGCAGCGCACCAAGAGAGAAGCACCGAATGGATCAGCAACAGTGAGCCTACTGTGGAGGATATATATATATTGTGTGCCCTGAAGCATTGAGAGGGCACACAACGGAGCTCCGACAATCCGGTCTGTATTTGCATATCAGCTCGTCTATTACTTTCCCTCTGTTTCTCCTGCCAACGCGTTTCACGGCACTCTGCCGCTTCTTCATGGGCTGTTGCTGATAAGGCAAGGACGGCTCACTTCCCTTAATTTATTCATGTTATTAGATTACATCATCGCTCATAGTGGGTGCGGCTCGATTTTACCGCCGAATTGCCTGATGGGACATGTTGTTCAGAGGAATACAATGTCCAAGGGAGTGAAATTAAACTTTTCCTTTTAGTAAGTTTGATGCATCACCACGGTTGCAACATTAATTATATTCCCTATAGTAGGGTGGAGATAGACACCGCGAGCTGTATTGAATGCTGGAAGACCGTGCTGACCTGTAGGGAATCGTTCCTCAGCAGCCTTTCTGAGCAAGGAGCGCTGCTCCGAAACGCGTAGGGTGTAATTGCCAATAAATCACGACTGCAGCAGAACAAAGGGCTCTGGCGTGTTTGTTTTTTCAATATCTACAAACATTGGTTGGAATATTTGGGGCTCGCGACCCCGCCTCAGCCCGCTGTCAGAAAGTGGCTTGGGTGCTACGCGAAGCGACGACTTGGATATATATATATATATATATATTACCTACTGGCGGTCGCCAGTAAGTAGTTATAGTTAGGACCTAGTTTCCATAGACTAAGCGTTTTTTCTGTTCCCAATAACTTTGGCGCCGGTTGACGAATCTTCGCGAAATTTTCAAAACTAGTGGGGAGCTCTGGTCAGCTCCTGTCTTGAAAGTTTCGGGGTGATTCGTCAAGCGGGGGCCGAGAAAAAAGGTGGGTCCCAAAACGCGTTTTCCCCATGTTAATTTCCATAGGAAACTTTAGACAAAGCTACAGCCCGAACTGCTGAACGGAATTACACCAAATTTAGCAAAAAGGTAGCCCTTGGTTCAGAAAGAGCCCATTTTGTTAAATGGTGTAAATCCGTTCAGTAGCTGCTGAGAAATTAGAAAAAGAAAAAGTTTCGATATCTGTGGCCGAGGAGGGTTCGCGAACCCTCCCGAGCACGAGCTTCACTCTGATTGGCTGCCAACACTCCAAACCAGGAAGTGTTGGCAGCCATCTTGTGACTCGGTAGAACCTAGTCACAAGAAAACAGTAAAAAAAAAGGTTAAAAAACAAGAAAGGGGGCAGGGTAGAAACACACTGACCCCCTAGGCCTGCTCAGGGGTCCCACAAAGACCCCCAGGGCCAAAAAAGCATTTTGTTTTCACAATTTCGGCAGAAATCGCGTTGGGGTCGCGAATCCCGCTGAAATTATTTTTAAAAAACGAAGCGCGGGCTCCCGCGCTTTGTTTTTAAAAAGCCCCCAGGTGGGCCAGGTCCCGGGGGCACAGCCAATTAATTAGCGGGGGCCTGCGGGGACCCCTGGGGGCCCCCGCAGCCCCGGGGACCGCCACCTCCCCGGGGCTTATTACATTGTATGCAGGGGGGCAGTGTGGCCCCTGCAGCCCTGGGGACCGCCACCTCCACGGGGCTGTGGAAAATATGTGTGGGGGGTCCCAATCCCCCCCACGCTGCCCTGGGGACCGCCACCTCCCCAGGGCTTTCAGAATAAACCACGGGTGGCACGCTGCCCCCCGCAGCCCCGGGGACCGCCACCTCCCCGGGGCTCTGTTTAAAAATTCGAATTGATGTGTGGGGGCTCGAGCCCCCACATGCCCCGGGACCACCACCTCCCGGGGCACTCTATATTTAGAGTTTGGGGGTCCGTTACGGACCCCGTGCCCAGGCACCACCACCTCCCCGGGGCTTTGCACATGTTGGGAGGGGGGCCGCGCGGCACCCCTCCTGGAGCACTTGATGGCCCTGGGGACTGCCACCCCCCCATGGCCAGCTCCTGCAGTGTCTCGGGGTGCCCACCCCCGAGACACTGCTGTTTGCTATGGCAGGGCAGGAGCCGTGCGGCTCCCGCCCTGTCATAGCAAACTCTCCTTTGCTTCATTGAAGCGAGAGGAGGGAAACCTGCTCTCGCTTCGATGAAGCAAAGCAGGATTGCTTTTGCACAAGGGGAGCTGCATGTCTGCAGCTTCCCTTGTGCAAACCAATGCCAGCTCCCGCAGGACGCGGGGAGCCGGTGGGACCGTGAGGGCATTGGGGCTCCCCCCACGGTCCCCAACGGAGAGGCCAGGCCCCGGGGGATGGGGTCCCATGGGCCAGAAGTGGCCTGGGAGGGGGGCCACGCGCCCCCTCCCCAAAAAAACTAAAAAAAAAACGGAAAGGCCGGCCCCATAATTGGTCTTAGGAGGGGGGCCACGTGGCCCCCCTCCAAATAAAACATTTAAAAAAAAAGAAAATTCTGCCCATGCCCCTGGGGATGGGGTCCCCGGGGCCTAAATTGGCCTCAGAACAGGGGCCACACGGCCCCCTTCCCGTTATTAATTTTTTTTTTATAAATAGGGTTCAGGCCCTGGGGGATGGGGTCCCCAGGGCCCAAAAAATAGTAAAATAAGGGGGGGCCACGCAGCCCCCCTTCTAAAAAAAATAAAAAAGCTGGCCCGCCCCCTCCCTGCAGCACTCTGCAAACGCACCCCGTGGCGCGTTGTAAGTTGGGGAATTAATTCCCCTTGAATACTGAGGGTCCCTGGGGGCCAACTAGCCCACCGAGTACCTCCAGTATGCGCCAGGGATCTGCGTTGCAAAGAGGTGGTCCAAGGCCACATCCCCTTTTTACACCACTCTTCAACGCAGCTCTGTGGCGCTTACCGGAGGTACCTGGTGGGCTAGTTGGCCCCCAGGGACCATCAGGATTCAAGGGGACTTAATCCTCCAACTTACAACACGCCAGGGGCGCGTTGCACAATGGTGGAGGGAGGGGCGGGGCCTGATATGACAAGTGTGCAAACACACCCCTGGTGCGTTGTAAGGTGGGGAGTTAAGTCCCCTTGAATCCTGAGGGTCCCCGGGGGCCAACTAGCCCACCAGGTACCTCCAGTAAGTGCCACAGAGCTGCGTTGCAGAGAGGTGGTCTGAGGCTACGCCCCTTTTTACACCACTCTGCAAACGCGGCTTCTGGTGCACTGCTGGTGGGGCGATGAGGTCCTCTTGTGTCCTGAGAACCTCAGGACACAAGTGGACTTCATCGTCCGAGCAGCAGTGCGCCGAAGCCGCGTTTACAGCGTGGTGTAAAGGGGCGTGGCTAGGAACACCTCTCTGCAATGCAGCTTCTGTGGCTTTACTGGAGGTACCTGGTGAGCTACTCAACCACCAGGGACCTTCAGGATTCAAAGGCACTTAATAGGGATGTTATAGTTAGAAATTAGCATTCATAAATCCTTAGAAATTCACTGAAAAAAACCATAGGATTGAGGCACATGATAATTAGAAATTAGCATTTAAAAAACCTTAGAAATTCACTGAAAAAACCATAGGTTTCAGGGACGTTATAGTTAGAAATTAGCATTTAAAAAACCATTGAAATTCACTGAAAAAACCATAGGTTTCAGGCACGTTATAGTTAGAAATTAGCATTTAAAAAACCTTAGAAATTCACTGAAAAAACCATAGGTTTCAGGGACGTTATAGTTAGTTGGACATTTCTCTCGTACAAAACCATAGAAATTCGCCGTTATAGTTAGTTCAGCTAACTATAACTCGCGCCCCATAATGCACTACTGATGACGTCACATATTACATCATTCATGACATGGTCAGTGACATCACTGATGACATCTCAAATGACATCACTGATGACATCACTGATGACATCATCCACGTGAAAATCTGATGCACCTCCTCACACTCTAATATAACCTTTGATACACCCACTGTAAAATACAGACTACCATTTTCGTAATCATCGACACACCAATACCAGTTACTACATACGCACTCACTGATTCCTAGGTCAACACACACATCCACTCATTCACCCATACAATCACTCATACATGCAGTCACTCATCAATACAACACTATCATAAGCACTCATACACCTATACAGACACTCACACACCACCACTCATCCAGAGTTACTCACACACCTAGTCAGTCATGCAAAGAAACAATCACACTTCCATTTACTGACCTATACAGTTATACACACACCACATCACTTATTCAAACATAAACAAACGCATACTTACTCTCTTATACAATCACTGATACAAGTACACACTCATCCATACAGCTACTCTCACAATCACTGACTCTCACGTATAGTCATTTATATACTCCAACTCTCACATACACTGCCTTTTACATATGTAGTTACTTGGACATGAACCACTGAGACATCCATTCACTCACCAACACACCCATACACACACTCACCCACCCATGCAGCTGTTTCCACATGCACTCTTGAACCCATACACCCAGTGAATCAACCACTCAAACATCTATGCACAGAGTCACACACCTCCCACCCACCCACACACACACTCAGGCCCCCATACAAATACTCAGGCAACCAATCGATAACCCATATAGACACTCATGTAGCTACTGACCAACCCATGCAGCAGCTTATACAACAACAGACAGACTGATACAGACATTCACACAGTTTAGTCACTAACCCATGCATTCAGTAAGACACATGTAATCACTCACTTAAAGTCAGTCATGCATCTACTAAATCCTCCATCCAGACACTTATACACCCACTCATTCTTCAATACACCTTGGCATATATATAATACACATTTAAACTTTAAAGAAACACAAAGTCACTGGATGATGTCATCAGTGATGTCATCAGTGATCTCATTTGAGATGTCATCAGTGATGTCATCAGTGATGTCACTGACCATGTCATGAATGATATAATATGTGACGTCATCAGCAGTGCATTGCGGGGCGTGAGTTATAGTTAGCTGAACTAACTATAACGGCAGAATTTCTATGGTTTTGTATGAGTGAAATGTCCAACTAACTATAACGTCCCTGAAACCTATGGTTTTTTTCAGTGGATTTCTAAGGTTTTTAAATGCTAATTTCTAACTATAACGTGCCTGAAACCTATGTTTTTCAGTGAATATATATATATATATATATATTACATACTGGCAGTTGCCAGTAGGTAGTTATAGTTAGGATCTAGTTTCTATAGGAAGAACATTTTTTCATTTGCCAATAACTTTAGCACCGTTTAATGAATCTTCACAAATTTTTCAAAACTGATACGGAGCTCACTTCAGCTGCTGACTTGAAAGTTTTGGGGTAATCTGTCAAGCATGGGCCGAGAACCATGGGGTGCTTAAAAGCGTGTTTTCCCCATGGCAATTCCCATAGGACCTTTAGACACGGCTACATCCCGAACTGCTGAACGGAATTACACCAAATTTGGCGGGAGAGTAGATGTTGGTTCAGGGATATGCCTTTTGTTATTTGTTGTAAATCATTCAGTAGTTTTTGAGAAATTAACTGAAATTCAAATTTAGATATATAGGGACCCAGTGGGTTTGTGACTTCAACGTACAGTTACGCGAAGCCATGCGACAGAAGGAGTGCTGTAATTGGCTGGCTGCAAGCTGAAAAAAATGTTGTGGCTGCCATTTCATGAAGCGGAGCCGGAGCCGGGGGATTGATAGAAAGGAGTAAAATAATAGAAGGGATCAGGATAGGGGGATCCTGACCGTAGGGGTATATTGTAATGCAGTTTATTGGAATAATTATGAGTTCAGAAAGTAAATTATAACTTTTTTTTTAACGTGGACGTATTTGCGACCCCGGCGAGTTGCTCAACGCAGCCCCCCGTGGAACATCACAATGGAAGCACCAACCTACAAAATATGACCACTATTTTAAAAGGTAAGGCCGGTTCCGTGGGATGGATGATAGGAAAGAAGTTGTTTGAAGGGGTCAGGATAGGAGGATCCTGACCCCAGGATAATATTGTAGAGTTGAATAGAGTATTTATAATGAGTTCAGAAAGTAAATTATAAAACAAAATTCCACATAGACGGAGTCGCGACCCCATCACAGTGCTCAGCTCAGCCCTCTGTGTAACGTCGCAAAGGAGGCACGAACCTACAGAATAAGACCACCATTTTAAGAAGTAAAGCCAGTCCCAGGGGATGGATGATAGCAAATAAATTAATTGAACGGGTCAGGATAGGAGGACCCTGACCCGAGGATATTTTTGCAGAGTTGAGTAGAGTATTTATAATTAGTTCAGAAAGTCAATTATAAAACTTTTTCCACATGTATGGAGTTGTGATCCCCTTGCGGCGCTCAGCGTGGCCCCCGTGTAATGTCATGGTGGCGTCGTTGACCTACCCAAAATAAATAAATAAAAAATATTCAAATATTGATTCACTCAATAATAAAGTGACTCACAAACTGACACAGTCACGCATGTACTCAAAGACCAATTCATAGACTTCAGTACCCACTCACAGACCCACTCAGACACTGATGAACCCACTTTTAGACACTGATGCACCCAGTTACAGACCCACTCAGACACCGACACGACAACTCACTGACTCACACAAACACTGATGCACCCACTCACTGATCCACTCAGACACTGAAACACCCACTGAAAGACCCACTCAGACAGTAATTCACCCACTCATACACCCACTCAGCCAGTGGCACACCCACTCAGACACTGATGCAACCATTCACAGACCCACTCAAATATTAAGATACCGACTCACAGACCCACTCAGACAATGGTGCACCTACTCACAGACCTTCTCAGACACTGACACACCCACTCACAAACCCACTCAGAGAGTGTTCCACCCCCACAAAGTCCCATTCAGACACTAACACATCTTCTCACAGACCCACTCAGAAACTGATGCACCCCCCACACAGACCGACTCAGACATTGACACACCCAGTCACAGACCCACTTAGAGACTGACACAGCCACTCAAAGATCTAGTCAGACACTGATGCACCTACTAAGAAATCCACTCAATGACAAACCCACTCACAGATCCATTCAGACACTGATGCACACACTCACAAACACTTTGAGATACTGATACACCCACTCAAAGACCCACTCAGATACTGACACCCACTCACAGACCCAGTCAGACCCTGATGCACCCACTAACAGTCCCACTCAGAGACTTAGACACTCTCTCAGAGGCCCACTGAGACACTGATACATTGACCTATAGATCTACTCACACACTGACACATCCACTTACAGACCCACTCAGACAGTGACAGACCCATCCACAGATCTACTCAGACACAGACAGCCATTCACGAAGTCATTCAAATGCGATGCACCCCTTCACAGACCCAGTCAGCCACTGACACACCCACTTACAGTCTCTTTCAGAGACTGACACACCCACTCACAGACCTACGTAGACACTAACACACCCACTCACAGATCCACTCAGACAACAATGCACCCACTGACAGACCCACTCAGACACTGACACACCTACTCACAAACCCACCAAGAGACTGTTGCACCCTAAACGGCTTTGGAAGCACGATTCAGTAAAATGTATGAAAACAGCATTGTAAATTGCTTTAAACTGTAATTATACTACTTTATACTACTTTCCACATTGAATAAGTGAATCTATTTACTTAAATTATACTTTTACACTCCCTCTATATATATCTTTTACTACTGTTCCACCCTAAACTAAATGCCGGGCTCCCGTACCCAAAGCGACACCAGAAATACGTGCCACGACTGGACGCAACACCCAAAAATGTCAAACAAAGCTTAACCTTTTTTAAATAAGACATACACTGCTTTTTTTTGTATAACACATTTTCTCTACCCTTAAAATGAAAATCTTAAGTCTTTATATATATGTATTTTAGCACTACAAAAACCACACTAAAGTCGTGTACCCAGCGTAATGCATCACGACAGGTGCGTAACTTCTAAAATGAATCTAAATCATCATAAACATAATATTGACTCCTTACAACATTCTTTATCTGAGTATATTAGTTTTCCTCAAAGTAAATACTACAAGACATACATACATACATACATAAATACATACATACATATATATATTATTTTTGTCTACACTGCACAGAGCAGTGCCCCTTTCGCGAAGGGTCTCGTCTGGTATGCGACTTAAAAATTTGTTTTCAAGAAGAAAAAAGGAATTAAACTATACTCAACTTACAACACACTTTTCAAAACCATACAGAAACACTTACAATTATGCATTCAATTACACATATATACAAACAGAAATGCTTCCATTCACATATGCAACCATACATATACACACACATACTCATACACCCACTGACACACTTATGCATACTATTATAAAATCATTTTTATAACTTACAACTTAGAAAAAAATATTAAAAAGAAAAATATATAATTTATCACTACTAAGAACATAAGGAAAATACACCTTTGACTTACAATATGACGTAAAAACTATAGAAATTCACTTAAAAATTCAGAGGTAACAAGAACGTTACATTTAGGAAATACATTAAAAAAACGTAGAAATCCAGTGAAAAACAATAGGTTATAGGGACGTTATAGTTAGGAATTAGATTTTTTTTTGAAACCTCAGGAAGTCACTTAAAAAACCAAAGGTTACAGGGTTGTTATAGTTAGGAAATAGAATTAAAAAAACGTTAGAAGTTATAGTTAGGCCCAGATTTCACTCATACAAAACCAGTGAAATTCGGCAGTTACAGTTACCGTAGCTAACTAAAACATATATCCCGCAATGCACTGCTAATAACCCCACATAATACATCACTCATGACATGGTCAGTGACATCTCAGATGACACCACTGATGACATCATCCACAGAATCACACACAGATCAACCAACACACCAAACAACATTATATACACCCACTCCCATTCTCATACAATATAATATACTGTCATCAATGTGCCAATCAGAACCCCTAGTATTTAGTAGAAGAATGCTTAGAATAACATTTCCTAATCCATAAGAAAATTTTGGTGTTTTGATGTCAATGGGTTTCTACAGGAATGTCACATATAGAAATAATAGTAGTAATACAATGATTCACACCAATGTCACCAGAAGATGAGTGTAAATGACTACAAAACAAGTTGTCTCACTGCAATGGAAAATGTTTTCTGTATTCTTTTAGCCTTGAGGAAGTAGAGGGTTAATCCCTTCTGCAGCAAAACACGTGTTGGCTTTGTGGCTAAGAACAATATCAACCGAACAGCAGATTGAAAGAATAACAAGACAACTGAGAAAAATTCAACGTATCTGAATGGACTTTATACATTTTATACTGGTGTGTGCTAGAGGCTTCGATGACACCAGAGGGTTGAGCACAGGTTAATTTAGGGTTGGCTTGTACTTCACCCTGAAAAGGATTGGAGTTGCTGCTTGACTAGGGCTCACTCCCCAGTGAACCAACCACCCAATTTTGTACAATAGTCCACCCCCTTTACAACTTCGAGTTTGGGGGGCCTCCTTTATCTCCAAAGGCCCGCTATGTCTCACTTGAACAGCATGTAGCCACTCCCGACCAACAACTTTTGTCCTCTGTCCCTTCCCATCCTGGGAACACCCCCCATGATTGCTAGTTTAGGGTCATGGACTATCAGTATTCCGATCACCATTTCTAAATTATGGAAGATGAGATCCAGTACCTTTGTATCACCCAGCCCTCCCATATCACATGCATCAAAGTGCCTTAGCCTGACCCCAGCAATGGCATTCTGGGCCACTGTCCCACCCCACCCTCCACAACCTGTCAGGTGTGTAGTACATTCTATGGAAGTATTTAAACTGGATTCATCTCAGATGGGCCAGTATTACCAGTTCTTGGCCTCTTTCCACTGATCCTCTTTCAAGGGCACCAGATTGGACTCCCACAGTTTGCGCAGTTTGACTAACGGATCAGGGACATTTAATACCAGAGTTCTGTAGAGGCTGGATGTGCCTTTCTCTCCAATGGCAGTCATCGAGAGTCGGAATTCTAACAGGCTGTACTCCTGGAGCGCCACTGTGTGGGCTTTGTAACTATCCAGTGTGTGGCAAAGTTGTGGATAATAAAAAACTGTGATCTAAGTAGGTCGTATTTAGCAGTTAGTTGTTCATGAGACATCATGTGGGGTGTCTGTCAGATGTCTCCCAATTTAGAGATACCCAGCTTGTCCCAGTTCCTGAAGCCCTGGAGGCCCACTGTTTCGGACAACCATGTATTCATCCACTCAGCATCTCCCTGGTGAGCACCCTCTACCACCTTATCCACTGTAGTGCCTCTCTCCAGCTAATGATAGGGATAACCGTAAGGGCGTTGAGGGTCTCCTCATACAGCCAAGACAATGGTGCTTGCCCAGTGAAAGAAGTCCATTCAAGTCTCATGGCCCAGTCCTCCTGGTCTCCAAAGATCCAGTCATTGATCTCGAGCAGCTGGGCTGCTCAGGAGTATACCCCATGTCTACAGCCCACAGTCCACCATCATGGGGGGACTGTATAAATTTCTTATGGGAGACTCTGTGCCGATCCTCACCATATGCACCTATTAATACTGGTCTGCAAGGTAGCAAATCATCGAGGGGGAATCTTATAGGGGTAATGTTGCAGAACGTAGCTTTTTCAGCAGCGCCACTGTTTTAAAGAGGGCTATACACCTCATCATGTTGAAGGGGAGGGAGCTCCAGCGTGTTATATGTCCCTTAATTTTGCATAGCTAAAGGGTGATATTACATTATCAGCAGTTTACAGGGTCTCTTGATATGTACATGCCTAGTAATGAAATGCTCCAGTCTCATATCTGATCACCGAGAATCCCAGTGGCAGCTCTGGGTGGTTGCCTATCACTGGGATTATAGCTGACTTTTCCCAGTTCACTCGCAGACCAGCCACCTTGCAGTAAATTTCTAGCATACGAATCAGCCGTGGGATCAATTGGTTTTGGCATTGAACATATACAGGGACATCGTCCGCATATAAGAAAATGTGGTCTTCCATGTCCCCTTTCTGCCTCAGACCACTTACTTGCGTGTCCCTCCTAATCCATTCGGCCAGGGGTTCTATTGTGAGGGTGAATAGAAGGGGGTATAGGAGGCAGCCCTCTAGGGCGCCTCTACCTATGGGGAAGCACCGTGAGAGGACACTGTTTACTCTGACCCTAACACTTGGTTCAGTGTACAACAGGTTCACATAATTATGAAATCTGTGGCCAAAGTTCATCCTGTCCAGGATCGCATGGAGGAAGAGCAATTCGACCGAGTTAAAGGCCTTCTCAAAGCCCAGCTACATCATGGGTGTTTGTTCAGAAACAAAGTCTAGATGGGCCAACGCCTTCTAAAGCAGTGTTGGGTGACCTGGCTTGGCATGATCCCCTTTTGTGAAATTGTGCACCAAAAATCGCACCTGCTTAAATAATCTATTTGCAAGGGCCTTCGCCACCAATTTTGCCGCTATGTTTATTAGAGAGAAGAACAGTCTGTAAGATGCGCAGTCTGTGAGTGGCCTGTACAGTTTTGGAAGGACCACAACTGTGGCACCTCGGATAAAGAAGGGGAGGTTTGCTTCAATCCTAACGTCGTCCATCATTGCAGGAGACCCTAATCAATGTGGATGGAAACCATTTCAGCAATTCCACTGGGGATCCAGTCTGGCGGGGTTCCTTCCCAGGATACATCTCTTGCAAGGTCTTTAGCAATTCCTCCACAAATAGGAGACCGTCCTGTTCCTCCCTGCCATCTTGAGAAAGAAGCAGTGCTACCAGGTTTGCTGCTATGGGGTTTTGTTGTTCTGCCCTGCACAGTGGGTTCGATTGGTAAAGTCTCTCATAGTGCTGAGCGCACTTGAACGGACTTCTTTCACTTTGGCTATGGCTGTAGTGTTGTGGGCACCTACCGTCTTGCCTGTACACTTAGTGGACAAACCTATCTTCTATCAACTTAGTTTATGGATCAGTTTCCTAGTCATGCCCCCAAATTCATACACTCTATGTTGGTGTTCTGACATGGTTTCTCTGGCTCACTCTCAGCAGATTATGCTTAAGGGCCTCCCTTACTGCCTCAAGCCAACAATGTGCTTCTTCTCCCATTTGAGCCGGGTGATGTTCCAGATCCCAAATCTGTCTTTCCAAGGTTGTGATTTCTTTCCTTTTTTCCTTTTTTCTCACTGCTATGTATGCTATTATTTCCTCGATGAGGACTTCTTTCATAGCTTACCATAGCATAATTGATGGGACATCTGGGATGAAGTTCACTTTGAAATAGAATTATACCTTTTCCTTGAAATATGCCTGCTATCCAGCATCCTTCAACCACCCAACGTGTAGGCCCCAATGCTGTTAGATTTGTGTGCCCCCAGTCCTATTGTAAGCTCAATTGGCGAGTAATCTGACAGTACCCTCGGGTGAATTTTGTCCCTCAACCCCTTTAAGATTTCAGTGGAGGGAAGGAAGAAATAGTCTAATCTTGAGAGTGATCTGTGTTAGTGGTAGTAATAAGATAACTCTTGTGCCATCTCGAGAGGTTGCTGAGCACAAGAATGCTCATGTGCCAGAGTCATGTGTTGCCTCGTTCTGGCCTGCCTTTCATGCCAAGTTGCGGGTGCATAATGTCATTGAAATCCCCCCCTGCAAAGAGCACCCAGTCGAAGGCCTAGGCTCAGCATATCTGTAACTGTAGTCACCAGCAGGGTTGGTGGGATATACATCATCACCGCCATCCAGGGTAGCCCTTTATAATTAACCAGTGACCACCACGTACAGTCACATAGTGTCCAGGATGACCTCTGAAAACAGCAGGGGGAAGATTTTATGTAACAGGTATGCCACCCATCTGGAGCTCCTGGTGAACCCTGCATGATACACCTGGTTGAATCCATGACGGGTCAGTAAGGTGCTTCTATTCCCAAGTAAGTGCGTCTCTTGTGACAGGAGGATGAACGGGTCAGTTTATGCACCTGTTGGAGGATTGCTCTCAGTTTGAATTTGTCCAGCAGCCCATTTACTTTCCAGGACACTATATTGAGGTGTGTGGCGTTATCCTCCGTGGTCATGGCAGGTTATCTAACGTGTGTGTCTGAATCTCAGGAGATGTGTCCCATGTATGATGTAGTGTGGCATTTACAACTAGACTGAGTGTTCTCAACTGTCCCCCAGATTGTCTCTCACCCAACACTTCGAAATTGGAAGCATCTGTCACCCTACAAACAGACATGGCCATAATAAACAACAAACAATAATAAAATTAAACAATCACCAGAGTCTTATGTAGCGGGGAGTATCTTGCCCAATGTCAGCCTCTCTTTCCGAATGTAACATGTCACTGCTGAGAATGAATGCTAAAGTGTGACGGCGGGAGGTGGAGCATGCCCCCTCCATCTCAAAGGACTGCTTTCCTTTAGCCACTAGTGGAGTTCCCTTCCAATCAGTTGCCTGACCTCTCTGCAGTGGATGCCTTTTTCGTGTTCTCAGGCTTCGGCACTTGTTGGCTTAGTCTCTGCCTGCTGTGTCTTCACTGGCTTTTGTTTCTCTGTGAGCGGACCAGTCTCCCTCCCCAACCGCTTGAGATGTCATCAGTTCCCCTTTCTATTTTGGTAATTGTTTTCTCTCCACTGCCCAAACCCAGGCCACCTCAGGACTCTAAAAGAAAATAGCTCTCCCTTGAAACAGCACTTTCAGTTTAACTGGGTACATCAGCATACAATGAATGTCCATAGCCCTAAGCTTCTTTTTTACCTCCAAAAAGGATTTGCAGAGGAGCTGTACTTTGGCTCTGTAGTCAAGGAACAGCATAACCTTGGATTCAGCAGAGCGGATGTTTGGGGGTCGCTTGGCCTGTGCCAGGATGGTACCCTTGCCCATGTAGTTAAGCACTCTGAGTATGATTCTGGGTGGCGCCCCTTGAGGAGGCCTCAGGGACAGCACCCTATGGGCTCTCTCCCAGAGGAAGCATGAGGATAGATCAGTGTATGGGATCCCTGACTTGAACAAGTCCATAAGAAATGTATCCGGGCGCTGGCCCTCCACACCCTTCAACAGCCCATCAGCCGAAAGTTTTTTCTGAGCGACCAGCTTTCTGATTCTTCCACTCAATGTTTGAGGATTGTCATCAGTTCTCACAACCACTTAATCTCCATGTTGTGGTGCCCACCACATCCTCAAGGGATGAGATTCACCCCTCCGCCTCTGTGGTGCGAGCAAATATATTATGTAAGGCCTGGCAAAGGAAGGATACCTCCACCCCTACACTGCCAATTTTGTCATTTAAGTCTCTTTTAGATTCCTTAATCGCTTGGAGTATTATGGCTAGCACAATTGTCTCCTCCTATGTCTAGGGGGATTCCTGTGCCTCTCCATCCATGGACCCCACCTTGGCTGTTGGCGTTGTATATTTATCAATCTGCATCTGTCCCATAACCACTTTCTCCTTCCTCATCTCAATGGTTTGGTTGTACTCTGCTCGGACCTGGTGTCGTGGCCCACTACTTCTCTCTGTACAGCTCAGGCCAATGGTCCTCCTCTTTGTTGATCAGGGGGAAAGGAAAGGGGAGGTGCTTCATCAGGTGCAGGCATGGTCAGCCAGCTATGGACCTGGAGTGCTAGTGCTGGTTGGCTCTGCCACCAGGGACGTCGGAGGGGCAGGTTCTCAGGAGCCCCAAGGGAGTGCCCTGGCAATCAAGAAGGTGTGTGGTCGGGCACTGGTAGCAATCTCTGCCCCAACTTACTGTGGGATCTCAGGACCCTTCCGGGTTTCCCAAGGTCACTCCCTTCTTGTCACTCCCTGGTGTATTGACCAAGGGCCAGGCTGACACTGTGACTTGTTCACAACCTACCTGTTCCCTACCATCAGGGTGCGACCTCCCCACCGGTCTCAGGGTTGCCAAACCCAGGGCCTGTTCCTGCAGCCGCAGGTCCACTCCTCCTGTCAGCCATGGCAGCATTTGCCTGCAGATGGAGATGGAGGGAGCTGTCACCCCTCTCTTGCCTGGTACCGCTCTTGCATCCAACTGAGTGATATCTTTTGGGGCCAATCTTCCACATTCCATCTCCAATGACTGCTTCGCCTCCGATTCCCTGTAAAGGGACATGGGGACAGAGGGACCGTCGTTGTCATTCTCGCAGATCTCACCACATCGACTGCCAACAGGCCGGTTGCTGCATGGGCCATCTGCACTCTATTGCTGTTGGCTCTCCTAACTATTTCACAAGGTCCCATTCTTTGGTTTGGATGGAATGGGGATTAGAAAGGGTGAAGAAGAGAAAATTCTGGTGAGTTGCTGCCGGGATTTGTTCCCACCAGGTCGGATGTTGTACAATTCTCAGGGGTGGTGCTGAGCTCACTTAAAATGCAGACACCATCTCAGGCTGCCTGGCAACGCCACAATATACTATTGTTGAATACGTGTTAAGTAAAGCACAATTAAATTATATATGTGAATAACTTAAGGGGAGTCCACTAACTTTCCAACATTGGTTGATTATGAAGAAGAAGGCTTTCACAGTGATATTGCACATGAAATGAAATTAAAGCCTCTGGCTTTACTGAATTTACAGAAAATTGGCAAAATTGACAAAATCCGATCATTGACTTTGCAGGGTATAATATGTGTTAATTGGTTAGAAATTACTTACAGTGATTTTCTTGTATCAGATTCAAGTCAGGTTTTATTAAATATGGTCAAACGGCAGAATGCTCACATTCACTTACTTCCTAAGAACTGACTCTGGTTCTCTTGATAAAACTGAGATTCATACTGAGTCCTACACTCACTCAACACCTAGCAGAAGACAGACTCATCAAAGGTCCCACATTTACTTGCCTCAAGAAGAAATTCAGACTCATTATAATGTCAACATTCACTCAAATCCAGGTAAATCAAAAAATTGTTAGAATGCCCAATATCACTAAGAGCCTCATTTAGCATTAGAAGCAACTAGATAATCCTCCAATTTCTTTGGGAAATTCTACATACAGATGTAAGAAACTGGGTTACCGGTTGAGGAGGACTAACCCATACTCAATCAGCAGTCACAGTCCTTGTCAGGGTGAAGTCACAAGCAAACCTCAAATTAACCTGTGCTCAACCCTCTTGTAGCATGGCACAGAGCAGTCAGGATAAACTTAGCGGCAATGTGTAAAGTATTTATGCAGCACTTCAAACAGTAATAAAGTAAAAACACAACAAAAGAAAAATCCCACACCAAATTAGAAAAATAGTTTAATTTTAAAACAAGACCAGAGCAACAAAAATCCAATCATTAGAACTGAACATATGCAAGTTCTAAAGGTTTCCGTGACAATAGCACCAAAAAGCATAAAGCACCAACTGTGGATATCTAGGTGCACCGAACAGGGACAGAGTCACAAGTTCAGGCCGACTGCGATGGAGCGCGGCCATCTACAGGGACCCATTTTGACCCACTGAACAAGAGTACCTTAAATCCTGCAGATTGTTTCGAGATCTCGCGTCGAGGATGTGTCGCACAGCTGAGGGGATGCAAGGACCGGGTCAGAGATGCGACATGCAGAGTTGGTTCCAGGAAGCTGCAAGGCTGTGATGCGAGGTCCTGGTCATCGTCAAGGAGACCATCGATGAGGGGGCTTACGATGTGAAGTCCTGCGCCGAGGATGCGTCGCACACCCGCTGGCTCTGAATGTGCTGCGTGGCTTGCAAAATGGAGTCTTGATCATCGTCAAGGATACCATCAATGAGGAGCTTGCGATGTGAGGGCCTGCATCAGGGATTTGTCACACAGCAGTGGTTTCGATAGGGCTGCAGCCTGCAAGAGCAATGGAAAGTCCTGGCACAGCAAAGTCCACGCAGCAGAGGCGATGTGTCGTTTCTGCTCGGGTTACGCCACGTAGCAGAAGAGATATCTGGGAGAAATACACAAAGACTAACTGCATACTACACCTAGTCATGTGACTCAGAGTCAGGCTGCAGGCCCTAAATGGATAAGGCCTGTAATTAAATGCTACTAGTGGGCCTGCAGCACTTGTTGTGCCACTCATTTAAGGAGCCTTGCAAACCTGAATCAGGTCTGCCATTGTGGCCTGTGTGTGCAGTTTTCAACTGCGCACACATTTTTATTTGACATCTGACTTTACCATAATTTAGTGTTTCTCATTACAATTCCAAGGTAGGTCTTACAATAGTGAAAAATGAATGTAGGAGTTTTTCACTATCAGGACATGTAGAACTTAAAAGTACATGTCCTAATTCTTAAATATGTCACATCCTGCCCTGTGGGCTGTTTAGGGCTTACCCTGGGGGTGACTTATATGTATTAAAAGGGAAGGGTCAGGCCTGGTAAAAGGTTCATTATTCTAGGTCGAAGTGGAAGTTGAGAACTGCACACACAGGCTGCAATGGCAGGCCTGATTCAGGTTTGCAAGGCTACTTAAGAGTGGCACACCAAGTGCTGCAGACCCACTAGTAGCATTTAATTACAGGCCTTGGGTACAGGTAGTACAATGTTACTAGGGTCTTTTAAGAAAATTAAATATGCCAATTAGAGATAAATCAATGTTGCCTTGTTTTAAGGAATGAGCACACACACTTCAGCGATGGGTAGCAGTTTTAAAGCGCACAGAGTTCTAAGGCCAACAAAAACAAGATTGGAAAAATATTGAGGAATAAGGCAAAATGTTTGGGAAAGACCTTCCAAAGGATGACCGGTATAAGAATAGAGTGGAATGTACTCACTAAATTTCCTCCACAGCGATATTCCTATGATGGATAAATTGAGCTGGGAAGGATACTCCATATTTAGATTTAGAGATGTGTCCAGAAACTGGAGAATTTGCATTTACCACAAAACTGTAAATGAGGCCTTACGCTCCTTCTGAAACCTAGACTCAGTATACTGCTCACATTGATTCAAGTCTTAGTAAGGTACAGAGCGGGAATAATAACCAATTCCTTAGCTTGTGATAAAGCTCATACTGGGAACAGATCTCACATTCACCCATCTCCTAATAAAGACTAAGGGGCATATCATCAAGGGGCCGCGATAAAATTATCGCCGCTTTAGCGTCCGTTTTCGGGCGAAAAGCGGCGATAATTTTATCGCTTTATCAACAAGGACACGCTAGCGCGTGTTTCCTCTCCTTAGCGCCTGGCTTCTTTCCGCCTCGCCTCGCATCGCTAATGAGATGCAAGGTAGGCGTGCCACGTAAAACTTCATTGTAATATATCGCTAAAGGGCCTTCGCGATATTTACTAGGCTGTCCCGGACACGCGTAGTGATTTAAAAAGGCGCGCTAAGCGCGGTTATCGCCGGTGTCTAACGTCTGCAAAATTTCAGACTTGCCTATCTGTATGATGGGAGGTGGATTATAAGGCTAAGTCCCTATCAACAAGGATTTCCCTATCCCTGCAGTTTTATCGCTGGATTTCCAGCGATATTACTGCATTTCGCCGCTTTTGCCGGATTTTTTATCGCCTCGGTGATACGCGTTGTTAATAACGCGCTAACCGGGCGATAAATTCCAGCGATAGACGGCACTAAATAAATAAGCGATAAGCGCGCTTTGCGATATTTATCGCCGTCTATTGATAATATACCCCTAAATTCACTATAAATTGTCACTCACATTTACTCAGCTCTGGATAAATTTCAGTCTTACCTCTTGATCTGGTAAGGACACACTTAGCTCTTGCTAAATCACTGCCTTACTGGATACAATTTGTGGTATGACATATCACACCTATACACTACTATCAAGATTAATTTCATAAACCTATTTACTATGATATTGTGCAGCAATTGCTGACTCACAAAAACTAATAAACAGAAATAAACTTCTGGTGGTTTTTGACATTGTTGCCTGTGTTCTCCTAGAACGCAGTTCAGCATGCCATACTTGTTATCTTATGTTTTGTATTGCAATTGCATTTTTACAGTCTTGAGGGATGTCCACATTGCTAATCCTTTTGAGTCAAGTGACCCTCAACTTGAGCAGGTGGAAGAGAGAAAGACAGAGTGCCTGAACTTACATGGCTTCATTTAAAATTATTAGAATGGTGTGGGTTAAAAGGATGAACCTTGGGGTAAGTGCTTTAATTGTCTGTGATGAGCAACACCTTGCCCTTATCGTGTTGCTACAGTTGTGCGGAGGCACAGTTTGGAGTGCACTGAAGCAGAGAGAAGGACAGCTGCATTTGTATCAGTGTATGTCTTGCCTTCATAGGAGGTTGGTTTTGGTTCTTGAGAAAGTATGATCCTATATTGTATCTAGGAGAAGAGCCAACACTTCACCACCTTCCTGAATTTAAAGGGCACTTGGATGGTTCTAGCATTTAGTTGGAGGGAACCCATATGTTTGCTGCCTGTAAGGTGACAGAGGTTCCACCAAATTGTCACTTTTTACAGGATTGATGACCAGCAGGAGTGCCAGTCTACAGCGACGGTTTCTAATCTGTATCTTCGAAATTTTACTTGAACAAAGTCTGGGCCCATGCTGTAAATGCACATGTGGGCAATGCAGCTTGTACTAAATAAGCAGCATCTGGCCATGTATAGCCAATGAAATGCTTGTATAGCTGGGTAGCATGGTCATGCAAGTGAAGAGGCCCTGGCTATCTGGCTGCTTCATTTTGAATTCATTTGAATACATACACTTGAAATAAGAAGTGAATTGGACTTTGCAGCCCTCAAATGGAAAAATTGAAATAAAAAGTGAATTGGACTTTGCAGCCCTCAAATGCCAAAACACCCAAAAATTAACCTCATTCAACTTACATAATTTAAAGAGTTTATGTGCATTTTTTCTTGCAGCAGAGCTACTCTTCCTCTCTCATTCAAGGCTCATACCTTTCTCCCTTGACTTTCGGTAATATAATCAGGGCAGAATTTCATAGATGTGTTACCTACATAGACTGGACAATCTGGTATAAAGTTCTGGAAGTAAAAAAGAAGAATTTGAAGGTCACGCTGACTTCTGACGGATGTCAGTGTGTCTGTTATAGGATGCCAATATGTTGGAAATAGACTGTCTAAGGGGTATATTCACAAGAACGTGCGCTAAACATCTCCAATAAAGGTTAACGCAACTTTACACATCGCAGTCTATCGCGGGAAAATAACCCTGTGTTAACGTGGAATTCACAACACGGCGGTATCATGCGATAGTTTCTCGAAAACGCGGCCAATGTCCGCGATACAACCACCGCGACGGCGATAAAAACACAAACCCCAACGCGAAAAAACATGCGATGGGCCAAACCGCGATGAGGAAATCAGCGATAAGCAGTGCCAGGCCTGCAATACACACACGGCAGGCGGGAAAATCACTACAAAAGTAGAAAAAACCCACAAACACAAAATAACCAACACCGAAGCACCATGGAGGCAGCCGGAGCAGGCGCAGAGGACGAGCGGAACCCCACAAGCACCCCGGACGACCAGCCTGGGACCTCGGGGACAGGGAAGGGCAAGGACAAGAAGAAGAGGAAGATGCGATTCGGTCCGCAGGAGAATAGGATCCTGGTCACGGAGGTGATGGAACACCATCAAGAACTGTTCGTCACCTACAACGTGTCATTGGGCACCAAAAATGGAATATGGCGGTCCATCGTGGACAAGGTGAATGCCGTCGGAGAGCACAGGAGGTCAATGGACGAGGTCAAGAGGCGATGGATTGACATCAAGCGCAAAACCAAGGAGAAACTCGCAGGCAAACAGAAGGTAGCAATGCAGACTGGAGGTGGGAGTCCAGCGCCACAGCTGGATGACAAGGAGGAGCTGGTGTTGACAGCCATCAGCGTGGAGACCGTGGCAGGAGTTGGGGGAGCGGACACTGCTCGACATGACACAACACAACAGCAACAGGGTGAGTAACCACCAGGTACTGGGGGGACGGGGGGACATGGCCACAATGGCACACATGCACAATTAAGCAGAGCACAGTGCACACCCACAATGACTCTGGATGAAACTGTCACAATGTACATTGCCATGCTGTCTGAATGTGAACATGTACCATGCGGCTACATACATGTGGACACATTGTAATACACCATCTCCCCTTCACATTGCAGAGGCACTGTCAACACCTCCTGCAGAGCAGTCCCAGCCACTCTTCACTGATGACGAGGAGGACACCCCCAGCATCGACACCCAAGCCCTCCAAGACATCATTGACATCATCCGCAACTCACCTCCAGAATCAGGGCACCCCAGCTGCATCGAGGAGACCCCACCCACTCCACAAACCACCCAGCAGGAGGCACCCACAATCCCGGCTGTCTCCCAGGACCCCCACGAACAACACATGGCCTTCCAACGCCGTGTGTTGGAGGGCCAGAGGGAGATGGCTGAGCAGGTGCGGGTGGGGTTCGACCTCATGGCTACCAAACTTGACGCCATCCATGGGTGTCTAAGTCCCATCAGTGACCACCTCCAGTCCCTAACGGACACCCACAGGCCACTCCATGGTCTCCAACGAGCCCTGGCTGACATCGCTGGAGTCATGACTCGGAGACAAGAACACCTGTCCGCTCAGAGTGGCTCTGGCGATCTCAGCCGTGAGCTGGCACACATGCGGAGGCTCATGGAGGACATGGTACGGATGGAGGCGGAAAGGATGGCAGCCACCGCTGCACATCAGCAAAATGTAGCTGGGATCTACCATGCCCTGCAGATCCTCATCATGGCATTGCTGCCACAAGGCGTGGCGCAGATGAATAATGCTGCTCCTACACCATCCACATCTCCGCCCCCTGGTGTGTCAGTGCCTCACAGTGCGGCAGACATTTCCACTCCGGCACCTGATATGTCACTGCCACACAGTGTGGCCGACAATCCACCTCCGGCCCCTGATGTGTCAGTGGCACACAGTGCTGCAGCCGGAACTGCACCACCCACAGGTGAGGCAGAGCACACATCCGAGGACGAGGACGTGGATGGGATTGAGATCAGAAGGAGGCACTAGCATTCATTTCCGCCAACTGGCCTGTTGCTGCTTGGTGCCGCACATGGCCCCATGACCTTCCACTGACCCCCAATACACTCTGCTGCACTCACCTTGGACCGCGACATGGACTGCCATATCCTGTTTGGTGACCAATGACACGGCGACCAGACTGCGGACTGTACTCTTCCTCTTCTGCTGTACTTGTCATTCCCTGATGGACTCTGGCTGGCCCTCCACGGGCCCATATTGTGAAGTGGGGTTGGCAGGGCCCTGTACTGCTCCAGCTGCAAAACTCCACTGGATGTGCATTAAACATTCAGAAACGCACTGCTGTGTCATGTCTTTCATCATTCAAGTATGAATGTGTGGATGAATGTAGGGTCAGTGATTCCCCCTAACGTCAATGATGCTCATCTAGTGGGATTCCAGTCAAAGTGTGCTACATTGCCGATTGCGTTCCGGGTGCCGTAGACACTACAACAGGGACACACGCATCAGTCACTTCCTTGTCCGGACATGCACTGAACCACGCCCAGAGCCCCCGAGTCATTGTTGCAAGCCCTGCGCTGGTCCGGCATATGCCAGGCAGGACCACTGCGCTTACGCTCCGAGGGGGGGCCACATAGCTACATGTCGCAGGTTTACACTCTAGTGGTCTGCAGGTCACTGGTCTAGTTGTCAGCATGTCACGGCCACTCCCTGAGGGCAGGTTTGCACACACACCACACCCATCCGGCACAGGTGTCACAGGCCATGTGACCCCGCCAATATAAGGGGCCGACAACATCACATTCCCCACTGCCGGAGGTGACTGGATGTCGGACATTCCATGATTCTCAATCATAAAGGGCCCATGAGTTGTTGCACACAGGGTTAGTGGCACCCGAAGCCATGCGGCCGTCACAGGCCTACCACCACGTGGCGCTGACTGGGGTTGCACAGGGTTAGTGGCACCTGAAGCCATGCGGCCGTCACGGGCCTACCACCACGTGGCGCTGACTGAGGTTGCACAGGGTTAGTGGCACCTGAGGTCATGCGGCCGTCACGGGCCTACCACCACGTGGCGCTGACTGGGGTTGCACAGGGTTAGGCGCACCGAAATTGCTGAGCGGGTGTGCAGCCTGCGATGATGACGTGTGCACTGATGTGGTCTCTGCCATTGATGCCTCAGAACTCAGCGTCATGTGTGGGACCTGCTGGGCCGCGGTGCGGGTCTGCATGATGTGGAGCATGCCATGGTCGCGGGACCGGGGCCTGGAGCTTGCACGTGCACGTGGTGTGCCCACTGCGGGGCACACCGTTGGCGGCAGGTGAGCAGTGGGGCCTGGGTGCGCAAGGGTGGACAGCCAGCGCTGGCCGGCACGAGGGGCTAGGGTGCGGCTGCATGTGTGCGCAGGGGCGGACAGGCGTTGTTGCAGTGTGCAGTGAGATGGACTCTGCCATGATTGACTCTGGCCTCGATTACAGATTGCAGACCTGGTGGCTTGCAGTGTATACCAGCACGTGCTTGGAGACACACCGGTGGCAGCAGGTGAGCAATGGTGCCTGGGTGCGCGGGGCGGCAGTGTCCCTCCCTCTCTCTCTCTCTCTCTCTCTCCCCTTCCTTTCCTTCTTTCTCTCTCTCTGCCTTCCTTTCCTTCTCTCTCTCTCACCCTCTCTTCCTTTCTCTCTCTCCTTCTCCCTCTCCCTTTCATTCTTTCTCTTACATTTGCTTTGCCCAGGAGAGTAAATTTGTGGCGTTATGTTATGACATAGATACTTGTAAAGCACACTGTCGCAAAAAGCTTCTTGGTGCTAAATCTGAACAGTATTATAGTTCAAAGGAAAATGAGTTATTGATTTAACAACAGGGTTTTAGCTGCTTTCTGAATACTGCCAGAGTCGGTTGAGACTGAAGGTTCAACTGAAGAAAATTCCAGAGCCTAGCAGCGCAACTGAAAAAGCTCTATTGCAGTAAAGTTCTCTGCAGGAGAGAGAGTTATAGAAGAGAAATTGATTTGCAGAATGTGGGGAGTGGGAGGGAGCATACCACTTAAATTTTGAGGCTAGAAAGAGAGGAGATTATCAATACATTTTTCTATTACAATGGTTAGAGATTTTAAACAATATATCACCACAATAGACCCTGTGCAAAAGGCTGAGGACAGGATAACTGTTTTCCCATTTTTGGTACCCAGTAAGCAGTCTGGAGTCCCATTGCCCACAGAGCTCTGCACTCCTCCTCACCCTCCTACCTAAACAAGAAACTGAAAATTTCCAGAGCAAAAAGGGGTTCCAGAAATGCCCAATACCTGCTACTGGAACCTCCCACCTTCAGCTGAGAACGATACATGAATCCAGTCTTCCTCTGGAAGGACCACTAGAATCTGGAACTCTTTGACTCCCTCACTCCGTCTAACCACCTGCCTAGAAACCTTCAAAAAGTACCTCAAACTCCTCCTTTTTGACAGACATCTTGGTTAGTTTACCCTCAACCAGACTTATGTACTCACTCCACGGCGTTCTGACCCACCTTCGTTATTTGACCCCACCATCTAAACTGATGCTGTAAATGTGTATTTCCTTTGCCTCATTGCTATAGCTGTTTCTTGCGGTTACTCTTGCACACATCCACTGAAGTAATTATTTGAGTTTAATTACTAGTAATGTAACCTGCTGCAACCCTTATATGCCGCTTGTTGTAAAGCGTTCTGATGCCTTCTGGCCATGTCCGCGCTATATAAAATTGCAGTTAAATAAAAATAATTAAATTCTTCTCAAAACACCAACATTTCTGATGATTACGAAAAGCAAATGTGCCTTCTCTGTACCAGCCACAAAGAAATGGAGGGGCTTATTTATGAGCCCTTGTGTCACTTTTACGCTGCCGGTGCATCACTTTTTGTGACGCACCAGCAGTGTAAAAAATGCGCCATGGTGCGTCATATTTACAAAGTGACGCATCTAGGTAGATGCGTCACTTTGTAAACCCCTGCGCCACATTATACCTGCGCCAGGTATAATGTATGCAGGGGGGGGCGTTTTGACGCAACAAAGAGTCGTAGAAGTGACGCAGTGAAATCTATAAGATTTCACTGCGCCATTTCTTGGACGCTAATGTGTCAAAATCTTACGCCTGCCTCATGGCAGGCGTAAGACTGACGCAGGCTCTAACAACATGGGACTTGCCCATGTGAAAGTACACATTGCTGGAGTTGCGTCACTTTTGTGACACACTCCAGCAATGCGTCACTTTTGCGCCTACAGATACGTCAGAAATACTGACGTATCTGTAACTCCTTGCGACATGATGCGTCATACTGTAAATATGACGCATCATTCGTGTCGCAGGGAGAGCGCAGTGAAAAGTGACGCATCGCTGTTTTCACGCAGCGATGCGTCACTTTTCATAAATAAGCCCCGGAATGTCTAGACCCAACTAGTTGAGAAGCACCATAAATGTCATTCTTTTCAGCCAAAATTGTATCACCTGATTATTCTAACTGCCCTTTCCTTTGTAATTTCTTTCTCTTCTGTTTTTCAGCAGTTTACCACCGCGCCAAGAAACCCTTCTGAGTGTATGTATGCTATACAAAGAGGAAAAATGCATAAATACATATAAAATGTGATGTGATATAAATCCAAACCTGTTATGCGGTACGTTCATTAATTCCTTAAAAATACAGTTTCCAGAGACCCCTCCCAGGCATTTATTCTCATATTTTCGTAATCTTTGTTTTGGGTTTCATTTAAGTACAATACACTCAGAAAATGCTTTCCATTGTGTTGAGGCGGATAGTCAAAGAGCAGATGGTGTTCCGTGCCACAAATCTGGCTTAATCCAGTTACCAGTGAAGATTCCAAACAAACTTGCATCTATGTTTAGATGCATTTCGTGCTGTCGTTAAAGGGTACGTTTTATGGCATTTCCTATGCTCTGACAAGCGCACATATCCTAGAGAGGAAAAAGGAAAGAGTCTGATACTGCCATGTCTTTCCGTCTGCGTGTGATTCCACCTTAAATGCCCTTTGTTTACTTAAAATTAGACCTCAGGGGCGTTCTTGGGAAAGCGAGAGACGACATTGTCCAGGAGTCACTAGGGAGCTCATACTTTAGCGAGCAGGAGCCTGAAACTCAGCGAGTCACCTGGCTGACTTTCCCTGGCAGTTTGTCGTGAGTGTTAGTGGAAACTTCTCAAGACGAGTGCCACCCTGGGGGTTGGAGGGTGGAAGTTTCAAAGCGCCCGTTCCCATCTCTTTTCGGCCAGTGACGGAGTCTACCTCCAGACAACCTGCCCCGGACAGTAATTACGGGGTTCCACGCCACTGGCTGTGACCTCACTGTCATTGTTCGCCCAAGGGCAGGATTTGAACAAGACACTGAGGTGGAAGTTGTGTTCTGCAGTACAGACTTCCTCTCCATGGCGCTATCTTTCCTTTTACTAAAGAATTTTCAGGACACATCCTCGGTGGCACCCTCTGAAGAAAGAATGGGTCATTGTATGTTCTTCTTTGCTATGGCTATTTTAAAGCTTTTGGGAAATGATTCTCCAGTATTGAAATGCAACATTGACGACACTGTATTAATAGGTGTTTGTGTTGTTCTCTTGCCAGTCACAGTCAATCAGTCAATCAATATTTGCTTTATTCGATTCAAATATTAAATCATAAAAGCACAAGAAATATCATTCAACATTTAAAAATAAGCATTCATGATTTAGAAGTTTATCAAACTAAAAACTGAATAAAATCAATTACAATTACAATAAATATGAAATAACAAACAGATTACAAAGTGTTAGCCACATGCTCAGGTAGTAGCAAAATCATCATGTGTCTCAGTTAGTTTCAACAAGAATTGGACCTTGCATCGATGACCTTGTTCTAACCACCCCTTTCAAGTATTTTACAATGTAACTAGTGACAGTTTCATCAGCTAGAGATTGAAGCCGTATAAATGCGGGTCGGCATTGCCTCAGGCCTAGCATCTTCAAATAAGGCACAATCCATCTACTCCTGAGTACCGTATAAAATTTACAGAAAAACATAATGTGGATTGTCGACTGATTAGATACGTTGTCACAAGGACGGGGGCATAGAGAACGTGACCAAACGTTTAATTGGGGAAATGTAACCAGGTTGTGAAATTGCCTAAGCGTAGGCACGTCAGTAAGAATCTATCATAATTACTTGGGGTACATAATAAGTACGGTTGTATCCCTGTTTGAATCAAGAGTAATTGATTGGCTCTGACTGTCTGTTTCATAATGTTAGAAGACAACCTGATCGTCTCCAGGTGATTTAAACATAATGTTTTTAAGTCCTTCCTCGAGATATGAATCAAAGAGTCAGGATTGTTAAACAACTCAATGTGGTCTAGGTCACCAAAAAATGTTTTAATGTAAGCAAGCCAGGGAATGTAATTTACCTGCTGCAGTTTCAAACAATCTAGAATCACTTCCCGATTTAGGCCTGTAGACACCCCTGTCCAGACCTTATGCCATAATAAAATCGGCTGGATTTTAATAAGGTCAGACAGGTATGGCAGGCCCAACTCGGCATGGCAGATGTAAGTAGCTGTGCTATCAGGAACAGCCAAGAGGTATCTCAGAAAACTATTTTCAACTTGTTGGAGTGGCTCCACATTTACATGGCCCCAGATGCCAGCCCCATACAAGGCAACAGAGATGCATTTGGCTTTATATATTACAAGGAAGTCATCAATAGGGCGCTTGCCCAGCCTCCTTGCAAAATTAATCAGAGCACCTGTAGCTTGAGCAAAAAGTAATTTTCTGCAATTGACAGCTTTTGCCCACAAACCCCTATTATCAAAAACAACCCCCAAATATGAAAAATGATCTACAAAGTCTAGTTTCCCGTTATGTATAAAAATGTTGCGGCACTTTACACTGGGCTTGGTACATTTCATGACAAAGGTTTTTGAGATGTTAACTTTAAGGTCCAGGCTTGACATATAGGATACGAAGCTCGTCACTATTTTTTGCAGACCATTCGGGGTACGGGCTAACAGGACCGCATCATCAGCGTATAATAATACGCCGATTGCCCAGTTGCCAATGCTGGGCAGATCTTGACATTCCCGTCCTAAAAAGTCTCCCAAGCTATTTATATAGAGGGTAAAAAGGAATGGTGCGAGCACACACCCTTGCCTTACCCCCTTTCCAATGGGAAAACTATAACTAAGCTCACCCGTTCTGCCATAACGAACCCTGGCCCGGGCCTCTAAATAAGATTGTTTTAAGAAGTTAACTAATTGACCTTTCACCCCCATTTCCTCTAGAATTTGCCAAAGCTTTGAGTGATTGACACAATCAAACGCTGAGCTCAAGTCAGCAAAACACATATACAGACTCCCTTTTTTTGCGTGGACATATTTTCCTGTAATAAGGCTCAGGTTCAGTCTTTGTTCGATTGTGCCCAGACCAGTGCGAAATCCGTACTGTAAATCTGAAATGATACCTGTATCCTCAGCCCACGTCTGCAATCTATTTAAGACCACATGCCCGGCGACCTTTACTAGAGAGTCCAGCAATGAAATGGGGCGGTAGCAAGCTGGGTCATTGCGATCACCTTTCTTAAAGATGGGGACGAGGGCGGACTCTGTCCAGGTCGGTGTGAAACCTTGAACACAGCACGCCCTTAGGACCAATGTTAGAAGTGGACCCCACAACTTAGGGCATGATTTGAAAAGGTCCACAGGTACACAGTCTGGGCCCGGAGCTTTGTTCCCAGCACTAGCGTTTATAGCCTCAATCACCTCATCCACCTCGAAATCGAGGCGGATGGGGAGATGGCTACAAGGGCCCAAACCAGGGCCCACACCAATGGCGGGAACAGAGCCACTGCCATATAGTCTAGAAAAAATTGTATTCTCGAAACTAGGGGAGTGTTTGGGGGCCAAGAACGGTGCATTTACAGCCTTCCAAAGGCCTTTCATGTCCTTTAGGACAGAAGCTTGCCTGAGTGCCTGCCAAAATTCAGTGCGAATGGCCTCTTTACGTACTTTAAGGGATGTTTTATATGCCAGCCTTGCCCGTTTTATTTCACCCCGGTCTCTGGTCGGCTTATGCAAGGCCGATATCAGGGCGGCATGCGACTTACTACACTGAGTGTCAAACCAACGCGACCTCTTGTTGGAGGTGCTTTTTGATTTAGTCATTAAGTTTGTTTCAATAGCCTTTGAGATTTGTTGAAAGGAATTACGGATAACTATATCCGCTGCCCTTTCATCTAGGCAGGTCTGAAACTCTAGATTATGATTGGCTAGAAGTGTCTTAGTTAATTAGAAGGTTTCCACTCCCGCCCATCTGATGGAGTATCCGTTAGTCCTATTTATGGCAATATCTTTTAGTGGCTCTGTAGGTAAATGTCCAAGGGATACCACCTTAGTCGGCAAATCTAAGTTAAAACTGATTGGAAAGTGATCACTAAAAGCTACTGTGTGGGTTTTAAAATTAGAAATTCTATCCGCATGTCTATTTGATATTAGAAAAAAGTCTATTATTGAGGACAACCCCCGACCATTAAATGTACTACTAAAGAGGATCGGCGGTGAGCACAGATAATTAACAAAGCCTAAATCCAGGGAATATTTAACTGTATTTAGCATTTCTCCAATAAGTGAATGTGAGAAATGGGAGATGTCTATATCATCATCATGTGAGAGTCCACAATGTCCATCATACACTTGACTACAAGGATTCACATTAAAGTCGCCTCCCCAAATTACACAAAGTTCTTTGGATATATTCCCTTGAATAGCCGACAAGTCCGCCAGAAACTGCCTAATAACTTCATTCATTTCTGTAACAGGAATATTATTATAAAAATTAATAAGAACGATACAATACTGTTTATCAATACACAATTTTAAAATTTGATAAAACATATTGGATGCCACAATAGCCACCTTTCTGAGGTTCAACCTGTGTGATATAAAAATACCCAAACCCCCCTTGCTTCTCCCATGACTAGAAGGCACAGCCGGAGTTAGAAAGGTTTTGAACCCATTGATATGTAAAGTTTCAGTTATCCAGGTTTCCTGACTACATAAAATATCAAAATCATAAATAAAATCCAGCCAATCCAGGTTACTTAGTTTAGTGTTTAGGCCTGCCACATTCCATGAGAGTATAGTCAAGTGGCTAACTCTGGAATCGGCCCTAGTAAGATGTTTTGTGTAACCACAGTTTGAGCTATGGTTTGTTGTACAGGAAGTGACATCACTCAATAAATGCAGGTTTTTGTTGTTTCCATCTAACATGAGTGGTCCCTGGTCACTATTATCAGGTGCAAAATTAATGTCAGTCATTTCCCTGTTTACCCAAATGGCATCAATTGGCCCAATACATTGATCAATAGGGCAGATTGCCTGATTTTCAGTATGTTTCTTAAGATTATGGGTAAACTTCTTTGGGGCCACTGGTGGAACCTTTACAGTATTAAAAATATCACTTTCACGCCCCTTTTGTGGTACAGAACTAGGGTTTAAAGTAAGTCAGTCTATGTCTTCCAGGGATGGCAATATATCAAAACTATTTTGAACCGGTATACTAAACTGCTGGTAAAAACTGGTGGTAATCGGTCTCTGTGTTGTGGGCTGATGGAAAACGTTTTTGGGGGGGTAAAAATATCCTAGGGGCAGAACATTTATCCCATTTTGTATCACAAAATCACAACCAAGTCTGCAAAGAATCTCACGTACCAAGCTTGGTGATTTAAAAGTGAGAACGATGCAGTCCCCTGGAAGTGTTTTTTCACTTCTCCCTACCCACCCTACCCTTCTGACCATTTTAAACTCGCTAAACAAGGCCTCAGTCAGCCCGGTTTTAGTCCCGAGCCAGCAGAGAGCCTTGTTTCTTAATGCCTCCCAGGATTCATTTGCCTCAGAGACAGAGTGTGGCACATTTGCTAAAATTATCGTCAATGGGGTAGCTTCTGGAGGCAGGCTAAGCCTCACCTCTTCCTTCTCCATAGGGACAACAGGTGGGGTGAATACCTTAGTGGTGACACAAGGCTTAACATAAACAGAAACGCAGTTTGAAAATGACCCAGAAGTGTTCTTGGGTCCTGCGAGCGCTCTATCTATTACAGTAGGGGCCGTAACCTGTCGTGGGGGAACTGGGGCACCGCCTTCTGCTACTACGGTGTTATGCAATGCACTAGAATCGCAGGTTCCCTGGCCTTTGCGTAGTAGATCTTCAATGGCTGATAACCTGGCAAATAGGTCCACTGAAGGAGCTATAGCTGGAGTACAGGATACTGCTAGGCCCATACCCTCCCCCATGGAGTTAACATGCTGTGAAGATCCAATTTGACTAATCAGTTTACTTACAACAAGGTCCATATGGTCTAAACGAGTCTGAAGTAGAGCAAAACGGGTTTCAAGCAATTGGTCCATATGAGCACAAACACAAGCACTACCCATAGTGTCCTCGCCCCCAGTGTTCAGAGTGGCGAGCCCAGAAGCAGAGCTTGAGGTAGGGGTAGCGTCAAATTGAAAGTCAGTTTGAGTATAAACAGTGCGTGCTAAAGACGCCTCCTGGTTGATTAATCGAGGCCGCTTTTGTTGATTTACCTTTTGAGTCCTATCCCCTCTTCTTTTCTTCCCAGTCTGTTCTTTCGCTTTGGTCATGGGATCCTCAATAGAGGATTTGAGAGTCTTCTGCCTAGTGACCATACTTGTCCCAGATGGCATATCTGTAAGGGATAATACAATTTCGGGGATGGGCCGAGACTGGTCGTCAATAGAAGGGGGCAAGCAAGTTAAAGGAGTGTTACCCGCAACCATGGGACCTAAAGATAATCGCCTTGGCGCAGCTAAGGGTTCAAGCGACAGGCGCCTCTCCGTAAGTGCAATCTCGTGGCAGAGCACGGACTCTGCCCTGACAAGAAAGGCGTCCAGAGTGCCTTCCACTTTACGGTTACTAATATTATACCACAATGAACAACTTAAGAGCTTAACAGAGGGGTATGGCGTTACAAACAATAGATCACAAACAACGGCACGATGGATTAGCAAATGAATATAAAACTTGCAGGAATAGTAACCATAAGAGGTGCGGTGAGCACTCGAACATTCGATGGGACCACTACCTTGAGATGATGCGACAGCCCGTAGTTCAAATGCAGTTCAGTAAGTATCAGTGCCGTGGCCCAGCCCAGCCTCTTCTGGTCGGTGACGGGCAAGGACGGGCCCACCCTTGGCCCGGGCTTCGCCCGCGTGCGTCCTGCGCTGCGGGTGTCGAGAGCACTTTTAAAGCGCAAGGCTGTCAGTAAGCTCCTCCTGCAAGGCAGAGAATGCTGGTCGTTGTGGTCCCCAGCCAGTCAACGAAAGAATGCACAGCAGGGCGCCAGTCACAGTCACGTTAGTACGAAATATCTAACTGGATCTCGAGTCAACGGTCTAAAGTGAAAGTCAACACACATATAGTTATAGCGCATGTAATAACAAGCCAAAGACGTCACATGCTTTTGCAATTCCTAGTTGAGCTGAAGCGCAGTGGATATTAAGCGAGTGAGTGGATGGAGGTGCGTTTCTAGGGCTGACTTGAAGTCAATTAACCCAAATTGTGGGCCTGATTTAGATCTTGGTGGGACTCCCGTCGTCCCTCCATGGCGGCGGTTACAAGGACTCCGTTGAGCTGACGGAGTCCCTCTTGCTGTATTTAGATGTGGGATTGCTGAACCTCCGTCCGCATCGACAGACTGTTTACCATTGTGAAAGTGGCACACCTCCGTCGAAGCGGCAGACTCCGTTGCTGGTTAACAATACTCCTTCGCCTTCAAGCCGGCAGGTTTGCGTCGAGCGGATTTAGATTTCCCCATTGAGCTGGTGTTGTCCTAACGGCGGTTTCCTGACAGAGTGAGTCCTCGGTGTAGTGGATACTGGTTAAGTACCACTTTTATAATGTGTCAGTACACATTTAGGTTATGTTTGGCTTAAAAATATATGTAGGTAATGTGTCATGCCCCTTTTTGTACCTATAGCATAGCACACATACAACATATACACACTATTGAATGTACACCCACATGCACCACAAACACAACACTCACAACCACCACAACAATAAAAAAAAACATTGCAATGCAGGTGTGTTCAATTTACAATGTTAAGTTGTAAAATGTACATTAATGAAATACACGGAAGAATAAAATTGCATGTAAGGGCAATGTAAAAATAAACAAGGCTAAAAGAAATGTACAAACATGATTCATAGTAAGACGCGTACAAACTTACCTTTGATCCCGGCGACAATGGAGTTGATTAGTGTTGTGGTCAAGTTGTAGCAGCAAAGGACGCACCTTGACAGTGGTGTTCAAGATGGAAAACGAAGTGGGAAACAGTAAAAAACATATGTTTTTACCTCATTTCCTTCGAATTCGCCAACTCAAGTATGAAGGTATCCCCGCCACAGTGCTCCCAATGGAAAGGCACATCGTGATTAGGCTGGTGGAAATCCTGGCTGGGCTCCCTCCGACAGCCGCTTTTGCCTATGGTGCCATTGACTCTGGAGGGAAATCCTGGCGGAGTTGGCAGTACTCAGACGGTTTTTCGTCCATGACCCGCCAACATCTAAATCGAGCTGGCAGACCACCAAGTAGACGAGTGGTGAAACCATCGAAAAAGTGACGCAGGACAAGATCTGCCAGGATCTAAATCAGGCCATGTATTCGCAAACTCTGCACTGGTTCTCCATTTAAGACAAATTCGAGATATTCTTGTCAAATCCCATAGGTCCTTGCATGATCTGAATTCAGGCTTCATCTCACCCGAGCTAACAAGCTCAGCTCGTCATGCTGCGCAGTGCTCGTGTGCGCATGACGAGCTGAGCTCGTCATGAACCCGCCCACTCAATGAAACGCCCCGCACAGGGCGAAAATCGGCCGCGCACCGAAGGGGTTACTCTTTTGCTACAGGTTTGACCTTGGGCAGGTATAAACATCATCACCACATCTCTGTGGGTCTGAACTCAGTAACTTCTAGGCATAAGGAGATATACAAAATAATCATCTTGATCTTTCAATGACACATGGATTTACCACCAATGCACCTACTTTTTAATTTTTGTTTTTCTAATTGGCCCCTTCATGTCCCTTTTCCTAATTTGTGTACAGCAACTACATCGATGCACAGGTTGTACTTTAAGTAAGAGGAAGCTACAAAATAGATTCTATTCGCCGCCTTCATTTCATCAATGATGCAATCCCAGCTGAGACACCAGTCTTCTGGCTCAGCCTAAATGAGTCCAAAACGAAACTGTAGATACGTTAGGCTGCACATACATTTTCAGGTGCCAAAAAACCCTTCACTAAATTTTGTCATGTTCAACGTTACCACAGAAAAAACAAAAACTAGTGGGTGGAGTGAATTTGTAATTGAATTCGTCCACCGACTACCTGAGTCTTTTTGGAGAATTAACTCACTCTTGGCACAGGGCCACATATAAAGATAGCCAATGTTAATGTAGGCACTGGCATAGGAAAACAAGTTGAATCCTGTAAAAAATGGACCTCCCTAATTCAAAATATGCGATTCACAACCCAAAATTACCCTTCTGGACTGATGTAATGGGTACTACTCCAAGGCCTGTCAGAGAAGCCCACAACCAGGGCATATATCTTCACACTGCCCTGTCCTTAGAGCAACTTACATCCAACATCTCCATTTTTGGCAACTACAACATATAGACTGCAAGCCCTAGTACTGTCCAGCGTAAATTATGGTTACGTCTATTACCTGGGTTTCCCAGAGAAAGAACTCGCATGCCTTCAATAGGCTCATATTGCATCTGCTCGGCTCATTACCGGGAGCCCCTGACAGTGTGATTCTCTTCCATCCTTAGACAAGTGCACTGGCTTCCCATTAAGAAGCAAATCCTCTTTAAGGCTATGTTAATCCTGTATTGTGTATTAGACTGTTCAGCAACACATTTGCTTGCTGTCCAACTTTCTCTTCATGAATTGACCAGCCTCTAGAGATTCAGAGGTCTGTTTGTACCTAATATCCCAATCATCTCCTACTAAAGCCTTCGGGATAGAGACCTTTCCGTCACAGCTGTCATGGAATGGAAGTAGCTTCCCAAGAAATCCTGGCTTCCACATCTCAACTGCTCTTTCCGAAGCTACTTAAAACCTACCTTTCCAGTCTGCAAACCCTCTCCTCATTTGCATCCACACAGTTCACAACATTTTGGCTATAATTGTCAAGAAGTTTCAGTGTATATTTGCTTTACAAATAAATACAATGCAATATTCTCCACAGGAGAGGGCTTGTTGTAAAATGTACAGTAATCTGCTTACTTTTTGCGGCCATTGCATATGATTTCTGAGACTTAGACAATTATTTTTTGTTCACAAACCATACCGCTCCTCAGGCGTGCACGCTTTTTACACTACCACAATGGAATTACAATAGCTGTTATTTCACGAAAGAGGTCATTTACTATTCCAAATTAATATCGCCTAATGTACCATTCTCATACAAAGATTATTTGCATTACATTAGAAAGAAAACAAAAAGATGCATCCATTTAAATTAAAAAGTCTGTATCGTTTTTGTGAACACCATCCATACTTTTTGCTGTATATGTTGCTGTGCAAAGTATTAATGAAGCAGCCCTATTTTAGTTATTTTGGTTTTATGTTCCAACTCATCCATTACGTACATATGTTATCGTTTTTTTTTCTTTGAACGAGTGCTCAAACGTTGTTGAAGCATATCAGCCTCCAAGACTTATTTTAATGGGCCTTCTCAGGACAGAAGCAAAAGTACCCCTAACATCCAGTATTCTAGTAGAAAGATGATGGTGGTATAGCTGGTTCCTTTTTGAGCTCCCTCTCCTTCAGCAATGAAACCAGTGCCCCAGTCACTGCCACCAGTCTGAGGTCACTAAATCCGCACCTATTGTGGCGGCAAAATTGAATGGTATCCTGGGAGGATTTTGGGGAGTTCCTACTGTTCTGTTGTGTCCTTTGTCAGTTGAGTGAAGCAGGTCAAGAAAAATCTTGGACCGGCAACCCAGAGCATTTCTGGTTTCCAGAGTAGACAGAGTCATCCCTGGAAATGAGAGTCTCAAGGGAGATGGTGATTCCCCCCGCCCCCCAACACTGTCCTTGCAGGATTGCCTTGCAGAGCACCAATGTCCACTCAATGTCATCCTTCATTCCCAGGAAGGGTGGTGAGGTTGACAGAGTTACAATAACCATCCTCCTCCACCTCAGGCTAGGAGCTGGCTGCCCTGCCGCAACTCAGTGGATTAAGTCATTGCATCTTCTTCTCATGGGGATGGAGTAGGGAGTTTGAAGTTGCATTGCATTTAAAAAGTAGGACATGTGTACATAGGTTTTACATGTCCTGGCAGTGAAAACCTCCTAAAGTTGTTTTTCACCTTTGTAAGGCCTATCTCTCCAATTTGACTAATATTAGGTTACCTTATTACATTTAGTAAGTGCTAACTTTGGATTAGGAGTACGTAGCGATACACTGTTAACACTCAAATGAATTGTAATTTAAAATCCTTTTTATTGGTAAAGTCGGATTTTAGGTCCCAATTCCGAAAATGTCACTTTTAGAAAGTTGTTGTTTTCTTATCCGAAACATTTGTGCTTTCTGCCAGTGTCCTCAGTCACATGCCTGTGAATGGCTCTGCTGTTGGGGTTTGTGCATTTCTTCCAGACAGTAACTCAAAGGGGGCTTAGTTGTGGACAGAATGGCCATCCTGGTAGGATGACTGGGGAGGGACTGTATCCAGCCCCACTTACACATCAAAGGTCTTTGCCTCCTGTACACATAAAGGAACCTGACACCAGGCCTTCCCTTCCTTTTGTCGCCCCCAGTTTGGAGCCTTGAAAAGGGAAGAGGAAGAACTTTCCAGAGCCAGATGTGGGAGTAGCATTGGGAGCCCCTCGCACAAAGGCTGACACCAGGTGTAAATATGTGACCTCCAGGGCCTCTCCTCACAACCCTCCTGGACCTGTGCAAGTTCAGAAGTAGGGCTCCCATGTTGCCACAGAACTGCCTTGCTCCTTGAAGGACTGCCTTGCTGACGGAGAAGGAATATTGGACCTACTTGCCTTCATCCCAGGCTCAATCAATCTATCAATCAATCAATCAGGGAGTTTAAAGTATGCTACTCACCCGGGAGGGTCTCAAGGCGGTGGAGGGAGGGGGTGCAGCTCTGAGTCAGCTGAAAAGCCAGGTCTGGAGGCTCTTCCTGAAGGTGTGCAGAGTAGGGGAGCATCTGATGTCCAGGAGCTCGCTCCAGGCTTTGGCTGCGATGTAGGAGATGGCTCTTCCACCTGCTCTGGCTCTGCAGATGCACAGGGTTTCTGCTAGGGCGAGGTCAGAGGAGCGGAGGTTTCTATTGGGTATGTGGAAGGAGACTCGTTGAGGTATTTGGGTCCGGTGTTGTGGAGGGATTTGTAGGCGTGGGTGAGTAGCTTGAAGGTTACTCTCTTCTCTATGGGGAGCCAGTGAAGGTCTCGTAGGTGTTGGGTGATGTGCTCATGTCGTGGGATGCCGAGGACAAGTCTGGCCGCGATGTTCTGGATGGTCTGGAGTTTGCGTAGCAGGGATTTGTTAATTCCAGCGTAGAGGGCGTTTCCGTAGACCAGTCTGCTTGTTATGAGTGCTTGGGTGACGGTCTTTCTGGCTTCGGGGGGATCCAATTGAAGGTCTTGCGGAGGATGCAGAGGGTGTTGAAGTAGGTGGAGGTGACGGCGTTGATCTGGCGGGTCATGGTGAGGGAGGAGTCATGTATGATGCCGAGGTTCCGGGCGTGGTCCGTGGGGGTGGAGGGGTGGCCGAGGGTGGCGGGCCATCAGGTGTTGTCCCAAGCTGCGGGGTTGGGTCCAAGGATGAGGACTTCTGTCTTCTCCGAGTTGAGTTTCAGACAGCTGCTGCTCATCCAAGCTGCAATGAAGGAGTGGAGCCAGTCAAGGGCGGTTCCCTGTATGCCGGCGTTGTGGAGTCTGGCTGCGAGAGTGCGGTGGGAGATGGTGTTGAAGGCTGCGGAGAGGTCCAGGAGGATGAGGGCTGTGGTGTGACCTTGGTCGAGGAGCGTGAGGATGTCATCTGTGGTGGCGACGAGGGTGGTCTTGGTGCTGTGGTTACTGCAGAATCCGGATTGGGACGAGTCGAGGATGACGTTCTCTTCGATGAAGTTTGTCAGCTGGGCGTTGACGATCTTCTCAGTGACTTTGGCAGCGAAGGGAAGGAGAGAGTTGGGTCAGCAGTTCTTCAGGTCCGTCGGGTCTGCCAAGGGTTTCTTGAGGAGGGGCTTGACTTCTGCGCATTTCGAGTCGTCGGGGAAAGTGCCAGATTCGAAGGAGGCGTTGATGGTCCATCGTAGCTCGGGCGCTATGGCGGTGGCGGCTCTGTGGAAGATGTGCGGCAGGCAGGGGTCAGTGGGGGCTCCTGAGTGAGTGCTCTTCATGGTCGTGATGGTATCTTCGGTGGTGACCGGGGTCCAGGCGGTGATGGTGGACTGACTGTTGTCGCTGGAGGGAAGTGTGGTTTCTGGAGTCTGTTCGCTAAAGTTGTCGTAGAGGGCCTTGATTTTCAGGTGGAAGTAGGAGCCGAGCTTGTTGCAGAGGTCCTGGGAGGGTGTGACGTCTGTGGCTTCGCTGGGGGGTTTGGTGAATTGCTGGATGATGCTGAAGAGTTCCTTTCAGTTGCTGGAGTTGGTGAGGATTTTGTTCCGGATGAAGGTCCTCTTGGTGGATCTTATGAGTTGGTGGTTTTCTGTCATGGCGTTCTTGTAGGTTCTTGTAGGTGGTCAGGTCTTCAGTGGTTCTGCTGCTTCTCCATCATTTTTTGATTCGTCTGCAGGAGCGCCTGGCTTCTTGGAGTTGGTGGTGAACCAGGTGGCCTTCAAGGGGCGTTGTCTGTCGGGGGAGCGGAGGGGGGTGAGCTTGTCTGCGCAGTTGGTGATCCAGTGGTGTAGTTCCTTGGCTGCAAAGTTGGCGTCAGTCGATGCGAGGGGGTCATGGATGAGGGTGGAGTTGAGATGCTCCTCTGTGACCTTGCTCTAATTCCTTCGCGGAGGGCGTGGAGTGGGTTTGTGAGCGGTGGCAGTGTTGAAAGAGAAGTGTACGCAGTGGTGGTCCATCCAGAGGGGCTGCGTGGTGTGGCTGAAGCGGCTGTTGTTCCCTCCTGCGAAGATGGGGTCGAGGGTGTGTCCTGCCTTGTAGGTAGGGGTGATGACGAGCTGTTTCAGTCCGATGTTGGTGAGGTTGTCCAGGAGGGCGGTGGAGTTGGGGTCGCTGAGGTTGTCAAGGTGGAAGTTCAGGTCTCCGATGAGTATGTAGTCCATGGAGGCGATGGCGTGGGGTGTGATGAGGTCAGCAATGGTAGTGGTGAACCAAATGCAAGGCCCGAGGGTCTGTAGGCAAGGGTGCCACGAAGCGCTGTTCTAGGGCTGTTCTGATCTGGAAGTGAAGGTGTTCGTTGGTGGAGGGGGAGTCGCTTGTGCTGGAGGTGGAGAGTTGGAGGGAGCTCTTGTGTGCGATGGCGAGTCCTCCTCCTGGGCGATTGGGGCGGTCCTTCCTCTGGATCTTTTATCTGTCAGGTATGGCGGTGACGATGTCGGGGGTGGAGGAGGCGTTGGTCCAGGTTTCTGTGAAGAGGCGACGTCTGGCGAGAGGGTGTTGAGGAGGTCCCAGATTTCTACAGCATGTCTGTGCAGGGAGTGCACGTTGAGGAGGATGCACTTCAGGGCTTCGGTGGTGTTGGCGTCGGGCGTGGGGGCGCGGAGGGTGGTGAAGGTTCGGCGGCAGTGGTGGCAGGAGAACTGGCCGTGGGTGGTGTTCGGCGTGGACAGCTGGCAGTTGTTGTTTCTTCTGGGGTTGAGTGTGAGGAGAGCAGCTGAGTCGTAGCGGTGGGTGGTCGGAGATCCAGGGTCTCTGGCGCTGATCGCGGTCGGGTCGTGGACGGGCGCAGACTGGCTTGCCTTTGGCGCACCTTCGGCATGCCAGCAGCGCGCCCGCTGCACGTGCCGCCATTAAATAGGGAAGGGGGAGGGAGGCGCAGTTGGGAGGCGGGAACCAGCAGGCGGGAGAGGCCACGGGGGCAGCAGCAGTGGGAAGGGGAAACCGGGCAGAATAACGAGCAGAGAATGACAAAACAGAACAGAAACGAACAAAAACAGAACAGAAAATAACAAAACAATAACGGATCACAAATAAAAATACAGAGGCACAATAGCAGCAAGACAGAAAAACACAATACAGAACTGGCACAACACAATACAGAGCAACAGCGGAACCAGCAGAAGAGCAAGGCTCTCCCACTGGATCACCAGGGATGAGGCACAGGCAGGAACCTGCGGGTGGAGGAGGGCCTCGAACACCAACCTGGAAGAGGTGTCGGGGGCAGCAGCAGGCGATGCAACAGCAGAGCTGCTGGGGCAGAGAGCGGGACTCTGGCCAGGAGGTCAGAGGTCCTGCTGAGTCAGACTTGCAGCAGACGCCATTAAATAAGGAAGGGTTGAGGGAGGCGCAGCTGGGAGGCGGGAGCGGGAACCGGCAAGGGGGAGGGGCCGCGGGGGTAGCAGCGGCGGGAAAGGGAAATCGGGCAGAATAAAGGACAGAGAAAGACAAAACAGAACAGAAACTAACAAAAACAGAACAGAAAATAACAAAACAACAATAACAGATCACAAATATAAATACAGAGGCACAATAGCAGCAAGACAGAAAAATGGGAACAACACAATACAGAACGGGCACAGCACAATACAGAGCAACAGCGGAACCAGCAGAAGAGCAAGGCTCTCCCACTGGACCACGAGGGATGAGGCGCATCCCTTGCAGGAGGGCCTCGAACACCTACCTGGAAGAGGTGTCGGGGGCAGCGCCAGGCGACGCAACAGCGGAGCTGCTGGGGCAGAGAAGGGGACTCTGGCCAGGAGGTCAGAGGTCCTGCTCCTGGGCTACCCAGAGTGACTCCAAGGTTCAGTTGGCTCACCGCCTGTATGAGCTACAGGGACACAACAAGCTTCAGAGGCCGCCATGCAACTGCCCAGCTGGCCTGCTTCAAGTGGGCCTGTAACACAAAGGTTAACACCAGGTATAAATATTGGACCATAAAAACATAGAGTGCCCCTATTGGCTAATGCCTAACTTGCTGTTCTTAACAAAGGTTTGCGCTTTGTACCAACAGCACATGTGGACAAGTTAAGGATGAGATGCGAGTTGGCCAAATGCTTTTGAAAAATACATGTGAACGTGTTTTTTTCAAAATGCTCCTACCACTGAGACAGATGAGGGATATACCAACCCGAGGAAGAAATTCAACTTTACCCACCTCTGTCCACGATACAACTTGAAGTATGGTCCTTCGAGGAAGCAGTGATAAAGAAGTGGAACAACTTAATCCCAGAAGAGATGCCTATCAGAATGTCACCAGAGGAGAGAGGAATGCATTGGAGTCACTCAGTAAAAAAAGTCACCTTGTTATCAAACCAGCTAATAAAGGGGTGCAATCATCATTCAAACCAAAGAAGATTACAGGGAGGCATGCCTCACCCTATTACAGGATGAAAGGAACTATGGGGTACTTTAGGCGGACCCCACTAATCACCTACAAAACATCATCCAGAGCCTTTTGGAAGAAGCTTTCGACAATGACTCGATCACAAATAAGGAACAGGATTTCCATACAACTACGGCACCATGTATTCCTCAATTCTATACAATTCCCAAGATACACAAAGAGAGGACACCGCCATCTGGTAGATCCATAGTATCAGGGATTGGCTCTGTCCTGGAGCCCCTATCACAGTATACGGATTGGATCTTGTGTCCCTTAGTCACCCAGACTAGATCTTACATCAATTTGATTCTATCACTGAAATAATGCTGTGTTTGGACATGGAGGCCTTGCACACCAGCATCCCTCAAGAAGCGAGCCTGTGTGTCTTAACAGACCTTCTCCTGTCTCACGATTGGGACTGGGCAGCCCCCATCCAATGGATTATGCGATTGGCCAGATTGACACTGAAGGAGAACTTCTTTGCTTTTGAAGACCGCATTTATCTACAATGCCATAGGACTTACATGGGCAGCACTTTAGCCCCAAGCATTGCTTGCCTGTACTTACGGTGGTTTAAAGAAGAGAACAGCTTGGCGAACAACCCCTACAATAATGGGATTCGCCTAGGGCGACGTTATCTCGATGACGTACTAGTGATCTGGCATAGAGAGGATGCGACTATTGCACCTTTTATCACATGGCTGAATAACAGGAATCCATTTATGAGGTTGACCAAGACGGCCGACATATTTCCCCATCACCACCAGCAACAGTAGACTCACTACATCGCTGTACACAAAACCAACTGACTGGAACAGCCTATTACACTTCAACAGTGCCCATCCTAGGGCCTTGAAGGGGGAGGGACTTACCAGTGTTCCAATACTTACGAATTAGGAGAAACTGCTCCAACATACAGGATTTCAAGAAAGAAACCCGAACATTGACCAAAAAACTCAAGGGAAAGATTACCCTGCCAAGATCATTGAAAAGGCTTTAAGCAAGCATGTAATATTCCAAGAGACGCTCTGTGGAAAATAAACACCAAGCAAGACACTGACACTGTGAGCTAAATAAGCACCTACCATACATCACCCAACGCTGTCTAAAATATAGTGATCAAACACTGGGGTATATTAACATCCAACCAGCTTTCCTTCACAAAACTCCTTTTTTGCCTTTAAAATGAATAAAAGTATCAGGGACAAATTGGTCCACACTAACATGTGGCAATGCTCTACAGGCAGACAGAATACGCTATGGGCCCTTCCCCCAGTATCAGGTTATTTATCTTGTGGAAACTGCTCTGTGTGCCCTCTCATCACACAATCTAAAACCCTGGATCTTGGCCTGCCAACACAGTGGGAACAAAGATCACATTCCAACTGCAACAGCAGTAATGTTGTGTACACCACTGTATGTCCGTGCAGCCTCCGATGTATAGTATGACAGTCAGAAAAATTTAAATCAGGATAAGTGAACACAAAAGGACGATACAGTGTAAAAGGACCTCCACAAAATTTACTGCACATTACTTTGAAAGAATCACAGTGACAAAGACATGTGGTAGTCGGTGATTGAAAAACTCCCAGCGCAAATTGGAGGTAATGAAAAGCTCTTAGAAAAAGAACCGATATGGGCTTATCATCTCCAGAACAACAAGGGCACCTGAATGACGACATTCCATGGAACCAACTCAGCCTCCGATAACTTGTCTTACACACTACATGAAATTCATCAGCACCGGGCTTGGTACTTGCCCTCCTTAAAAATACCATTACATATGGTGACGCCCTACAATGTTCACCTTAATATTCCCCTAAAACAAGGGTTTATACCTTTCAGTCTAGGGCTTTGACATCTTATAATTTTAAGATGCTGTTATAACTAGATTTCTACTGACTAGCTCTCTTAAAGGCTATAATACACTAAGGGGCATATTCACAAGAACGTGTGATAACCACCGAAAGTGTAGCTTAACGCAACTCTGCACATCGCAGTCCATCGCGGGAAAATATCGCTGTGTTAAGGTGGTATTCCCAACACGGCGGTACCATGCGATAGACACACGAGAACGCGACAAATGAACGCGTTAAAAGCAACGCAGACACCGCAAAAACGCAAAACCCAACGCGAAAATAGTAGCGATAACGCCAATTGCGATACAAAAATCTGCGAAAAACAGCCACAGGCCTGCAATTCCCACGCGTCATGCGGGAAAATGCACTATAAAAACAGAAAAAAAAAACACAAACAAAAGATAAACAACAGCGAAGCACAATGGAGGCACCCGGAGCAAACAAAGAGGACAACCAGAACCCTCAAGCCCCACGGAGGACCAGCCTGGGACCTCGGGGTCAGGGAAGGGCAAGGACAAGAAGAGTCGGAAGAAGCGGTTCAGTCCGCAGGAAAACAGGATCCTGATCACGGAGGTGATAGAACACCATCAACTACTGTTCGTCACCTCCACTGTGTCACTGGCAACTAAGAATGGAATATGGCAGTCCATCGTGGACAATGTGAATGCAGTCAGAGTGCTGAAGAGGACAATGGACGAGGTCAAGAGGCGCTGGAATGATGTGAAGCGCAAAACCAAGCAGAAACTCGCACACAACCTGAAGGCAGCAATGCAGACTGGAGGTGGGAGCCCAGCGACACAGGAGGAGCTGGACGAGATGGAGGAAATGGTCTCCACAGTCATCAGTGGGGAGACGGTGGCAGGAGTGGGGGGACCGGACACTGCTCAACATGACCGGACACAACAGCAACAGGGTGAGTAACCACCAGGGAATGGGGGGACGGGGAGAGATGGGCACAATGGCACACATGCACAATTAAGCAGACCACATCTGCGTACAAACCATGCCCCAGACCCACAACTCACACCAAGAGACCAATGCACACAGGTATGCAACACCTCAGCACTGCATAAGCACAGAACCCAGAGGCACACCGCATGTAAGGGATAAGGGCAGCGAAATCAGAGCTGCAGTGGCGAATCACCCAAAATGCGGCACACACACATTACATGCAGAGCACATCAACATTGACAACGACATGGTACAAACCGCAACATGTCCACAGCAGAACAGAGGACACAACTGGTACCACATGTGCGTAGTAACTGGACAATCACATTTGGCATTGCAGGGAAATGTGAGTTGACAATGTACAAGTACAAACACACATCTGTGATGTAGTCGGAATGGCCACTGTCCCCCATCAAATAGGCAGCACCCCCCAAACAGTAACAATGTACACTGTCATGCAGTCTGTATGTGAACCTGTACAATGCGGCAACATACATGAGAACACGATGTTAAACTGCATCTCCCCTCCACATTGCAGGGGGGAATCCAACACCTCCTGCAGAGCAGTCCGAACCTCTCTTCTCTGATGGCGAAGAGGACCACCAAACCTTCGACTCCGACGCCCTCCAACAGCTCGTGGACAGCATCCGCAGCCCACTTCCAGGAGCAGGGCAGCCCAGCTGCCACAAGGAGAACCCACCCCCTACACAGTACACACAGCAGGCAGCACCCACCACCACAGCCGCCTCCCAGGACCCCCACGACGAACACATGGCCTTCCAACGCCATGTGTTGGGGTGCCAGGAGAAGCTGGCTGAGCAGGTGCAGGTGGGGTTTGACCGCATGGCAGCCAGACTAGACGCCATACGTGGGTGTCTAAGTCCCATCAGGGACCACTCACAGTCCCTAACGGACACCCACAGTCCGCTCCATGCTCTCCAACGAACCATGGCTGACATCGCTAGAGTCCTGTCTCTGCGACAGGAACGACTGTCTAGTCCGAGTGCCTCCAGCGATCTCGCTCGTGAGTTGGGACACATGCGGAGGATCATGGAGAACATGGAGCGGACGCAGGCGGAAAGAGCGGCTGCCACGGCTGCACACCAGCGAGATCTAGCTGGGTCCCTCCATGCCTTAAAGACCATCCTCATGGCATTGCTGTAACAAGGCCTGGCGCTGATGCATCCTGCTGCTACCACCCCATCCACATCTCCTGCCCTGATGTGTCAGTGCCACCCAGTGCGGCAGACATAACACCACCACCCACATGTGAGGGACAGGCAACAGCAGCGGACGAGGGTGCGGATGAATCTGCCTTTGTGGTCAGAAGGATGCAGTAGCATGCATCTCCGCCATGTGGCCTGTTTCTGCTTGGTGCTGCCCTCTGCATCATCACCTTCCACTGTCCCCCGATGCACTCTGCCACACTCACCTCGGACCTCGACATGGACTGCCATATTCTGTTTGATCACCAATGACACAGCTATCAGACTGGGGACTGAACTCCTCCTCTCCTGCTGTACCGGTCACTCCCTGAAGGACTCTGGCTGGCCCTACACGGGCCAACAATGTGGAGTGGGGTTGGCATGGCCCTGTACTGCTCCAGCTGCAACACTCCCTTGAATGTGCAATAAACATTCATATTCACACTGGTGTGTCATGTCTATGATATTTCAAGTGTGGAAGTATGGATGAATGTAGGGTCAGTGTTTCCCCCTTACGTCCATGTTGCACATGTTGTGGGACTTCTGTCACTGGGTGGCACATTTACGTTACGGGCCGGGGGTTGCCGACACTACAACAGAGACACATCCATTAGTCACTTCCTTGTCCAGCCCAGGACGGAACCGCGCCCAGAGCCCCGGGGTCATTGTTCACACCCTTACGCTGGACTGGCATACGCCAGGGCAGCCCACTCCGCTTACACACACAGGGGGGGGACGACAACGCTACATGTCCCAGGTCTTCACTGCAGGGATCTGCAGCTCACAGGTCTAGTTGTCAGCATGCCACAGCCACTCCCTCTCGGCTGGTGTACACCCATACCCCACCCATCCAGCACAGGCATGACAGGACATGTGACCCTGCCAATAAAAAGGGCCTGGCGCACATGCTGGACACCATTTCAACTCTACAACTGGGTGTCTCCGTGTAGTTCCCATGTACGCATGAGGGCCTAGGGCCCTGCCACCTCACATTGCCCAGTGCCGGGGGTGACATGATGGCGTCCGCACCACGGGACTCAATCATTAAGGGTCCATGGCTAGCGGGGCAAAGACTTGGTGGCACCGGATACACTGCAGCAGGCACAGGCACCCCGCCACGGGACGGTGTCTTGCAGTGCAGTGAGATAGGGGCACCTGAAATGCTGAGCGGGTGTGCAGCCTGCGATGATGCGCCGTCCTGGTGGTCCGGACTGGCATGGGTTTGTGTGAGACCTGCTGGCCCGCAGTGTGGGCCTGGGCAAGGGCAGGGTGGGCCTCCCGCCACGTGGCGTTGCGGTTCACAGAGTTAGTGGCACTGAGCGGGTGTGCATCCTGCGATGATGCCGTGTCCACAGATGTGGTCTCTGCCACTGCAAAATCAAGACCCAGCAACATGTGTGTGACCTGGGGGCCCGTGGCGCAGGGCTGCATGATGTGGAGGGTGCCATGGTCACGGGCCCCGGGCTTGGAGATCCCTCCGGAACGTGGTGGGCCCTCTTAGAGACACGCTGATGGCGGAAGGTGAGCAGTGAGGCCTGGTTGCGCAGGGGCGGGCATTCAGCGCTGGACGGCAGGAGGGGCTGGGGTGCAGCTGCCTGTGTGCGCAGGGGCGGGCAAACTGTTTCAGATGAGGGACCTGGGGGACTGCTGTGAATACCGGCACGTGGTTGGAGACACACCGGTGGCAGCAGGTGAGTAGTGGGGCATAGGTCCGCAGTGTCGCCACTCTCTCTCCCTCTCTCTCCCTCTCTCCCGCTCTCCCTCTCTCCCTCTCTCCCTCTCTTTCTCTCTTTCTCTCTCCCTCTCTCTCCCTCTCTCTCCCTCTCTCCCTCTCTTTCGCTCTTTCTCTCTCCCTCTCGCCCTCTTGCCCTCTCTCTCCCTCTCTCTCTCCCTCTCTCCCTCTCTCTCTCTCTCCCTCTCTCCTTCGCTCTCTCTCTATGATTTGATGTGCGCATGGCACTCTTTCTTATACAGATTTCTGTTTTGCAGGCTGTGACTTACTGGATGTCGTGGGACGACCCGCCATGCCTCTTCTGATTTTCAGTTTTTGTTATGTTCTGTAATAAATGTGTTATTTGGATATTGTGATATGGATGTATGATTTCCCTCTTTTCCGACCACACATGTATTTTGGGTGTTGTGATTGTGCGACTTCAGGCGATTTGTTTGGGTCATGGTTTCGTGGAGTTGATGTCCTAGGGGGGGGTTGTGGGGGTGCCCGGGGTAGGGCCCCGGAGGGGGGGTGGTCGGGGTGGTGGGGTCCTGGGGGTGGTGGCGGTGGGCGTTGTTGGCCTATTGGGGCTCCGGGCTGCATGATGGGTTGCTCCAGGGCATCTGTTGTTCTTCATGTGTGGCTATGGGCTGTGCTCCCTTGTCTGGTGCAGGTTGTCGTCCGACTTTACACCAGGTAGGAGCAGGTGTTAATTTCCTGCTGCTAACGTGCCTTATCGCATGTTTTGTGGTCTTATCGCAGATCGGGCTGGTCGTTGAGAATGTTGTGGAGTGGTGTTGTCGCAGCTTTTTGCACGGGAACGCCTACTCTGCATCTCATTAGCGTTAGTTGCCGGGGTCATCTGTGGCGATGTTTTCTGCGACTGCTTTCGCAGGTAAACTGGTGTTATGGGCTGTTAGCACCAGCTTGGGAATGGGGCGATAGATTTATCGCGGATTTGGCTGCTGTAAAGTGCCGATAACTCGGCGATGTGTCTTTGAGAATATGCCCCTAATAGTTTTGACCACAACCACCTACATATGGTATGCATATCCTCAGACCTACATATAGGGTGCATATCCCCATCAGAGACGGACATCTCTGCGGTCCAGCTCAATCCAAAACAGGAGATGTCATCACCACTGTCATTTTATGGGCACTGCCATTTATTTATCTTTATTTTTTAACATGAAACTTTTTATCTGCCCTTTACCAATAACCCAGACAACCACATGATAGTATTTTTTCTGTGTTTTGCTTTCATACTTTAGGGACTGGTAAATGTGCCAAACCTTTGTGCAGTGTTACAAACTCAACTTTATGGGTCATTTAGTCTAATTGTAATATTAGTTTTATGGTCATACACGTGTATTTGGAATTGCTCCAATACTCGCACGGACCTGAGAACTTCATTTTCCAGGATTCCCAGTCCTTCAATGCCACGTTAATGAGTGCTGATGCGGCCATGTATTAAACTCATTTGCACACATGCAAAGTAAAGGAGTTTTGTCCCTCCTGTGTCACCTGTCAAGCCAGTGGCAAGACAGGGGCGCAAACAAAGGCTCCCTTAGCTACACTTCCAGTAGTTGGGACTCCCTCTGAGAGGGCAGGAATTGACATTGTTGGTCCACTTGACCCACAAACTGCATCTTGAAACAGATTCATTCTAGTGGGAGTGGACCATGCCACTAGGTGCCCAGAGGAAATTCCTCTCAGGACTGCCACTGCCCCTGCAATGGGAAAGGCCCTCCTTGGTATCTTTACGACTGCGGCGCAACTGTACTAACCTTACTGATTATGATTTGCAAGCAGAAACTATGAAATTGAAATTTTATGCCAGAGGATATCCCCATAGATTAATACGGGAGGCATACAAACGAGCCAGATTTTATGACAGGGACCATCTACTAAAACCTAAGAACCAAACTAATACTGAACAGTTAGTATGTATTACTAAACATTCCACTTTGAATAATCAGGTTAAGCAAATAATCAATGCCAATTGGCATATACTCAATAGTGATCAAGAACAATCACTTAAATTGAAAAAACCGTTATTCGCACATAGAAGAAATAAAAACATTAAAGATTTAATTGTCCATTCACGATTTGATGTAAGTATACCTTTTATACAAAAACCATTGATGGAAGTGCACCAATAAAAGGGACCTTCCGATGTCTGCATTCTAACTGTAAAGCTTGTGCGAGCGCTATAGAAGGTAACATGTTTAGTTTTAATGGACACGATATTCAGTCTAAAACTATGTGTAATTGCAAAACAGATAATGTAGTTTATCTGATTGTTTGTCCATGTAACTTAGGTTACGTTGGAGAAACATCTAGAGCCATTGCTACCCGTTTAACAGAACATCGCTCGGCGATTCGTACAGTTAAACTCAATGCCCCTATGGTGAAACACTTTTGCGAATTTAAACATTCTCCTGATGACATTAAATGGCATATCTTGGAGAAAATAAGACATTCAAATGAACTGAGGAACGAGGAAATCCGGAAAAACGTGAAGTTTACTGGATATTTTTTCTAAATACATATAAAAAAGGATTGAACAATGATTTGCCCTGGGAGAATGCTATACTATTCAACAATTTCTAATAGCACTGGCTTTCGCCCATTGTTTAATTTGTACAAACTACATCTGATACCTTAGACCACATAGCGCCTTCACATGCAGAGTCTTTTCTCTATTTTTATTGTTACAGACTGCACCGGTTACTTCACACCACACTGTGAGGTCGCCTCAGAGTCTGTTTTTTATTTTTATCGTTGAGCAGTCACGCTACGAGACCACGTGATCCGTGGCGAAACGCTTATAAACACACTGGAACACAGTCGGGCTTCTATCATGGCGGCCTTGCTCATTTGGTATTCGTAACTGGATTTATCATAGGTAAGAGTTCACCTTTGCCTTATTCAGACACGACAGCTTTCCTATTGCTTTTAACTTCATTTAGTGGACCTTCGGCCACTTTAGTTTCCGTTTTATCTTCCATACAGCGTGAGACGTACTCGTCCATTGACCCTTCTTTGATTTGCTGCATTGCCGTAGCTTTTGCATCTACGTAGGACTGACAACGTCGTTTTACAGCCCGGCTTTACGGATACTCTAACTTACGCATTAAGACCAGGTATAGTTATGATTGCCCTTTATCTTACATACAACACGAGCGTCACCACGTTCAGCTGTTGGTTTAGTACCATTTGTTCCATCTTGAATTGGTATTCTTTCCGCAGTGCAGAGTGACGGTTTTGGAGTAATCCGGTCCAAAATAGAGGGGAACCTTCCATCTCTCTGGTCAAACATATTTCGACTGTATGGTTAACCAGCCCTCCCATTTTAAAATCGTGGACTTCGCATTAGTACACATCAGGTAGAGTCTTGTTTAAAATAAATTAAATTTGCGTACCACTCTCAGAGTATTTTATGTATTTAGATTAACCGTCACAGCAGTTCTTATATAGATTTTCCATCTTACTTTTGCAGAACAGCGTGACGAGCTTTGAGCATTTCTGATCTATTTTGATCTTTCAAACTTTTTTGAGCATTTAAGTTGACCGTGGACATCCCTCCCTGGGTACTACCCCTTTGATAACTGATGTATACATTGTCACTTTAAGACCCTGTATCCAGGTAATGATGCCTTGCTGCACTCTTTGCATTTTTTTCATCGCCTTGTTGATATTGGTGGAACATGTAGAATCCTTTATCAACTATTCAACTACAGGCCATATGGTATAGCTGGGTATTGATAGCTTTTCCAGGGAGTGTACACGCTTCAGTCCTGGAGTCTCCTTAGATCTATATTACTCTGTAGAAGCACTTTTAAATCTTGTTTTCTTCATATGCTACTATTATAGTAATTTTCAAATAGTTTATATTAATTAGTTCAAGATGCCAATTCGTCAGGGCTTTTCTATAGTATGTTAATAGTGATAAATTGTCACTGTTTTTATCATTTGAGTTATTAATGATGCTTTCATATTCACCTACAGGTCTGGTGTGACCTATATATCCATACATTGTGACTTGAAGCTGATATCTTATTTTCAGACAGTAAGCTCTACTCATCTTTACTGTTATTTTCATCATGAAATCTTTCAAGTAATTAACACGAATTAGATACCTTAATAGGAGCTGTTGAGTTTTTGGTTCTCAATTTAATTCCTCTTTCATTTTTCTTGATTTCGCTTCTTGCTAACTCTTGGTGATCTTGGTGGATTGGTACTTACTATTGCCATTTCTCTTTATCGTCTTTACTGTGGATGATTAATACAGCTTTATCTATTTTCTACAGTAAAGAGGTCTATTGGAAAGATAACATCTTTTCAAGTATTCTTTTCTTCTCTATTTCATCACTGGCAACTTGGAATATAGATGTAACTTAGGAGATATCGTTGAACTCAGTGTGCATTTTTTAGAATAGTTTTTTATAGATTCTTTATTGTTCTGTAGGAAAACAGTGTGGCCCTCCTGATGAAGGCACCGTTAGTGCCGAAACGCGCGTTGAGAAGAATCATCTGTTAACCACCCCACACTACTTGCTGTTGTTCATGTCATCTTGTTTTTTAATTTGACCATGTATATACATTAATGTTTTGTCTATTTGAGACCAATTGTTTGGCTATTTAATATCAAATGTGCATTAGAACTATATTATGTCCACCATATCAGTAGAATGAATGTTCTTAGTATATATTTTTTTATATACATAATTATCGGTTACAATCATGAATAAAGCAATTTTTAAATATATTTTAATATAGCAATTTTTTATTCACGCTGAGTTCTTCTTATCATTCTTGTTCTTGTTGATGAGTGTTTAATCTAATTCAAGCCATTCAACTGCCTAGGAACTTTACCTCATATTGCCTCCTTGGTATCTTCACCAGGGTAGGGTTTCCTAAAGAGGTGGCCTCTGATAGAGGGGAGATTTCATATCTACATACCTTAAAGCTAAGTGGGATGAATGTGGAGTGCGCTACAAGTTCAGCAGCCCCTATCATGCTCAGACATATGAATTAGTTGAAAGGTTTAACAAAAAAATGAAAGGCACGATAATGGGCCTCCCTGAAAAACTCAGAAGGAGACGGGGTGTCCTGTTGACTTTTCTCTTGTTTGCCTACAGAGAGGTGCCACATAAGAAGGTTGGATTCAGCCCTCTGAACTTTTGTTTGACCATCCTGTAAGGGGTCCTCTAAGTCTGGTGAGGGAAGGATGGGAGAAACCTCTCAAGGAGCTCAAACAGGAGGCCATAGTGGACATACTGGGCCTGCGTTCATGCATATCTGAGTACATGAAGAGAGCAAACAAACATTTGGAGGCCAGCCAGGAGCTTGTCAAGCACTGGTTGAGTACCAACCAGGTAGTTGGTGTGGGGGTTGGAGCCTATGGCTCCCAGGGCCCTCCAGGACAAGTGCACTGGGCCAATTCCTATTTTGGAGAAGAAAGGTGAAATCGCTTACCTGGCAGACCCCCTAGGAGTCCTCATTGAGCTCGCCATGTAAATTGTGTGCACACAACAAAACTAACATGGCCATGATGAATGATGGAGGCCAGGAGGAGGAAAGTGAACCCCTCCCTGACCTACTGTCATGTAACCCACAAGATGGGTCAGTAGAGGATGTTGTTTTATCAGACTCTCTGAGCAACAGAATGCTGACTGCAGGGAAGTCCTAGGCCAGTGAACTGAGGTCGTTTTTACCCCTGGTCAGACAAGATGGTGCACCAGCCTCCCTCCTGTCAAAAACAAAATATAGACTGTTGGATCATGTCAAAGTATGCATCAAAGCTGAGGTAAGCAAAATGCTAGAGCTAAGGGTGATTGAACCCCCTGACAGTCCCTCTGCTAGCCTAGTTGCACTGGTCCCCAAACCTCACTCCAAAGGAGGAAATCAGAGATGAGGTTCTGTGTGGATTACAGGGTTTTAAATGCAGTCACTAAAACTGATGGCCACTCTATTCCAAGAGCAGATGAGCTCATTGGCAAGCTGGGTATAGCCAAATTCTTGAGGCAATTTGAATTAACATCAGGGTATTGGCAGATTGTACTCACCCAAGAAGCATAGAAGAAGTCAGCATTTTCATCCCCAGAAGGCCTCTTTCAATTTAAGCTTATATGTCCCTATTGTGACCTTTACCATTAAAGGCTACTATAGGTGATAGTCGGTCCATAGGATAAAATGGGCTGGCACCTGGGCAAGCCCAAAGTTGGCAGCTCTATTATGGTACTGCAGAAATATTTCATTTTTGGTATCAAACAACATGCCTCATCACTTCTGACATGAATCTCATGTCAAGGACGATGTGGCATGCACTCAGGTGGCCACCTTAGATGTTGCCTACCTAGTTGCCCCAGCCTTTATTGTGCTATGGCTGTCAGCCCATAACTGCTGCCACCAAGACAGAAATCTGCCCTGTGGCAGGAGGTGTGAACTCTCCCAGGAGTCAGAAATAATAGCCTGGACTGGAAGGAGGTCACACCTCCCTCCCTTACAGGATGGCTAATGAAGTGGAACATCAAGGCGGTGAGCTTCAAAGGCTTCACCGCCTGTGATATGTAACGAGGGTACCTCCCAAAGGAGGAAACAGCCTTACCCCTGCCTCAGTTGCATTTGCACCAGGGTAGGTGGGAAAGTTAGGTATTCGGGAGGTGTACATCCCCAGAAGGCTAGCCACACCTCTAGGGTGGGCTACCTGGTTTGCACAGCTAAGGAAGATTTCTGCCATTTTAAAAATAGTAGAAAAGAGGGTTCTGGGTAGAAAAGGTGACATTCCCCTCCAGATGTGGTCACCTCATCGGCAGATTAGCTCTGGGACTAGTAGCTCATTGGCCACTTGCAAACACATCTCCTAATGCCCCTAAATTTAGGATTTAAGGGCATCCCCTGAAACCAGAGCCTCAGTTCTGATCTGACTTGGAACAAAGGACACAAGAAGAGACCAGACCTGAATCTGTGACAACAGGAGCTGCACAAACCAAAGTGTGATACTCTGCACTTGTGGTAACCTTCCTGGAATTGAACAACTGAGACTTGTCCTGAACAAAAGCTCAGTTGCCCAGACTGAGTGACCCCTTTGAGAGCCAAAGGTAACTCCAGACTTCCCTTGTCTAATTTTACTAGTCCTCTGCACACCGCAGGTAAAAGCAATGTACCGTAACCAAAGAATCGATGGCCATTGGACACTCTGAGGGATCATCCAAAAATAGATGGTCCAGTGCTTTGTAGTCCTGACCTCCACCAAGTTGCAGGTGGCTACTCGATTCCCCCGGACCTCTGGATGTCGAAAGAACTTTCTGCTGACCATACCACTGCCAAGGCTTGTTGTCACCAGTACAGCAAAGCAAAACCAAAGGGGATGATGGACGGAGTGTTGACATTACAAACACTCACCCCCAGTCAACTGATCTGGGTTTAATCCATCATCATTCTTTAGCTCACTCCGCCACCCCAGTTCAGACATGGCCATATGCAAATCAGTCTGACCCTGTGCCTCATGGGAACAGTCCAGCCCGAACTTCCAAGCCATGTCTTCCCTGGACCAGAACCATTAAGATATAATGGGGTAACCCATAGAAGTCAATGGACCTGGGTAATAATTGGTATAGAAAAACAATGGTCCTAGACTTATGTTAAATTTTAGTTGTCTGAAACAATCATAAACAGCATGAGGTACATATATAGTTTAAATCAATAATGTACCATTAACTTATTTAAAGAGCATTCAAATATATCCTCAAAATTCAAAGAAGGCACACACTATTGCTTTTTTGGTGACTCTTATTTTATTCGGTCACTTTTCATAACATATTATCATATTCAATGTTCAAGATAAAGGGGTGGTTGCTCCAAGGAAAAATGTGAAGAAAGAAAGTGCTCGTGAAGTAAGATAGAATAAACAAGAGGGGGATCCAATCAAGCAAAACAATGATTCATCATTATTTACATTACAATCTCATAAGCAAAACTGGTCGTGATTCATGATTGCACCAGTTCTACATTAGGGCCTGTCCAATGGTTAATTCATAGTTATTCTTTATGTTCTTTCTCAAAAGTTAGCAAACAACGTTCGTCTGTAAGCAAGTAGGGCTGGGATAGTATACAGTACAGGCCCCGAACAGGGGAGAGTGTCGACGTTTCGACCCTAGTGCAATGAGGGCAGTTTGTATCCTCTGCGAACGGGTCTTCCTCAAGACAGAAAGGAGGGATGGGGGAGCAACTGATCATGGGTGATGCACAGTAAAAGTGCCGCCCCTAGTTATGGATTTAAAGGTCCGCAATAGAATTGCGGCTTGGTAACAGCAGTTTACCTTCAATCAATGGGTGAGAAAAATCGCCCACAGCGTCTCAATGAATCATCTTCGCACAGCCCGGGGGAATCCAGCTGGTCTGCTCGAGTAGGAGCAGACCAGCTGGATTCCCCCGGGCTGTGCGAAGATGATTCATCCCTCCTTTCTGTCTTGAGGAAGACCCGTTCGCAGAGGATACAAACTGCCCTCATTGCACTAGGGTCGAAACGTCGACACTCTCCCTGCTTGCAATGTTCAACACTCCGCCCATCATCCCCTTTGGTTTTGCTATGTTCGCCCTAAGTTGGCAGGGTATGCCCAGACGTGGGTCCCTTGCTCACTTTGCCACTGGATTCAAGATAGCCTGGCTGATGACGGCTGTAAGCCAGAAACCGGTCCCAGGATGCTTGTTTCCGTTCCAGGGAAGACATAGCTTGGCAGTTCGGGCTGGACTGTTCCCATGAGGCACAGGGTCAGACTGATTTGCATATGGCCATGTCTGAACTGGGGTGGCGGAGTGAGCTAAAGAATGATGATGGATTAAACCCAGATCAATTGACTGGGGGTGAGTGCTTGCAATGTTCAACACTCCGTCCATCATCCCCTTTGGTTTTGCTATGGTCACCAGTACAGCAACCACCCCCTTTACTCAATGCTGCATCTCGAGGCAACTCCGCAAACCCTTCATTCAAAATGCAGCAGTGGCTTCGTTGTTGACTTTTTACACCCGGTTCCCCACCAAAACAGGGTAAGCAGTAAAACCAGCTCTCCTGCGGCTCCTGCTTCAGCATCAAGGACTGCCAGGACAACTCTACACCCGATTTCTTGAGCCAGATAAAATCAAACGACTGTTGTGTCCTGGGACCCGCATCACCTTTACCTTCCTCGGCTTCCATGCAACTTGACCTGCAAGTGACCGATTGTCACTAGTACTGTTTCCCATTGACCGTAATGATAACGTTTTGCAGTACTGTTTTGCACTGATTTAATATTCCTTATAAAATCCATAACTCCTGTTATACTTATCTGATTTACTTCATTTTGGTGTCTGAAATTATATAAAAATCTGCTTCATTTGTATTCATTGGTGTCGGATTTCTTTTGAGTCGTATCAATTACTTATAGTCCATGTTGGTATTCTGAAATGCTTAACACATGTTCCTCTAGTAAAGTCTTACTGCTCTTTGCCACTCTACCAGGACTGAGCTAAGGACTTATTATTGTGAATCCAAGGACCATCTTTGGGGTATTGTGAGAGTATTGCATGGTGAAGCCTAACCAGCATCACCACACAATACTCCGCATTCCTACATTGGTGTTACAGCGGTGGGATCCTGAACCTGTGTTTGCAGTACCCGTTGGTCATAAGTGATTTTTGCGCAAGAAATCCTGTATGGACTTTGGGCTCAAAAATGTTTTTTTTCAAAATCATTTTGATTTTTGTAAATTGGAATTTTAGGGCCCTGCGTAGACCCCTGTTCCAATAGTACAATAAAAAGACTTAAGAAAGCTAGAAAAAGGTTTAAAAGCTTTTTTTAAGTTTTAAAAAGTTCCTAACTTCCATGTGAAAAGTTAGGCACAATGGAGGTTGGTAAGAATCTCAACAGTCATCCCAGCCCCGAGGATCAGTGATCTGAGGGTTTTGTGCAAAGCAAGGGGCATTAGCTACAGATTTACAGCTAAAATGGAGGAACTTGAAAAAGCCCTCAGCTCATATGAAATAGACAGACTAGAGAGGTAGGACCATTCCTCAAAGGAAGACATTGAAGAAGGTGAAGATGATGTCCTAGCCCAAATTGAAGATGATGGGAAAGACGGTGAAGACCAAAACTCTCCACCCTTTCCCAAACCCCCTTCACCAGTGGGAAGTGACAGGAGTCACTCTAGCAGCCCCCCTACTGGTAAGGTGGCAGTAAGCCTTGAGGAAGAGCTGGATCTCCTCTCACTAGAGGAGAAAAAGATTAGACTCGAGGAAAGGAGACAATCCCTTGAAGAAAGAAGGTGCAAGATGGGCCTAAAGCTTAAAGATAATGGTGGCAGCAACTTTATTAGGGAGAAGGAGGAATCCTTTGACACTAACATCCCCAAAGGAATTGTCCTTAGGTTTAGTGATGATGATGACACTGACAAAGGGTGTCCAGAAAGACCTATGGTGGACGTGACCAGAAAAAGGGTGCTCAGACTTCACAGCAGAGGAAGGAGGTGAACAACAACAAGGATATAAAGAAGGAGTTCTCAAAAGGCCCCCAAAGTTCTTTCAGGGGGCTGAGCTCCAACACTTCTCCCTGACCAAAGGCACAAGTTAACAGAGTAAGAATTTGGACTATGAAAACACTTTTGGGTTATGTCATGACTGTCATTAGGCAGTACATATGAAAGGAAATGCAGCATGCTCCAAAAAGTCCCCCATTGGTAGACAATCCAAGGGATTGGCTAGCATTGGAGCAGGGGTGTAAGTGTACGCTTGAGAGGCCAGAGGATACACTGAAGCTACTTTAGTTTCCCTGGGTGGGATGGATCTTGAAGCCCTGGCTGACTTACCCCCAAGCCTGGAGAAGTATAGAGAAAGGCCTAAAATCAATGGGACTGAGATAGATGCTCTGAGGGATACAGGTGCCAGTGTCACAATGGTGGCTGCTAGACAGCTCTCCCCAGATCAAATAATACCTGTGTTAGTCACCAGGTTACCAATGCTGACAACGAGACTAAGCTCCATCCAATGGCTTTGGTAAGCTTAGAGTGGGGAGGGGTTACTGGCCCAAAGAAGGTGGTTGTGGCCCCTGCCATCCTAGTGGAGTGTCTGTCTGGAAATGATCTGGAGACTTCTGATTGGGCAGAAGTTGAAAGGAAGGCTCATGCAGAAATGCTGGGTCTCCCTGAGTCTGTGTGTGTTACCGCAAGAGCACACACAGCATATCAGGGAAGCCATGGTAGCTTGGATCCTGAAATAGTGGACCAAGGCACATAAAGCAAGAGAAAGGGCATGAAGTCTGCAAAGGCAACTTCAGTGAGGTCACAGGACCAGGGGGAGAGTTCTCCTGAGGAAGATGCCCTAGCCTAGTGCCGAAGGAGGGAACTGCAGCAGAAGGAGTCTAGTCTGACCTGACGTAGTTCCTGAGTGTTAGGGGAGCACTCCAGACAGGACCAGATAGACGAGTGAGATGTCAGTGGCACCCGTAGGGTCTACTGGGAAGATGGGCTTCTGTACACTGAGGCCAGGGACTCCAAACCAGGGGCAGTCAGGAGAGTAGTGGTCCCTCAAGTGTATAGTTTATTCTGACCTTAGCACATGGCATCCCCCTAGCTAGACATCTTGGACAAACCAAAACCTGGGACAGATTGGTTGCACATTTCTATTACACCAGATGTCTGAAAAAGTGAAGGAGTTTGTCACTCCTGTGTCACCTGGCAAGCCAGGGGCACAACCAAAGGCCTCCTTAATTCCACTTCCAGTGGTTGGGACTCCCTTTGAGAGGGTAGGGATTGACATTGTCTGTACCCTTGATACTCAACCTGCATCTGGAAAGAGATTAATTCAAGTAGAAGTTGACCATGTCACTAGGTACCCAGAGGCAATTTCCCTCAGGGCTGGCATTGCCACTGCAGTGGGAAAGGCCCACCTTGGTGTCTTCATCAGTGTAGGATTTCAAAAGAGGTGGCCACTGGTAGAGGGACAGATTTCATGTCTGCATACCCAAATGCTAAATGGGATGACCTACAAGTTCAGTACCCCCTATCATCCTCAGATAAATGGTTAGTTGAATGGCTCAACAAAACCATGAAAGGCATGATAATGGGCCCGCCTGAAAAACTCAGAAGATGGGATGTCCTGTTACATTGTCTCTTGTTTGCCTACAGAGAGGTGCCACAAAAGAAGGTTGGATTCAGCCCTTTTGAACTTTTGTTTGGCCATCCTGTAAGGGTCCTCTAGTCTGGTGAGGGAAGGATGGGAAAACCTCTCAAAGTGGTCAAACAGGATATAGTGGACTATGCACTGGGCCTGCATTCATGCATGGATGAGTACATGAAGAGAGAGCGCAAACAAACATTTGGAGGCCAGCCAGGAGCTTGTCAAGCACTGGTTGAGTGCCAACCAGGTCAGTTGGTGTGGGGTTGGAGCCTGTGGCTCCCAGGGTCCTCTAGGCCAAGTGGACTGGGCCACTTCCCATTTTCGAGAGGAAAGGCGAAGTCACCTACCTAATAGACTTAGGCACCCCTAGGGTCCTCATAGAGTTCTCCATGCAAATCGCCTAAAGCCTTACCAGGACAGACCTCATATGGCCATGCTCATGGTCACTGATGGAGGCCAGTAGGAGGAAAGTAAACCCCTCCCTGACCTACTGTCAAAAAGACCACAAGATGGCTCAGTAGAGGATGCTGTTTTATCAGACTCTCTGACTGAGCAACAGTAAACTGATTGCAGGGAAGTCCTAGGCCAGTTTGCTGAGCTCTTATTTTGACCCCTGGTCAGACAACATGGTACACCCATGATGTGGACACTGGTGACAGCCTCCCTGCCAAAAACAAAGTATATAGACTATCAGATCATGTCAAAGTATGCATCAAATCTGAGGTAATCAAGATACTAGAGCTAGGTGTGATTGAATCATCTGACATTCCCTGGGATAGCCCAGTTGTACTGGTCCCCAAATCTCACTCCAAAGGTGGAAAACCGGAGATGAGGTTCTGTGTGGATTATAGGGGTTTGAATGCAGTCACTAAAACTGATGCAGACTCCATTTCAAGAGCAGATGAGCTCATTGACAATCTGGGTGCAGCCAAATTCTTGAGTACTTTCGATTTAACATCAGGGTATTAGTAGATTGCACTCACCCAAGAAGCAAAGGAGAAGTCATCATTTTCAACCCAAGAAGGCCACTTTTAAATTAAGGTGATACCTTTTGGTCTGCAAAATACACCTGCCACTTTTCAAAGCTTGGTGAATCGAGTTCTCTCAGGCTTGAACAACTTTAGTGCAGCATATCTAGATGATATAGCTGTCCTTTGTTCCAACTGGGAGGATCACCTGGTCCACCTGAGGGAAGTTTTACAGGCCTAACTCCCAAGGCCAGCAAATGCCAGGTAGGGTTGAGGTCTATTGTGTACTTGGGCCACCTTGTAGGTGGAGGCCAAGTCGAACCTCTACAACCTAAGATCTACACCATTCTGGAATGGGAGGCTCCAAAACCGAGACCCAAGTCAGGGCTTTCCTTGGTTTGAATGGGTACTACAGGAGGTTTGTGAAGGGGTATGGGACCATTGTGGCACCATTCACTGAACTTACCTCCAAAAAGCAGCCTAAGAAGGTAATCTGGACCACAGGATGCCAACAGGCTTTGACACCATGAACGAGGCTATGTGCTCAGCATCAGTCCTAAAGGCACCAGACTAGGGAAAGGAGTTCATTGTGCAAACAGATGCTTCTGAACATGGGATTGGGGCAGTGTTGTCACAAACAAATGACGAGTGCCAGGATCAACCAGTTGCCTATATCAGCAGATGAATCTTCCTTAGAGAGCAGGGTTGGAGTGCCATTGACAGGGAAGTCTTTATTGTGGTATGGTCCCTGAAGAAGATGATACCATACTTGTTTGGGACTCACTTCAAGGTTCAAATCGACCACAGACCTCTGAGATGGCTGATGCAGATGAGAGGAGAGAACCCCAAATTGTTGAGGTGGTTCATTTCCCTACAGGGTATGGACATTTCAGTGGAACACAGACCAGAGACTGACCTTGCCAATGCAGATGGCCTTTCCAGGTTTTTTCACTTTGACGATGAAAACTACTAGAGGGAAGGTTGGTTGCTCATAACCTTTCATCTGGGAGGTATTTAGGAAAGTGTCCTTTTTTATGGTCACCCCCCACCACTTTTTGCTCCAATGCCGATGGTTATGACTCTGAAAGTGCACCAGAGTCTGCTGCCTAGGCCCAGTGCTATTGCTCTCTCCCTAACTAAAACTGATATGTGTGAATTGGTGATCCCAATTAGCAAGAACGTTATCCTCCATATACATCCCTAGTGTATGGTACCAATGGTACCCAGGGCATAGGAGTTAAAGGGGTCATCAGGACCTGAAGCAAAGTTTGTGCCACCCTGAGTGACCCGAGTAAAATACTGACAGCAGGACTTCCATTGCAGACTGCAAGTGCAGTTCTGATTGCTTGAACTCAACTTTGCCCTCACCATGTGTACCAAACTCAATGCAATAGTTTTAATATATGCCACCCACCCCTAAGATAGACCTCCTAAGCCCAGGAGGCAGGAGGCATTATATTAAAGTGCAAGCTTATATGTCCCTATTGTGGCCGTTACCATTAAAGGCTGTTATAAGTAATCTGCAGTCCAGAGGATAACATGGGCTGGCACCCTGCAAATCCAAGGTTGGCAGCTCTATTATGGTGCTGCCAAAATGTCATGTTTGGTATCATTCTGACATGAATCTTGTGTCAAGGACGATGTGGCATGTACTCAGGCAGCATCCCTAGAGGCTGCCCACCTAGTTGCCCCTGCATTTATTGTGTTCTGGCTGTCAGCCTGCAGATGCTGCCACCAAGAAGGGAATCTGCCACTCTGCCAGGAGGTGTGAACTCTCCCAGAAGTCAGAAACATTGGCCTGGACGGGAAGGAAGTCACACCTAGCTCCCTGACAGGATTGCTAGTGAAGTGGGTCATCAAGGCAGTGAGCTTCAAAGGCTTCATCACCTGTGATTTGCAACTAGGCTACCTCCCAAAGGAGGAAAGAGCCTTCCCCCTGCCCCCAGGTGCATTTGCATCCAGGCAGGTGGGAAAATTAGGTGTTCAGGAGGTGTACACCCTCTGAAGGCTAGCCACACCTCTAGGGTGGGCTACCTGGTCTGTGCAGCTAAGGAAGACTTCTGCCACTTTTAAAAGTGGTAGAATAAGGGTCCTGGGTAGAGAAGGGGACACCCCTTCCAGATGTGGTCAACTCAGGTGGGAATTTGGCGCTGGGACTAGCAGCCCAATGGCCACTTGCAAACACACCTTTAATGCACCTAAATCTAGAATTTAATGGCATCCCCTGACACCAGAACCTCAGTTCTGATCTGACTTGCAACAAAGGGCACAAGAAAAGACTGAGTCTGGGACAACAGGTGCTGCACAAACCAAAGGTGTGATACTCTGCACTTGTGGCCACCTTCCTGGAACTGAATGACTGAGACTCGTCCTGAACAAAAGCATGGTTCCCCCAGACAGAGAGACCCCTTTGTGCGTCAGAGGCAACTCCAGAATTCCCTGTTCTAGTGGCACGCATCCCCTACACACCGCAGGTAAAAACAATGTACCGGAGACAAAGAATCACTGGCCATCAGGGCCTACAAGGGATCGCCCAAAAATAGATGGTCAAGTGCATTGTCGGAAACATAGTCCTAACCTCCACTAAGTTTCAAGCGGCTACCATTTTCCCCTGGACATTGAAATAACTTTCTGCTGACCTTACTGCTGCCAAGGCTTGATAGTCACTAGTCTGGTAACCACCCCCTTTAATCAATACTGCACCTCAAAGGGAACACCGCAAAGCCTTCATTTAATGTCATCAGTAGCCTCGTTGTTGACTTTTTGCACCCGGATCCCTACCAGCACAGGGTAAGTGGTAAAACCAGCTCTCCTGTGGCTCCAGCTTCAGCATCAAGGACTGTCAGGACAACTCTGCACCCAGGCTTCTCGAGCCAGGTAAAATCCAACTGACTGTTGTGGCTTGTTCCTGGGACCACATCACCTTTACCCTCCTTGGGTTCCATGCATCTTGACTTGCAAGTGATTGATTGCCATTAGTGCTTTTTCCCATTGACCGCAATGATAAAGTTTTGCAGTACTGTTTTGTACTGATTTAATATTGCTTCTAAAATCCATAACTCCGATTATACTTATCTGATTTACTTCATTTTGGTGTCTAAAATTATATAAAATGCTGCTTTATTTTTATAAATTGGTGTTGGATTTCTTTCGAGTCGTGTCAATTACTTATCGTCCATGTTGGTACTCTGAAATGCTTAACACATGTTCCTCTAGCAAAGATTGACTGCTCTTTGCTACTCTACCAGGCCTGAGCTAAGGACTTATTATTGTGAATCCAAGGACCATCTTTGGGGTATTGTGAGAGTATTGCATGGTGAAGACTAACCAGCATCACCACATAATACTCCACCTTCCTGCACTTGGCTACCCAGGGTGGCTCCAAGGGTCAGTTGGCTGATCTCCTGTGTGAGCTACAGGGACACAGCAAGCTTCAGAAGCCTTCCTGCAACTGCCCAGCTGACCTGCTGCAACTGGATCTGCCTGGACCTGAAACTGAACCTACATGAGCCCTGCTGCTGGCCTTTGCTGGAGTGAGTTCCTGATCCCCAAAAGTGTGGCCCCGATCCTTGACCCTTGGCTGGCATCAGAGTTTACTCCTTCTAAAGAAAAGGTGACAATCCTGATGTTTGGGCTCCTCATTTTTTTTTTTAAAACACATTTTTATTAATTTTTCATACAACAAAAAGGTGGCTCCGGTGTCGCACCGTTTGGGCTCCTCATGACTGCAAATGGGCCTGATCATGCCAAGAAATCTGCTTCCTTTGATGACCATTAATGGGAAGCTCCAGGGAAGCTCCTCTTTGCATCAACAGAGATTGTCAGCTATGACCGGCAACGTCAGACTTTCACTTCGCATTACGGCAATGACAGCCCACAACGACCGCCAATGCAAAGCTACAGCAACGACCAACCATGCCACCCGACTGGCTCTTCGCGGTACAGCATTGACCGTCTGTGACGTACAATCTGCTCTTCATGCTACAGAGTCGACCACCTCTATTGTGAACTGAACTCTGCATCGGGCTTAGAAGGTAATTTTTCAGCTGGACTGACCTGGTCCCCGTAATTTAGCCAATGTTCTATTGTGGTCAGCTTCAACTTGTGACTTTTTCCCCTGTCTAGTGTGACCAGATGACCACAAGTGGCGATTTGTGCTTTTAGGAACTATTTTCACAAAACATGTAAAAATTGAATATCTCTGGTTCTTCTGGTTGGAGTGCTGTCATTTTACCTATTACTCTATTTTTCCAAATTGGTTTGGGATTTTTCCTGTATTGTGTGTTCACTTAATTACTGTTTGTGTGCTGCATAAATACTTTCAATATTGTCTCCATCTTAACCAGGACTGCTTCTGTGCCAAACTACTAGAGGGTTAAGCACAGTTTAATTTAATGACTTTTGTTGTTCACCTTAACAAGGAGTGTGTTTGTTGCCTGAGTGGGACTTCTACCCCCTCAACCAATACCCCAATTTCCTACAGCAGCTATTTTGGGTTAGGGCAAAGATCTTCTGCCAAACAAGATACACTGCTGGAGTTATATACTCAGATTATGTCACCTGTTTTTAACTTAATGTTCATATGTTTCTTGAAACCTCTCTACTGCATGTATGAAACTGGGGGGCATGTGTTAAATTTTTAGTAGTTCTCAATTTTATTTTAATTAAATTTTGCGTTTTTTAGTTCCTTAGCGGGTTGTGGGTTTTTAGGGGAATAGGGTGGGAAGTAATTTAATTATAATAAATTAATGATTATTTTTTATTTAGTAATATTTATTTAGTTTAGATTTTATAGTGCTAATTGTGGGAAGGAATTTAATATTAATTAATTATTAATTGGTTGTTAATTAATATTAATTCATTAATTGGTAATTAATTATGGTAATCGCGTAATTTTTTTAGGAGCGGGTTGTGGGGTTTATGGGGTTTAGGGCGGGAAGTAATTTAATTATGATAAATTAATGATTTTTTAAAATGTATTAATATTTATTTAATTTAGATTTTATAGTGCTCATTGTAGGAAGTAATTTATTATTAAGTAATTATTAATTGGTTGTTAATTAATTAATTAGTAATTAATTTTGTTAATTGTGTCATTTCATTAGGAGCAGGTTGTGGGGTTTATAGGGGTAAAGGGTGGGAAGCAATATATTTTTAATTAATTAATAATTATTTGTTAATTAATGCTAATTAATTAATTAAATTTTAAATATGGCAATTGTGTAATTAATTTTAGATGTGAGTTGTGGAGTTTATAGTGGTAAAGGGTGGGAAGTAATTTATTTTTATATTAATTATTAAGTAGTTGTTAATTGATAATTTATTATTTTAAAATTAATTCTGGAAATTGTGTAATGATTTCTAGGTGTGGGTTGTGGGGTTTATAGGGGTAGAGGGTGGAAAGTATTTATGTTTAATTAAATAATAATTAGCTGATCATTAATATTAATTCATCAATTGATAATTAATTAGGGTAATTGTTTATTTTTTTTCGTGTTTGAGTTTTGGTTTTATAGGTGTGACGTTTGGGGAGTAAATTAATTTTTATCTGTTTTAATTTGTTTTTTAATTAATAATATTTCTTTAATTGATAGTTAATTATGGTAATTATGGAGGTACATTTTTTAAAGATTTAGATGTGTGTTGTGAATTGTGCGGTGTTATAGGGTAGGAAATAAAAAAGATTACATTTATGTAATAATTAATGTTTTTGTTTATAAATAATTTCTAATTAAAAATAGTTCTTTGCAAATTATTTTTAAATGTATTCAATATAATATTTCTAGGTATTTGTCATATCTATTTAACATTATAATACGTTTTTATTTTTTAGAATTTTTAAATATTTTTATATATTTTTCATTTTATTTTTTTTTAAACATTTTGTGTTGGTGATATTTTGTTTGTTTTTAATTTTGAACTGACTGGAGTGGGAATATTAATTTCTACCCCTCCGCTATCCAACTCTTTCCCTAGTGTTGCACTAACTGGAGGGGGAATAGCATTTTCTACCCCTCTCCTATCCAACACTTTCCCTACTGTTGCACTCACTGGAGTGGAAATCGTAATTTTTACCCCTCCGCTATCCAACACTTTCCCTACTGTTGCACTCACTGGAGTGGGAATAGTCATTTTTATTCCTCCGCTATACAACACTTTCCCTACTGTTGCACTCACTGGAGTGGGAATAGTAATTTTTACCCCTCCGCTATCCAACACTTTCCCTACTGTTGCACTCACTGGAGTGGGAATAGTAATTTTTACCCCTCCGCTATCCAACACTTTCCCTACTGTTGCACTCACTGGCGTGGGAATAGTAATTTTTACCCCTCCGCTATCCAACACTTTCCCTACTGTTGCACTCACTGGAGTGGGAATAGTAATTTTAACCCGTCCGCTATCCAACACTTTCCCTACTGTTGCACTAACTGGAGGGGGAATAGCATTTTCTACCCCACTCCTATCCAACACTTTCCCTACTGTTGCACTCACTGGAGTGGAAATCGTAATTTGTACCCCTCCGCTATCCAACACTTTCCCTACTGTTGCACTCACTGGAGTGGGAATAGTCATTTTTATTCCTCCGCTATACAACACTTTCCCTACTGTTGCACTCACTGGAGTGGGAATAGTAATTTTTACCCCTCCGCTAGCCAACACTTTCCCTACTGTTGCACTCACTGGAGTGGAAATAGTAATTTTTACCCCTCCGCTATCCAACACTTTCCCTACTGTTGCACTCACTGGAGTGGGAATAGTAAATTTTACCCCTCCGCTATCCAACACTTTCCCTACTGTTGCACTCACTGGCGTGGGAATAGTAATTTTTACCCCTCCGCTAGCCAACACTTTCCCTACTGTTGCACTCACTGGAGAGGGAATAGTAATTTTAACCCCTCCGCTACCCAACACTTTCCCTACTGTTGCACTAACTGGAGGGGGAATAGTATTTTCTACCCCTCTCCTATCCAACACTTTCCCTACTGTTGCACTCACTGGAGTGGAAATAGTAATTTTTACCCCTCCGCTATCCAACACTTTCCCTACTGTTGCACTCACTGGCGTGGGAATAGTAATTTTTACCCCTCCGCTATCCAACACTTTCCCTACTGTTGCACTCACTGGAGTGGGAATAGTAATTTTAACCCGTCCGCTATCCAACACTTTCCCTACTGTTGCACTAACTGGAGGGGGAATAGCATTTTCTACCCCACTCCTATCCAACACTTTCCCTACTGTTGCACTCACTGGAGTGGAAATCGTAATTTTTACCCCTCCGCTATCCAACACTTTCCCTACTGTTGCACTCACTGGAGTGGGAATAGTCATTTTTATTCCTCCGCTATACAACACTTTCCCTACTGTTGCACTCACTGGAGTGGGAATAGTAATTTTACCCCTCCGCTAGCCAACACTTTCCCTACTGTTGCACTCACTGGAGTGGAAATAGTAATTTTTACCCCTCCGCTATCCAACACTTTCCCTACTGTTGCACTCACTGGAGTGGGAATAGTAAATTTTACCCCTCCGCTATCCAACACTTTCCCTACTGTTGCACTCACTGGCGTGGGAATAGTAATTTTTACCCCTCCGCTAGCCAACACTTTCCCTACTGTTGCACTCACTGGAGAGGGAATAGTAATTTTAACCCCTCCGCTACCCAACACTTTCCCTACTGTTGCACTAACTGGAGGGGGCATAGTATTTTCTACCCCTCTCCTATCCAACACTTTCCCTACTGTTGCACTCACTGGAGTGGAAATAGTAATTTTTACCCCTCCGCTATCCAACACTTTCCCTACTGTTGCACTCACTGGAGTGGGAATAGTCATTTTTATTCCTCACGCTATACAACACTTTCCCTACTGTTGCACTCACTGGAGTGGGAATAGTAATTTTACCCCTCCGCTATCCAACACTTTCCTACTGTTGCACTCACTGGAGTGGGAATAGTCATTTTTACCACTCCGCTATCCAACACTTTCCCTACTGTTGCACTCACTGGAGTGGGAATAGTAATTTTTACCCCTCCACTATCCAACACTTTCCCTACTGTTGCACTCACTGGCGTGGGAATAGTAATTTTTACCCCTCCGCTATCCAACACTTTCCCTACTGTTGCACTCACTGGAGTGAGAATAGTTATTTTTACCCCTCCGCTATCCAACACTTTCCCTACTTTTGCACTCACTGGAGTGGGAATAGTAATTTTAACCCCTCCGCTATCCAACACTTTCCCTACTGTTGTACTCACTGGAGTGCGAATAATATTTTTTATCCCTCCGCTATCCAACACTTTCCCTACTGTTGCACTCACTGGAGTGGGAATAGTAATTTTTACCCCTCCGCTATCCAACACTTTACCTACTGTTGCACTCACTGGAGTGGGAATACTAATTTTTAACCCTCCGCTAGCCAACACTTTACCTACTGTTGCACTCACTGAAGTGGAAAATTTAAGTTTAAAGACTTTTAAATAGTTTAGGGGCCCATTACGATGGCGGGCGGAAGCACAACCGCCGTGCTGGCGGATGCAAAAACCACCAGTTACCGCCGGCACGCAGCAGTCCACACGCCCGCCCAATTACGATGCGAAAAGCAGGCCAAACACCGCCGGCAAGCCAGCAACACCGTCCGCCATCAAAGTGCGCCCGCACACGTAGCGGCGCAGCACAACTGACACACACCGTCCGACGAAACACGTCCCGCCCGGCGCATAAATTACGATGCCGCAAACAAACGGCTCCCACGGCAAAGAGACACCGCACGTGAAAGAGAGGCGGAAACACGGACGCAGAGCACGGACAACGAAGAAGCGGCACCCCGGGCATGAATCCAGCACTGCAGGCCCTTCCCATGCTTCTGCTGATGCACCACCAAGGACGCAACGTACCGCGGAGACGCAGGTAGGCACACACACAACAAGTGCACGCAAACAGCGCACACAGTGCAAGGGCGGAAAAAGCGGACAACCCCCCACCAGCGCGTGCACACTACACATCCACCATTGCATCCACATATGACACACAGGCCAAATCCTAACATCGCAGAACACATGTGTACACACCACCTGGGACTAGGAACCAACCACCCCGTCACGGCCCCAAAGCGCCGATGACGCCGCCACACATGCGCACAACGCAGAGGCCAACCGCAGCGCCATGCATGCGTCGCACACAGACACAGGGACACAACCAAGCAGCACACACACCAGCCCCACCCCGAACGCACATGACACGTGACAGGCCGGCCACAGACATGTCCCCAACGCCCAAGTCACGGACAACACCCAACGCCACACAACCGACGCACACATGTCAGTGAAGTCACGCAACAGCAGGACACACCCCAGTGTAACAAACATGGCGAAGCACACAGCGGCAGCAACACCAACTAGGAGAAGCAGGGCCCCTTCGGGAAGAGGAACGCCAGTACCACACTGAAAAACCCATACCACCCTGCACATATGAACAAGACACATGAAACGGAACACCAAAGAGCCCGGGGACCGACAACAGGTGGCCCAAGAATTACATCCACACACAAGGCCCAACGCAGAGCGGAAAGGCAGCCTGCCGCCCACACAAGGGAGAGCAGACAGCACTGAATGACCTTCCATTCCAACACCGAAACCACAGCCCTACGACAGAAGCCGGTGAATACAGCCATTGTCCAAGAATAGACCAACACAGGCATGCCGAGGAGACCGACCACAGGGCAGATAGCGCATATCACAGAAGCACACAACGGACGGGGAAGAAAGAAGAAAACACTCCCCCATGTCGGCCACATGCAAGTTAATTGGAAGGAGTCACACAGCACCGACCTTGAACTGTCTGAGAAGCATGTGGGAAGAGGGCCCGTGTCCTCCAAACAAGCCAACAGAACACAAGTCCTGTCTCCCCACGACTACACAGAGCTCACAGCAACCCCGGAGCGTGCACATTGCAGACTGCACACACAGCCGGAGCACGCCACCTCTACGAACCGCTGCGAAATGGCAACCGCAACACACCTACCCAACTACGCCGAAGAGCTCAAGCTGTACCAAACCAACACGATACATACATTGGGATGCGATCTCCTGTCCCTGCTGAACGTAAGTTACCGACTGACTTACCGCATCACATTGTTCAGCTGCGTCATGCCCGTCTTCTACTGTCGGAGGTGTCCCTACCAGCATCCCGTCGAGATATGCCTCTCCAACCCGGCATGTCTGAAGGCGGACCTGCTACCACTACTCCTCCCTCTGGACGCACACGACAGGGCCTGCTCTGCCTATGGGGGCATGGCGTATGTGGCCAACATCGCACGCGCACTGAAATGGAACCACTGTGCCTCCACACGACGGATCATCGAGAACAGCTACATCGAATGTCACCCAGCATGCCCCATCATGGTCCTCCAAGGGACAACCTACGAACAACACCTTGACAGCCACCATCCGCTTCATTGGCTGACAAACATGTACACCACCAATGACATGGAAGCCCTGCTGGACGGCATCGCATACCTGACAACCTGTAAATACGTCGGACCACAACGCAGGTTCCCCGAGTGACCTATGAAGTCCAACCCCGCACCCATGCTCAGCTTCCGCACGGACTGGCCAGTCACCACCACAACAGCCATACCAAACGACCGGCAACTGTAACCACACCATCAACGACATCGCCATGACATCGGATATGACCGGGACATGCACACTGTTCCCCATCACATCCAGGAACACCGCATGCATCGTGGGAGGCAGTGGCATGGGCTCTGTGCATCGCACCCACATGGACGGAACTGCACGAACAACCAGGACACGACATGGATCCAGCGCACATGGACACACACACCGCCCAGTGGACATGAATAGGTCGCCTGGAGTCTGTGGGTGCTGCACCCCTCCCACCCCCGCCCCGGGAATCCCATACCAGGACCTTTGCATGGACGACAAGTGCATACAACAACAACACGACCCCAGTGACTGTGACATGTCCAGTAACCACCACAGTGCAACAACAAGTGGCACGCCGCTGCATGCACGCAAGCACATGCCCTGATGTCATCTCACATGCACGCGTGCATGAGGAACAACCGCAGCAAACCTGTCACATGGAACTGAGATGGACTGTGCCCATGATGCCGAGCGGTCTGGTAGGCTACATGTATACCGTCTGTGTCAAAGTCCGCAGCTCCGCAGCTATACGTAAATGTACATTAGCACAGCCTTGGCCAAGCAGATGTAACCCCACACCCTATCCCATTTGTAATCATGCTCAGTATATCCTCAACATGTATTCCGCTGCCAGTAGTGTCCACTATACTGCATCACAGAGGACAGAAGACTCAATATAATGTCTGAAACCAAAACTGTCTCCGCTGACTCATTTCACAAGTACGAATGAGAGAGGATGAGAGTATGTGAAGTACACGGCAGTCGTGACATGACCATGTAGTCCACTGGTATTGGATGTCAACGCAAATGAGTAGCACTACTGTGGAAGACACACATGTGTCGTGTGAAGTCGTATGGACGCAGTGCTCAGGTGGGTGGGTGCGACGGGTAGATGCGCACATGCCAAGTTGGAGCACGCCGTGTTGGGAGGGGTCATGAACAGTACACCACCGCTTCCCTGGGCATTGTGAGAGGACACCTGTCGGGGGGAGTGAACACGTGTGTGCACAGCAGCCGGGCACACGTACAAGGCGGTACCAGGCGCACCTCAGCCCACCCTCTGTGGACAAGCTGGATCCTGTTGTGCGCCCGCCATGCCCCTTGACAAGGCACACACAGCCCCAGTCGACCAGGTGTAACCCCAACATAGTCAATCCGCACAGGCGATACAGGGCACGGGATGGCAGTGGAGCATGGTGTGTGACAGGTCTCCTCGCGCTCCTCCTGGTCATATCACGCAGGCAATAGAACCTCAACGTCTAGCATGGCACAAGTCAAATGGAAGTGTAGGGGGACGCACCACAGCACGAGCAGCACTGACGTCACGGGAGGTGGCTCGCACCATCCCATCCATTGCCCATCATACCAACCACGCCACATGCCATTGCGACTAAGTGCAAGCGCGTGCGCCACCACCCCCGAGCCCTCCCCAGAGAGGCCAAAGAGTGAATGTGTGGGCCATCAGCCACAGACGGACGCGGCCTGGCCGCAAGGGCAGCCACAGCCACTGGGTGTCGCAGGTGGCGGATCCGGAAGGCGAAGACTGTGATGCATAGTCCATGCAGGCCGGGTCTCCATTTGGGGCACCACGCAGGTGGACGGCGTCCCGCCACACATCATACCCTGAGACAGCCCACTCGTGCAACTGGACCCACACATACACTCCTTGCCCTCTCTGGTGCGAGCTTGGGGCTGCCTGTGCAAGCGCTAGCCTCGCAGGTGAGCATGCATATTGGGGGGCGAGGGGAGGACATGAGGGCTGGGGCGAAGATGACTGTATCACTGTCAGTTAGTACAAGGGATGACCCAGATGTGGAAAGGAAGAGACGTGTCCCGTGTGTACTGCAACTAGTCGCCAATCCAACTACCCCCCATGTCCGGAATGTAAGCCCGCACCTAGGCCCGCCCATCCGCCACATCGAACATACCACCAGCACGACAACCTTCCCATTCGAAACACTGACTGGGGGTGGCGACCAGTGAACAATCATGTGTAGCCTACCCACGCGTACATGTGGGCCCTCCATGATCCATGTCACCTGCGGCAAAGACATGACATGCGCAATGAGGGAAGTGAGGAGAGCTGTCCGCCCCACGCGCAGAAGGTGCATCAGCTCCACAGACCCAGCAGCGAGTCCAGCAGGGGTCACATGTGCAGGGGCAGCTGTGCCTGGTGTGAAGGCACATGCAAATAGACAGCACATCGACCAATGTGTAGTCTGCCCACATCCACAGTCCATCATCATGCGGACATAGGAATTGAACACAGGGCAACACATCTTAGTTGGTGCACCCACCGTGACCAACAATGCGCAATCATCGACGTACCCGCCCTGTGCATGGCCCCCCACCCAACGGAGGCACATCCAGTGCCACCATCCCACACACACAAGCCTTCCACGGAACATGCTGTGTCCAATGGTCAGTACAGAGTCAGCGCCCATCTGGTGGATCCTGAACAGGAGACACATGCACACACATGCCAGCTCCCACTATGTACGTCTGCCACCTGGCACGTGCAATGTAACCACTCACCTGTGACGTGTGACTGCAAGCACACAGCCGTCTTGGCATGGGGCTGTCAATGTGGACACCTGTCAATGTTTCGGGAGGTGTGATCCGTACAGTGCTGTACATAGGGTGCAGTGCTGACACCTACTACTGTCTCATATCCCCTCGTGCCACAGGTCCCACTTGTTTTGGCCGCTCAGCCTGTGCCCACATCGTCGTCGTCGTGTGCCATACTCATCCAGCCTCGGAAGCAGTTCCATGCTCAGCAGACACTCATGTTGCCGTGGCGTTGCCGCTTGACAAATATGCAGTCAGTCCCCATCAGCACGCCCCGCAAGTCATTGGGGCCTAGATCCCCATGTGCATGCACATGGCAGTGGTATGTCTCACTTGCCATTGCCATTGTTGGGAGACCTGTGTAAGTGTATTGTGGCCGTGCCGTCCCAGCTTGACAGCTGGGCTGTGGCTCATGTGCTTGCTCAGTCATGTCAGTGATGTGTATGCGAAATTGCTATGTGCCGTGTTGCTTTGACATGTGTCCTCTGCCATTTACCCCAGGCGGAGACCGAACATTGACCGCCCATACCAATTGCTGGCGGACATGGACGATACAGAGGTTATCAGGAAGTTTCGGCTGGACAGGCCAACCCTGCATCGACTGTGTGCCATGTTAGAGCCCCATCTCCGTCCCCGCAGGGTGTATCCGACTGCTGTCACCCCCACGGCTAAGGTGATGGCCGCCATGCATTTCTTCGCCACTGGGTCATTCCAGCACACAGTGGGCAGTGGAGGAGGGATGTCCCAGCCCATGTTCAGCAAGGTGCTGAGGGATGTACTGGCAGCCATGATGCTGTACCGAAACAGGTACATCAGATTCCCCAGGGCTCGTGAATTGGCGGCAGTGAAGGGTGCATTCTATGCCCTTGGCAGAATCCCACACGTCGTGGGAGCCATTGACTGCACACATGTTGGCCTTGTTCCACCACAGGCCACTGAGCACCTGTACCGCAACAGGAAGCACACGCACTCCCTGAATGTGCAAGTGGTGTGCCTTGCGGACATGGTGATCACCCACGTGTGTGCCAAGTTTCCAGGCTCGGCACATGACGCACACATAATGCGCAACAGCATCTTGCCACGACTGATGGCCAATCTGCAACAGGATCGTGGCTGTATTGTCGGTGAGTATGTGGAGTGGTGTAGCGTGCTGGTTGTGCGATGCTGTCCCCTGTCCAGTTGGAATAGCAACGGTTCTCTGTGTCCCTCACACCCAGGTGACTCTGCGTATCCGAATGGGGCATGGCTGCTCAGTCCATTGAGGAATCCTCGCACCCCAGCAGACGATCGATACAATGAGGCACATGGGAGGACCAGACGTGTGGTCGAGCGTACCTTTGGCCTCCTCAAGTCCAGGTTCAGGTGCCTGGACCGCACCGAGGGTGCACTGGCGTACTCCCCACAGAAGGTGTGCCAGATAGTGGTGGCGTGCTGCATGCTGCACAATCTGGCCATTCGGAAGCAGATCCCCCTCATTGTGGATGACGGAGATCAACCAGGGCCCCAGCCCGCAGACCAGGACAGCTCGAGTGAGGTGGACAGCGGAGAGGAGGAAGCTGGGAATGTGCGCCAGCAGCTCATCGCCCGCTACTTCACTTGACGGTGAGTGTCCATGTACGACGGATGATGTGTCTGTATCTATGCAGGTGTGTGTGTGCTGTGTCAGGGTGGCCGTATGTTCACTGCGTGCAGTGTGTCAACGCTCCATGGCCAGGGTAGTATGCCACTGTTGGTGACTGTGGCATTGTGCCCTATTGCTCTGTGCGATGTGTGTACATTGCTTGTAGTTGTTGACATGTACTGTGTGATGGGTGTGTGACACACTCATTGAATGTGCTCCTGTTCTGTCTCCCACCCCTAGGTCCCTACAGGCCCTCCGGATTCCATTGCCATGCCACGCATCAGGTGCCCTTCCGCCCAAGGTGGCCGATGTATTCCGTACAAATAAAACACAGGGCACAAACAGCAGTTAGTGAAAAAGGTGCATTTATTACAAACTGTGACATGTGATTGTGTGTAAGGTGATGACAAAAGTGGTGCGTGCAGTGACAATGAGCTGTCGGTCATGGCTGCGTGATGATCAGGGTGTACCCACTGGTTCTATGTCCATAGTCCAACACACACATGCCATCCAGATGGCTGTGTGGAGTGGGATCGTAGAGCAAGTCAATGCAGTGGCTGGTCAAGGAAGGCTGGCGGAAGGCTGGCTGGCTGCCTCACTTGCGACTGGAGCGTGCGAAGTCCTCCCGGGAGATCTGTTTCCTCTTCGGACGGCCCCTTCCACGTTTGGGAGGGGGTGTGTGGTGGCGACCTGCTGGTGGTGGGTGAGGTGTGCTCACTGGCTGTGGACGCAGGGGAAGTGGACACTGCTGGCCGACCCTGCGCCCTAGCAGGTGGTGGCGGAGGTGGTGTTGCTGGCCTTGCCTGTGACCCCACCGCCACCACCAGCTGGCCCATGAGGTCCACGAGTTGGTCCATACGGGACACGAATTGGCCCATATGGGCGTCCATGGACCTCAGCACCCCCAGCACCTCCCGCGTGTCAGTAGCAGACCTGGCCCATTGTCCTTGGGCCTCTTCATAGGCCCCAAGGACTCTGGCCATTTGAGGCAGGGCATGGCTCCCAGGGGAGGCTGGCGTTTCCCTGACCCTGCTCCTCCTACCAGTCCTGCTGCCACCGGCCTGCCCACTAGCCACATTGCTCACCACGGTCCTCGCTGTGGCTCCCAGGGTGGATCCAGTCGGCCGGGCCACCACCTGCGCTGGGGCTGGTGCCAGCGAAGACGTGGTGGTGGTGGAGGCGGTGGTGGTCGGTGCGGCGATGGTGGCGGTTGCGGCAGTGGTAGTGGCCGCAATGACCGTGGGTGTGGCCGCAACGACAGTGGCAGCAGGGGACTGGGACTGTTCAGCATCCCTGGATGATGAGTTGGTGGGTAGGAGGGGTCCTGGGGAGCGGCTGGGCCCTGCCACGCCAGATGGGCCAGCTTGGTGGTCCGTGTCCGAAGAGGTGGACAGATCCTCCAGATCCGTGTGTCCTCGTTGGGGGCTTGTAGGCTGGCTGTGCTGGCTGCTGTCTCCATCCCCAGCGTCCAGCAGTTCGTCACCTGTGGAGAGAATGAGATTTGTTATTGTGTTGCACCTGGCGAAGTATGTATTAGTCGTCTGACATTGGCAGTTCGTGCAATCTCGTACATGGGTTTCCCGGAGGCGAGTGTGTGGCTGTGGCATCTGTAGTTGTGTGTGCTAGGCAATGGGACTGTGTGCTGTGCACATGTGGCATGGGACGGATTGGCCATGCCGATGGGTGTGTTGCTTTGCCCCTACTCATTGTGACTCTGGTGTATGCGGGCTCCTGGCCCATCCTGGGTCTGGTTTGTACTTTGCTTTTGGGGTTCAAATGGAACGCTTAGGAACGCATATGGCAACATGGGGGCCATGCCCCAGATTCGCATTTGGGATGGAATATGCTTTTGGGGTTCAAATGGAACGCTTAGGAACGCATATGGCAACATGGGGGCCATGCCCCTGATTCGCATTTGGGATGGAATATGCTTTTGGGGTTCAAATGGAACGCTTAGGAACGCATATGGCAACATGGGGGCCATGCCCCAGATTCGCATTTGGGATGGAATATGCTTTTGGGGTTCAAATGGAACGCTTAGGAACGCATATGGCAACATGGGGGCCATGCCCCTGATTCGCATTTGGGATGGAATATGCTTTTGGGGTTCAAATGGAACGCTTAGGAACGCATATGGCAACATGGGGGCCATGCCCCAGATTCGCATTTGGGAGGGGATATGCTTTTGGGGTACATGCTGTGAGCCATGGGTGCCGAACGTGACATGTGTTGTGGCAGCATGACAGTGCATGGTCTGAGGTGTGTGCATGCCTGACATGCCCTGCATATTTGCTGTCTGTTGTGGTTACTGGACATGGCATTGGACGCATCGTTATGAGTGAGTGATAGTTGTGTGCCAGCCAACGTATTGCAGTTGTCCCATCTCCTTGGTGTGCGTGCTGCCCTGTGCCATGTGCATCACTGCAGTGCTCGGGGGGGTGTGGCCCATGTTGTGTGTTGTTGCTCACAGTGTGTCGTGCGCTTAATTGACTTCTGGCACATGGTTGGTCATGGGCATGTGTCTTAGCGTGACTGCTGTATGTGTGGCAGCTGTGCGGATGACATGCCTTTCATGAGACTGGGGCTGACGGATGGGATGGATGGTATGTTGTATGTGCATGGTGTGTCTGTGAGTTTGATGGGTTCAGTGGTGTTCGTGTGCATTTATGTTGTTCCGCTCTGTTGCGTCTAGTGTTGTTTGTCTTACATAGGCGTAGTTGTGGGGTGTGGGGTTGACAGGCAGTAGGGGCTACATGGACAGGACTTCAATGGTGTTTCGGTTGTGTGTGATGAGTTGCACAGTGGCTGCCGTGTGGGACTATATTCAGTGTGGCTTGTGCATGCAGACGTGGCTCCTTGGGTGTTGCTATGTCTGTGATGGGTCATGTGGGGTGTGAGTCTGCTGTTCATGTCCGTGTGCACATTGTTCACTTGTTCGTGACGGTGGGCGGTGCTGCGTGTCCGTGTGCTACGTGACATGTCCCATGTGTTGGTGGTGTTATGGTCCTCATGCCTCCAGTAATCCAGCCCTGTCCAGTTTCCCACCTGCAAGTTGTTCGTGCGTGCACTGTACTGGATGCCACATGGCTCTGAGCGGGGGTGCTCCATGTTGCAGGTCTGTGGGGGTGGGGGGTGTAGTGGGTCGTGGGGGTGGCTGTACACCCACTGACACCGATTGCTGTGGACCGTGATGTCTGCCTTTCGGCTGTCGTTGTGCACTGCGGTGGCTGACACGTGGCTGTGGGGTGTGGGGGATGCTCCTCCTTGCTGTGCTGTGGGACTGGGGCCTGGTGTGTGTTGTACTTGGGCTGTCCACCGTCCCACCCACTGCACTTTGTGTTCCTGCCACTTACCTGTTACTTGTCGGTTAGTGCAGCTGTGGCGGACACATGGGTGTGGTGGGTGCTCGTTGTGGCGCTTCTGGCATATTTGGGGACCTGTTGGTGGTTACGTGGCTGGCTTAGTGTACACATGTCCCCACGCATCTTACAGTTGTTCGGTTTGGGCTGTGTGTGGTAGTGTCTGTTGCATGTGTGTGTGATGTGTTGTGTATTGTGTGCTGGACATGGGGGTGTTTGTCCCTGGGAGCTGTGGCATGGTAGTTGCGCATGTGAGTACATAGCGGTGTGCTGGTATACATTAGTTTGTACTTACCAGCCTCCACTCCCCCTGCTAATCCGGCGAGGATCTCCGGATGGATTACGACTCGCACCTTCTCCTCCCACGCTTTGAAGGTCTTAAAGAGCGCGGGATTCCCTCCGCCAGTGACGGCAGCCAGCTCTCTGTTTTTGCCCTCCTTCTTCTTGACCAGGCTCTTTACGTCATTCCAACGTTTGTTTATCTCGGTTCTGTTCCTGGGCAGGGTCCCGACTGCATTGACCTGGTCTACGATCCGGGTCCACATTCTGTTTCTGGTGGCTAGTGGTGTGTGCTGGACCATGTTCCCATAGATTTGTGGGTACACCTTGATGATCTCGTCGACCATGACCGTCAGCTCCATGGGCGTGAACTTGGGCATCCTTTGTGGTGCCATGGTGTTTGTGGTGCTGGTGCGGTGTGTGTTGTGTAATGTGCAGGGGGTTTGTGGTGCCGGTGTTTGGTGGTGGTGGTGGTGGTGGTTGTGATGTGTGCGTTTCTGTGGTGTGCTGCTGTCCTTGCTGTGTCACTGTGTCCTCTCCTCTCCTCTCTGGTTTGCAATGTAGCAAGGGGTTGTGGTCTGTGGGAGTGCTGCTTTTGTACTCACCTATGTGGGTGTGTCCTCATGGTCTGTTGTTTTCAGGTGTGTTGTGTCTGGGGTTCTGGCCTTTGTATTTTTTGTTTGTCCGGGGGGTGTTTTCGGGATGTGTACTGTGCTTGTGTATTTGTGTGTGCCTTGCTGTGTGGACTTGTTGGCCATGTTGTGTGCTATTGGTTTTGTGTGCGGATGGTTTCTGTGCAGGTACGTGGGCGCCATGGCTTCTGCCGTGTCGATTCTCATCGGCGTTGTTTGCGCTGGCGGGCGGTATATTTGTTGTTTTTCCGCGCTCATGGCGGTGCGATCGTAATTTCACGTGCGGTGTGTCGGCCGTGTGGGTGGGCGGTTTTGTGTTGTCGTGCGTGTTTCCGTCCGTGGCGGGCGGTTTGACTCCGACTCGGACGATGGCGGGCGGTATTTTGTGTGATTTTTCCGCCGATGGCGGTTTTCGGTTTGTGTACTCATAATGGCGTGGTCGGTGTTCAGGCGGTGTGTGCGGGCGGATTTTTGCCGCTTCCATGCCTGGCGGATTTATTTACGCCGGGTATCGTAATGGGCCCCTTAATGTTTTAATTTATAATATAATGTTTTTATTAGATTTTATGTTATTGGTGTATGTATATATATATTTATTTGTAAATTTTCATATATACAATTATAAAATAAATTAAAATAGTTTATTAATTGTTTTAAAGTAAATATATATATATATATTACATTTTATATACGTATGTTCAAATTTTTACATTTATTTGTTATATTAGTTAAAATGTATATTAAATCTAATTTATTTTTTAAGTTAATTTTATTATATAATATATTTAATATTATTTTCCATACATATATTAAAATCAATATATTGTACAACTATATTTTTTAAAATCAATATTTTTTTCCCAATATTTTTGTACTTACCATTATAAATATAGGATGTCGATATTTTTGACATCGATATTTATAACTCGATATTTCTGAAAGGGGATATTTTGAGGGTCGATATTCTATCAGTAAACCCCTTATACATTGTTATTCTAAGGTCAGCATATTCACAAGGACTTATCTCCGATTTATCGCCACCTTACCTCAACCAAAGTGGAGATAGATTTAACACCCCATTCACAAGCGGGTGCAAACAGCAGACATCACCAGTATTCCCGCGACAACTGCCGCAAAATTTATCTACACTGTGGACACCACCAACTAACCCTAATGAGATGCAGAGTAGGCATTCCCGTGCAAAAACACACGAAAAAACCACAACACCACTTTCACAATGAACTGCCAGATCTGCGATGCGAACCAAAAACAGGCGATAAGCCACGCTAGCACCAGGGAATGAACACCTGCCTTTTGCTGGTGTTAAGCTGGACGACTACCTGCAGCATGAAAGGGAGCACAGCCAAGAGCCACTTCTGAAGACCCACAGATTCCAGCATGACCATGCAGCCCGGAGACCCATGAGGGCCACAACACCCACCGCCACCACACCCAGGCCCCCCGTACCCCACCCCCCCAGACAAACACATACTGTGCACGACACAAGAGCCACAAAAAGCGCATGACATCACACAATGACACAAAGAAACACACATGTGTGGTCAGAAGAACGAGAAACAGTCACTCATCATTGAAGTAACAACCAATAACTTTATTGAACACAACACAAAACAACAATGCGGAAGACTCCTGTCGGGTCTGTCCGGGACAATCATGATGTCACAGCCTGGAAAATAAAGTACAAAATCAGAACGTGTGTCATGCGCACATCAAAGGAGCGAGACACAGAGAAGGAATGAAAGGCAGAGAGAGAAAGAGAGAGAAGGAAAGGAAAGGAAGGGAGAGGGAGAGAGAGAGAGGGAAAGGAAGGGAGAGGGAGAGAGAGAGAGAGAAGGAAAGGAAGGGAGAGAGAGAGAGAGAAAGGAAGGGAGAGGGAGAGAGAGAGAGAGAAGGAAAGGAAGGTAGAGGGAGAGAGAGAAGGAAAGGAAGGGAGAGGGAGAGAGAGAAGGAGGGACACTGCCGCCCCGCGCACCCAAGCACCACTGCTCACCTGCTGCCACCGGTGTGTCTCCAACCACGTGCCAGTACACACTGCAAGCCACCAGGTCTGCAATCTGTAAATGAGGCCAGAGTCAATCATGGCAGAGTCCATCTCATTGCACACGGCAACAACGCCTGTCCTTCCTGTGCACACATGCAGCCACACCCTACCCCCTCCTGCCGCCCAGTGCTGTCAGCCCGCACATGCGCACCCAGGCCCCACTGCTCACCTGCCGCCAATGGTGTGTCCACCAGTGGGCACACCACGTGCCCGTGCAAGCTCCAGGCCCCGCCACCATGGCATGGTCCACATCATGCGGACCTGCACCGCGGCCCAGCAGGTCCCACACATGATGCTGAGTCCTGAGGCATCAATGGCAGAGACCACATCAGTGCACACGTCATCATCGCAGGCTGCACACCCGCTCAGCAATTTCGGTGCCACTAACCCTGTGCAACCCGAGTCAGCACCACGTGGTGGTAGGCCTGTGACGGCCGCAAGGCTTCGGGTGGCACTAACCCTGTGCACCCGAGTCAGCACCACGTGGTGGTAGGCCCGTGACGGCCGCAAGGCTTCGGGTGCCACTAACCCTGTGCGCAACAAGTCATGGGCTCTTTATGATTGAGAACCGTGGAGCGTCCGTTATCCAGTCACCACCGGCAGAGGGGAATGTGACGTGTTCGGCCCCTTATATTGGCGGGGTCACATGGCCTGTGACGCCTGTGCTGGATGGGTGTGGTGTGTGTGCAAACCTGCCCTCAGGGAGTGGCCGCGACATGCTGACAACTAGACCAGCGACCTGCAGACCACTAGCCTGTAGACCTGCGACATGTGGTGATGTGGCCCCCCCTCGGAGAGTAAGCGGAGTGGTCCGTCATGGCGTACGCCGGACCAGCACAGGGCTTGCAACAATGACTCGGGGGCTCTGGGCATGGTGCAGTCCATGTCCGGACAAGGAGGTGACTAATGCGTGTGTTCCTGTTGTGGTCTCTACGGCACCCGCAACGCAATTGGCAATGTAGCACACTGTGACTGGAATCCCACTAGATGAGCATCATTGCCGTTAGGGGGAATCACTGACCCTACATTCATCCACACATTCATACTTGAATGATGAAAGACATGACACAGCAGTGCGTTCCTGAATGTTTATTGCACATCCAGTGGAGTTCAGCAGCTGGAGCAGTACAGGGCCATGCCAACCCCACTTCACAATATAGGCCCGTGGAGGGCCAGCCAGAGTCCATCGGGGAATGACAAGGACAGAGGATGAGGAAGAGTACAGTCCGCAGGCTGGTCGCCGTGTCATTGGTCACCGAACAGGATATGGAAGTCCATGTCGTGGTCCAAGGTGAGTGCCGCAGAGTGTATCGGGGGTCAGTGGGAGGTCATGGGGCCATGTGCGGCACCAAGGAGCAACAGGCCAGCTGGCGGACATGAATGCTAGTACCTCCTTCTGAACTCAAGCCCATCCATCCTCGTATGTGTGCTCTGCCCCACCTGTGGGTGGTGCTGTTCCGGCTGCAGTACTGTGTGCCACTGACACATCAGGGGCCGGAGGTGTATTGCCGGCCGCTCTGTGTGGCAGTGACACATCAGGTGCTGGAGGTGGAATGTCTGCCGCACTGTGGGGCACGGACACACCAGGGGGCGGAGATGTGGATGGTGTGGGGGCAGCAGCATTCATCATCGCCACGCCTTGTGGCAGCAATGCCATGATGAGGACATGCAGGGCCTGGTAGATCCCAGCTACATTCCGATGATGTGCAGCGGTGGCTGCCATCCTTTCCGCCTCCATCCGCACCATGTCCTCCATGAGCCTCCGCATGCATGCCATCTCCTGGCTGAGATCGCTTTAGCCACCCTGAGCGGACAGGTGCGCTTGTCTCTGAGTCATGACTCCAGGGCTCGTTGGAGACGATGGAGTGGCGTGTGGGTGTCCGTTAGGGACTGCAAGTGGTCCCTGATGGGACTCAGACACCCATGGATGGTGTCAAGTTTGGTAGCCATGAGGTCGAACCCCACCCGCACCTGCTCAGCCATCTCCCTCTGGACCTCCAACACACGGTGCTGGAAGGCCATGGGTTGTTCGGGGGGGTCTTGGGAGACAGCCGGCGTTGTGGGTGCCTCCTGCTGGGTGGTTTGTGGAGTGGGTGGGGTCTCCTTGATGCAGCTGGGCTGCCCTGGTCCGGGAGGTGCTTGGCGGATGAGCTCAATGATGTCTTGGAGGGCTTGGGTGTCGATGCTGGTGGTGTCCTCCTCATCATCAGTGAAGAGTGGCTGGGACTGCTCTGCAGGTGGCGTTGACGGTGCCCCTGCAATGTGAAGGGGAGATGCTGTGTTACAATGTGTCCACATGTATGTGGCCGCATGGTACATGTTGACATTCAGACAGCATGGCAATGAACATTGTGACAGTGTGTAGATCAGGGCCATGATACAGAGTGATTGTGGGTGTGCACTGTGCTCTGCTTGATTGTGCATGGGTGCCATTGTGGCCATCTCCCCCCGTCCCCCCAGTACCTGGTGGTTACTCACCCTGTTGCCGTTGTGTTGTGTCCTGTCGAGCAGTGTCCGGTGCCCTGACTCCAGCCACAGTCTCCACACTGATGACTGTCGACACCAGCTCCTCCATGTCATCCAGCTCCAGCTGTGGCGCTGGGCTCCCACCTCCAGTCTGCGTTGCTGCCTTCTGGTTGGCTGCGAGTTTCTCCTTGGTCTTGCGCTTGATGTCATTCCATCGCCTCTTGACCTCGTCCATTGACCTCTTGTGCTCTCCGACGGCGTTCACCGGACCGCCATAATCCATTTTTGGTGCCCAATGACACATTGGAGGCAACAAACAGTTGTTGATGGTGTTCTATCACCTCCGTGACCAGGTTCGGATTCTCCTGCGGACTGTACTTCGTCTTCCTCTTCTTCTTGTCCTTGCCCTTACCTGTCACTGTGGTCCCGGGCTGATCGTCCGGGGTACTTGTGGGGTTGCGCTCGTCCTCTGCGCCTGCTCCGGCTGCCTCCACGGTGCTTTGGTGTTGGTCATTTTGTGTTTGTGTGTTTTTTCTCCTTTTGTAGTGCTTTTCCCGCCTGCCGTGTGTGTATGGCAGGCCTGGCGCTGCTTATCGCTGATTTCCTCATCGCGAATTGGCTCATTGCACGTTTTTTGGTGTTGGGGTTTGTGTTTTTATCGCCGTCGCTGTGGTTGTATCGCGGACATTGTCCGCGGTTTCAATCAATCAATCAATCAATCATGTCACTTATAAAGCGCACTACATACCCGCGAGGGTCTCAAGGCGCTGTCAGGTGACTATCGCATGGTACCGCCGTGTTGTGAATTCCACGTTAACACAGGGTTATTTTCCCGCAATCGGCTGCGATGTGTGAAGTTACGTTAACATTTTTTGGTGCTATTTAGCACACGTTCTTGTGAATATACCCCTGAGAGTTTACACATTATAGGTTCTCATAACTCTTAAATATGCTTTCCATCTCCAAGTATTTGGGCTTGTCATGGGATACAGATGTGACAGACTTTGAACCTAACTCTGGTACTGGTCCAACCATTGGTACATTGGTACCACATTAGAGAACTCACTGCACTGAAGTCTCAGCTGTTGAACTATCCAGTATCCAAAAAGATATAAACATTGTCCCATAAATGTTCTCTGTGCCACCCCCCACCTCCAACCATAAAAACCCAATCAAAAGGAATTCCCTGGTACAGTTCCTAAAATAGAAGTCATAAGTCAAGGTGTCAAGTCACAGATACCGTGAATTGAATGTTAGGCTATGTATTGACAGCAAACATGAAAGACAATGCAAATTTGTGTGCTAGTAAGCAGTTATAATGGTCAAATCAAATCATCTTTATTCAATTCAAATAGAGAATCATAAAAGTATACATTGCAATACAATAAAAACTGAATCAGAATTTAAAAACGAGTGCAATAAAAGCAAAAAAATTTAACATACGTTAAAGTTAATATCTTCCTTCTAGTAATGACAGCCCTCAAGAATCTTGCTAATGCTACACATATAAACAAATTTGGAAGCAGTTGCAAAAATATATATGCCGGTCTACATTGTCTAAAATTTAAGGATTTCAATAGAGGCTTTATAAAAATAATCCTTAAATCGGTATAAAATTTACAGAAAAACAGTACCTGGATGGTCGATTGACTTGACGTCTTATCACAGGGACAACATGTTAATTGACGGGACCAATTATTAGTGTTAGGGAAGCTAGTCAGACGGTGAAAGATATCTAGCCTGAAGCGCGTCAGAACAAACTTATGTTGGGCGTTAAAAACACTGATTAAATAGGGTTGCATCGAGAAACTGGTCAGAACCATTTGATTATGCTGTACAGTGGGCTTGACCAGTTCCAACGTCAATCTCACTTCCTCTAGGATATTTAGACATTCTCTCTTTAATGATTTCCTCGTAATATACCGCAGGATTTCAGGATTATCATAATAGTCGGGGTGGCAGATATCAGACATAAATTCTTAATGTATTTTAGCCATGAGATTTTCAAGGCGTACTCAGAGCCACCGCAGTCCTGTACTATCGCACGATTAAAATCCATATGGTCCGATGTCCATAGTTTATGCCAGAGAAGAACTGTACCCTTATCATATCTGTTAGATAAGTTGCTCCCAATTCCGCATGGCACACGAAATTAGAACAGCTGATTGGGAGCCCAAGGAGATTTAAAAAAAAAACACATTTTCTAACAGCTGTAAAGAGTCCACATTTACATGCCCCCACAACTCGGAACCATACATCGCAATTGACCGACATTTGGCATTGTAAATGTTCAACATTTCTTTAGGATGTTTACGGCCCAATTTCTTTGAGAGGTTGCACAGGCCCGTAATTGATCTGTTAAACTGCATCCTTCTCGATTTTACTGCACTGCTCCAATTGCCATTGCCATCAAATAAAATTCCCAAATACGACAAGGTAGGTGTTTGAGGTAAAATCGCATTTCCTATTAAAATATTACTCCCCTTAGATAACTTTCGGCCAGCTTTCATAACATAGGTTTTGCTTATGTTAATTAATAACCCCAGATTCTCCATAAAATGTACAGATTTATCTAGGAGGTGCTGCAAAGCCATGGGGGTGCGGGCCATGAGCACCACGTCGTCCGCATATAGCAGAACTGGTACGGGCCGATGACCAATTTGGGGCAGATCGGTACATGCGTCCGCGAGGGTGCGGCCCCGGGCTGTTGATGTACAAATTAAATAAGAATGGGGCGAGTACGCACCCTTGACGGACTCCCTTTTTGATGTCAACGAATCGTGTACATTCACCTCTCGTACCAAAGCGAATCTTTGCAGAGCTAGTTGAGTACAGGTATCTAAGGAAATGAACAATGGCGCAGTCGATACCCATTGAGGTCATAATAGACCAAAGTTTGTCGTGAACGACACAATCAAATGGGGAGGTCAAGCCCAGAAACACCATAAATAAATTGCCCCCTTATATATGCGTATATTTGCTCACCAATAAATCCAAATTGATGGCCTGCTCTGTAGTCCCAATTCCCTGGCGGAAGCCATATTGAAAGTCGGACATAATGTTGTTACAGTCTGCCCACTCCTGTAATCTGCCTACAACTATACGGCCCACCACCTTAACTAGATAATCCAGCAAAGAGATGCGTCTATAGCGTGGGGGACAGTTACAATTGCCCTTTTTGAATATTGGCACAATATGGGATTCGGACCAGGAGTTTGGGAATCCCGCATTCGGCACGATTTAAAATCCAGAGTCAAAAGAGGACCCCAAAGATCAGTATTATTTTTAAAAATATCAATCGGGATCCCATCCGGGCCAGGTGTTTTTCCTCCTTTACTTGATCCCAGGGCCCGATTCACCTCCTACAATGTAAAATTAAAATCAAAATATTTTGACAAAAATGTAGACCCAGAGGGGGCAACTCCCGACACAGACGCTGAGCTATTTTGACCGTTTTCAGTTGTACCAGTATATAGTCTGGCAAAGTGAGCTACCCAATCTTCTTCCGTAATGGCAACCTCAATTCTGGGCTTATCGTCATCGCCACGCCTCCTCTTTGAGGCCCTTTTTGCGATTTTTTAGTGCTAGCCTATAGGCCCGCCTACAATTCTGTATTTATATGGGGTTCCTAGGTGTCTCTTTCAAGGCCCCCTTTACTTTTTTGTGGGCCTGGGTACAGGCGTGGTCAAACCACCCTTGGGTTTTCCTAGCCCCTCTCTTCTGGTTGGTGGTCAACCCAGCCTTAATTCCCTCGCTAATTTGGTTAAAGGCCTCCATGACCATACTAGCTTATGCTGTCTCATCCAGACAAACCTCAAAAGCCTTTCTCTGTTGGCTAATTAATTGTTCTAAAAAGCTAGACGGGTCAACAATAGACCAGTGCAGGGTAAAGCCATTCAAACGGGATAGTACCATATTCTCCGCAGCTACGGTATGATACCCGACCCCTTGCTTAATTAGGGAGCTAGTATCCAGCGTTAGACTCTGGGGGAAATGGTCGCTCAATGCAAAATTATGTAGTGAGAAGTTGGTGACTAAAGCAGAGTAACGTGTAGGGAATAGAAGGAAGTCAATAACACTTTTTCCCATGCTGCCGTCAAATGTACAGGATACTTCAACTGGACTGCCTCCAAAATCATTACTAAAACCTAGGTCATGTTTAAAAAGTAGCTCATTAAGTTTCTCTCCATACCTTGAATGAGAAAAGTGAGGAACATCGTCCCCGGTAGGGGAAATCATGCCACAGACTTTGTTAGCTAACAGTTGACAGGGGTGGATATTAAAATCACCCCCCCATGTCAAAATTTTGTCATTTGGTCCCTTATACATTATTGATTCCAGCTCCTTGTCAAGGTGACATAAGGTTTCCAGTATGTCTGGTTTACACTTGTAGCATCGTGATATTAAAGCCTGCCAAAAATTCTAACCATTCTGGTATATTTTGCTTACTGCGAAGCCCCGCTACGTTCCAGCATAAAACTGCAATGTTACTCCCAGAGATTGTGGTGGAGTCCTTACTGTTCTCATTTCTCGAGGGAGTCTGCACCACAGATATTTGCGGATTTGATAGGTCCTCGCCTATCAGATAGTGCCTATCGTTTACAGATGATGTTGTGGTATCCTTATTTACCTTGCTTCCTATTGGAACAGGCCCGCCACTTCAGATGAATTAGCTGGTTCGTCTGCTATTTCCTGGCAGTTCTCAGGGGGCGGGGTTGGGGTTGCGGGGGCAGGTGTATCGTGATTAACCCAAATTGACACATCAACCCCCAGTCAGTCCACCCCAGTGAGGTCAGAAAGACAGTCATACCTATTAGACAGAGCGATAGGGTGTACAAATGGGCGAGCATGCTCTACATTACAGATTGACGGTTGAGATTGAGGTTGTGGAAGAGAAAAGGATTGTGTAGGTTCATTCGGATAGTTCGAGGACCGTAGGGGTGGTTGGTAAAAGAAACGCAATGGTAAAACTGAAATTTGGTTTGGGTTCAGAAATGCTGGGCTAAGCTTGCTAATTAAATCTTTTACCAGTAATGGAGATTTAAAGGAAAGCACCACACAATCACCCTTCATTACTTTGGGACCTCTGCCAACCCTCCCAATATGCCTGGCCATCTTAAAATCTGCAAAAAGTGCACCCCCCATACAAACTTTAGTGTTTAGCCAATTGAGTGATTTATTTCTTAGCGAGTCCCCGGGTTCTTCGGTAGATGCACCTATAGTCGGGACGTTTGCTAGAATAACCACTTAGGGGGTCGCAGCAGGCGGGAGATCTAATCTGTCATCATTAGTCCTAAAAGGAGCGGAGCCGACTCTTATGCTCTGCTTTTTAGGCAGGATACTGGGAAGGCCCCTATTCTCGGACAGCCTATTTTCTGTTACTGTTACTTTTTGGGGCAGGGTCATTGAGTTTGACACAGAGCAAGTGAGTGCTTTAAAACCCCCTATGGCTTGCTGTCCTGGTGTACATTTGTTTGCTACCAAGTGATTGAGATTTTGGCATTACTGATATGTTCGTCTGCACCACCCAAATTAGCTAGGCCCAGACGTTCTACGCAAATTTGCACGGCACATTCAATGGCCTTAAGTCTATCCGTGATGGAACCAAAAGTCGTATTGACAAGTTCAGTTAAGGCTTGGACAGATGCAGCCATTGAAGTATAGTTCGGAAGTGGTGCTGGCGAAACAATGTCCCCTGCTCGCACAGGCTTGGTAGTGTCTATCCGCCTCCGTAATGAGACCTTCTTTTCAGTCTTATTTGATCCTTCAGGTGAGGTTGCGATATCGTCCGCACTACATTTCTTCAAAATTTTCAGGCGTTTAAGAGGCGGGTGGGAATCAGGGGGAATAAGAATCTCATCTTTATTCAATACAACCGGTCCCCCTTCTTGTAGGTTATCTGGTTGCACAGCCCGATGCTCAGCAGTTGATTGGGCTGGGCACAGGCCTGATGGACCGGGGCCATCTTCAGTACACGTAGTTAAAGTTAGCGATTCCTCCACACTTAAAATCTGCTTCTCAAAGGCCCCCATAGCCCCAGTGATATAGTTCATGATTGACTGACGTGATCTTGGGGGGGACTTAGTAACGCATGCGATGTAATGACTTGCGGTGAAACAGCCGCGTTGTAATGGCTGTTCACCGAGCTAGGGTGTTTCCTTTTCCTCATAGTTTATGCAACACGCTGTCCCCAACAAACAAATAATAAATTTCACAGGACTTACAGTCTCGTTGCAACGGGGGATTTGTTGGTCGCCAGATGCCCACTGCCAAGAGGGAGGGCCCTGCCCTGCCTCTTCCTGCCGCTGACGGGGCGCAGACGGGCCCGCCCTTGGCAGCGCTGGAGCCCTGGGCTAATTTTATGCGCCTCCGGGCACGGCAGAGTCATGTTGGCGCCTCCTGGCGTGAAGCCTGCTGGGGGATGGAGTCCCCGGAGTAAAGTGCGGCGTGCGGTGGCTAGAAACGGGCTATAATGGTCTAGAATAGAGATGGGCTCTTCCATCTAGATGAATCAAGCCATAAGCTTGGATTACCATTTCCAGCCAAAAGAACTGGACACCTCATGATGGGGTTTGATGGCTAACTTCCCCCTGGTCCTTCTGGGACTGGGAAGACAGATCCAAGATCCATACATGCACACTGTGGTTTGGGACGTAGCAGAATCAACTTGATGATGAAGACAGGAAATGCTGCAGTTACCAGATCCAGATGATGATTGTTTGTCATTTTTCCTTCTTCTGGTTACGGAGGTTGCAAAGACCTTGTGCTGCTGAGTGACCCCAGTCCTTCAAGATGTTTTCCATGAAGGTTATCAAGTCAGTTAAGCCTTGCACAGTTCTTCCTGGTATTATGTCGGCTCCTCCTGCTGAGTGCAATCTAAATTCTTTTGCTGGTTCAGACTTCCCAGACTTGGGCACAGTTTGGAGCCAAAGTAGAAGCCAGCAGAGGTTTCCATCCTGATGAAACATCATCTCTACAATGGTTTGCAGACCTCGTCAGGGTCCATATGATCTGTCAAGTACTGATCTGCTTGACGTGGCAGGAAGCCAAACAGAGGGAAACACTCTTCAGATCCTGGAGAAGCATATCTTCCTGCTGTTGTCTAGATTCCCTGGGCTCTGCAGCAATAGCTTTGTCAGATCAGCTTGCGATGATCCAGGTGATTTGTTGCAACTCAGACAAATGTCTGCATCTGTTCCTGTTGTTGAAGGAACTAGCTGGGTGCATTTCAGTGAGGTGAGGAAAACTTCTGAGCGCGGAGTAGGGAAATCTCCGCAGACTCCGCTGGCGGAGCGGAGTTCTCCTCCCGCCCGCGCTTAGTTGTATCTTGTATCTTTAGACCTGGCATGGATGAAAGTTGGGGTTTGAATCCTTTCAGATTCATGTTGCTGACCCTGGCTTGGACCAGTTGTAGTTTGTTGTTCTTAACAAATAGTTGTAATTCTGTGTGAGGTTGTGGTTCACTTAGGTGCTGAACCTCCAGATCTGAATAAATTGCGGGCAGTGTCTGTGGCTTTGAATGTCTTACGTGCATGAGGGTTTCCAGTAGTGTTGTGTGTTATTGGTGTATTAGTGAGTTTTGATGTTATTATCATAGTATATTCCAAATGGGCTCCACATAATGGTTAAAGATGATGGGGGACAAGCTAGAGGCCTAGGAGATGCATCACATGATAGGGATATTCTGCTACGTAGCATGAGGTAGTGTTAGCTGGATAGATAGGTTAGGATCAGGGGTATTTGGAGGCATAAGACCAAAAAAATCAGCACGCAGGCGTGGCAGAGAATGACTAGGGAGAAGCAGGTGTGGAGGATTTGGAGGACTGGTCAGTGGCTGCTGGAGCACAAAGGTATCAGGCAGGTTTCCAAGTCATGATCACTAATAGACCAAGCAGAATGAAGCCCTGAGGGAAGGCTTGAGCTTCCAGGGAAATTTAAAAACTCAAAAACAGTGGTCAGTTGTCTTGCAGCTGCTTAGTATTATGATTCTCCGACTCATAGATTTGACCACTGTTTGCTCCTTGCCTTCACCTTTGTTGTCCTCTCCCTTCCTTTCCTTATTTCCTTCCCTCTGTAGTTGTGTACCTTGTTTAGCTTACTCACTCCTGCATTTTATGAATTACTAGTTATAGAAGAAACCTTTTCTGAGCGCCACCATTATCTGGAAGGTTCTAATTTTCCTGTGAAAGTTTGGACTGTCTGAAAGACTCCTAGCTTCTTCAAGTCAATGAAATGCTCCAATGCCAGGCATGCTAGTGGACCTTGTTCTTCTCACGGTTCAACTATATTATGACCTGCCATCTAGAAAATAAACAAGGCAAAGCAGATGCTCTCTCTCGGCAAGGGGTAGAAAACAATAAAGATCATGGATCTGTGTCCACTAGATTAGCTGTGCAGACAAAGAAGAGAATCTCAGATCAAGTCCTGCGACATCAAAGTAAAATGAACACCTAAGTAACAGAAGATCCCGCCCCAAGCAGGAAATAACAGCGTTATTGTGTCAGGATCAAAAAAACAAATTACAGTTTTTTTTAATGATAATCCTTGTTCTGGTCATCCAGAAGGGAATAAACCCTCAGAATTACTAAGCAGGTTGTTTTGGTGACCCAGTGTGAAGAGGACTGTAAAGGACTTTATTAATAATTGTATCGCTTGTGCTCAGAATGACTCATCCCACAACAAGACAGTAGGGAGTAGATTTACGTTGCACTAACCAGGCGGGGTACAGCAAGTCATTTTGCTGCGCCGCGCTGCGTTAGTTTTGAAGCACAGGGGGGCAGATTTACGAGCCCCTTGCGCCACTTTTGCGCCGCTGTTACGTTACTTCTGTGACGCAGCGGCGGCGTAAACCATGCGCCACGTTGCGCCCTATTTACAACGTGATGCATCTAGGGAGATGCGTCACGTTGTAAAGCCCTGCGCCACATGAAACCTGCGTCAGGTTTCATGTGGGCGTTCCGGCGCAGGTGGGGGGCGTTCCGGCGCAGTAAAGCCTCGGAAAAATGCCTGAGTGAAATCTACAAGATTCCACTCAGTCACTTTTCCGACGCCGCTGCGTCAAAACCTTGCGCCTGCTTGAAGCAGGCGTAAGGCGTGACGCACCACGTTATGTATTGGCAGGCCACGAGCATTACTGGAGTTGCGTCGCGCTTGCGACACGACTCCAGCAATGCGCCACCCTTCCGACGGGAGATGCGTCACGCATCTGTTTATCCTTGCGCCACGATGCGCCGCATTGTAAATGCGGCGCAAGGGTAAACTTGCGTGACGCATCTTACCTGGCGCATCCCTGCTGATTTGCAGGGATGCGCCAGTCGTCATAAATCTGCCCCAGGGATGCAACATATTTACAAGAATATGTCGCATCCCTGTGCTTCCCCCTGCGCTGGCGCACAGACTGCAGCCATGCGCCGGCGCAGGCACCCTTGCACCATGGTGCAAGGATGCCTGCGTCGTGGGGAGATTGTTTTTGTGCAGGAAGGGGAACCTTCCTGCACAAAAACAATCACTACAACCATTTTCCTCTTTCAATGCGTGCAGCAGAATGCAGCACGCATTGAAAGAGGAAAACGAGGAGAAATGACAACATTTCTCCTCGGTGCTGCTCGCTACGCCACCTCTAGGGTGGCGTAGCTCAGACGCATCTCCAGAGTTACGATTTCTCGTAATTCTGGAGATGTGTCTTGTTCCATGAGTGTTGCGTGGGAACACCCACAGCAACACCCATGGAATGCCCCTTCACCGCAAAGTGCTGCGTGTGAAGGGGCCGTATTTACAAGGAGAGGAAAAGTCACGCAGGGTGGCTTTTCCTCTCCTTGTAAATATGGAGCAGCCCCCTGCGCCACCAGTACGTCACGAAAAGTACGTCACGTAAATCTGCCCCTAGGTTTATTAGTACCTCTACCAACTTCGATGTAACCATGGTCCTGAATATTGATGGATTTTATTGTGGAGCTACCAGAATCTGAAGAATGCACCGTATTATAGGTGTTTTTTGATTATCTTTCTAAATTGTCCTACTTGGTTTCGATCAAAGAATGCCTACAGAACTTACTCAGCTTTTTGTAAAAGAAATAGCCAGACTACGTGGACTTCCCGAGATAATCGGAACTATTATAAGTCCACGAATTACCACCCAAATATCGATGACAAGATGTAAAGACTGAATCAGACAATAGAACAGTACCTGCATTGTTTTTTAACTAACTGCCTGGAAGAACGGGTAAACATATAAGGGTTCTCTAAGAGGAATTCATTGCACAGTTCCCTGGGGTTATTGCCTTTTTTTGCACATCTGGCACCATCCAAAAGTCAGATATAGCTCTTTTGGTCCCATAAATTTGCTTTCTGTACACAACTATTCTCAAGGTTTAGCTAAGGCCCACAAAACAACTGCACAAAATCTATTATGAGCCAATGTCACATATAAGAAATTTACTGGCATTCAGAATCTTTGCTCTGTTGTACAATGTACATGACTTAATGTGGTTTTCCTCAGCTACTTTGGTCATCCGTGGCACACCGTTCAAGCTTCCTCCTCACTATGTTGGGCCTTTCATAATGGAAGGAATGTGGGAAAGGCAGAAGTACCATTAAAACTACCTGATAGCTGGCTACTGTGCAGGGCTATGGGAAGAGGCTGATATTACAACACCCAGTGACTTGTTTACAAAGGGAACATTGCTGTCCTTTCAACAACTACGAGAACTCCATGGCCCACATGAGGGAGCATTCCTGACCTACAGGGCTCTCCAGGTGATGCTACAGCAACACTGCAGTGTCCATTAACCAGACCCGACACAACACGCACTACTCAATACGCCACGATAGAAAGCTTGGTGACATGGATAAACTCAGCCTTTGCACATGACCCCCTCGAGGAGCTTCCCCACCTGAAGTCAGGATGGGAGACCTCCCTGGGGCAACCATTCCATGACTTGGAGTGGCTCAAGGTGTTTGAATACCCCAGCAAATTCCCACGGAACCCCACTTCAAATATATACAATTCTGTATCCTACATAGGGTCTACCTGACCCCTTGGTCCCTCCCTTGTATCTAATCCTCAGTCGTGGATGAATGTCCTGAGTGCATGGTAAGTTCAGCAGACGCTGGACCCCTATGACCCTACTGGGATGCTATATTGCCCAGCATATCGCGATATATAGGATGGGAAAAAAATTGGACAGTGCCCAACAATGCCTATTGGGCCTGACCCCTCACCCCAAAACAGGTAACGGCATGACCCGCTTCACTGACCTTGCACTACTTCTCGCCAAAAGAGCAATAGCAATGTGGTTGAAATCAGCCACTACTCCTTCGATCTTGCACTGGTATGTGGAAGTGACTAAATGGGAACAAGTGGAAGGCACTGCACTCCAGAGATTAGCACCATGGGCTGCGAAACTTCTCCCTCACAAGTCGCTAGGACTTAATCCTTTATAATTTCATGCCTCAGACCATAGACAACACCCTGTCCCCTTAGACACACATTGCACAAGCTGATACCTGAACCTCACCCCATTCAACCCTCGTCACCATAGCCCCCTCTTTCTTAACTATGCTGTCGCTTAGTTGGGTTCCGCCCCCCCCCCCGACGCTATGAACCTCAACTTTGATACCAATGTCTTTGGCTGCCATGTTAGAAAATAAAGTGTTGGTGAGTTTCCATGGGGGTGGTACTGAGTTCTTCCTCCATTTGCTAGTTCCTAAGGACATACTTGTACAATGCGTACACACCACCATCCTGGTGCATGGCTGGAGGCCTCCCCGATCCTGATCACACCCCTGAACTGCGTCTCACATTGTTGTACTGTGCTCTGCTTTGTACTAATCAATAAAAATTGGTTTAAAAAAACCAACTACCTGATAGCTGAAAAAATCAACCAATGATCCATGTCTTCAGGGTTAAGTGAGGCAAGGGGTGCAGAAGAGCTAAGCTGCCTATAGTAATAACTGTAGAAGTTCATCCTGAATTTGAGGTAGAGGCTATTTTGGACTACCGATATAGACCTGGTGAATTAGAGTACCTGATTGCCCAAAAGGGGTATGATGCAGCAGACAGATCATGGGAACCATCTTCCTTTTTGCGTGCAACTCGATTGTTAAAACAGTTTCATGCAAAATTCCAGCAGCAGACCTCACATAAAATTGTGCAGCGAAGCTTGCCGGGGATGTAGTGTCAAGATCAATGGTATTAGGGGGCATGAGACCAACAAGTGTAGAAACCAGGCATGGCAGGGAGTAAATAAGAAGTGAGATAGGAGGATTTTAACGATTGGTCCAATGGCGTAACATTATCCCCCGCAGCCACCGGGATGCAGGGGACCCCAAGCTCCAGGGAGCCCCCTCCGTCACTATGCAGGGGCGGCTGGCCCCTGGCCTGAGAGCTCCTGAGTGGGTCCGGGTGGGGGCACTACATGTACTTTGCAGGGGGAGCCCCTCAAGTTTCGTTACGCCGCTGGACTGGTCAGTGGTAGTTGAGGCACAAAGGTATCAGGAGATCCTTCCAGGTGAAGACCACTAAGAGACCAATTAGAGTGAAGCCCTGAGGGAATTCGAGAGGTTCCAGGGAAATTTAAGAACTATAAGAAACAGTGGTCGGTTGCTTCACAAGTGCTTAGTTGTATCGCTCTCCGACTCATAGTTTCGCCCACCCTTTGCTCCTTAACTGCAGATTTTCTGTTTTCCCCTTCCTTTTCTCGTTTTCTTCCCTTTTGAATTGTCTGTATTGCTTGGCTTACTTGCTCCTCCATCTGCTGTCTAACTGTACTAGTTATGGTCTGAACCTATCTGACTGGCTTGTTCCTCTGGTGCTTCCTCCAAAAACAATACCCTGGCCTTATAGCTGCTGCACCTCAACTTGTTCACTTCCCAGTCCCCAGGTCCTACAGGTTGCCAGAGGTTTACAAGAACTCTTGGCCAGTTACTGGCACTTCCTTGCTGAGAACCTGATAGGTCCTGGACTGGAGTGGGGTTTGTGGCTGGAGATGGTTCTGCCCTGTATTAACCATCTCCTCTGTCCTTTATCTAGGTGGTACTGAGGGGATATATTCAAACATGAACCTCTGAAGAATTATCAATACATGCAAAGCTGGTATTTTCCCCCAGTCGAGATTGTGTGCTCTGAGATCCTTTCACTTAGAATTGCTTAACTCTCTAAGGGCTGAGTCTTGTGCAGTAGCTTCAAAATCTACCAAATGTATTCTTTTAAGTCTCAAACCACACAAGATAGGAGAACCAGCTAAAGACAATGTCAGTGAATCATATTTGAGACGTGAGTGTGTGGATGAGGGTATGGCGATTAACAGGGCCGGCTCTAGGGCGGTGTGACCGGTGCGACCGGTGCCACCGCATCGGGTGCTGACTTCTCATGGGGTGCCTTTTTGCTAGTTTATATTGTGCTTAAAAGCACCTGCTGCCACGTTTCTGGCCTCCAGCAATTTTCAGGCAACAGTTAAAATGTCAAGAAAACTCTGTTGATTAATGTTCTTCCTGGCGAGATCGGAGTTTTGTCTAGTAGAAGTTTTGACTCGTGGAAGTTTTGATTCATGGTAAGGTAGCGCAGAGGGTTAATATGCCTGCTTCAAAGAACATGTACCATGCAGATTTCAATGTGAATATAATGTAAACAGGTCAGTGGGTTACTGCTTTTGTCAGAGACTTCCTTTTGTTAGTTGCAGTTTACAGTGAGCTATTAACTGTCATCAAAGAACTGCGTTCAGACTTCAAGGTATAGATTAGAGCGTATGGATATTTCCCCAGACTTTCATTATTCTAATGTTGCAAAAAGGGTTCATTTGGGTACAAATCACTTCTTGTTATTAAAGAGAGCCCCAATCCCTTGTGTTACATTTTAAATTCAGAGTTTGTGCTTCTCCAGACCAAGTACTCTTCAACTATACTGCCTACCTGTATGGATGACGTGAATCCACCCCTTGTTGTCCTCTGTCTTATGTAACATTTCCAATAGACTGATTTACACACCTATGATTGATTGTCTCTGTGTAATGTGTGTGTTATGTAAAGTACTCTGACACCCTTCACTTTAAGAGTGACACTATAAAATTCATTAAATGCATCTGAGAGTGAGTAGTTATGGAGACTGTTAAAGCGTGGTAGGGAGGAAATCTGTGGCGGAGGTGGTCATTGGGGGGCGCCAAAAAACATTGTCGCACTGGGCGCCACCAGTGCTAAAGCCGGCCCTGGCAATTAACGAATGGGGCTGAGTTTATATTTTTATGTAGTGAGGACAGTGTTGTCTGTGATTTTTAAAGTAGCCATCTCAGTGCTGAACCATGAGCTAAGCCAGATTGGAAGTCTTACAGGAGGTGGTTGGCATTGATGTGATTTTGGCGTTGTACGTAGAATGCTTCTTCGATCATCTTGCCCATGAAGAGTAGTTGAGCGATGGACTCATAGTTGGCACGGTCGCCAGGGTCTAGCATGGGTAATTTCAGGAATGGGAGGATCTAGCACATCTTGAGCACTTCAGGGAGGTGTCCTCAGTGAGTGAGGCATTGACTATAGTGAGTAGGGGTGAGAGAGCTTCTTCAGAGAAGGCTGATAGAGCGCACAACGCTTTAAAATTTGTAAGGGGTGCATTATACTCATGAACGAATTGCACTCGTATATATTCAATGTTTGACTGAACTTCGTGCATATTAAAATGAAGTTTATATATCATCGTTTAAAAATCTGTGAAGAAAAATCATGACGTGCTTTACAGAACTGATTAATATTTTGTGTGTATTTAGAGAAATCATGTAATTGTGCACGTATATAATGATTAATAGGTAAATCAAATGTATCCAATGTTATAAAATTCATATAGAGGCCTGTATAACGAGTGCATATTAAAGAACTTTCTTAGGTTAGCCTGGATTGTAGGCCTAACTTTCGTTTCACTTCTCCTCGTTTGCTCTTAGGTTAGGAGTTAATTAAAATGTATATATGTAGAAGCTTTTCTTTTCACTCCTACTGCTGGTGCAGGAATTCGACCTCGTTATTTTAGATTTAAGGAGATACATGGGAGGAACGGAATGCCTTTGAGGAGCTCGGACAGCGAGAAGGGAGGACACCTTCCGTGCCTGGTGAAACTTGTGAATCAAGGTCGACGGACAAGGCTGCAATTTAATTGGACTTTTTGGAAAATTACTCAAGAAGGTGTTTTTAGAAGAATTTACCATGTGACCCGTAAGGGGTGTAACTTTTTGTATTAGGCACAGGGGCAGATTTGCAGGACTTCTCTTTTGTCTGAGGAAGGAGAGCATCTTAGAACGAGCTCTGTGGCTTTACGCTACTTGACCCATTTGACATGAGTGCACTTCTTAGGAAGTCAACGCGTGCTGACACCTTTTGGGAAATCCTCCTGGGAAATTAGGAAGGGATGCCACTTTAAAAGTAGAGTAGGAACAGATTATTCTGTAATTTGGAAATACAAATGAAAAGAGAATTGGACACAGTGTCTATACTCAGCTGTGTTCTTATTTTGAAATTCACTGTTCTGTGCCTATTGTGCCGTATGAACTATATTCGTAGATTGGGCTCTGTATTAGTTTTCATGTATCTTTACACCTTGATTCTGAGGTGTGTCTATATTCTATTGTTCTTGGCTTTGTAATAAATTAACCAAAATCTACATCTGGAATCCGAAGTTATTTGAACCAATGGGAGGGGAAATGTATAACTTGTAAATTGTTTTCTTCCCTCCACACTTCTTAGCAGGCAATAAAGACCATCGACCAGACAGCCTTAGATAAAATTAGGATACGGAATTCGGCCCTATCAATTGGTAGCAAACGAGGATGGTTGCCTCTAGAAGTGAGGGGAGATTTTAGAAAATTCAGAACAGAATTAGACTTACAGAGCCCAAAGGAGAGCCCATGACTGAGAGCAGAGGACGGCGGGTGTTGACGGAGGTCGGCGGAAGCTGATGGTGCGGCGGAGACAGCGGTAACGTGAGTATGAATATTGTTGTGTGTGTTAGATTGCGGTGAATTCATGGTGTGATGTCTTGCGGAGTTGGAATGATAGTCGAGTGAACATGAGGTTATTGGTTTACTGGTCCGAACACGTGCGGATCAGGAGGTTTTTGGAAAGCGGACTCAAGAGTAGTCCAAGATCCCGGGATAGGTTTGTGGTGTAAAAGGCACCACTTGGCTGTAATTGTCTCATCATTAACGTGGGTGTCGTGAAGCGCTATCGACGGCTCACTTGGGGTAGGGAACTTTGTGTGAGTGGATTTTATAAAGTCGCGGGTGGAAAACCTCAAGCCAGGGGTGGACTACAGCGATTTGCGTGACTAATGCAGGTCGTGGGTCACGGAATGTAAATGTTCTTGAGTGGGTGTATACTATCAATCTTTTAGGAGACAGACGATTACTTGGTTTATGTAACTGTAAGTTACTGTGGCTGCCGGATAGGTAGTTAATTGGTTTAGTAGCTTTAGGGTGATCAGTTACTTGGTTGTGTGAATGCGAGAGCGAATGTATGAGGTGAAATTGTGAAGGAGGGTGAACCGCTGCGGAGAGGGAATGGTGACGTCAGTCTGCCGCGCTGTGATAGGCCGGTTGGTGTAACGCCGCGCTGGGATTGGAGGGTTCTCGGCCAAAATTTGGAAAGAAGAAAATTGTGTTTTGTAACAACTGAGTTCAAAATGAGATGTTTTAAGGTATTGCGAGACCTATGTAGGGGAGATTCAGGTGTAGTGACTCGGGTTGGGGAAGAAGCCCCGCCAGAGGATACCCCGGCACATTATATGGCAACGAATGTAGGATTGCACACCATAGTGTGGCTCCAAAATTGGCATAAGATCACATAGAAGGAAGGAGAATTGGCTTTCCCACGGTACGGGTCATTCCGGATGGATGTGTTGTATCAATTGAGAGGGGTGATGTCCTCATTAAAACCTCCACCTAGACCCACACAATTTGAGGCATTAGATGCATGGATGCGGGCAGCACAAGCTAAGAGAAAAGAGAATTCTCGGGGAAGGATGCGGAGAGCAATGAAGTCGTATCAGAATTCTAGGTGGGATGCCCAGTTGAAGAAATGGAGAGTAGACACCATAGAAGGAGAGAGACTGTATCCATTGTTCTTGCAAGGAGCTAACACACGGACAAGAAATACAGAAGGTGACAGTGACACAGATGATAGCTTGTTAGACAGAATGTTGGCAGAGCGTCCTCCACCTTACAATCCTCAGTCTGAAGAGGGAAAGCGAGAAATGGTAGAGGGAAGCCCAGAAGGAGTGGGAACGGATCCAACAGGAGTAAGTTCAAGAGTAGTGGGAAGAATTTCATTAGGATCAGAACTTGAAAATACTGAAATGAGAGGAACTAATTGTGACATACGGTTGCGAGAAGCCCTTACGGTACCGGTTACCATTGGACCCGTAGTCTCAATATACAATCTGAGTATGGGAGATAGTGGGAGGCAACAACAAACGGGAAGAAGTGAAGATACCATCTCTGGAGGGAGTCTTACTATGGGATCAAGTGTGCCTTTGGGGCCTGTGGAGACTAGTACCCCGTTGGCAGCAATGGAAGACCCTTCAAGGGTGAGTACGGGATTGGAAGTGAGACGAACAGGAGCATTGGCAAATTCTAGGTCAGAAATATGAATGTGGGTTCCACCGGTACAGGAGAGTATGAGGAGTACAGCTGAAACAGGAATGAGACAAGAGGCATTTAGAACACGGCCTGGTGTCTTGAGTGTGGGATTGGAAAGTCAATGGAGGAGTCAGAGTTGTGAGAGGGAAGGCCGGCCCATTACCCAAGTTGAAGGGACGGAAGAGGGTTGGAGAAGTCGAAGTTGTGATAGAGAAGGACCTTGTAATGTGACAAATGGAGGAAGAATTGAAGTCGCAGTGAAGGCAAAATTGTTGGATGTGCTGAAATTGAAGGCATAAGTGGATGAGGTGATCAATGGAAATCTGCCGCTGGAAAGAATAGATTTTTATGAGCCAGATGAATTGCTGTTTGTGGCTAAGGATGTTACTAGGAAGGCGAAAAGAGTACATGAGGCATTGGTTCAGTTGGCGCGGAAGTACAATGTGGATTTGACAAAAACAAAAATGTTACAGGAAAATCACAGGTTAAACTATACAGATCAGGAATTGGAGGAAAAGAGAATAGTGGGATTGAAAGCTCACATTCGAGAATTAGTCATAGGAATGAGGGCATGGAAAGAATTGAATCGGTGGGAAGAGAAGTGGTCCAAGAAAAAGAATGTCCAGAACGGAATAGGAGATACTCCGCCACCCGGAAGAGGGCTGGAGAGGGTAGGTAACTTCCCATTACGGGAAGTACAGAATGGAGGGTACGTTCATGTGCCTTGGAGCAGGGGTGATATAGCTTCTTTTACAAATGATTTCCCTCGGCTGAGGGAAAAGCCTGCGGAGTGGTACAAACAAATTGACCGGTTTGTGAAGATTTCTAAGGTTCTGTGGATAGATTTGAACACCTTGTTTGACATTGTGGTTCCGGGGATTTGTGGGCCGCATGCAAAATTGCAATTAAGTGGCCTACTTCAGAACCAGCTAGAGATCCCGTGACTCATGGACCTTCCGCAGAAGTGATGAAAAAATATGAACAGGCAATTACATGGCTCCAGTCCAAGGTAGCCCCTCGAACTATTGATTGGCTCATGATTGATCGTACCACTCAAGAGCTGAAAGAGTCAGTGCATGATTATTACGAGAGACTCTTATTGACTTTTAAACAGCATAGTGGCCTAGACGCCCTTGAACAAAAAGACATGGGGCAGTTTGTCTCGAAATTTGTGTTGGGATTGAGAGCTGAAATAAGTTTGATGATTCAACAGCATTTGATATGCTGGCAGAATAAGTCAGAGGACGAAATTCTGCCTTATGCCAAGTATTGTAGTGATCAGGTAGAGTCTGCATATAAGAAAACAAAGGATAAGTTGATGGTGGTGCAGTTGAGGAATGCCGAGAGAACAGACCAAATGCAGGGGAACGGAGGCACAATGGGTCGATGGCCAGCGAGCGGTCGAGGAATGGGACAAAATATGACGGGTCACCCAGGGCTGGGAAGAGGACGAGGAATGGATACAGGGACAGGAGGAAAATGGGTCAATCCAAGGAGAAACACTGCCTGTCATTATTGTCACAAAATCGGGCATTGGAAGCGCGAGTGTCATTCAAATCCTGCCAATCAAATACAAAATGAAGAAACTGTGCAGGTATCTGATGGACTAAATACCGTGACTAGACCTAGGTCCATGTATGGGGGAGGTTCAGAACCTCAGGTGCCTCAACCCCCAAGGATTACTGCAGGAAATTATGTGTATCAACAAATGCCTTTTATTGAATTGATTGACAGCTATGATCAGAACACATCACAGGGAGAGCATGAGAGGTGGGAGGAGGACTGCACCTTAGGAGCAGTCCTAGAGGTAGATCAGAGGGGACCATTTGTTGAGTGTGATGTCAGTGGTCATCCAATCACGTTTTTAATTGACACGGGTGTATCCCGATCTACTGTAAGGTCAGCAGTAGTCCCCAATTTGTCACTCTCTGGACAATCGATCCAGGTGGTAGGAGTCACTAATCAGAAGATGACAAATCCTCTTACCAATGAGTTACCTGTGAAAATAGGAACTTTCCAGGACCGACACCAATTTGTGGTGTGTGATTCGAGTCCGGTTTTTCTACTAGGACGTGACCTCTTGTGCAAATTAAATTCTACCATCTATTGTACTCCAAGGGGGTGGAATTACAGACCTTTGATGATGATGCTGCCTTTAAGGTGGCAAGTCAGAATTTGTTTGCAGATATGTTCATAGTATTAACAAAAGAGGAATTGCCGAGGGATTTGAGGGACTCTTTAAATCCTGTGGTGTGGGATTTCACAAGAGAAGAGATAGGTCTGATTCGAGGAGTCGAGCGGGTAAAAATACAGGTTAAGCCGAATGCCGAATTCCCAAGGACACCACAAAATAAGTTAACACCAGAGACAGTGGCGGGAATAACACCAGTGATTGAATATATGATTGCTCAAGGCATACTGAAGGAGATAAGAGGAAGCCCCTGTAATTCACCTATAATGGGGTTGCAGAAACCTAGCAGCAAGTATAGAATAGTACAGGACTTGCGACAGGTTAATGAGATTGTAATTCCATGTTGTCCTGTGGTACCAAATCCAGCTGTAATTTTGTTTCAAATACCCTGTGAAGCCGAATGGTTTACGGTCATAGACCTATGCCAAGCATTCTTTTCGATACCTCTCCATGAGGAGAGCCAATTTTTTTGCTTTCCGGCTGGAGAACTGTGTGTTAACATGGGGTCGTATCCCACAAGGGTATACAGAAAGTCTGTCTATTTTCAATCAAATCCTGAAAAAGAATCTTGAGAGTCTGACAATGCCACAAAATTCGGTTCTTGTTCAATATATAGACGATCTTCTGGTCGCTTCGGAGACGGAAGATGCTTGCAGAATAGACACTGTCGCTTTGTTGAATCATCTTGCAGAGAATGGACACAAGGTGTCCCCAGGTAAACTTCAGTTCTGTTTGTCTGAAGTTCAGTATTTGGGGCATCAGATTGAAAAGGGAAAAAGAGAGGTGTCACCAGATCGCATGGAGGCGATTTTGCAAATGGGTACTCCCAAAACGCAGAAGGAAGTCCAAATGTTTTTGGGAATGGTCGGCTATTGTCGACAGTGGATCCCAAACTTTTCTCTGCAAGCAAAACCTTTGCTAAGGTTAACACGGAAGGATGTGAGTGATCCGGTACCATGGGATGACGATTGTTTGAGGGCCTTCTGAGAGCTAAGGGAAAGCTTATGTCTTGCTCCAGCTCTGGGAATGCCTGAGTATAATAAAGCGTTTTTGCTTTTCTGCCACGAGAGAGAGGGGTGCGCAATGGCAGTGTTATCTCAGACACATGGGGGTGCCCGTAGACCAGTAGCCTATTTTTCAGCCACCTTAGATCCAGTGGCTTCTGCGTTGCCCGGATGTCTCAGATCCGTTGCTGCAACCGGTGTCAGCATCGAGAGGTGCGAAAGTATAGTGATGGGTCATCCACTTACAGTATATGTCCCGCACTCAGTGGAACTCCTGATGACGAGAACCAAAACTCAGTACCTGACTAACAATAGGCTCACTAAATATGAACAAGTTATACTGGCATCTGAAAATGTTACTTTGAAAAGATGTTCTACGTTGAATCCTGCGACATTAATGCCATACCCACCTGTTGAAGGAGAAGATTGTGAGGAGCATGACTGCCTAGATGTGACTGAACTCTCTACCAAGCCCAGACCCGACACTGTCGATGAACCCTTACCTGAATCTGATCTAGTCCTTTTTGTTGATGGTTCATGCCTAAAAGACAATGAAGGTCAGTTGAGAGCAGCTTTTGCTGTTTGTACTATCTCTGGAGTTGTAGAAGCTGCTTGCTTACAAGGAGTATACTCTGCACAAGTGGCGGAAATTATTGCCCTGATACGTGCATGTTTCGTTTCTAATCAAGTCCGAGTGACTGTCTTTACAGACAGCCAGTATGGGTTTGGAGTAGTCCACGACTTTGGGCAGTTATGGTCTCAGAGGGGGTTCTTAACGTCATCAGGATCTCCCATCAGAAATGGGGAATATGTGAGACAATTGTTAGAAGCATTACAGAAACCGAAGGAAATAGCAGTGGTGAAATGTGCTGCACACGGAAAGGGGGAGGATTTTGTCACCAAGGGAAATCGCTATGCCGACGAAGTAGCTCGTTTTTGTGCTACACATGCTTGTATTTTTAATGGAGAATATGTGGGAGAGAGCACAGAAAATACCGAGCTCAACATGATGTTGGCTCTAGCTGATACCTGGGATGAGATTAAAAGACTTCAAGAAGAGGTCCCTGAGGAGGAAGAAGCAGCATGGCTTAGAGCAGGCTGTGAGAAGAGAGGTGATGGTATTTGGGTGTCAACAGATGAAAGAACAGTGTTACCCAATTGTTTACTGAGCCCTATGGCGAGGCATATTCATGGAGCAGTGCACCTTGGAAGAGATCCCATGTGAGGGTGTTTCGTCAGACATGGTTCAATCCACGTTTCCGTGTGTACGCGGAGGCAGTGTGTCATAGGTGTGTTACGTGTCAGCAGATGAATGCAGGAAAGAAGACTGCGGTTGCCTTGAGACACATTGGAAGATCAGGAGGTCCTTTCAATAGGATGCAGTTAGACTTTATTGAGATGCCCAGGTGTAATGGACTGAGATACGTTTTGGTGGTGGTGTGTGTGTTTTCACGGTGGGTAGAGGCGTATCCGACAAGAAGATGTGACAGTCTCACAGTGGCAAAATTGTTACTTAGAGAGGTTATCCCAGGGTTCGGATTTCCGACCTCATTGGAATCGGACAGAGGAACTCACTTCCACAGTGAAATCATGAAATTATTGTGTGCGGCCTTGCAAGTGGATCAGAAACGGCATTGTAGTTACAGGCCGGAGGCATCTGGTCTAGTGGAGAAGATAAATGGGACTATCAAGATGAGAGTGGCGAAGGTTTGCTCGTCGACATCTTTAAAATGGCCAGATGCGCTGCCCTTGGTGCTGATGAGTTTGCGTAGCACTCCAGATAGGAGAACAGGATTATCCCCCCATGAGATATTGATGGGGAGGGCAATGCGTTTGCCTGCAGTGCCAGCAACAGCCTTGATAAGCATCACCGATGATTTGGTTCTTGTTTATTGCAAAGGGTTGGCTGATGTGGTTAATTCTGTGTCTCACCAGGTCGAGGCTGCGACTGCATCTACCTCGAGAGAACTCCTGCATGACTTAAGCCCGGGGGACTGGGTGTTGGTCAAAAAGCACGTGAGAAAGAGTTGCCTTGATGCACTTTTGGCATGGGCCCTACCAGGTGATCTTGGTTACCAGCACAGCTGTGAAGTGTGGAGGCTTGCCGAACTGGATCCATGCCTCTCATACTCGTAGAGTTCCAGAGCCCTCTGAGGAAACAGCTCCCCTCGATCAAAGACACTTATCTGAGAACAGAAACCCGAAGGAGGGGACAGATCAAGCTGTGAGGGTTACTACTGAAGCAGACTGTTCATGGGGTCAAGGCGAAGGGGATCATGCTGCACTAGATCCTGGCACAGACATCCAGAGTGACGTGAACGTTGGTGTTGAGGCAGAGTCAGATCCAGCCGATCAGACAGTAGCAGGACAGGCCATCAAAGTGGGGAAGAGAACTGAAGCTGGAAGTGAAAAGTGGCCAGTGAGAAAAGAGAGACTGAATCTAAGGCTCACATCAGAGAAGAATCTTACGCCCATCTCTGAAACTTCTGAATCTGAGCAAAGTGAGACAGAAACAAATCAAGAAGGCCTGAGAAGATCAAAGAGAGAGCGAGTGCCGTGTCGGAGGTACGCTGCTCCCGAGTGGACATACCTAGCTACAGATGCAGAGACCGGGGAGGTCCGGGAGGCTCAGGTCCGAGAGAGTGCGACGCGGAAGAAACACTGATTATTGAGATTGAACTGTTTGTCCCAGGAGTCCAGGCTCTCGGACTCTTGACACTCACAATACCTAATCCTCCAAGGCTGAGTGGACTGAGACTCCTGATCCTAAATCAACTTACATTTCCAACGTTTAGTTGTCAACCCACAGTTCAAGAATTGGTAGCGTTTCGTATGGAAATTTTGGAACTTGTTGTTGATACTCTAGGCACTGATATGATCTATGATGAAAACTGAACTGGAAAAGGGAAAATATGAAAAAATGAACATTGCTCTGAAGAGAAGATAACCTAGACCCGAGTGGAAGAAGAATACATTTAGGGACTTATCAGTAGAAGAGGTAAGAGGGATAGGGATGGCTATTCAGGAACTCTAAATTGTCATTGTCAAACTGAACACAGAGGCACTCTAGTCATTCCAAAAGAATTCAATAAGAACTTTGTGTGCAAAACCCTTAAGAAGAAAAGGAAAGACTTTGTCGTTTCATTCCTGCATCAAGTTGAAGAACTGATTTACAATGGAGCTTGGAAATTCGAACCGAAGCAGAAATGCATGATAGGCACACTCATAGTGGGGGTGACCATGGTTATTACGGTAGTGATTATCACATCTATAGTAGAGTCCAATGTCGTGGAGGAGGAGGGACCGGGAACACCTACACCTTCTACTCCAGACATAAGGGAGGGTGCATCAGAGTCAGATGAGGAGATGATAAGAGAAACTAGTCGTCTATTACATGTAGACCTTTCTAAGGGTGACTTTACTCTGAATGCATACGCAAGGTTGTTGTACGAATATGTGGACACGATCGAAGCGAAGTATTGCTATGTGTGTATGCAGTTGCCAGCATCGGTAGAGGAGGGTATTAGGTATCATCACTTGCCTCTGACTTATGGCATCACGTGTAGCGTGCTGCTGAGTATGTTTTATGGCAAAGCCCATTTTGAGTACTATTTCTCTAATTATGATGTAGTGCTCCCTGAAGTTCCCGTACTAAAATATTTGAACAAATACGATTATTATAAAAAGGAAGAAAGGATGTCGAAGTATTTTGTGCCCACAGTAACTCTAGACACAGCATATACCCATAGACACAATTTGACCTGTATGTTATCGGATATAGAAAAGAAATTTGTGGACCAAATAGAGGATAGACACAGACAGACATTATTTAGGCCTAACCCCAAGCATGAGGTGATCCCATGGACACAAGACGAGCTAGATCATAAGGCAAAGGGAAGTTCTGGTCCGATAGCTTTAGATTTGCAGCAAAGAGGGAAATTATGTATCAGACAACCACAGAGATATTATGATAAAGTAGTTGTAGGAAAGAGTGAATGTGAGCATATTTTCTTGATTGAAGAGTCAATAAAGAAGGCGCTGTTGGATAAATTGACCATAGTGCCTAATGTGTATTTCGTGTGTGGAAGAAATGCATATGTTTGATTGCCGTCAAATTGGTATGGAACATGTTATTTGGCCGTGGTATTTCCTAAAATATTTCATGTGGAAGATTTGTGGCCACTAGAAGGGAAACGATTGCATAGAGAGAAACGTGACACTAGTGCAGGAGAAATTATTGGAGATGTGTTTGGTGCAATGATTCTCAGCTTAGGAGTGGTTCTGAATGATGTAAAGATTAGAAGGTTGTCAACATTAGTGGACAAGTTGTCAGTGAATACGGCACAAGCTTTATTGCTTGTTGATGGGGAGATGGTCTCTATAAGGGCCATGGTGCTTCAGAACCGTCTTGCGTTAGATGTTTTATTGGCAAAAGAGGGCGGAGTCTGTAAATTGCTGAGGGTTCAACAGTGCTGTACTTATATACCTGACAATAACAATGATTTAAAGAGGTATATAAGTAATATCACTGAGATACATCACGACATACATGATTTGGCAACGGACGGGATTTGGGATAAAATTGGCCAAGGGTTTGGAAGGGTTGGAAGTTGGTTTGGAAGTTTGGGACAAGGAATTGTTGGTTACATTTTGAAGCATATCATAATAGTCGTGCTTGGTATCATTATATTGTGGGGTGCTTTTAGAGCTTTTAAATGGCACAAGTCAAGACAGGCTGAGAGTTCCCTTAGGAGACGGGAAAGGCATATGGAAAGACTGCAGGATAGTCACTATCAGAACCTCAAGAATATGGAGAAGTTCAGGCAGGGAAGGCAGGCTACAACTTCTGTTTAGGTCGGTCTTTTCTGCGAGGAGAACATAGCAGGGGAAAGGTTTTGTGTTGATGACACTAGTCATCAGAGGGGGGAACTGATAGAGCGCACAACGCTTTAAAATTTGTAAGGGGTGCATTATACTCATGAACGAATTGCACTTGTATATATTCAATGTTTGACTGAACTTCGTGCATATTAAAATGAAGTTTATATATCATCGTTTAAAAATCTGTGAAGAAAAATCATGACGTGCTTTACAGAACTGATTAATATTTTGTGTGTATTTAGAGAAATCATGTAATTGTGCATGTATATAATGATTAATAGGTGAATCAAATGTATCCAATGTTATATAATTCATATAGAGGCCTGTATAACGAGTGCATATTAAAGAAATTTCTTAGGTTAGCCTGGATTGTAGGCCTAACTTTCGTTTCACTTCTCCTCGTTTGCTCTTAGGTTAGGAGTTAATTAAAATGTATATATGTAGAAGGTTTTCTTTTCACCCCTACTGCAGGTGCAGGAATTCAACCTCGTTATTTTAGATTTAAGGAGATACATGGGAGGAACAGAATGCCTTCGAGGAGCTCAGACAGCGAGATGGGAGGACACCTTCCGTGCCTGGTGAAACTTGTGAACCAAGGTCGACGGACAAGGCTGCAATTTAATTGGACTTTCTGGAAAATTACTCAAGAAGGTGTTTTTAGAAGAATGTACCATGTGACCCATTAGGGGTGTAACTTTGTCTTTTTGTATTAGGCACAGAGACAGATTTGCAGGACTTCTGTTTTGACTGAGGAAGGAGAGCATCTTAGAACGAGCTCTGTGGCTTTATGCTACTTGACCCATTTGATGTGAGTGCACTTCTTAGGAAGTCAACACGTGCTGACACCTTTTGGGAAATCCTCCTGGGAAATTAGGAAGGGATGCCACTTTAGAAGTAGAGTAGGGACAGATTATTCTGTAATTTGGAAATACAAATGAAAAGAGAATTGGACACAGTGTCTATACTCAGCTGTGTTCTTATTTTGGAATTCATTGTTCTGTGCCTATTGTGCCATATGAACTATATTCGTAGATTGGGCTCTGTATTAGTTTTCATGTATCTTTACACATTGATTCTGAGGTGTGTCTATATTCTATTGTTCTTGGCTTTGTAATAAATTAACCAAAATCTACAACTGGAATCCGAAGTTATTTGGACCAATGGGAGGGGAAATGTATAACTTGTAAATTGTTTTCTTCCCTCCACACTTCTTAGCAGGCAATAAAGACCATCGACCAGACAGCCTTAGATAAAATTAGGATACGGAATTCGGCCCTATCAAGGCTTTGATGAACGACAAGGGTACGACATAATCTTGATAGGATGTGGTCTAAAGGGAACTGGGGACATCAATGAGGTCTGCAAGAGTTAAGGGTTTGAAGAATGAACATTATGGGATACAGCGCAGAGGGGTGTGCATTAAAAGGGAAGCAGTCTTGGTGTTATCAATGTGCTGTGAGATCTTCTATATATCTTCAGGAATGAGGAAGTTGATTGAGTTCCTATGTTTCTATTAGCAGCTTCAGTGAGTGTATTTTTTATAGTTGTTGACTTTGGCTGATTAGGTAAGTTGTATGCATGTTGCACAGATGGTATTCAATAGTGTGAGGTAATCAGGGGTTCTGTTCTTACCAATTTCTTATCCTGTGTGTTGACAACAATGAAATTGGTGTTTTAGTTTTATTTTTGCTTATGATTCTACAAGTTTTCAGTATTCTTGCACATCTGCTCTTTGATTAATCATGAATGGTTTTTGTTTTTCACTGCTAAGGTCTAAGTGACAGAATAACAAATAAAATTTTATGACACTAAATTGCGGGGAAAGTGAAAAGGTTTAAAGATGGAAGGCGCTGAATAAATCAAGATAGGTTTTCTAAAACAATACTAAGGGGCATATTCACAAGGAGCCATCGCCGAATTAACGGCACTTTATCGCAGCCAAAGTCGTGATAAATTTACCTCCCCATTCACAAGCCGGTGTTAACAGCCCACAGCACCAGTTTACCCACGATAGCAGCTGCAAAAAACAACGCCACAGAGGACCCCCGCAAATATCGCTAATGAGATGCAGAGTAGGCGTTCCTGTGCCAAAAGCCGAGACAACATCACACCTCAACATTCTCAACGACCAGCCACATTGGCGATAAAAACACAAAACAGGCGATAAGGCGCGTTAGCACCAGGAAATCTACACCTGCTCTGACCTGGTGTAAAGTCGGAGAGCAGCCTGCAAACCAAAAGGGAGCACAGCCCAGGGCTCCATCGGAAGGGCAACAGATGCCAAGGAGCCACCCATCATGCGGCCCGGACACCCAAGAGGGCCACAACACCCACCGCCACCACCCCCAGGACCACCCCTCCCTGGCACCCCCCGACCAAAGACATGCCACATCAGCCACACCTAAACATGTACAAAATATTCCGCTTTATGTCGCACAATCACAACTGGTGACATGCATGTGTTGTCACAGAAATGAGCAGCACACATTCACCTTCGAAGCAACAAATGAAACTTTATTAAAATGAAGACCGAAATGAAATGAAGACACATGGCCGCTCCCCTCGGGACAATACGTAGGTCACAGCCTGTAAGACAAAAAACATGATGAGAAGGTGTGTCCTGCGCACATCAGAGGACAGAGAGAGAGCGAAGGAGAGAGAGAGGAAGAGAGGGAGGGAGAGAGAGAGGAAGAGAGTGAGAGAGAGAGAGAGAGAGAGGAAGAGAGAGAGAGAGAGAGAGAAGAGGAGAGGAGAGAGAGAGAGAGAGGAAGAGAGGGAGAGAGAGAGAGAGAGAGAGTGCCGCCCCTGCGCACCCAGGCCACACTGCTCACCTGCTGCCACCGGTGTGTCTCCAACCACGTGCCGGTATGTATAGCAGGACACCAGGTCACACATCTGAGCCAGAGCTGTCAGCTGAAACAGAGTCCAGATACATGACTGGCACAGTACACCCACTTGCATAAGACAACATCGCCTGCCCGCCCATGCACACCCAGGCAGAGGCACCCCAACCCCTCCCGCCACCCATCAGAGCATACCCGCCCATGCACACCTGGGACTCAATGCTCACCTTCCGCCACCAGCGCGTAGACAGGAGGTCCCACCACGTGCCGCTGCAAGCCACAAGCCCGGGGCCCGCAGACATGGCACCCTCCACATCATGCAGCCCCGCTCCGCAGGCCACCAGGTCTCACGTTTGGTGCTGGGTCTTGATTACTCCATGGCATAGGACATACCAGTGCACCCGGCACCATCGCAGGCTGCACACCCGCTCAGCCCAATGAGTGCCACCAACTCTGGGATCCCGGAAGTGACGCCACATGGCGGTAGGCCCGCGCTGCCCGCTGGCTCTGGCCTACACTGCGGTCCAGCAGGGCACACAAAACCTGAGCTGTCCGGACCGCCGGGACGGGGCATCATCGCAGGCTGCACACCCGCTCAGCAGCTCAAGGTGCCACTGACTCAGTGCACCCAAAGTCACCGTCCCGTGGCGGGGTGCCTGTGTCGTCCACCAGGCCTCGGATGCCACTAACCCTGTGCAACCCCAGTCTGCGCCACATGGTGGTAGGCCTGTGCCGTACTCAAGGCCTCAGATGCCACTAACTCTGTGCGCAACAACTCATGGGCCCTATATCAGTGAGAACCGTGGAGCGTCCGTCATCCAGTCACCACCGGAAGAGGGGAATGTGACGTCGTCGGCCCCTTATGTTGGCGGAGTCACATGGCCTGTGACGCCTGTGCCGGATGGGTGTGGTGTGTGTGAAAACCTGCCCTCAGGGAGTGGCTGTGACATGCTGACAACTAGACCAGTGACCTGCACACCACCAGCGTGTACGGCTGCGACGGGTAGCAATGAGGACCCCCCTCGGGGCGTTAGCGGAGTGGTCTGGCCTGCCGTACGCCGGACCAGTGCAGGGCTTGCAACAATGACTCGTGGGCTCTGGGCGTGGTCCAGTCCATGTCCGGACAAGGAAGTGACTGATGCGTGTGTCCCTGTTGTAGTGTTCACGGGACCCGGTACACAAAATGCAATGTCACACCCTCTGACTGGCATCTCACAGGATGAACATCATTGACGCAAGGGAAGGCACTGTCCCCACATTCATCCACACATCCATACATGAATGACGTAAGACATTACACAGCAGTGCGTCACTGGATGTTTATTTGCACATCCAGTGCAGTCATGCAGCTGGAGCGGTACAGGGCAATGCCGAGCACACTACACAATATGGGCCCGTGGAGGGCCAGCCAGTGTCCATCCGGGGATGACCTGTACTCCGGAAGAGGAAGGGTACAGTCCGCAGTCTGTCCGCCGTGTCATTGGTCGTCAAACAGGATGTGGCAGTCCATGTCGCTGTCCAAGGTGAGTGCATCGGAGTGTATCGGGGGTCAGTGGTATGTCTTGAGGCCATGTGCGGCACCAAGCAGAAACAGGCAAGGTGGCGGAAATGAATGCTAGTGCCTCCTTCTGATCTCAATCCCATCCACATCCTCGTCCCCGGATGTGTGCTCTGCCCCACCTGTGGGTGTTGCAGTACCAGCTGCGGCACTGTGTGCCAGTGACACATCAGGGGCCGGAGGAGGATTGTCGGCCGCACTGTGTGGCAGTGACACATCAGGTGCCGGAGTGGAAACGCCTGCCACACTGGGAGGCACTGACACACCAGGGGGCGGAGATGTGGATGGTGTGGGGGCAGCAGCATTCATCATCGCCACGCCTTGTGGCAGCAATGCCATGATGAGGACATGCAGGGCCTGGCAGATGCCAGCTACATTTCGCTGATGTGCAGCGGTGGCTGCCATCCTTTCCGCCTCCATCCGCACCATGTCCTCCATGATCCTCCACATGTGTGCCAGCTCACGGCTGGGATCGCTGGAGCCACTCTGAGCGGACAGGTATTCTTCCCTCCGCGTCATGACTCCAGCGATGTCAGTCAGAGCTCGTTGGAGACCATGGGGCGGACATAGACACCCAAGGATGGCGTCCAGTTTGGTAGCCATGAGGTCGAACCCCACCCGCAACTGCTCGGCCGTCTCCCTCCAGCCCTCCAGCACACAGCGTTGGAAGGCCATTTGTTGTTCCTGGGGGACTTGAGAGGGTGCCGGCCTGAGGGTGCCTCCGGCTGGGTGGTTTGGGTGGTGGGTGGGGTCTCATCGATGTAGCTGGGCTGCCCTGCTCCTGGAGGTGAGTGGCGGATGAGGTCAATGATGTCTTGGATGGTTTGGGTGTCGATGCTGGTGTTGTCCTCCTCGTCATCAGTGAAGACTGGCTGGGACTGCTCTGCAGGAGGTGTTGACGATGCCCCTGCGATGTGAAGGGGAGATGGTGTATTACAATGTGTCCACATGTATGTAGCCGCATGGTACAGGTTGACATTCAGACTGCGTGGCATTGTACATTGTGACAGTCTGTGGGTCTGGGCGAGGACCCAGGGTCATTGTGGGTGTGCACTGTGCCCTGCTTGCTTGTGCATGTGTGCCATTGTGGCCATCTCACCCGTCCCACCAGTACCTGGTGGTCACTCACCCTGTTGCGGTTGTGTTGTGTCCTGTCGAGCAGTGTCCGGTCCCCTGACTCCAGCCACAGTCTCCACACTGATGACTGTCGACACCAGCTCCTCCATGTCATCCAGCTCCAGCTGTGGCACTGGGCCCCCACCTCCGGTCTGCTTTGCTGCCTTCTGGTTGGCGGTGAGTTTCTCCTTGGTCTTCCGCTTGATGTCATTCCATCGCCTCTTGACCTCGTCCATTGTCCGCTTGTGCTCTCCGACGGCATTCACCTTGTCGATGATGTCCCGCCATATTCCATTTTTGGTGCCCAATGGCACGTTGGAGGTGACGAAGAGTTGTTGATGGTGTTCCATCACCTCCGTGACTATGATCCTGTTCGCCTGCGGACTGAACTTGGTCTTCCTCGTCTTCTTGTCCTTGCCCTTCCCTGTCCCCGAGGTCCCAGGCTCGTCATCCGGGGTGCTTGTGGGGTTGCGCTCGTCCTCTGCGCCTGCTCCGGCTGCCTCCATGGTGCTTGGGTGTTAGTCAGGTTGTGTGTGGGTGTTTTCTTCTACTTTTATGGTGATTTTTGACGCCTGCCAGGTGTGTGTTGCAGGCCTGGCGCTGCTTGTCGCTGGTTTCCCTTATCGCGCTTTGGCCCATCGCGTGTTTTTTGGTGTTGTGGTTTGTGTTTTTATCTCCATCGTGGTGGTTGTAGCGCGGACATTGTCCGCGGTTTCGGCAGACTATCGCTTGCTACCGCCTTGTTGTGAATTCCACGTTGACACAGGGTTATTTTCCCGCGATAGGCTGCAATATTGAAAGTTGCGTTACCTACTCTTGCGGTAGTTATCGCACGTTCTTGTGAATATACCCCTAAATTGTTTAAGTTTGTGAGCATCATTGTGAATTAAATACTAAGGCATGCTGGTATGCATTTGCAGTATTATTTGATTAAAATCTTTTTCTGGGGCAGTTTGATATTCAGTTAAACTCGTCAAAATGAAATGCAATATTTTCGTAAAAGCAAGAGAACATGCACACATACGAACTAGTCTTGAAGGGCTTATTGAAGTGTCTCACAGCGAAGCAAATTTTAAGTTCTATTGTAGCTTATCAGCAGTAGTAAATGAATTTGCTTCGTTTCCTATTCTTGTTAAAATTACGAAAAGAAACCCTCGTTGTTATTCAGTACTTCATATGGGTGGCAAATATGGAACCAAACCATAAAGTCTGGCGTCACACGAAAATCTTACACTGTAATGCATAACTTTCTGAATATTGCAGGAGAGTTTCCATACATAGACTGGCTATTTCCGTTTTTCACGACTATATTTCTGACATACATTATTCTTTAGGATTTAGACAATCTACAAAACAAAGAGGAAACTTGATGGTAAAATGATAAGTACGTTGCTGTGTTTTGCCCCAAACTTACAAATAAAAATTGCAGAAACCGGGTGATAAGGCTCTTTAAGGCCACCCAATTATTAGCAAATAAGTAAATGTCACTGAAAATCAAAGGTTCAAATCACACAGGGCACTTCTGTCTCTGATATAAAAAAAAACCGAATACCATTGAAATGGGTAATAATTATAAGAGTCATCAGCGTCTAGAGATCATTCACTTCAAAGAAAATTCAAAATCATTGTAACAAATTTGATAATCATTATGTTGTTGGTGACAAAGGGTGAGGGTGCATCAGAAAACGTCCAGACAAATCCAATATGAAAGATTGTGATCACTTAAAATACTCTAAGCATTGATTAGAAAATAAAAAATACATCTTGATTAAAAAGTGTGGATCGGACTGCTAACGGGAGCTGGTTAAAATAAAGACTAGTCAATTTGTTGCGGAACCTAGAACTAATTGCATTCTAATTTCTGTGAGTGGATTGTTATTGAAATTTTTCCGTAGAAAACGATGGTGAAAAGTCTACCACTCTATCATGACGCGTTAATCCAATATGGCGGATTTTTCAAAATGGCTGCCCATTATTTGAGATATAGGGTATAACTGTTTATATGCCCATGTGTGGTATCATTTTATATGTTTTTAGGGACGGGAAAGTCAAAAATAACATCAAAAATTGTTTCTGATGACCATAATATTGAGATCATATATGCCGGAAATGCTGTAAAGCACATGCTTTCTGGTAAAGCTATTGCAAGAGCGATTCGTGGTCATCTTATTGTTTCATCAGTTTTCAACACGATTTTAGCAACGCAAGCCCTAGATGATAATGACGATTTACAGGCAGCTAGATCATTGTTTAATAATCTTCTTAATGGGGAGCTTTTTGTTGAGGATGTTACACATAATGCTGTTGTCGAAATTGCAACCAAACTGCTGAAGGCCAAAGATGAACTTAAATTTTACAGGACTCCTCGACTTTGGTTGCAATATTTGGAAATGGTCAACATCTTGAAACAATTCTTAAAAGCTGAAAGAACAGGAAATTGGCATTTACATCTTGCAATGGTAAAGGAGATGCTACCTTTTTTTGCAGCATGTGGCCATAATTTATATGCCAGTTCTGCACGACTGTATTATGAGAGAATGGTTGAGCTTGAATTTGAAGCTCCTGATGTATACACTGCATTTACAAATGGTCTGCATGTTGTCCGAAGAAGTGATAGGTTTTGGGGTGGCCTTTCCACTGATTTGGTAATTGAACAAGTTCTAATGAAGAATATAAAAGGATTCGGTGGAATGACCCATGGAAAAGGTATGACAGAACAGCAGCAGCTTGTCTGGGTTATGTCACGCCCAATTTGCGCCCATTTGAATGAATGCATGCAGGACTTTGCTTCAGTGAAGCATGCAGCAAGTGAGCAACATGTTACTATGACCAGTTCAAGAATTGAACGCGATAAAGGAGATACACAGAAAGTACTGGTATATGTAGAACAGCTCAATGTTTTTGAGCGAGACAGCAACCTGCGTAACATTGTCACGGGTGTTACTTATGGCAGTGATGTTAATCCTGAACTTGCAGAAGAAAGTGGAAATAGAATTCTTAATGAGATGACGGACAAAGAGTCTCTGAGTTCTCTTTCAGAAAAAGCAACCAGGTGAAGGTAATGAAATCAGTTCAATCTGTTAAATTGAAAGAAGAAACCTTTGTTATGGATCCTGAACTATTGTTTCAGCACTTGTTGCTTTGTGCTCAGACTAGTGGCGTGGATTTGCAGGAGGTGGTTCGTTATGAGCTTTGCTCATACCCAGCTAGTTTATTCAATAAGCATGGACTTATGAGGGAATCTGGGAAGTCGCAGCTTGCCAATTATATTAAAGAGCAAGTACCAGCCGTTGCTAACATGCCCGGAAATATGCAGTTCGTCATTGATGGTGGGTGGTTACTACATCGCCTTCCTTGGAGTCCGAATCAGACATTCCATGAGCTGCTTTGTGCCTATGAGAGATATGTGCTAACAAAGTATGGCCAGGCAATAATAGTATTCGACGGATATGGAGATACGTTTTCTACAAAATCAGAAGCCCATCTAAAAAGAAACAGAGGTATTGTAGGACCTAAAGTAAATTTCATAACTTCTACCTCCATCGCCATCCAGAAACAATTATTTCTGAGTAATAATGAAAATAAACAAGCCTTCATTGATCAATTATCGCAAAAGTTACAAGAAGCTGGGTGTAAAACAAAGCAAGCTCATAGTGATGCAGACTTCATGGTCGTTTTGGAGGCTATTGAGTCGGCCAAAACTCATCCTACAGCCATTGTTGGCGAGGACACCGATCTTCTCATACTACTCCATCATTTTCAAGAAAACCAATTTGATATTTTCCTTTGCCCAGAACCTAAGAAATCTTCCAAAAACATAACTGTGTATGATATTAGGAAATTAGCAAAAGCTTTAGGTAATGACGTCTGCTCTCACATCTTATTTGCTCACGCCGTATTAGGATGTGATACCACCTCCAAACCATTTGGATTAGGAAAACGTGACTCCATAAAGTTGCTAAGAAAATCAGGCAGCTTCAAAGAAAGTGCTGCCGTATTCCAAACTTCACAAAAATCAACAGAAGAAATTGAAAATGCTGGTCTTAATGCTATTATAGAGTTGTATGGAGGAATAACAGGAGACAGCACACTACATGATATGAGACTTCGAACTTTCACTTCAAAGGCAACAAAATCAACAATACATGTGAAACCGGAAGTCTTGCCTCCTACAGAGGATGCCTGCAAATTTCATTCGCTCAGAGTATATCATCAGGTGCAGCAGTGGATGGGTATTCATATGGATCCATTACAGTGGGGATTTGAGGTGAAGGCATTAAGACCAGCATTTTCAATTTCTTCTGTTGATTTTTGTGAAGTTTGAGAGCAGACGTCATTACCTAAAGCTTTTGCTAATTTCCTAATATCATACACAGTTATGTTTTTGGAAGATTTCTTAGGTTCTGGGCAAAGGAAAATATCAAATTGGTTTTCTTGAAAATGATGGAGTAGTATGAGAAGATCGGTGTCCTCGCCAACAATGGCTGTAGGATGAGTTTTGGCCGACTCAATAGCCTCCAAAACGACCATGAAGTCTGCATCACTATGAGCTTGCTTTGTTTTACACCCAGCTTCTTGTAACTTTTGCGATAATTGATCAATGAAGGCTTGTTTATTTTCATTATTACTCAGAAATAATTGTTTCTGGATGGCAATGGAGGTAGAAGTTATGAAATTTACTTTAGGTCCTACAATACCTCTGTTTCTTTTTAGATGGGCTTCTGATTTTGTAGAAAACGTATCTCCATATCCGTCGAATACTATTATTGCCTGGCCATACTTTGTTAGCACATATCTCTCATAGGCACAAAGCAGCTCATGGAATGTCTGATTCGGACTCCAAGGAAGGCGATGTAGTAACCACCCACCATCAATGACGAACTGCATATTTTCGGGCATGTTAGCAACGGCTGGTACTTGCTCTTTAATATAATTGGCAAGCTGCGACTTCCCAGATTCCCTCATAAGTCCATGCTTATTGAATAAACTAGCTGGGTATGAGCAAAGCTCATAACGAACCACCTCCTGCAAATCCACGCCACTAGTCTGAGCACAAAGCAACAAGCGCTGAAACAATAGTTCAGGATCCATAACAAAGGTTTCTTCTTTCAATTTAACAGATTGAACTGATTTCATTACCTTCACCTGGTTGCTTTTTCTGAAAGAGAACTCAGAGACTCTTTGTCCGTCATCTCATTAAGAATTCTATTTCCACTTTCTTCTGCAAGTTCAGGATTAACATCACTGCCATAAGTAACACCCGTGACAATGTTACGCAGGTTGCTGTCTCGCTCAAAAACATTGAGCTGTTCTACATATACCAGTACTTTCTGTGAATCTCCTTTATCGCGTTCAATTCTTGAACTGGTCATAGTAACATGTTGCTCACTTGCTGCATGCTTCACTGAAGCAAAGTCCTGCATGCATTCATTCAAATGGGCGCAAATTGGGCGTGACATAACCCAGACAAGCTGCTGCTGTTCTGTCATACCTTTTCCATGGGTCATTCCGCCGAATCCTTTTATATTCTTCATTAGAACTTGTTCAATTAACAAATCAGTGGAAAGGCCACCCCAAAACCTATCACTTCTTCGGACAACATGCAGACCATTTGTAAATGCCGTGTATACATCAGGAGCTTCAAATTCAAGCTCAACCATTCTCTCATAATACAGTCGTGCAGAACTGGCATATAAATTATGGCCACATGCTGCAAAAAGGTAGCATCTCCTTTACCATTGCAAGATGTAGATGCCAATTTCCTGTTCTTTCAGCTTTTAAGAATTGTTTCAGGATGTTGACCATTTCCAAATATTGCAACCAAAGTCGAGGAGTCCTGTAAAATTTAAGTTCATCTTTGGCCTTCAGAAGTTTGGTTGCAATTTCGACAACAGCATTATGTGTAACATCCTCAACAGAAAGCTCCCCATTAAGAAGATTATTAAACAATGATCTAGCTGCCTGTAAATCGTCATTATCATCTAGGGCTTGCGTTGCTAAAATCGTGTTGAAAACTGATGAAACAATAAGATGACCACGAATCGCTCTTGCAATAGCTTTACCAGAAAGCATGTGCTTTACAGCATTTCCGGCATATATGATCTCAATATTATGGTCATCAGAAACAATTTTTGATGTTATTTTTGACTTTCCGTCCCTAAAAACATATAAAATGATACCACACATGGGCATATAAACAGTTATACCCTATATCTCAAATAATGGGCAGCCATTTTGAAAAATCCGCCATATTGGATTAACGCGTCATGATAGAGTGGTAGACTTTTCACCATCGTTTTCTACGGAAAAATTTCAATAACAATCCACTCACAGAAATTGTATTGCAATGAGTTCTAGGTTAGCCCATTTTTTGAACTAATTTGACTAGACCCGGTTTCTGACAATTCCTCTGGTGAAAGGAATAGAGATATCAATGAAGTCTGTAAAACCATTGAAGAACTAGGGAAAGGCAGGTCGTACTGGAGATGTGCTTAATCTGTTCTCAGCAGTGACCCCAAATCTTATTGGAGAGAAATATGCCAAGGTCAGTCTCCCACCGCTCTTTAACCCCTTGCATGCTTAGGACGGCCCCTGGTCATCTGACGTCATGGTGGGCGTGTGCGGAGGATGTCCGGTGGCCGTCCGAATCCTGCCCACTCATTAATTCTTCCACACAGCGGGGGAATTTGCGCCACAGCCAAGGGATTAAGCTCATATGTGGTGGAGGAGAGCAGAGCCTCCTTAATCTTATATAAGAGGGAGACTCAGCCCCTAGTGGTAGTGGACAGATACCTCTGTGTGAGGGGGGGAATTCTTGTGGTTCTCATGGGAAGTCAGCGCACTGTGCTAAGGCATTGTGGCTAAATTGCTATAGAACGAGAAGGAGGCCTTCTTGAAATAACTGACTGACTTCAGTGATGCCAAGTTACAGCAGCATAGGATATGTAGAGGGATATTACCAAGGAATTGCGATAATTATCGCAAAGCGCGCTTAGCGCTGTTTTTGTTATCGCCGGCTATCGCTGGATTTCATCGCAGAGATAACGCGTTATTATCAACGCCTATCTCCAAGGCGATAAAAAACCCAGCGATAGCGGCGAAACCCAGAAATAGCGCGAGAAATCCAGCGATAAATTCAACGTGCAAATGAAAAGCTTGCTAATAGGCAGGTGAGGACTTAACCTTACAATCCACCTCCCATTGACTAGAATGGTTAAGTCAGGTTTTTAGCAGGTGTTAGATTCTAGCGATAATCGCGGTTAGCGCAAGTTTTTTTATCGCTTCGCGGGCATTGCTAATAGGGGGAAGTTGTGTCTGCGACTGTTTTCAGTCGCTTTTAGTTGGGAATGCCTACTTTGCATGTCATTAGCGATATATATCGCTGACATGCAAAGCTGCACCAAAACGGTCGCTTTCGCCATAAAGCTGTCGCTAACAGCTGTTAGCGACAGTTTGCTAATAGGGCGATAGAAATATCGCCGCTTTAGCGGCAAAAAGTGCCGCTAAAGCGGCGATAAGGCCCTTGCTAATATGCCCCGTAGACTTATCCATTGTAGGGAATAAGGATGGGTTATTAAAAGTGAGCATCACTGGGGAACAGACCTCAGACAGTCCATCACGCTTCACCAGCCACCACAGTGTCCAGTGCGTACAGCAAGCTGTTCCAGTAAATTTAGTGTCTGGGCATCTTGGCAGCTAGCACAGTGTCCAACTTACCCACCTCAAGCTGATCCCTCTCAATTGGAAGGTGAGGGGCTGAGCCAGTAGATGGCATTGTGCACTTATGCAGCTGGGAAATAATGCTCAGGATTGGAGTCATTTAAACCACCCCTTTCAAAAGCACAAGTGAACCTTTCCCAGCTCACATGCAGGGTTTATCATCCAGGACTAGCTGTGTCAACGATGAAGGGAGATGGGTAAACAATGTCCTACCCAGAGGATAGGGGATGTTTATGAATGAATATAAGAATTTTTGGAGAATCATCAACTTTATAAGCACCACTTGGTCAGTCAAGGACGAGGGCGGGGGGGGAGGCTTGAGTCAGAATTCAACCTGGGTTGCAAGTATATTCAGTGCTGTGTAGTAGTTATCCTGGAGGATTGAGTTTACACAACTATTGATCTGTATACTAAGACAGTGAACTCGGTCGTCCTTCCACGTTAGTGTGAGATCCAATGGGAGCCGCTGAGTATCATCTGTGAGATAGAATATTGTGGAAGAATTGAATTTAAGTATTGATTACCATAGTCTGATCAGGGCCAAGACCACTTAGAAGAGTAGACAAAGAAAGAAACTGACAGCTCCTTTCACAGAGGTTGATCTTAGTGCTCAATGTGTGAAACAATAAGTGCCGGGCCCCAAAAATATCTCTTAATGGCTCAATGTTCCAGGAAGAGGTGCCAGCTGCCGTGCAAGGAGGGGGGTGCAGACTCGGGGGACGGACCTTGTCTTCTTCTTTTATTAAACAGGGCCGATCCTCAGTGGAACAGGAGCACACAGCCAACTCTGACAGCCGCCCACCATTCATCTCTACAGTCATCCAGGTGGAAAAGAAGCTGCACACTGGCTGGGAGACACAGAGCAATTCTTCTACCTCTAGTATGTGTCAGTGAAATAAAAGGACACCCAACACACTGAAATGATGAAGTATCACAGTATTGACTCTCAGTCTTGTATTTCTCTGAACTTTTGTAACTTCTGCTCTTTCTCCTGCTGCACACTAGAACCCTGATACAGCAGCAGGTGGCACAAATTCTCGTTCCCAGAAATATGTGACCGTCGTACCCACTGGAACCCACCAGCACAAATGAGCTACTGGTTGACCTCACATAGAATGCCTGTGAGATACTCTGAGGCAAGAAATCATGGCTTTTTTTAGCACATTCTTTTTATTAAGTAGATATCTGTTACATTCACAGATCATGCAGTCTATTTCCCAAGTTACAGAAAAAGGAACATGCACTTTTACATTGCTGACTCTATCATGAAACTATCCTGCATTATAGAGTTCAGACAAGGGGCGTAACGCATGCCCCAGCAGCCCCTGCGGTGCAGGGGTGCCCCAACCCTTCAGGGACCACAAACCTCCAAGGGGGGCTGCGTTATTTCCAAGAATAACTAATATCTGTGAGACATGAGAGACTCATGCCCACCCCATCACATTCTGCTGGGTGGGCCCATAATTTTGCGTTAAACTACTGGTTCGGACACAGTCCGACAAACAAATCCAAGAAAGGGAAGGCCCCTGAAGAGAGATATCTAAGGGTACAAGAAACTGTGGTACGGACATCAACAATTACTGATATTACATCTTGAACTACCCGCCATACCCACCAAACCTGACAATGGTGAATAGAGAAATCACTAACTCAGCAAGGTATGTAATGCCAATTTGTCAGTAAAGTCCATTCTCTCTACACTGCCCCAAGGACATATTTTGTGAGGGTATTCTCTACGGAATCAAAGATGGAAAAATACGTAGGGACCTAGAGCAGATATAGAACTAGCTAACCATATTACTCCCTATTACTTGAAATTATGTCCCCATCGACCAACATATGAAAATGATCATCTTTCAACTAACCCAGTGGCACATCCAAGCCAGTAGGATAGCATAGATTTTCACACAAAGGAGCATTGCTTTTTCTTACATTGGAACAGAAAGAACAGTGATTTTATATGCCAGGTATTAACGCCGTGCTCGAGGGGAAACATCGGGAACAACAAGGCCAGAGTCACGAGTTCCGGAACCCCGCAAGCCAAACAACAACTTGCCCGGACAACGACTTTGCCTTAACCAAGCATGTGCGTGGTTAAGGCAAAGTCGGTCTAGTGTTCGGGATGGGCGGGGAGAGAGGAGCATCGAAAAGCGAACAGGACAGGTAAGAGGGGTTCGGAGTAGTTTTTAGGGGGTGAGGGGTTCGGGGTAGTTTTTAGGGGTGGGAGAGTTCGAGGTAGTTTTTAGGGGGTGGAGGGGTTTAGGGTAGATTTTAGGGGGTAGGGAGGTTCGGGGTCGTTTTTAGGGGTGGGAGGGTTCGGGGTAGTTTTTAGGGGGTGAAGGGGTTTAGGGTAGATTTTAGGGGTAGGGAGGTTCGGGGTAGTTTTTAGTGGGTGGGGGGTTCAGTGTAGTTTTTAGGGGGGGTTCAGGCTAGTTTTAGGGGGTGGGAGGAGTTTGGCGTAGTTTTTAGGGGGTGGGGAGGTTCAGAGTAGTTTTTAGGGGGGGTTTGGGGTAGTTTTTAGGGGGTGTGGGGAAGTTTTTGGTGGGTGGGGGGTTCGGGGTAGTTTTTAGGGGGTGGGGGGTTTGGGGTAGTTTTTAGGGGGTCGGGCGGTTTGGGGTAGTTTTTAGGGGGTAGGAGAGGTTTGGGGTAGTTTTTAAGGGGTGGGGGTTCGGGGAAGTTTTTAGTCAGTGGGGGGTTCGAGGTAGTTTTTAGGGGTGGGGGATCGGGGTATTTTTAGGGGGTGGGGGTTCGGGGTAGTTTTTAAGAATTTGGGGGTGTATTTAGGGCTCAGGGGGAGAGGGAGGGGTGTGGTAACCTTAGCCACGGAACAATGCATGCCTTTACCACGAAAATTCATGGTAAAGGAATGTGTGGTAAAGCAATTCGTGGTTAAGACGCGGTCGTTGAAGAGACTACGTTGTAAAGGTAGGCGGGGTAGAGGAAGTCGTTGTTGCGACATACAACGTGTTCGAGATGGTACAGCATGATGAAAAAAGGTCAGAGCAGACCATTTACCCATTACCCCACTCATGCCTCCCGGCATTTCACAGCAGCACTGGGAGAATGTGAGTGCATCATGGTAGGTGCCACAGTTCAAGGGAGGATGGGCCTCCAGGGGATCCCCAAAGCCACTCTTGGCTGTCAAAATTCTTCAAGGCAAAAGCTAGACTAAATGTGGGCTGGTTGGCCTTGCAGCTTGGGCTTCTTAACAATGATCTGAGATACAGAGTCAGCATTGTAAATGCTAGGCCTTTTGTATGCTTTTTTTTACTGGGAAAGACCTATGTAGAGCGCATCTCCGGGCAAAACAGGCCAATATACCCACATCAGGACCCCACAGGTACCGGCTACCCACCCGTTTTCAGGCGGAAATGTGTCAGCGCTCTGGTTGGCACAGATTTTGCCCTGGCAAGAGACATCTCCCCAGTGCTTAGTACTGCATAATATGATAGTAACTTCAGCCAGTGGTAGGTTGATGTTTACTAAATTGATTTATTAATTTATTTAGAGATTCAAGATTACATACAGTATAGCTTACTAGTAAAAAGGAAATATAGGGTCCTATTGGAGGAGATGGGAAGCCCTGTGTGATAGTCATCAATTTCGAGTTTTGTGCTGTACAGATGTATGTTGAAAGGAAGCCCGAGTAGCTAAGTTTTCAGAAGCCTGTGAGTGGTTCAGATCTGAAATAGCAGATAGGGCATCCAAAAATCTGATATCTTTTTACTCAATGTCTCAACCTTTTGAAATATTGTTGTCTAATCAAATTTACAGATACTCAACGAAAAGATCTCTCATTTGGGCAAAAATAAATACCAGTGACTAAGAGTAATGAATGGATGTCCATGCATTACTTTTTTCTCTTTACATATTTCGGCATATGATGTCTCCGTGCTTTGCCATTTGGTGTCTTTCCACCAATAAACAATAGCAAGTAAATCGGACAGTTCCTCTTCTTCCCCTAAGAAAAGTCAAATGACACCCTCCAAATTACCAAATTATTGGGCATATTTACAATTCCCTATCGCCACTACAACGTCCCTTTTTGGGACGTTGTGGGGGTGATAGGGGCTTTGCCTTATTTACAAGGCAGCGTTAAGCCACTTAACGTGGCTTAACGCTGCCTTGTAAATAAGGCCCCCTTTCACGCTATGCTTAGTGTGAAAGGGGTGGGCAATGGGTGTTTCGGTGGGCGTTCCACTTCAGCACCGATTGGTTTTTACGCTGCCCCATATGTACAAAGACAGGGTAAATACGGGGCAGCGCCAAAATTAAGACCAGGGAAAACCTGATCTTAAGCAGGCACAACAAGGAGAAATGTTTTTTTTCTCCTCGTTTTTGCTGTTTCTATGTGTGCTGCGTTGTGCAGCAGACATAGAAACAGCAAAAGGCCATTGATTGTTTATGTGCAGGAAGGTGACCCTTCTTGCACATAAACAATCATTAAAAAAAATGACGTTATGCAACTTCTATGTGTGCTGCATTAAGCAGCACACATAGAAGTTTCACAATGCCATTTCAGATTGTTTATGTGCAGAAAGGCACACCTTCCTGTACATAAACAATCCCCCCCTACAACGCAGGCACCCTTGCACTATGGTGCAAGGGTGTCTGCATTGACGCTAGGCAGCTAAAATTAGCACCAGAGCAGGGGGAAACGCAGGGCTGTATCCTTGTAAATACGGTGCAGCCCTGCGTTTTGGAAGTGACGGAGCAAGGCGTTCAGCCAAGGTGGCTGATGCTGTGATCCACCACTTCCTAGTAAATACGTCCCAATGTTCTAAGGCCACAAAGGTATTTAGTGTATCTTCTGCCATTTCGCTCACTCACTGGTACACACCAGTGGACGAACATCTCTGAATGCTCTGAACTGACCCTCCTTATGTAGTACAGAACATAATTTCTCCCGGTCTTGTGCATAATCTCTGCAAGCAGTCAGGGCTACATTGGGACATTGCAGTGAAACAGTGTAAACAATCCTGGGAGCTAGATATTGCTCACATTTAGAAGGTGCACCCCGAAGGAACTCTCAGAAATGAGAAATTAACAGGCTTATAGCAGCTGATGTGTCCACATGTCAGCATTGTAGGTGTGGAGTTACCGCAGACCTCATACTCCAAGTAAGGTCCAATTGGGATTTACGTAGGGCTTGTAATGAGGCCATCGATGGACGAGGGATGAATTCATGGGAGGAGTTCCAATGAGTACACCTGCATCGTTCAAGTATATCTTTGGTAGTAACCTCCAGGGACCCAGGAGACTCTTCTGTAGAGCAACACTTAATTTGCTTGGTTTCTCTTCAAAAGGAGGGGCCTGTGGTAGACCAGACATTTGTAAGCTTCTCCCCAGGGAAGAGGCACTCAGCCTTGTATGTGGGGGGGAATGAATCAAGTAAATTTATGAGGATGTGAGGTGCCTGTTAGGGCGTGGGCATGCTTCTAATCCTTAACATATGACTTGGACGAGTAAAAAGATGAGGTAACGAGAAAGTAAGAAGCATGTAGATACATATGCCATATGATAATCGTTCTCTGGCGAAAGCCTATGAAACAATCACATTAGTCAATCAACATGGCTGACATACATCCAAAGTTCTGCTGACATCGGAATGGGTTGAGCGTCAAAATAAATAGAGGTCTTAAGAGCTGAGGAAGCCTTTGAGAAGTATTAGACTCAACAAGGAAATCTGTACTTAGCACTGAAGTGATAAGAAAGACATTGGATAATTAGCTAACATTTACAGGAACAACAGCTCGCCTTTCTTTTCAAATTATAGGGAGCATGCCTTGCCTTTGCCAAAACGTGGCCCCAGAAATTGGTCCTTGTTCTGAACTACCGCGAAAGATTGTGCTAAACTACATTTACTGCCAAATGAATTTTCCTGCCATTTAAAACTACAGTGAGGAGCAAAAGAGCAACAACATCAGAAACTTAAAATACCCATAGAAAAAAAGCACAGGTCGGACCCTTGCTGGGCCCTGTTTATGGCCAGTAAGTGGGAAATAAAACAAAATACACAGATTAAATTCGAAAAAACGTGTGACCTTCTTTTACTGAACGATTTAAAGTTAGTCGCTGGGGTGTCTATTGCTGCTTTACAGTGACGCATTCTTTCAATTGTATTCAAAATCTAAATTCTTTCTTTTCTTCGTTTTTTTTACATTTCTGCTTAGTTTCAATGCTAGATCTGAATCCGTCGGGCTATTACAAAGTATTTGGGTATTCCTTATTGGGTGCATGAGGATTTTATAGCATACAAGATTACCTAATCACATTATTAAATTCTTTTTTTATTCTTTGAGCCATGTTTTCTTTAGTTGCTTATGTCAATTCCACCTCATTCAATGGCGGATCTAATGGTATTCTGCTACACTTCTGGTCTTCTGGCCTGTGGCCCGTCTGAAAAGATCTGTTGAGGGATTATTCAATTGAGTTCTTTCAGGACCACCACATTCTCTCCTCATACATAATCTCTAAGAACCATATGCACGAGCACGTGTTCTCCTAGACACAGAGGGGCCTATTTACAAGCCCATTGCGCTGCTGGTGTGTCACTTTTTTTGACGCACCGGCGACGGAATGGGCTTGCCCATATTTACAAGGGTACGTAAAGTCACCCTGCATGACTTTTCATGGCCTTGTAAATATGGGCCCCTTTCACGCATTACTCTGCGTGAAAGGTGCGTTCCATGGGTGTTGCTGTGGGTGTTCCCACGCAACATCCATGGAACATGACGCATTCCCAGATTTACAACATTTTGTAAAACTGAGAATGCATCAGAATCGACAGAGGAATGGAGCAACGAGGAGAAATACTTATATTTCACCTTGTTTTTCCTCTTTCTATGCGTCCTGCATTCAGCAGCACACATAGAAAGAGGAAAATGCCATTAACAATTGTTTTTGTGCAGGAAGATGACCCTTCCTGCACAAAAACAATCACCCCCAAAGCGCAGGCACCCTTGCAAAATGACGCAAGGCTGCCTGCGCTGGCGCATGGCAGCCAATTGTGCGCCAGCGCAGGAGAAAGCACAGGGATTCGTTGTACTGTTGTTAATACGATGCATCCCTGTGCTTTGAAAATGACGCAGCACGTCGCAGCTAAATGACTTGTGGCGCCACGCTGCATCATTTTCTTGTAAATGAGGCCCAGAGTGAGTAAAACCCTCTGATACATCAGGCCTTTAAGCCTTAGGAATTGGTTTCAGTTTTAGTATTACCATGTAATTATGGGAAAACAGTAGTACATCTTCACACTTGAGCATTCACCTTTCAGCTACTGATGGAAGAGATAGAAAAAGAATGCCCTATACCCAAGTTTTCAAAGCACATGAACTCTGCCATTTAGAGGCACGGATAAACCAAATCCCACTAAAGATAACTTTGGGTCTCTATAAGATAGTTGGGCCAAGTGCAAGGCTTAATCCTACAAGAGATGACAGGGTATACAATATACAACAGACAGTATACAACACAACAGCAACGTCCAGAAAAAAAAAATTACAAAAAGAAAAAAAGAATGCATTAATTAGAAACTGCTTAGGGTGAAAGATAGTCAATCGTGTCTCAATTGTGGATAAAATATTAGTTAACATCCTTTAGGGATTTGCAGTTAGAATAAGGATTAAAACAGAAAAGAGTGGGTTGATGTCTTTGGTATTATCAGGTTTTGATACTGAGCTAAGATTGCACTGCTCGTCTTCAGGGTACAAAACACAGTCAAGCTTATAACTGGTATTTGCAGGATGGAGAATGTGCCACAGGCCAAAAGATGTCTGGACTGGTCACCGGTCCACGACAGAAGCCTTTCAACTAGGCTGATGGGTGTACAAAGTTGCCAGAAGCTAGCACCTCGACACCTGTCCTCCCACACCTCCTAACACCAGTCAATGAGCTCTCTCTGCAGCCAGGATATGAAACCCCTTTTCTTCCCCTAAAGTCTAAAGCTGGTAGAGCTTTTCAGTCCAAGGCTCAAGTACATATGGAACTCATTACTAGAGCGCTTGAGACACTCAACCCACTTCCTAGGACTTATTTAAGGACTTATATGCATCAAGCAAGTGAAAAATACGAAGACCACCGCGAAGAGACCCCTGCAGCTGCGGCCCGTGCAGGTAAGAGGGGCGGGGCCGGGTTGGGTGGGGGGGGGTATTCGACAGTGGACCACGAGGGGAAATAAAATAAATAATTAATTTTCCCTCGTTGTCGTACGTCAAAATACCCTCTCACCCGGCCCCACCAGCCCACCATTCTTACCTGCACAGGCCGCGGCTGGACCCCTGGGTAGTTCGTGCTATTTAAATGTGACGATGACTAGCCGCATCAAGGTCAGTGTAGGCCTGCACAGCAAAGTATTTTGACTCAAGGTCATTATCTCTAAAATTATATTTGCAAACAGTCCTCAGTTAAACTGCTCCACCAGGCCAGTTTTATTTGGCTAGCAGAGTTGTATAACCCTGCATGTTGTGTATGCCATTGTTGAGGAAGGGGCTGCATTTCTATGGAGGGGGAAGCGGGTGAATTGCTACAGAAAATTAGCAAAGTTATCCTGTTAAAAGGAGCATGGCACAAAAATATCTTATTTAAAAAAACAAAAACTGTCGTCCTTGTGCAAAATGTTAAATGTTCTAGTGGCTAAAATGGATTTGTTGGTGACTTGTTCATTGCTTGATCGGGAAGAGGGTAGGGAAGGTGAGGCGCAGCTGTGGCTCGCCAAGTGTATTTACAAACGGTATGGATACCATACATTGTCTTAAGCAGTACCAGGAAAGGGGTTGGAGGTCACTCTATCAGAGGTCAGCTGGCTGAGACACATCGGGGCATATTCTCAAGGAACTATCGCCGAGTTAACGGCACTTTATCTCAGCCAAAGTCGCGATAAAATTATCGCCCCATTCACAAGCTGGTGCAAACAGCCGATATCACCAGTTTACCTGTGATAGCACCCGCCAAAAACATCACCACAGATGAGCCCGGCAACTATCGCTAATGAGATGCAGAGTAGGCGTTCCCGAGCAAAAAGCCGCGACAACACCACAACGCAACATTCTCAATGACCAGCCAGATCAGCGATAAGAACACAAAACAGGCGATACGGCACGTTAGCAGCAGGAAATTAACACCTGCTCTGACCTGGTGCAAAGTCGGACGACAAGCTGCACCATCAAAGGGAGCCCAGCCAACAGCCACACCTGAAGAACAACAGATGCCATGGAGCTACTCATCATACAGCTCGGAGCCCCAACAGGGCCACAACACCCACCGCCACCACCCCCAGGCCCGCCACCCCCCCCCCCGGACCCCTCCACCCCCCCCGGACCACCACAGGCAGCGCAGACAAAGACAGCGGACCTTCAGTAAATGCACCAGCCTCACTGCCCACTACAGACTCAAAAGGCCAACCATCCTCCGCATCCTGAACATCATTGCCCACAGGCTGACGGTATCAACACAGCGGACAACCAACATCCCACCTCAGACAAAGCTGCTGGCTGTGCTGCACCTGTTGGCCTCTGGGACATTCCAACCAACAACCGCCAGAGTCGGAGGAGTCTCACAGCCAGCCCTATCCAAGTTCCTCAAACCTGTCCTGGATGCCACCATCAGCTTGGTACCCCAGTACCTATACTTCCCCCACACTGCGCAGGAACAGCTGGAGACCAACAAGGCTTCTACGCCATAGCTGGCTTCCCGCACGTGTTGGGGGCAATTGACTGCACACATGTCCTACTTGTGCCCCCTGCCGACACTGCACACAATTACCGCAACAGGAAGCACACGCATTCCATCAATGTGCAGGCAATAGTGGACCACCGGGGACTCTTCACCAATGTCGTCGCCAACTACCAGGCAGTGTGCATGATTCATACATCTTCCGACAGTCCATCATCAACCGGCGCTTCAAGGATGGCACCTACGGAAATGCAGTGCTTGTTGGTAAGTACCAAATGAACACACCCCACACCTCAACTCCACAATCATGCAACTCATAACTCTGGGAATGCACATGTTACAAACTCACATACAACATGCCCACCCACCATACACGACAGCACAACGTACTGCGGTAACCTGGGCTAGCCATGTACATGAGCCTCAACGGCATGGCACCTCAGCCACACAATAGCAGTATGTGGGGAGAGGTGGGAACCAGGCATGTGCGAAGGAGGCAAGTGATCCATGAATGCGAATGCACACAATGCCAAGTGTGGTGTGGAAGTGCTGGACAGACTGCAGTATGCAGACCACAGACATATCCATGTCGACATATACTGATGGTGGTGGTAGTGTTGTGGACAGTGGGCGCAACCATGTCACCCCAGCAAGTGGGGAAGATCTCGGAAATGTAGCCTGTTACGTCCCCCCTGTAAGCGAGTGCGGATTGGGCTTGCCCGGCATACGCCAGGCTAGCGTAGGGGTGTGAATAAAAAGCACGTAGCCCTGGGCGTGGTTCTCTTCCGGAATGGCCAACGTGGCTGCCAGGGCAGCGCCTCTCACCCCGCCACGAGGCCGACGCCGTGTGCGGCGGTGCCTGCGATCCTGTGCGCCTGCCGCAGCCCGGGCCGCTGGTCCCCGAACCAGTCTCGTCTGCCCCTGCGCATCCAGGTCTCACTGCTCACCTGCCGACACCGGCGTGTCTCCAAGAGGGCCCACTATGTGCCGGTGCTAGCTCAAAGCCAGAGGCCCGCGACCTTGGCAGCCTCCTCAGACCATCATGGCCTCCGCAAGCAAGGCCCGCAGTACTCCTTTCACGTTGACATACTCCACCGGCATACACAGCTTTCAAGTAGGTCACACATTTGGAACTGAGGCTTGATTACACAATGGCAGAGTACATATTTATGGCATCGTTTATATCCCTATACTCCCTTCGATGTGGTGCCACCAACTCTGTGCATAGCATTCCGACCACACGTGTCTGTGGGCCCTTGCGGACTTCTGCCTTTGGCCTACACAGCGGTCCAGCAGGCCTCACACCTATCCAATACAGTCCGTAACAGGCAGGACACGGCATCGTCGCAGGGTGCACACCCGCTCAGCTCTGGTGCCTCCACCTCCGTCAACCATGAATCTTCCTCACATGCCATTTCAACGCCGTGTGTTAGAGATACAGGAGGAGCTGGCTGCACAGCGGTTGCCCCGCGCTGACCGCTGCCTCCGGCACACACTGCGGTCGAGTAGGACACACAATTGGAACTGAGTCTTGATCTGTTCATTGCAGAGTTTATATCATTGTACAGGCCTCATCGCAGACTGCATCCCCTTCCAGCTCTGGGGCCACTGACTCTGTGCCACAGGAGTCATGGACACTCTCTGGTTGAACGTTGGTGGCGTCTGAGTCTATGGCCTGGGGGCTGTCTTCATCATCATGTAGCTGATACTGACACTGTGGGAAAAAGGAGACTGTAGCATTCAACTCCTCCATATTGCCTGTTTCTGCTTGCTTCTGCCCTCTGCATCATGCCCTGGATGGACACCTTCCACTGTCCCCCGTAACACTCCGCGACATTCTCCTTGGACATCAACGAGGACCCGCTCAGCTCTCGTGGCCCTACCTCAGTGCATCGCAAGTCACCGTCCCGTGGCGGTGGGCCTGTGCCGGCCGCTGAGCATCCGGGGCCACCGACTCTGTGCAGCTCAAGTCATGGACCCTTGCTGTTTGTACTTTGAACTCCTGATTGTCTGATCACTGTTGTAGTTGTTGCCAGCACCAACGATCCTCTGAGGGGTGGCTTACACTACCCAACACCCATCCAGCACAGGCGTCACTGGACGTGTGACCCTGGCAAGAAAAGGTGCCGGGCGCACGTGCCCGTAGCCAGTTCCACAAATGATCTCAGTGTGTCCATGTGGTCATTCTGTATGCATGTGGGCCCCGGGCCATACCACATTACATTGTGCTATGTACAGCGTGCGCAACCTTGTCAACTCTGGCAGTGGGGTGGACCTGGGACATGTATCTGTGTCGGACCCCCTGTGAGCGTGAGGGAGTGGACCGGCGTACGGCAGTATGGCGTAGGGGTGTGATCATTCAACATGTGGCTCTGGGCGTGGTTAAGTTTAGGCCTTGCCAAGGCAGTAACTAATGCGTGTGTCTCAGGTGTAGTGTCGGCGCCACCCGTCACGCAATATACAATGTTGCTATGTAGCATGCCCCCGGAGTACAGGCTCGGCCGAGGGGTAAATGAGGGTGCGGAAGCCCGCTCGGGGTCAGGGATCAGACATGCCAACTGTTGTGTGTGTCGCTATTTCCGCAGCATAAGCCAAAGGTCCACCCTCAACCGCATGGCGAGTTCAGCCAGGCATGAACTCTACATCTGTGTCCGCCCTGTCCTTACCATAGGCCTACACACACGTGTCCGTCCACCTTCAGCGCACAACATCACTGTGTCGTTGTCAGGCTTGTGGATATGCGCAGACAGGCATGACAATAGTGTGCCGTAGGGGTGCAAGTGATGCAACCGTGCTGCGCACACTAGTGAATGGGCTCGGGGGGAGGGAGGAGCAGCAGTGAGGCTACGTAATACACATTGATGCCGCTCATTTGCAACAAGCAGTACATGTCATGCAGGAATCACAAAGTCACACATATCACACACCAATGAACCACTGAGCATGCCAACACATCATGCAGAACCAACTATTGACTCATGTCTCTCTGCACTGTCACAGGTGACCAAGGATATGCACTCTGCGCTTGGATGATGACACCCCTCCGAGCCCCAAACACACAGGCCCAGAGGCAGTACAATGCGGCCCACAAACGCACCAGGGGCATCGTGGAACGTACATTTGGCGTGTTGAAGTCACGTTTCAGGTGCCTGGACGTCACAGGTGGGAGGCTCCTGTACAGCCCAGACATCGTGTGCAAGATGATCGTTGCATGTTGTGTGTTGCACAACATATGTGTACGCAGCAAGGCCCCATGGATACAAGTGCCAGATGCACCGGACGATGATAATGAGGATGAGGCAGGTGGACCACACCCCACTGCAGCCGCTGCAGGACTTGCCCGTAGGAACACCATCATTGACAATTTCTTCACATGAGCACGTCAAATTGTGACAGTCCTTGGCAATCATGGGACAGTACAATATGACCACAGGCACAGCATGTGCTAATAAATGCATTCAAAATACACATTCCCTGAGTGCATGTCACTCATCTGTACAGGCACATCATTCAGACAAGTGTGAGTGCGACATGTATTGCTGACAATTTTATGATTTGTTCATGGATGGTGGGTGTGTCACCTCTGTGCAGAGGGGCTGTTTACGGTGTCACGTATTCGGACTGCCAGTTCTGTGTGTCGCAGTTAGTAGGGAATCCCACTCTTCGGCGTTTCACTTGTGCCCAAAATCATTCCATTTTGGCTGCCATTTGTGTCCTACAGGTGACAACAGGGCTCCTTTTGGGGTCAGATATGTACCACCATGATGCAGGGATGCCCCCTGTGGCTCAAGTACCACAACATGGGCAACATGTGCATAAGCGGGAGTCACTGCCCCTACATTCGTCCACGCTTTCATGGTGGATTGATCATGGTCATGACACGTCTGTGTGAGGGAGGGGTTGCTTGTCCCTCTGCAATGTGAAGGGGAGATGCGGTTTCAATGTGTGTTCCATGCATGTTTCAGCATTGGCGCAGTTTACATGCAGACTGCATGTCAATGTACATTGTGACTGTGAGGAGATGCCTATTTGATGCGGGACAATGGTCATTTGTTCTACGTCACAGATGTGTGGTTGTGCTCGTACATTGTCATCTCATCGGTTTTTACTCTGCTTTTATGGTGCATTTTCCCGCATGACGCATGGGGGTTGTAGGCCTATCGCTGGTTATCACTGATAATTGTATCGCGAATGGCATCATCGCTACTATTTTCGCGTTTGTGTATCGCGTTTTTTCGGCGTCGCGTTGATTTTAACACGTTCATTTGACGCGTTTGCGTGGGACTATCGCATGGGGCCGCTGTGTTGTGAATACCACGTTAACACGGAGTTGTTTTCCCGCGATAGACTGCGATGTGAAGGGTTGCGTTAAGGTAATTTTGCGGTAGTTATCACACGTTCTTGAGAATATGCCCGATCATTTCTAAAGTGCGCATGCATGGCTCTGTGAGAGGGAGAGAGATGCCGAGGGTGGGAAGGAATGCCCCCAAATGTTTATTGAATGAAAGGTGTGTGGAGAAAGGCTGAGGCAGGCATACACAGTAGATGAAGAATGGAGCAGGTGTAGGAGGAGAAGTGATATAGAGGCGCATTAATATATAGAATGTAACTCTAAGTTTAGGCACTAAAAGGTGCCTGGGGAATCAAGTGTGCTAAAGAAAACACATTCTTATTTCACTGCACATAAAAACTCGCATTTACTACACATTTTTGAAAGATGATGACCCATCGCCTAATATCTAACACTTTCTTTTACTTCTACGTGTTCTCCTTGTAGATGCAAACTGCAGCTTTTAACAAAGTGAACATGGCTTCTTGATCTAAAGGTTTAAGTATCGAAACCAACAATTTTATGAGGCTTTTATGCTATACTATGTTTAATATTTTTTGATTAAGTGTATACTTTGCTTTCACTTTTCACTAACGGTGGAACGAAGGAAACCTCTCCCAATTATAACAAGTGATATTTCAGCCCTGGTGAAAATTAACAGAAACAAGCTTGAATTTATGTTTTTGTCTAATTTGAAAACTTGACACGTTAGTGTAATCAAAATAAAAGAGGGTCATAACCTCATATTCCTAGGTATCTGGTGATTTAAAAAGAGAAGTAGAAAAAGGTGAAAAATACAAAATTAAAAGTATTTTCACACCTCTAGTTCTGAATGATATCATAAACAACTCATACTTATTTCTCGTTATCTATGTGATGTCATACGCAACCCCTTGGTGAAAAAGTGGATCAATTATCCCTGTTATTCGCTGTCACCGATCTATATTTCTATTAATTATTCATTAAATTAGGTTCACCAGTGGTACAGATAAGAAAGGTAAATAAACATCTATTCTCTACATCTGCTTGAGGCAAGTGAAACATTTATAAGATTAACATTATTGATATACGAGTTTATTTATGAGCTGGTAATATTGCAGGTGTTAATGCTGTAATTGTAAGACTGGTAAAGCATCTTCTACTTTTGAGATGAGCAAAGTGAATTTCGACACCATTTTGTGCTAAGCCCAGCCGATTTCCAGTAAAGAGTAGTTCTGCTGATTCCAATAATGATTAACTTATGCTGCATACAGTTTTCAAAAAGGTGTAATTAATTTGTGATTTTCTTGTGTGATATATTAATATCTGAGAGAGAATCACCGGGCAAACTTACCAACATTAGGTGCAACGCAACTCAAATAACTTGCTGCACTGCGTCAAATGAAGACGGCAGGAATGTGCCATATTTACTAATGACCTGTTAAATTAAATTAATCCAGATTAACTATGCAATTCAGAGTCACACAATGGGACTCTGCGTGGCATAGTAAATCTCACTTAAGGCTTGCATTGCCCTTGCCTCACCTTGCGTGAGGCAAGGGATGTGCAATCCTTTAGTAAATCTGACCATAAGGGGCATATTTATTAGCTCCTTTGCCTCGCCCTTGCAGCACGCAACATGGTGCAAGAGCTATACAAATAAAAAATTAGATTTATGAAGCCACACAAGGCTACCTTGCGTGGCCCTGCATGGCTTCATGAATCTCGAGTAATGTGACACAGTGCAAATCCCTGCGTTGCATTACTCTGTGCCAGGGAGGCGATTCCATGGGTGTTGCATGGGTGTTCCCACGCAACATCCATGTATTTTGATGCATTCCCAGATTTACAACAACTTGTAAACCTGGGAATGCTCCAAAGATAAGCCTCCCTGGAGAGGCGTAATGAGGAGAAATATCTTTATTTCTCCTCGTTGTTTCCTCTTAGAGAAAAGCCTCTCAGGATTGTTTTTGTGCAGGAAGGTGGTACCCCTTCCTGCACAAAACAATTCTACATTCATTCAGGCACCCTTGCACCATGGTCTAAGGGTGCCTGCATTGGCACTAGGCAGCCCATTGTGCTCTAGCACAGGGGGAAAAGTCTGGACTGCACCGTATGCCTTAAATATGGTGCATTCCGGCCCTTTCTCAGTGACCCTGCGCAGCGAGGTGACTTGCTGCTTTGCGTTACTTTTTCATAAATTTGTGCCTAAGTGTTTATTTTCTAAATGTCTTGAGTACTGGACCTGCTCCATTCCAAAAGTTTTGAGTTTGTGGGTATTAGTTCGGACAGTCTTCCAGCGTGCTGACCGAAATATATACATTGAGTTTAATTTAATTTAATCATATTTACATAGTACAGAGAAATAAGGAAATAATCATGGAGATACACAGGAATAGCAATGTACTGAGAAAAATAGTGCCTACCTAACTGGGCAGGACAGATTTGTGGAAATTTGAAAAGTACCATAGAGAATGATCTTAAAGATCTCAAGTAGTGCCCCCCAATAGAAGGAGAATATGTGTGGAAATGATTTAGTAAGAGCATGGGATGAGAGCCATGAACCACATGAAGTACAAGACACAGGGCTTTGAAATGTAGCAGCTTCACCACAAGAAGAAAATGAAGTTTAACCATTTGTGGGACAACTAAAGTAGTGTGAATAAGGCAGACTAGCATTGGTGCTGCAGCATTCTGTACTACAGGAACTCAAGAGACCATCCATTTGACTGGTCCGAAGTCATGCCATTCCCATGACGCAAATATGAAGAAAATACCACTAGTCCCACAGTTAGTTTACCCTCCTATAGTAGAAAGGGAAGGATCTATTTTAAAGTATTCAGGAGGAGAAAACAGTCTGTTGCTAATTTGTTCACTTCGGGAACAAAGAATAAAATTTAATTGAATCAAATCATCATTGTTCGAACATTTGTGGTTGGAATGGAGTGCTACCTAGGACTTTTGGAGACCATGCAGGGGTCCATGGATGGCCACCCAGAGTTAAAGCCTCAGTTTTCTCTAAATCAAGATTTAAGATGTCGGGGCGTGGCTTGAGCGCCGACGATGATGGTGGCCAGCTGATACCGCTCCGGGCTGAAATCGGAGGAGCCGGTAAATCTCGACCGATGGAGTTGCCCCGTTGCAGGTTATACTCGAGGAAGTCGCTGGCGGAATTTTCACCGCGTCGGAGGACACCTTTATTTTGCCGCGGTAAGCCCGCGTTGCTTCTGAAATCCGCTTTTAGCATGCGGCACGCACCGTGACTGGACCGCGACCGCCATCTTGTGTTCCTTTCAACATTTGCCTCGCGCAGCGGTTTCTCCCTCAGGAAAATGCCGCTTTGAATGGAAATGTTCATTTTTGACATCCTGGAAGGGGATTTTTGCTCCTGTCTGTTGTTTCTTGCTCTATTTTATTTAACAACAGTCTGAACTCTGCTTCATTTCTTTTCACCTTGTGGCTGCAAAGGTTTTTCCCACAACAGCTGTATCGCAAATGCTGGAAAATATTCCATAATCTGGCTACTAACTTTTAACTGGTGGTACTATATCTGCTCTGGTCATTTTGATATATCTACGCTTTTTATTGTGACTTTTCAACATTCCATTTTGCAGTTCCTTATCAACATATTTTCATGTCTATGGGGAGAACCAGAGGTGGACGAGGCAGTGTTTCATCCAACTTGTCTGCTTCTCGCTCAAAATCTACCATACTGCCTACTTCTAATCCCTTTTCTGTCCTACAAGGCGACATGGAGGACTCTACGCAAACCAGTATGCCTCATCTTACCGAGACAACATGTCCTCGCTTGTGCCTACTTCTGGTTCTCCTTCCCCTCAAGTCAACGTTAAAAATATGCCTAAATCAAATGCTTCGTCATTATTGTCCTCCATTAAACGAGTCAAAAAGGACCCTCCTACACCTGCTGTCTCTCCTCCACCTCCCTCAATAGAGCTACTCCTGGATGAAATACGTGCTCTTAAACCGTACATGGAGGAGACGAATACTCGTCTGCAAGACTTGGAGGATAATTGGTTTTCGCTTCATAGCAAAATCACTTCTGTGGAAAGTCAAGTCGAGTCGCTCCAAATCTCTTCACAGTAAATTCCCCCTATGAAGGCAGAAATCTTTCAACTTCAGAAACAAGTTGAAAATCTTCAGAATCGTAGTAGACGTAACTATCTACGAATTTATGGTTTATCCGAAGGGTTGGAAGGAGCCAACCCAATAGCCTTCTTTCAGTCTTTTCTCCCACAACTGTTAGATATTCCAAACACTCATCCATTGAACATACAAAGAGCTCACAGATTAGGTCGTCCTGCCTCTGCTTCTTCATCTCAGCTCAAACCAAGAGGTGTAATACTCTACTTCTTAGAATATACTGACTTTTTAAAAGTTTTACAGGCAGTTAAAGTCAAACGTCGTATCTCCTGGCAAGGTTCACAGCTATTTTTCTCACAAGAGTACGCCAAGATCACCGCAGATAAAAGGAAAAGCTTTCTTGCAATGAGACCAGCACTACGCGATTTAAATGACAGGTTCGGTTTGATCCACCCTTGCCTCTTCAAAGTAACTTATAAAAATAAAACAACCACATACGAAGATCCAGCTTTACTTCAACGTTTTCTTGAGAACTGTAGAGAAGAATCTATGGATTTTGCAAGATCGTCTTCTTCTTGAGAACTTTATTATTTTTTCTATTTCAAGTCTGTAGTCGTGTATTTATCTCATGTCTTCCTTGTTCATGACAAAATGGATTAATTTTCCTTTTTTTTTCTTTTTCATATATCTTCCCTTTCAGGTGTCGTCTCCCTTCTGTGCTTATCCTCCATTGTTTAATATCGTCTAGACCATTTATCTCCTCGTGATTTCCCCCGGTGGTGTTACGCTGGTTTCGTCCTCTCGTCCTGTTGCCTCAACACCCTCCACCCATGTTTGAGTCTCTGGTATGTTTTATTCTTCTTTTTCTATTTTTGTTCTATATTTATTTCTTCTATTCTTCTTTTTCTTTCTTCTTTGTTCCCCTCTCCTCTCTTCTTTGCTTATTTCTATTTCATTATTATTTTCTTTGCATCTTTAATATTCCTATTGGAGGGCTTATTACTATATTTTTCTTTCTATTCATTACGAATTGCTTATTATATTCATGTTTTTGCTGTAATATTTTAAAAGTTCTACTTTATATAGTTGATTAATGACGTTACGTGTTATCTCTTGGAATGTTAAGGGTTTGGGTACACCTATTAAAAGACAAAGGGGGATATTCTCAAGAACGTGTGATAATCATCGCCAAAAAAGGCTAACGCACGTTTTCATATCGCCGTCTATCGCGGGAAAATAACTCTGTGTTAACGTCGTATTCACAACACGGCGGTAACATGCGATAGTCTCCCGATAACGCGTCAAATGTCCGCAATACAACTACTGCGACGGCGATAAAAAAGGAAACCCGAACGTGAAAAAAGTTGCGATGGGCCCAACCGCTATAGAAAAATCTGCAACAAGCAGCACCAGGCCTGCAATTCACACACGTCAGGCGGGAAAAATCACTACAAAAGCAGAAAAAAAAACACAAACAAAAACCAAACAACTGCGAAGCACAATGGAGGCAGCCGGAGCAGGAACAGAGGAGGAGCAGAACCCCTCAAGCCCCCCGGAGGACCAGGCCGGGACCTCAGGGTCAGGGAAGGGCAAGGACAGGAAGAAGAGGAAGACGCGGTTCAGTCCGCAGGAAAACAGGATCCTGATAATGGAGGTGATGAAATACCATCAACAACTGTTTGTCACCTCCAATGTGTCATTGGCGACAAAAAATGGAATATGGCAGTCACACCTGAAGAACAACAGATGCCATGGAGCTACTCATCATACAGCTCGGAGCCCCAACAGGGCCACAACACCCACCGCCACCACCCCCAGGCCCGCCACCCCCCCCCCCGGACCCCTCCACCCCCCCCGGACCACCACAGGCAGCGCAGACAAAGACAGCGGACCTTCAGTAAACGCACCAGCCTCACTGCCCACTACAGACTCAAAAGGCCAACCATCCTCCGCATCCTGAACATCATTGCCCACAGGCTGACGGTATCAACACAGCGGACAACCAACATCCCACCTCAGACAAAGCTGCTGGCTGTGCTGCACCTGTTGGCCTCTGGGACATTCCAACCAACAACCGCCAGAGTCGGAGGAGTCTCACAGCCAGCCCTATCCAAGTTCCTCAAACCTGTCCTGGATGCCACCATCAGCTTGGTACCCCAGTACCTATACTTCCCCCACACTGCGCAGGAACAGCTGGAGACCAACAAGGCTTCTACGCCATAGCTGGCTTCCCGCACGTGTTGGGGGCAATTGACTGCACACATGTCCTACTTGTGCCCCCTGCCGACACTGCACACAATTACCGCAACAGGAAGCACACGCATTCCATCAATGTGCAGGCAATAGTGGACCACCGGGGACTCTTCACCAATGTCGTCGCCAACTACCAGGCAGTGTGCATGATTCATACATCTTCCGACAGTCCATCATCAACCGGCGCTTCAAGGATGGCACCTACGGAAATGCAGTGCTTGTTGGTAAGTACCAAATGAACACACCCCACACCTCAACTCCACAATCATGCAACTCACAACTCTGGGAATGCACATGTTACAAACTCACATACAACATGCCCACCCACCATACACGACAGCACAACGTACTGCGGTAACCTGGGCTAGCCATGTACATGAGCCATCAACGGCATGGCACCTCAGCCACACAATAGCAGTATGTGGGGAGAGGTGGGAACCAGGCATGTGCGAAGGAGGCAAGTGATCCATGAATGCGAATGCACACAATGCCAAGTGTGGTGTGGAAGTGCTGGACAGACTGCAGTATGCAGACCACAGACATATCCATGTCGACATATACTGCTGGTGGTGGTAGTGTTGTGGACAGTGGGTGCAACCATGTCACCCCAGCAAGTGGGGAAGATCTCGGAAATGTAGCCTGTTACGTCCCCCCTGTAAGCGAGTGCGGATTGGGCTTGCCCGGCATACGCCAGGCTAGCGTAGGGGTGTGAATAAAAAGCACGTAGCCCTGGGCGTGGTTCTCTTCTGGAATGGCCAACGTGGCTGCCAGGGCAGCGCCTCTCACCCCGCCACGAGGCCGACGCCGTGTGCGGCGGTGCCTGCGATCCTGTGCGCCTGCCGCAGCCCGGGCCGCTGGTCCCCGAACCAGTCTCGTCTGCCCCTGCGCATCCAGGTCTCACTGCTCACCTGCCGACACCGGCGTGTCTCCAAGAGGGCCCACCATGTGCCGGTGCTAGCTCAAAGCCAGAGGCCCGCAACCTTGGCAGCCTCCTCAGACCATCATGGCCTCCGCAAGCAAGGCCCGCAGTACTCCTTTCACGTTGACGTACTCCACCGGCATACACAGCTTTCAAGTAGGTCACACATTTGGAACTGAGGCTTGATTACACAATGGCAGAGTGCATATTTATGGCATCGTTTATATCCCTATACTCCCTTCGATGTGGTGCCACCAACTCTGTGCATAGCATTCCGACCACACGTGTCTGTGGGCCCTTGCGGACTTCTGCCTTTGGCCTACACAGCGGTCCAGCAGGACTCACACCAATCCAATACAGTCCGTAACAGGCAGGACACGGCATCGTCGCAGGGTGCACACCCGCTCAGCTCTGGTGCCTCCACCTCCGTCAACCATGAATCTTCCTCACATGCCATTTCAACGCCGTGTGTTAGAGATACAGGAGGAGCTGGCTGCACAGTGGTTGCCCCGCGCTGACCGCTGCCTCCGGCACACACTGCGGTCGAGTAGGACACACAATTGGAACTGAGTCTTGATCTGTTCATTGCAGAGTTTATATCATTGTACAGGCCTCATCGCAGACTGCATCCCCTTCCAGCTCTGGGGCCACTGACTCTGTGCCACAGGAGTCATGGACACTCTCTGGTTGAACGTTGGTGGCGTCTGAGTCTATGGCCTGGGGGCTGTCTTCATCATCATGTAGCTGATACTGACACTGTGGGAAAAAGGAGACTGTAGCATTCAACTCCTCCATATTGCCTGTTTCTGCTTGCTTCTGCCCTCTGCATCATGCCCTGGATGGACACCTTCCACTGTCCCCCGTAACACTCCACGACATTCTCCTTGGACATCAACGAGGACCCGCTCAGCTCTCGTGGCCCTACCTCAGTGCATCGCAAGTCACCGTCCCGTGGCGGTGGGCCTGTGCCGGCCGCTGAGCATCCGGGGCCACCGACTCTGTGCAGCTCAAGTCATGGACCCTTGCTGTTTGTACTTTGAACTCCTGATTGTCTGATCACTGTTGTAGTTGTTGCCAGCACCAACGATCCTCTGAGGGGTAGCTTACACTACCCAACACCCATCCAGCACAGGCGTCACTGGACGTGTGACCCTGGCAAGAAAAGGTGCCGGGCGCACGTGCCCGTAGCCAGTTCCACAAATGATCTCAGTGTGTCCATGTGGTCATTCTGTATGCATGTGGGCCCGGGCCATACCACATTACATTGTGCTATGTACAGCGTGCGCAACCTTGTCAACTCTGGCAGTGGGGTGGACCTGGGACATGTATCTGTGTCGGACCCCCTGTGAGCGTGAGGGAGTGGACCGGCGTACGGCAGTATGGCGTAGGGGTGTGATCATTCAACATGTGGCTCTGGGCGTGGTTAAGTTTAGGCCTTGCCAGGCAGTAACTAATGCGTGTGTCTCAGGTGTAGTGTCGGCGCCACCCGTCACGCAATATACAATGTTGCTATGTAGCATGCCCCCGGAGTACAGGCTCGGCCGAGGGGTAAATGAGGGTGCGCAAGCCCGCTCGGGGCAGGGATCAGACATGCCAACTGTTGTGTGTGTCGCTATTTCCGCAGCATAAGCCAAAGGTCCACCCTCAACCGCATGGCGAGTTCAGACAGGCATGAACTCTACATCTGTGTCCGCCCTGTCCTTACCATAGGCCTACACACACGTGTCCGTCCACCTTCAGCGCACAACATCACTGTGTCGTTGTCAGGCTTGTGGATATGCGCAGACAGGCATGACAATAGTGTGCCGTAGGGGTGCAAGTGATGCAACCGCGCTGCGCACACTAGTGAATGGGCTCGGGGGGAGGGAGGAGCAGCAGTGAGGCTACGTAATACACATTGATGCCGCTCATTTGCAACAAGCAGTACATGTCATGCAGGAATCACAAAGTCACACATATCACACACCAATGAACCACTGAGCATGCCAACACATCATGCAGAACCAACTATTGACTCATGTCTCTCTGCACTGTCACAGGTGACCAAGGATATGCACTCTGCGCTTGGATGATGACACCCCTCCGAGCCCCAAACACACAGGCCCAGAGGCAGTACAATGCGGCCCACAAACGCACCAGGGGCATCGTGGAACGCACATTTGGCGTGTTGAAGTCACGTTTCAGGTGCCTGGACGTCACAGGTGGGAGGCTCCTGTACAGCCCAGACATCGTGTGCAAGATGATCGTTGCATGTTGTGTGTTGCACAACATATGTGTACGCAGCAAAGGCCCCATGGATACAAGTGCCAGATGCACCGGACGATGATGATGAGGATGAGGCAGGTGGACCACACCCCACTGCAGCCGCTGCAGGACTTGCCCGTAGGAACACCATCATTGACAATTTCTTCACATGAGCACGTCAAATTGTGACAGTCCTTGGCAATCATGGGACAGTACAATATGACCACAGGCACAGCATGTGCTAATAAATGCATTCAAAATACACATTCCCTGAGTGCATGTCACTCATCTGTACAGGCACATCACTCAGACAAGTGTGAGTGCGACATGTATTGCTGACAATTTTATGATTTGTTCATGGATGGTGGGTGTGTCACCTCTGTGCAGAGGGGCTGTTTACGGTGTCACGTATTCGGACTGCCAGTTCTGTGTGTCGCAGTTAGTAGGGGATCCCACTCTTCGGCGTTTCACTTGTGCCCAAAATCATTCCATTTTGGCTGCCATTTGTGTCCTACAGTTGACAACAGGGCTCCTTTTGGGGTCAGATATGTACCACCATGATGCAGGGATGCCCCCTGTGGCTCAAGTACCACAACATGGGCAACATGTGCATAAGCGGGAGTCACTGCCCCTACATTCGTCCACGCTTTCATGGTGGATTGATCATGGTCATGACACGTCTGTGTGAGGGAGGGGTTGCTTGTCCCTCTGCAATGTGAAGGGGAGATGCGGTTTCAATGTGTGTTCCATGCATGTTTCAGCATTGGCGCAGTTTACATGCAGACTGCATGTCAATGTACATTGTGACTGTGAGGAGATGCCTATTTGATGCGGGACAATGGTCATTTGTTCTACGTCACAGATGTGTGGTTGTGCTCGTACATTGTCATCTCATCGGTTTTACTCTGCTTTTATGGTGCATTTTCCCGCATGACGCATGGGGGTTGTAGGCCTATCGCTGGTTATCACTGATAATTGTATCGCGAATGGCATCATCGCTACTATTTTCGCGTTTGTGTATCGCGTTTTTCGGCGTCGCGTTGATTTTAACACGTTCATTTGACGCGTTTGCGTGGGACTATCGCATGGGGCCGCTGTGTTGTGAATACCACGTTAACACGGAGTTGTTTTCCCGCGATAGACTGCGATGTGAAGGGTTGCGTTAAGGTAATTTTGCGGTAGTTATCACACGTTCTTGAGAATATGCCCGATCATTTCTAAAGTGCGCATGCATGGCTCTGTGAGAGGGAGAGAGATGCCGAGGTGGGAAGGAATGCCCCCAAATGTTTATTGAATGAAAGGTGTGTGGAGAAAGGCTGAGGCAGGCATACACAGTAGATGAAGAATGGAGCAGGTGTAGGAGGAGAAGTGATATAGAGGCGCATTAATATATAGAATGTAACTCTAAGTTTAGGCACTAAAAGGTGCCTGGGGAATCAAGTGTGCTAAAGAAAACACATTCTTATTTCACTGCACATAAAAACTCGCATTTACTACACATTTTTGAAAGATGATGACCCATCGCCTAATATCTAACACTTTCTTTTACTTCTACGTGTTCTCCTTGTAGATGCAAACTGCAGCTTTTAACAAAGTGAACATGGCTTCTTGATCTAAAGGTTTAAGTATCGAAACCAACAATTTTATGAGGCTTTTATGCTATACTATGTTTAATATTTTTTGATTAAGTGTATACTTTGCTTTCACTTTTCACTAACGGTGGAACGAAGGGAAACCTCTCCCAATTATAACAAGTGATATTTCAGCCCTGGTGAAAATTAACAGAAACAAGCTTGAATTTATGTTTTTGTCTAATTTGAAAACTTGACACGTTAGTGTAATCAAAATAAAAGAGGGTCATAACCTCATATTCCTAGGTATCTGGTGATTTAAAAAGAGAAGTAGAAAAAGGTGAAAAATACAAAATTAAAAGTATTTTCACACCTCTAGTTCTGAATGATATCATAAACAACTCATACTTATTTCTCGTTATCTATGTGATGTCATACGCAACCCCTTGGTGAAAAAGTGGATCAATTATCCCTGTTATTCGCTGTCACCGATCTATATTTCTATTAATTATTCATTAAATTAGGTTCACCAGTGGTACAGATAAGAAAGGAAAATAAACATCTATTCTCTACATCTGCTTGAGGCAAGTGAAACATTTATAAGATTAACATTATTGATATACGAGTTTATTTATGAGCTGGTAATATTGCAGGTGTTAATGCTGTAATTGTAAGACTGGTAAAGCATCTTCTACTTTTGAGATGAGCAAAGTGAATTTCGACACCATTTTGTGCTAAGCCCAGCCGATTTCCAGTAAAGAGTAGTTCTGCTGATTCCAATAATGATTAACTTATGCTGCATACAGTTTTCAAAAAGGTGTAATTAATTTGTGATTTTCTTGTGTGATATATTAATATCTGAGAGAGAATCACCGGGCAAACTTACCAACATTAGGTGCAACGCAACTCAAATAACTTGCTGCACTGCGTCAAATGAAGACGGCAGGAATGTGCCATATTTACTAATGACCTGTTAAATTAAATTAATCCAGATTAACTATGCAATTCAGAGTCACACAATGGGACTCTGCGTGGCATAGTAAATCTCACTTAAGGCTTGCATTGCCCTTGCCTCACCTTGCGTGAGGCAAGGGATGTGCAATCCTTTAGTAAATCTGACCATAAGGGGCATATTTATTAGCTCCTTTGCCTCGCCCTTGCAGCACGCAACATGGTGCAAGAGCTATACAAATAAAAAATTAGATTTATGAAGCCACACAAGGCTACCTTGCGTGGCCCTGCATGGCTTCATGAATCTCGAGTAATGTGACACAGTGCAAATCCCTGCGTTGCATTACTCTGTGCCAGGGAGGCGATTCCATGGGTGTTGCATGGGTGTTCCCACGCAACATCCATGTATTTTGATGCATTCCCAGATTTACAACAACTTGTAAACCTGGGAATGCTCCAAAGATAAGCCTCCCTGGAGAGGCGTAATGAGGAGAAATATCTTTATTTCTCCTCGTTGTTTCCTCTTAGAGAAAAGCCTCTCAGGATTGTTTTTGTGCAGGAAGGTGGTACCCCTTCCTGCACAAAACAATTCTACATTCATTCAGGCACCCTTGCACCATGGTCTAAGGGTGCCTGCATTGGCACTAGGCAGCCCATTGTGCTCTAGCACAGGGGGAAAAGTCTGGACTGCACCGTATGCCTTAAATATGGTGCATTCCGGCCCTTTCTCAGTGACACTGCGCAGCGAGGTGACTTGCTGCTTTGCGTTACTTTTTCATATATTTGTGCCTAAGTGTTTATTTTCTAAATGTCTTGAGTACTGGACCTGCTCCATTCCAAAAGTTTTGAGTTTGTGGGTATTAGTTCGGACAGTCTTCCAGCGTGCTGACCGAAATATATACATTGAGTTTAATTTAATTTAATCATATTTACATAGTACAGAGAAATAAGGAAATAATCATGGAGATACACAGGAATAGCAATGTACTGAGAAAAATAGTGCCTACCTAACTGGGCAGGACAGATTTGTGGAAATTTGAAAAGTACCATAGAGAATGATCTTAAAGATCTCAAGTAGTGCCCCCCAATAGAAGGAGAATATGTGTGGAAATGATTTAGTAAGAGCATGGGATGAGAGCCATGAACCACATGAAGTACAAGACACAGGGCTTTGAAATGTAGCAGCTTCACCACAAGAAGAAAATGAAGTTTAACCATTTGTGGGACAACTAAAGTAGTGTGAATAAGGCAGACTAGCATTGGTGCTGCAGCATTCTGTACTACAGGAACTCAAGAGACCATCCATTTGACTGGTCCGAAGTCATGCCATTCCCATGACGCAAATATGAAGAAAATACCACTAGTCCCACAGTTAGTTTACCCTCCTATAGTAGAAAGGGAAGGATCTATTTTAAAGTATTCAGGAGGAGAAAACAGTCTGTTGCTAATTTGTTCACTTCGGGAACAAAGAATAAAATTTAATTGAATCAAATCATCATTGTTCGAACATTTGTGGTTGGAATGGAGTGCTACCTAGGACTTTTGGAGACCATGCAGGGGTCCATGGATGGCCACCCAGAGTTAAAGCCTCAGTTTTCTCTAAATCAAGATTTAAGATGTCGGGGCGTGGCTTGAGCGCTGACGAAGATGGTGGCCAGCTGATACCGCTCCGGACTGAAATCGGAGGAGCCGGTAAATCTCGACCGATGGAGTTGCCCCGTTGCAGGTTATACTCGAGGAAGTCGCTGGCGGAATTTTCACCGCGTCGGAGGACACCTTTATTTTGCCGCGGTAAGCCCGCGTTGCTTCTGAAATCCGCTTTTAGCATGCGGCACGCACCGTGACTGGACCGCGACCGCCATCTTGTGTTCCTTTCAACATTTGCCTCGCGCAGCGGTTTCTCCTCAGGAAAATGCCGCTTTGAATGGAAATGTTCATTTTTGACATCCTGGAAGGGGATTTTTGCTCCTGTCTGTTGTTTCTTGCTCTATTTTATTTAACAACAGTCTGAACTCTGCTTCATTTCTTTTCACCTTGTGGCTGCAAAGGTTTTTCCCACAACAGCTGTATCGCAAATGCTGGAAAATATTCCATAATCTGGCTACTAACTTTTAACTGGTGGTACTATATCTGCTCTGGTCATTTTGATATATCTACGCTTTTTATTGTGACTTTTCAACATTCCATTTTGCAGTTCCTTATCAACATATTTTCATGTCTATGGGGAGAACCAGAGGTGGACGAGGCAGTGTTTCATCCAACTTGTCTGCTTCTCGCTCAAAATCTACCATACTGCCTACTTCTAATCCCTTTTCTGTCCTACAAGGCGACATGGAGGACTCTACGTAAACCAGTATGCCTCATCTTACCGAGACAACATGTCCTCGCTTGTGCCTACTTCTGGTTCTCCTTCCCCTCAAGTCAACGTTAAAAATATGCCTAAATCAAATGCTTCGTCATTATTGTCCTCCATTAAACGAGTCAAAAGGACCCTCCTACACCTGCTGTCTCTCCTCCACCTCCCTCAATAGAGCTACTCCTGGATGAAATACGTGCTCTTAAACCATACATGGAGGAGACGAATACTCGTCTGCAAGACTTGGAGGATAATTGGTTTTCGCTTCATAGCAAAATCACTTCTGTGGAAAGTCTAGTCGAGTCGCTCCAAATCTCTTCACAGTAAATTCCCCTATGAAGGCAGAAATCTTTCAACTTCAGAAACAAGTTGAAAATCTTCAGAATCGTAGTAGACGTAACAATCTACGAATTTATGGTTTATCCGAAGGGTTGGAAGGAGCCAACCCAATAGCCTTCTTTCAGTCTTTTCTCCCACAACTGTTAGATATTCCAAACACTCATCCATTGAACATACAAAGAGCTCACAGATTAAGTCGTCCTGCCTCTGCTTCTTCATCTCAGCTCAAACCAAGAGGTGTAATACTCTACTTCTTAGAATATACTGACTTTTTAAAAGTTTACAGGCAGTTAAAGTCAAACGTCGTATCTCCTGGCAAGGTTCACAGCTATTTTTCTCACAAGAGTACGCCAAGATCACCGCAGATAAAAGGAAAAGCTTTCTTGCAATGAGACCAGCACTACGCGATTTAAATGACAGGTTCGGTTTGATCCACCCTTGCCTCTTCAAAGTAACTTATAAAAATAAAACAACCACATACGAAGATCCAGCTTTACTTCAACGTTTTCTTGAGAACTGTAGAGAAGAATCTATGGATTTTGCAAGATCGTCTTCTTCTTGAGAACTTTATTATTTTTTCTATTTCAAGTCTGTAGTCGTGTATTTATCTCATGTCTTCCTTGTTCATGACAAAATGGATTAATTTTCCTTTTTTTTTCTTTTTCATTTATCTTCCCTTTCAGGTGTCGTCTCCCTTCTGTGCTTATCCTCCATTGTTTAATATCGTCTAGACCATTTATCTCCTCGTGATTTCCCCTGGTGGTGTTACGCTGGTTTCGTCCTCTCGTCCTGTTGCCTCAACACCCTCCACCCATGTTTGAGTCTCTGGTACGTTTTATTCTTCTTTTTCTATTTTTGTTCTATATTTATTTCTTCTATTCTTCTTTTTCTTTCTTCTTTGTTCCCCTCTCCTCTCTTCTTTGCTTATTTCTATTTCATTATTATTTTCTTTGCATCTTTAATATTCCTATTGGAGGGCTTATTACTATATTTTTCTTTCTATTCATTACGAATTGCTTATTATATTCATGTTTTTGCTGTAATATTTTAAAAGTTCTACTTTATATAGTTGATTAATGACGTTACGTGTTATCTCTTGGAATGTTAAGGGTTTGGGTACACCTATTAAAAGACAAAGGGGGATATTCTCAAGAACGTGCGATAATCATCGCCAAAAAAGGCTAAAGCACGTTTTCATATCGCCGTCTATCGCGGGAAAATAACTCTGTGTTAACGTCGTATTCACAACACGGCGGTAACATGCGATAGTCTCCCGATAACGCGTCAAATGTCCGCAATACAACTACTGCGACGGCGATAAAAAAGGAAACCCGAACGTGAAAAAAGTTGCGATGGGCCCAACCGCTATAGAAAAATCTGCAACAAGCAGCACCAGGCCTGCAATTCACACACGTCAGGCGGGAAAAAACACTACAAAAGCAGAAAAAAAAAACACAAACAAAAACCAAACAACTGCGAAGCACAATGGAGGCAGCCGGAGCAGGAACAGAGGATGAGCAGAACCCCTCAAGCCCCCCGGAGGACCAGGCCGGGACCTCGGGGTCAGGGAAGGGCAAGGACAGGAAGAAGAGGAAGACGCGGTTCAGTCCGCAGGAAAACAGGATCCTGATAATGGAGGTGATGAAATACCATCAACAACTGTTTGTCACCTCCAATGTGTCATTGGCGACAAAAAATGGAATATGGCAGTCTATCGTGGACAAGGTGAATGCAATCGGAGTGCTGAGGAGGACAATGGAAGAGGTCAAGAGGCGCTGGAATGATGTGAAGCGCAAAACCAAGCAGAAACTCGCCAACAACCAGAAGGCAGCAATGCAGACTGGAGGTGGGAGTCCAGCGCCACAGGAGGAGCTGGACGAGATGGAGGAAATGGCGTCCACAGTCATCAGTTTGGAGACAGTGGCAGGAGTTGGGGGACCGGACACTGCTCAACTTGACCTGACACAACAGCAACAGGGTGAGTAACGACCAGGGACTGGGGGGACGGGGGAGATGGGCACAATGGCACACATGCACAATTAAGTATAGCACAGTGCACACCCACGATTACGCTGGAGCATGTCCCTGATCCCCTTGGCACACTGCAGCACACCTAGAAACTGCAAGTAGGCCCCGTCGACTATGTGCCCAGAGGGGCCCTCCCCACACATCACTAATCTCACAACAAACCCATGCACAAGTACAAACACACATTCGTGATGTTGTCAAAATGTCCACTGTCCCGCATCAAATAGGCAGCTCCTCCCAAACAGTCACAATGTACATTGCCATGCAGTTTGTATGTAAACCTGTACAATGTGTCAACATACATGTGAAAACGATATTAAACTGCATCTCCTCTTTACATTGCAGAGGGTGAATCAACACCTCCTGCAGAGCAGACGGTACACCTCTTCACTGATGATGAAGAGGACCTCCCCTCCATCGACACCGACGCCCTCCAACGGCTCATGGACAGCTTCGGCACCCCACCTCCAGGAGCAGGGCAGCCCAGCTGCATCGAGGAAACCCCACCCCTGCACAGACCACACAGCAGGAAGCACCCACCACCACGGCTGTCTCCCAGGACCCCCACGAACAACACATGGCCTTCCAACACCATGTGTTAGGGTGCCAGGAGAAGATGGCTGATCAGGTGCGGGTGGGGTTCGACCTCATGGCAGCCAAACTAGATGCCATACGTGGGTGTCTAAGTCCCATCAGGGACCACTTACAGTCCCTATAGGACACCCACAGTCCGCTCCATGCTCTCCAACGGTCCATGGCTAACATTGCTGGAGTCCTGACTCTGAGACAAGAACAACTGTCTAGTCAGAGTAGCTCCAGCGATGTCAGCCGGGAGTTGGAACACATGCGGAGGATCATGGAGAACAGGGAGCGGATGCAGGCGGAAAGAATGGCTGTCACGGCTGCACACCAGCGAGATGTAGCTGGGATCTTCCATGCCCTGCAGACCCTCATCATGGCATTGCTGCCACAAGGCCTGGCGCCGATGAATGCTGCTGCTGCCTCGACATCCACATCTCCGCCCCCTGATGTGTCAGTGCCTCACAGTGCGGCAGCCAATCCACCTCTGGCCCCTGATGTGTCAGTGCCACCCAGTGCTGCAGAGAAAACACCACCACCCACATGTGAGGCACATGAGACATCAGAGGACGAAGATGCAGATGAATCTGCCTTACTGGTAGTAAGGAAGTGGTAGCATTCTTCTCCGCCATATGGCCTGTTTCTGCTTGGTTCTGCCCTCTGCATCATCACCTTCCACTGTCTCCCGATGCACTCTGCGACACTCACCTTGGACCTCGACATGGACTGCCATATTCTGTTTGGACACCAATGACACAGCTATCAGACTGCGGACTGAACTCTTCCCCTTCCAATGTACTTGTCATTCCCTGAAGGACTCTGGCTGGCCCTCCATGGGGCAACGATGTAAAGTGGGGTTTGCATGGCCCTGTACTGCTCCAGCTACAACACTCCACTGAATGTGCATTAAACAATTAAATTCACACAGATGTGTCATGTCTATGTACATTCAAGTACGGAAGTATGGATGAATGTCGGGTCAGTGATTCCCCCTTACGTCCATGTTGCACATGTTGTGGGACTTGTGTCACAGGGTGCAACATTACCGATTGCGGACCGGGTGGCGCCACCACAACCTCAGAGACACACGCATTAGTAACCTTCTAGTCCAGCCCAGAACAGAACCACGCCCAGAGCGCCGGGGTCATCATTCACACCCCTTCGCTGGACTGGCATACGCCAGGCCAGCCCACTCCGCTGATGCTTACAGGGGGGGACGACAACGCTACATGTCCCAGGTCTTCCCTGTAGTGATCTGCTGATCACAGGTCTAGTTGTCAGCATGCCACAGCCACTCCCTGAGGGCTGGTTCACACCCACACCACACCATCCAGCACATGCGTCACAGGACATGTGACCCTGCCAATAAAAGGGCGCACGTGCCCGAGGTCATTTCCACTATCTAGCTGAGTGTGTCCATGTGGTCATTATTTATGCATGAGGGCCTAGGGCCCTACCACATCACATTCCCCACTGCCGGAGGTGACATGATGGCGTCCGCACGACGAGACTCAATCATAAAGGGCCCATGACTTGAGGTGCACAGAGTTGGTGGCATCCGAGGCACTTAGGCCGGCACGGGCCTACCACCACGTGGCGATGACTTGAAGTGCACAGAGTTGGTGGCATCTGAGGCACTTAGGCTGGCACGGGCCTATCGCCACGTGGCGATGACTTGAGGTGCACTGAGTTAGTGGCACCTGAAGAGCTGAGCGGGTGTGCAGCCTGCGATGATGCGTAGGCCTCGATACGACGTCCTGCCAATCAAGATTCGATTTGAATTGTGATCCCAGCTGGACCGCAGTGTACGCCGAGGGCAGCAGGCTGCACAGACATGATTCCGCAGCGCGGTGCTGCAGGGTGCGCTGGGGGCCTGTGGCGCGGAATCCAGTAATCGGCTGAGGAGGTTGCACCGGCACGTGGTGGGCCCTCTTGGAGACACGCCGGTGGCGGCAGGTGAGCATTGAGGCCTGGGTGCGCTGGGGCGGGCACTCATCGCTGGTTGGCGGACTGGTCTGAGGACCAGGGCTGGGGTGCAGCATGCGCACAGGATCGTGTAGGCACCACCGGTCATGGCGGCGCCCTCGTGGCTGGGTGGGGGGAGTGAAGGTGCAGGGGTATCAAGCTGATACAAACCGTGATGCTTACAGGTATGGGTAATCCTGCATCATGAGACCGTTACAGAAGTTGGTGTGACCGTAACCTTCCTTTTCTATCCTACGAAGGTTACGACCACACGTACTTCTGGTATGTTCTTTTTGTGCAGGATTTGTCTTTCCTGTGAGCATTCCGGTTTGTCCAAGTGCTATACACTGTACCAGATTAGGTTTGTGACTATACGGACGCTTGACCATTGTCACCATTTGTCCAACAGGTTTCTGGATACTGACCTCCGGAGTATGGAATGGTATTGGGGAGTTCCCGCGGCTTATGCAGTTACTTGAATCCACACGTTGCCCTGATGAAGTTTCCGTTGGGCGTTGGCTGTGCTTTTCGTATTGTTTATTGTTGTATTTGTAATAAAGGACTGTTTTTACACTACTGTTGACTACTGGACTTCATGACCGTGCGCACCCCCATTTCAGTTACTACAGTTTTGGATCTGGGGCACAGTGGCGTCTGGCAACGGCTGGCGTTGGGGTTGGTTGCGCAGGAACACTACGAATTGGGAACTGTCATGTGGTGCGGTGACCGGGGCCCGCCGTTGCTATTGTGGACATGCATCCATGACATGGGTGAGGACGTATGATAGGGCTGGCCGTGAGACTCCTCCGACTCTGGCAGTTGTTGTTTGGGAGGTACCAGGGTCCAACAGGTGCAGCACAGCCAGCAGCTTCATCTGCGGAGGGATGGTGGTTGTCTGCCGTGTTGGTGCCGTCAGCCTGTGGGCAATGTGGGTCAGGATGCTGAGGATGGTTGTCCTTTTGTGGCTGTAGTGGGCAATGACTTCCTCTGGCGTTGAGTCTCTGAGGCTGGTGGGTTTTGGGAACGTCCGCTGTCCTGTTCTGCGCTGCCTCTGTGGTAGTCGGGGGGTGGTCCGGGGGGCCAGGGGGTGGTTGCGGTGGGTGTTTTGGCCCTCTTGGGTCTCCGAGCTGCATGGTCAGTAGCTCCATGACATGTGTTGGTCTTCAGATGTGGCTCTGGGCTGGGCTCCCTTTCATGCTGCAGGTTGTCGTCCTGCTTAACACCAGTAAAAGGCAGGTGTTAAATCCCTGCTGCTAACGCGCCTTATCGCCTGTTTTTGGTTTGCATCGCCGATCTGGCTGGAAGTTATCGCGAAGTGGTGTTTTCGTGTGTTTTTGCACGGGAACGCCTTCTCTGCATATCATTAGCGTTAGTTGTCTCTCTCATCCATGGCGATGTTTTTTGCGGCAGCTTTTGCTGATAAACTGGCGATGTGGGCAGTTTGCACCAGCTTGGGAATGGGGCGATAATTCTTTCGCCACTTTTGCTGCGCTAAAGTGCCGATAACTCGGCGATAAGTCCTTGAGAATATGCCCCAAAGAGTACTTTCCCACTTACCTAACCTTAAGTCAGATATTGTTTTCTTACAAGAATCCCATTTAATAGCTTCAGAAGTTCTTAAACTTAGGAGACAATGGGTAGGACATGTTTTTTCAACTCCAGGCACTAGTAAAAGAAATGGAACTGTGATTCTCATTCATAAAAAGCTTAAAGTTTCTCTTCTTTCTCAGGACTCAGATGATGAAGGTCGATGGCTAATTGTTCACCTTAAAATCAATGATGTACCTATTACTTTATTTAATATATATGCACCTACTAAACCTGACAATGCTTTCTGGCCACACATTTCTACTCTTTTGATGTCTATTGATACACCATACGTTATTTTCGGTGTAGACTGTAATTTAATTGTTGACCCATATATTGATCGTACATCTAAAACACCTTTTATTTCCTCACCAATGCATCAACACTTTACCAACCTCATTTCTCATAGATCCCTTGTTGATTCCTGGAGACTCTGCCACCCACAACTTCGTGAATACACTTTTTTCTCCCCCACTCATCTCTCACAATCGCGCATAGATTATTTATTTGTATCAAAGGCACTAACACAATCTATCCTACAAACAGACATTGGATCCATATTGATCTCTGATCATGCTCCTGTAATATTAGACCTAGAATTACTCCCAGTTACTAACGCTAATAAAAGATGGCGCTTTAATACTTCCTTATTAGCTGACCAATCTTTCACTTCCTCTTTTGAAGACTTCATTACTGACTTTTTTAAACATAATTTATCTTCTGTTTCATCCTTTTCTATTGTATGGGACTCCTTTAAAGCTTCAGCCAGAGATTTTATTATTTCTTATGTTGCTAAAATGAAACGTCAAAATTCCCACAAAGCAAATGAAATTCTTAAATCTATTAAATTATTAGAATTCCTTTATACAACAACTAATTCTACAGCTGACCTTAATAATCTAATCAAAGAAAAATTTAAATATAATAAATTATCCACAGAAAATGCTTCTGCCTACCTTCTTCGAGGTAGTGCTCGTTACTATGGTGGTCAAAACAAAGCGGGAAAACTCCTTGCTTCATATCTCAAAATTAAGAAGGATTGCTCCAACATTGATTATGTATTAAATTCTGCCTCTGCCCCAGTAACTAAACATTTACAGATTTTAGAGGAATTTAAAAATACTGTACCTCCCTTTATACTCCTGAACTTTCTCCGGATTCTATAGACATACAAAATTATCTTGCTTCCATACAAAAGCAATTTCCCACAGATATTGATTTTTCATCACTAGAACAAGATATCACCATAAAAGATATTTCTCAGGCTCTAAAACTTCTTAATACGGGGAAAGCACCCGGTCCAGATGGATTCCCTGTGGAATTCTATTCCCATTTTTCCAAAGCTCTCCTCCCTTATCTTCTTTCAATATTTTTACACTTCATTTCTTCTAATGCATCCTCTGGTACCTTTCAAGATGCTCTCATTTGCTTAATCCCTAAAGAAGGGAGAGATTCTCATTTCTGCAAAAATTACAGACCGATATCATTAGTCAATTCTGATTATAAAATATTTGCTAAAATTCTTGCTCTTCGATTGGAACCTTTCTTACAATCCATCATTTGTAAAGAACAATCTGGCTTTATTAAAGGACGGAATATTTCGGACAATACAAGGACCTTCTTTAATATATTGCATCAATCTAATAAATATCCCCATTCACTTGCAGCCATCTCTTTAGATGCAGAGAAAGCTTTTGACCGTATGGATTGGTCATTCATTTTTCATACTCTATCCTGGTTTGGTTTTGGTCCCAAATTCATTTCTTATATTTCTTTATTATACACCTCACCCAAAGCCTTCATTTTTGCTAATGGTTCTATTTCTAATTCCTTTACGTTGCAGAGAGGAGTCCACCAAGGTTGCCCCCTTTCCCCTCTTCTTTTTATTCTGGCACTAGAACACTTTCTAGCTAAAATTAAACAAAATTCTAACATATATGGTTTCCAACATGATAAGTTTCATGTTAAAATGAGTGTCTATGCAGATGACATTCTCTTATTTTTATCCAAACCAGAACACTCTATTCCAGCTTTCACTGCAGAAGTCAATGCTTTCTCTTTAATTTGCGGTTATAAATTAAATCATGATAAATGCGAAATTCTACCCTTGAATATTTTTTGTTTTAAGCAAGATTTTGTCTCTGTTAATTTCTCATGGAACCCCCAAAAAATAAAATATCTAGGTCTCTGGTTTGCTCCCTCTATTAAGCAAACACTTTCCCTAAACATGACCCATCTCTTCTCTACTTTATCTACTTCTACTTCCAAATGGCACCCTTTATACTTATCCTGGTAGGGCAGACTTGACACCATTAAAATGATGCTTGCTCCCGTAATTTTTTACATGATCTCGGTTATTCCTCTCAATCTCCCTGCGTACTTTTTCAAAAAAATTAATTCTATCTTATCAATATTCTTATGGAACAAGAAAAAACCACGTATGTCTTTAATTAAGCTCAAGCGTCCTAAATCACAGGGTGGAGTCAAATCCCAGATTTTCAACTTTACCATAATGCTTTTCTTCTTAAGCAGCTTTCTAAATCCTTAAATGACTCTCCTTCTAACCCCTCCCCATTGTGGAAAGATTTGGAACACTCTTTTTATCTCCCTTTTCCCTTGATGAATCCCTCACTTTCACTCACAAGACACGTTTCCTATCTTCACCTATACATAACACTACTCATAAATTATTTCACTCTTTTATGTTGTCACAAAAACAAGCCCATTTTTTGGAAGGCTTGGCGAGACAGAGGTTTACTTTGGATCCATCAGTTATACTCAAATGACTCTTTTCTTACTTTTTCTGACGCACAATTACTCTATAAATTACCAAAATCATTTTCTGTCAAATTTAAGTTGTTGACCCAACGTATAGCTGATTCCTTACTTTTAATATCCTCTGCACCATCCTCCTCATTACCTCATCCCAATATTCTCCCCATTTTAAGTGCCCAAGCTAGCGCCTCATCTATTTACAAATTCCTGAGTACACCTATTGAACACAGATCTAAAACTCACATAGAACTCCAATGGGAATCTGAATTTCACTCTTCATGGCCCATTATACTTTGGGACAAATTATGGCTGAAACTCCGCAAGACCTCAAGATCAACCAGCACGACACAAACACTTTTCTTTATATACAATCGACTTATGTTCACACCAATGTCCCTACATAAATTCCAACCCACACTTTCTTCAGCTTGCTGGTCTTGCAACGCTTCTCATGCAGACTTATTTCACATGCTCTTTTCTTGTCCTTTCACACATCAGTTCTGGTTGAAAGTGTGGTCTCAAATTAATATCATCTGTCATACCCGTTTCCCTTCTCCCTGAAGCTATATTTCTAGGTACACTATCTGATCATTGGCAACCCCTCTCTCATAACATGGACATTGTGGATTTATTAATCGCAATTGCTTTCCAACAAATAACAAAAAGTTGGAAACATTCCACACAACTCTCCTTTCAATCTTGGTGGTACAGTGTATGTTATAACCATCGACTGGATCATGCTTATGTTTCTCCTATGTCTCTACTCCTGAAAAAACAATGCATATGGTCTCCTGTGACTATTTTCTTGGATACTTCTGCACAAAAATTTACCCAACACCACCCATCATCGGAAGAAGTCCCCAGACCACCATGAAACGTTTATAATATTTTGTTTGCTTATGTATATAATTATATAACTTCTCTCTCTATTCCTTCTTGACTGTTATCATATTGTGTTTTACAGCAATTATTTCTTATAGTGTTCGATACCTTTTATAGAGTATTAAGCTCTTTTACCTTCTCATGTATATATTTAATCACGTTATTAGCGTCTCCTTTGCTCTTGTTTTCCTTTTTCCCTCCTTTCTCTTTTCCATACGTCATTATAACAAATGTTCTATACTTTCTGTTTCTTACATCTTGTTTCTACATAGCATAAGGTTAGCTCACTCAATGTTTAATTGTCTCCTGATACTTATCTGACTGTTTGTACTTGGTTGCATCTTTTTTCCAAAATAAAATCTTTGTTTAAACTTTAAGATTTACGATGTCTGATATCAACGAGGCGGATCAGTGACATAATATTGAACCAACAAATATCGAGAAACAAATATTTAGGAAATTAAATATCGAGAACAAAAATAACTACTACGTATACATAACTATAAAAACCACTAATATAGAGCACATAAATATCGTTAACAAAAATACTGATTTTGACATATATCTATAACAAATAAATCGGAAACATAAATATCGTCACCTATAAGTAAACATATATCATGTCAAAAATATCAATTACCACAATATCGACAACAAAATTAGCATCAAAATAACTAATACAGCCATAAAAATTATGCCAAAACTCAAATTTTACATAAACAAATTACTTAAAATAAACCCTAAACCTATAACAAATATCTGTAGTTACATTTAAATATATTACATCACCAAAAAATGTAACATTTACCCCCAAAAATAGCACACCTAAAAATATACTATAAATACACCAAAAACATTATTATTAACTATAAACATTTAAACACAAACAACAATATAAAACATTATATAAAAACAAATAAATTCATATTTAAATAAAACAAATATATATAACACTACAAAAAGAAAACATAAGGGGCTGATTACAATGTCGGGTGGAGTTGCCTCTGCCCGACATCGTCTCGGTCATGGGACTGACCGACACCCGGTCGTCGGCCCCGACCGGCCCATTAGGATGCGACTGAACACTGTTCGGTCTCATTCCTATGTTTTACAATGGGACCAAGTAGTCCGTCCATAAACCGGCCGGAATGCATGCTCCCATTGTAAAATGGGAGTTGCAGTTCATCCCTGCACCCCGTGGCAGGCACCTCAGGGTGCCTGCCACGGGGTGCAGGGATCAACATGGGAGCTCCATAGGTGCCCCCTCAGCCTCCAACCGGAGGTCGTGCACCCAAGGAGCCCACAAAGTCGAGTTCCAGCTGTCTTTCTGTGTCGGAAAGGCTGGCAAGGAAAGGCTGCCGAAACCCGACATCGTAATCCCAAGGGCAGAAAGAGCCGCCCTTGGAATTACCGGCTGAATTACGGCTGGCGGATGGAATGACCTTTCGGATTCCTTTCTGACCGCTGCCATTGTAATGAGGCGGTCGGAAAGGAATCCGACTGGCATATTAAGATGCGGTCGGAAAGGCTCCGACTGAGGGTCGGAGCCTTTTCTGACAGCATCGTAATCAGCCCCCTTATTAGCATTTACCAAACAAGGATTTAACTGATAAAAAAATCTAATTATACTAAACCAACCAATAAAATAACACTATAAACAACTTTAACCCATAAAATATCTAAAGCAATTAAACAAAAAATATAAAAGAAACTAATTATAGCAAATAATTACTTCAAAAATGACAAACATTGCAAGAGGAGGAAACTCTGCCAGGTTCTCGTAACAAATTATTCTACATGAAAATGTATGTCTCTACAACTATATATTCAAGTAAGTAAAACTTGAATTAACACAAAAATGTAATGTTACGAAACAAAAAAAATGATTAACAGGTAAATAGTAACTCACTCTGTGACTTTTCATGTTTTACACAGACTACCTAAAAGAGAAAAAAAAGAACTTCCAACAGACTGCTAGAAATTTTCAACTATAACAAAGCACCAAAAATATATAATAAAGTAAGTATAAATAAATAATAAAGAGGAAAACTCCAATCTAAACCAATTTGGGGAAGGTGTTGACATTACAACGGTGAAACTTACCTTTCCCAACATAAACCAACTCAGAGAAGGAGTTGGACACTAAAGAGGTGACATTTACTATTCCCACTCCAATCTAAACCAACTTGGGGAAGATGTAGAACATTATAAGGGTGACATTTACTATTCCCACTCCAATTTAAATCAATTTGGAGAAGGTGTTGGACAATAAAAGGGTGAAACTTACTATTCCCACTCCATTATAAACCGACTCAGAGAAGGTGTTGGACACTAAAGGGGTAACATTAACTATTCCCACTCCAATCTAAACAAACTTGGGGAAGATGTTGACCACTCAAGGGGTGACATTTCTATTTCCACTCGAATTTAAACCCAACTCAGGGAAAGTGTTGGTCATTAAAGGGGTGACATTCATCACTCTGACTCCAATCTAGACCAAATTGGGGAAGGTGTTGGACACCAAAGGGGTGACATTTACTATTCCCACTCTAATCTAAACCAATTTGGGGAAGGTGTTGGACTCTAAGAGGGTGAAATTTACTATTCCCACTCCAATCTAAACCAACTCAGGGAAGGTGTTGGACACTAAAGGGGTGACATTTACTATTCCCTATCCAATCTAAACAAACTTGGAGAAGGTGTAAAAAAAGTAAAAATGCTGATTTATTAAATTAAAGGCCGGATATTTCCATTGAGAGGTCTCGCCGAACAGGATTTGCTGCTGCTGAGAGGAACATAGAAGGATCTACCGCAATGTCAGGTCGACTGGCGGTGCACCTTGGGTGGATCGGCTGGCATGTACTGGTCTTGTTTCAGTTCTCAGGCCACATTTTGGTGAAAAGTTTTTTAAGTCCCAACTTTTAGCCTTAGTCAGGGGTAGCACCCCAAACACGACTTCCAATGATCCAGGACTTGGGGGGCACTACATGAGGGGGTTGGGACTCACTTCAGCAGAGTCCAGGTACAGGGTTCAAGGTCTCTGGAGCTTGTTATGTCCCTGTAGCTCACACAAGAGATCAGCAAACTAGCCATTGGAATCACCTTATTAGTCCTGTGTTCATGCAGCAAGGCAGGCCTCAAGCAGCAGGTCAGCTCTCTAGTAGGAGCAGGCAGGGGCGGTTTCTCCATTAGGGCTGTGCCCCTCTGAAAATTCCTACACATTTACATAAAAAAATATAAAATAGATCGATTTATTTAGAGATACAATCGTATCTCTAAATAAATTGATGTATTTAAGTCTGGGTTGTCTGTTTCAGGCTGCCTGTCCCGCCTCGCTCTGAAGCAGGAGATGGAAGACAGGCAGTAAATCAACTTTCTTAACGTGACGAACGACGCAGGGCTGTCTGTTTTAAAGCCCTTCATTGCCATTGGGGTCTCAGGTTGTATGCATACTGTAGGCCAGTGACGCAATAAGCGTCATGGTTTCGGGCATAGGAGACTTCATCCCTGCGTGATTTCAGACGTCCGTCATTCAAAAACGTAGATTCCACCCTTTCATCGTACGTGAGAGTGGATGCAGGCACTTCTGATCCGGTGCCTTGTTCTCGGAAATGGTAAGTGATTGTAAGCTAATGCTGTGTTCTGTATATTGTGCCAAGACCCCTCATCACTCTAACCTCCCCCACTGTGATACCCCAGGCCCTCGCTGCACATTGCTCGCTCCTTTAGAAGTGGAGCTACCGGCATTTGCTCCCTTGTGAAATGGATCCAAATAAGGAACAGGGTTCGCTCTTGTTCCCTTGCGAAATGGATCCAAATATCTGAGTCAGGCCCAAAGCGAGAGATATGTGCTTACTCTGTAACATGTGCTTACAGTGGCCAGTTCTCTGATGTATGGCATTAAAACTGGCCCTGTGTACATGCCCCTCAGTTAACACTGATGCTAAAAACATGGATTGACTTGCAAACAATTAATGTTAAAAACGTCGAGGGGATGCATTTCAGCGATTTAGTTCCTCTCTTATTTTACATGCTTTACTTAATCTTGCATTCCCCACGTAGTAAGCTATTTTATAATGTTGTTGTTTATCTGTATTTTTTATGTGCATACTTTGAAGTTTGAGCCATGCCAGGTGTTTATGAGGGGCTTTGATTGAGCGCTCAGGCGCTAAGGCTAAAGCCAAACAAAGTGCCTGTCAGTGGGTTGGCCTCTCTGCAGAGCACACAGAACAATGTTTGTGTATTCCATTTGCAACTGAAATTCTGTGGATAAGTGTGTGAAGGGGGTACACTGAAGTCAAAATATTTGCAAGGCAAAAGTAAGAGAAATTAAAGTGCTTAAATTTGAGGGAGTGCAGTGCATGTTGGGGGCGGTGAAGTGACAGAGATGCGAGGAAGGGCATTCGGGGAGGAGTGAAAAGAGGATGCTGAAGAGGAAAGAGAGGGGGTTGAAGATGTGCAGATGGACAAGATATGCAGAGAAAAAGAGGATACATATCTAACATAAAGCACACATAATTGAAGGCCAACACTCCTTCTACACGCCTCAATGCTATTTAATTCACAGACTATTTCAGAATTTAAACATTTCCAATGTTAATTATTTATAAGAAATTGTTGTTACTCATTTATCTTAAACAGCTAACACCCAATGACAAAGCTAATCATACTGACAGGCTTTAGGCATATGTCAGTTGCTGTGCCATTTATCTGGATAAAATTACATCTCAGAGAGAAACCAAAATACCGGTCTGATGGCACACTATGGGAATCACAGAAATGTATTTGGCATGTTCCTTTATAGAGAGCACCCACTTTTTTCTTCTCACTTAAAGACCTGTCTGCACATATTTCTATATGACTGGTTACAGCTAGCATCTGTGGGTGCTTCTCGAAGTCTGGTTAGAGCATGTTTTTCCAAAGTTAATGCTGCATGCAGTGCAAGACACTGGGCAAGCATATATTTTAAAGGGCTAAAGTTGCCATGCAGAACAATTTACACATTATAGTAACTGTTGAACAAATGAATGTAAGAAGATATGGGGCAGTTTTTAATGTGTTTAATATTTCAAGACTATACGTTCCCACTGCTTAATAAGTCTTGCTTTATCGCTTCATTCATTTGCTTTAAAATGCACCATTTGCCAATCTTTTTTTCATTTCTTTCTCAGGAGAGGGACTCCCCCTGGACCCCAGGTTTGTCCATAGAACTTGTTAACATCGCTTGCTATATAAAAACTATGCCCAACGTTTACGCCACACCACTTTCAAATGTCACCAGCCGCCACTGGAAGCAGGGCAGTCTCTGGGGAGTAAGGCAGGCCTCAAGCAGTTGAGCAGTCCTCTTTAGCTCCAGGAAGTCATTCTGTAGTCTTCCACAGGTCTAGGAGTGTACTGAAGGGTTGCTCTGAGGGTCCAAATGTTTTCACCTGCCTTTGAAGTCAAGGAATCTTCTAATCTACCCCCACATCTGATTCTGGAAAGTTCTGCACCCCCACTTCACTCACTCCTTGTGTGACAAAAGACTAGTGTCAGGTTTCTTTGTGTGTGTGTGCTGGTGGTTGACCTTTGAAATGGAAGTGGGGCAGCAAATAACTCCACCCCAAGTAATTCTGACAGGATGGCCCGTCCTGCCTACACCCAGTCCCCTTTATCTCACTGTTTGGCAGGAAAACACAAACCCCAACAGCAGAGCCATTCACAGTCATGTGACCCATGACACTGGCAAAGGCACAAAAATGGTTAAGGCAGTAAAATGCCAATTTCTAAAAGTGGCATGTTTAGAAATGTGACTTAAAATTCTACTTTAACTTTACAGAGGATTTTAAAGTACAATTCATTTGAGTCTATAAATGACATTTTTATATGTTCCGGATCCAAAGTTAGCACTTATTAAATGTAATAATGTAGCCCAATGTTATCCTATGGGAGCGGCAGGCCTTACAGTAGTGTGAAATGAGTTAGGAGTTTTTCACTATCAGTACATGTAACACTTTAAAACACATGTCCAACTTTTCAAATGTAATACACCCTTCACTGTGGGCTTTTTAAGGCCTACCTTAGTGGGGACTTATAGTATTAAAAAGGAAGGGTTAGGCCTGGCAAAAGGTTTATTTTGCCAGGTCTAATTGGAAGTTTAAAGCTGCCCTACAGGCTGCAATGACAGGCCTGAGACATGTTTTAAAGCGCTACCTAAGTGGGCTGTAGAAGGAGTGCTTCAGGCCCACTAGTAGCATTTAATTTACAGGCCCTGGGTACATGCAGTACGAGTTTACTAGGCACTTACAAGCAAATTAAATGTGCCAATCAGGTGTAGGCTAATTTTACCATGTTTTAAGGAGAGAACACATGCACTTTAGCACTGGTCCTAATTTCAACAAAAATGAATTTCAGAAAACAGGAGGAGTGAAGGCAAAATGTTTGGGGAAAGATCACACCAAGGATGTTAGGTCTAACAGTCAGGTCCGACCTACTGATATCACAAAATTCATAATTACGATAGATGCAGTCATAGGAGTTATCAGACGTATCGCAATTAACTGAAGCAGTTGTAATGAAGGCCTATATGTATTTACCTGCCCTCCTTCCCCCCCACATTCCACTGGCACTCTCTCCAACAACAGTAAAGCATGCCTTCTGACATTAATTGGAAAAAGCAATTCATGAAGTGATAAATAGAAATAGGTTTCAATTCCCTACTGAAAAGCATTTTAAAGATTGTGGGGCATATTTTTGAGTGGGGTTATGTTGCGCTCGCACCACGCAACGTGGTTCACGCGCGATGCAAGCCCAAACTGCGATTTATGAAGCCACGCAAGGCCCCCATTCAAGGCCCTTTGTGGCTTCATAAATACAGAGTAATGTAATGCAGCACAAATCTCTTTGTTGTGTTACTCTGCCCTGGGAAAGCGTTGCATGGATATTCCCAGACAACTGCCATGGATTTTGACGCATTCCCAGATTTACATTTGCTGGTAGACTTGGGAATGTGCCAAAATGGTACGCCTTCCAGGGTGACTTCTTAACGTTACTTCCTCTTTCTATGTGTGCTGCATTCTGCAGCACACATAGAAAGAGGAAAATGCCTCAGGGGATTGTTTTTGTGCAGGAAGGTGCCCCTTTCTGCACAAAAACAATCCTCCTTACAATGCAGGCACCCTTGCACCATTGTGTAAGGGTGCTTGCATTGGTGCTAGGGAGCCAAAACAGTGCCAGAACAGGGACAAAGGCTGGAATGTGCCATATTCTTTTAAATATGGCGCATTCCTACCCTTTCCCTGTCACGCAGCGCAGCCAGGTGACTTGCTGCGCCCTGTGTGCTGCGTGACTTTCCCTTAAATATGGCACTGCATTTTTAAACTGGTCACATGATGAAAATTTGGAGGACAGTGGGAACTGTCCTAATCATCTGATTAAAAGGATATACATTGAAAAGGAATGCTATCAATATTTGTCCTTTTCTTTGCTTATCTCTAAAACAAAAGAAGTTTTGTGCGTTCCCCATCACCACTGACCAACCTAAACATTTAAACAGAAATAGAAGACAGTTGCATCACACTCTGAGTTTTCACTCCGTTAATGTACGTGCTTCTCCAGATTGCTACTAATAAAAATTGTCAAATGACCATGCCCTTGACATCTCTCAGGCCAGGAAGAGCAAGAGTGTAATTTTTATATTACAAATGTGGCTGATGCACTGATGCAGAACAGTTTGCCTTGGAAGTGCCATTTTTGGGCTCACTCAGCAAACTTCTTTCTTTTACTGAAACAAACTATCCATGTGGGACTTTGTTTCATTAAGACAAAAAAAGCAATGGACACAATGCTTTGAGAGTTTTCTCTCTCTCTGTCAGAGTCATTGTTTGTTTTCCCTGCCCGAGACTGCTGTCCCGTGCAGACCTGGGAGGGTGAATGCTTGGCTACTTACTGGACTACCTTGGCATTGTATGTGTGTAACTATGGAGTTCTCTAGTTGGTGAATACTTTGGTTATCCTGCCACTTCGCATAGCCACGCTGAAGCCTCGCAGGACTGGCTTGACTTCTCATTATAGGATACAAATCTCACATAGCTGGAAGGGTTTTATGGTGAGCAAGTAATTTTGAATATTGAGTTTTAAATACAGCACTCAATTGTTCCTAAGGGTGTGTATTTCTTGGTGTTTATTGTGGTACTGGGATTGTAAGAGAGGTGTGCATGGGGAGGAGGTAACAGGACTAGGAATATGAAAGGGTGAGAAGCCACCCCACCTTAACTTGTATGCTTGTATTATTATTACTAGTAATATTTATATTATTATTAACAGTATTATTAACAACAACGACATAACAACATTCATAATAAAATGACAAACAACTATCATAATAATAATAATAATAATGAGAATAAAAATAATAACAATACTACTACTAATAATAATGCTAATAATATAAAATAATAATAATACTTTACTAAATTTAATGGGAATGATTTGGAAAAGGCTCCTTTTGTAGTAGTCGGCACAGTGGGTACATAATAAAAAAAAGAAAAGAATTAGAAAACGTTTCCTTGACCAAGGTTTTAAGGACATAAATAATGTGGTTCCAGGAGACTCTACTTTCCTATTGGCAGTGTTGGAATTTGAGAAACAGCGGACAAAGTCAATAATGCTGATGAATAGCCATGTATTATCTCCTGGATAACATTTAGGATAAATCCTGATGGAATGGGATGAAAGTACTTTAACAAATATATTATTATGTTATAAATATATGTAATATTATTGTTATCCTTAATCATTAAAAGTGGGTGATAGTTTTGTGGCAGACAATGTTTCTCATCCTGATTCTAAGTTTAGACTATAAAAAACTCAAAGGGTGCAAGGCATCGGGTGTAAGATACAGGAGTAGAATTATGAAAAAGGTGGACATATGCTGAACAGTTATATCCTTACAGTTTACATGGATATCTGTCAGGCCAGGATCTGCATCCTTATTGAAGGTATTCATTTCTATCAATAATTTGTGAGGTAACCATAAACTTGTCTAGGCATAGCACATGCCGAGCCTTTTTGTTGCGCCACTGTCTCAGGTACATAATATTTTTTACAGCAGCTACACTATTCCTCCATGTGATGTTTATGCAAGATTAATTTATCATCATCATCAAAATACTTTATTCGGGCTATCCACCCATAAAAGTACACAAACTAACACAATACATATAGATATAAATATAAATACACAATTAAAAAAGTAAAAACACATCAATAAACATTTTGTGAGACCTCCATAACAGTCGAATATGGTAATAACTTGATCTAATTACTCCCCTGTAATAAATTGTAGTTAGTCTTATCAAAGCAAAGCATTTGTTTAAAAAAAATGAAAGTGCAAATGCACACATATTTCTCGGTACCTTGGGGCTCCATAAAAGTATAGACTTCCACTTATCATTCCATGGCCTTACTTCTGATAGACCAACTCCAGTGTTTGTATTTTGATATCGTACAGACAACTGACTGCAGAGCCATATGGCAGTCTCAATATCTCTACACCCTAAATGTCTGCATATTGGTATAATCCATGTTTTCAGAGGGCGAATATAACTTGGGCAAAAAAAGATAAAGTGCTCTAGTGATTTGTCGACTTGTTGGCAAACTGGGCATACATCGCTTATTACCGTCAGGTGGCTCCATTTTTTCCAGTACAGACATTAAAGGTAAAGAGCCATTGTGGAATTTAAGAAAAAGGGTTTTTCCTGGTGGTAGATTAATGAGATCCAAAAGGCTCCAATAGCATGTTGGGTTTTACATCTAGTAAAAATGAAGTGAGTGAGCCCTCAGATACATTCTGGAATTCCCTATGATAGACATAGGTCCAATACGCATACATGAGGTCCAACCTAGACAACTTGATTGTTGCAGCTGAGGTGGACCAGAACTTCCCAAGGCCAATTTGTGTCAGCAGGTTTTGTACGTAAGAAAACCCTTTAATTCTGGCATATCCAGCTATTGATATCACCTCCTCCAGGGCTTCTCGCTAAATCTCCAAGTCTCAAGAGTATTTTAGCCTTCTCCAATAAAGTAGCGGCCTTAATTGGGCCTTATACATTATTGGATTTAAGGCCATGTCCCTTCTTAGCGGTATTAGGGGGGTATTATTGGGAAGGTTGGTCAGTGCTCTCAGAAAATTATTCTCAGCTACTCCAAGACTGGTCAAATTGGAGGTGCCCCATACCCCAGCACCATACAGGGTGCTACCCTCTGCTTTAGCTCTATAGACCTTGAGTGCGGGGGATATAGTTCTAGTCCTGGACATTCTGTAGTACCTCAATATTGCAGCAGAATGATGGGATAGACTTAAGCAACTCTTTTCCACCTGTGGGGCCCATGACATAGAACTAGTGAGCTTGACCCCTAAATAGTCAAACTCGCAAACCTTCTCTAGAGGGTGTCCCCCCCAGCATTATTGATCCCCTGAATGACTTATGGGATACCATCCAACCCAGGGGCCTTTTCTTTCTTTATCTGTTTTAGAGCATGGGCCAATTCAGCTAACGTAAAGCTTGTGACCTCCTTGGCTACATTTACTTCCACCTTTTCAGTATAAGCAAGGGCAACGTACTCTATGACAGACCCCTTCTCCTGAATCCTAGTCTGAGTCTTGTCCTGATCCCTCTCACTATAAAAAGACTCAAAGTGGGCTATCCACTTGTCTGGCTGAACTACTGCTTCAAGGTGGTTGTCAATTACACAAGAACCAACCGAAACTAACTTCCAGAAAGCCTCTAGATCCCTATTCAGAAGGGTGTCTGTTAGATCTGACCACTGTTCAGATTCCCAGCTTCTTTTGGTGTTGGTCAAAATGGTCTTGTATCTCTTCCCAGAAATGCTTATTAATTATTAATTATTATTTAGTAAATTATATTTTTAAACAAAAAATTAAATATGAATATATTCATTTTATGCAATTGTTTTTAAACAAAAAATAAATATTTATATATCATTTTAAATTCAATATGACTTTAACACTAATATATATGTACATACATATATAAAATATAAATAAATATATATATATATGTGAGTGAGTGCCTATATGGTTGAGTGAGTGGCTGTGTTGAGAGGCTGTATGGGTAAGTGAGTGGTTGTATGAGTGGCTGTATTGGTGTATACATGGGTGTGTGAGTAGCTGTATTGGTGAATGTGTGGCTGTGTGAATGGCTGTATGGGTGAATGACTGGTTGTATGAGTGGCTCAATTGATGACTGAGTGGTTGTGTGAGTACTTATGTGGGTCTGTGAATGGGTATGTGAGTGGTTGTATGCATGTGTGAGTGGGTGTATGAGAGGTTGTATAGGGGTGTGAGTGGGTGTGTGAGTGGTTCTGTGGAAGATGTCATCAGTGATGTCATTTGAGATGTCTTCAGTGGTGTCATTTGAGATATGATCAATGATGTCACTGACCATGCCATGTGCAATTGTAATATGTGAAGTCAAAAGCAGCGCATTGCGGGTGAAAGTTATAGTTAGCTCAGCTAATTATAACTGCTGAATTTCATTGCAAACAGCAGTGTCCCGGGGGTGGGCACCCCGGGACACTGCAGGAGCCGGCCCTGGGGGGGTGGCGGTCACAGGGCCATCACAGGCTCAAGGAGGGGGGCCTTGCGGCCCCCTTCCCAACATTTTCAAAGCCCCGGGAAGGTGGTGGTCCCTGGGGCGTGTGGGGGGGCTCGAGCCCCCCACACAGGTTTATTTCTTTAAAAAAAAAACAAGCCCCGGGGGGTGGCGGTCCCCGGGGCTGCGGGGAGGCTCTGTGCCCCCGCAAATATTTGACAAAAGCCCCGGGGATGGTGGTCCCCGGGGCTTGGGGCCTTGGAGGCCCCCCAACATTAAAAAACCAAGCCCCGGGGGTGGCGGTCCCCGGGCTGCGGGGGGCTGTGTGCCCGGCAAATATTTCAGACAAGCCCCGGGGGTGGCGGTCCCGGGGCTGCGGGGCCCCTGGGCCCCCGCAATTATGTTAAACATGCCCCCGGGACCTGGCCCACCTGAGGGCTAAATATTAACAAGCGCGGAGCCCGCGCTTGTGTTTTTTGCGGCCGGATCCGCGGACCCGGCGCGCATTTTGCCGATTTTATTTTTTAAAAAAATGCTTTTTTGGGCCCTGGGGGTCCTTGTGGGACCCCCTGAGCAGGCCTAGGGGGTCAGGGTGTTTCTACCCTGCCCCCTTTTCTTGTTTTGCGCCTTAGTTTTTCTGTTTTCTTGTGCCTCGGTTCTACCGAGGCACAAGATGGCTGCCAACACTTCCTGGTTTGGAGTTTTGACAGCCAATTAGCATGAAGCTCGTGGTCGGGAGGGTCCGCGGATCCTCCGTGCCTCTAAATATCGAAACTTTTATTTTTAATTTTCTCAGCAACTACTTAACGGATTTACACCATTTCTAAAAAGGTCGCTTTCTGAGCCAAGCAGTACTTTTTTGCCAAATTTGGGGTAAATCCGTTCAGTAGTTTCGACTGTAGCCTTGCATAAAGTTTCCTATGGGAAATTGATTTTTGACTCTTGTTTTTGAATTTCTCTGGAATTACTGAACGGATTTACACCATTTGAAAAAGGGCGCTTTCTGAATCAAGCACTACCTTTTGCCAAATTTGGTGTAATTCCGTTCAGCAGTTCAGGCTGTAGCCGTGTCTAAAGTTTCCTATGGGAATTAACATGGAGAAAACACGTTTTGGGACCCCCCTTTTTTCTCAGCCCCCGCTTGCCGAATCACCCCAAAACTTTCAAGATAGGAGCTGACTGGAGCGGGCCATAAGTTTTGAAATTTTCGCGAAGATTCGTCAACCAGCGCCAAAGTTATTGGGAAAAGAATGTTACGAATTTCCTATGGATAATAGGTCCTAACTATAACTACCTACTGGCGACCACCAGTAGGTAATATATATATATATATATATATATATATATATATATATATATATCACACAAAGAGTGCTCCTACCAGGATCCTCGGCCCGAGGTAGGTGGCGCGAAATGTCGGCAGAACCGGCCGACGGATAATGCCACACAAAAGAAGGAAATGTCTGCGCTCTCAGGAGGTGCCAAAGTGGAATTTATTACACAAGGTAACGCGTTTCGACAGACTAGCTGTCTTGATCACACAAAGGTTCAACAGAAATTGTTCCTATACATAGACTCATGTGGAAATGGAAAACTGAAATAAAGTTCATTACATGGCAAACCACACTAGTACTGCGGCGGCCATCTTTAAACAATCAATAAACACTGAAAAGACATAATAGTACACTCTGAATAAACTGTGTTGTAATCATAATAGAACGAGAAATACCATATTACTATATGTAGTTTATACACCATGTATAATAGAACGAGAAATACCATATTACTATATGTAGTTTAAGGTGCCAGAATAAAACCTCTAATAGTGAGGTGGGGTGCCCTGTGTCAATAATAGAAACATAGCGGCCATTATAGAATGGTTAATACAATGTTAAGTTGCCGCTATGGTTCAAATATCAATAAAATAAGACATATTCCCGATTACGTACATGGGAATATTGTTCAGCTAAACCGATTGTCAAAGTACGAGGTTGAAACTGACGGACCCAAAACACAGTGGTGAAGAGGCATAGTGCCATGCGGATGTTACCCGTAGTAGTGGGTGGGTCTGTCCATCTGTGTAGTTGCTACTAATTATCAACTCAAATCTGTATCAGATAGGATATATTGCGCCATAGTGGCTGAGTGAACAATACTCTGGCTTTGTACACAAGACAGTGTTTAAAGCAGGGATTTAAGTAGATTGCCAAATGCAAACAAATCAGCAAATTTAGCAGTTTAACAGGTATAATGGTCTAAAGTCAGATTCACAAAATATATCTTGCCAAATATATACAGGAGACCAGCAGCACATGTATAGAGGGAACATTAAATGTAGACCCACAGTAGAAGCAAGTGATAAGTGAAAAGGCTTATCTGGGTGAAGAGTGCCCGTATATAGGGAAGAAAAGGGTAGGGAGCCCGTGCAAGAAGTGTCCGTCCCATGGCGGAGGGTCCCTTCCTTTCCTCCTGTGAAAGTATAAGAAAAGAGAAAAAATTGGATCAAAAAGGGAAATACACTATATGTACATTTCATAATATATATGCATATACTATACAACCAAGTTTCAGTATACTCAATCATGGAAGGTAGGGAAGAGCAGAGGGTCCAATATACTAATGTTTTAGCTTTCATGTAGATGTGTATTCAGTTTTTCGTCTACATTATGCCCCCCCGGGTGTTTAGTTTCAAGTTCTAAAATCCATTTGGATTCAAGTTTACGCAACATGTGAACTCTATTGCCACCCCTGGGGCCGGTATGCACCTGTTCGATGATGAAATAGCTCAACAGGGAACTGTTAGAGAGGTGGTATTCCTGAAAGTGTCGTGCAAACAGATAATGTATGTCTCTGTTATTAATAGCATGCATGTGTTCCAATACTCTCTTTTTTGCCATCAAGGTAGTACTGCCAATGTACCGCAGTCCACAGGGGCAATCTAAAGCATATATGACAACAGTAGTGCTGCATGTTAAAAATTGAGTGATTTGTTTCTTTTTCACTCTCCATGGTATTGAAAATTCTTTGATCCTGCGACTGTTGTAGCACGCCTTGCAATGCCCACAAGGATAAAAGCCTTTGAGGTTATGATCACCTGGGGTTTGAATTTCAGTGATATCATTGCGGACCAGAATGTCTCTGAGACTCCGGCCTTTTCTGTATGTGATTCTGGGATGTGTGTGGATCGATTTACCAATGATGGAGTCACTAGTTAATTGGTTGGAGAGGATCTTGTGTATTTGTTGCGAATCCTTCTTATATGTGGTAATAAGCCGTGTCTCTTGTGATTCATGATTGGTAATGATATCCCTGTCATCATCTTTATCTTTTAGAGTCTCTGGTCTACTGATTTTACTGACTTTGTCTAAAGCACGTTTTAATACCTGTTGGAAATGGCCCTTTTTGCAGGGTTAGCCCCAAACTTTTTTTGCCTCTTCCCCGTATTTTATTTCCTGACCTGTGGTTGTTGGCTTTAGGACTCTGGGCACTTTGCCACTGCTGATCAGTGCTAAAGTGCATATGCTCTCTGTGTAAATTGTTATTGTGATTGGTTTTCCATGATTGGTATATTTGTTTTACCAGTAGGTCCCTAGTAAAGTGCACTGAGTGTGCCAGGGCTGGTAACTCAAATGCTACTAGTGGGCTTGCAGCACTGATTCTGCCACCCACATGAGTAGTGCGGAAAAGATGTCTCAGGCCTGCCATTGCAATGCCTGTGCGCAGTTTGTTAACTGCCATTTTGACCTGGCCAGTGTACCCACTTGCCAGGCCTTACCCTTCCCTTTTCTTACACCTAGGATACCCCTATGGTAGGCCCAAGGTACCCCCCGGGCAGGGTGCAGTGTATGTGAAAGGTAGGACATGTACTAGTGTGGGTAACATGTCCTGATAGTGAAATACTGCCAATTTCGTTTTTCACTATTGAAAGGCTATCTTGCCCATAGGACAGAATGGGGAATGCTGTGTAACATGTTTACCTGCATATCTTCCCATAGGAGCAAGGTAGAAAATTGAAATCTGGTATCCCTGAACTCAGAATTTAATAACACATCTTTTAGGAAGGATGGTTTTTAAATTCTGTGTTTGAAAATAGCACTTTTAGAAAGTGGCTATTTTCTTGTTCAACCTTTCTGTGTGCCTCTGCCTGTTTGTGTATTGACTGTCTGGTTTGAGAGTGACAGGGGCTGGGGGCGGCTTCAGGAGACTGGGTGAGTCAGCACTAGGCTGAATAGACCTACCTGCATTTAGAGTGGTGGGAGGAGTAGCACCTGGGCCTGAATAGGGCTGTGCCTGCCTTCCACAATGCTGGCTCCACCTCCTGCGGTGTGTCTGATGACCCTGGCCCACATTCACAAAGGAAGAAGATGTGCACTGGCAGAGTGCACCCAGAACTGGTTTGGACTGGGTTCAGGACCCATCGCACATAGAGAACAAAGACTTTTGGGGTATAAATATCAGAGCTGAAACCCCTGTACTTTAGACTACTTCGTGATCAAGAGGAATCCCTGCCAAAGAAGATCAGCTGCAGAGACTCAGGGGAAGTACTGCCCTTGCTGTGTGTCTGGGGTTGGCCTGCAGTTTGCTGTTTCCACTGAGGAGAGGACTAAGGGACTTTGCTGTGTGCTGTGTCCCCCTGCTTGAAGAAGGACTTTGCTGAGTGCTGTGTCCCTCTGAAGAAAAGTCTCCAAGGGCCTGAGTAGAGCTGGCCTCCTGTTTCTGAAGTCCCAGGCACAAACGGACTTCACCTCCAGCCTCCCTGAACTTCCTTGCTGGGAGTTCCAGACTGCCAGGAGGGCCTGTAACTGTGTGTGAGGCCTTTCTGCTGTTGGGAGCTGAACAAAAGCAAGAAGAGGAAGAAAATCTGTTTCTCGACGCCGTCGTCGCCGCCACTGTGGCCCGGGGAGCCGCTCGTGAAGTGACGATGCTACGCCCAGCCTGCTCCGCAGCTCCGACGCCCTACGACGCCGGCAGTGATCGGCCGTGACAGACGCCAGTGCTCGCATTGACTCCGTGTCTTCGCCAAGTGCTGGCCTCCTGTTATCGCGGCGCCGATAACCACCGAGGGTGACTCGCAAAAACCGCCGACGTTGCATCATCACCGGAGACGACATTGTTCTTCGCCGACGCCGTGCATCGTCACCGACTCCAGTTTTCAAGTTACTATTGTTGGGGGTCTGTGTAACTCCGCGCCCGACACCGCGATCCTCGCTGGCGGCGCCGTACTTTGGATTTTGTGTTGTCCTGACGTCGTGATAGTCCCAGTTGGTGCTATTTGATTTCTACAGCTTATTTTTGCAACAACCTTTTAAAATACATTTTTCTGAGTATCTGTATGTTGGATTTTTGTCGTTTTGGTCTTGTTTAGTTTAGATAAAGATATTTTATTTTTCTAAACTGGTGTGGTGTCCATTTGTGGTGTTTTCACTGTGTTACTGTGAATTGTTGGTACAAATACTTTACACATTGCCTTTGGGATAAGCCTGTCTGCTCATGCCAAGCTACCAAGGGGGTGAGCAGGGGTTATCTAAAGTGTGTATCCCCCTTACCCTGACTAGAAGCAAGGGTCCCTATTTGGACAAAGGTACCTACCTCTGCCAACTAGAGACCCCCAGATCTAACAATACCCATCTGGGGTAACCTCTGTTTCTGAACCTGGTAATCATGATGTCTTTCTCATTGTTAAATGCTTCTTCAGTGCTGCAATTTCTCCTAGCCCTCAGCAGTTCTCCATAGGGAATACTCCATTTGAAACTGTCAGGATGACTGCTGAGGGCATGGAGGATAGTATTACCTGCAGTACTTTTGCGGAAGAGGCTAGTTTTCAGGGTATCACGTGAAGTTGTAACAAGTGTATCAAGGAACTCAATCTGTGTTTTACTCATATTCGATGTGAGTTTGATGTTATAAGTGTTGTTGTTCAGCTTATTAATGAAGCTACTCACTTCTTCTTCAGTGCCCTGCCAGATTAGAAAGAGGTCATCAATATAGCGAAGCCATACTTTCACTCTGGAAAAGGAAGGTTTCAGGGTAATGTCATGTCTGATTTCTTCTTCCCAGAGACCCAAAAACAGGTTGGCAAAGCTAGAGGCAAAGCATGTGCCCATAGCAGTGCCAAGAATCTGTTTATAGATACTCACATCGAACCTGAATATATTATTTTTGAGGCATTGACTCATCATGTCAATCAACATGTTGGTATGATCTAGATATCCTATCGATCTATTCTTAAGATAGTGGAAACATGTCTTTATACCTTGTGTGTGGTCTATTATAGTATAAAGGGAATTTACATCCAGAGTGACCAACAGAAAATCCTCCTCCCAGCGTACACCTTCTAGTTTAGTTAGAAAATCTTTGGTGTCTCGCTATTCTAACGCTACTAATGCGGGATAGATATTTATAATTAAATGGGATTAGGGTAGAAGTAGGAGGTATACAGTGAAACCATTTATTTTTGATTTTAATATGTTTCTTCTTTGATTTCTATTAGCTAGTAAAGTGGGCCCGGGTGGACTAAACGGCAGCTCAAGAATCATGTGACCTGCACATGCGCCCTGAAAACTAACAAAGCAAAGCGATGAAGTCAACTTGGAAGATGTCCAAGGACTTGACCCACTGATCACCTTCAGAGTTCATTCAAATATCCTACGAAAAGATACATTTTGTATATACTTTGTATTAAAATTGTTGTGAAACGGGTGGGAAATAAAGCAAATGTATTAATTGAGAGGGGCGGTGTTTTAAGACAATGGGCTTAAGAAAATTGAACTAAATTGACATGGTGTGAGGATCAACCCCCTGTCCCTGTCCAATCAGAATTAGTGGGCCCATAATTTTGAAACATTAATGGGAGGTGCATGGGCATAGAAGGGTATAATAGATATAGAATTAGCTAATTAGTTAGCATAGGAGCGCAGAGAGAGCTGGAGGCACTTAGGCTCAGATGCTGTCATAGACGAGAGCTGATCGATTACAGACTGAACTGCTGTCCAAAGAGGTCCTGAGGTGGGGGCGGCGGACTCTATTAGAGGAGGACGCGGAAGAACCGAGGAGGAACCAAGTGTCAGAGAGGGGAACGGCGCTGGCGTCATTGGTAGAGAGGTCATCTATCCTGTCTTGAATCCGGTCCGGAGGTCTTGGTCTTCATTCTATCCTGGGGACCTTTTCCAACTCCTTGGCCAAGGGGTTTGGTTTTCACACTATTAGGTAACTATAAATGTGAAATCTTTAGTTCGTACTGCTGTCTCTATCTTCTCCTTTCTGAGGGACCGTCATTTGTGATTAATAGGTGACTATATAGTGTACTTCCTCCTTGATATAAGATTTAAGTATTATGTGGTTTGTATTTTACTCTGCTAAACATTTTAAAACTTCCTGAGTCAGTGGTTATTTCAGATGTTTGATGAAATTATGTTTGTGTATGATCTCATAAAACCCCAGTTATCAAAGGTCCATTGGTAAGTCATTACTCTTCAATCAGAAAGTAATTGGTAGCAGGTATTTTGATAAAGAGTACAACTGACACACCCAGCGGAGATTGCTAGCTAGTGTGAATGAATGGGCCCAGGTGAGTATTTAGTGTATGAATGCTTGTTGCTAGTAACCCGCTGGATCAGTTTTCTGGCTATCAGAGGATGGTTATACTTTGTTAACTGGGTAATGAGAATTTTATTTTTATGAACTAACATCCATTTTTAAAAGTTTTGTTTTATGTTGTCTAGAATCTACGGGGAAATTGAATAGCGGATGGTAAGTGGAAGCCATACTGCAGTGAGGTTATCTGTCAGGCAGAAATAGAACTGAAAAGTTAAGCAGGGCTATCAGTACTTGTTAGGGACTCTCTGTGTGTGAGTGACAGCAAAGGAATACGCTGGTGAAATTTTGATGTTATATCACCTAGAAAGGGTAACATTGAAGGAGTAGCAGGTATTTCCGAAGCTTACGTGAAGAGTAAACGGAAGGGTTTTACTTGTAGTGTATGTCTAGTAAACGGAAGGGTTTTACTAAGTGTGAAAAAAATCTATCCTTTTCAAATTAGGAAAACTGACGAGTTAGCAAATGTTTTTATGTTGTTACTGAATTTTAATAAGAAGTGTTGAGAAAATAAAGTTTTGCGTACGATTTTTGTAAAGGGAGGGTCAGCTGCCGGAGTAGAAGCGGACGTCAGAACTGCTGCGCTGAGATTGGCTGAAACAGCGGGCGTAGAACGAGTCTTGTAAAGGAGGGGTCAGTAGTCAGGAGTAAAACTGACGTCTCAGGTGCCGCGCTGGGATTGGTCAATACAGCGAGGGACAGAGAAGTGCAGATTGTAAAGGAGGGGTTGTCAGATAGAGTGAATAGACGTCACAGAAAAGCCACGCTAGGATTGGTTCCTAAACAAAAGTTAGCTGGAATTTGATTGGTTGTTAGAATAGAAGTCGAAATATTAGTGGACAGTGGAGATTGTATGTGGAAACACGATCCAACTTTGATAGGAACACGTCCAGACAGGAGATATTTAGGTTTTGCAGAATATAATACAATACATAGATATTTACCCAAAATGTACGGAGAAAAGAGAAAATTGTCATTCCTACAAAAGATTAAGAATTATTTTAAGAAGGATAAGCCAATCAAAACTAGGGAAGGAATTCTCATTCCACCAGCAAAAACGCCCGCCTCATTCATGATGATGGAGAGGGGTTATCATACTTGTGTATGGTTAGAAAATTGGATAGAATATACAAAAGATGACGGACTATTAGCTTTCCCAGAGAATGGTACTTTCAATGGGAGAATTCTTCAAAATTTAAGAATGAGAATGAATGAATTAGAACCCAGACCAAGATTAACGCAGTACGAAGCCCTAGAAGAATGGGAGACAGAAGCATTTGAACGTGATAGACCTAGGAGCAATAGGGGCTATAGGGGATTTTTCCCTAGATACCAGAATGGGACAAGAGAAAGTCAGATGAAACAGTGGAGACGAGCGATGATTAGTGAAGGTTTGTACCCGGTATTCATGGCTGATGAGCAGCTAGGGAGCAAATGCAAAGAAAAAACTAAACATTTGACAGGGTTTGGAGAATCCGAAGATGAATTCATGGAAGAAATATTAAAGAACCCTCCACCATACCAGGAAGAGTTGGGTGGATGTTCCCTAAGCGCACCTGTTTTGAGAACACCGTTAATACCTCGAGTACTGCATAATCCACCAGTTAATAGAGTACTTCAGGATAAGGAAAAGAGGCTTTAGACAGAAATAGAGCAGAGTTAATACAGAAAATAACACAGTTGAATGTACATCCTGATTCCCTGACTATACCTGTAACCATTGGTCCCGTGGTCCCTTTATATGGCGACAAAGTAAATTGCCCGAAACCTCTAGCTATGACTACACCTGTGGATATTCCTAAACATGAAGCTGTAATAATTGATGATCATATCAGTGACTGTGAATCTATGATTTCGCTAAGGGAATTGCCTATTCGAGAATCTGCAAATAGCACCCCCAGAAGAGCCACACCTAGTTGCTCAAGGGATGTAAATATAATAACCTCTTCAGGAACTCAAAGTGCAACAGTAGTAACTCCAGAAGACTTAGAAAGATGGGCACAAGGAATAGACAGACAGAGTTCACCCCCAAAGATCTTGGACATTTATAAATTAAAAGTCGAGCTAGAAGAAATGATAGCAGGCAATGTAGGAGTGGATCGTCTAAATACCTACAGTGAAGAAGAACTATTGTTCGTATGTAGGAGTATAACCAGAAATGTAAAAATATTCCATGAAAAGTTAACGGACTTGGCTTCAGAGATGGGAATTGAAATAAGGAAGTCAAAAGTGTTGCAGAGACCAAATAGAGCAGAATTTACTGACAAAGACTTAGAAAATATGAATACATCTGGTAGAAAATTACAAGTTAAAGAATTAATGACAGTTTTGCAGAAATGGGGAGAACTGGATAAATGGAAAACTAGATGGACAAAGAAAAAGGAAGAAGCACGTTCAAGTAGAACGACATCTGAATATTTGTTGAAAGAAACAGGAAAGTAGAACCGATGTATCCAATGAGAGAGGTACCAGGAGGAGACTATGTCCATGTCCCATGGAGTAGACAAGACATATTGTCATTTACCAATGACTTCCCAAAGTTGAGAGAAAAACCAATTGAATGGTACAAGCAGGTTGAGAGGTTTGTGAAGGTTTCCAAGGTTTTGTTAAAGGACTGAGATGGTTTGTTTGACATAGTGGTACCTGCCAATTTATGGACAGACTGTAAAATTACAATCGACTGGCCTAGTGAAGAGTATGCTAGGGATCCAAAGACAGGTGCCCCATCAAATGATGTGATGAAAAAGTATCACCAGGTAATCACGTACTTGAAAGGAAAGATACCACCCAAAGAAACAGATTGGGTGAAAATAGACAGAACAACCCAAGAAGCAAATGAATCGGTACATGCCTACTATGAACGTCCATTACAGGTGTTCAAACAGTATAGTGGCTTCGAAGATATTGGAGACAAAAATATGAGTCAGTTTGTCTATCGATTTGTTTATGGTCTAAAGCCGGAGATTTGTCAGATGATTAAGCAACACATGTTATGTTGGCAAGGAAAGCCTATCAATGAGATTTTGAAATATGCAAAATATTGTGGGGATGACATTGACGATAGACACAAGAAACTACAAGAAAAGGTGATGTGGGCTCAAGTGAAAATGGCTGAGCGACAGGGAATTAATTTAGATAATCCAACAGAAAGTCAGGGAAAAGAATCTGGAACGAATGGTGACACAGGGAATGGTGGGAAGGTAAGAGGACGAATGAGTAGAGAAGAGGCTAAAAAGAAATTTCCTTGTCATAGATGCGGAAAGTTGGCACATTGGAAGAACGAATGTAAAAAGATTCAAAATAATAATGGCCCAAATCATCATTTAAATCCACAGATGCAGAATGACTCACAGGAGGGTGTAAATCCTCAGAGTCAGTTGCCACCTGCCCCTATACGGGGTAATGTAAGCAGAGCAAAGCACGGTACAGACGTCGGATATCAAGGAGGAAGTGGTAAGAATGAATATGTAACTTCACAGTTTCTTTTACAGGATGATTTTAATTCATATGATTATCAATGTCGGTGCCTAAGAGAGGGGGAGAAGGAGTGCGTACTTGGCGCATCCTTGCCGGTAGATCAGTCAGGTCCATATGTTGAAGGAAAAGTAAAAGGTAATGATATCACCTTTCTTTTGGACACTGGTGCTACCCGTTCTACTGTAAAAACAGCAGACATCCCAGACCTCCCTCTCTCTGGAGAAGCTATCCAAGTTGTAGGTGTAGCAAATCAAAAGATTAGAACACCCCTTATAGAACCTATGGAAGTAAGAATTGGAAACTTCCGAGAAATGCACCAATTTGTGGTGTGTGATTCCAGTCCAGTAAATTTACTGGGCAGAGACTTACTGTGCAAAATGAATTGTACTATTTTCTGCACACTGAATGGTGTTGCAATACAGACCCCGGATGAAGATCATGTTTACAAATTCATGATAGCCAAGCAAGGTACGGAGGTAGATCAAATGTTCTCCTTGATAACCAAAGATGAATTACCAGAAGAGTTAAAAACTACAGTAAGCTCAAAGGTATGGGATTTTACTGGAAAGGAAGTAGGTCTGATGGCAAATATAGACCAAGTGAAGATAACTGTAAAAGAAGGTGCAATTTTCCCAAATACCAGACAGTATAAAATGAGTGCTGAAGTGAATGCAGGAGTTACTGAGGAAATTGGAAGAATGGTGAAACAAGGTATATTAAAAAGAAGTTATGAGTAGCCCTTGTAATTCGCCAATCATGGTGTTGAAAAAGCCTAGTGGAAAATATAGGATCGTTCAGGATTTGCGGAAAATTAATAAAATTGTGGTACCTTGTTGTCCTATAGTACCAAATCCTGCAGTGATCCTATACCAAATACCATGGAATGCAGAATGGTTTACAGTAATTGATTTGTGTCAAGCATTTTTCTCAATTCCATTGCATCCAGATAGTCAGTATTTGTTTTCGTTCAAATTTGAAAATTATATGTGGAATCGTGTTCCTCAGGGGTACACAGAAAGTCCCTCCATTTTTAATCAGATACTGAAAAAGTGCCTAGAAAAAGTAGTAATGCCTTGGAACTCAGTCTTGGTACAATACATAGACGATTTGTTAATCGCATCTAGAACTTATGACGATTGTGTCACCGAATCGATTGTACTTCTCAATCATTTGGCTGAGGAAGGTCACAAAGTGTCACCTGAGAAGTTACAATTTTGTACAACAGCAGTTAAGTATTTGGGACACCAAATTGAAAGAGGAAAGAGAAGAATAAGATCTGAGAGAATAAAAATAATTAAGCAAATGAAAATGCCAGTAACACAAAGAGAGGTGAGAATGTTTCTTGGAATAGTAGGATACTGTCGACAATGGATTGTAGGGTTTTCACTACTAGCAAAACCTTTAATTCAGTTAACCAAAAAGAAAGCAAAGGATCCAGTTGAATGGGATGATGAAAGTGCCAGTGCATTTGTAAAATTAAGAAATGCTTTGTGTGAGGCACCTGCCCTGGGTATGCCTGACTATACAAAATAATTTACATTATTTTGCTATGAAAGAGAAAGTTGTGCACTTTCAGTCTTAACCCAAAGACATGGACTGGACAGGCGTCTTATAGCATATTTTTCTGCTACATTAGACCCAGTGGCCGCAGCATTGCCAGGCTGCTTAAAAGCAGTAGCTGCTACTTGTATGAGCATTGAACAAGTGAGTCAATAGTAATGGGACATCCTGTCAAGGTGTTCGTCCCACGTGCAGTTGTAATCCTGTTGACAAGAACTAGGACTCAGCATCTCACACCTAGTCGGATGACAAGATATGAGCGAATAATCCTAGTAGCTGAAAATGTGACCATAGCTAGGTGCACAATTGTAAATCCTGCTACATTATTACCAGATCCATATTGCGAAGAAGTTAAGGACGACACAGAACATGACTGTTTGCAAGTCACAGAGTTGTGTACCAAACCTCGCCCTGACATACAGGAAATGCCTCTTAAGGACCCAGACAGGGAGCTGTTTGTGGACGGCTCATGCCTAAGGCATGAGGATGGCAAATTGAGTGCAGCTTATGCTGTATGTGAACTTTCTGGAATAGTCGAAGCATCCTATTTACCAGGAGTCAAATCTGCACAAGTAGCTGAATTAATTGCTTTGATCAAAGCCTCCAAAATTGGGAAAAATCTAAAGTAACCATATTTACGGACAGTCAATATGGCTACGGGGTTGTGCATGATTTTGGCCAACTGTGGATGCAGAGGGATTTTATGACTTCTTCAGGATCCCCAATCAAAAATGGGCAGTTTGTAAAAGAATTATTGGAGGCAATACAATCACCAAAAGAATTGGCAGTGGTGAAATGTGCCGCACACCAGTCAGGAGATGACTGGGTGGTAGCCGGTAACAGATACGCAGACTTAATCGCTCAACACTGTGCCAGAAATAGATTGGCAGTAAACAGAAAAGTCGAAAGGATGGGAATCAGCTGCCAACTTATGCTATGTTCAACACCTGAAACATGGAATGATGTGAGACAATTGCAGGATGATGCTGAGGAGAATGAAAAGGATGTTTGGATGAAAATAGGGTGTACCCGAAGAACAGATGATGATGTATGGGTATATTCAGATGGCAGACCAGTCATGCCTGATTGCCTGATTTCACAAATGGCCAGAATATATCACGGAGACACACATGTAAGAAGAGATGCCATGATTAGACTTTTCAGACAAAATTGGTACAATCCAAAGTTTAGGGCTGCAGCAAAGAGTCTTTGCCAGAGGAGTTTAACTTGTCAAATGTATAATCCAGGAAGGAAAACAGTAATTGGTTTGGGAAAAATTGGAAAGGCAGAAGGCCCATTTGTGAGATTGCAGTTATACTTCATTCAGTTACCACCATGTAAAGGACTGAAATATGTACTCGTCATAGTGTGTCTGTTTTCAAGGTGGGTGGAGGCTTACCCTGCCAGGAGGAATGACAGCATAACAGTTGCAAAACTGTTATTACGAGAACTCATTCCACGGTTCAAATTCTCCCATAAATTGTGCATCTTGACTACTAAGCACTGGGTTCAGATTCTTTCGAATAGGAAGGAACCTCTGAAAATATCGCATCTATATTTGAATAATAATACTGAAGTTTCCCTGTTCTATAAAATAAACTAGTTAGTACACTACATGATATACCATAAGTTAAAGGCAAATGATGATAAGTTAGACCTTCTGCTACTTATTCAGGTAACTTCATACAGACATAACAGTCACTAATATCCATTGTATCTACGTACTGGAACAATAATTTAGTAATTACATTTAAGCTAGTATCGTTATCTGTTACCACGTGATGAAAATCTGGTTCATCTTCTGCTTCTATTTCTACTCTATCACTTTTCAAGTTATCTATCCTTCCCTTGGTATCGTTGTTATTCTTTTTGTCCATTATCATAAGGTAAGGAATTGCTACAATCACAACTAACCACACTATAAGCACCACTACCAGACTACATATGCATATAGCACAGCATCTTTTACAACATTTCCGTTTCGGTCTCCCAGAAACTCTGTCCTCAGCCATTTTTGACTAAGAAGATTTCTCTTCTTTCCTTTTCCTTCAAAACTTTAACGTTATCAAGGTGGTTTCACTTCTTTTTCATAAGTCAGTTCTGCACTTGTTCCTTCGTCACCACTTTCACTTGTTTCTGAACTTTCGCAGTCTTCGAGAATTATATAAGTCCAATCAGGACCTTTAAACTTATTGTTCACGACTTTCAATCTTTTGCTTTTCGTTTTTCAGTCCCACTTGTTTGTCCAGATAAGCTTGTTACTTCATTTACTTGTTCTGGGTCTTCACTTCGTGTTACTATATGGTATTTCACTCTTTTAATGACACCAGGCCAATGATCACCCTTTCTGACTTTCTTGGTTTACACTGTATCTTCACCTTCCGAATCTTTTCCAAAAACTCCTTTATTCTCAAGGTGTGGCACAAATTGTTTGTCCTCGATTTCAGTTTCCCACTCTATCGGCTCTTGTTCAGGTCTTATTGATGTTTCTTCAGTTGCCTGAATGTGAGTCTCTGCTAACTGGCCCTGTTCAGGATTGACGTCTTCTTGTTTGATATTTTCATGTTCAATGTTTTCTTGATTTTCTTCTCCCTGAACGTGATTTTTTTGACCTAACTGGTTCTGATCAGGGCTTATTGCACTCTGTACTTCTGCAGCCTGACCGCGTTCTTCTGAACCTGTCTGTCCCTGCTCAAACTTCGTTGTTTCATTGTCAATTTGAGCCCAATTTCCTTTCCCTATCTGGGCCTGCTCAGGTTCTCTTATAGTTTCAACCTCCCTATCCTGAGCTTGTTCTTCTTCACCTATCTGGTCCTCACTAATTTCTTCTAATCTAGCTCTGCTCCTTGTTTTGATAAAGACTTCAGGTATATCAACCACTGGTATCCAGTCCTGACTTGTGCTCGGTTGTTCTTCTTCAGCTACTCCCGAATCTATCACTTGGGATTCTTCAGCTGTCCAACCTTCAGCTTCCTCAGCTATTGATGCTGACTGAGGATCTCTCTCTTCAGGAGCTGGCACCCTTTTGGTATGGCTCACGTGATTCCAGTTAGGTAAACCTGCACATTTCACTGCTGTGTTTGTAACCAATATAACCTGACAAGGTTCGCCACACCGGGGTGATAAACACGTTTCTCTGGTGTGATGCTTCACTACCACCCAGTCTCCGGGGTTCAGATCATGCTCTTGTTCAGGCTGCCTGGAAACTGCATCTTCTCCAACCTGGTGAGAGACAGAACGCACTAGGTCAGCCAATGCTTTGCAATAATCTAGAACCATATCATCAGTTATGTTCAGCAGTTTATTTCCAGGTACATGGGCTTGTCTCATTGCTCTTCCCATGATGATTTCATGTGGACTCAATCCTGTATTTCTATCAGGAATGCTTCTGAGTCCCATTAAGACAAGAGGCAATGCATCTGGCCAATCTAATGATGTGGATGCACACATTTTTGACAATCTTGATTTTATTGTGCCATTCATTTGTTCAACCACTCCAGAAGCCTCTGGGCGGTACGCACAGTGCAATTTTTGTTCAATTTAAAATGCTTCACAGATTATTCGAATTACATCATTATTGAAGTGACTCCCTCTATCTGATTCCAAAGTTACTGGGAAACCGAACCGTGGAATGAGTTCTCGTAATAACAGTTTTGCAACTGTTATGCTGTCATTCCTCCTGGTAGGGTAAGCCTCCACCCACCTTGAAAACAGACACACTATGACGCAGTACATATTTCAGTCCTTTACATGGTGGTAACTGAATGAAGTCTAACTGCAATCTCACAAATGGGCCTTCTGCCTTTCCAATTTTTCCCAAACCAATTACTGTTTTCCTTCCTGGATTATACATTTGACAAGTTAAATACCTCTGGCAAAGACTCTCTGCTGCAGCCCTAAACTTTGGATTGTACCAATTTTGTCTGAAAAGTCTAATCATGGCATCTCTTCCTACATGTGTGTCTCCGTGATACATTCTGGCCATTTGTGAAATCAGGCAATCAGGCATGACTGGTCTGCCATCTGAATATACCCATACATCATCATCTGTTCTTCGGTTACACCCTATTTTCATCCAAACATCCTTTTCACTCTCCTCAGCAATCGTCTCACATCATTCCATGTTTCAGGTGTTGAACATAGCATAAGTTGGCAGCTGATTCCCATCCTTTCGACTTTTCTGTTTACTGCCAATCTATTTCTGGCACAGTGTTGAGTGATTAAGTCTGCGTATCTGTTACCGGCTACCACCCAGTCATCTCCTGACTGGTGAGCGGCACATTTCACCACTGCCAATTCTTTTGGTGATTGTATTGCCTCCAATAATTCTTTTACAAACTGCCCATTTTTGATTGGGGATCCTGAAGAAGTCATAAAATCCCTCTGCATCCACAGTTGGCCAAAATCATGCACAACCCCGTAGCCATATTGACAGTCCGTAAATATGGTTACTTTTAGATTTTTCCCAATTTTGGAGGCTTTGATCATAGCAATTAATTCAGCTACTTGTGGAGATTTGACTCCAGGTAAAAAGGATGCTTCGACTATTCCAGAAAGTTCACATATAGCATAAGCTGCACTCAATTTGCCATCCTCATGCCTTAGGCGTGAGCCGTCCACAAACAGCTCCCTGTCTGGGTGCTTAAGAGGCATTTCCTGTATGTCAGGGCGCGGTTTGGTACACAACTCTGTGACTTGCAAACAGTCATGTTCTGTGTCGTCCTTAACTTCTTCGCAATATGGATCTGGTAATAATGTAGCAGGATTTACAATTGTGCACCTAGCTATGGTCACATTTTCAGCTCCTAGGATTATTCGCTCATATCTTGTCATCCAACTAGGTGTGAGATGCTGAGTCCTAGTTCTTGTCAACAGGATTACAACTGCATGTGGGACGAACACCTTTACAGGATGTCCCATTACTATTGACTCACTTGTTCAATGCTCATACAAGTAGCAGCTACTGCTTTTAAGCAGCCTGGCAATGCTGCGGCCACTGGGTCTAATGTAGCAGAAAAATATGCTATAGGACGCCTGTCCAGTCCATGTCTTTGGGTTAAGACTGAAAGTGCACAACTTTCTCTTTCATAGCAAAATAATGTAAATTGTTTTGTATAGTCAGGCATACCCAGGGCAAGTGCCTCACACAAAGCATTTCTTAATTTTACAAATGCACTGGCATTTTCATCATCCCTTTCAACTGGATCCTTTGCTTTCTTTTTGGTTAACTGAATTAAAGGTTTTGCTAGTAGTGAAAACCCTACAATCCATTGTCAACAGTATCCTACTATTCCAAGAAACATTCTCACCTCTCTTTGTGTTACTGGCATTTTCATTTGCTTAATTATTTTTATTCTCTCAGAGGTTATTCTTCTCTTTCCTCTTTCAATTTGGTGTCTCAAATACTTAACTGCTGTTGTACAAAATTGTAACTTCTCAGGTGACACTTTGTGACCTTCCTCAGCCAAATGATTGAGAAGTACAATCGAGTCGGTGACACAATCGTCATAAGTTCTAGATGCGATTAACAAATCATCTATATATTGTACCAAGACTGAGTTCCTAGGCATCATTACTTTTTCTAGGCACTTTTTCAGTATCTGATTAAAAATGGAGGGACTTTCTGTGTACCCCTGAGGAACACGATTCCACACATAAACGTGATTTTCAAATTTGAACGAAAACAAATACTGACTATCTGGGTGCAATGGAATTGAGAAAAATGCTTGGCACAAATCAATTACTGTAAACCATTCTGCATTCCATGGTATTTGGTATAGGATCACTGCAGGATTTGGTACTATAGGACAACAAGGTACCACAATTTTATTAATTTTCCGCAAATCCTGAACGATCCTATATTTTCCACTAGGCTTTTTCAAACCCATGATTGGCGAATTACAAGGGCTACTCATAACTTCTTTTAGTATACCTTGTTTCACCATTCTTCCAATTTCCTCAGTAACTCCTGCTTTCACTTCAGCACTCATTTTATACTGTCTGGTATTTGGGAAAATTGCACCTTCTTTTACAGTTATCTTCACTGGGTCTATATTTGCCATCAGACCTACTTCCTTTCCAGTAAAATCCCATACCTTTGAGTTTACTGTAGTTTTTAACTCTTCTGGTAATTCATCTTTGGTTATCAAGGAGAACAAACCTTCATCTACCTCCGTACCTTGCTTGGCTGTCATGAATTTGTAAACATGATCTTCATCCGGGGTCTGTATTGCACACCATCGATATGCAGAAAATAGTGCAATTCATTTTGCACAGTGAGTCTCTGCCCAGTAAATTTACTGGACTGGAATCACACACCACAAATTGGTGCATTTCTCGGAAGTTTCCAATTCTTACTTCCATGGGTTCTGTAAGGGGTGTTCTAATCTTTCGATTGGCTACACCTACCACTTGGATAGCTTCTCCAGAGAGAGGGAGGTCTGGGATGTCTGCTGTTCTTACAGTAGGATGGGTAGCACCAGTGTCCAAAAGAAAGGTGATATCATTACCTTTTACTTTCCCTTCAACATATGGACCTGACTGATCTACCGGCAAGGATGCGCCAAGTACGCACTCCTTCTCCCCCTCTCTTAGGCACGTCATTGATAATCATATGAATTAAAATCATCCTGTAAAAGAAACTGTATAGTTACATATTCATTCTTACCACTTCCTCCTTGATATCCGACGTCTGTACCGTGCTTTGCTCTGCTTACATTACCCTGTATAGGGGCAGGTGGCAACTGACTCTGAGGATTTACACCCTGCTGTGAGTCATTCTGCGTCTGTGGATTTAAATTATGATTTGGGCCATTATTATTTTGAATCTTTTTACATTCGTTCATCCAATGTCCCTACTTTCCGCATCCATGACAAGGAAATTTCTTTTTAGCCTCTTCTCTACTCATTCGTCCTCTTACCTTCCCACCATTCCCTGTGTCACCATTCGTTCCAGATTCTTTTCCCTGACTTTCTGTTGGATTATCTAAATTAATTCCCTGTCGCTCAGCTATTTTCACTTGAGCCCACATCACCTTTTCTTGTAGTTTCTTGTGTCTATCGTCAATGTCATCCCCACAATATTTTGCATATTTCAAAATCTCATCGATAGGCTTTCCTTGCCAACATAACATGTGTTGCTTAATCATCTGACAAATCTCCGGCTTTAGACCATAAACAAATCGATAGACAAACTGACTCATATTTTTGTCTCCAATATCTTCGAAGCCACTATAATGTTTGAACACCTGTAATAGACATTCATAGTAGGCATGTACCGATTAATTTGCTTCTTGGGTTGTTCTGTCTATTTTCACCCAATCTGTTTCTTTGGGTGGTATCTTTCCTTTCAAGTACGTGATTACCTGGTGATACTTTTTCATCACATCATTTGATGGGGCACCTGTCTTTGGATCCCTAGGATACTCTTCACTAGGCCAGTCGATTGTAATTTTACAGTCTGTCCATAAATTGGCAGGTACCACTATGTCAAACAAACCATCTAAGTCCTTTAACAAAACCTTGGAAACCTTCACAAACCTCTCAACCTGCTTGTACCATTCAATTGGTTTTTCTCTCAACTTTGGGAAGTCATTGGTAAATGACAATATGTCTTGTCTACTCCACGGGACATGGACATAGCCTCCTCCTGGTACCTCTCGCATTGGATACATCGGTTCTACTTTTCCTGTTTCTTTCAACAAATATTCAGATGTCGTTCTACTTGAACGTGCTTCTTCCTTTTTCTTTGTCCATCTAGTTTTCCATTTATCCAGTTCTCCCCATTTCTGCAAAACTGTCATTAATTCTTTAACTTGTAATTTTCTACCAGATGTATTCATATTTTCTGAGTCTTTGTCAGTAAATTCTGCTCTATATGGTCTCTGCAACACTTTTGACTTCCTTATTTCAATTCCCATCTCTGAAGCCAAGTCCGTTAACTTTTCATGGAATATTTTTACATTTCTGGTTATACTCCTACATACGAACAATAGTTATTCTTCACTGTAGGTATTTAGACGATCTACTCCTACATTGCCTGCTATCATTTCTTTTAGCTCGACTTTTAATTTATAAATGTCCAAGATCTTTGGGGGTGAACTCTGTCTGTCTATTCCTTGTGCCCATCTTTCTAAGTCTTCTGGAGTTACTACTGTTGCACTTTTAGTTCCTGAAGAGGTTATTATATTCACATCCCTTGAGCAACTAGGTGTGGCTCTTCTGGGGGTGCTATTTGCAGATTCTCGAATAGGCAAATCCATTAGCGAAATCATAGGGCCTGATTCACAGAACTAACTTACGTCAAAAACGTAAACGTAAACGTAAAGTTAGTACTTTTTGGTATTCACAGAATACACTTACTCATTTTGGTATTCACAGAATGAACTTACTCATTTCGGTATTCACAGAAGTTAGTAACTTTAGGAGTCCTAAAGTTAGGACTACTAACTTCTGTGAATACCGAAATGAGTAAGTGTATTCTGTGAATACCAAAAAGTACTAACTTTACGTTTACGTTTACGTTTACGTTTTTGACGTAAGTTAGTTCTGTGAATCAGGCCCTTAGATTCACAGTCACTGATATGATCATCAATTATTACAGCTTCATGTTTAGGAATATCCACAGGTGTAGTCATAGCTAGAGGTTTCGGGCAATTTACTTTGTCGCCATATAAAGGGACCACAGGACCAATGGTTACAGGTATAGTCAGGGAATCAGGATGTACATTCAACTGTGTTATTTTCTGTATTAACTCTGCTCTATTTCTGTCTAAAGCCTCTTTTTCCTTATCCTGAAGTACTCTATTAACTGGTGGATTATGCAGTACTCGAGGTATTATCGGTGTTCTCAAAACAGGTGCGCTTGGGGAACATCCACCCAACTCTTCCTGGTATGGTGGAGGGTTCTTTAATATTTCTTCCATGAATTCATCTTCGGATTCTCCAAACCCTGTCAAATGTTTAGTTTTTTCTTTGCATTTTCTCCCTAGCTGCTCATCAGCCATGAATACTGGGTACAAACCTTCACTAAGCATCGCTCGTCTCCACTGTTTCATCTGACTTTCTCTTGTCCCATTCTGGTATCTAGGGAAAAATCCCCTATAGCCCCTATTGCTCCTGGGTCTATCACGTTCAAATGCTTCTGTCTCCCATTCTTCTAGGGCTTCGTACTGCGTTAATCTTGGTCTGGGTTCTAATTCATTCATTCTCATTCTTACATTTTGAAGAATTCTCCCATTGAAAGTACCATTCTCTGGGAAAGCTAATACTCCGTCATCTTTTGTATATTCTATCCAATTTTCTAACCATACACAAGTATGATAACCCCTCTCCATCATCATGAATGAGGCGGGCGTTTTTGCTGGTGGAATGAGAATTCCTTCCCTAGTTTTAATTGGCTTATCCTTCTTAAAATAATTCTTAATCTTTTGTAGGAATGACAATTTTCTCTTTTCTCCGTACATTTTGGGTAAATATCTATGTATTGAATTATATTCTGCAAAACCTAAAAATCTCCTGCCTGGATGTGTTCCTATCAAAGTCGGATCGTGTTTCCACAAACAATCTCCACTGTCCACTAATATTTCGACTTCTATTCTAACAACCAATCAAATTCCAGCTAACTTTTGTCTCGGAACCAATCCTAGCACGGCTTTTCTGTGACGTCTATTCACTCTATCTGACAACCCCTCCTTTACAATCTGCACTTCTCCGTCCCTCGCTGTATTGACCAATCCCAGCGCGGCACCTGTGACGTCAGTTTTACTCCTGACTACTGACCCCTCCTTTACAAGACTCGTTCTACGCCCGCTGTTTCAGCCAATCTCAGCGCGGCAGTGCTGACGCCAGCTTCTACTCTGGCAGCTGACCCTCCCTCTACAAAAATCGTACGCAAAACTTAATTTTCTCAACGCTTCTTATTAAAATTCAGTAACAACATAAAAACATTCGCTATCTCGTCAGTTTTCCTAATTTGAAAAGGATAGATTTTTTTCACACTTAGTAAAACCCTTCCATTTACTAGACATACACTACGAGTAAAACCCTTCCGTTTACTCTTCACGTAAGCTTCGGAAATACCTGCTACTCCTTCAATGTTACCCTTTCTAGGTGATATAACATAAAAATGTCTCCAGTGTATTCCTTTGCTGTCACTCACACACACAGAGTCCCTAACAAGTACTGATAGCCCTGCTTAACTCTTCAGTACTATTTCTGCCTGACAGATAACCTCACTGCAGTATGGCTTCCACTTACCATCCGCTATTCAATTTCCCCGTGGATTCTAGACAACATTAAACAAAACTTTTAAAAACGGATGTTAGTTCATAAAAATAAAATTCTCATTACCCAGTTAACAAAGTATAACCATCCTCTGATAGCCAGAAAACTGATCCAGCGGGTTACTAGCAACAAGCATTCATACACCGAGGGGCAGATTTACGTTTCCTGGCGCATCCCTGCAAATCAGCAGGGATGCGCCAAGAAACGTGCGACACGCAATGCCATTGTTGCGCCACCACGGATGCGCCGCATTTACAATGCGGCACGCCATGGTGCAAGGATTGGCAGATGCGTGTTGCATCTGCCGGCATAAGGTTGGCGCAGTGTTGGAGTTGACGCAACTTCAGCACTGTGCCAACCCGGCCTATCTTCCACATGGTGCGTCACACCTTACGCCTGCTTCAAGCAGGTGAAAGGTTTTGACGCAGCGGGGTCGGAAAAGTGACTGAGTGAAATCTTGTAGATTTCACTCAGGCACTTTTCCGAGGCATTCCTGCACCGGAACGCCCACCCTGCGCCGGAACGCTCACATGAAACCTGACGCAGGTTTCATGTGGTGCAGGGCTTTACAACGTGACGCACCTCCCTGGATGCGTCACGTTGTAAATCCCCCGCAGCATGGTGCTAGCTTTACGCCGCCGCTGCGTCACAGAAATGACGCAACGGCGGCGCAAAAGTGGCGCACGGGGCTTGTAAATCTGCCCCTAAATACTCACCTGGGCCCATTCATTCACACTAGCTAGCAATCTCCGCTGGGTGTGTCAGTTGTACTCTTTATCAAAATCCCTGCTACCAATTACTTTCTGATTGAAGAGTAATGACTTACCAATGGACCTTTGATAACTGGGGTTTTATGAGATCATACAAAAACATAATTTCATCAAACACCTGAAATAACCACTGACTCAGGAAGTTTTAAAATGTTTATCTAAAATGTTTAGCAGAGTAAAATACAAACCACATAATACTTAAATCGTATATCAAGGAGGAAGTACACTATATAGTCACCTATTAATCACAAATGACGGTCCCTCAGAAAGGAGAAGATAGAGACAGCAGTACGAACTAAAGATTTCACATTTATAGTTACCTAATAGTGTGAATCCGGTCCGGAGGTCTTGGTCTTCATTCTATCCTGGGGACCTTTTCCAACTCCTTGGCCAAGGGGTTTGGTTTTCACACTATTAGGTAACTATAAATGTGAAATCTTTAGTTCGTACTGCTGTCTCTATCTTCTCTTTTCTGAGGGACCGTCATTTGTGATTAATAGGTGACTATATAGTGTACTTCCTCCTTGATATACGATTTAAGTATTATGTGGTTTGTATTTTACTCTGCTAAACATTTTAGATAAACATTTTAAAACTTCCTGAGTCAGTGGTTATTTCAGGTGTTTGATGAAATTATGTTTTTGTATGATCTCATAAAACCCCAGTTATCAAAGGTCCATTGGTAAGTCATTACTCTTCAATCAGAAAGTAATTGGTAGCAGGGATTTTGATAAAGAGTACAACTGACACACCCAGTGGAGATTGCTAGCTAGTGTGAATGAATGGGCCCAGGTGAGTATTTAGTGTATGAATGCTTGTTGCTAGTAACCCGCTGGATCAGTTTTCTGGTAGCAATAAACTGTGTTGTAATCATAATAGAACGAGAAATACCATATTACTATATGTAGTTTATACACCATGTATAATAGAACGAGAAATACCATATTACTATATGTAGTTTAAGGTGCCAGAATAAAACCTCTAATAGTGAGGTGGGGTGCCCTGTGTCAATAATAGAAACATAGCGGCCATTATAGAATGGTTAATACAATGTTAAGTTGCCGCTATGGTTCAAATATCAATAAAATAAGACATATTCCTGATTACGTACATGGAAATATTGTTCAGCTAAACCGATTGTCAAAGTACGAGGTTGAAACTGACGGACCCGAAACACAGTGGTGAAGAGGCATAGTGCCATGCGGATGTTACCCATAGTAGTGGGTGGGTCTGTCCATCTGTGTAGTTGCTACTAATTATCAACTCAAATCTGTATCAGTAAGCCCCACACAGTGGTATTGCTGAGAGGTGGTCACAGGCCACGCCCCCTTTCTCCACCAACCTGCAAATGCGACTCTTGGTGTGCTCTTGGTTGGGGGATGAAGCCTGCTTGCCTCTTGAGGGTCCCTGGGGGCCAATTAGCCCTCCTGTTATCTCCAGTAAGCCCCACACTGCTGGATTGCTGAGAGGTGGTCAGAGGCCGCACTCTGGACCAAGAACTACCTTTCTGCAAAATTTGGTGTCATTCCGTTCAGCAGTTCGCGCTGTAGCTGCGTCAACAGTTTCCTATGGAAATTAACATGGCGAAAAAGCATTTTCTCGGCCCTGGCTTGACGAATCACCCCTAACCTTTCAAAACAAGAGCTGATGTGAGTGGGCCATTAGTTTTGAAAAATTCGCGAAGATTCGTCAACAGCGCCAAAGATCTTGGCAAAAGAAAAAACGCTTTTTAAATGGAAACAAGGTCCTAACTATAGCTACCTACTGGTTACTGCCAGTAGGTGATATATATATATATACATATATATATATATATATAGAGAGAGAGAGAGAGAGAGAGAGAAAGAGAGAGAGAGAGAGAGTGAGAGAGATAGATACAGATAGATATAAAAAAACACAGTGGCGGTTGGTTGACATAGAGTAGTTATACGTGAGTCAGAGCTTCCAAAGGAAGAACGGTTTTTGTTTTGCTAATAACTTCAGAACTTTTACGCCGTTTGACAAATATTCACAAAGCTTTCCAATAAAAATAGAGCATCAACCTAAACTCCTTCCTGGGATGTTTCAGTGTGATCCATCAAGCGGGCGCGGAGAAAAGTGGGCAGTCCCAAACGTCTTTTTCTTACATGCATTTTCCATAGAAAACATTAGACAATGATACAGAAAAAAACAGCTCAACAGAAATCCACCAAATTGGGCAGAAAGCCAGATATGTATCCAGAAAGTGTGGTTTTGTGATTTGGTATATTTCAATTAAAAAAACCTGGTTTATTATAGGCTTCGAGCCACCGTAGTGGACTCTACCGGCCATTAAAGGCCCACTCCAGCCTTTAACAAGGGAGCAAGCCTTTAATGGCCAGCAGAGCCCGCTATGGAGAGCTCTAAGCCTATTAGAACATTTCGCCTCTAGAAGGCAGAATGTTCTGATTTGTAAAATAAAGACCACACAGAGCCCAAGGGGGTTGAAATCCCCTCCGGCTCCGTGAGACCTTTGTTCACAGCTGTTGCTGTAAGCAAACATTGGAATGTTGAGGCTCCGGGCTTCTACCAGCCATATGAAGCACAGAGCACTCCATTGTCTTCAATGGAGCACTCAACATTCCAATGTTCTAATTAGACCGTGGTCTATAAAACATGTGACCTAAACAACATACATTTCAAAATTAAAAACCTTAGAGTCTATACCATTTACATTACAATTACCTTGAACTGTAAAACATTTGACTTAACCCTCATAAATTGGATGTATAAAACCTTCAAATTTATTCCATTTTAAACTAAAATTTCCTTCAGAACATAAAATAAAACAACAATTCTTCCAAAGAATGAGGCTACAACAGCCAACAACATTTTACTTCTAAAAAAGTTCTCTTAACTTCCAATCAACCCAACCTATTGCACATGCCACCTCGAAAAATTCCATATCTGATAAACAATTTACAGCTTCCGACCTGGTCAGCACTCCATATTTCCTTGAAATTGGTTTTAACCATCTCTGCCTTTCCTTTACTAAAATCAAGCAATCCAATAAAACATGCTGATTCATATATTTCATCTCCAACCCACATTTGCAAGCACCTGCGATTTCTTTTAGTCTGTTTGCAGTCTCAGCATGAGACTACAAAGGATTAAGACCAATCCTAAATCTAAAGATTTTGTACCTCATTAACACATTGGCAAATGCCGATAAATAGGGAAAAGATACATTATTTTGCTATGAATCCCAGGTGAGCATTGTGGACTTTTTTATACCAAAAATCTTTTCCCAAGGAGTTAGTCTCCATTCTTAAATGCATATATTTTTTTATATGTGCACTGGTGTTATGGTGGAGGGAGAGTCCAAGGACAAATGCTCTTCTATCATTAGTAACAAGTTTCTCAGACTCGCAGCCCATCCTAAATCACTTTTCATGATCTCATCTCTGCCATATGATGCTATTATTTCAATTCCACCCTCTAAGAGTCTGAACCAAAATCTCAGTGTAGCTCTTTCAGAGAGGCAGAACCGTAAAATGCATACACAAGTATCAGTATATATTTACTTCTTCAACCTTTGATTTCCCAAGACACCACTTAAATTATTTTGTCTTGTGCCCAAATACCATAGTCTTGGTTTCCTCCATATTAATTATTAGTTTTTTATCTATACGGTAATTACCAAAAACATTTAGGCCAATTTGGGTCCAGTCCATAATCCCTAAATCATCTGCATAAAGCAGACATGACACATGTCTACCTACTATTTTGGGGAAAAAGACGCAGATCCTGACAATTCTTTAGGTATGTCCCTTAAATAAAATGCAAATGATACGGGGGGATACACAACCCTGGCATCAACAGTTCCTTATCTTAGTCTTTTCTGACAAGTTACCATCTTTATTCAACTCCACTCTGGCCCAATAAATCCTATGGAGTTTCTTCAGGGTGCATAGTAATCCACTTGGGATCTCCAATTTATCGAGAGTATCCCACAATATCTCTCAGTTTACCCAATGAAATGCTGCCCCAAAGTCCATCAAACAACAATATAGTTTCTCTTTACAATCAACAGCCTTTCTCTCAATTGACCATAGGCTTAAGCAGTGATCCATCATAGAATGCTCTTTCTTAAAAGCTCCCTGCTCAACTGGAAACAGAGCATTCTCATCAGCCCATCCCTTCAACCACCTAAGTATAAATTTCTCATGGAATTTTGCCCCCACATCCATCAAAACTAATCATTCTATAATTCTTGGAGTCCAAGGCTTGACCTTTTGTGTGTAAGGGTGGAATGATTGCACACCTCCATTTTTCTGGTAACAAGTCTGTTAGAGTCACTAATCTAAAAACCATAAAAAAGATGGTGCTCCACCAATCAATGTTCATAGTTAACATTAGGGCTGGGAAGTTTTCGGGACTGTCTGCTCTCGTTAAAGAGAGCTTTTTTACAATGTCCCTCATGGCCCCGAAATTTATACTTACCAACAGCTTCCTGTCCACCTTGTGGACATCCACAATGATCTCATTATAACCCTTATAATATATATCTTCTAAATTTGTAATCCATGCTACGTCTTACACCATAGTTCCTATTGAGGGTTTCCAGTTCCACATCCTGCCATGTACCAGTTTCCAAAATTTCCTTACATACTTTGTGGCAATTGCTTCTAGCATTTCATCCCATTTTTCTTTATAAAACAAACTTTTTTACTCCTTAATTAATTTCTTATACTCTAATTGTAAACTACATACTTTACTTTTTATCAAACCTACCGGATCGCTCCTTAATCACTTCTATATGCTTCTTAGCATTCTCTTTTGGCAAACTAAATCAAACCACTTTTTCCAATTAAGCTCCCATTTTGGGACTTTCCCCATTGAATTTGTATTCTTCTTATGTTCAATTCTTATACAATATACACAGCTGTGATTGTCCTGTTACACCAATTCAGTATCTCACAATGCTTTAACTTCTGTTTTCCCACTTTCCAGTGGACTGAATTGTTGTAAGAACTTCCATTTCCTTATCCTCAATCCTATTTGTTACCCTTCTAGGGCAGCTGACTTCACTTATAAGCTCCTTATCCCTTTCCCACATAGACCCCAACTACATACTTGCTTGTAAAGGGAGATAATTACTACCATCAAATGTCAGTACAAAATAAATCAACAAAAAGATGAAAACTCCAAAAGGGCGCAAATATATAATCCATAGGGCATTTTAGAAACCCTACACAGAAAGTTTGGGTAGCAGGCCTACCCTATAGGAAACGTCCATTCAAACGTGTGAATCCTAAATTTTGCATTACCGCTATTAATTTTTTATTTATCTCGGAATGGCTACAAGTAGGAAAGACCACCTTGGGAATGTTATAAACACCTCCTAATTCATTATACAGGATAATATTTGGATTAATCCTAGCAAACAAATTTCTACATATCAACATCAAACCTTTGTCATTATCATTAATACTATTCTGTAGGCCATCTAAAAGACAATTCAGTTGACCCTCCTCATATAATCTTCCTTCCATATGTACATACACATTCACCTCAATGAGGCTATTGAAGTTACCTATGTTTTGGTACAGGTCAATTTTACAATTTTGCACCCACTCACATCTTGAGAATGTAAGTTTTACATTCCTTGCTGTTTTAACTGTTACTAATGTTACCAAACTGTCCAAGGGAAGTCCCGGAGTATTTATTTTGCTTTTTTCTTATTTACAAAAACCAATCAAAATTTAGTAACTCTCCACACAGCCAAGATTCTTGAATACATATTATTTGATTAGCCTTCAAAATCTCACCCAAGATCCCTGTATTAAACAGTCTTGTCAATCCATGAATCGTCCAACTCACTATCCTGAGGCTGTGTTGGGGAGGAGGATCCCCTAATTAATCACTTAATCCCATCCTCTCACACTCATACTCATCCTGAACTCTGCCTATATTATAACCCATTGACTTGCTCTCCAATTCTCTGTTGCCCGTCCTACGATTAACTATTCTGACATATATCTTCTCCGTCATATCTATTCAACTTCTACACATTTTTGACCCTTGCTCCCCTTTCCAAATGTTCTTTATTTGTTCTTGAGATAGGGGTGCATGAGTGGACATGAAGGCTAGTGTTTGTGGAATCTCCACTTCATGTTTCCATAATATTCTAATGCCTTTCTCATTTAAGTTCTGTTCTTCTTTCACTATCAAATAGATGGGAGGAGTGCCCCACCTTTGTCACTTCCCTTCCTTCCTTCGTTTTAGAAAAGCTCACCCGGCTGATATTATTAGATGAGATTGCTGGAAATACCTCGCAGTTTATAAATATCCCCATGGGGGTTCTTTATTCAACGGTCTAAATGTTGCACTTTTTCCCTTTCTTCAAGATTGTAAACATATAGCCACATATTACTGTCACTCTGTTGTCCCTTGCCCTATATTCACCATCTTCACCTTCTCGTCAACCCCTGAGTTGCACTGGGTCATTAACTTTGCTTTTCTAGGAATTAGAGCGAGTCTTGACATATCTCCCTTTCCCTTACTCGTAACTTTCCTATCTCTCTCTATCTGTACCCTTTTTCCGTTTTCATCCCCCTGTTTACCACTTTTTGGGGTTATCCTACTTTGATACCTTACAGGTGCACCAGGGCTTGAGAATCGTGGCCAGAGGGATTGACCAACAAGCTCGTGTCCAAGTCAACTCTCCCAGAGATAAGAGAAGAAGAACCCTCCCTTTCATGTCATCATTCAGAGCCCAGGGGTTCAGTTACACAAAGGGTCACTCATAGAAGCAAGAGGCAACTGCAGTCTGTTTGTTTCGTACTCATTTCTCACTGACACCACTCCCTGGACTCGTCCTTCTTGCCACCTTTGCTGCTCCGGATAACTCCTTGGTAAACTCTCCATTACATGCTTATTAACATTCTCTCCATGACGACACCACCGTGAAATGGTTATTGTGGCACTCGGTAAATTGGACTCACTGGTATCTTGGTTTCGGGAAACCCTGATTCCTCTACTGCTAAGGGGGGATTCCATAATGACCCTCAGGAGTCAACATACTAAGACCTCGGCTCCAGGGACAGGAGTAGGACTGAGAAATGGTTGCCTCCTCTCAGCAGTGAGCTTCGACGCCCGTCGTTTGTGCTTCACTTAAAAAAAAAAATTATCTTGCATTTTCCCCGGCGCACTAGAGAACCACAAATCCGCGTTTACATCCGTTGCATAGGTTTTTGCATCACAAAAACCAGCAATGTTCAATATTTTCCCTTCACTTTTTTTGGTTTCGAGGTTTGCAATCAATTCATTTGAGCAACTTAGCACTGTAATGTTTGACAAGTGCCACCCACCTCTGTCCTTCTAGTCCTTGTTTTGACATTCCTTTACTAACCACACTGTTTTATTCTGTTGATTTAAGCAGACTGACAGCACAGGCAGTTGTTGCTCTCGTGTAACTAGTAATAACCACTAGGCTTGCTTCAATAAAATAGCTTGGGTGCCACATAATCACCTTTTCTTCCAGAGACAATATTGGGAAGCTGCCAATAACACTTAGCATGCTGTGTATCAGCTTAAAATATTGTATGGTAAAATGAAAACAATATCTCATAAAACAAAATACGAATACGAAATCAAGCAATGCTTATAATGTGTGGCGTATAAAAGACTTTGTAGGACAGTGTATGACTATGAAGGAGAATTTTCAGCCAGTCTTCAATTGTCGGCTTGGCACACATCACTGATCTGATGTGTCCAGGACAACAGGATAAGGTGAAAAATGTGCATTTTTTCAGATTTCCACTGGTGCTTAATTATACGTTGCCACTGGGGGCCTTTGAAGGAAGAGTATCATCAGCCCCCAAGGAAAAGAAAGAGCGGAAATAATCTGGCTGTAGCAAGATGGAAAGGTGATAGTTGGATAGAAAACAACCTACAAACTAATCAATGCAAAGGCACAAAGAGGCCCTTATGTGAACTCAAAAGAGTGCAGCTTAAACGTTTGGCTATTAAAGATAGATAAATAATAGACACTGGGAAATTGACACTTTTTCAAGGTATTCCACTTCTGCCTCAATGAGATTTCTTCAAGCTAACGACAGATACTTCATAGATCACACCGCAGCACTATTTGCACCATTATTTGTACCAAATTTTCAACTCCCTGAACTTTGCAAGATGCCATTTTTGCACTCATCAGGCAACAAATATGTCGCATTTGCTCTTGTTAGATAAGATAAATGGTAGTGCAAAATTGCACTAGAACAGAACCGCCTATGCAATTTGAAAAGGGTAGTGCAAAATTGCACGGCCACTTGTGTAATCTGTGTACTCCAGTACCAATGTTAAACATCAGAACCACCTTTGAGCAGTGATACAGAAACTATTTTCAGAGTGAGTAGCTGAAGACTTAGCTGAGATACATGGGATGCACTAATGTCAATACAATTTTGGATCATTTATGGCTTGGGGGGCTTGCACTGATACCAATGACGTTTTGCAATGGTGTTTAGACTAAGCTATAACACTTGTAAACGGGGAAAAAACTTGATTTGTACTTGTCAGTCACTGCAAATGTTGCTATATTGAATGCAAATGCTGGTACAAAATGCACTATGACGAATGGAATTCCATCAAATGTGAAAATGTTGGGGCATTCTTAGAACTACGAGTTTTCCTCTAAAAATATGAACCAGCCCAACAGAAGCAGTGAATGAATGAGTGAGTGAAAAAATGAGTGTGTGTCAATGACATATTTCTAAATGTGCTGTCACTCGTATGCACCCCTGCACTAAATTGCAGAAGAAGCATGGAGATCTGAAAAAGCATCGAAGAGCCCAATGTGTAAGACATCAAATACATCTTGAGACTTCTTTGCCTTAATACTTTGAGGTGAATGGCAGATAATAATTTGATACCTTAATGAAAACGTACATAAAATAAAGATAAAATAGGTAAGGATTAGCATTAGGGTTAGCTAGCGATTCAATGATGATGTACTATCATAAATAAACAATTACTAACGTATTAAGTATAGTGACAAGTATTAAGGTTAAGAATCAAGCCAAGAGCCAGGGTATTCCGATTCAGTATTAGGTTTATGTACGATAAAGTATTATGATTAGCTGCAAAAAATTACATTCAAACATTAACAGTAAATGCCCAAAAGACAGAACCAAGTTAACATTATCGAGACCTATTCAGAAAGATGTAAATTTATTCACATGTAAATCTACTCCTGCCCTAGGTGTAAATCTACACATTTGTGGTAGCCACCATTTCCGAGGGTAGATTTCCACCCAACGATAGCTTTGCATGTGTACACCCCTAAAATCATGGAGTGGAGACATCTAAGAGTTAATATATGAGTGGAAAGTTATTACTAGAAACTATTGACACGTAGGTGGAGATCTCCGCTTATGGAAAAATATGGGAAAAATGAATAAAGTTTATTCATTTAAAAATATTAAAATATTTTAATGTAAAATATAAATGTAAAATAATTAAAAATAATTATTTTTAACCTATAAATATTGTTGCAGCACATTAGATCATTAAAATTAATGTTTAATATATAATTTAAATGTATTAATCATTTTATAAATTCATATTTCGTAACTGTAATTCTTTTTCATTTTTTTATTAAAAGTTTTAAAATTTAATTTAGGGAGGGCGGTGTTTGCAGCCGATCCAAGATGGCCACTTGAATATGGAGTTCTGAACCCCATCAGGCTGACAAGCTGCATCGTGTCTGTCGAGAGGCCATCTGCTGGGCAGATGTGCAGACTGGCTTTATCAGGGGAGCTGACCTGGGTCATCATTAATAGCGTGGGGGCAGGAGGGTGTCATGCAGTGTACAAGTGATGTGCAGCTCTGGCTGCCCAGCCATGGTATGGGCCGTGGGCTGCCCTCATGGCCGATGCACCATGTTGCTTTGGAACATGAGTAGTGCTCCTGCCTTCTGGACATTTGCAGAGCCTGGATCGGTGGCAGGCCCGAGGAGGAGGCACAGATCCGGTCCTGCAGCTACCGGAAGACTGGGCCTAAACCCAAGTAATTGGATATGCGTGCCCTCAGTTCACATGCATAAGAGGAGACAGAAGTGGACAGGAGAAGGGGAGACCAGTTCGCAAGTTAAGATTAAGATAGCCAATGAGCTGACCACCTTTACAATTATGCTGCTCCCAATGCTTTCCCCAACATTTATTCCTCTGCTTACATTGGACCAAGCACAATGACTGCAATTCTCCACTGTTCAAGGCCAATCTAAAGCTCCTCTGTACCAATGCCCTGTTCTATTAGAGAGACATTGACTGACAGGGGCTGCGTAGCAAGTGTTGGCAGTGGTGATGTTCTGGCACAACTGAGGAGAGACAATGTGCAAGGCAGCAGGAGACTACAATTGCACAACTCATCCCATTGTGTGATTGGTTAGTGTCAATACCATGAGAAAGGAGATACTAGACAAGGCAAACATTTGAAGCAAAAAACTTAGCGCTCAACAGAGGTGAGTGCTGCTCCAAATTGGGGGAGCCGTCCCTTCAGGCAAATGCCTCAGGCCAATGTAGCTATGAAGTCCTTGAGCTAGAGATGAATAGCTTAAGGACCATAGATGCTAAGTTAGACACTCTAACCACCCATTTAGATCATATGCAGAGCAATCTGGATCAGCAAGAACTTTGTGTAGGCGACACAGAGCAGTGCAATAAAGCGGCCACGGAGAGGTGAACAACCACAGGGAAATCATAAAACTGTTGGAGAAGTCCCTACTGTTGGTGCAAAACAAGAAAAGGATCTAGAAATTAGATCTCGCTGATGCAGCTTAGTGGTGGCAAGCCTGATGGAGTTGACAGTCATCACCAACATGGAAACTTACATGGAGAAGCTGATTCTAGAGTTTTTTGGGCAAGCTAATCTCCCCAGTATTTATGGTTGGAAGGGTGTACAGATCCCTGGGCCTAAAACACCTAGCAGGGCGCCTTGTTATTAAATCATCATGAAGACATTGTACTTTAAGGATTGAGATGTCATCTTAAGTATGGTCAGAGAAAAAGGAATAATACAACATCAGGGCTCAACCTTGTCCTTCAATTCAGATTTTACTTAACCTGTCCAATTTACCAGAAAAGCATACACCAACATTAAGAGGAAGCTCAGAGAAAGCAAAGTACAATACTCAGTGCTGCCCCCTGTGAAGTTGAGAGTCAGGTGGAATTATAAGACACACATTTTTAGTACACCCAATGAAGTTGGAAAATTCTGTAGGTGACACATAGTAAGGAACTCAACTAAACGCACAATTTGCAATTCAGGGGCGTCTAAAGCTGCTGTCATCTTCACAAATTCTGTGGAACTCAGCAACAATTATTAATGGTTTATGTGATTGAGACTATAAATGTGTCTGTTTCTTATATGGTAATGGTACCATGTATGTGATTGGACAATGGCCATCAGTTCAGACTTATAATTGTATGTAAAATGTGGGGATGATCTGCCTATGCTGCCCACTGTAGCAATGGGGCTTATCGCTAATAGCGGGTACAGGTTTCTTTGATGACCTGCTTAGTTCCACACCTGTTGAACTGATTCAAATAGTGACTATCAAGGAGTGGTTGAAAGAAGGCAACACCTGCTTCTTAGATGATATGGTAACATGAGCAGATGAGCCAATTGTTTGATGGTGAAAATATATGTCACAATATAGGTCTTTTCTGGGGAGGACAACTCCCAACCACCGCCCCATATTGTGAATCGACTTTATGAGTTTGGAAGTTGGTAAGTTAAATGTAATGATGCTTATGAGTCAATGGAATTTGCTGACTAGGACCTGAGTCAGTGGGGGGAGTTTATGTTGGGGTATTTTTTGATCCTGACTGCTGAGTTGTATGCACTCACATATTCTGTCACTATACTGTACATCAGCTCCCCTATAGCTCTATGCTGGCTATATATCGATGGATGCGCTAGCGGATAAGCAACATTATATAAAAAATAACATACTCACCTGAAAATGTAGGGGTATAAATGTTTGACAAATACAGAGGATAGTTTTAGCCTTTGCTAAATAGACATCATGGTGATATAGCAATGCTACAACAGACACATCTTCCCCCTGATAGACCTTCACATGCAAATGGGGCAGCAATATGTTCTTTACATCAGAAAGCACACACTTATGAGAGGTAGCAATTCTCATGCGAAAGACTGCCAATTTTAATGTAGTGATACTGTTGCCAACGTATGTGGCTCTTCTATTACAATACAAGGATGGTTCATGGATTACTTAACAACATTTATTAACATTTACGGCCTAACCCTGATACAGTCAGCACCCTGGATAAAATTTTCAACACATGCATTCGCCTGGGTGCATGCAACATCATACCCTTCCCCACCATTCCAATTCGATCTTTGCTCATGCCAGACCAAACCAAAGCTCTACATTCTTTTGTGGTGATGCCACACATCTTCCTCTTTTTATGACAACACAATGTTTATAATTACAATTAACAGTTCTAGTCATTGAATTTACTCACATTAAATTAGACAAGGTACACTTCCCACATCCTACCCTTAATAATACATAACATTTATAAACAACATTTACTGCTAAAATACAAAACACTTATGTACTAGCATTACCTACATTTACTATACCATTCTAAATTCAATATTCAGAACTACATCCTATTATGATCTATCCCATACCACAATTCTCCAGATGGACCGGAGCCCTTTTACGCCTTTCACTTCGCCTCAGCACATTATTTTGCTGCACCTGGAAAGCATCATCCTCTTCTCGTTTACACTCGATAAGATCATGTCAGATTCCTTCTAATTCCACACTACCATCGCTTCCCATCATTAAACCCCCACATTCATTCACACATTCCACAAAAACCCTTTCAGACTTAAGTCTCTCATTTTTGCACACCGCCACATGACGTAGGCTCCATATCTTTCCATCCTCTAATTGGAAAGTACTTCCCAATACTTTACTAATCTTTAACGGTTCTGACACTCAGCCAGGCAAGCTTAAATCCAGTGGAAAAGTGAACAAGGGACCCACGTCTCGGCATACCCTGGCAACTTAGAGCGAACAAAGCAAACACAAGTAGATGATAGACAGAGTGCTGAAACTTTTCAGACACTCTCCCCCATGCCGTGCTCTCCATGCCACTGGAGTCAAGCTAGCCTGGCTGATGAGGGGTGAAACCCCGAAGCCGGTCCTAGGATGCTTGTTTTCCAGTCCAGGGAGAGCCTGGCCTGGCGGTTCGAGCTGGACTGTTCTCATGGGGAAGAGGGTCAAGACTGATTTGCATATGGCTGGTTTTAAACTGGAATGGCACGGGGAGCAAAACAACTTTGGATTTAGGCCCAGATCTCTGTACTGGGGTGAATGTTTGACCTTGCTCAACATTCTATCCATCAATTGTTCTTTTTACATATATGAAGCATATATGTCATAATCCACTTGTCCTTCCCCTTCTTCTGAGCCAAAACTGCACCAATGCCATAACCACTGGCATCCACTGAAATAATGCAGTCAACATTAATTTCAAATGGTTTCAAGCTGGGACCTTGCAAAATCTCTTCCTTGAGGCATTCAAAACAATTTGTTTGCTCCTGTCCTCACTCAAATTTTCGAATTCTGTAAGGCCCAAAAAGGACATCAATTGCTCCTTGCAAGTTGGTTCAGGAGCATTCAATATTGCCTCCACCTGACCAAGTTTAGGACGTATACCATCTTTAGAAATGTCATGGCGCAAGTACTCTACCTGGTCTTTTCAAAACTTACACTTCCCACTCTTTACTGTCAAACCCTTGTCTCACAAGATTGATAATACGATTCAAAATCTCATCATTAGTGATTTTTGCCTTCCTAAATACTAAAATCTCATCTTGGAATACTCTTGCCGCTTCCACTTTATCCAACAATTTTGTTATTAATATTATTGTTATGGAAGTCTTGTTTTTCTTAATGCTGGATGAAGATATTGACCATTTACAAAACACATACCGCAGCTCAATTAAAATTGGATTGTTGTATAATTTTGTTTCATTAGTGGTTAGTATCTCTTTCTCATCACACTTCTAACTATAGAAAGGTTAAGTCCGGAGACTGACAAATATGCTGCAGGTGTATTAATCAGACTCTTTAACTCCTACCCGATGACCCATTTCAAGGTTGATCACCACTTCTGTGTCTGTTTTTTGTCTCATCCTTGGAATCTGGCCAAAGATTACCTCCCAAGGCATCATACGATGCGTACTACCTTTTCTATTAAATAAGCATTATGTGATGCCTTCTCTGAAACTCTGAGGGGCAGATTTACAAGCCCCTTGCGTCACTTTTTGTGATGCAGGGGCGGTGTAAAAATGCGCCTATTTAAAACGTGAAGCATCTAGGGAGATGCATCACGTTGTAAAGCCCTGCGTCACATTATACCTGCGTCAGGTATAATGTATGCAGGGTGGGCGTTCCCACGCAAAAAAGCCTCGTAGAAGGTACGCAGTGAAATCTACAAGATTTCACTGCGCCACTTCTAGGACGCCACTGCGTCAAAACCTTACGCCTGCTTCAAGCAGGCGTAAGGAGTGACGCAGAACAATGAGGATAGGCTTCCCCATGTATTGCTGGAGTTGCGTCGTGCTTGCGACACGACTCCAGCAATACGTGACTTTTGCGCCAACAGATGCGTCAGAATTTCTGACGCATCTGTCAATCCTTGAGCCATGGTGCGCCGTATTGTAAATACAGCAAAACCAAAGGGGATGATGGACGGAGTGTTGAACATTGCAAGCACTCACCACCAGTCAACTGATCTGGGTTTAATCCATCATCATTCTTTAGCTCACTCCGCCACCCCAGTTCAGACATGGCCATATGCAAATTAGTCTGACCCTGTGCCTCATGGGAACAGTCCAGCCCGAACTGCCAAGCCATGTCTTCCCTGGACCGGAAACAAGCATCCTGGGATCGGTTTCTGGCTTACAACCGTCATCAGCCAGGCTATCTTGAATCCAGTGGCAAAGTGAGCAAGGGACCCACGTCTGGGCATACCCTGCCAACTTAGGGCGAACATAGCAAAACCAAAGGGGATGATGGACGGAATGTTGAACATTGCAAGCACTCACCCCCAGTCAACTGATCTGGGTTTAATCCATCATCATTCTTTAGCTCACTCCGCCACCCCAGTTCAGACATGGCCATATGCAAATTAGTCTGACCCTGTGCCTCATGGGAACAGTCCAGCCCGAACTGCCAAGCCATGACTTCCCTAGACCGGAAACAAGCATCCTGGGACCGGTTTCTTTCTTACAACCGTCATCAGCCAGGCTATCTTGAATCCAGTGGCAAAGTGAGCAAGGGACCCACGTCTGGGCATACCCTGCCAACTTAGGGCGAACATAGCAAAACCAAAGGGGATGATGGACGGAGTGTTGAACATTGCAAGCACTCACCCCCAGTCAACTGATCTGGGTTTAATCCATCATCATTCTTTAGCTCACTCCGCCACCCCAGTTCAGACATGGCCATATGCAAATCAGTCTGACCCTGTGCCTCATGGGAACAGTCCAGCCCGAACTGCCAAGCCATTTCTTCCCTGGACCATAAACAAGCATCCTGAGACCGGTTTCTGGCTTACAGCCGTCATCAGCCAGGCTATCTTGAATCCAGTGGCAAAGTGAGCAAGGGACCCACGTCTGGGCATACCCTGCCAACTTAGGGCAAACATAGCAAAACCAAAGGGGATGATGGACGGAGTGTTGAACATTGCAAGCACTCACCCCCTGTCAACTGATCTGGGTTTAATCCATCATCATTCTTTTGCTCACTCCGCCACCCCAGTTCAGACATGGCCATATGCAAATCAGTCTGACCCTGTGCCTCATGGGAACAGTCCAGCCCGAACTGCCAAGGCATGTCTTCCCTGGACCGGAAACAAGCATCCTGGGACCGGTTTCTGGCTATTCAGCTGTCATCAGCCAGGCTAGCTTGAATCCAGTGGCAAAGTGAGCAAGGGACCCACGTCTGGGCATACCCTGCCAACTTAGGGCGAACATAGCAAAACCAAAGGGGATGATGGACGGAATGTTGAACATTGCAAGCACTCACCCCCAGTCAACTGATCTGGGTTTAATCCATCATCATTCTTTAGCTCACTCCGCCACCCCAGTACAGACATGGCCATATGCAAATTAGTCTGACCCTGTGCCTCATGGGAACAGTCCAGCCCGAACTGCCAAGCCATGTCTTCCCTGGACCGGAAACAAGCATCCTGGGACCGGTTTCTTTCTTACAACCGTCATCAGCCAGGCTATCTTGAATCCAGTGGCAAAGTGAGCAAGGGACCCACGTCTGGGCATACCCTGCCAACTTAGAGCGAACATAGCAAAACCAAAGGGGATGATGGACGGAGTGTTGAACATTACAAGCACTCACCCCCAGTCAACTGATCTGGGTTTAATCCATCATCATTCTTTAGCTCACTCCGCCACCCCAGTTCAGACATGGCCATATGCAAATCAGTCTGACCCTGTGCCTCATGGGAACAGTCCAGCCCGAACTGCCAAGCCATTTCTTCCCTGGACCATAAACAAGCATCCTGAGACCGGTTTCTGGCTTACAGCCGTCATCAGCCAGGCTATCTTGAATCCAGTGGCAAAGTGAGCAAGGGACCCACGTCTGGACATACCCTGCCAACTTAGGGCAAACATAGCAAAACCAAAGGGGATGATGGACGGAGTGTTGAACATTGCAAGCACTCACCCCCAGTCAACTGATCTGGGTTTAATCCATCATCATTTTTTAGCTCACTCCGCCACCCCAGTTCAGACATGGCCATATGCAAATAAGTCTGACCCTGTGCCTCATGGGAACAGTCCAGCCCGAACTGCCAAGCCATGTCTTCCCTGGACCAGAAACAAGCATACTGGGACCGGTTTCTGGCTTACAGCCATCATCAGCCAGGCTATCTTGAATCCAGTGGCAAAGTGAGCAAGGGACCCACGTCTGGGCATACCATGCCAACTTAGGGCGAACATAGTAAAACCAAAGGGGATGATGGACGGAGTGTTGAACATTGCAAGCACTCACCCCCAGTCAACTGATCTGGGTTTAATCCATCATCATTCTTTTGCTCACTCCGCCACCCCAGTTCAGACATGGCCATATGCAAATCAGTCTGAACCTGTGCCTCATGGGAACAGTCCAGCCCAAACTGCCAAGCCATGCCACTGGATTCAAGCTAGCCAGGCTGAAGAAGGGTGACATACCCTGAAACCGGTCCCAGGATGCTTGTTTCCGGTCCAGGGAGGACCTTACCTGGCAGTTCGGTCTGGACTGTTCCCCTGGGGCACAGGGTCAAGACTGATTTGCATATGGTTGGGTCCAAACTGGGGTGGCGTAGTGGGCAAAAGAACGATGGATTTAACCCAGATCTTTTGACTGGGGGAGAATGTTTGCATTGTCAGCATTCCGTCCATCATTTGTTTGCTGTAACACTTTTCGCCCTAAGTGGGATGGGTATGCCCAGACGTGGGTCTCTTGCTCACTGTGCCACTGGATTCAAGCTAGCCTGGCTGAAGAAGGGTGACATACCCTGAAACCGGTCCCAGGATGCTTGTTTCCGGTACAGGGAGGATCTGGCCTGGCAGTTCGGTCTGGACTGTTCCCATGGGGCACAGGGTCAAGACTGATTTGCATATGGCTGGGTCCAAACTGGGGTGGCGTAGTGGGCAAAAGAACGATGGATTTAGCCCAGATCTTTTGACTGGGGAAGAATGTTTGCATTGTCAGCATTCCGTCCATCATTTGTTTGCTGTAACACTTTTCGCCCTAAGTGGGATGGGTATGCCCAGACGTGGGTCCCCTTGCTCACTGTGCCACTGGATTCAAGCTAGCCTGGCTGAAGAGAGTGACATACCCTAGAGCCGGTCCCAGGATGCTTGTTTCTGGTCCAGGGAGGACCTGGCCTGGCAGTTCGGTCTGGACTATTCCCATGGGGCACAGGGTCAAGACTGATTTGCATATGGCTGGGTACAAACTGGGGTGGCGTAGTGGGCAAAGAGCGATGGATTTAACCCAGATCTTTTGACTGGGGAGAATGTTTGCATTGTCAGCATTCCGTCCATCATATGTTTGCTGTAACACTTTTCGCCCTAAGTGGGATGGGTATGCCCAGACGTGGGTCCCATACTCACTGTGCCACTGGATTCAAGCTAGCCTAGCTGAAGAAGGGTGACATACCCTAAAACCAGTCCCAGGATGCTTGTTTCCGGTCCTGGGAGGACCTGGCCTGGCAGTTCGGTCTGGACTGTTCCCATGGGGCACAGGGTCAAGACTGATTTGCATATGGCTGGGTCCAAACTGGGGTGGCGTAGTGGGCAAAAGAACGATGGATTTAACCCAGATCTTTTGACTGGGGAGAATGTTTGCATTGTCAGCATTCCGTCCATCATTTGTTTGCTGTAACTCTTTCGCCCTAAGTCGGATGGGTATGCCCAGACGTGGGTCCCTGCTCACTGTGCCACTGGATTCAAGCTAGCCTGGCTGAAGAAGAGTGACATACCCTGAAACCGGTCCCAGGATGCTTGTTCTACGGTCCAAGGAGGACCTGGCCTGGCAGTTCGGTCTGGACTGTTCCCATGGGGCACAGGGTCAAGACTGATTTGCATATGGCTGGGTCCAAACTGGGAGTGGCGTAGTGGGCAAAAGAACGATGGATTTAACCCAGATCTTTTGACTGGGGGAGAATGTTTGCATTGTCAGCATTCCGTCCATCATTTGTTTGCTGTATTGTAAATACGGCGCATCCATGGTGGCGCAAGGGTTTCGCAGGTAAAGTGACGCATCTTTACACTTTCTTCTAAATCTGCCCCTGAATCTGTTGGCCACAACAGAGTGAAACCCTCAGTAATACTAGTTGTTCTGAAGGACAAACTTTGTTATGCCGGCTAATCCTAGTTCATATCCAGCTGGCATGTCTGAGTTTTATTAGTTCTTGCCAGGAACATTAGAGTTTGGTTTCTTGGTATCTTGCCTTCTTAGAGTTTTCCAGTGGTTGAACCTTTGCTCTCTCCCATAGCTTACTGTAGTTCACTGGCTGTGTGGTTTTTGGCCCATTTTTGTCTGCCAATTACTTTACTGTAATGCAGCTGAGAATATCAGCGTCAGCCCATAATCAGTGTTTTTATCCCTTATTCCATGTGCAGGTTGGAGCAGATGAAACTTTACCTTTTGGTGCACCTTTAACTGTGGAATTAGGTTGAGCTTCCCAATTGCAGGTAGTCTGGCAGTTATTGCGCTGCCATTTGCTGATATGTTGGTGTTCAACCTCAGTGAGGAACGCATCTTGCTCCTTTTTGTGTTGTTTTTGCTTCAGAAATCATGAGCTCTGCCACATTGAATATTTTTTCCTCCATTACTGTCTTCGAGAACATTATGGTGAATGGAAACCTAGCTGATGGTGTTCCTGGTGCACCCTGTGCATTAAAAGTGTGCTCTAGAAAGGTTAGCACAAGTGTCTTCTTTTTTGCGGATCTGCTTTTATGCCCTCATATAGTTAGGACTCTGCTGAGGAGTAGGGACATGTGGATTTTGCTTGGATGTCTTGTCATTAAATTGCTTCCCTCGCCACACAGCTCCGCCTCGTAGCTGTTACCCCCTGAACCTTCCAGGTACTGAGCTCGAGGCCATGATCCTTGGTGGTCCAGTTGAGTTGGGAGCATCTCTGCTCTCCTGCTGTTCTCTGCCCTCTGTTTTTCTGCTTTCTGCCTTTTTACTCGTCTACTCTTTTTTCTCCTTCCTTTTTATTTATTTATTGCTTTTCTTATCTATTTTTGCTTTTTTTAACCTTTCTATTTCTCCTCTTTTTTGCGCCTTTGTTCCCTTTCCGTACCCTTGACACTGCTTGCCCCCGTTGCCCCGCCCACCTCTAGTGCTATTTTCCCACTTCCTGCCTCCCAGCTGTCCAATCCTCCCCAAACACTACTTAATGGTGGCCGCTGTGCGGTGAAGGAGTGATCTTACTGACCTTGTCAGTAAATTGCTTCCCTCGCAGCACAGCTCTGCCTGGTAGCTGTTGCCCCCTGACCCTTCCAGGTCCTGAGTTCAAGGCCCTGATCCCTGGTGGTCCAGTGGGGAGAATCTCTGCTCTCTGCCCTCTGCTTTCTGACTTTTTGCTCCTCTGTCTTTTTTCACTTTCCTTTTTATCTATTTTATCATTTCCTTATCTATTATTGCTATTTACACTTTCTCTTATTTCCCCTCTTTTTTGCACCCTTTTTCCTTTTCTATGCCCTTGCTGCTGCTCGCACTCCGTGGCCCCGCCCACCTCCATGTCCGTTTTCCCACTTTCCACATCCCAGCTGTCTAGCCCTCCCCAAATGCTACTTAATGGGGCCAATGTGCAGTGAACGAACGATCTTACAGACATTGTCTGCAAATTGCTTCCCTCGCGGCACAGTTCTTCCTGGAATCTGTTGCTCTCTGACACTTCCAGGTCCTGAGTTCGAGGCCTTGATCTCTGGTCCAGTGGGGAGCATCTCTGCTTTGTTGCTGACTCTGCCATCTGTTTTTCTGCTTTCTGCCTTTTTGCTCCTCTGCTCTTTATTCATCTTCCTTATTAGGTCGAGCCTAGAGTCAGCACGCATGCGCTGCTTTGCGAGACTTGTTGTAGTGGAGTAGGGAATAGAGGCCCCGCCCACTCTCCGCCCATTGTTGCCATTGGCTTGTGTCATTGTCCTTCCTAAATGCTGGCTTCTGATTCATAAATTGGCTTGTTAGTCCCTCCTTAGTGCCGCTTCGTCTTCATTTGTCACCTCCCATGGCGACTGGGCCTTTTACTTCGGTTGTTACACGGGATGCTTTATTTAGTCTGTAAACACTATTTTCTTTATTGAAAATTGAAATTCTCTTCATGCAAGCACAACGTGTTTGAATGTGAGCAAAGCATGTTGTGCCTACAGTAAGCAGCCGGGACAATGGTGGCCGCTTCTTTCCAATGCCATTATTGCATTGCAAATATTTTTTTTTTTAACCGGCCTTTCATCACGCAATCCGTTTCCCGCCACCTTGGAATTGTGTAAGTCTAACACTGTGCTCGCTTAAGGATTATAATGTCTAAATCAAGCATGGGTTTCTAGTATTACTTTTATATTTTTCAACATATTATACTAAACATTATTTTGAAATAAATGTACTCGATTTTACCTGAACAGTGTTTTATTATTTTTATTTGTTAATTAAGCCAGGATGTACTCGTTTCATCTCTATTCTTTAAGCCAAACTTGTGGTTTTTAGGTATTGAGTCCATTTAGTGCTGAATAGATGCAACTTTTCTAGCCTGTTTACTTTATATCTAAAACATTTGAAGATGTCCGCTTTGTTTGCTCACAGTTGACGAAAGAGCGCTTGCTCCCACGCTCGTCCTTTTTTTGTTTCTGTGCTCTGAATGGCCGGGCGCCTTAGGCTGGTACACAGCCTAGTAACATCTCATTCAATCAAAGGACGGCGATAGAAGAATGCGATCTAGAACCAGTATACGTGTCAATTTGGCTATAAGTGAGATCAGAGGGAAAAATGGGAGACCATATTTGCTATATTTAGGTTTTTTTTAAGGCGGAGAAAGCAAAAATATCATAATTTTTAGGGTAGGAAATTGGGGGGCCCCTACCTTAACTGGGAGTGTTATTATTAGGACCAGCTGGACTCTTAACTTTATTTTTGTCATTCTGTTCATTCTGTATATTTTGATCGTAGCCCTCCGAAGTGACCAAGGTGACTGGAGGTGCCAAATGAAACTCCCCCAAAAATAATTTAACTGGTCTTACAATTCAGACATTGGGTGTGGGGCTGCAGAACCCAGTGGCTCTTTTGGCACTTCACAGTAATGCGCATACATAGACATTCACAATTGCTTTTTAAACATTATCTTTTGATCCAAACTAGTAAGTGTCACCACTGTGGACACTTGTATCTTCAGATCTCTGCCAATTTATAATTCAACTATAAGCCATATCATTTTAGGTAGAAACAAGTCTCTTTATTTTTTTGGTCGAGGCTGGGCAGCGCATGCGCTGCTCTGCGGCATGCTGTATTGGAGTTTGGAATAGAAGCCCTGCCCACTCTCCGCCCATATTTGTCATTGGCTTGTGTCATTGTCCTTCGTAAATGCTGGCTAGGCTTGTTAGTCCCTCCTTAGTACCACCTTGTCTTCATTTGTAACCTCCCATGAAGACTAGCCCTTTTACATCGGTTGTTACACGGTGTGTCTTTTTAAGTCCATAAGCACTATTTTCTTTAATGAGTTTCTCCTACTGCAGGCACGACATGCTTTCCTGCAACATTCAGCACGCCATGTGCGCTTTCATTTTCCGAGCAGCCTGGGACAATGGCGGCCGCTTCTTTGAATATGTCTCGCATTTACAAGAGTTTGAGCTATTGGCATTGTAAAGGACAATGCATTTTTTGCATTTGTTAATTAGCAAAAAAGATAAAAGGCATTGTCATTTACAATGCCAATAGCTTAAACTCTCGCAAATGCGAGACCTATTGCATTGCAAATGCTTGTTTATCTATTTATTGCTTTTCTTATCAATTATTAGTTTTTTTCTCCTTCTGTTATTTCTCCTCTTTTTTGTGCCTTTTTTCCCTTTCTGTGCCCTTGCCACTGTGCGTCCGCGTGCAGCAGGTGCATCAAAGGCAAGCCCATCTGCACCCTTTCCACCCCTGGACCACGCCCAGAGCCACAGACCCTGGTCCTAGGACCATCCACCGCTTTGACTTCAGCACCCTCCAGGCCCTCAACACCGGACGTTCCACTGCCTGCCACCTTGCATTACCGAAGAACACCCAAGGCCCATTCACCTGCCACTACTGCAACTGCACCTTTGCCTGCCTCTGCACAGCACATCCCAACAACTGCACAACCCTCAAGAGCTGGACACAACCTCCTCAAATGCATCCTACTCAACACCTGCTCCCTCAAAACGCTGTTGAGATCCAGGACCTGCTCGACTCAATCTCCCTCGACGTTGCCTTCTTTACGGAAACCCCCGGACATCGCAACCACCATCCCTGACGGCTACAAAATCATCCACAAGCACCGCATTAACCGACCGGGAGGAGGCATTGCCATCGTACACAAAAACACACTCTACCTCACAACCAGCTCTGAGGACCACTCACCCGACATGGAGCACCTCCACTTCCAGATCCAGACCAACCCAAACACCACCATCTGCGCCACCCTCGTCTACAGACCTCCTGGACCTCGCCCCCCCTTCAGCTAAGCCATAGCCGACTTCATCGATCACCATGCTCTCGCCTCAATGGACTACATCCTCCTCTGTAACCTCAATTTCCACCTGGAAAACCTCGACGATAACAACACCTCATCCCTACTGGAGAACCTCGACACCATCTGACTCAAACAACTGGTCACAAATCCAACCCACTCAGTACGACATATGCTCGACCCCATCTTCTCCGCAAGCAACAACACCTCCGTCAGCCACACCTCCAGCCACACTGGACTGACCACCACTGCGTCCACTTCTCCTTCACCAAACCCACTGTGAGCCACCACACCCACTACGATCTTCACAGAAGTTGGAACAAGGTCACTAAAAACCAGCTCACCACCTTCCTCCGCAAAACCCAACCACCGACATTCACGGATGCCAACACCTCAGCACACAACCTCCATTGCTGGATCTCCAACTGCGCCAACACACTGGCTCCCCTCAGGAAACCCTCAGACAAGCAGACCTCCAAGAAAGCCAGCTGGTTCTCCCCCACCCTCCAAGAGTCCAGGTGCACCTGCAGATGGCTCAAGCAAAGATGGAGGAACAGCAAGATCATGGCAGACCACGCAGCCTTCAAAACCGCCGTCACCGCCCACCACCACCTAATCAGAACTACAAAGAAAGCAGCCATCTTGGAATGCATCAACGCCAACGCACACAACAGCAAAGAACTCTTCGCTGTGGTCAATGAATTCACCAAACCCAGCACAGAAACAGCAGACATTCCCCCCTCTCAAGACCTCTGTGACAACCTCGCCACCTTCTTCCACCGCAAGATCAAGGAGATCCATGACACTTTCGCAACCCAAGACCCATCCACCCCACTTGCAATCACCGCACCCAATGGCTCCAGAACCCAGCAGACCATGCCCAACTTGACCACCCGCACCTCTGATGAAACCATCAGGATCATGAAGAGCATCCACTCCAGAGCCCCCTCGTTTCCTGCCCTCACCACATCTTCAACAGAGCCAGCACCTCCATCACACCCGAACTCTGCTGCACCATCAACTGCTCCATTGAGTCCGCCACCTTCCCGGAAGACAGGAAGCATGCAGAGATTAATCCCCTGCTGAAGAAACCCTCTGCCGACCCAATGGACCTCAGGAACTACAGACTCATCTCTCTGCTCCCCTTCCCAGCCAAAGTTATCGAGAAAGCCATCAACGCCCAACTCTCCGAGTTCATCGAAACAATCCACATCCTGGACCTCTCCCAATTGGGCTTCAGAAGCAACCACAGCAGAGACTGCTCTCCTCGCCGCTACGGATGACATCCGCACCCTCCTCAACCGAGGCGAAACTGCTGCCCTCATACTCTCCTCCTGGACCTCTCAGCCACCTACGACACCGTCTCCCAACACACCCTCAGCGCACGACTCCCCGGTGCCCGAATCCACTACAAAGCCATAGAATGGATCCGCTCCTTCCTCACCAGCCAAACACAGAGAGTCAGACTTCCAGCGTTCAACTCAGAACCCACAGAGATTAGCTGTGGAGTGCCTCAGGGATCCTCCCTGAGCCCCAACCTCTTCAACATCTACATGGCCTCACTTGAAGCCATCATCAGAAGCCACAGACTCAACATCATCTCCTACATCGATGACACCCAGCTTATTCATTCCCTCACAGACGAACCCACAGCCTCTAAGAGAAACTTCCACAACAGGACGAAGTCAGTCGCCACCTGGACGAAGGACAGCTGCCTCAAGCTTAACTCAGACAAGATTGAAGTCCTCATCCTGGGCTCCACCCCCTCTGCCTGGCATGACTCCTGGTGGCCCACAGCGCTCAGAACCCCCCCAGACCCACGGACCACGCACAAAACCTCGTCATCATCCTGGACTCCTCACTCTCGATTAACTGCCAAATCAATGCCGTTTCATCCTCCTGCTTCCACATGCTCTGCCTGCTTTGTAAGATCTTCAAGTGGATCCCCATTGAGTCCAGGAAAACGGTCACCCATGCGCTCATCAGCACCAGACTCGAATACGGCAATGCACTCTACGCCTGCACCTACCAGAAACTCCAAAAGAAACTACAGAACATCCAGAACTCCTCCTCCAGACTCATCCTGGACATCCCATGCCACAGCCAAATCATCGGCCACCTGAGAGACCTTCACTGGCTACCTATCAACAAAAGAATTACCTTCAAGCTCCTCACGCATGCCTGCAAAGCACTCCACAGCGCTGGACCTGCATACCTCAACCACCGCCTCTCCTTTTACACTCCCACCAGACATCTACACTTCGCCCAACTGGCCCTGGCCACCATCGCATAGATCTGTAAGACCACGGCTGGAGGAAGATCCTTCTCCTACCTTGCAGCGAAGACCTGGAACTCCCTGCCTCTGCACCTCAGGCAATCACCTTCGCTGCTGCGATTCAGGAAGGACCTCAAGACTTGGCTCTTTGAATGAACTGCAGACCCGCCCCCCCTCAGCACCTTGAGACCCTCATGGGTGAGTAGTCACGCTGTATAAGAAACCTGATTGATTGATTGATTGATTGGTAATCTTCATTATACCGAATTCAAACTTTCCCATGACAGTCCTACAGTTCCCCCTACCCTCGGTGTCTTCCTCCACTTGTAAACTGATTGTGCAGTGAGGGTGAACCCAATTTATAAGTTATGGAGTAAACGCTACACCTTTGGTTTAACTTAAATGGCAAACCTGGTGCTAGTTTTTAGTAACTGCCAAGTTTCCCAGGTTTGTGAGTGACTAGCTAGTCCAGTCCCATCTTAGAAATCTGGGACTTGAGGTCCTGGTTGTATACTGGGTTAAATAAGACTACAAATCCCAGAATTCTTTTGTTTTAAAAAAACAGCACTGGTCTAACTAGTCACGCAATGACCTGAGAAACCTGGCACCTCTATGAATCGCATGTGACTTTGTCACGTGACCCATGGGGACATTGTCGTCGTCCCTAAGTTAGCATGAGCAAGCTGCAGACTGTCCGCTGCTTTGCACACGTTACTTTATGAGTTCATTTTGCAAATGCTTTTTGATATTTTCACATGAGAACCCGCTGTTGTGTTCACGCTTTTCAGGTTCCTGGGATTTAGTCTGAACTTTGTGAACAAGGTCGAACAACAATGCCCCTTGTTATTCTGTTCTGGTCATGCCCTAGCACCTAGACAAAACATACAGATGCAGCTGTTGTTTGGGAATACGCACTTTGGTCTTATTGGAATGCAAGGATAGGTAGCACACACTTGGAGAGGGACCTTTCCGGGGAGAAGAGCATGACAGCACCTATGATGTAGAACTACCTTCTATAGACTGAGGTACAGGGTCTGCAAATAACACCCAAAGATCTTCTAATATATAATCATCCTGCGTCTGTGCAAGGGGAGGGAGCTTAGGCTACACTGTCTCTCACTATGACAGCTCCTTTTATGATCTACGGATTACTTGCTATGCTGATCGTATTTGTGTTATACATTTTTCTGCTTATTGTGGCACGTATACTGCATATTAGAGCACGTTAGTTAAAATAAATATTTTGAACTTGTTCGTGTCTCTCTCAGATCTTATTGTGGACAAGTACAAGAGTGTGAGCGAAAGGGTGTGTCTTGTAATGGCGATTCCTCAGAGAGTCAGGAGTGTTGTGTTCTGGGGTGTCTAATCACTTGTTCCTCTGTAAGTGAGTAGGAGGGCAAGTGAGACACTATAGCTAGTTGGTCCTGGGCTCATGGGTACTAAGGTAGTAGGATGACTCAGTCCCTATATACTAAGGTCCCATAATCCTACGCATAGTTCTGTGTTTATGTTTATGGGATTTGTAACACGCACAGCTACTCAAAAGAGTGTCCCGGCGCGAGCCAGTGGAGAGCGGAGCAAAGGAGAAAGCAAATGAGAAATCAAGTTAGATAAAAAGGAAGGTCTTAAGTCTCTCCCTAAAGAGTTTAAGATCCTGAATGTTGCGTAGTTCCAGTGGGAGTTGGTTCCAAGCCACGGCTGCTCTATAGGCAAAGGAGCTGCTGCCCACCCTTTTCAGGTGGAACATAGGGACGTGGGCCAAAAGCAACGTGGATGAGCGAAGCTGCCTTGAAGAGACATAGAACCTGAAACGCTTTCTCAAGTAGATAGGGCTAAGCCCATAGAGAGCTGCATGTGCCAAGATCAAGGACTTGAAAGTCACCCTCTCTTTTAGGGCAGCCAGTGTAAATTACGCAGACGTTGCCTAACGCTGGTCTCTTTAGGAATGTTAAGGAGTGTTCTGGCCGCAGCATTCTGCACTACCTGAAGCTTGTTCAGTAGGTAGCCGGGCAGCCCTGTGTAAAAGGCATTAGCGTAATCAAGGCGCGAAGTTATCAGTGCACGGATGACATTTTCTTTTCCGGGATGGGGAGAAACGGGAGAAATTTTCTAATGACTTCAAGGTGCCAAAGCATAACCCCATTAAATTCTTAATCTGAGGGCTAAAGCTCAACTTTTCATCGAACCAGATCCCTAAGTTCTTCGTGGGTTGGCCCTCGGGGGTAGGCATAGGGGACTCTTCTGACCAGAACGAGTTTAAAAACTGTGGGGGAAAGTTCCAGAAGAGAAGAATCTCGTTTTTTTCCTCGTTGCATTTTAACTGGGCAGAAGAGAGCCAGCAAAAGACAGCTGACAGGCAGGATTTAACAGGGGAGGTGGAAGAGTAATTTTTCTTCTAAGTGAAAAGGAGCTGCATGTCATCAGCGCCGCCGAGGTCTTCTGCTATTTGAATAAGGGGTGACATAAATGTTGAAGAGCAGAGGGCTCAATATATAGACCCTTGTGGTACCCCTGTGGTCAGAACCTGGGGAGAGGCTGAATATGGAAGAGTCCAGATTTGCTGCATTCTGCTCTACAGATAGGATTGCAGCCACCGCCATGCAGACGCTGATACTCCAATTTCCTGGAGACGAGCCAGGAGCAGGGAATGCGGCATGGTGTCAAACGCGGTCGACAGGTCTAACAGGACCAGTGCAACTCTGCTTCCTGCATCTAAAGTTTCCCAGATGGCTTCAGAGACTTCTACCAAAGCAGGTTCAGTGCTATACAAGGCTCTGAAGCCAGATTGGGCCGGGTGGAGAAAGCCATGTTGTTTGACATACTCAGACAGCTGTTTGTTAACCAGCTTTTTGCTCACTTTTGCCAGAGCAGGGAGGAGGGAGATAGGGCGATAGCTGGAGGTGATATTAGGGTCAAGCGATGGTTTTTTCAGCAGAGGGACGATTTTTGCTTGTTTCCAGGCTAGTGGTACAGTGGCTGATGTTAAAGATAGGTTAAGTAGTATGTTCAGCTCTGGGTTAATTACCTCTGAGGCCCTGGCTAGCAATTTGGCCAGGCAGGGATCAGCAGGCGAGCCGGATTTAAGGTAGCAGAGGACTGCTAAAGAGTCCTGCCTAGATATAGCATCGAAAGCTAGCAGAGTAGCTGAAGTGGCAGGGGGCGACCGACCGGGAGGAGTGCTCAAAGCTGGCTGGCTATTACCAGTATCAAAATCTGATTGAAGTGCACGGACCTTGTTGATGAAGAAACTAGAAAGTTCCTCACACCAGGCGAGCGATGGGGAGTGGGTGCTAGACTCCGATTTCTGGGAGAGAAAGCTTTGAACAATGTTAAAAATTTCTTTGGCATTGTTACCCGAGTGGGAAATATGCTCCACGTAATATAGACTTTTAGCATGAGCAATAGAGGCATAGTACAACTTTTGAGCCTGTCTTGGGGCTGTCCTAGATAAAGGACAGTACTCCTGTCACCATTTGCGTTCTAGTCTTTTGTAATGCTGTTTTTGAGCTTTCAGGGAACAGGAAAACCATGGTTTGGGAGGAGGGTTCCTAGGACTCCTGCGTCTGGTATCGGGGGTAAGGTGCTCTATGGCCTGGTGAATCCAGTTAGTGAAATTTTCTAGGGCTTCATTCAGATCATTGGCTATAGCCGGGCGCGATTCCGCTAGGGCAAGACTGAAGGCCACCGGGTCAATTCTATGGGTTGGTATCCTCTGGTGTCCAGAGCAGGACCAAGCCAACTTGGGTTTATTTTGGGCTTGCCAAGAAAAATGGATCAAGAAATGATCTGACCAGGTTACCGGTAGGGAATTCACAACTGTAATCGGGAAGTTGGAAGAGATCAGATCCAGCATATGTCCGCCCCGGTGGGTAGGTGAGCTAACCCATTGTTGAAGCTGGGCAAGTCTCAGGGAGTCGAGGAACTCCTGAGTGTCCCCTGCTTCACAGTTGTCCATATGGATGTTGAAATCCTTGAGGAGTACAAAGTGAGAGTATCATAGTGCATGCGGGATAATTAACTCATCCAGTGTTTTGAGGAAGGGGCCAGCAGGGCGGGAGGGCCTTTAAATCAAGATGCCTCCCAGCGAGAGATGGGGTGAGATCGTGATGCAGAAGTCAAGGGCTTTCCCTCCCCTAGCTCCCTTATCTCGTTGCGTTGAAAATTCCAATTTTTCTTAAACACCACTGCCACTCTGCCCCCTCTCCCAGATTGTCGATCAACTCTTGAAATTTTGAAGCCGTCGGGAATGGCCAACTCAATCACTGGGCTAGAGTTGTCGGTTAGCCAGGTCTCAGTGATGAAAAGCATGTCAATGGGAGCATCAGTAAGCAGATAGTAAATATCCTGCGAATGTTTAGCGACATTGATCATAGCTGCTCTTATCGTGTGCTCCCTATGTCTATCACTCGGGGCATTGGTATGGGGAGGGAGGTCAGCAGGCCTTGGGGATAGGCAGAATTTACAGTGGGTGCATACCGTAGTCATATTAGTCGTGACATCCCACCTAACAGACCCATTACACAACATTGTGCAGAATCCCTGCAACATGGTGCCACCAACGTTTGGTATGGTACATATTCACGGGACCCCTGAGTAGCACTTGTGCTCGTCCACAATACCCTTTCATCACTTCTCGGGGATGCCCGAGGTGGAAGGGCTTTGCCTCCTACAGTTGTAGGGTACACCTGTTTCTGTAGGTTTTTCAAGCTTGAATTCTAAAAGGTTTCTTTGACCCATTTTGCGTTACAGTTTTCTTTGACTCTCCATGATATGTGGCGCAAACTGTCGCGATTCCGGCGCATAGCCAGGAGGCGGTTACAAATTATTTGACTCAGCACTGGGCAGCATACCATCCTTATGCGTTGATTGAAGTTCCGTTGACATTCTGGGAGCATACCATTTGGTTTAATGGCGCCCTTCCTCACCCTGTCTCTTTTGTTTGAATGGGCCCCTCGTCTATTGATGGGGCTACTTGGCCTGTTTTGGCCGGTTTTACTCCACATCCCAATTATCTCAATGTTACTATCGTGGAGCTACGTTTGCTATGTACACAATTAGTTCATCTTCATAGACGAGCCATACAGTTTATGTCTTGTGCACTTTTGGTAGCTCTGGCTGGAACTGCTCCTCTGGCCCCAGTTCAGAGTGGGGTCTTGTGATTAGTCCCATCATGATTAACTCAGTGATGGGCAAACGTCCTCAGAATCGTGAGGATCTTCCTTTTTGGATAGCACAGAAAATTGAACAGATTGAAGCTGTTTTCCCGCACACGAGCCCTGTGGAGAAACACAGGATCCTTACTAACCCTGGGCGTAGTTCGCAGAGTCGCGCTACGCGAAGCTACGCGAAGACGTTGGAGCGCTACGCGAGCTTCGCGTAGCTTCGCGAGCGTGCGTAGCTGCTTGGCGCGCCCGTTCGCGATGCGTTTTTCTTGCTCGAGAACGCGTTGTTCGTGTTCGGGACGCTGTTTGCGTGCTCGGGGGCGCGAACTTACCCATGCGGTCGCCTATGGGCGCGGCCATTTTGGTTTTCACTTGTCCCGCCCGTTCGCGATCCCTTATTTCCTGTTCCGGGTCGCGTATAGCGTGCTCGCGATGCGCATTCCATGTTCGGGAACGCGTTGTACGTGTTCGCGACGTTTTTGGCGTGCTCGGGGACAAATATCGCGCAAACTTACCCATGCGGTCGCGATGGGCGCGGCCATCTTGTTTTACCACTCTATGCTATGGTTCTGGGCCTGCTTTTCTATCCTCCCTCAATCTTTGCAATCCTTAGTTTTTTACACTGTTTTTCAATTTTTCTTTATTTCTTACCTATCTCTCTCTCTGCCTAAGTCTATATTTTGCATTTTTTTCTACTTTTTACTGTGTTTTTTTTACTTTTCAACTGTTTTATATAACTTTCTTCTTTAAGCTCCTACTTCTTCCCCTAACTTTATTTTTCCCTTCTAACTTTTCTTTTTCACCTCCTCCCACCCCAGAACCATGGCGAAGGGTAGCAGCAGCGGGTCAAAGGGCAAGGCGCGTGCGCCCAATCGCCGCCTGCCTTGCGGCAGACTGCGCCCCGCAGGGGTGCAAGCCCGCCAGCTGTTTACGGAGGAGGAGGTGGCCGCCCTTGTTTTTTTATTCAGCGCCACCTCCCCTTGACCTTGGCAGCAGGCGGCAGGCCAGGCTCCGGTTACCCGACCCAGGAGCGTCACCGCCGGTGGGCGAAGGTGCGTCGGGCAGTGTTTCGCTGCTCCGCGGTCCGGCGCACCCATAACCAGCTGGCCCACCGGTGGTCAGACATTCTTGACCGGGAGCAGGACCTGTTGGACCTGCTAGGTGTCGAGGTCGTGGGGCTTGGTGAGTAGCCAATATATATAGTAGTATAAGTATTGTGATTTGTGTATACATTTTTTACAAATAACAAGAATAATGCTGCTTACATTGCAGGTAAATTACGTTTCAAAATCTTCTGTGATTGTAGGACACAGGTGCTGGGCGGTACTCGCTTGTCATTATTATGTAAGAGTTTACTTTAGAGAACTTCAGTTAGGTAATGCTATTGCTAGAGAGACTGTAGTCCTTCCTTTGTCCTCCTGTCAAATAGTGGTGGATGGATTTGATACTAGGTTTAGTTACTATTAGTTGATAATTTTTGAGCGGTCTGCGTGACGCATCCTCTGTCACTGAGTGCTGCTTACCCCAGTCCTTAGTAGAACCTTTTGTAGTTTGTTTAGTGAGTGGTACTGGTAAGCTTAGCTTAGCAGTGTCAGTCAGCTGCAGAACATGAGACGCAACCAACCAACAATTTGGTGTATGCATTATGCACTGACTTTATGCATGTGTCCTCCTTCTCATCTATGCATTTTTGATGGGAAAAAAATGGAAATGCAGGCTTAATGAACAATTGGCCCGCCTGGAATAGGTGGGCTAGGTCAGGTGGTACTTAGGCTTAGTTAGTGTTCTGGATTTTATTTGAATCAATCAGAATGGAACACTGAATTAGTGTTCCCAAATAAGTAGACTGTCCGTGAATCCCGCAAGCCAGTAGTCGATCGGATTAGATAGGTCAATTTTATTGCAATTTTTGTTTCCTAAACCGTTTTTTGAGCGTTTTTTTTTAGATAATTTATTTGTTTCACAGCAATCATTAATGTTTGTGTCTTTCTTTTTCTTTATTATATCTTACATGATCAATGATCTGCAGCACCCAGGGGCAAGAAGACGGGGTCCGAGTCGGCGGGACAACCACCAGAGGACCGCTCCTCTACCGAGGGCCCTGCTGCTGGTCCCAGTAAGTCCTCCAGTGGTTATATTAACAATTATATTGCCCTAACTTTTACTGGACCTTATTTTTTCAGAACTATTAATTCTGGCTCCACTCCCTAATTATATTTTTTACAAAAGATTCTTTGATCTTGACTTGACTATCTGTTTCTAAATTCTGGTTATCCCTGCCTCTAAGTTGTAACTGCCTCTGCTATGAATGTCTGTACTCTGTACTACTACTATTAGTCTGTCGCTAAGCTTGCCCAGTTTGCATTGCCACTCTTTATTGTACGGTTTTGAATAAAACTCAGATTGACCAATACTAATAGCTCTAGCCACTGAGTCCAGACCTTTCTGTTGTCCTCTTCTAGGCTTCTTAATCTTGAGGCTTTGACAATTACCACAAACAAAATGCACAACCAGATATTTGACTATTTTTGATAGGATATAGAACATACTACTTGGATTCTGCACAGCCCCATGCAGAACTATGCACAATGAAATAGGATGTTGGTGATGCGAGTTTGGAACTTGGACGTTCCTCACACCTCAGTCAGAAGTGAACCCACAATCCCCTGAACGACTAGCTAGTGTCTCATTAGGTCCCCGAACCCCCACCCGAAGATACCCAATGATTATGATTCCACAACCCAGAACATAACACACTTTCGCTCACTCACTCGTGTAAGTCCACCACCACCACCACACCAAATACCACAGAGTCTATGTGTAAGTTCAAAAGGTTTATTTTCAAATGACAACCTCTGTATGTTGTTGTTCTATAAAATTCAGTGTACTCCAGCCAGCTCCAACAGCAAAATGCATAAGATTAAAACAATAAAAATTGTTGCAACAAGTGCATGATGATATAAGACAAAAGATCTGTGTGAATTCTGGGCGACTCCTCACCGTAGAACGTAGAATTACTGGTTACATGCATCATTCATAAGCTCTGCAAATCTCTGGTTCGTAGAAGGGAATCCTCTGCCTGAGAAAAATGGTGCGTGTTAATGCAAGCATTTGTCAGTCCTGCCAAAAACTGTAACATGTTACCTATGGCTAAGTAATACGGACTAACGGAACTCCATAACAAAGTGGCTTGTTTTCCGACCTCTTGTACGCAACGCTCAGACAGTAGCTGTATGTGCTCATGTGGGCTCAAAAAGGCATCTTACTGTTACTGCACAACAAGCTGCGAGGTAACATGCGCAAAAGACATGAAGCGAAAAATGGTTGCATGGCTCAGGCTAACTTTGCAAAGAGTAGAGTATAGTATAATAATGACCCTAGGGACCATAATAAAACTACTAGTGTCTGTCTACTGACTGTACTCTAGTACCCGATTTGGACTATTGAATGTGATTTATAATAATAATATGTATTAACTTTTTTTCAATCTTGCTAGTGAAAAAGAATAAATAGGGGGAGGTGTACAGGCATCTAAAAATGTGTCATGTTTTTTCTAGGCGTACTACCGACCACCAGTGCCGGTGGGGCCAGCGGCGATGGCGTTGCGGCCATTCCGGAGGGGCAGGAGATGCAGCACCTGCAGGAGATACAGGGGTGAGCCAGCAGCAGTGGCGGGCGGTGGTAAGTTATATTCATGACTTATTGACATTGCACTAGCTGGAAGGGTGTGTGGAGTGGACTTCACTCACTGTACTGTTGTTGAGACTTATTAGGTATGAAGTTGTAGTGAACATTATACAACGGTTAATAAAGAAGACACCCTTTACTTAGCATGAGCAATGCAGTAGCAATAGCATTACCAGCGTGACTTCATTAACCAATGGCCTCTTATATCTGACTCCAACTCAGCTGTGAAAGTTTTATGGAGGAGACTAAAAGTCAGATCAGATGACCTTGATGGATGTGTTGAACAAAAAGGGAAAGAAGGGTGGAAGGAGGAAGGGCGGGCGAGATTTAATATGACGACTGGCAGAGAAGGATACGTTGGAAGCATGGATAGGTGGCTGATAGGAATCAGATGCATGTGTTGTTGAAGGATGGGTGGGAGGTGAAAGAAGAATGGATGCCTGCCTGGGTGGAAGACACAGTATGGGTGGATACTGTGGATAGCAAGAATCATCAGCGGTGTTTGGGTGAAACTCAAAGCCAAGGCAAGCAACGGAGTGAGTGGACGCATGCGTTGTTGTTGGTGAAACAAAGTAACGTTTGTGGAGAGATTAAGAAGAATGATTGACATTTACTTAGAATGGATGGATGCCTGTATGTATTCATCATAGACAGCATAGGTGGAGACTGTCACGGGATGCACAGTTTTAGGGAATGTTAAAGAAACCGCGCCAGCGTACCAAAGCCGATGTGGGGAGGGGCAGGGTGGGGGTAGTAGTAAACAATGTATTACGCGGGCAAATACAGGTAACTTTACTGTAACATACAAAGAAATAAAGTGAATTTCATTGTGCGCACTGCACCGCCAAATGCGATGCAGTGTGCGCAACAAAATTAGTTTCATTTATTTATATGTTTACTTACCTGTAATTGGCCGTAATCCATAGTTTACTACCCCCATCCTGCCCCTACCCACGTCACCGCCCGGCCAAACTCCCCGAGTCCCACCAACGACCGCTACTGACCTTATGTCGTTGTCCCATATAAAAGCAACGATCATTGGATCAGATATATAATCTGCCTTTTTGTAGTAGCCAAGGCACTGTGAAATTGAGCAATTGCCCTCCATGTAACAGAGAGAGTATGGCCAGTGCCACCCGTAATAGAAAAATACGAGCTTCCCCACCTGCAAACAGTAGTAAATCAAACTAATGTGACTCTGCGTCATGACTCGTATGTTTGTCTTGGGTTCAAGCATAGATGACCGAGCTGGCAATGCCGGCTACAACCAGGTTATGTCATTTCGCTAAACTAGAGATAAGAAGAACACTGGTGTACTGTGTACTGGTTGGAGTCCATAGTGCTAGTATAATGCCTGAAACTCCCACAAATGTTAGAGGCCGAGGAAGTGGGAGGATAGATAGATTATTACCACAAATGTTATGTACTGTGCTTCTTGCTAGTGCTACTGTGCCATTATGTGTTGAATTAATTTTGTGTTACTGTTTAGGTAAGAGTACTGGTTACAACAATATTTTTTTTCTTTCTTTTCCCAAGACAAACCATCGCGGAAGGAGTTGGCAGTCAGGGCCCGGTGCCGGAAACTGGAGGCCATATGCCGGGTGTACCGGCGGCTGGTGGTTCTGGTGGAGGAGGAGGAGGAGGCGGCAGCAGCTGCAGCCTCGTCCGATGCCCCGGGCCCCAGCCAGGCCCCAACTCCAGCGGTACGGCGCCGCGGTCTGATAGCCACCCGCCGCAATTCATTAGCAGCCAGCACTGCTGTCCCCCATTGTGGATGCCACTGCAGGGCATTCCGCAGGAAGATCTCTCCTCCGGATGGCACGGCAAGAGGAGCAAATGGAGGAGCGGGTGAAAATCCTGGTGGACAAACACCTCAAAGCCCGCCGATTATAACATCGAGGACCCTGTTGCTTTGCCCCTTTTTATTCCTTGTTTTGGTGGGTGGGAATTGGGCGTTGGGGTTTCGGGACATTCTTTGGACTTTTTTCGTTTTGGACATTGGTTGGGGTTAGGGAGAGGGGTGGGTCAGGTGTGGGATAGTTTATTTTTGTTAGGGTAATAAATTATATTTATACTTAAACATACAATGTTAATGTTTTGTGGGGGGTTACTGTTTTACGAATTAACGTCACATTGGTTTCCTTGCTGCTGCAGGGCCGCAGCCAGTGTTTGATTTAAATAATCTGCCGATGATGTATAACAAACAGATAGATGCGGTACCCCTCACTGAGTTATTTGTCCTACTAGTACTCTACCTCCCACCAAACTTATCTTACCTGTGATTGATGATGACTACGTTCGGCACAGCGATGGCTGCATGGTTTCCATAGAGAATGTAGAAGATGCCATGGTTGTGGTGGTAGTAGTAGAGTAGACACTGGCAGTAGCATTTGCTAAAAAAATAAAAAAAAGAGACAGTCACTTGCCTGAGAAAAACTGTGGGAGGAGTAGTCGAACGAAGTAAAATACAGTACAGAAGACGACTGCCAAACAAACAATATTGCAGTTGCAACTGCTAAAGTCAAATTAAACATAATGGTGGCGGGGACAGCCTAGTACAAGAAGTTATAAACTGCAGTTGTGCTGTCAAGTGAGTCACTTAACACAATCGTAATTCGTAACCTTTACTGCTGTGTGGTAGGAGTTTGATGATTAATCCAATCAATGACGGCAATTAATTATGATGTACTACTATTAGCCGGTGACGGCTTGCACAATGCACATAGACTGAGCATGGGTGGCCAAGCAGAAGAAGCTCCTTGCCCTGCCTTGCAATTGAATTAGTGTTGCTTTCACCACATCTGCCCCAGCAAGCGTGTGATCAATTGGTGTACATTTTATGTAGTCACATCACACCTCAATATAAATCACAGCCCGGGGAAGAGGGTTAGGGTTTGATGAATGGATGGGAAGGGGGTTTGGGGAAAGGTTTGAAAATGAAAAACAGTACGCATGGACAACAAAAGCAAAGCGCAATCTTGGCAGACGACCATGATCTTATCCAAAAAATCAATAAAGGGAGAAAAGGGAAATGCATGCGTTAATGATGATGAAGATTAGATAACTTGATGGTTAATGAGTAGTACTTAATAACTCCTACTAGACAATTAGACAGTACAGGGCACCAGTATATTCTATGCAATTTGCCTTGCCTGTAATATGCCCTCAGAGACCCAAATTCCATGTTGTACTGGGCTTACTTGTAAAGATAGCAAAGACAATTAAAAAACATTTGTAGGGATCAATTAGCAAACAAACACACAACACACAGTCCTAATGATTGCAGAGAAAAAAGGATTCAAATTAATTAAAAGATGAATGATGAATGATACTAAAGTTACTGTATTATCATGCTAAAATTGTGGAGTTGAATCTCGTCCTTCCTCTTGGTCCTATCTTCCATGGACGCTCCGCACATCAATCTTGGTGGCCTTCCTGATGCCGATTGGTAAGGTAAATGTGAGTTGTGTCTCCCAGTATAGCAAGCACAGGGTAAAGGCCGGCCTGTAACGTCTAGATGGAAAAACAAAAGGGGTATTGAGAAATCAATGAATAAAAAAAAACATCATTTACGGTGGAGTCCAAGAAGAGAAGAGAGAACACTTTCAGAGTGAGGCGGCTTGGATATATCGTGTAGATTCTGTTTACAGCATTAAGCTACAACAACAACAGGACAGAACAGGCCCACCACAGCACCAGCCCGTGACCCAACCTCCATTTACCTTAATTTTTGACATAGCCAGACAAAAGGCATACACAGCAACTTAGCATTTTCCTAATTAAGTGACAAAATCAATGCGCCGCTGTCAGTCATCACTACACTCGACTAGACCACTACATGGACATGTAGGTCTGCTGTGTTTACTACTTTCTTGTTGAATTGTTGTGTTTATGTTTACCTTATGCCACTTCATGAAATGCAGTTAGTCCTTGAATCATCTCCGATCCAACTGAATGACTGCGCGCGAAAAGATAGTATGGTCATCATCATGGTGTGGTACGTGTTGTCCAACTACAACTCAGTCTGTATTGACTCCGATTAAGTCCATATTCCTTATTAAAAAATTGCAACAGATATTGGCCTGCATCTGCAGTAGTAGGAGTACAATTTGGTTATTAAACAACAAGAAGGGAAACATTGACTGTCACTGACGTACTTGAGTCACTTTGTAGATTAACTAGTAGAGTAGAGTTCGACTTCATGCACAACATCAACAACAAACAACAGCAATCGCTCAGAGTCTGCAAACATCCAATGCATTCCATCATTACCTGTCTTGCTCTTCTCTTTGGCTGTCAGATCATCAGATGCCTAGTTCTGACATTTTTTTTTTTTTTTGCGGGGCAGTGGCCTCATCATTACTCCAGTCCACATTCATTTTGAGTGTTAGGCGCTGTTTCTGTTTTCGTCTTATTCATCTGTGGCACTTCTTTGTCACAGTTTAAGTTGCTTCCCATGGTCAGCACTGTGATGATGGGCCGCGGCCTGTGTAGTGCTCATTGCTGGTCATTTGAGTTTGCACAAATGTCAGCAAGTTTCTTCGAAGAGTCTCTTGTCTTTCTCTGCCAAGTACCTTCTGTCCTGACAGTGAGGACCTTTGGATGCCTGCTGAGGCTGTAGCCTTCGGACACTGATGAGTTTCGGCTCGAAAACAAAACGGAGGATAGCTATAGTAGTCACGTTTCACTTCTAATGGAGGCGGGACTGGTAAAGGCAACATTTCTTGTACTAATGTCTGGCTTGATGGAAATGTACTTGTGCGAGACAGGAAGATGAAGCAGGACTCTGAAGAGTGGACAGTTAAATGCACAGACGTGCAACTCCAATAGGGAAATAAAAAGAAGACGGTGGTGATGGTTTTGTTGTGATTTGATTTGAACCAGAAAGACAGATACACAGACACAAAGGAAGGAAGAAAGCAACAATTTGAAAGCCTAGTTGTCAGGGAAGAGGAGCTCGTCCTCAAACTCTGGTGGTTCGGACAGAAGTAGGTCCTGTAACGCACTATTTACGTCATCCAAGTCGCTCTGCTCTTCCTGCTGTGATTCACGTATTTTGTAATCCGGTGGTATAAAGTGCTGATTCATTTTGATCATGGTTAACCTCTCCACGCTTTGGGCTGAGAGACTGGTCCTTTTCAAAGTTACAATGGCACCAGCAGCACTGAAAACACGCTCAGAAGAGACACTTGCGACAGGGGAAGCGAGATACTTTATCGCCAGCCTGCTGAGCACTGTCCATTGGCTTCTTTTCCCATACCAATACACCAATGGGTTTCCATCCATGAAGACCTCTGTTGGGTCATCCAGATAGGCCTGGACCATCCGCTCAATGTTAAGGGGTGCTCGGATGTGCTCGGCCGGTTTTGCCTTTGCATCAGCACTGGACTTACCATACCCCTGCTGTAGAAACCAATCAGTTGCACATTGTGCTGTGGATGATCCTGTTCTTGATGTTATTGTTGGTGTAGGTGACTGCTGGGAGGCAAATGCACTGCCCTCAGGCTCCGAGTATAACTTGACTCTGGATGCCCTGTAGTACTGGTTATGGCCTGGGGTGGGGGGCCTGTAATTAACAGCCGTTCGCTTTCGAAAATAGTTGCTTCCTTAGCTATCAAAGTTTTGTAGTTGGCAACATCCACTTCCGAAAAAGGAATTACTGCCTTGCTGTTCAGAAATACTTTGTACCGTGGATCCAAAATTGTGGCACTAATGTAATGTGGTTGTGACAAAATTTTATTTTTAATCCTTGTATTTTCCGATAAGCGAGCGGCTAAGGTCTCCGCCAAATGATATGCGTCTTGTTTGTCATCCACACCTGCGTACGTTTCAGACACATCCTTCAGCTGTTGCTCTAGCATGTGCAACAATGGGATAGCTTGGCCCATAGTACAGTCCTCCCTGCTGACTTCACGTGTGAAGATCTCAAAAGGAAGTAGCATCTCAGTCAGGCATTTAATGAGGTCCCATTGAGCCATCTCAACGGTCATGCCTCTCACAGTTGGTTCCCCTATTCTTTGCATGACATAAGCATTGAGTGGTATGTACAGTTCAAACAGACGATCAAGCATGTAATAAGTTGAGTTCCAACGTGTTGGCACCTCCTGGATGAGCACTTTGTCTGGCAGCTTATGCTCACGTTGAATGACCCTCAGCATATTCTTCTGCAGGTGACCAGTAAGTTGCTGACTTTTGATTCATTTTTCAAAAAGTCTTGAACAACAATGTTAATGCAGTGTGCCAAACACGGGACCCTGAAATAGCCACCATTGCGCATGGCCAAAACTACATTACAAAAGCCACATTTTGCAAATCAATCAAATGCCATCCATGGCCTAAATTATGTTACAATTCAACAGACAACACAGAAACAGTTTTTATGCACCCATGAGGATGACTACCGCCGGGCCTACTGGCACACTAGGCCGCAAGCTTTGAGGCCTATATGGCAAAAGCACAGTGGCTGTTCACACAAAATGGCCGCCAACACATGGACAGGCCACCCAGAACAACAAGAAAAGGAACACAAGACAGACAATGCAGGCCTATGGCAAAAGCACAATGCCTGGCTTTACAAAATGGCCGCCACCCACATGGCCAGGCCACCCAAAATAACAAAAAGTGAAGACAAAGGACAGGACCAGGCAGTTGGAGACTCTGGGAAACTTGCTACCTCTTGGAAAAAATTGTAAAACAAAAAAAAATGACTCCTTGATCACCAAACTACATCTAAATGACAACCTGAGGAGTTTTTTGTGCAAAATGAACTAAATCAACATTTTCGAGAAGGTTTAATGATGCTCGAGAGATATTGTTCGCCAGATTGTAAATTCTGCGTGTTCGGCATCGCGATCTTCACATATTGTCGTTATCGCGCGCGCGAAAACGTACATTGAGCGCGCGAAGAAGATAAAAAGTGTAAGTCCGCGTTGTTGCGCAGTGCGGACTTGCCCAAAGTCCGCGAGCTGAACGCCCAGGGTTACCTACTGGCTGAAAAGGCCTATTTATTTAACAAACACCCCAAAAAATAAAATATGCCCCAAAAACCACTTTTACCAATTCAAAACAATGCCATCCATGGATGCCCGGCCTACATGATGTTTAAACTTTAAATTCAACAGCCACCACAGAAACATGCACCCATGGGTACCTCTGGCTCTAGTCTGGGCCTACTGGCTGAAATTCCAATCAAAGAAAAACAACTAGGCCCCTGCCGAAACTACAGGCCACAACAATACATTTTAAAAAATATGGAAATCCCCCAAAAAATGTAGGTACAAACAAGCCCCAATCAAACAAACAAGTACACCAATTCTCCAACTTACTTGTAAAATCTCAAATCCAAGAGTCCTCAAATCCAATCCAATGATATGATGCAGCAGACAGACACAAAAAGTGATCCTTCCAGCTCCAAATCCAAATGAAAGTGAACAGCACATGGACAAAACACTGGGAGGAGCCTGCTGGACAGGAACAGGAAGTTTGAGAATCAGGGGAACTTCCTTCCTCTTGGAAAAAAAGAAAAAGGACTCCTTGCTCACCAAACTACATCTCTAAATGACAACCTGAGGAGTTTTTTGTGCAAAATGAACTAATTCATCATTTTCGAGAAGGTTTTATGATGCTCGAGATATATTCTTCGCCAGATTGTAGTTTCTTCGTGTTCGGGATCTCGATCTTACCAACACTGCCGCCGGAAGTCAGATCGCGCGTCCGAATGACGTGTTCGCGTTCGCACACTCTCGCGGGATCGTGCGGCCGGATTCCAAATCTCGTGGCGCCCGCGAACGGATAGGAAGTCGCGTCGGCGAACGCAGAATCACGGTAGAGTCGTTACCGCGCGCGAGAACGTATATTGAGCGCGCGAAGAAGAAAAACAGCTACGCCGCAAATTGCGTAGTGCACGGTAACTTCGCGTTCTACGCGAATCGCGAAGTTACCGCAACTTCGCAAGCTTCGCGAGCGTAGCGTAGTTCACCGCCCAGGCTTAATCCTTACTATGTGTTTGCCAAGTGGTTTGATTCCCCCTCTAGCGGATTGCAACACCTAGGGGACAGTGTTTGAGTCAGTGTATACACTGTGCTTTGGCACCCCTTCCATGAGCATTCTGCAGAGCGTTCTTAAACGAGTACAGGATGCACACGGGGCTGGCCCAGCCCTGGATCTGGGCATTAGATTAGTGGCAATGTTCCCTATTGTCCCCGATATGATTCTGGCTAATATTAAAGGTGAAGCGATTTGCTTGCAGGTGTGCCAACGCCTAGCGGCAGTGGTGGATGCTGATCGGGAACAACAGTTTCTGATTATTATTGCGAATGTCTATACATCCCTAGGTCGCAATAATTTGGGAGTCAGACCATTTACACAAGTACAAACTAAACCCCCTCCGGACAAGGAGGGTCGTCCAGTCTCTCCTAAGAAGGGCTGGAACAAAAATTGGCAGCAACAGAAGCCTAGGTCCCGTCCGGGTTTGCCTCCACCGGACGTTTCTGAGCGTAGGTATGATTTACGTGACTGCTCTAAAATTAAGACACCTGAGAGGTTCCAGGTTCCTGATCCCAGTTCTCCTCATTGCTTTCAGGAATCGTTCGATCAACAATTTGGCGGAGGGGGATGACAGGATCACAGTCTGGGTAAGTCCACGAAACAACGGCGATACCCGCAGCCCCAGTTTGACGTGAAAGTCAAACAGGAGGAACCACCTCAGTATCGTGTCCTGTTTCAGAAGAAAAAAGTTGCTACTTTGACTGCAAAGTATGCCCCAGACAGTGAGAACCCTCCTCCTGGACAGGAGTTGGGCGGTAACTCTCCTCAACAGCGCGGCGGAAGTTACCATAGTTCAGCAAACACTCCATCAGCGTCTGAAGGCGAAAGCAACTGACACTTTTATTACAGTTGAAACCGCGGGCACCCACGTAGCTCCCCCGGATAGAGTTTACCACGTTGAACTTCAAATTGACGGTGATATTAAATGCACCATTAATGAAGTCTTCTGGGACAATTTGACTTCTTTTGACATTTTGCTGGAGGAGGTCGATTGGCCGCCCCCGTTTGTCCTCCCTTCCTCTAGGGGTGAGGATGTTATTTTACCGTCTTTCTCTCAATATTTCCCAGAGGAGACTAAACAAGCTTATACTTCAGAGTGGGCTCTAGCCTTAGCTCCTGCTTTATATCGCAATCAGGCGGGTTGGGATAGGGATTCACCTCTGCATGTAATTCCTTTGCGATCTACACTTCAGCCTCAACCGCAATATCCGATTAAACGTGATGCTAAAGCGTCCATTAGTGACATTATGACACAATTGGAATATCAGGGTGTTATTGAGCCCTGTGTTTCGTCAATGAATAATCCTCTTTTTCGGATATTGAAACCGGGCGGTTCATATCGTATAGTTTTAGACTACAGGCATTTGAACAGTCATGTTCGTACCTTTGCAGTACAGAACACACATAGCTCTGTGTTAGTGAATAACATAGTTCGTAAGAAGTTCAAAACTACACTAGATATTTCCAATGGATTTTTCACTCACACTTTGGCTCCTGAGAGCTGTGACTTGACCGCATTCAGCGCTCTCAGTAATCAGAGACTCTATGTGAGATTGCCTATGGGGTATAAGAATAGCCCCGGGGTTTTTGCTGCACGCATTGTGTCGATTTTACATGAAATTGACCCTGATGCATTTTCTTATGCTGATGATATTTACTTGACAGGCGATGAATTAAATCTGCATCTCATGCGTGTGGATCGCATAATTACACATTTTTCGACTTTAGGTTACAAATTCAATTTGGCGAAATCCCATATTGACTTTTTGGCAGTTCTTTTTCTCGGTTATGAATTGAATAATGAGCGTAGAGGTTTGGCACCCCACTTTTCGGAGAAATGTGCTCAATTGCAACCTCCATCCACCCTCAAAAAGTTACAATCTTTGCTGGGTTTCTTAAATTTCATTCCAGATTATGCCCCGCATATCAAACTGCGATATGCGTTGATACAACCTTCTTTCTCGTCTTCCAGTTGGCTCCCGGAACACACCTCAGTACTGCGGTCTTTGCAGTCTGATCTACTTGCTACTCAACTTTTGTTGACACGTGATAATACTACGAATTTGGTCATAAGGATTGTACCGGGAACATTAGATTTCACTTACGTGACTTTTAGTGAAGGGGACACAGTTCCCATTGCTTATAAATCGCGTTTATATACTCCTGCTGAAATGCGTTTTTGTTCTACCAAAAAGATTTTGACGGAGGTGCAGATGGCTACTCTAAAAGAACGCTCTCTGGCTCAGTGCAAACGCATTTTCATGGTCTCGCCTGTGCCCGCTTTGGAAGCTGTCACCAAAGCGAGCATGCCCAATTCAAAAGCTCTGCATCCTTGTTGAATACAATGGGCTAGTTCATTGACATCAGCTGATGTCAATTTCATCTTTGATCCTTTTTTGCAGGCACAAGAGTTTTTACAGTATGAACATGTTCATCCTCTTCCTTTATCCCTACTACCTCTTGATCAGTATAAATGTATCATTTACACTGATGGGTCTGCACAGCCAGCGATTGGCTCTAAACATGCTTATTCTGCAGCATGCGTGATAACTTCAAATTATGTGATAAACTTATGAGGTATTTATTAACGGCAAAATGAGATATCAAAATGAGGGGCATATTATCAAGCCCCTATTGCCACCACAACATCACTTTTTGTGATGTTGTGGTGGCGATAGGGTTAGCGCCCTATTACCAAGGCAGCGTTAAACCACATAACGTGGCTAAAAGCCATGTTAAGTGGCTTAACGCTGCCTTGTAATAGAGCCCCTTTCACGCTAAAATTAGCGTGAAAGGGGCGTGCAGTGGGTGTTGCGGTGGGCGTTCTAACGCAACACCCATTCACTCGACGCTGCCACCTATTATCAAGAGATGCGATAATAGGTGGCACTGGCTGACATTAAGACCAGGAAAATCCTGGTCTTAAGGTGGTAAACGAGGAGAAATGCTTCATTTCTCCTCGTTTTTGCTTTTTCCATGTGTGCTGCCTTGTGCAGCACACATAGAAAAAGCAAAATGCCAAGGTTTGTTTATGTACAGGAAGGTGTCCCTTCCTGTACATAAACAAACCTGTTTTTAAAAATGCCATTTTGTAACTTACATGTGTGCTGCATGAAGCAGCACACATGTAAGTTACAAAATGGCATTTTAGGTTTGTTTATGTACAGGAACGGACACCTTCCTGTACATAAACAAACTTCCCTGCTCGCAGATACCCTTGCACTCTGGTGCGAGGATGCCTGCTTTGGCGTTAAGTCATGAGACTTAGCGCCATCGCAGGGGGAAACGCCAGGCTGCACCATATCCTTGATAATATGGTGCAGCCTAGCGTTTCCGAAGTGGCGATAAGAGGCGTTAAGCAAAGGACGCTAACGCCTCTCACCGCCACTTCCTAGATAATATGCCCCTGAATGTCTTGCTCTAAGGTGAGGCTATCAATTGTGCAGGAGCTGCAGAAGGACAGGGGCCCAGGGGTATAAGGAGCTCATTGCAAACAATTAGCGGCTGTCTTTTTACCACCAAACTAGTACATGGGACCTTATCTAATTGCAACCTTGGTACACCACTGTCCTAGCTGTGTATGTTTTTTTACTGAGAGCATGATATGTAACACTGGGCAGCGAGGGCATACCTCAAGCAGCTACTGTTTACATTGTATTACAGTGTGTTTACTGCCAAGGAAGCAACTCTTGAAATTTGTGTGTTTTTTAGCAAGACATATTTTGAGGAACTCCCTGAAAGTGTCCAGCACATTTCTCCTTTACTGCATCAGTAACACATAAAGGCTTAGAACTATCAACACTTTGCGGCAGTGCAAAGTCACCAAAAGTAACGCAGACTGGTTCAAAGTGATGATTTATAATTTAGGGGCCAGATGTACCACCATTCAGTTTAGCGAGTCGCAAATTGCGCAGAATTGCGACACGCAATTTGCGACTCGCTAAACTGAATGTACAACAGTGTCTCAGACAATGTTTGCAATTCCCAATGGGGTCGCAAATTGCATGACTCATCAATATTCATGAGGCAAGCGCAATTTGCGACCCCATTGGGAATGGCTAGTCCTCACAGGGATGGTGGCCTGCTGGGGTCAGCAGACCACCATGTCTGTGACTGCTTTTTCAATAAAGCAGTTTTTAAAAAAAAATGCAGTCCGTTTTCCTTATAGGAAAATGGTATGCATTTAAAAAAGAAACATGAAACTTTTCAGTTTTTTAAGGGCAGGCAGTGGTCCCTGGGACCATTGCCTGCTCTTAAAAAAATATTTTCGCACCCATTCACCAAGTGGAAGGGGCTTGCGAGTGGTTTACCACCTACTTGAAGTAGGTGGTAAACTGCAATTGTTTTGCGACCACAAATGCGGTCGCAAAACAATCATACATTGGTGTAAGACTCTCAATTCGGAAGGGACGCCCTTGAAACGCCCCTTCCTAATACCGAGTTGCAAACCATATTTTGCGAGTTTCTAATAGGTTAACGACTCGCAAAATATGGTTTGTGCATGGGGCAGACCAATTTTGCGGTCGCAAACGGGCCGAATTCCCGTTTGCGATTGAAAAAAACGGTCGTACATCTGCCCCTAAGTTTCCAGCACAAAATTTGTTTTGCGTCCGAAAGTCACCTAAAACTAAGGCAAAGTAGTGCTTTGCACTATCCAAACTCATACACACTTTTCCCAGAGAAATGGGGAACTGCTGCAAAAACTGGTGTTTCTGCACTGATTTCCACATGTAATTCTGAAGTTATGGGCACTTGTCTGCTGAGCTATTGTGCCTAGCTTTACTTGCCAAAATGTGTCAGTGGAAATCTTCATAGGTGCAGATTTACTTCATTTCTTGAAATCCTGATTCAGCTGGCAACTCTCACCAGCCCAATCGGCATTTTCCTTGGCAGAAGAAGTCAGGGCTTTAGAATGTCACAGTCACGGTCTAATTATGCAGTGTAAGTATTACCCTATGGTTTACCATATTTGGCTAAATGAGCGCAAGAGTGGGAAAGTGCAGCTTTATCTGTTCAATTTCAGTTATCAATTTTTTTTAAAGAAAAACATTTATGGCTAGTGGGCAAAGTGGCACATTGAATCCTAAATTTGGGAGACCAGTCTTTGCTTAACTAAATAGTTGAGGGTCATCTTTTGTGCTCACGGTTAGACCATGCATGCTTTTAACCTGTTGTTGCAGACAGACACAGAGACAGACAGACAGGCAAGCATACAGACAGACAGACACTGACAGACATAGATAGCTACATAGCTATATAGCTAGATAGATAGTCTGTCCGGCAACATTCTGGAACTGGAACCGAACGACCTCCATTCGACGGTTCCAGCCCAGGAATTAGGATGCGACCGAACCCTGTTCGGCCGCAATCATATACTTTGCTATGAGAGCATGCACTCCAGGGGTGCAGTTCATCCCTGCACCCTGTGGCAGGCACCTCAAGGTGCCTGCCACTGGGTGCAGGGATCAACAGGGGGCACCAAAGGTGCACCCTAGGCTGCCATTCGGCGGCCTTGCACCCATTGGGGCCCTGCTGGGGGCCCCCAAAGACAGTTTCCCAATGCCTTTCTATGTTGGAAAGGCCGGCACAGAAAGGCAGTGGGAAACTGCCATCGTAATCCCTCGGCCGGAAAGAGCCGGCCGAGGGATTACTGTAGGTTTTCCGAATGGTGGATGGGCTCTCCGAGCCCGTCGAAAGCCATTCGGAAAACCTACTCGAATTCCCTTCCGACCGAGCCCATCTATATGGCTCAGTCAGAAAGGAGTACGACCAGCCTATTACGATGTGGGCTGGAGGGCTCCGACCGATGGTCGGAGCCGTTTCAGCCCGCATCGTAATCGGGTCCTAAGAATGGTTGAGTTGGTTATATAAAGGGAGAAACAAAACTAGATTGGGTGTATTACCTCTGACACCAATTTTCTAATATTTTGTAGACTACTGAAACGAAGAAAAAGATAAGCACGAAAACTCTATTCCTTTCCAATAATAAATAGATGCTTTTAGTTCAGGTAAATCCTCTGGTGAGCAATACTGTTACCACCATTGTCAGCGAGCACCAAGAGCACATATGAACTGTTGCCTTAATCAGACAAAGAGTTACTGTGTAGTTAATCTCTCCCCTTATTTGTTTAAGGAAATACGTCATCTTATGCATTGGAATGCATTATATTCATGTGAACAGTTATGATTCTGACATTTGAAAAGTACTTTGGCACTTGCTTTTTATAAATTAAGCAAATATTCTGATTTATTTTTGCCTGTTCTCTGCTGTATTTACTTAATTTTGCAGAAATATGCAGCGCTTGCTTCTCAACTCGTGGTACCAAAGAAGCTTTCAGCCATGACAATATAAAGCGACCCCTGCAAGTGTTAATTTAAGGCCTGGGGATATATAGGACTGTATCACAGAAAGAAACCAGTTCCATAACAAGTGTTACTTAGGAGAAGGGGCCTGATCATAAAACATTTTTGACCGGTGCTATTCAATGTTCTTGTTCATAAGTTAGTGTTTGGGGCAAACACTCTTTTTCACCATATAATGAAAGCAGATTTCTCGAGATGGTAACGTGTACCAAGAATATTTGTGAATGTTTGTTGTGTGGCACGTGGTATTTTGTTGTGGTGGGGATGTGTTCTGTTGTTTTTTGTGCTGTTTTGTTTGCGTTACAGAATTGCAATGTGATGTTATTTCGCATGGTCGTTGTTGTGTTGCTTTTTATTTAAATGGTTTTGTCGTGTTACAACTTCTTATGTTTTAATTGTTTTGTTGATTTGTGTTTGTTATTGTGTTCCTTTCTGTTTACTTTAGATGTGTCGACAAATGCTGCTTCATTGGCCATCCCAAAATTCTAGCAAAAACTTTGAGCTTTATCAAGTCAAGTGAGCTAAGTTAAGATACGGTCTTTGAAACTGTTTTGGGCCGACTAATGGCTGAAATAGTTGACTATATGGACCAGTGGTATTTTAGCACCCTTGACAAGGGAAAATATTTGTTTTTTACAAGAATTTAAAATTTATATGCTGCTTTTGGCTGGAAACGTAGCAGCATTTGTTGACATCTCTAAACTGAGCACAAAAGCACACAATACAATAGCATAACGCAAAGCAAAATAACAACACATCAAAGCCATAACATGACACAAATTGTCAAAAAGGATTGCAATGGAATATACAGTACAATACAACAACACTGCAATAATATAGAACACAACTGCACAAAAACAACACAACTCCTCACCACCCCAACAACATGTAAGACAAACATATGCACAAATATACTTCTTGCGTATTACCAGCTCCACAAATTTGCTTTCCTAATACGGTGGTAAAAGTTGTTTGCCTTACTTACCACCAAGAATACACAATAGTACCAGTCAAAGATGTTTTGTGATATGGAACATTATGTTTAAGGAAGCATACTATACACCACAGAATTTCTAAATGAAAGACATTTCTTTGTAATAGAATTACTATATATTTATTAAATATTGCGTTGAGCCAACATCTGCTAACATTGAGATGCTGGCCCAAAACAGACTGACCATCCCCATCAAAGACCATCCCAGATATTGGTAATTATAAACTCACATACAAGTATTTTTCATATTCGTGGGTGCTATGTCCCATTAGCCCTACACCTTTGTCCTGATGAAGCCCCCCTCAAACAATTACTAAGGACTCGAAATGTAGGTCAACTGAGACACGTTTTTAGACTGCTTTCCGTCTTGATAGAGAATGATTCAGGCAGAGAATAAGCTATGAACAAAGAGTGCTTTCTGATTCCTTGATACCACAGCAAATAACCTTCCTATGAACCTGCCTTTAAAACTGTTCTGTTGTTCACAGTGTTTTTTATTTCACCTGTGCTTATTCCTGAGCATAATGCAATCACCTATATTTGCTCACCATAGCACTGTATTGGCTGCAGTATATTTCATATTAGCTATTTATGAATTAGCTTCTCCATAACGATAGTGTCATACTTCTACACATTGTTACATCCCATTTAAGATGTTTTCGTTTGGTACTGAATATCTACCATTTAATAGATATGCTACTGATTACCCTATAAGATTGCATGAACATTTGCTAGATGTACTCTGAAGGCACCACTGTGTCATTGTGTTAGATATTACCCAGATTTCTAGGAACACTAGGGTGCTCATTTTACATGTATTTATGTATTGATTTTGATAGCAGCAAGATTTCAGAAAGGGTTAGCAGATACAGTAAAAAGGGATACAAAATCAAGTGCTGCATTAAAGGGGTTTGGTCTGTGGATGATACAGTGCTATCTCCTGAGTACCCAGTAAAGGCTGCTAAGCCTACCATTTCATAATATTTGAGACTTCTTGCAATAAATACAGCTCAGGGTAAATCATGCCCTATGACTCTCCATTCTGTCTCCTCTAAATATCTATGTCTATCACTGTATATATCTTGATTTTAATAAGCACTGGACTTTATTGGGTGTTATCATTGTGTCTTCAAAAATTGACAATGCAGAGGGTCACAGATACTTCTAAGATCAGGCCCAATGGGCTGAATGACTTTGTGGCTCCAGGGAGGACTCTTCCAATTCAGTAATCCTCCATGCAGGTGCCGATTAATTTGGGCTTTGTTCTTGCTCCAGTAATCCCAAGTCAGCACAGCAACAGAGCTCTTCTAGGCCCCAGGTGTGCTTCTAATCTAGGGATGAAACAGCAACCTGGGCCAAAACACATCTCTGAATGGGGCTCCAGATTGTATTCTGAATCCCTGGCAAATAAAAGAAACTGTATCTAGAGGATCATTTGCTAGCCAATTCTGGTGGGCACTGGTGGGAAATCAGAGCCCATGATCCACCTTCAAAATCCATAACTTCCATTGGTCTATTAGAGGGCATGCATTTCCAGAAACATCTGCACTACAAGGAGGGAGTAGGTAGCAAATGTTGCAAAGAATTTCTAAACTAAAAGAGACTGGCTGGACTTTCCAAGTGAGTCTCTCCAGGTTTCATAGAGATCTCAGCTCCACGCAAAGGTGGAGGATACTGGTCATCACAAAAATGTACAATATAGTACATATAGACTTGTCATCTTTAGCTGGATAGACTATCCCTGGGGAGTTCTTGGAGCAGAACTATCCAGCAAGTCAAACCAGTTTTGATAAGTATTTTATTTTCATGTGAGGTTCTGGCTGAATATACATCGGAGCCCGAAACTGCTACAAGGTTTAATTATGAATTATTTAATACATTTTATTTAATTACATGATTGATATTTTTTAGGTAAATTATGTAATGCTGATTTATTTTTGTTACATGTTATTTGCGGCCTGTTAGGTTTGTAGAGGTTTAGGGCGGGAATTGACTTAAATATTATTAATTGTTAATTAACTATTTATTTGATTTTAAATAATGTAATTTATGGAATACTTTTTTGTTTTACTTACAGTTTAGTCATAGGCTGGTATGTTTGTAGGGGTCTAGGGTGGTAAGTTTATTGAGAAATATTTAATTAAATATTAATTATTATTAATTATTTAATTGATTCTTAAGTATATCAAATATTGAATACTCATTTATTTTACTTATAATTTTAGTTGCAGGATCCTAGGTTTGTAGGGGTATAAGGTGGGAAGTTAATTAAATAATAATTAATGAACAATTCATTATTATTTGAAAATTATTTATTTCATTGAATTGTAAATATGCAAATGATCGAGTACCTATTTATTTTAATTGTATTTTAGTTGTGGGCTGCTACGTTTGTAGGGGTGTAGGATGGAAAGTAAATTAAGTAAATATTCATTAACCATACAATATTCATTATTAATAAATTATTTAATTGATTATAAATATGTAAATTATGAAATACTTATTTTTTAGTTATATTTTAGGCGCAGGCTGCTAGCTTTGTAGGGGTAAAGGTGGGAAGGTAATGCATAATTGAATAACAATTATTTATTAATTGATAATTATTAAGTAGTAATTATGTGAAGTGATTAATTGTTTTTAGTTTTTGTAATATATATATATTTAATGTTAATTAATAATTTTTATAATGAGTTACATTTTTTACTACATTTATAGGGTTATGCATATATATAATGTGTTTGAAGATAAGTTATTTCCCAAATCTTGGTTAGACTGCCGTAAGTAGTAAAATTAACTCCTCTGAAGTACAACACTTTCCCTACTGTTGTGCTGTCTAGAGTGGGAATAGTACATTTCCCTCCTCTGAAATCCAACACTTTTTCTACTGTTGCACAGACTGAAGTGGGTTGAGTAAATTGTACCTCTCCGAATTTCAACAGTTTCCCTACTGTTGTGCTATTTGGAGTGTAATAGTAAATTTAACACATCCGAAGTCAGTGCTACACTTTCCCTACTGTTGGACAGAGTGGAGTGGGAATAGTAAATTTTACCCCTCCTAAGTCCAACACTTTCCCTACTGTTGCACTGTTGGGAGTGGGAATAGTAAATATAACCCCTCCAAAGTCCAACACTTTCCCTACTGTTGAGCTGTCTCGAGTGGGAAGAGTAAATTTCACTCCTCTGAAATCCAGCACTTTTGCTACTGTTGCACAGACTGAAGTGGGAAAAGTAGATTTTACCCCTCCTAAGTCCAACACTTTCTCTACTGTTGCGCTGTATGGAGTGGGATTAGTAAATATAACCCCTCCGAAGCCCAGGGCTTTCCCTACTGTTGTGCTGTTTGGAGTGGGATTTGTAAATTTAACCCCTCCAAAGTCCATCGCTTTCTCGACAGTTGCTTAGACTGGAGTGGGAATAGTAAATGTAACCCCTGCGAAGTCCAACACTTTCTCTACTATTATGGTGACTAGAGTAGTAATAGTAAACATAACTCGTCCTAAGTCCAACATTTTCCTTACTTGTGCATAAACTGCAGTGGGATTAGTTTTCATAATAATGATTAAATAGATTTTATAGCATTAAATGTTTATTATTTCATAATTTATATTATTTGTTTTTATTTTTTAATGAATTAAAATTTTTATATTATTTTTAATAAATGTGTGTCTACATTATTTGATATACTTTTTCTTATTGAATTACTTTTTTCTTTATGGTTTTATTGTGTATGCATTTTATGTATATACATAGGGGCCGATTCCGATTCGGGCCGGAAATCTCTCCGACCGAGCCGGACCCGGAGAGATTTCCGACCGAATCGGACCCGTGCAGCCCGACCGAACGAGTACGATGCGCACGTATGCCATCGGACTCGAGTCGGTCGGACTCCCATTGAAGTCAATGGGAGCCTGTCGTACAACGCGTACGCGGCTCCCATTGACTCAATGGGTGCGAGGCGGACAAGGGCGCCCCCTACAGCGTGTACGCGGTGAAGCGACTCGGGCCGTACACGCACAAGTAGGGGGGACCCATGGGTCCCCCCTGTGTGCGACTCGCGTGGCTACGCATACAGGGGGGTCCGACACGGACCCCCAAAATACGGCTCCGACTGCTCTTTCGCGCCGGAGTGCGCGGCTCGGTCGGACTGCTCGCGGCGCGCATCGTACTTACCCGGCCGGGGAACGTCTCCATTGCGCGATGCGAGTCGAGTCCGAGCGAGTCGGTCGGTGCGGTTAGACCCGGGAACGAGTCGGTCGGAGCGGTCGGGACGCCCGGATGAGTCGGTCGGCGATTTCGCATCGTACTCGCTCGCCCGGACGCGCGTACGAATCGGTCGGGCAATAGGGCTCCGAATCGGATCCGGTTAAGCCGAATCCGATTCGGAGCCCTACCGGCCGAGATCGGAATCGGCCCCATAGTGTTACATAATAAGAATATTTTTTACATTATATTGATTTTTAAAATATTTTAATTCATTACTATGAATATTCACACACACACATATAAAAATATTTATATTCGTAGTAATGAATTTAAAATATTTAAAAAAATAATATAATGTAAAATAATTTTGTTAGTATGTTACACTGTATGTATATGTATAAATATATATATATATACACATATTTCTGTGTTTTATTTATTTATAGAGTTTTATATAGCGCAAACGTGACCCAAGGGTATCAGAGCGCTTCACAGTTACATGAGTTACAGTTAGAGTACAACGGGTATAGCAGTGTTAATATATATAAGATTCCGGTACATGTCTTTCTTAGCAGTTTCAACAATAACAAATTTAGGATCTGTTTAGTGTACAAAGGTGTAACAATATTCCTATCCAAATGGTCCCGATGTGTACTTCCCGTAAGTTCTACATCAAGATTCCAGAGTAGTACTGATGGAAAGTCTTGCCTAAGGAAAGAACTTGTTCATTAGGAAGATCTTCGCTTCCCTCTTGAATGTTGCTGTGTTTGGAATTTTTCTAATGTTTGGAGGGAGTGAGTTCCAGATTCTGGGGGCTGCTCCGGAGAAAGCTCTGTCATATGTTTTCTTCTTCCGAAAGATGGGTGGTTTCAGCAACAGCTCCTTGGCAATCCTGGCTGGTCTGCTTCCCCCTGATACCTCAATTTTCTGGACTAAGTACCTTGGTGTTTTGTAGTGGAGCGCTTTGTGGGTAATACATGCCAGCTTAAATTGGATTCTGGCTTCGTATGGTAGCCAGTTTAATGCTTTCAGGTGTGGGGAGATATGGTCGTATTTTCTAGACCCAGTAATGAGTCTTGCGGCCGCATTGAGACAGGCTTTTAGTGGTGCTGTGGAAATTTTTGGTAGACCTGCTAGTGTTGTACATCCATATTCAATCCTTGAAATAACTAAGGACTGGACTGCCAATTTGAGGTCCGTCGTAGTAATGAGTGGTATCACTTTTCTAATATAGTTCAGGTAAAAACGGGCACTTTTTGCCATTGATTTGATGTGGGCTTTCATGTCTAGGTTCTTATCAAGCGTGATTCCCAGTGATTTAGTCGAGTCAACTAGGGTAGGGGTGCAGTTTAGCGCTGTGATCAGTTTGGTCCATTCCTTCACATTTGTGGTGTTCTTTGGTGGTGATATTAGTAGGAATTCCGTTTTTTGTGCATTTAATTTCAGATGATTGCTAGTTAACCATTGTAATGACACTTTTAAGGCCTCATTCATAGTCTTGATGTCTTCCAGTGACGCGATCTTGATGTAGATCTGAGTGTCATCTGCATACATGTGATAGGATATGTTTGCGTCTTGGAGAATTTCTGTAAGGGGTTCGACATATAGGTTGAATAGTGATGGAGATAGTGTTGATCCTTGAGGGACTCCAATCGAATTCGGGCATGATGGGGATAGCGTTTGGTTGACCAGGAATCTTTGTGTTCTGTTCTGAAGGAAGGATTCAAACCCTTTCAGAACATTTCCAGATATTCCCATCCTATCTTGAAGCTGGGCTAGCAACTTTTCATGATTTACCGTGTCAAACGCAGATGATAGGTCAAGAAGACTAGAAGACATGTTTGATTGTGATCTAGGGCCTGTAGCGCATCATCCACTATATGTAAGATTGCTGTTTCCATACTGTGGCCTGGTCTGAGTCCCGATTGGCTGTCGTCCAACAGATTGAAATTAGCGATGTGGTTGCTCAGTTGATTTTGCACACATTTCTCAATTAGTTTGGCAAGTAATGGAATATTGGTTACTGGGCGAAAGTTATTTGGATCTGCCGGGTCTGCTGTAGGTTTTTTGACGATGGGGAGGACTTGACCTGTTTTTAGGCATTCTGGTAGGATCCCTTGAGATAGTGATGCATTGATTATTTTTGTCCATATAGGGACGACGACATGGTTGATTCTTTTTAGGCATTTTGAGGGGAGGGGGTCATTGTAGTGGTTATTTGGTTTGATCTCCGATATAGTTTTGGCAATGGTATTCTGGTCATATAGCTTGAAGGTTGCCCATTGTGCATTATTTTTCGAACTATCATGATCGTTTTTCGTGTTAGCATCGTTCAGTGGTGGTAGTTGGCTAGCGAGGTTGTTGGCTGCCATCCTGAGCTCTCTTTCTAGAGTGTTGGCCTTGTCCGTGAAGAATGTTGAGAATTCTTCGCAGCTCAGTTGCGGTTTAGCTGCTTCTTGGGCAGATTTGGCCAGCTTATTGGATTGTTGCTTTAACATCTCGAATAGTTTCCGAGGTCTGTTTTTGGCGTTATCCAGTTCTGATCTAAAAAATTCCTTTTTGGAATTGAGGACACTTTTGTTGTACTCGTTTCTGATTTTTCTGAGAGTTTTCAGCTGGGGGGATGACGGGTTCTGTCTCCATTTTCTTTCTGCAAGTCTCAGTTTCCGCCTATCTTCATTCAGTGTCCCATTGAACCATGGATTTTTATATTTCTCTGAGACTCTTTTCAGTTTTAGTGGCATGGTGGAGTTGACTATATTCGTCATTGACGTAGTGTAGTGATCAGTGAGTTTGTTAACGTTTAGCAAGTTGCTAGGCGGACTTAGGTCCTTCTCACATCTTGCTACTAGTAGCTCAATACTAGGGTCTTTGGTGTCTCAAGTCCACTTTTTAAGTTTGACCGGTTGTGTGGTCTTGATCTTTTTTATGGTGGGTATCCGGAAGGTTATGGCATGGTGATCCAACCAATCGCACGGAACAATTGAATGGATTGTAATATCCTTGTTTCTCGAGATTACCCAGTCTAAGGTTGCCCCTTTCGAGTGTGTTGGCTGTGTGCAGGCTTGAGTAAGGTTTAGATCTCTTAAAAATTCTTTAAGTGCGTTGACCTGTTTGTCATTATTGTCGTCCCAGTGTAAATTAAAGTCGCCTAGGAATATGTTGTTCGTGTGACTGTTAGAGTTATCCGTGATAATCTCCATTAACTGGTCTATGAAGGTGGCATTATTGCCTGGTGGATGGTAGAGCGCATGCAGGTTACACCTTTGATTATCTGCAGTTCTTATACCGAGACCGAGGTATTCACAGGATTCAAGAGGGTCAGATTGTATTTGGCTGATCTCAATGTCAGATCAGTGTATGCAGGCTATACCGCCTCCTGTCTTTTTTAGTCTGTCTAATCTCACAATGTTATAATGAGGGGGCACCAGTAGATCCATGAATGGGGAAGAAGATTCCGTAAGCCATGTTTCTGTTAAGATTGTCACGTCAATTTCCTGGCTAATGATGAGGGCAGTGATGTCTGAGGCATGTTTTGCTGCGGACCGGCAGTTGAGCAGTAGGCATAGCAGTGGTTTCCCTGAGCTACTAGGGTTCATCTCCTGAGTATTGGCGGTTAGCTGGACTTGTTTTAGGTTGTTAAGGTTAGGTTTCCTGTTCTTAGGCCAGGACGTTCTATTTGCATCGATCGGGACTGATCTAATTTCCTCACCTCTGCTGTTGGCTTTAGACTCATATGACCGGAGTAGGGTTTTGGTTTCATCATCCGATAAATATTTAAGATTTCTGTAAGGTCGATTATGTCTGTTTGATAATGGCATGGCTGTCTCTTTACTCTTTCCTAGAATATCATGCACTGATTTTTGAATGAGCTCGACTTTGGAGTGAGTACTTGCAGTGATTTCTAGTATTTTTTCCATAACTTGCAGTGCGCTTAGCATGTCCTGAGACATATTGTCTGCTTGAATTTGAAGAGCTTCTCTGAGTCTGAGGTGATATATTAGGAGTATGCATCTGCCTATTTCGAGGTTTGTTTGTGTCCCGGTGCTTTAGATCTGTGACTTTTTCAGTGTTCCTTTTTTTGTCATTAGTTCGGGTGTCTGCACTTCCTCTATGTGTGATGTGAGATGCGCTCCCTATGTCCTGTGATCTTAGTACCAAGATAGGGGGATATGAGTTTCGTAGGTATACAGGTGCACTTTGTACTGTTGTAGAGTGGGGTATGGAAGGGGTGTTAGCTTCCATATCTTTTATTGCTGGATGGAGGTTCCCATTGAATGGCCTACGTGTGGGAGTAATCAAATCCTGGGGGAGAGGCGTTGATTTTTCCCGATGTAAAGGCGTCAGGGCGGTATTAGCGCATAGTAGAGATTCTTCTCCTATCTCTGTACCACTCCCGTCCACTGTGCCTCCTCTCAAAGTTGTGTCTCCTGACAGCATTGTAGGTTGTGGTTTTTGAGGGTCTCTAGGTATTATGACGTCTGTGGTGGTAGTGTTGGTGGTGGATAGGGTGGTAGCTTGTGTGGTCAGGTGTTGTAGAGACCTTGGGGCCGATTCCGATTCGGGCCGGAAACCTCTCCGACCGAGCCGGACCCGGAGAGATTTCCGACCGAATCGGACTCTGGCAGTCCGACCGAACGAGTACGATGCGCACGCATGCAATCGGACTCGATTCGGTCGGACTCCCATTGAAGTCAATGGGAGCCGGTCGTACAACGCGTACGCGGGCTCCCATTGACTCAATGGGTGCGAGGCGCACAGGGGCGCCCCCTACAGTGGGTACGTGTCGATGCACATCGCGGCGTACATGCACAGGTAGGGGGGACCCATGGCTCCCCCCTGTGTGCGACTTGCGCGGCCACGCGTACAGGGGGGTCCGACGCGGACCCCCAAAGTCTGGCTCCGACAGCTCTTTCGAGCCGGACGGCGCGAGTCGGTCGGACTCCTCGCGGCGCGCATCGTACTTGCCCGGCCGGGGAACGACTCCATCGCGCGGTGCGAGTTGTGTCCGTGCGAGTCGGTCGGAGCGTGTTGAAGCCGCGTACGAGTCGGTCGGCGATTTCGCGTGCGCTTGCATCGTACTCGCTCGGCCGGACCCGCGTACGAATCGGTCGGGAAACAGGGCTCCGAATCGGATCCGGTAAAGCCGAATCCGATTCGGAGCCCTACCAGCTGAGATCGGAATCGGCCCCCTTGTGTTATCTACACATTCCTTTAAGGTTGAAAACAGGTTGTCGAACTTTTCTAACTCGTAGTTAACTGCTTGTATAAGCACAATACCGTTCTTGTAGATAGTTATGCACAGTACCGCTCTTACTCTTGGTGATGGGATGATCGATAGTTTGGTACCATGAGGGATATTGCTTATATTTTTTATGTTGTAATGACAGTGCGCCATTTAGCCGTTTTTCTGGTGAAAAATATCAAGTCATTTACAATAATGCCTTTGATTAGATTAAAGGAGGGGTCAGAGATCAGCGTGTCTGGGTTTTTTCTAATTAGATTGTGTTTGAATTTTTGGGCTGTATTCTTGGATAGGTTAGTTGGGTACTTTATGACGTAAGAGTTAATGCCTGTTGATTTTAAATTGGTTCCGGCCATATTTACTGATGGTGGTAAATAATTCTCCGGGGAGTTCCTGCAGGTGTGACCTAATTTTGATGTATCCTCTAGACCACTACCTGTCTCCGGATGTTTACAGGTCTACTGTCATTCCTGTAGGTCCTCCTCGGGAGTAGAATTTGTTTAATTATATAACAATTGGTTAGGGCGTATCGAAAAAGTACTATTCCATGTTATTTCGCAGTCCACATTTCCTTTTGTTGGAGCTATAGTGAGTCATCCCAAGATGGCCGCCGTCTTAGTGATCTAAGCTCATCGAATTAGCTCATCGAAATAGCTGTAGGCCCTTGTTAGTTTCCATTGCCCAGTCCTCTTGTGTGTTTGTTTATATAAGTGTACATTTATTTATAGCATTTAATATTAGTGGAATGTATTTAATTTATATTATACTAAATTTATATAATAAAATATATAACATTTGCTACTTTAAAATCTACTTATATTAAACAAGCAGTATTTTGTGTATTTTTGGACGATATTAGTGTCAACAATATTTTGTTTTCAACATTTTGGTACTTACCATTATAAGCATAGGAGCACAATATTATGTTAAATAATATTTTTGACACAATATTTTTGTTAACAATATTTTTTACCACAATATTGTGTCAGTGAATCCAACAACAGTGCCTATTTGAACATTACTTAATAGCTCATGCATAATTAGCAGAACCCACAGAAAGACTGCTTGCCTGACTCCAAATGTCTCACTTCAGGGTCAATCAGTAATTCCTTTTGTTGGAGTGTCCTGGCTTGGGACAGATGCCAGATATTTAGAGAAGCATATGTGTGCACTGCCACACCTTGCCTCCAGATTACGTGGATTATCGCGAGAAACCTAGATGGTCAAGAATAATCCCCAGTATTGCACAGTTTCACCACGATCTCATGATTACAGCATTTAACTGATAAGAATAAACATATTCACAACTGTTAATGGTTTTGATATGGAAACTGATCAGTAATACGTGTATCACATTGATACTTTTATACTGAAAGGAGAAAGGTATCCTAATACATTTTGTCCAGTGTTCCATGAAAATATCCCAGTGATATCTTAGATAAGATTTAGAGATAAAGTACTTAAAGTACGACTTTAGAGCACGATCCCCACAATTTAGAAGTCAATTTGATGTTTGTGTAATACATTGAAACATACAAAAGGATGAAAAAATAGCCGTCCCAATACTGAAAAATTTTTCTGCTCCTCAGGAACTCACTATGAATAGTCCAAATGTCTGATGTGTGTGGTAACTCCTGTTATTGCACATATTGGAGTTATGACTTTTACAATATTTATGGCACCTGTACATATTGGCTATGATAAAAACTGCATTCCCTGAGACGTCAAACCTGCTAATAATTATTGTGCCTGGTAAACACCAGGATGTGCAGACTTTGTTGAAGTAAGCACCAAAATCCAAATGTTATTCACATTTCAGGGTCATATCTTGTAATAGATGATAATTATCACACACAATATGTTCTGTACACATCGGCATCAAATGTTATCGTATGTTACAATTACCACTCAGAAAATAGGGCCACTCATAATGAGGTGTAACTGTAGGACTCCATGACCCTAATGTGATTATCATGGGCTGTCCTTCTCCACTTCTCACTATTTTGGTTTCCCTGGCATGTGTTTTTTAACAGAGGATCCATGTCAAGAGTCCTCTAACAGGTGCTCTTTTTAAGCTTTAGGTTGCTAACCAGAAGAGTGCTGCACTCTCTTTGATTGTAGGGGTCAGTGGAAAGTGGTACTCCTTTCATCATGGATGACTAATTATACTTATGACTAGGCCATGACATGCCTACTTGTTTGAGGCAACTGATCTATTGTCATTGTGTAAAGGCCCTTTTAATGCCACCCTAACTGGGGTATTATATTCTGGTATTCCCTGATAAAGTATATGTATTCATTCACAAATGGTTACCCTCCTACCCCTGAAATTTAGGATGCGTGTCTGTGTGTGTCTATGCATATGCGTGTGTGTGTGAGAGAGAGAGAGAGAGAGCAAGAGAGAGAGAGAGAGAGAGTGAGTGAGAGTGAGAGAGAGAGAGAGAGAAATAGGAACTGGGTGTAGTTCTTGTACATATATAGGGTTGGTGTAACTAAATATATGTAGCCCCTGGTTTGTCATGTGCTTAACAGGGTGCTAGAACATACACTATCTCTGCATCCATAGAAGTGGCATTTTAGCCAGGTGCTATTTGTACGATTTGGGTTCACATACTCTTCACTGAAGCTGCAATGTTTCTTTGTGTTCATCTTTGCTCAGACAAACCAATTCCAACAGGTCAACCTGTGGCCTTGACTATGGAACATGTTCTTTGCCAAAGGACAGTGGCCAAGAACATGGCACTGCAAGATACCTTCATGAAAAAGATGGATTGTCTGCTCATCCTGTGCTCTCCACGTCTAGCTTTCAAGGAAGCAGAAGCACAGCAACAGCCATTTTTAAGATGCAATTAAAATTAACCAGAGTAAATGTACTATTTTACTATGTGGGATAAAGTACACCCTGACGTATATTATAAGGATATTGCAAGTCACAAAGGAGTTCCATCACGATATAATGGAATGAGGCCGAACCCAAATAGTTCATCAAAAGTTGGTACTTGTAATGATCAATCTTTGGATAAAACAATGGTAGAGAATATAGGAAAAATAAAAGCAGAGCTATTAAAAGTGGAATCATTTTATATCTCGAGAAACCTTTAATAGTAAGAAGGAGACTATATAATTATAAGTTTACCAAACGTTCGTAAAACCAAATAATATCAACTTATAGGTCTCAAAACCAAGCAAAAGGAGAATTTTTGCAATGAAACACCATGCATGTAAATTAAGTGGCAAAAATGTCAGAATAAAAGATCGGAAAAAAAGCAAATAATAAATATCAAGAAGAATAACATTTTCAATGATTGTCATGTGAAATCAGAACAACAGACACAGATAAGAAAAAAGAAGGAAGTATGAAAATGGTGAGGCATAAAAGCAGGAATGAATCAATGTATTCGAAAGAGAAGGCCACATTCTTTGAAACTTGTGGAAACAAATGTAGACAAAGGAGAGTCAGTAATAAATAACTTGAAAAAAGTAAACCAGGGAGGAGGTAGGAATGAAGACTTGGTCATCTATTTGGAAACATTACCAGAATGGTTAAAAAGTGAGGAAACTGTGACTCCCGAACAGATCAAGAACTTTGGGTATCTTCAAACAAACAGTAGAAATTGCAGAAATCACCACAAAAGATCTCCAACACACAGGCTTTATCAAGAATCAGAGTGATAAAGAGTTGATAAAAGTGATCTTCTTATCTCCTTTTGTAACAATTATGATCTTAAAATCGTCTGACTCTTTGAGTGGTCTGGGCTTAGAAGTAAAATTGAACTGTTAAATGATAGTAAAAATGCAAAATGCTATCTGTGAATCTCAGATAATGAAGAATCATGCGGGATATTATAAGACCAAATATCCTTTCAAGCTTATAACACGGTCTCCAGACAAACAAAAGGTTGTCATGAGGTTCCTAAGTGTTATAAAGAACAACAAAACCTACGTATTGTGATCAGTAATGAATTGAGAATGATCTTATCAAAAACACTAATTAAAGAAGAAAGTATGACAGAAATACTTTATCAATATCACATTCCATAGGCTTCAGAAAACATGGTTGTGGGAGAAACCCAAAGTTGAATGCTATGTGACCTTTTGTGTAAATGGCTCCCAGATGAGTAGTGGAAGACTGTCAGGTGGCGTACTCACACTAGTGTCATCAAAAATCATAAAGGCTGTATCAAAACAAACATAATTAAGAATTGTGTTCTAATATTGGTAACACATGGAAATGCAGTGTTGAATCAAATTCTGGTTGTGGTGAATGTTTATATGCAAAAACTAATCACATTGCTTAAAATAATGGAGGGAATTGATACTGAGATTGAATGGTTAAAGAGTAACCATTCAAAAACAATAATAATGCTGTTGGGGGGATTTCAATTTAAAATTGGTATATTTGGCCTCAGATGAAATTGTAGGGGATGTACTGGAGGTGTTTAAGATTCCAAAGACCATTTTCCCAGGTTGCAATTGCTCCAGTGAGGAGCAAATTGTAAGCAGGTGGTTGGCCAGAAATTAATTTGCTTGTCGTAATGGGCACACACCCTTTGATTCACCAGCAGATAAAACCTCACCTCTTGACGTCAAAATTAAGCATTCCACACTCTTTGTTCTAACATGGTAATTTTGGTTTAGTGAATTTAAGTTGATCAAAAATGAGGGAAACGAACACTGGGCGTTGGAGACTTTTCTTTCTGCAGTAATTTGCAATAAAGATTATAGGGGCATATTATCAAGAACGACGTTAAAATTATCGCCGGTTTAGCGGCAGAAAACTGCCGCTAAAGCGGCGATAATGGGCTTGATAATATGCCCTGGAGAATTCCAATAGAAACCCATGTTGACACCAGAACATGGGCTTCTATTGGAATTCTCAAGGGCATATTATCAAGCCCATTATCGCCGCTTTAGCGGCAGTTTTCTGCCGCTAAAGCGGCGATAATTTTAACGCCGTTTCTTGATAATATGAACCTAAGTTTTAGACAGAGTCCTTACAGTAGGGATTGGCCATCCACAAAGAGTGACTAGACGTTTTGACCCAACTCATATACAAATACTCTATGAGTCAATCAGACAGTTATATCGAAGTCAAATTCAGTGAAAGCAATAATAAATTGAATGGTATCAAAGTAAAGTAAAAAAGGTTGTTAAATGTATTTTAGTTAATGATTTAAAAACCCATGAAAGTGTAAAGAGAAAGAAAGTATAGACAAAGCAAGTTGGTTTGATGCCTCCTGCCATGAGTTGAAAAAGAAAATATTCTAAATGGGAATCTTAAAAAGAGAGTTAAAATCGTGGGCTCTTGTATAGGAAAAATGAAAATAAGAAAGAATTGCAAAGAGCGTTTAATGGAGAAGAATACTAACACCAAAAGGAAGGAAATGAACTCTATTATCCAATCGGGGGACCAGGAGACTGGTAAATACTACATTTAACACAAATCCATCTTCATTATTAAACACAATCCAGAAGAAAAATGGGAACGCCATTTAAATAAATTATTTGGATTTCCTGCTACAAAATGTATATTAGTTGATCATTTGATAGATCAAGATATTGTAAAATCATTCTCAATAAATTGTATAAGAAACACCATGCAGGGATTAAAACTTACTCAGGACCAGATAATCTCCCGGCATTGGTGGGTCAAAAGAATATTGAATGGTGGATCAAATTTTACGAACTTTTATTTAAGTGGATTTCAGTAACTTGGGAGATAGCGGACTCCTCTAGGGGTGTTGAATTAAGAAAAACTAATCTTTAAAAATGGAAATGGAAGTTACTTTTAAAATAACAGATTAATTTGGCTGACCAAAGTAGGACCAGAAATCTTTGCAAAGATCCTTCTAACTCACCTACAGGGTTGGAGCTTAAGTAAAAATCCACAAATCGAAAACCCATATGGCGTGGGGTTGGGGGCGTTCCAAGTAGGTCACTCAACAATAAATCTTTGTTTTGCCTTGTTGGCTGTAGTTCAGAAGTCACTTGAGACAAATCAAAGGCTTTGTGCATGCTTTGTCGACTTCCGAACTGCCTTTGATACAGTGGATAGGGACGAACTTAGGGGTAAATTAGTGTTGTGGGGAATAACACCTGGTTTACATTCATTAATCCAGCTATTATAAACATGTAGCTGGACACAGGTAGAGATTGATAAATCGGGACATTTATAAAAAAAAAACCACAATTTAAAATAGTCTACTTCAAGGCCGTGTTCTCGTCCCCGCACTGTTTAGTCTCTATATAGCTGATCTCCAACTCTTAAACCAACTCACTTGTTTTCACCCAAAATGCATACTACACATATCCCTTGCCTTATCTATACTATTGTTTATAAAGCTCTTGGTTTACAAAAAAAAGGATGTGCTTGCCCAATACTGTAAGGTAAATTCCCAAAATATAAATACAGATAAGACAAAATAATATTAGGTAAACATGACCAAAATATAAATGGCTTATCTCAAAAGAAAGAATAAGGAACTTTAAAATTGATGAAGAGAGACATTATCAGCAGGTGTGCTAGTAAAGTTCAAAAATAAATATTTAGGTTAGTCTCTGTGCCTTTTATGACAGCCCTATCCTTACAAATTTCACCTATGGTACTTTATGGAGCAGAAATACTAAATATAAATATTAACCCATGTTGGGTAAACTTAGAAAGTGCCACTAAAAGAGTACTATACCAGCGTGTGTACCTTGTATACCAAGTGGTCAGACTCTCACAAGATGAAAATATAGATAAAGGGCCTGATTACGAGTTTGGTGGATGGGATACTCCATAACAAACGGGATTGAATTGTAATTTGGCGGATGGGATATCCCATCCGCCAAACTGGTAATCAGGCCTAAAGTCTCTTATGTGAGCCACAAAATAGTGAGGCACAATGGGCATCCTCTTTAATTAAAAGGATAAAGCAGTGTTAAGAAAACCACAAAATGATTGGTAATATAAAATCATGGGATCCACTTCCTTGTGAAGAAGATCTAAAATATTCTGTGACAACAATATTTAAGGAGAGATAGCTGGATCGCCTACAAAAGAAACAGTCAATAGCAATACCAATGGGTACATTGGGGAATGAGGAAGTACTAACTTATAGATTGCAAACTACGGCTGTGCATTTTAAAATTTAGATTAAGTTGCAACCCGATTTTTTCGAGGCTTGAATTTTATCAAAAATAAAATTGCCTGTACAAAACAAAATGCACCTCATCACACATTTTAATGGATTATTTTTTATTTATGGCTATTCGTTAAAAGTATCTTAAATACGTTTTATAAAAAAATAGCACATAGACATGAAAATCTGCAATACAGCTGTTAGTTAATGTTTTATTTAGATGTGACCACAGCAAAAGGACAATGTATGATTGCCGTTACAAGAATGATGATTACATTGGATTTTAATACTTGACGAATTAATTTGTTTTTATGGTTTGTTTTATAGTTTTGCATATTTAAGTCTTTTTTATTCCACAGACTCATTTGCCTAAATAAAGTAATTTGAACTGACTAATATACAGTATGTTTTAATGAATCTTTGTTGTCAGCTCACAGTTGTAGCATTTCACTAAACATTTATTGATAATAAGCTGAATTTATGTATTTCTTGTATAGCAGTTTTTGCAGCAGAGACAAGACCCAATTAGTGACAGCGCATTTTCCATAGGAGCAGTTTCATATAAATTATTGAGGGTCAAATATAACATAATTTATAATATAATTCATGGTTCAAATTAATATAGAATAATGTATGATGAAATAATATAATGCGGTTAGGGTAAATAGAATAAGGACAGCGAATAGTAATGTATGCTAAACCATTCTCAAATACAGTAACCATCCAGAAAACTCAGCCATTAGCATCCAGTTTTTTCAGTAAATAGCAAACAGAAGGAGCACATATTTTCAAGTTCAAAAACTGCGCTGGGAAACTGCAGCATGTAGTATAGCAACATTTATAGCTGCGAGTGGACCTAACAAAACAATTTTACAAAACAGTGGTATTTTAAAAACCTCACAGGTCGGAATTGTCCTAATATATGATGGTGTGGAGTTCTACTACACTCCAGGTTCACTTTCCGAGAAGGGCTTTTTAAGAGTTTTTGCTTTTGTTAAATTCCTGTGTCTCAAGGGTAAGAATGTCTTTGCTCTGAAAGAGGCTTTCTCTGCAAGAGATTGTGGTCAATGGGCAAGATAGTTGGGTGTTCCCAAAAAAACATTGCTTGAGCACAATGCAGGCTGGTTTAAAGATGCTCCTCGTTTCTAAGGGGGAGGGGCACTCCATAGTATATGGCTTAGGTGAAATGTGCTTAAACAATCCTGTATCTGTGGCCACCCTGGAATTTGTTTGGAGGGTAGCTCTAAGGAGAGGTAAATGCAGTTTGTTAATTCATATTAGTTTGAAGTTAGACAGTCCAATTTCAATAGTACTAGAAAAAGGATTACTGGCTTGAAATCCTGCACTGGGATAAAGGATGACATGACACAGGAGTCTGAGTTGGAAACAGGGGCGTAGCTTGGTCAGTAAAATTGGGCGCGGGGTTGAGCTCTAGACTTTGTAACAATCACGCTGGCATATCTTGTTAAAATACATCATATGAGAAACAGGATGGGGGAGGGCGGAGAGTGCGGATTATTAGGGGTACTTTAAAATCAATATTTTGTAAAGTAACCATTTTTAAGTCCTTCAAAACAGACACAAAGGTTTGTGTGTGTTTTTGCCTGTATGTGTGCTATGTAAAAATCCCAAGTGAAATCTGATAAACATCTCACCATACTCGAGTGTAAGCACCTGTACCCAACTATTTATGAGGGAATACATTTATTAAGGGGGTGTAACATCCCAAACACGCCCCTCTAAGCTACACCCCTGGTTGGAATTGTGCCCCCTTTGCCGTTGTGGTAATGTGCGCTTGAAAGTTAAGTTTTTGCTCAAGAAAAAAAAAGAATGAGGGGCATATTCTCAAGAACGTGTGATAACTACCGCAAAAGTTGCTTAACGCAACCCTTCACATCGCAGTCTATCGCGGGAAAATACCACTGTGTTAACATGGTATTCCCAACCCTGCAGCACCATGCGATAGTATCAGGATAACGCGCCAAATGACCGACCAAAAACCAATGCAACGCAGAAACAATGCGAAACACGAACGCGAAAAAACCTGCGATGTCCCAAACCGCGATACAAAAACCAGCGACAACCAGCCACAGGCCCGCAAATCCCACGCGTCATGCGTGAAAATGCACTATAAGAGCAACCAAAAAAAAAAACACCAAACACAAAACAAACTGCGTAGCACCATGGATGTAACCGGACCGAGTGCAGAGGATACCCGAACCCCACAAGCCCCAAGGAGGACCAGCCAGGAACCCCATGTTCGGGGAAGGGCAAGGAGAAGAGGAAGGCGGGGTTCAGTCTGCAGGAAGACTGGATCATCGTCACGGAGGTGATAGAACACAACCAACAACTGTTCGTCACCTCCACTGCGTCATTGGCAACACAAACGGAAATATGGCAGTCCATCGTCACCAACATGAATGCAGTCAGAGTGTCGAGGAGGTCAATGGAGGAGGTCAAGAGGCGCTGGCATGAAGTGCACAGCCAAACCAAACAGAAACTCGCTGCCAACATGAAGGCAGCAAAGGCGACTGGAGGTGGGAGTCCTGCGCCACAGGAGGAGCTGGATGAGCTGGAGGAAATGGTGGCCACAGTCATCAGCGTGGAGACGGTGCAAGGAGTCGGGGGTCTGGACACAGCCCGATATGACCTGACCCAACAGCAACAGGGTGAGTAACGGCCAGGAACTGGGGGTACGGGGGCAGATGGGCACAATGCCACACATTCACAATCATGTGCAGCACACTGCACACCCACAATGACTGTGGAACATGTCCCTTATACCCTTGGCACACTGCAGCACACATAGCAACACCAAGTAGGCCCCCCGTCCACAATCTGCACAAATGGCCCCCTCCATATCACCAATGCCACAACCTACCCATGCACATGTGCTGAATCCCGAAAAGCAGCGGCTCTGTGAGCCACACCGACAATGCAAGTGACACTGCATGACAGATAGCATGGCTGAAGTCACAATACATGACATGGTGCATGAGACGACACTGATGTGGCTGAGTGTGGACCACATCCGTAAAGGAGCAGGTCACACTCTGACACATCCACGTGCACCTACGACCCATGACGTCAAAAACACATCTGCAGACAAACAATGCACAAGAGTACCAAATATCTCCAGGAGCACAAATGACCCAAGTTGCAAACATCCCAGCACCCGAAAAGCACACAGGTCAAATGCACCCCGACTCAAAGGGATAAGGGCCGCCAATGCTGAGCTGCAGGGGCACAGAGGTGGAGCTGGCAATATGGACTCACCCCCAATTCACAAGCGTCAGTCAATGCCTCCCTGTGTACGGACAATGCACATGTAGGCACATGATCTGTCATTATAATCAACACTCATCACAGTTGTACACAGGTGAAGTTGCGTAGACTTTATTAGCATGTGCGTGTCAGTAAGGGCAAGGCAAGGGCCACAACATGCAGACCAATGTTTAAGACACTTACAGGCAGCTTAGGAACATGTCGAGGTGCAAGTAATGGGGTGGCAAAAGTGCACACAATTCATTACGGATGTCAACGGTCTCAGTCCACCTTGCCTTGCTCGACGAGTCATGTGATGTTTAGCGTCTGCTCATCGGCCCGTGTCAGGGGACAAGACTCACAGCCCATGGGATCTGCATAGTGCTGTAGCACGGGACTGCACTGACTGTGTGCTCTGCTGACAGTGAGCAGGTGAAGGGATCCTACAAGGTCACATGTCGTGCTACATTGCCATGTGTGTACTCTCCCCCCAGCAGTTTCTCCGATTGTGGAATGTTGCCAGGCGACGCTGTGCTGCTCCGCCCATAGGACTGCATCACCTTGCACAGGTGTGTGTACACATGCGTAGGTCCGCGCACATGCATTCTGAGTCCAGGCGAAGGCAGACATGTCCACTGTTGTGGTGGGATATGTGAAAATTCCTCCGAGGTGCTACAAGGTGTGGGGACCTGTGCTGTGGGTGACAATCAGTTGTGGCTGCAGGAACGTAGTTACTCGTCCATGTATGCGAGCGCTGCTTCATGGGCAATCTGTTACAAGAGTACATCGTTGTCGAGGTCAAGGTACGCGAGGGTGAGCCAGTCCATTACCTGGTCCGGGCAGCTGTGCTCCGTCCACGCTGTTTCACCAATCCGCAACACAGCCCAATAGGGGAGCGCCTCGATGTGGTCACTGCACACAAGGAGTTATGCAATCTCCCATGCCCAACTGCCTGCACATATGCCAAATATCAAGGCATCCCATGCACGGGTTTCACAGTTACACTCCTGTTCGTGGGCCAATAGGGGGCGCACACACGTGTCATAATCCAGTTCAGCTACCGTTGTGTTGGATAAGCAGACATCCATGGGCCACTCGAATGTGCATGATCGACAGTGGAACCAGGGCTGGACGCAGGTGACGTACGCAAGATGGAAACTCAGATGGTAACTGATGCGCAACACTGCCAGTGGCAGTGATCCCAACAGATGCAGCATTCGTGCACGGTACAGTTCCACGTGACAGGGGTTGTGCATGTGCCCAGGATTGCCAGCCATTGCCTTTGTTGGTCTCGTAGCACCGGCACACTTCTGACAGGCGGCAGTTGTGTGGATGAGATGCTACTGCTCGGAGCAATGAGTCGTATTTGTGTGCAACGTTTGGGCGTATGGGTTGTTTCTTACTTATGTGTCAGGGGCATTCCAAGCAGGTGTGCCTCAGGCAGGGACAAGTGTTTGTGGGGTGTGGACACGTTGGTCTTTCATTCGCGCAGTTCATGGTGTGGGAGTCATCACAATCTGGTTTGGTATCTCTCGCAGGGAGTGCCAGCCGCATTCAGGACCAAGGTCGGGGGTTCAGATGTCCTTCAGCCTTGTGTATTGAGACAATGGAGCTTTCATTCCTGATGTTGGTCTGACTACTGCTTGCATTTTTGAAATGTGATGTGGCCTTCGCGTTGCTATTGATGCCAGGCCTTTGACTTAGTGTGCACCAATAGCGATAGACACACAACAGTTGGCATATATGAGCCAGGAGCCCGATTGGCCTTGCGCTCCTTGTACGATATCTCTCTTTCTCTCTCTCACTCCCTCTCTCACTCTCTCTTTCTCTCTCTCTCACTTTCGCTCGATCTCTCTGTCCTTTGATGGGCGCATGACACACCTTCTTATCTGGAAATTTGTTTTGCAGGCTGTGACTTACAGATTGTCCTGAGAGGACCCGCCATGACTCTTCAGAATAGTAATTTTGTGTTTATTCTGTATGAAACGAATTATTTGCTGAGTCTAAGATGAATGTATGATTCTCATTTTTCTGGCGACACATGTATGTTTGGTGTTGTTATTGTGCGACATCGGGCACATTGTTTTGTTCATGATTTCGTGAGGTTGATGTGACATATCTTTGTCCGGGTCTGGGTGGGGGGTGCCCGGAGTGGGCCCCTGGGGTGGGGTCCTGGGTGTGGCGGCGGTGGGTGTTGTTGCCCTCTTGGGGCTCCGGGATGCATGGTGAGTGGCTCCATGGAATCTGTTGTTCTTCATGTGTGGCTATGGGCTGTGCTCCCTTGTCTGTTGCAGGTTGTCGTCCGACTTTGCCCCAGGTAAGAGCAGGTGTTAATTTCCTGCTGCTAACGCGCCTTATTGCATGTTTTGTGATCTTATCGCCGATCGGGCTGGTCGTTGAGAATGTTGTGGAGTGGTGTTGTCGCGGCTTTTTGCACGGGAACGCCTACTCTGCATATCATTAGCGTTAGTTGCCGGGGGCATCTGTGGCGCTGTTTTTTGCGATTGCTCTCGCAGGTAAACTGGTGTTATGGGCTGTTGGCACCAGCTTGGGAATGGGGAGATAAATTTATCGCGGATTTGGCTGCGATAACGTGCCGATAACTCGGCGATAGCTCCTTGAGAATATGCCCCTTAGTGTACTCCTTTATTAAAGGGCAACAGTTTAATATTGTAAATAAATTGAGCTATTTCTAAATTGGGATAGAGCAGTTAAAGGGGGGTAATGTGAAATGCAAATAATGTGTAGTAAGTATCTTAGGTTATTTCATTAAAGGAAGGCCAGGTGTCCTTAGCTGTAGTGTATAGGTGTTTTAATTCTGTTATTTTGTGGGGAGTGTGAGAAAGAGTTCTGTTTTCTTCCCCTTATCTACAAAGATGGTGGAGTACTCTTTACTTCATTTTGGAGATGGTGACTGCCTCTGATTTGGGGAGAGAGTGGACTCTTTCTTTTGCTTTGTCCGTCGCCCTTTGTTAGGTTTGGTTTTGACAGTGCAGCTGTCAAACACACCTAAAGCTAACAATGTAAACAGACTGAGCTTTGGGTCTGCCCCATTGAACAAATTAGATTTCTTTAACCAGTCTCTTTCAAACCCTTGGCTTGAGACTCATGTTGCCTCAACCCAGTGGAGTTTTCATCTTTCACAGGGTGGTATTTGATGTGTGGGTCTATCTTTCTGCCTCTACTCCAGTACAAGCATTAATCGGTAGAGGAGACTACTTTACAAATATAGCCCTTTCTGCCTACTCCTGCTGGCTCCTTTGCTCTAGTGTACTAACCCTGCAAGTGTTAGCATATTAATCTCAGACCTTTCGGCTTGGCCAAAGCTTCATACTTAGGTAGGTTTAACCATTAAGATGAGTGGGGTTTTTATTTGGTTCTTTGCAATTACAGTTTTGCCAGATTCTCCAGATAGAGTGTGGGCTACAATTTTATTTGGATTTTCTTAAAGTATTGCTACTCTCATTATTAGTCTTTTAAGTGTTTTGGGACAATGGCGTCTGCTATCTAAACTGTAAGCTACTAACTAATTAGATAATCAAATGGTTAATGCATACTTATAATTAATAGCTCAGTAGCCAAACTGATTAAATCACAGATAACATATGGGTACCAATTATTACCCCTAGTCAATCAGCTCCTACTCCACTTGCATTGCTAGTAGGGACAAAATAACGATAACCCTTTATTTTGGTAACAGTGATTTTGCTGTTACCATGCAGCAACCCCTGACATTACCCACTGGACAGAAATACAGTGACAGGAAGATGTGGGAGTGGTGATAACAAGAATGTGGCAGTCCATGCCCTGCAGGAACTGTCTTTGATGCTCCCATTGTGGTGCCTTTTTCAAAGGCACCGCAGTGGGACCAACAAAGAACAGCCCGCCAGAGTAAAAATAAGTTGTACTCTGGCGGCCGGTCTTTAATGGCTTTGGCAGTCTTGGAGCAGGGCGGCGGCATGGTGACCACACTCCGATACCGCCAAAGTCATAATAAGGCCCTTAATATCAAAGCCAAAACAGCAAGGTCCAAAAATATTGACAGGTAACTAATATACTTTTCTTATACATATCTCCATTTACATGCCTTGAACATATATATCTTCAAAGTATGTAGATGTGGGATTAACAATTGTAAATCTATACATACCTATACCCACACACCAGGGGCCCTGTTACTCCTATGGTGCAGTTTCCCTGTTTGCACCTCGGTGCACCTTTCAAAAGGTGCTCCGTGTGCAAACAGGAAAAGTGCACCCTATCATTTTGACTGCACTGCCCTCAGGGCAGCAGTAAACAAACATGAGTTGCCCTGAGGGCAGCGTATTCAAGTAAAATATGGAGCGGCTGTTTACAAGCTGCTTCTTGTTTTATTGTGCTGGCAGCAACCTGTCTGCACTTTCAAGAGGAAAGAGAGATCTCCTTGCAGACAGAAGCAGTGAGTGACTGCACCTGCCTGCAGGGTGGTGTCTGGGGGGCCCATGGGACCTCCTTACCCCCCTGAGGGCTGCTCTCAGGGGGAGCACTGACAATGCACCATCTTTTTTGTGGCGCACTGCCAGTGCACCTCCCAATGGCTTCTTTGCCTTTGTGCCCACATCCATAAAGCAGTGCTGTTGCAGAGGTAAAGAGAGATGCAACTCCCCCATGCAAATGAGGGAACACCCTCTCATGATAGAGCTGCTGTTGCTGCTTGTGGGGTGGACCACAAGCCCCAGTTCTCTGTGCGGCAAGGAGCCGCAGGACGGACGCTGCTGGTTGTTTCCGTGCCAGGAGGCGCTTGATTAAAATCCATCTGGGCCCCCGCAGCAAGGGAGCCGCTGTTGCTGCTTGTGGGGCGGACCACAAGCCCCAGTTCTCTGTGCGGCAGGGAGCCTGCTGGACGGACGCTGCTGGTTGTTTCCGCGCCAGGAGGTGCTTGATTAAAATCCATCTGGGCACGAGACGCACCCGGGTGCGTGCTGGGGAAAAGCAGGGGCCAGGAGCGGACCCGTCTGCACCCGTCCGCGGCTGACCGATGCTGGGCTGGGCCACGTCCCATGGTTTTGCTGTAAGGACTGAGGATTAAGGTACCTTGTGCTTCGTTACTTTGTTATAACTCTGAATCCTGGCAGTGTCCTCTATTCTCCAGCTGGCAGTCTTGCCTCTTTTTATGATCTGTGCTAGTATTATACACTTTCATTGCTGCTTCCCACATCCCTGTATAATCTGCTGAGGGGGGCCACTCAGATCCCAAGAGACTTTAAGAGATCTGCTTAGAATTCATTGCACGCCCTGAATAATGGTTAAAAGGAAATCAACTGCTGGGGCTACAGGGGGAGCTAATGCCACCAATATTGACTTGTTCTTAATCAGGGCAGCCAATGTTGTCTCTAAGGAGAGAGCCCTGACTGAGAGGAGGCTATCATTTGAAACTGATAAGATCAGCCAGGATTTGCTGACATTAGACAATCAAAATATTGATCAGAATGCAAAACCCAGTATTGGCCCCAGATCCTCACCTGCACTAGCACTTTATTCAATGACCACCGATGGCGCTAACGGCAATGATGGGCAGTCAACCGTAGAAGAGGACTCCACCCCGGTTGGGCCCCCACTAAAAGGAAAAAGACTGGGGGGAAGAGAGTGACTCGGTCCCAACCACAGAGGAAGCCTCTATTACATGTTAATACAGATATGGACCAATTGATAGACATGTTACTCCCCAGGCTGGAACTCTTGCTTAAAACAATGATAGCCCCCATATGCTCACGGTTGGAAGGTATTGAGGTGAAGATGAAGACCCTTTCTGCGACAGCACCTGGGCCAATAATTCCTGGCACAAACCCTGTGGCCATGGGGAGCAGTAGAGCGGATGCGTTTACACATGCGGGCCTGATCCTTACACGCCCCACGACTAACGCATATTGTAGCGCAAATAGGGCGACCCATTGAAAGAAGTCCTTGATTCAGAGGGAGACTCAAGGAGATGGGAATACTCGGGCCTCTAACATTAATTCGGACATAATCATACAGGAGAATGACGTGTCAGGGGCAGCATCTTTAAAGGGGACTCAAGTTGCTCTACTGACTACAAACTCATCCCTAATGAACGGTGCAGGTCTTTCGACTTCCCTAGAGTTGCCCCCGGAGTCAGCGCCCCTAGTGGCCATTTTACTAGGACCTCATACACAAGGTTACTCATTAGTGTGACAGCAATGTAGCAAGTAGGCACTGTCCCCCCTCACATTATTATGGCCAGAAGGGTGGGTTGGGTGGGCCACAGGGTTAGGAAAAACATGGCAGGAGACTGTGTAGTAATCAATGTAAGACATCCCGCTCATGCTAAAGCACTCGTTGAGAGTACTTTTACTCAGATCTCCAAAACATCAATCAAGGTTGTTCGCCTGCAGTTTTATCCAAATAATTTCTTCCGCCCCATTCCCATTTGTCCCAGACAGTTCACTCTAAGGCCGGCTAGAACGGCCCAGGCTGACATTGGTAGTTCTGTACTTCCTTTAACCAATAGATTTGATCCCTTGCAAGAACAGGATGGTTTGGATGGTAATGATTGACTACCTCCTGCTGGGGTTGAACTGCAGCGTCTAAGCATTGTACCGCAGATGGGCAATGTTCTCACCTCTCCACCCAAACCAACTTCTGTTCTCCCAGATTCCTCTTGTCTGAAGATCATGTCCTGGAATATAGCTGGTCTTAGATCTAAAGGTGATGATGTTTCATGGCAGAGGTTGATAATGGGTTGTCATATAATTGCACTACAGGAAACGTGGGACACAACTGAGAATTTTTATTTGGATGGTTTTACTTCTTATTTTAAAAGTACAGTTCCATCTACAGTAGGTAGACCGAAGGGAGGTCTTCTTTTTCTGGTCTCACTCAAACTCACCTGCTCCATTAGAACTGTAGAGTCGTAATCAGCCCATTTGTTAGTAATAGAGATGTTGTTTGCCAATCGCCCCCCTCTATTTGTAGTACATTTTTACTACTCCTATTCTAGAACCTCTGCCACTGAATATCTTTATAGCACTGGTGAGGTTTTTTAACAATATGTAGAGAGGCAGGAGTCATACTATGAGGCCATAATTTTAGGTGACTTTAATATGCATCTTTGTCACTTGGGCTGTACTTCGGGGAGGGGCCATATGGATGCCTTACCTCTAGTGGCCCACTTTGAACATACGGAATCAGGCCATTTAATAGAGGAATTCCTGGTTGTAAATAATCTGTTCTGTCAAGAACAGCTGGGCACGGATGCACCAGTCTCCAGTTTTACAGGCAGGGGTTTCTCTAGTACTATTGACTTCATAATGGTTTCTGCTCCCCTAGCACTCGCAGTTCACAAGCTGATGGCCTCATCGCTCATAGCGATCATAACCCTCTACTGCCGGAACTGATGTATTGTATCGAAGCCTGTAGAGCGGAGGGTTGGAGCATCCCAAACTCTGACCTTAGCACAAAAGATCAAGCCTGCAGTTTAAAATGGACAAAGGTGGTACTAGAGACTTTTTTTTTAGATAGCTTATATGCAGAGTGTGCCAATAAGATTCTGCTTTGCATGGACACGAGATCTCAGGATAGAGTGGTTTGAGATGCGTTTGATAAAATAACAAAGTGTATATCTAATAGCCTTATGATTAAAACCAGGACCAAAGGCCGCTAGGAGTTAAGGTGGTTTGATGGTTCCTGCACTACGGCTCTCAGGAATTTAATCCATGCCCTCAAGCAATGCCCAAGGGATGAGGCATTGGTTAGATCTGCTAGGAGGGCCTATAAATCCGTAACCCAACATAGGAAGAACACCATTAGGGCTCAGGCTTGGGAGGCACTTGATGAGGCAAGTGTGCTGGTAGATAGTACAAAGTTCTGGGAAGTGGTTAATAGCCCCTTCTTTGCAGATACAGCAAACGCCAAAACAGGCTGTACCATTGCTGCCGAAAGATGGGTTTCACACTTTGAAGGGATGTATAGTGGGGATGATGTAGGGGGGTAGTATATACAGTTGGACTTTGGTATAGATAGTGCCCCATTGTATTTTAATACTGAAGAGGTACAAAAAGCTATCCTGGCCACAGCTTGAGGGAAAGCTCCGGGCCCGGACGGGGTACTGGCGGATCTGTATAAAGCCGACTCCCTAACCTGGGCCAGGATCCTGACAAGAGTGTTTAATGCGACCTGTTCTTGTGATCTTCCCTCTTGCTGGTCACTGGCCACTATTATACCTATCTTTAAAAAAAGGGCTCGAGGGACGATCCAGTATGTTATCGATCAATTTCCCTCTTAGACTGAGCTGCAAAAATCATGGGGAAAGTGATTCTCGATCGTATTACCACTTGGCTAGACACGTTTAACACTGTCTCAGACTTACAGTATGGCTTTAGACAGGGGAAAGGGACGTTAGACCAGTGTATTAACCTACATTTGCTGGTGGGCAAGTATACCATAGCAAAAAAGGGATCTTTGCACATGTCTTTCATGGATCTAACGTCGGCTTTCGACCGCGTGAACAGATCCAAGCTATGGTCAATTCTTTTGGAGCTGGGTCTTGAGGTGGATCTAGTGGCATTTCTACACTCTGCCCATAATAACACCAGGGCAGTGGTGAGATATAATGAGGATGGTTGTGTGACAGCTTCATGGGCTGTTAAGAGAGGGGTCAGGCAGCAGTATATCCTGGCCCCCCTACTGTTTACACTCTACATTAACAAGTTAGGGGACATCTTCTCGGCTACTAGTAGAGACATCCCGAGAGCTGGCGCCAAACTTATACCCGCACTTCTGTATGCAGATGATGCGGTGTTTGCCAGGACAGGTGAAGGACTACAAAAACGTTTAGATGTCTATAGTTTTTATGAACTCGCTTGATTTAGCAACCAATTTCTCTAAATTACACACCATGACAGTTGGCTCTAAGAAGGCTGCGAGATGTAAGTTCTTCTGCAAGGGGGTGAACTTACTAAAGTCCAAACCTTCCCCTATTTGGGTGTGCTGTTTGACTATAACGGGTCATGGGTTGCGCACAGAGCACACAAAAAGAAAGTTCTGGCAAGGGCGGTGTGGGCTACTATGGACTTTGCAAAACGGTTGGAAACAAAGCCCGTCCTTGCACTGTTAAAAGTGTATAGGGAAACATTTATCCCAATGGCCTCCCATGGCTGTGACGTGTGGGGATATAAAGATGTGAAAGATTTACAGGTGGTGGAAAATAGATTCTTGCGTAGGCTCCTTGCTATCCCCCTCTGCATCCCCGCTTTCACGTTGCACGAGGAGCTTGGCATGGGATACATTTCTGATCATATTGCAGTCGCACCTTTAGTGCAATGGATGAGAATTTGGTCCTCCCGAGTCCCCACCCTGAATCAACTTGTTATAGAGGATTGCATGGCTCTGGAAGGGGCTCTGTGTATTCCTTGGTTAGGGTACATAGCGGAGCAGATGAGAGGTCTAGGTTGTCCCGATCTGTACACAAACCCCAAACTATTATGACCTATTGACATGACGAAGATTAAATCCCAGTTTCTGGACAGGAGGATAGGGAGGGCGTGGAAATTGCTAAGCCTAAGGTGAAAACTTACATCACACTTAGTCCATGCCCATGGGCGCACCCCTACCTTTCTCTTGTCAATAATGTCCATCATCGTTTCCTGTTAACCAGATTCAGACTGAATCTTATCCATTGGCTATTAGCCTTTCCAAAAGGCTTTTAGAAGCCCGGGGACTCAAAGCCATGTCTATGTGACAATCTTTCCGATCAGGACACTTTGCACTTTGCTCTCTTTTGTGAATTTTATGTCCCTCTGCGTAAAAAATACATTCTTCCACTTCTGAGCTCATGCCATTTTGTTACAAGCAAGGCCAGCATTACTATACCTCCAGATGCTCTCCTCATCCATGTTTTTTTTCGGAGTTGCTAGTTATTTCTCTGGTGCTATAAGAATTAGAAGAAAGATGGCTCTTGTCTAGATGAATTTGTACCTTCCGTGATGAAAAGCACAAGAACTGTTCTCTGATGAATTTATATGCTGAATTTTTGTAGTCTTTGTTTTTAATTGAGCCATATAGCTATTTTATCCTTTATTTAAATATGGTTTTAGGGAAATCTATATGTGTAAATTGTATTCGGTGTGTATTTACGGTGTTCCATTGTCTTGCTCAAAAAAATGGTCCTGGTGCTTTTATGACTTTTATTAGCTGAATAAAGAATTTTTGACTGAGTGATAGAGCTGGCCCTACATGTGTACCGGTGCTATTTTTATTAAAGAAGGGACCACACAAGCATCTGCGGTATCTTCTATAATACCAAGGGGGCCTGGTGGAACACATACGGGGTGCATATGCCCGTTGCAACCCTGGGGCACTTTGTGTATTATGGACCCCAGGTTACTGGTGAAAGGACACTGGGACTAGGAACAAGGGACACACTCTAAGCTCACAGTTCTTGAGCGCTATTATTGCTGGTTTGCTTTTCAAAACTTGAAAGTTCACAGGGTGGTACTGGTAGAAAATGATATAATTGTACTTCAAATGTGACTTTTTGACATGTTTCCAAAATAAGCTCTTGAATTCTGACAGACACTATTGATTTTGTTACAGAATTATACATTATGCGGATGGCGACATTCTCCTCATACAATTTTCCAAGGCTAAACCACTTTGTGACCACATCGCCAACCACAAATTGGCCTTTAAACTAATCATGGTGCTTCATGAATAGTTTCCTTTCTCTAATGCACCATAATTGAAAAAAAAAGAAAAAAAACTGTAGTTATAAGTGTTGAGATGATACTTTCATTATTTCTCACCAGCTAAGAATAGCTGCAGATTATAGCTGCACAACAATTTGAAAATTCATTAGATAGCAGGGTCTATTAATAGAAACCAAGATTGTCTAATAGTCCTATCTCTCATTTTGTAGATTAAGCAGACAAAGTCAAATGCTTAGTGGGGGAAAAATGGGTGAATACATGAGGAATTGAATTAGAGAATGTGAGTATATGTATTTAAAATAGCATCACCTGTATATTTGAGAAGTGCGCATTCATCCCAGGGGGCATGTTGGCACTGACTGAATAACAGGTGTTTAGTGTCACTGAACTCAATTGTATTCATTTTATTGACCTCGGAAGAATGAAAGGCTGAGAGTCCCCAACAGGATTTGAACCAGTGATCATAAAGTCAAAGAGAGATTATTAGACTAGATGGATTAGACAGCTGAGCCATCACACACTGAGAACGTTCAAAATGGCTTAATTGAGTACAGAGTCAGAAAGTGTATGTGTGTGTGTACACTTGTGTATGTGAATGTGTGTGTGCTTGTGTGCATGTGGTTGTGTCTGTTTCATCATGTGTCACCACCTTGCCGATTAGTATTAACATAAAACATACTCATATGTAGATTTCAATGTGGTACTGAAAGAGAAAATTGAAGATATTGGGTACATTTCACAAAAGAATTTAAAAAATCAATACATTTTTACCAGTTTTGAAGGAAATGTCTAGCTTTTTTGGAATTCTCAAAGAATTTATTTAGTCAAGGAAAAATATATCAATCTTAGATTTGCTTGAACACTGAAGTTTGTAACAACTTTTGCATAGGAATTTGTAACAGATGCACAATTCTGCAGAAGCAAATATTCATTTTCAAATTTTAACTTTTCCCCCTACAATCCTACAAATTTAGGTGTGTTCCATCAAGAAGTGATATTTCTAATGTACCATCAAACCTCCAAAGTATCCCACAGTGAGCTTTGAGATACATACACCAAGTGAGAGAGACATAAGTCCTGATTTTTAAAGCATTCTTGCATGAGTAGGTGTTACTTACTAATGGAAATTTAGGAGTAGGTGCCTCATTTTATGTTTGCTAGACCTCGCTCGGCTGGCAGTAATAGTATTCATTTGTTGTGCTTGCAATGGCCAGCACTTCCAATTTAAAGACATCTGCTTGTTTGACAGATATTTTTCCCTTGCAAATCTATATCCATGGCACAAGATGCTTCAGGTGGGAAAAAGATCAGTGTGGTCAGGTCTGCCAATCTGATGTTGGCATTTCAGACATACCTGCATTTATGGTATTATGAAGAAAGGATCTTTCGATGAAACTAATGCCCTTCGTGCACCTGGAGTTCTCTTCCAGTGCTTTAGGTTTAGGACATTTTGGGTCATATTTACAAGCCCCTATTGCCACAGGAACGTCACTTTTAATGACGTTCCTGTGGCGATAGGGGCTTCACCTTATTCACAAGGCGGCGTTACGATGCCTTGTAAATGGGGCACCCTTTCACGCTATACTTAGTGTGAAAGGGGTGGGCAGTGGGTGTCACGGTGGGTGTTCCACCACAACACCCATTGATTTTGATGCTGCTCTATATTTACAAGAGTGGGGTAACTATGGGGCAGTGCCAACATTAAGACCAGGAAAAACCTGGTCTTAACAGGGTGCAATGAGGAGAAATGCTTTATTTCTCCTCGTTTTTGCTGTTTTTATGTGTGCTTCATTGTGCAGCACACATAAAAACATCAAAAAGCCATGCATGATTATTTTTGTAAAGGAAGGTGTCTCTTCCTGCACATAAACAATCATTTTAAAAATGACGAGTTGCAACTTCTATGTGTGATGCACAAAGCAGCACACATAGAAGTTACAAATCACAATTAGTGATTGTTTATGTGCAGGAAGGAACACCTTCCTGCACATAAACAATCATTCCCCACAACGCAGGCACAATTACACTATGGTGCAAGGGTGCCTGCGTTGGCGCTAGGCAGCTGAAATTAGTGCCAGTGCAGTGGGAAATGCAGGGCTGCATCGTATTGTTGTAAATAAGGTGCAGCCTGCATTTCAGAAGTGGCGGATAGCGCGGCATTAAGCCAAGAAGGCTAAGGCCACGTTCCATCACTTCTTTGTAAATATGCCCCTTAGTGTTTTTGAATCCCATAATTTTTTGGTGATGCTGGATCAAATGGATAGTGGTGGGAATTGTGCCAAATTGGGCACTTACGCCAGAACCTGTCCTGGCGGCATCCAGACAGGTGCAAGGGTTTCTCTGATTGCTGAGCAAGCAGCGAATCTACAGTAGAGAAAACTGCATTCCCAGACATTTAAGTGTGACGGAGGAGAATAGGGGAACAGACGCCACACCTGCCAATTTTTAGTAGATGTTTCATAACGACTCTCGTCTAAATTCCGTTTAAAGTCAGGAGCAAGCCAAAGTAAGTCACCCCTTTTTACAGAAAAGCTTTATGAATCAGGCCCAATGGGAGGGTGTGGAGGCAATGGATCTGTATTAAGATGCCAAGCGGAGCTGTGCCAGTGATGCGTCTACTGGACACCACGGGGCATATTTACGAGTTTTGTGGCGCAGGGCAGCGCAGCAAGTCACCTTGCTGTGCTGCCCTGTGTCACAAGGAAAGGGCAGGAATGTGCTGTATTTATCCAATATGGCGCATTCCTGTCCTTTCCCCTTGCACTGGAGCCGTTTTGGCAGCCTAGCATCAACGCAGGTACCCTTGCACCATGGTGCAAGGGTGCCTGTGGTGTAGACACAGTAGACGCAGAATGCAGCACACATAGAAATAGGAAAACATCAGGAGAAATAAACATATTTCACCTTGTTATGCCTCTCCAGGGGAGGCATATTTTTTTGACGCATTAACAGGTTTACCAGGTTTGGTAAATTTGGGAATGTGTCAAAGACCATAGGAGTTGTGTGGGAACACCCACCGCAAAACCCATGGAAAGCCTCCACTGCGCAGAGTAATGTGCTGCTTCAAACATATGACTTAGAGGTTTGCATCATGCATGTACAACGTTGTGTGGCACCAGCATGACGCAAAGCCCCCACATATACAGGACACAGATTGCACAGTACTCAATTCAACTCAGCTAACAGATTTGGTAAAGAGAAGAATGGCTGGGCGAGCAGGTGGAGGCTCAGAGGCCAACAAAGAGATTGCTTAACCAGTAGTTGCTTTTGAAAGGCGGGACAGGCTGCCAGACATGTGACTAACGCGCTCACAGTTTTTAGGTTTTAGCTCAGGGACCGGCCTTGCTGACGTTCTCCTATTTTCTTATAGGTCATACTCCCTTTGGGATCTGTGCCTTTCCTGACGGAAGTTTCAGTCCGTAATGGCAATGTGGCAAAGTCTTTTTTTTCTAGATGCCAGCGTTGTGCAACACACCTCCTAAAGATGCGAATTCCACATTCTAAAGGGTTTGTGCTGCTGACACTGAGGTGGCACGTAGTAACGAAAATGTCCCACAAAAAGCCATTCTGGTGCAGGATTCCCATCCCAATTTGTGAAATCTTGCCTCCTTGAAATTGTGTTCACTTCCGGACTGCTTGATTTGGGGAGTGCCATGTTTGTTCATTGAGGGCTGCGGGAATAGAGGCACCCCATAAATCAATGTAGCCATGTGCCAGCTCTCATTGATTATTATGGTGCGGGGAGAATACTTTTGTTTGCTTCCATGCTTCCTCTCTTAGCTCGTTTCCTGTGTTGTCCCTGAACACGCCTTGTTAAAGAACAGCGCTGCCAACTGCTGCATTAGCCTTCCCATGTCTTAAACAATAGCTACGTCAATCCAAGGTCATACTGCTCTATAAATTGAACATCAAAGGCATACATTTCCAGTTTTCACTGTAGTTTTGAAGCAGGGTGAGAAGATCTCTTAATAACCATACAGTATTGAATGTTTAAATTACTCATAATTGGCCACATGGTTTGGCAGAGCTGAACATGTGGACATCAGATTGTGCTGTGGCAACCGTCTCCTTGCTTTTCTTAATGCACATGTACCAAAATATATATATATTGTACTGTTTTTATAATTCTTTTTATTGGTACGTAAACGATGGTCAATACATACTAAGAGCAATTATATTGTGTCATCATTTCTTATTTTGGTTCCAAGACATATGCAGTGTAGGATTTGCTACAATCTTAACTAATTACAAACAAGCTACATCACTGTATCCATTCTATAAGCCTCATCATGTCTGCCATGCCCCCCAAATTTTCTCTCCTTTCTTAGAGCACCCTCTACTCTTGTATATTGTAACTTCCGCCTGCCAGCACCAGTCAAGATCATTTTCCCATTCTTCCACAGATGGAGTGGCAGACGCCCCCCATTTCATTGCTACACTTCGCTTTGCCACTACGGCAGCTAATATCAACCATTGCTTTACATGTCTTGGCCAATCATCGTTTCCATTGGTTATCAGAAGAAACCACTTTGCTTCTAGTGGATCTTCCATGCCCACCACCTCTGTCATTCCCTCGACTATTTTCCGCCAGTACACCTGCAGAATTGGGCATTCCCACAGTAGATGGCAGAAAGACCCCTCAGACCCCTCAGACTCGCATCCCCTATGACACACGTATTTTCGCTACGTCCCATTCGGCGGAGCACAGACCTGGGATATGCAGTATTTTAAGCTATATAAGTCGGAACCTTGCCTGTATCATCACTTCTCTCGGACCCTGGAGCACGTACCGTTCCTATGACATCCCGAGGGTTCCCAGGGGGTCCGGGCATTATTAATAATTGTTTTGTAGATCAGAGATATAGTTTTGTCCTGCAGTCGCTCTGTCAATATCCTGTCTTCTAACGGAGAGGCAGCCTCCAGGGTCTCTCCTTCCCTGAGTTATCTTCGCAGGGCATGTCCTAGCTGAATATATCTAAGCTACTTTCCTTTCCCCATGTCGTATTCCCCCTGTAGATCAGCAAATGTGATGTATGCCCATCCCCTCCAAATGTCTCCCAGCGTCTCCAGCCCCAGTAGTTCCCACTTAACGAATCCCCTCAGCTTACTTATTTCCGTCAGAAGATCGCCCGCCCAGAGTGGTGTCATTCCTGTGAGTTTACCCTCCCATCCCAAATACTTTGTCGCTGCATTCCATGATGTAATCACTGTTGTAGTATGAGGTGGGAGGTTCTTACCTACTTGCTTAGTGTAGAGCACATCCTGTGGGTCTCTCGCTCCCATTGCCAGTCAATCAACCCTGTACGCTGGGTCCTTCCTGTCCTCGAAAAACCACCCATTCACGTTCACTACCTGAGCTGCCCAGTAGTAACCACGGATGTCCAGTACCGCCAGACCTCTGTCACATACCCCTCTTTGTAATATACTCAGGCTATACGTGGGGCCGTTCTGCTCCACAGTAGCGCACGGAGTTCCGCATTTACTCTTCAGAAATAGGAGGAAAGCACCTCATATGGCGTGTTTTGCAACACATACAATAGACGTGATAGGATCATCATTTTGAACATTGCCGTCCGTCTCATCATTGTCAAGGGGAGCGAGCGCCAATGTTTTGCATCTGTTATGAGTCTATCAAGCTGTAAGCCCGCGTTCTGTCGGTGAAATTCTTGGGGATCTCGTGTTATATAAATCCCAAGATACTTAAAACCACTCCCTTGCACTGGCACCACGCATCTGGATGCCAGGGTGGAAGCTTCTCTGGCCAAGGGATATAACAGTGACTTATCCCAGTTAATTCGGTAACCCGAGTAATCCCCATATATGCTGAAGATCTGTAGGATGCTGTTTACGGAGTGTCTCGGTTTCCTCATGTACACCAGAATATCATCTGCATACAGTGATAGTCGGTCCTCCCACTCATCCCCTATTGGTATCCCCCAGATCAAAGGGTCCTGTCTTACCCATGCTACGAGCGGTTCCAGAGCCAACGTGAACAAAATTGGAGATAGCGGGCATCCCTGTCTAGTGCCTCTCTATAGGTTAAACACCCGCAATATCATGGCGTTGACCCGCACCCTGGCTAGAGGCTGTTCATATAGGAGTCTGATCCAACCGATAAATTTGTGAGCCATACTGAATTTTTCCAAGACCGCGAAGAGGTAATTCCACTCTACACTGTCGAATGCCATTCTAGCATCGAGGGATAGCAGAGCTGAGTGTTTCTTCGGGCATTTCTCTGTTGTGTGTAGTATTCCAAATAGCTTTCGGAAATTTAACCTGGTGCTTCTGTGGGGCATAAATCCCAATTGGTCCGGATGGATAAGGGTGGTAATTACCCCAGCCAAGCGTGTGGCTAGGAGCTTGGTGAGCACTTTCACCTCATAGTTGAGTAGTGAAATTGGTCGATATGACCCGCACTCCATGGGTGGCTTACCAGGTTTTGAGATTGTCGTTATCACCACCATCCTTTAGTCCAGCGGTAATATACCCTCAAACCTCGCCTGGTCGAACATATTTAGCAGGTGTTCCGTGGTTACATCTAACATGGCCTTGTACATCTCTACTGGTAGGCCATTCGGCCCTGCTGCTTTCCTGGATTGGAGGTCTCGAGTTGCTGATCTGATTTCATCAGCCATCAGGTCTCCCTTCAATCGCTCCCTATCCTCCTCAGAGAGTCGCGTCAGGGAAATGTCGCATAGAAAGTCTCTACAGTCCTCCTCTGTGTGCTGCGAGCGGGAAGCATAGATCCCCTCGTAATATTTGGCAAATTCTTTGGCTATTTCTGCGCCTGTTTCATTCCTGCCCCCTATCTCATCTTGCAGTCCTGGGACCCAGCTTCCTTTCGACTGTCTTTTGTCCAACCAGGCCAGCAGCTTGTTGGCCTTGTCACCCACGTCATAAAGTCTGTGCTGTGTGGCCAGTGCTTGCACTCTGGCGCTGTCTTCCGCTAAATCCCTCAGCTCTTTTTGCCGCACCCTTAGGTGCTGTCTGTCTCTAATTGCTTGGGAATCGGTTCCTAATGCTCGGGCCTCCAGACTTAATATGTCTTTTTTGAGGGTAAGGCCTTTGAGGTATTTTTCTTTCATAATGGCACCTATTTCTGCCTGTGCTCAACCTCTGAGGACCATTTTAAAAGCTTCCCAGAGGGTCACTGTGGAATCAACTGTTCCCACATTATCCTCCAAAAACTGCTCTGCCACTTCACACATGTCCTCTCGGAAGTCTTCGTCCTTGTAGAACCATGGATCTATTCTCTGTGGCTGTGTGTGGTCTCTCACCGGGCCTACTAACTTTGTTTCCACTGGGGAATGGTCGAATATCCCTCGTGCCATATGCACGGCGTCCCTAAACTCCCCCAGTCCATAACCCTGTGTGATAATGTAGTCAATCCTTGAGAGGCTTCCGGACGCCGCCAATAAGTGAGTGTATTGCTTTGTGGTTGGGTGTTGGTACCTCCAAATGTCGCCCAGCCCCATCGCCTCAAGGAATCCCTTCAGTTGACCTCCCTTTCTCGTGGTGCCCGTCCCCATGGGACCCCCGCCGGCCACATCAGGTTCTGTAGATAGAATGTCGTTCATATCACCTCCTAAGACCAACCTACCCTCGGGCAGCTGCAGTAACAGGGGGGCCCAGTGCTTCTAATATGGCCGTCTGGAGACCGGGGGGGGGGAGTATGCCAAGCAATGGTTAATTCTTTTCCCTTCCCATATCCCGCTTACAACGGCAAACCTCCCCAAGGCATTTGTCCATACATTACTTTGGATGAAGGGAAACGTACGTCTGGTTTGGATCCCCACTTCCCTGGAGCCAGAGGTGTAGCCTGCATGTGCTATCAGAGAATACCCATATCTATCGAGTGCTTTACAGTAGTTAGCTTTAAGGTGTGTTTCCTGTAAGAGGACTACATCTGGCGCATGGCATTTAATGAATTGCAGCACTGTCTACCTCTTTAGTTTGCCATTGAGGCCATTCACATTCCAGGACCAAATCTTCACCGAAGATTGGGTCTGTTTATGGGTCGCCATCTGTGTATATCATTTCTGTTTGTACCCCCTTCTCCACAATGGTCCTCTTTTCGATTGTAGGCTTACACTCACTCCCTTTACGTAGCTCTGTGATGTCGTACCTAGTAACAAATTCACTCCCCCCACACTGCTACCCTGCTTTTAAGGTTATGGAAACCCCAACTCTCCAACCCACCGAGCGCCTGTCGCCCCTTAACTTGTGTAACAGTTCATACTAATACATTGGGGGGTGCCTGATCCGACCGGACCTACATTCGATGAACGCTGCTTTATCCCCTCCTGTCTAAGCCCATTCCCCAACTGATAGCCTCTATAAATGTCAGTTGAGTAGCCTCTGCCAGATCTTCCGGTCGGTGCAGTCTCAAAGTCTCGTTACATCCATGTGCCACACAGGCCTTCAGTCAGGCGCAGGCACAAATTGTTTCAGTCTAACCTCAGCACCATTCTCAACACTCGTTATTCTTTTGCCGCTTCGGAAACAGTAGGGCTAGCGGACCCCGAGGAAAGAGCCCGCTGATCCGGCCCCACCCCTGTTTCGGTGCCTCCCTTGTGGGCCCTGCTCCTTCGGTTCAGATCTTTGCCTTGTCCCCTGTCTACTGTGCGCCATCCCTCCAATCATTCCTGGGCTTCCTCTGGAATTCCGAAGTGCCAAGTTTTCCCCTCTGCTATCACCCGCAGCCGAGCCTGGAATAGCATTGTGTATTTAAGGTTTCTGGATTGCAGCTTCTTTTTGACAGGCTCAAAACTTATTCTCTGTCGCTGTACTCGAAGCGTAAAATCGGGAAAGAACCTAATCACAGTGTTTTCATATGGTAAGTCCCCTTTCACTCTGCTTGGCTGCAATTTTGTGTCCCTGTCACGATGGTTGAATATTCTGGCAATAATTGTTTGAGGCGGGGCTCCTGGGCTAGGAGGAGGCATCGGAGCCCTATTCGCTCTCTCAATGGAGAAGAACTTCGACAGGCTTGGGGGTTGCAACTTGTTGACGATGAGATCCTCCATGAACAGGTCAACGCTTGGGCCTTCCTCGCCCTCGGGCACCCCAACTACCCTTATGTTGTTCCTCCCCACTCTCCCCTCTTGGTCCTCCAGTAGCTCTGCTATATGTGCTGTCTGTTGTGTTAGGGTGTGCACCTGCTCTTTGAGGCGTTTTGTCTTCGACTGAAGCTGCTGGGCAATATTTTTTTTGGCCGAGGACACCTTTTCGGTTAGTTTGGATAGGTCTGCCCTGATCAGGGTGACCTCCGTGGACACTGAGTCTACTTTCGGTTCTAGGGTTCCCTTAACGTCCCAAATCGCCACCATTATCACAGTCAGTGAAGGCTATTCTGCCCCGCACTCCTCAGCCATGTTCGTTACGGATCTTGTGACTGCATAGTTATCCATCTTGTTGGTTTGCACTGGGCCCGCGCCCCTGGGTTTCCCCATCTTTACTGTGGTGGTTGCCAGTGTTTAGCTGCCGGGAGTTCACCACTTCCCCCCTCTCCAGGCTCTTTATTTAAAGGGGGCCTCCTCACCTATTCACTCCTGGATCGAGTTCCTAAAGGGTACGTCCTGTGTCTCTTCAGACTCACTGTAGATCCGCACCCAGGCCCAGATCACTTGTGCTGGCACATAAATGTTCTTTTGACTCTACGAATTGGCAGCACTTTATAAGGGGTCCTGGTACCCGAGAGAGGTCCTCTTGCTATTCTCAGGTGTATTAGTGGCAATTACATTAAAGTCCCGCTTGGGCCACTCTCCACTATTTCAGAGGACAGAGGACCTGATAGTAATTCCCAGCATTGGACCCACCACACCATCCGCGGCAGGGCCACTCCAATTCCTAGGCGGTTCCCTCTCACCTCACATGCAGTAGCGGCAGGCGTCCACCTAGGCCTCCGACACCTCCACCCCTCACCTTTGCCAGGATCAGCATCTCTTGTTGGTCCACCCCACAGCTCCTCACATCAGGCGCCTCGCCTCACTGATCCTTCATCTTATCCATCGTGGGGTCTCCACTCCTCTGGCTCAGTCTACTCTCTTCCACTGCTGCAGGCCTCTGATACAAGGGGCTGAGACCCAGCTCCAGCCCTGAATCTTTGCTACGAGGCCGATGTGGGTGCGGCCCGCCTCGTTCTGTGCCCCGGGATAAGCCACTCTCCCATGCCATGGGGAAGAGGGATCACAGACAAGGAGCCAGCGTATTGGCTCTCCCTTAGAGGCCTCGGCGATCCCCAGTAGCTCCTTTGTTCCAGGGCTCAGCTTCAGCTGTCTCCGCTGAGCCCCTCCTTCGCGGTCACGGCTCTGCGCTGCACCGCAGCTCCCCGCCCCGGCCACCGCCTCACTGCGGTGCCGGTTCACGCCGGGAATAAACGCACAGCTCGCTGCTCGCCTGGCTCCCAGCGGACACTCCGGCAGCCGACTCCACGTCGGTTGGTCCTCCCGCTGGCCGCTACTTAAGGCGAGACGGTCTTCTGTGGCGATTTCCTGATTTTGAGGGGGCAAACGGATCACCGATCTCAGCGCCAGGTGGGCGCTCCCTCGCCCGCTGCGAGTCTCTGCCGAAAATGTGTTGTTTAGAGGTACAGATAATGTCGGATATTTAGGCTTGGACCAGAGCTCTGCTACACCGAGGCCATCTTAGTCCGTGGTCAGGCCACGCTCCTCAAAATATATATTTTAAAGCAGACCAGTTAGAGTGGGTGAGGGGATGGTTCTCTTTGCATGAGCAGTCCTTAATTTCCCGTCTTTTTATTTTTCTTCCTGGCCTTTTCCATCAATGCATCCAGGACCTTGAAATCTTGAACAACATCCCCATATGCATCAGTTCATTTTAACACTGCTCCACTTTAGGAAACAGTTCAAAACTCATCTCTTTAAAGAATACTACATCACAATGCATTAACCGTTCATAACTCAGCTTCCACGCCTATTTCTTTCCAACTTTAAGCTTGCCTTTGACCATGCACAGTGCTCCGCTGCCTTTTGGCTAGGTTTGCACTACAGAAACACAATATATATATATATATATACATATATCTAAGGTTGTGAGAAAGACCGCAGAGACGGTAGAAGCGCGTCACCCCAGGCCACAATAAACTACAAAAAGTGAATCTGAGTGTGTCGGGACCTGTTTATTACTTAAAACGGGTTTGTTGAGCGATATATATATACATATATATGTATATATGAATATATATATATATATATATATATATATATATACATATATATCCAATCCAACACTACTCCACATAGAATAGATATATATATAGTAAGCACTATATATATATATATTCACTGAAAAAACCATAGGTTTTAGGGACAGTTATAGTTAGTTGGACATTTCACTCGTACAAAACCATAGAAATTCCCCCGTTATAGTTAGTTCAGCTAACTATAACTCGCGCCCCGCAATGCACTGCTGATGACGTCACATATTACATCACTCATGACATGGTCAGTGACATCACTGATGACATCACTGATGACATCTCAAATGACATCACTGATGACATCATGCAGTGACTGTGTGTTTCTGTAAAGTTTAAATATGTTTAATATATATAGGAAAAGACGTATTGAAGAATGAGTGGGTGTATAAGTGTCTGTATGGATGATTTAGTAGGTGCGTGACTGACTCTATAAGTGAGTGATTTAACGTATCTTACTGAATGCATGGGTTAGTGACTAAACTTGGTGAATGTCTGTATCCGTCTGTCTGTTGCTGTGTAAGTGGCTGCATGTGTTTGTGAATATCTACATGAGTGTGTATATGAGTTATTGAATGGTTGTCTGAGTATCTGTATGGGTGCCTGAGTGTTTGTGTGGGAGGGGTGTGTGTGACTCTGTGCATAGATGTGTGAGTGGGTGATTCACTGGGTGGATGGTTTCAAGAGTGCATCTGTGATAGACTGTATGGGTGGGTAAGTGTGTGTAAGAGTGTGTTAGTGAGTGAATGTATGTCCCAGTGGTACATGTGTGAGTAACTACATATGTGAAACGCAGTATATATGTGTGTTGGAGTATATAAATAGCTATAAGCGAGAGTCTGTGATTGTGAGAGTGACTGTATGGATGAGTGTGTGCTTGTATCAGTGATTGTATAAGAGCGTAAGAATATGCTAGTATTTGTATGAGTAAGTGAGCTGTTGTGTGTATAACTGTATAGGTGAGTAAATGGCAGTGTGATTAATTATTTGCATGACTGACTAGGTGTGTGAGTACCTCTATGGATGAGTGGCGGTGTGTGAGTGTCTATATAGGAGTATGAGTGCATATGATAGTCCTGTACTGAGTGACCATAAGTATGAGTGACTGTACGGGTGAGTGAGTGGATGTGTGTGTGTAGACCTAAGAATCAGTGAGTGGGTATGTAGTTATTGGTGTTGGAGTGTGTATGGTTTTGAGAATGGCAGTCTGTAATTTACAGTGGGTGTATCATAAGTTATATTAGGGTGTGAGAAGATGCATGAAATTATCACATGGATGATGTCATCAGTGATGTCATTTGAGATGTCATCAGTGATGTCATCAGTGATGTCACTGACCATGTCATGAGTGATGTAATATGTGACGTCATCAGCAGTGCATTGCGGGCGCGAGTTATAGTTAGCTGAACTAACTATAACGGGGGAATTTCTATGGTTTTGTACGAGTGAAATGTCCAACTAACTATAACTGTCCCTAAAACCTATGGTTTTTTCAGTGAATTTCAAAGGTTTTTTAAATGCTAATTTCTAACTATAACGTACCTGAAACCTATGGTTTTTTCAGTGAATTTCAAAGGTTTTTTAAATGCTAATTTCTAACTATAACGTGCCTGAAACCTTTGGTTTTTTCAGTGAATTTCAAAGGTTTTTTAAATGATAATATTTAAATGTAATATTAGTTACATGTATTTTTTTGATACTAATTTTCTACAGATGTTTATCTGTTTATTTTTACATATTTAATTTTTTTAACATTAATTATATATTTTTAATATAAATTGAAAAAAAATGTTTTCAAAAATATTGCAACAGAAATATTTTTTTTGTTGTTTTTTATTTTGTTAATAAATTTAAAATGTTTCTTTTTAATGGTTTTTTGGAGTCGCGCACCCGCAGCGTACCTTACAAGATCAGTGCGCGGATTGTAGCCGCCATTTTAGGAAAGTCGTGAAGGATCCGCGTAGGGTGTGCGACGGGTGCGTGTTTTACAGTTACGTGATATACGTATTTCACGTGTTGTGCGCGATTAGTATGCGACCGGTTCGCGCTTCTTACGCATACGCATTCGTGACACATGCGCATTGTAGTACGCGACGCTTGCGCGGAGACGGGCCCCGCGTGACGTCATATGCGTGCTGTACGCGCTGTGTACGCGACTCCCGCGAATTTTTTTATGTTCTAAAATGACATATATATGTCTTTAATACACATATTAGGGCCAGACATTATCTAAGGTATGCATAAAAATAATATATTTTTACTTGTAATAAACTTATATTACTTTTAAATGCAATTTCGCGAAATCACGTCGGGTGCGTGCTGCGTGTGCGCACGGTACGCGGATCCCATGTGACTTGAAAAAAAATATTTGATTGGTTCATAACATTTCCCATTCTAACTATTGAAGGATCCCACCCATTTCAATCATTCTTGTTTGAGCTTCTTTGGAGACACATCTCTACTTAGAAGAACTGTTGGTGTTTCAGAAATAATAAAAGAAGATGGCTTCAGGACAACAGCCAGAGGATGTTTCTGAACATTCTTCAGAGGAAGAATTTGTCCAGGAGAATCCACGTCCTCAAAGGCCTGTGTCAGTGGTGTGGAAGTTTTTTACTTTTCCTGAGGGGCAGAAAAAGGTGAATGCCACGAAAGTCACCTGCCGGATCTGCGAGAGAGTGCTCTCCAGAGGTAGTGCAGAAAAAAATATTCTTGTGGTACTGCCTCTATGTACAAGCACCTGAAGACTATCCATCCTCTAAACCTGGCTCGGGAGGAGTGTCGGAGAGCTGCAAGAAACCCTCCACCTGCAGTTCCTTCCACATCTGGAACTTCAACAAGTACATCACCACTGGACATACGTCCTGAATTTGCTTTTTGAAGCAGCACTGTGTGAAGTGCAACCAACTAATCTCTTTTGGAGAACAGTCAGTGGAAGCAGTTTGTGCTGCACAACGAAATCATCGTTGCTAGACTTCTGTTTTTTTTTGTGTTTTCCGGGAATGCCAGTTAATTCCTGAGGTTTCCTGTTTTTTTCCTTCTTGTTTCATTATTATTTTTGAAAAAACACCAAAAAAATAACAAAATAGTTCAAAAAATACAAAAAAATATAAAAGGAAAAAAAGAAAAAAAAAGTTATTTTCAGAACTAACTTCTCTGGTTAAAGAAAGAACTATATTTGTATGTTAATGTGTGAAAGTTTGGTTGAATGTATATGTATAGCTTAATTGACTGAAAGAATGCATTAGTAGTGTATGGTGAATGTATAAGTGCAAAACTATAAGGAAGTGCTGCAGTGTGACAATGTAAGCTCTTTAGCTGCAGTGTGCTGTGGTACTTCCGAAGCACAGGGATGCAACGTAAGTACATAAATATGTTGCAACTGTATGATTCCCTCTGCACCGCTGCACAAATTGCAGACATACAGTGACACAGGCATACTTACAGCATGGTGCAAGTATGTCTGTGTCGTGAAGATATTGTTTTACTGCAGGAACGGACACCTTCCTACACAAAAACAATAAGTAAAGGCATTTTCCTCTTTCAATGTATGCTGTGAAATACTGCATACATTGAAAGCGAAAAATGATGAGAAATGAAAACAATTCTCCTTGTTGTGCCTTGCTACACCAACTGGAGGATGCTGCAGCATTCACAGACATCTCCAGATTTATTTTTTCTGATTATTCTGGAGATGTGTATTGTTCTATGAGTGTTTTGTGGAAACACCCACAGCAACATGTATCGAATGCCCTTTTAATGCAAAGTGGTGTGTATGAAGAGGTCGTATTTACAAGGAGAAGAAAAGCTACACTGGGTGCCTTTTCCTCTTTTTGTAAATATGAAGGAGTGTATGGCGCCATCACTATGTTACAAAAAGTGACATATTGTTGCTACAGGATGCTTGTAAATCTACCCCATAAGTGCTTATGTATTGTCAGACTATTACAATAAAAACATATTGCTGGTTCATTGATAGAAAAATTATATGAGAGTGACAGAAGGTAAGCACACAGATCTCTCCGAAGATGCTCAAAAAAGAATGATTGAAATAGTTGCGGTTCTTTAATTGTTACAGTGGGAAAATATTATGAACCAATAAAATATTTTTTTCTTTCAGGTCACATGGGATCCTATGACAGAGAGATTCCAAAACTATATAGATATAAACTGGGTATTTTGAAGAGTGTATTAATACTTTGTAGCTTCTTGCAGGTCTGCATACATAATATATAAAGAAATTGATTTCTACTAGGGTTAGTGACTAGGCCAATCCTTAAGTATATGAACTAACAACTAGAGTAATTTCAGTACTGTAAAGAGATTGCAAGATAAATTTATAAGTAGTTTGGTTTTGGGAAAGTGATAGCACATGTTTATAGAGTGGGGAAGGGAAGGGATGGGGCCTTATGTGACATGTGCAATCACTCTCTGTGACGTGTTTTAAGTTGATGAATTTAGTCTCTTTTAATCTTGAAAGTCCCTGGGTCCTACTAGCTTAACATGTCTCTCTTTTGCACACCATACAGCTGCATTGCACAGAGGTGGTCCGAAGCCATGTGACATTTTACACCTCTCTGCAATACAACTCTCTGGCACTTTCTGCACATATCTGGTGGGTTAGTTGGCTCCCAGGGACACTCAGGATTCAAGGTAACTTTATCCTGTAAATTAAAACACCCACAGAGCATCTTTCCAGAGATATCTACACCGTCCATCCCCCTTTCTTCACCAGTGTGCAAACACAACCCATTGTTCATTTTAATACTTAGTTAATTTTACCTTCACAGTAATAGTTATAAAAAACACTAAACACATTTTTCCACTTGTTTTTTATAACTAAAATTTCTGAAAAATTAAATATTGTAGAATTAGGATCTGTAAAAGAGAAGAAAAAATAGTTATAATATATAATATTATATTTTTTATAACACAACATGATTTTGACATTTTATAAATTATTTTCTTTGCCTTTTTTTCTGTTCTCAGAATACATTGAATTTCACTACAAATAGTGATTTCAATGTTACTCATCACATAACAGCGGGCAAAAAAAAAAACAATCAATAAGATTGTTTAAAAAAAACAAAAGTACTTGTAAAATATTTTTAATATACTCAACTATTTCTGAACATTGCATAAAAACTTCCTGCTCAATAACATACCATATAATACAAATGACAGATATATAAAATGCTCTCTTCTAAGAAGATTTTCTTACTTGAAATTCTATACACAGTAAATGTTGTTCTTTAAAAATATATGCTGAGAGAATGTGCAAGAAAAAGTCCATAATTCAAATATATACTTTTCCTCTAGGCCAAATAGTATTTTTGAAATCCTTTATATTGAAATTCTCCAATAGTAATCGTATTAATACATATTAATAAATTCCTCAGAGGTTGAATTATGTTCCTAAAACTTTGGTTTTAAAAATATTAGGTAGGAATTTGGTAATTCACTAGGCAAACGTTGTTTAAAATCCAATTGAACATCATTACAATATGTCCATCCTCTATTGCATTTTAAATAGACAGTGTAATGTCCAGATGTTGTAGAAGGACCATCATGGAAAATAATTGATACTGCTACAAAAGTTCTTCCGGATATAGATAGTTGACTTGCTACAAAATGTTTAATTAAAGTTTCCAATTTTCTTCCATCAGCTCTACAACGTTGTATCATTAAAATTATATATTGTCCAAATCTTTGTATAAATAATGTTGATAACATTTGTGATTTGCATTGGCTACACTCCATGTTTTGATTTGCTGCTTTAACTAGTTTCTTGAAAGACACTGTTTTACAGTCTGGTAATGTCAAATATATAAATCTTTCAGTATCTATGTTAGTGCTACATGTAAACATACAATTTTCACATTCATGTTCCCATTTATAACGAAGGCCAAAAAGATTTTCAATTTCTATTCCTTCATTTTCCAATACTGCAAGCATATACATTAGAAATTCCTGAGCGTCTTGTTGAATATCCTGCGTAAATTGTGTAGAACCAGAACATATATCCAAAAGATTACGAATATCAGAAACACTTTGTATTTTCCTTTTATCAGTGTTCAATTTTTCATAAATACAATGCAACAAGGAACAAAATCTTTTTTCACGATTTTCCATGATTTGCTGTTGCAAACTTTCTAGAAAAAAACAACATTGACCACTACATTAGCATAGCAGTTGATACCTGAACTGTTTTCTAACTGATACCCAACAATCTCCTCAATAGTATCCTTTTTCTTTTTGCTTGCAATCTGAACATTATCTTGATTTTTTTCCTTCTCTATAACTTCACTACAGATATTCTCATATCTTCTTTTTCGACCTACTACACGCTTTTCAAATACAGGATATTCACCTAAATTGGGAGTATACGCTCTTCTTAACCTATTATACTCTTTTACACAGTTTGCATCTGCAGTAATCTTTGACTCATCAAAATCAATCAAAAACAATCCAGTTAAAGTTCTGACTCGGGACAAAGCAACATATGCCATACCCTCTTTAAACACGCTACTTCCAATGTTCACCAAAGCACTGTCTACACTCAATCCTTGAGATTTATGAATAGTGACTGCATATGCCAGAGAAAGTGGAAATTGTTTCCTACGGACATACAAATCTTTAACAAGCAAAAAACGAACAGAACAACAACCAATTTGTTTTACTTCTTCAATATGATCAAATTTAATTTTTAAAAATTCAATTCCATCTCTTTTTTGATAATTAACACAATTCACAACTTTCCCCATTGCTCCATTAACTAAACCTTTTTCCACATCCAAATTACGCCGTAAAATTACTCGACAGTTTACACATAGATATAAATTCTTTTCTAAACCAGCAGTTTTAGATATCGATTTTTCTAAAGAATCCAATTTTGTTTTAAATTTTTCCGTCAAAATAATAGTGATTCCTTCATGCTCTATTTTATCAATGGCTTCCATTTTTATGATTTCTTCATTTTCTAGCTTCAAAAGTTGTTCATTGAATATAGAACACTCACGCAGTGTTGGCATTAAACAGATTATAGATTTACTTTCAGCAATTTTCATATACATTTTTTCTGGAACTATATTTTCATTTGGAAACAAATTCTTAAGTAGTCGACTTAGCAAAGCTTGTTTGCCTTGTTCTCTGAGAACTCCAATTCTTATATCTTGAAGTATAGATCCATAATCAACATCATTTACCTGTCGCATATTTGTAATGAGTTCTTTGTATTCAAAATATGACCAAATATTAACGTTGCCAACACTTCCCAAAGACTTTCTGGTGTCTTCATGCACAAGTGTTTTAAATACTGGTTGTCCTTTTACAGGAGTAAGTTGCAGAAGATCTCCAAAAACGATGACATGTTTTCCTCCAAATAAGACATCATATTCTGTTTTAAGAATTTGCTGCATTCTTAAATGCACAAAAGCAAGCATTAAGTTTGAGACCATGCTTACCTCATCAATAATTAGAAGTTTCATTTTCTTTAGCACTCTTGAAACTTCATAACAAGCTTCTCCAGATAGCTTATGATATTCCAATTTGTTTTCATGCTCTACAGGTAGCATAAGTAAACGATGCAATGTAATTCCTTTAATATTGTGTGCTGCCAACCCAGTTGGAGCAGTTACAACACAAGACAAATGTGAGTCAGTTGTTTTCTGTAGATAACTGGTCAAAACTTTAATTAAGAAACTTTTTCCTGTTCCAGCTTGACCACTGACATACATTCGGATAGGTTGAAATGATGTGCATGTGCATTCTTTGTTTTCATGAAGAAATCCATGGTCAATCTGTTGTCTCACTTGCTGATATATTTCTTTCTGTTCAAGATTTAGTTGTTTTTCCAAGTTTCCTAAGTCCATAATATCTTCTTGAGCTTGATGCATTGCTGTTTCCACCTCATTCATTGCGATTGCTGCTTCATTTTGAACAATTGGTTGTCCTAGTGGATCTTCACTCAGTGGAGCAGAACTTTGACTGTCTTGAGAACTGTCTCTAGCAATCTCAGCTGCAATAGTAGCTTCTTGATCCATTTCATCGTTCAACATTTTCAGATAGTTAGCAAAAACTGGACATTCTATGGTATCTTTTCAAGCATTGAAGGAATCTTCATAGCTCTGAAAATCCCCAAGTAATTCCAATTCTGTACGCCACGGTTTGAAGAGTTGCAAAAGTGCTAAATAGTAAAATTCCCTTTTCTGTTCAGTGTCACAACTCAGTTTTCTGTGATTAATCAAATTTCCTTTCCTTTGTTTCACCAAACATCCTTCAGAACCAATAACTGCATATTTTGCATCATTTATGTTTTCTGTAGTATTCCGTTTAAAACTGTAGTATTGCAGCACTTCATAGAGACATATGTTCTCTAGATGATGACTTCTATTTGGATAATATGTATTCAACATGTTTGTTTTGACAATATCTGTACTTTCTGGATCTTTTTCTGCTAAATATTCAATTTCTTGTACAGATTTAAGTACTCGATTTCGTGTTGCAGCAAGACCTAGACTCACCCAAATGATTGTTCTAGATTTTGAGTATAAACTTGCAGATGATAACCGATCTGAGCATTCATATGCTCCAATTTCTCGATGGGATAACATCTTCAAACTGAAACTGTATAACTTCTTACTAAGACTCTTCTCATGAGAAATTTCTTCCCACATTTCTTTTAACTCTGTCTTTTCAGATTTTGTCATATAAGATGTCACATACCGGGCAACAGCAATGGAATTATCCGCAACATACTGAATATCCATATTAGCATTCCACATTGAGAGAATAACTGGATTATAATCATTGATATATTTTGATTCTTCACTTCTTCTCAAATTGTATGTATTTTTGGGAGATTTTCTAGTGATGGTATGTCTCATAGCTGACATAAAACTGTTTACTCTTCCTTTGGATATTACAGGACGTGGAAATCCAAAACGACATTTGGTGTACAACTTTTCCTTAGACTTGTACTTCCGTCGACAGTATTTTCCACATCGATGACTTTGGAATCGTAACACTTGTTGTCTTAAGCTGTTCTCATCTGTTCTTTTTGGTATAGCACATGTCGCATATTCTTCAATAAAAGACAAAACGGTGTCATCCGAATCAGTTCCGAATTTAGGTGCATCCTTAATCCATAACAGCATATGTATATGAGGAGCACCTCTAGCTTGATACTCCTTTCTCCCAAAAAAATCTACAACTTCTCCAAGAGGAGGATTCTTTTTATTGAAGATAAAAGACATCATAGCTTCAAACCTATGATTGAAATACCTGCATACATTAACAGGATCCAAAGAGCACAATTCTCCAGGTGTCTTGTATTCAATATTTTTAGATTTGAATTTGCCTCTCGAAGAAATTCAAGTAAATCATCCCAAGCGTATTCAGCACAGCTTAGGGTAAGAAACCACGTAGGAGTTCCTAAGTTCCTTAGCATACATTTAAGTTCACCATGACGACGATACCAATATTCATTAGTACCACGCTGACATGCTATCAAATTAATCAGCTGAGATTCTAAATGATCATCTCTCTTATGTACTTTATCCATAAATTCCTTTGCTGAAACATTTTGAAGATTTACTCCTGTTTTCAATATGTGGTTCACTGCATATGAAAGTCCTGACAAGTCACTCTCAAACAAAAGATGAAATATATAAGGGATACATTGTCGAAATCTTGAATCTTCTGCATATAATCTAGTTGTTCGATATTCAGATGCAGGAATCTGCACTGGTCGTTCATCATATCGTCCACCTTTTCCAGTTGGAAACAGCTGCGGAAAACAACGAGCTTCCAAACTTTTCTCCCATACACTCATGGGAGTACCCTTTGCTTTTTTCATTTGGAATAATTCAATAGTATTCCCCATCACTTCTTTCGAATGAAGTGGATGTACACTATAATGTTCATAGATTTCTTCACTTTTGGTCATGTCCACTTTTTCAATTTGTCCATTTGACGTTTCAGTATCATCTCCTAAAAGTATTTCTTCTTCTTCCACATATACATTTTTATAGTAATCATTGTTTTTTATCAGATATAATGTTGCCTTTTGCACTTTCCTAACATCCACTAATTCTTGCCAGATTTTCTTACTCTTAGGGGCCGATTCCGATCTCGGTCGGAGGCGCACCCAATACCATTCGGTCGGGAAAAAAGCCATGCGAGAGCCTGTTTCCCGACCGATCCGTACAGCACACCGAACGAGCAAGTACGATGCGCACAACAGCAAAGAATCCGGCCGAGCCGTACTCACCCAAACCAGGTCCTGTTCTCCGACCGAGGCGAATCCGGAAACGCCGAATCGAGTCGCACGGAAGGAAAAATGCAGCTCCGTCCGGCCGGACAAGTACGATGCGCTTTCCGTACGCGCCGAACCCGTCGCTACGCACGGCACGCCAAAGCATCCGGGAGAGGCGCACATAAGCTCCGATTCGCGCCACAACACGATCCACGGCTCCGAGACGAACACGCCAGCGACGAGGCGAAGCGACGAGGACGAGGCGAAGCGACGAGGACGACGCGAAGCAATGAGAAGGACGAACGACACGAACCAACCATGAATCCCTTCGTCCCGATCATACCAATATTCTACATATACTACCGGAACAGGCACGGACGCGTACGGCGCAGAAGGTAAGCCAGACACCAACCACATAACACATACAACACGTACACGACACATCACACACACACACACACAGGGATGCAGAATATACTTACACCAGCAACAGCAGCACCATAGGGGCGGGATGCCCATCACCAATGCCACATATGCACACAGGGGCCTGAATGCGCACCACCACCCCTACCCAGGGGGGGCAGGATGCCTACCACTAGTACCACCCTCAGCCAGGGGGCAGGATGCCTACCACTACTACCACCCTTAGCCAGGGGGCAGGATGCCTACCACTACTACCACCCTTAGCCAGGGGGGCAGGATGCCTACCACTACTACCACCCTCACCCAGGGGGGCAGGATGCCTACCACTACTACCACCCTTAGCCAGGGGGGCAGGATGCCTACCACTACTACCACCCTTAGCCAGGGGGCAGGATGCCTACCATTACTACCACCCTTAGCCAGGGGGGCAGGATGCCTACTACTACCACCCTCACCCAGGGGGGGCAGGATGCCTACCACTACTACCACCCTCACCCAGGGGGGGCAGGATGCCTACCACTACTACCACCCTTAGCCAGGGGTGGCAGGATGCCTACCACTACTACCACCCTTAGCCAGGGGGGGCAGGATGCCTACCACTACTACCACCCTCACCCAGGGGGGGCAGGATGCCTACCACCACTACCACCCTCACCCAGGGGGGGCTGGATGCCTACCACCACCCTCACCCAGGGGGGGCAGGATGCCTACCACTACTACCACCCTTAGCCAGGGGGGGCAGGATGCCTACCACTACTACCACCCTCACCCAGGGGGGGCAGGATGCCTACCCCTACTACCACCCTCACCCAGGGGGGGCAGGATGCCTACCACTACTACCACCCTCACCCAGGGGGGCAGGATGCCTACCACCACTACCACCCTCACCCAGGGGGCTGGATGCCTACCACCACCCTCACCCAGGGGGGCAGGATGCCTACCACTACTACCACCCTTAGCCAGGGGGGCAGGATGCCTACCACTACTACCACCCTTAGCCAGGGGGCAGGATGCCTACCACTACTACCACCCTTAGCCAGGGGGGCAGGATGCCTACCACTACTACCACCCTCACCCAGGGGGGCAGGATGCCTACCACTACTACCACCCTTAGCCAGGGGGGCAGGATGCCTACCACTACTACCACCCTCACCCAGGGGGGCAGGATGCCTACCACTACTACCACCCTCACCCAGGGGGGGCAGGATGCCTCCCACTACTACCACCCTTAGCCAGGGGGGCAGGATGCCTACCACTACTACCACCCTCACCCAGGGGGGGCAGGATGCCTACCACTACTACCACCCTTAGCCAGGGGGCAGGATGCCTACCACTACTACCACCCTCACCCAGGGGGGCAGGATGCCTACCACTACTACCACCCTTAGCCAGGGGGGCAGGATGCCTACCACTACTACCACCCTCACCCAGGGGGGCAGGATGCCTACCACTACTACCACCCTTAGCCAGGGGGGCAGGATGCCTACCACTACTACCACCCTCTACCCATGGGGGGCTGGATGCCTGTCACTACTACCACCCTTACCCAGGGGTGCCAGATGCCTACCACCACTACCACCCCTACCCAGGGGGTGCCAGATGCCTACCACTACTACCACCTCTACCCAGGGGGTGCCAGATGCCTACCACTACTACCACCTCTACCCATGGGGGGCTGGATGCCTGTCACTACTACCACCCTCTACCCAGGGGGTGCCAGATGCCTACCACTACTACCACCTCTACCCATGGGGGGCTGGATGCCTGTCACTACTACCACCCTTACCCAGGGGGTGCCAGATGCCTACCACTACTACCACCCTTAGCCAGGGGGGCAGGATGCCTACCACTACTACCACCCTTAGCCAGGGGGGCAGGATGCCTACCACTACTACCACCCTCACCCAGGGGGGCAGGATGCCTACCACTACTACCACCCTTAGCCAGGGGGGCAGGATGCCTACCACTACTACCACCCTCACCCAGGGGGGCAGGATGCCTACCACTACTACCACCCTCACCCAGGGGGGCAGGATGCCTACCACCACTACCACCCCCACCCATAGGATGGACAATGCATGACACAACCAGCACACCACAACCTAGGGAATGCAAGAAGAAGACATCCCCCCAACACCATGACAAGCGTGTGTAGACTGTGTCAAATGCCTACAACACCGAACATGACTTCTAACATACAATGTGACCCCCTAGCACATGTGCCACACAAATATGTGTGTGGCACACACAACGCTAAGCAGGCCATGACCATTGTGGCAATGGGGTCCAAACACCCATCATCACAGTGACCAAAAGGTAAGTGTGAGGTCCATAGCTGCAGCACATTTTGAACATTGTGGCAATGGGGTCCAAACCCCCATCATCACAGTGACCAAAAGGCAAGTGTGGGGTACATAGCTGCAGCACATTTTGAACATTGTGGCAATGGGGTCCAAACACCCATCATCACAGTGACCAAAAGGTAAGTGTGGGGTCCATAGCTGCAGCACATTTTGAACATTGTGGCAATGGGGTCCAAACCCCCATCATCACAGTGACCAAAAGGCAAGTGTGGGGTCCATAGCTGCAGCACATCTTGAACATTGTGGCAATGGGGTCCAAACCCCCATCATCACAGTGACCAAAAGGCAAGTGTGGGGTCCATAGCTGCAGCACATCTTGAACATTGTGGCAATGGGGTCCAAACACCCATCATCACAGTGACCAAAAGGCAAGTGTGGGGTCCTAGCTGCAGCACATTTTGAACATTGTGGCAATGGGGTCCAAACCCCCATCATCACAGTGACCAAAAGGTAAGTGTTGACAAAGTAAGAGGTGCAACTGCCAAACTGCATGGATCATTCCTGGTCACAGAACAACAAACACATCAGTGGCAAAGTAGTGTATGTGTCCCATTGCAACATAAATTGGGGGAGCCAAATCCTGCAGTGCAAATAAGACATAACTTTGGCCATGTGCAGACAAACAACACCCATGGGGGCTGACACCGTCAACAATCATCAATGACACAATGACAGAAGTGACCATCCGAATGCAGACCCACATATTTGCACCAATGGGCACACACATGCAGATACCCTGTGGAGACTGCAGATGTGAGGTGAACAGATACCATACCATGGCAGCAATGGGACACACAATGAACAATTAGCACCAAATGAGGGCTCCCGTCCCATCAGCCTGGTCATGGAAGTGCCAACGGAATCATCAGCACAGATCCAACACACTTGTATAGCAATGTTGCACTGACAACACAGATGAGTCCTTCCCCATTGATGCCCAAACCTGCATGTTCACTGGAGATGGCCACACGGTCAGGGAAGTAGACGAATAGAACAATGGCAGGCACAACAGATGTGCAGGGGTGGAAGCCACAGATGTGAAGTTGCCAATCTAAGTAGGAAATCTCATTGCCAAATACTGAACACATGACACCCTCAGATGCTGCTATGGATGACATGGATACACCACAGGATAGGACACATTCCCCCTGGACCACATGGGTTCCTACACAGTAACACTTCATTATCATGAGACCAAATATCACCATCACTGCAGCAAGGGCATTGTTAGCATCATCAACATCATGTACATCAGAAGCAAAAGCACTAGAGAACAGAAAGTTGCTTTATTCAGCATATGTGGCATTAAAAGTAGAAGTCCGGTAGAACATAAACAAAGGCCAATGGCCAGTCCATCAACAAAGTCACAAGTGGGTGACAGTGGCAGATGCCACCCTACACATGCCTGCACAAAACCAGGGACAATCCACTAGGAGGGGCAACCGGGGGGTAGGCCAGGCACCGCAGGGACAGGATCAGGGCTCACCAGGAGGAAGCAGGGAAGGGGTGGTGGGTGCTGAAGAGCCACTGACAACTGCAGTGGAGGTGTCTAACATGGTGTGTGCCGGCACAACTGGGGGGCATGGCTCAGATGTTGTGGGTGCCGGCACAACTGCAGTGGACCCTGCAGATGGAGTGGACAGGTCCGCCACTGCAGTGCCCAAGTCAGACAGGGTGGTAGTGGACTCCACTGCAGTGCCTACCACCAGGGGAGGAGAATGGGGAACAGGCAAGGTGGGCTGGACAGAGGGGGAGGACACCCTCACCACATCAGTGGCACAGACAAGCGCAGCGGGGGTGTGGTGCCCGGAGAGCAAGTGGCAGGGGGAGAAGGCCGGAGCCTCTTGGGGATGGTATATCTGTGGGTGGGGGAACCTGGGGCAGGGTGTGGTGGGGGCACCTGTGGAGTGGGGGCCTGAGGGATGGAGGAAGGAGACCTGGTGCTTGAGCTGCAGGGCGGCGGCGGGGTCTTGCTCTTAGCACTCCGGGGGGACGTGCGGGTGGGGGCCTCAGTCTGTCTGCGCCTGGGGGAGGGTGTCCGGGGGCGAGGGGCACTCTGCTCCGTGTGGGGGGGCGTCCTCTTCCCCCTGGATGCTGGGGCAGCTGGATCGGAGGGGAAGAGGCCGAGGTCACTGAGGAAGAGGCGCTGGGTCTTTGGGGTTGCAGGTGAGGCAAGGAGGGTGCTTTGGAGGGAGAGGCAACTGAGGACTGTGCAGTGCCCGTGGATGCGTGTGTGTGTACCAGGGCCCCATCCCCTGTGAGTCTGGTTTCAGTCCCCTGACTGTGCGTGCGTGTGTGTTTAGTTTGTGGCGTGTGTGTCTGTGTGCTGGATGTGTGTGTGCTGGTGTGTGCCTGTGCCGGTGTGTGTGTGCTTGGGACGGGCAAGGTGCTGGGGAGTGTGGATGGAGCAGAGGCAGAAGGGGTGAGGGACTGTCTGAGGAGGGACACTGCTGCCGTCAGGGAGGAGTCCATGGACCTGTTGCCCCTCTGTAGGTCAGACATGCCCGATGAGATGCCCTCCATGAACGACACCAGCTGAGTCAACAGTGCGGTGTGCGCATGGAGGACACTCAGCATGGCTGTCTGCCCTACATGGAGCTGGCAAAGGAGGTACACAGACTCCTCACTCAGGGCAGCAGGGGACACAGGGGCAGGGGGTGCGGTGCCTGGGCCAAAGGAGTCACGCTCCCGAACATGGGAGCCTCCACGGACCTTGGGAATGGGAGCCGATGGGAGGGAGGTGGTGGTGCTGGTGGTGGCGGGGACAGCAACACTAGCTGGGGTGTGGTGGCTGCTGACACCCGCCTCCACAAGGGAGTCATCCTCCGAGTTGCTCTGGTCCTCAGCTGAGGTGGATGGTGCTGAGGACTCCTCGGTGTGGCTCCCCTCGCCCTCCGTGCCACTGGGTCCCTCTGACCACTCCTCGGCTGCTGACCCAGTCTGGCTCTCTAGCTCCTCCTGGTCCGTGGAGCTGTCCCCTTCCGTGGCCGTGGATGTATCTGCAAACAATGGGGAAACAGACAGACATCAGTCACCTGCACCAAACGCACACACCACTGTGAGCACAGCACATCACAGAGCAAGCCCTGGCATCATTAGTTGTACATTGCTAAAAGTGCCCTAACTGAACAGGAGAAGCCAATTGTCAGTCTGATGCCAAGCATGGCACTCACATCCCACATGGCCTTGCACCCATCTGTCTGGTGTCTGTTGGATTGCAACACCCCAGTGTGGACACATGCACCAAGTACACAGTAGTTGGACAGTGCAGAGGACACGGTGTGGACACATCACAGCTCTTGCCACTGAGTCAGTACAGGTTTCCGGATGAAAGGGATGCCCAGAGTCAAATAGGAAATGCATGTGATGCATACCAGCGACAGACACCATGATGCACCCATGTCCTGATAGCCAGCGCCACTATGGTGTGCATGTAGCACATGTCACTCCCCTGCAGGACCACAAATAAGTTGACACATGCCATGGCAGAGGCATGACTGCTAAGTCATACATCACTGTCTCAGTGATGTATGACTTGGCAGCCAGACAACAACACTATGCACTGTGTCACAATAGTAGGTCATGGGGAATGCAAGTCCTGGAGCTGCACAAGTGCACATGTACATCCCCCACACAACACATCATCTCAACCCTCATCTGTCCAGGTCACACCTATTGGACATATGGGAGACCTGTGACACTACCCTCTGAACCTGAGCCCCTCACAATTTGCTGTGAATGGGGAACAGCTGCCTGAACATCACATTCGCATACCCCAGTCTGCACGGGCAGCTGATCAAACACCTATGTGACACACAAGTATCGTCTCCTATGGTCACATCTCCAGGGGCATGCTGAGCCCCTACCAAGAAACACCCCAGCAGTCCTGGCAACTAATCCACAGCACACTGACACAGAGGCAGACACCGGAGGGGTCAAATCACTGTGCACAATGTGTCAGCTGATACACGGGAGTGGGAGTACAGAGTGCATTGCATGGCCTGGAGTAGGCATGACTGTCCTGCTCCACATGAATGAGGGATGTGCCCTGGACAGTGGATAGCTGGCTATGTATGTGTGACACACGTAATCTGCACACTCCTGGGGCCCAAACATTGTTCCCACCCGCTGCATGGGCGTGTGCCACATACCCCAGGCACATGTGGTGGCTCAGCAAGTGGACCGCATATCAAAGCAACACGCAGATCACATGTCCAAACGCAGGCGTTGTGTGAACAATGGACCCACCCATGATGCCCACAACAGAGTTAGGGAAACAGATGCTGTCCCCCACCTTTAGTGAAGCAAACTGCAAGGACACAGTCCCAAGTGACACAATTCCCTGAATGTAAGGGCCACACCTGGGTATCAGATGAGCAGTGGGCAGTGCACAATAGAGGGACATGGCTCCTGGACAACATGACTGCTGCACTGTGGCAGTTGAACCAGGCCAGAGGAGGGCACAAAGCATGTAATACAGAGTTCACAGTGCAGTCTTTGACTCACCCCCTCCTTGCTGCTGTCTGGCCTTCAGCTGCCCATCCAGGTCTGGAAACACCACCGCCAGGTTCTGGAGCATGTGGGGGGTCAGGGTCCGTGTTCCGCCCCTCCTGCGAGGAGGCGACAGCTTCAGCTGGACCCGTGCAATCCTCCGGGTCCAGCCCCGAAGGTCCTGCCACCTCTTCTGGCAGTTGCGGATCCGGCGCTTGTAGACCCCCACGGACCGGACAGCCCGGACGATGTCCTTCCAGATTTCCTGCTTCCGATGGGCATTAACCTGTCAGGATGACAAAGTGAAAAGGCCATTACCACACATGCAACATATCCGTGCATGACACAGTTGCATATACATGTCTCAATCACAGGGGCACATGATGTACACAGGCAGTGCAAAGCTGACCATGGACAGTTTGCCAGACGTCACTACATGGTATCATTGCATGGGAAGTAAAACCATGTTCAAATGCACTGTCACTGCACCATACCTGTCCAGTGCAAGTCACTACACACTATGGGGGGTGACAACTACTCAGTGAGCCTGCTAGCCAGTGGCGTGCAGACTCTCAGCCTTGCCAGTCACACAAAATGCACATTCAGAAAGGCAGTGCACAGAACACTCACCTGCTCCCCTGGTGTCCCATACAGCTTGCTGTACTGTGGAAGTAGGCTGTCCAGCAGGGCCTGGTTCTCTTCAAGGCTGAAGGCTGGGGCTCTCTCCACAGTACGTGCCATTGCAGGGTCCAGAGGGGCAGAGACAGCAGCAGTGCAGTGGCAGATGTCGTCCTGGAGCATGTAGTGCAGGCAAGTGAGCTCTCAGGGGAACAGCCAGCAATATATATGTGCTGGAGAGGCAGATACTGTCCCTTGTGTCCAAAGTGATAGGTCCAAGTCGTTTGCATCTTCTGAATCTGGCCAATCCATGGAATAGCAGCACCAAAACACGCCCACAGCATCCTTCAAATCCTCAACTTCATGACATACATGAATTTGCAACATTGTTGTGGGTGACCAACTGAATTTACAGCAACCGACTCGTTCGAAATTCGAAAACGCGTCCGTTGCCAGGCAAGCCCATTGTCAATGGGTGCGCACCGATCGGTCCATTGCGGTACAACGCGCACAGGGGTACAACGCGTACCCGCACACATTGAATGCAATGGGCCGGCCGGAGGCACCGATCGGTCCATTGCGGTACAACGCGCACAGGGGTACAACGCGTACCCGCACACATTGAATGCAATGGGCCGGCCGGAGGCACCGATCGGTCCATTGCAGTTCAACGCGCACAGGGGTACAACGCGTACCCGCACACATTGAATGCAATGGGCCGGCCGGAGGCACCGATCGGTCCATTGCGGTACAACGCGCACAGGGGTACAACGCGTACCCGCACACATTGAATGCAATGGGCCGGCCGGAGGCACCGATCGGTCCATTGCGGTACAACGCGCACAGGGGTACAACGCGTACCCGCACACATTAAATGCAATGGGCCGGCCGGAGGCACCGATCGGTCCATTGCGGTACAACGCGCACAGGGGTACAACGCGTACCCGCACACATTGAATGCAATGGGCCGGCCGGAGGCACCGATCGGTCCATTGCGGTACAACGCATCACTGTACATGTGACTGGCATATGTCAGCATGCCTGTCTCAGATGGACATATGCCAGCCACAGATAGCTCCCAGGGAGTGAGGGGCACACCTACATCACGACAGCCTGTCCAAACCTTATCATAAGGCATGTAAGGATGCATTTCCTATTGTGTGTATGTTGGTGTACATGTTGTCCTGTGGGTGTCACCTGTGGGCAGCCACCCGCAGGCTGTGCACGTGTTCATGGGGACAGGATCCTGGGTGTTACGTGTACGTGACCACTGTGATGTGCAACTGTTCATATCTGTGCATGTGCCATGGTCACATTTCACAGTGGTGTATGTGTATGTCATGTCACATACCCCGTGAGTCCCATGTGGGACGGTATGTTTGAGCCAGGGTGTCCCAGTGGCACAATAGTGATGGTCCTCCACAGTCTTTGTGCATGTAGTGTTTACAATGTCTCTGATTTCATGTGCACAATGGGAGACAGTCTCCACATCCACGTTGTGTGTGCATGGACTCTGATGTTGTGCGTGTGTGTCACAGACGTCCATGTCTGTCCTGCCGTGGCAAGTGGGGCCACTACCTGTGGGGGTCATGGTTGTTTTGCTGTGGTGTATACATGATACTCCATGTAATGCCAGTGTCCATGTGGCATTACAGGGTCCCTGGGAATGTACCTGTCGTTGAGCTGTGGTGCCTGGGGCACATCTGTCCTCACATGTCACTGTGGGGGTTATTGTGACACGGCAGCAGGAGATGGGAACTGTGACACGGCCTCATGATATCCAATGGGCCAACCTGGGACTAATTGATGCCACCTGTTGGACCGTGTTGACAGATGTTGGCCATGTATGTACCATACATGTCCTTCCGGTACTGAACACTTCATATAGTTGTGCCTCATAATGATGTATGTTGGGATCTTGAGTGTGTTCAATGCCGCATATGTGGGGTGACTGACAATCTTGCTTACTTCTCCTCTGCACTGCAGGGCTCCTGCTGTCCATCGGCCATTCCCAGACCTGGCAACGATGGTGGAACGGGACAGCATCCGACGGTACCGCTTCACCAGGCAGCTGATTGAGGATTTGGCAGTGCAGTTGTCCCCACATTTGCAGCCTGGCCGGCCGTATCCTACAGCGCTGACCCCCAAGGTGAAGGTGATGGCAGCCCTACACTTCTTTGCCACTGGTACCTTCCAACATACTGTGGCGACTGCTGGTGGGATGTCACAGACCATGTTCAGCCGTGTGCTCCGCGATGTTTTGGCGGCAATGTTGCTCTTCCTGAACCGGTACATCTATTTCCCTAGACTGCGACGACTCACTGACGTGAAGAGTGACTTTTATGCCCTGGGGAGGATGCCGCATGTAATTGGCTCCATTGATGGGACACATGTGGCTTTGGTACCACCACAGGCCCAGGAGCAGGCCTACAGGAACCACAAGCACTACCACTCGGTCAATGCACTGGTGGTGTGTCTTGCAGACATGACCATCACACACGTGTGTGCCTGTTTCCCTGGTTCAGCACACGATGCCTTTGTGATGAGGAGTAGTCGCATCCCCAGGATGATGGCACAGATGCAGAACCAGCGTGCCTGGCTTGTCGGTGTGTACTGACTTTGTGCCATTGTGTGTGATCTGATCTGTAGTATTCCGCCCACTTTTCCAAGTCAGCTAATGTGCACTTGTCTGTCCGTAGGTGACTCGGGATACTCCAACATGCCGTGGTTGCTGACACCCCTCAGGAACCCTGTGACACCTGCCCAGATGCGCTACAATGAGGCACATGGTCGGACCAGGAGAGTGATTGAGCGGACCTTTGGTCTCCTGAAGAGCCGCTTCCGCTGCCTGGACAAGACCGGAGGGTCCCTCCCATATGCCCCTGCGAAAGTGTGCAAGATTATCATCGTCTGCTGCATGCTCCACAACCTGGCAGTGCGGAAGGAGTTGCCTCTCATCCAGGATGACAATGACCAACATCCGCCACCTGTGGAGGATCCTGGCCTGGACCACGATGCCAGTGACGATGATGATGATGATGGTGACGGTGATGTCCGCACACAGCTCATCACCAACTTCTTTAGCTGAATGTGAGTATCCTGAGGTGTCATGTCAATGATGTGAGTTGGCATGATGTGTGGGTGGTGCTCTGGTGCTGTTGGAGTGTGTCCATGGGCTACTTGACTGGATGTGTGTTGCGATGTGTGGTGACAGGTGGGCTGTACTCCCCAACAGTGTTGACATGCTAACTTGGTTCTGGGTGGGTATCTTGTAACATGTATTGTGCATGAGTTTTGCTGTTCTGTCCTGTACTCCATTGCTTTTGACTGTGTGTCATTTCTGTCCTTCGCAGGGTACTTTCAGATTCGTTTGGTCAACTGTGTCCACCGACGACGTGATTGCACATCCAGGCTGGTAGCTGTTGTGTCCCTACAGGTGATGTGCGCCACACCCATGGACTTCCTTCCGTCTACAGTTGTTGACTGTGTGCCCGCTGCCAGGTGGGGTTACCTTGCATCTGTAGTGGTTACGGCATGTTGCAACTGTGTAATAAACCTGTGCTTCACTTTGTGATGTGCATTGTCTGTGGTCACACATTTGACTGCCATTTGCTTACTGCACCTGTGGGCTACTTGACTACAACTGGGAATGGGTGTGGTGTCTGTGCATTGCACTGTCTTCCCTGGCAACATCAGTGTAGGCAATGAGTCAGATGGCCTAGGTGTGTATGTGTTGTGTAGCCCTGGTGGTGTGTCTCCCTCATGTGTGTCACGTTGCCTGTACTCACATGCCTGTGTTGTCCTTGCTGTTGCTGTTCGCATACACAGTGTAATTTTGCAGTTCATCATCCCCATAACAGCACCCACGTTGGAATCACGACAGAGGCAAGTATGGTGTATTAGTGTGTTTATTGTGATACATTTGTGTTAATAGTGCATAGGATGGGTTGTGCTGTACATAAATCTTGCAATCCCAAGTTCCTAGGTGAATTGAAAGTCCGGGTAGACAGGATCCCCAGTATCGGGGCCACAGTTGTCTGACACATTGGTCCAACTTGTACTCCCCATGCAATGTGTGGGAGTAGTGTTGCCGTCAACAGGGTGAACAGTCTGTGCACAAAGGCGAACATCCAGAACAGGTTCAGGCTTCCTGGGAGTTGCGCTTGGCCATCGGCCTCTCACTTTTCCCTCCTCGGACGACCCCTCTTCTTGGGGGGGGCCCCTCAAGTACAGGCTGCTGCGGTGCAGGGGACTCTCCGCCAGAGTCCTCCTCCCTCCCTGTGGCAGTTGCAGTTTGTTCGGCACCAGATGTTGTTGGCACACAGGGAGGTGTGGACTGGTTGCTGTTCATCTGGCGGAGGCATTGTAAAATGTCCCTGTGCACCGCCGTCATCTCATGCAGTGCATCCCACTTGGACTCCACGCGGGACATGTGTGAGTCCATACGGGACATGTGTGACTCCACGTGGGACATGTGGGAGTCCAAGCGGGCATGATGGGCAGCCTGCTGCTGTTTAATGTCTCTGAGGAGCCCCACTACCTGGCTGAGCTCTCCGGTGCTGGACTGGTACGCATCAGCTATGCGTACCAGTTGTGGGTCATCATGCACACCAGCAACGTCTGCAAGCAGCGACCTCTGTCTCCCACCCCTCCCACCACCCCTGCTGACATGTGCAGTGTGTGCAGTGGCACGCACAGATAACCCTGGTCCACCTTGGGGGTTGGTGGTGGTGGTGGTGTCCATGGCCCCAGGTTGGTCCAGGGTCACTGTGCTGGTGTTGCTCCTTGTTCTGTCCATGTCGGCAGGGATGGTATTCGTGGTGACAGTCGTTGGAGGGGTGGGTGCAGGGGGTGCAGCTGGTGGTCCTGCTGGTGCTGCAGCTGGTGGTCTTGCTGGTGCTGCATGTTGACTTGCACCGGATGTGCCAGGTTGTTCTTCATCGTCCGAGGAGGACAGAGGCTGTACGACGCCAGTGAGCTCGGCATCCTCTTGAGCCTGGGACTGGGACTCCTCAGCGTCTGCTGCTGTGTCCCCATTTCACCTGTTTTTGGGAGACACAAACAATGTATGTCATGTTTCTGCAGGCATCAATGGTTGACACACATGACAGTTGTGACTGTGCCTCTGGGTGCGGGCCTGTACATTGCATTGTCCTAAGTCGTCACAGTCAGGGGTTGATATTGGTGTGGCACATTGTCCTGCATTATTTGGGCATTTCTATGTATTTTCTGGGGTGTGAACATGGTCTGCATTGGTTGTGTTTGGTTGACAGCCGGCCCTCCTTCCCACCCACCCAGCCAGTCAGTTATCCCACCATGGAACGTGCTTGCGTTGCAGGGAGTGTAAGTTGTCTCTCAGGATGTCAGTCAGTGGTGTCCTGCTGTTTGTTGGTGCACAGTTGCCAGCAGGGCCTTGTGCTCCCCACAGCAGTAGCCAGTGTCAGCCATCTTGTGAGTCCTTCTCCACTCCCTGTGATGTGAGCATGGTTCAGGGTGGTGTTGATGGGACAGTTGTGGGGGTGACCAATATCAGTGACTACGACTCCCATCATGCTATTGCCTCCACCCCCTTCCCAGCATGCCCATGCTTCCTTCCTTTTGATTCTGCTTCCCTGTGGGGTGGGCTGGCTGTGCTGACAGGATGGCTGGGAGTGTTGTCCTGGCAGTTGTTTGGCTAAGAGTCCCAAGAGTGTCCCTGTGCTTCACACAACATAACCCAGGGTAGTGGTTCTTTGTGGGATCTTGTGTTAGGATGGGGGGCATTGCATTCTACCAGGTGGGTTCTGTGGAGTTTGTGTTGGGGGTGTGTGAGGGGAGGTGCTTGTGACTATGGTTAGTGCTGCAAGTCCTCCTTCCCACCCAGCCAGCCAGCCAGTTATCCCACCATGGAACGTGCTTGCATTGCAGGGAGTGTAAGTTGTCTCTCAGGATGTCAGTCAGTGGTGTCCTGCTGTTTGTTGGTGCACAGTTGCCAGCAGGGCCTTGTGCTCCCCACAGCAGTAGCCAGTGTCAGCCATCTTGTGAGTCCTTCTCCACTCCCTGTGATGTGCGCATGGTTCATGGTGGTGTTGATGGGACAGTTGTGGGGGGGCAATATGTGTGACTGCGACTCCCATGATGCTATTGGCTACACTGACTTGGCCAGCATACACAGAATTCCTTCCTTTGAGTGGTCTTCACTGTGTGTTGGTGTTGTTGTGGTGGCTACATGTGTGGATGTGTTTGTTAGTTCTATTTGTGCCACTGCCTAGCTGTAGTTGTGTTTGTACATGTGGTAGCACAGTTGGATGTGACTTTTTTGATGGCATGTGTTGTGTTTATCTGACTGACATACACATTTTGGGATGATTCTGTTCTAGTTGCTGTGTAATTGCTATGAGTGCATGGTTTGACTCTCCCCTTGACAGTGATGTGTGTGTTTTGTGGCAGTATATTGTGTACATTTGTTGTGTACTCACCAGGCTCTGGGATGTCCTCTAGTCCATATACGCTCACTGGCGGAAGGATGGCCCGCACCTTCTCCTCCCAGGGCCTGAGGTATATTGGCTTGGCAGGAGGGCCACTGCCGGTGTATTGGCTGTTGATGTAGTCTTTCTTCAGCATGTCCCGTACCCTCCTGCGCACGTCATACCACCTGTTCTGGATGTCCGTCTTTGTGCGCCGACATGGTGATTGGGCGTTCACCCTGTTGATGATCCTCTCCCACATCTTGGTTTTCTGCGACATGGGGGTCTGTTGGACCAGTGTGCCAAACAGCTGTGGCTCCACCCTGAGGATCTCGTCTACCATGACTTCCAATTCACTATCTAGGAACTTGGGATTCTTCTTGGGGGCATGGTGATGGGTGGTGATGGTGGGTGATGTGTGTGTTGGTGTGCAGGTGAGGGTGTGTGAGTGTGTGTTTTGCTGGGTGTATGTGAGGTAGGTATTTGTTGGTGTGCTGATGGTGTGTGGCTTGTGTGAGGGATGAGCTGTGGGTGTGTGGTTGCTTTCTCTTGGGTGCTGGCAGTGGAATGGCATTTGCAAAGGCTCATGGTAGTGATTTGTGTCCTTTATATAGGTGGAGTTGTGGGTGTGTCTTTGTTCTCTGTCCCCACCCCCAGTATTTATTGGCTTGGTAATTGCTTGTTTGGCCTTTTTTTGGGTGATTTTTCCTTTGTGCTGTTTGTGTATGTTGGAAACGTTCTTGTGACCGAGTCGGACCCTGCATTGGTCTCGTACGGTGTTCTCCGTTTCGTTCACGCTGTGTTTGTGCAGTTTTCTATGCTGCGTACGCGTCGGTCGCGGTGTATTGTGGTGCTTCGGCTCGGTTTTGTATGCGTGTCGGTCGTACGGCTTGTCCTCCGTCCGACTCGCTCGTGGTTTTCGCACCTTGCATCGTACTTTGCGGTTTGGAGTTCGCGTGTACGTTTCGGTCGGATTTGTTCCGGGTGCGTGTCGGTCGGTTGGATTCGCGTGTTTTTCCGGCCGGACTGCTGTTTTCCGTGCGGCTCGGTCGGTCGACTTAGTTTCGGTACGTGTCGGTCGGATTTTTGGCGCCTTGCATCGTACTTGGCGTGTCGTGCGCCACGGGTGCGTGTCGGTCGGTATTTTTTCCGGATCCGAGTCGGTCGGTGCTTTTTCCGGCCCGAATCGGAATCGACCCCTTAGTAGGAACACCATTAACTAGAATAAGTAGTGGCTCACTTTCTACATTCTCTCCACCAATAGTTTCAATATTTTTCTTTAAATCTAGAGGTAAATATACAACTCTTCCTTTTTATCCTCTCTGTAAATCTGTAGGAGGCAATTTACCTGTTTTAGGCTCCATACGAACAATAGCTTGAAATGGGTGCACACATTGAATCAAAATAGACTCATACGTATTTAAATTTATCAGTTCTGGAGGAATAGTTACCAACTCCAAATTATTATGGACAGCTCTAGCGGGCATTTTATTCTCGTCTAATTTGTTATAACAGTATTTACAAATACGCTGATCATAACTCAAATCAAAGCAATACTCTACGAACAAATAAGTTGCAAATTCCTTCCACTTATCATTATTTTCTCTTTCACTTTTTAAATACAGATCAACAGTCCTAGTCTGATTTTTATAGTGAGTTCGCCGGCAACAAATACAAGTATAATTTGGCCTTTCACATGAAATCACCTTAAACTTTGTAATTTGTTCTTCAAATTTTTTTGTAGTAGTATGTTGCACATTCTCCTCAACATTTTCCTGTATTAATGTGTCAGTTTCTGCACTCTCTTCTCCAGGACCAAAGTAACAAAACTCAATTTCATCACAAACCTTTTTCACATCTGATACTGACCCACGCAAAAGAGCACTGTTCAACTCATTTAACATTAGTGCTGGACTTTTGCATAATACAATCTTCTGACTAACTTTTGCATTTGAGAATGATGTACTGCTAACATCCTAAAATGATGAAAAACACTTTGACATACTTTTCTAGAAAGACAAGCGAGAGAATGTCCTTGCAAACCAGTATTTTTTCTCACTCTGCAAAGATCTAGTCCTTGCAACATCTTAATCTTTTGTTTAATACTTTTTTTACTATAGACTCGTAAGAAATTACGTAAAATATCAATAGATTCTTGTCGTATACTACAAATACTACTGCAATCCCAAGTATACACTGGGGCTTTAGGTCGTCTCCCTACAACTTCATCAGCTATCACTTCTTCTACATTTCTGGAAACCATCTTCTCTTTCTCAATTGGACAACCATTTCTAACCTCATAAGCTCGACCACTGGTATCAACTGTATGCAATAAATTATTGGTCTGAAAATAACTCTCTTCATTAAAGAAAGGCTCTGAACTTGAAGTGTGTTTCCATTCACCCAAAAAAAATCACAAAAATTAGTTCTGTTAATTACTCTTTTCTTCTTACTTTTAGCCTTCATTAAATGGATTGGTTTATCTAGAGATCGAATTCTGTTTAAAACTAAAATGAATAATTTCCTTTTTAATTCAAAAGCCTTTTCAACTAGAATTTCAATATGCTTCTTCTTTTGATAAAATACTGCTCTTTTTTTATATTTCCTCACATCTTTCAACAAATTAAGAACAACTCTATTATAAAAAATCTTTTTTCTGATTTCTTTATACTGACTCTGCCTTCTTTTACCATACATTGTGTCTTTTGAATGTAAATTCCCATTTTTTGTATTGTTTTTATTCATATTCTTTTTTCTGGTCGAACCATTTTTCATATTTTCCACATTCTGCACACTGTTTCTTGGCTTTGAAAGTTTTTTAATAAATGTTTTTGTTCTCTTACCGGAAGACTTAGGGGCCGATTCCGATCTCGGACGGAGGCGCACCCAATACCATTCGGTCGGGAAAAAAGCCATGCGAATGCCTGTTTCCCGACCGATCCGTACAGCAGACCGAACGAGTAAGTACGATGCGCACAACAGCACAGAATCCGGCCGAGTCGTACTTACCCAATCCAGGTCCTGTTCTCCGACCGAGGCGAATCCGGAAACGCTGAATCGAGTCGCACGGAAGGGAAAATGCAGCTCCGTCCGGCCGAACAAGTACGATGCGCTTTCCGTACGCGCCGAACCCGTCGCTACGCACGGCACGTCAAAGCATCCGGGAGAGGCGCACATAAGCTCCGATTCGCGCCACAACACGATCCACGGCTACGAGGCGAACACGCCAGCGACGAGGACGACGCGAAGCGACGAGGACGACGCGAAGCAACGAGAAGGACGAACGACACGAACCAACCATGAATCCCTTCGTCCCGATCATACCAATATTCTACATTTACTACCGGAACAGGCACGGACGCGTACGGCGCAGAAGGTAAGTCAGACACCAACCACAAAACACATACAACACGTACACGACACATCACACACACACAGAGGGATGCAGAATTTACTTACACCAGCAACAGCAGCACCATAGGGGCGGGATGCCCATCACCAATGCCACATATGCACACAGGGGCCTGAATGCGCACCACCACCCCTACCCAGGGGGGCCGGATGCCAACCACCACTACCACCCTTAGCCAGGGGGTGCCAGATGCCCACCACCACTACCACCCTTACCCAGGGGGCTGGATGCCTACCACTACTACCACCCTTAGCCAGGGGGTGCCAGATGCCTACCACTACTACCACCCTAAGCCAGGGGGCTGGATGCCAACCACCACTACCACCCTTAGCCAGGGGGTGCCAGATGCCCACCACCACTACCACCCTTAGCCATGGGGGTGCCAGATGCCAACCACTACTACCACCCTTAGCCAGGGGGCTGGATGCCTACCACTACTACCACCCTCACCCAGGGGGGCTGGATGCCTACCACTACTACCACCCTTAGCCAGGGGGTGCCAGATGCCCACCACCACTACCACCCTTACCCAGGGGGCTGGATGCCTACCACTACTACCACCCTTAGCCAGGGGGTGCCAGATGCCTACCACTACTACCACCCTAAGCCAGGGGGCTGGATGCCTACCACTACTACCACCCTAAGCCAGGGGGCTGGATGCCAACCCCACTACCACCCTTAGCCAGGGGGTGCCAGATGCCCACCACCACTACCACCCTTAGCCATGGGGGTGCCAGATGCCTACCACTACTACCACCCTTAGCCAGGGGGATGGATGCCTACCACTACTACCACCCTCACCCAGGGGGGCTGGATGCCTACCACTACTACCACCCTTAGCCAGGGGGTGCCAGATGCCTACCACCACTACCACCCTTACCCAGGGGGGCTGGATGCCTACCACTACTACCACCCTCACCCAGGGGGCTGGATGCCTACCACTACTACCACCCTCACCCAGGGGGGCTGGATGCCTACCACTACTACCACCCTTAGCCAGGGGGGTGCCAGATGCCCACCACCACTACCACCCTTAGCCATGGGGGTGCCAGATGCCTACCACTACTACCACCCTTAGCCAGGGGGGGCTGGATGCCTACCACTACTACCACCCTTACCTAGGGGGGGCTGGATGCCTACCACTACTACCACCCTTAGCCAGGGGGGTGCCAGATGCAAACCACCACTACCACCCTTACCCAGGGGGGGCTGGATGCCTACCACTACTACCACCCTTAGCCAGGGGGGTGCCAGATGCCTACCACTACTACCACCCTTACCCAGGGGGGGCTGGATGCCTACCACTACTACCACCCTTAGCCAGGGGGGGCTGGATGCCTACCACTACTACCACCCTTACCCAGGGGGGGCTGGATGCCTACCACTACTACCACCCTTAGCCAGGGGGGTGCCAGATGCCCACCACCACTACCACCCTTACCCAGGGGGGCTGGATGCCTACCACTACTACCACCCTTAGCCAGGGGGCTGGATGCCTACCACTACTACCACCCTTACCCAGGGGGCTGGATGCCTGTCACTACTACCACCTCTACCCATGGGGGCTGGATGCCTACCACCAACACCACCCCCACTCATAGGATGGACAATGCATGACACAACCAGCACACCACAACCTAGGGAATGCAAGAAAAAGACATCCCCCCAACACCATGACAAGCGTGTGTAGACTGTGTCAAATGCCTACAACACTGAACATGACTTTGAACATACAATGTGACCCCCTAGCACATGTGCCACACATATATGTGTGTGGCCCCCACAATGCAAGCAGGCCATGACCATTGTGGCAATGGGGTCCAAACCCCCATCACCACAGTGACCAAAAGGTAAGTGTGGGGTCCATAGCTGAAGCACATTTTGAACATTGTGGCAATGGGGTCTAACGCCCCATCACCACAGTGACCAAAAGGTAAGTGTGGGGTCCATAGCTGAAGCACATTTTGAACATTGTGGCAATGGGGTCCAAACCCCCATCATCACAGTGACCAAAAGGTAAGTGTTGACAAAGAAAGAGCTGCAACTGCCAAACTGCATGGATGATTCCTGGTCACAGAACATAAAACACATCAGTGACAAAGTAGTACATGTGTCCCATTGCAACATAAATTGGGGGAGCCAAATACTGCAGTGCAAATAAGACATACCTTTGGCCATGTGCAGACAAACAACACCCATGGGGGCTGACACTGTCAACATTCATCAATGACACAATGACAGAAGTGACCATCAGAATGCAGACCCACATATTTGCACCAATGGGCACACAAATGCAGATACCCTGTGGAGACTGTAGATGTGAGGTGAACAGATACCATACCATGGCAGCAATGGGACACACAAACCATGATCATTGTGCTGACCGATGACCTAGGAGTCCCAGGGACAGCAGGGGAAAGCCACCAAACTACATACAGCCAATGGCACACATAAGATATGCCAATGCAGTGGTGCAGATGCACAAACACAAACAGGCAGACCCACACTGCACATCATACACAACAGGTGAGGGGGTGCCAGTGTCCCCAGGCAACCACACAGCACATGAGGAGACCTGAATACCAATCATACAGATGTGCATACAGTGCCACACAAAGGTAACTCATGGATCCAAATCCCCTATGTGGGCAAGCAGGCATTGTCAGATGAGAGGGAGCACAAATCACACATGTCACACAGGCACGTAGGAACAGCAACTGACACAGCAAGACACAGACACACCACAGCACTACCCCCAGGGCCCCCACAATGTGGTGACCCTGGGCTGCATTACAATCCCACTGTGATGACAAAGCTAAATGTCGTTCCCACTGTGAACCACAGTCATGTGTCCTGAGCAACAAACTACCATCACACCTACACAAGCACAAATCAATCAGCATGGCCAGTAAGCCAAGGCCAACATGGAGGCAGGGGTCTAGCCGGGCAACAACTCTCATCTGCACACACTCAACACCACACCCCTCGACCTCCAACAATGTGCAGCAGTGAAGCACACATGCACTGGTGACATTGCACATACACCCATGACTATTCCAGGGTGGTGGGTGGGAACCAAGGTGCAGAAACACATCACACATGGCCACTCAACAAGACTCCTGAATGTCTGACACACTGCACACTACGCTGTACATGGACATGACGGCAATACCACACCAACCAATGGGATCCCAGCCACAGTCACACACCAATGAAGAAGCCAAGGTCACCCACAAAGAACACACATAGACAACAACCAACATTGCAGCCCGGACCCTGAGGAGTGCCAGCAGTCACACACACAACGTGTCACAATCACTGAAAGATAACACAAACTGGAAATCACATGACAGGGGCAAACAACAAGTGCCAAGGGAAACCTGACTGTGACCCATCTGCGTCTGCACACAAACTCAGCCCTGACAGCAAACACACCTATGGGTGACACCCTGATGACCAGTAATGTGCCATGCACCCACATCACAGAGAACCCAGGGAGAAGACTTTGGGGGAACATAGGTCAACTCAGCAAGCATCACAAACAGGTGCAACACTAGGGATCACAGCATGCACAGCTAAACGGAAGTGAACACACAGACATGCACATACAACACACACCTTGGGCGCAGGCAATGTCACAGGAGTACACACTGCCATGAGGGGACTCCACTCCTGTGTGAGGAAAGCAGTGCCATATGTTGCCTCAGTAGGGCCCCATCATGTCAGCTGAGCACTTGGTCACACAATCAACAATTAGCACCAAATGAGGGCTCCCGTCACATCAGCCTGGTCATGGAAGTGCCAACGAAATCATCAGCACAGATCCAACACACTTGTATAGCAATGTTGCACCCACAACACAGATGAGTCCTTCCCCATTGATGCCCAAACCTGCATGTCCAGTGGAGATGGCCACACGGTCAGGGAAGTAGACAAATTGAACAATGGCAGGCACAACAGATGTGCAGGGTGGAAGCCACAGATGTGAAATAGCTAATCTAAGTAGGAAATTCCATTGCCAAATACTGAACACATGACACCCTCAGATGCTGCTATGGATGACATGGATACACCACAGGATAGGACACATTCCCCCTGGACCACATGGGTTCCTGCACAGTAACACTTCATTATCATGAGACCAAATATCACCATCACTGCAGCAAGGGCATGGTTAGCATCATCAACAACATGTACATCAGAAGCATAAGCACTAGAGAACAGAAAGTTGCTTTATTCAGCATATGTGTGTAATGAAAACAAAGTCCAGAAAAAACACAAAGGCCAATGGCCAGTCCATTGTCAAAGTCCAAACAGGGTGACAGTGGCAGATGTCACCCTACGCATGCCTGCACAAAACCAGGGACAATCCACTAGGAGGGGCAACCGGGGGGGCAGGCCAGGCACCGCAGTGACAGGATCAGGGCTCACCAGGAGGAAGCAGGGAAGGGGTGGTGGGTGCTGGAGAGCCACTGACAACTGCAGTGGAGGTGTCTGACATGGTGTGTGCCGGCACAACTGGGGGGCATGACTCAGATGTTGTGGGTGCCGGCACGACTGCAGTGGACCCTGCAGATGGAGTGGACAGGTCCGCCACTGCAGTGCCCAAGTCAGACAGGGTGGTAGTGGACTCCACTGCAGTGCCTACCACCAGGGGAGGAGAATGGGGAACAGGCAAGGTGAGCTGGACAGAGGGGGAGGACACCCTCACCACATCAGTGGCACAGACAAGCGCAGCGGGGGTGTGGTGCCGGGAGAGCAAGTGGCAGGGGGAGAAGGCCGGATCCTCTTGGGGATGGTATATCTGTGGGTGGGGGAACCTGGGGCAGGGTGTGGTGGGGGCACCTGTGGAGTGGGGGCCTGAGGGATGGAGGAAGGAGACCTGGTGCCTGAACTGCAGGGCGGCGGCGGGGTCTTGCTCTTACGACTCCGGGGGAACTTACGGGTGGGGGCCTCAGTCTGTCTGCACCTGGGGGAGGGTGTCCGGGGGCGAGGGGCACTCTGCTCCGTGTGGGTGGGCTTCCTCTTCCCCCTGAATGCTGTATCAGCTGGATCGGAGGGGAAGAGGCCGAGGTCACTGAGGAAGACCCGCTGGGTCTTTGGGGTTGCAGGTAAGGCAAGGGAGGGTGCTTTGGAGGGAGAGGCAACTGAGGACTGCGCAGTGCTCGTGGATGCGTGTGTGTGTTCCAGGGCCCCATCCCCTGTGAGTCTGGTTTCAGTCCCCTGACTGTGCGTGCGTGTGCATTTTGTTTGTGGCGTGTGTGTCTGTGTGCTGGATGTGTGTGTGCTGGTGTGTGCCTGTGCCGGTGTGTGTGTGCTTGGGACGGGTAAGGTGCTGGGGAGTGTGGATGGAGCAGAGGCAGGAGGGGTGAGGGACTGTCTGAGGAGGGACACTGCTGCCGTCAGGGAGGAGTCCATGGACCTATTGCCCCTCTGTAGGTCAGACATGCCCGATGAGATGCCCTCCATGAACGACACCAGCTGAGTCAACAGAGCGGTGTGCGCATGGAGGACACTCAGCATGGCTGTCTGCCCTACATGGAGCTGGCGAAGGAGGTACACAGACTCCTCACTCAGGGCAGCAGGGGACACAGGGGCAGGGGTGCGTGCCTGGCCCAAAGGAGACACGCTCCCGAACATGGGAGCCTCCACGGACCTGGGGAATGGGAGCCGATGGGAGGGCGGTGGTGGTGCTGGTGGTGGCGGGGACAGCAACACTAGCTGGGGTGTGGTGGCTGCTGACACCCGCCTCCATAAGGGAGTCATCCTCCGAGTTGCTCTGGTCCTCAGCTGAGGTGGATGGTGCTGAGGACTCCTCGGTGTGGCTCCCCTCGCCCTCCGTGCCACTGGGTCCCTCCGACCACTCCTCGGCTGCTGACCCAGTCTGGCTCTCCGGCTCCTCCTGGTCCGTGGGGCTGTCCCCTTCCGTGGCCGTGGATGTATCTGCAAACAATGGGGAAACAGACAGACGTCAGTCACCTGCACCAAACGCACACACCACTGTGAGCACAGCACATTACAGAGCAAGCCCTGGCATCATTAGTTGTACACTGCTAAAAGTGCCCTAACTGAACAGGAGAAGCCAATTGTCAGTCTGATGCCAACTATGGCACTCACATCCCACATGGCCTTGCACCCATCTGTCTGGTGTCTGTTGGATAGCAACACCCCAGTGTGGACACATGCACCAACTACACAGTAGTTGGACAGTGCAGAGGACACGGTGTAGCATGTGGACATGCACACATCACAACTCTTGCCACTGAGTCAGTACAGGTTTCCGGATGAAAGGGACGCCCAGAGTCAAATAGGAAATGCATGTGATGCATACCAGCAACAGACACCATGATGCACCCATGTCCTGATAGCCATCGCCACAATGGTGTGCATGTAGCACATGTCACTCCCCTGCAGGATCACCAATAAGTAGACACATGCCATGGCGGAGGCATGACTGCTAAGTCTCTACATCACTGTCTCAGTGATGTATGACTTGGCAGCCAGACAACAACACTCTGCACTGTGTCACAATAGTAGGTCATGGGGAATGCAAGTCCTGGAGCTGCACAAGTGCACATGTACATCCCCCACACAACACATCATCTTAACCCTCATCTGTCCAGGTCATACCGATTGGACATATGGGAGACCTGTGACACTACCCTCTGAACCTGAGCCCCTCACAATCTGCTGTGAATGGGGAACAGCTGCCTGAACTTCACATTCGCATACCCCAGTCTGCACGGGCAGCTGATCAAACACCTATGTGACACACAAGTATCGTCTCCTATGGTCACATCTCCAGTGGCATGCTGAGCCCCTACCGAGAAACACCCCAGCAGTCCTGGCAACAAATCCACAGCACACTGACACAGAGGCAGACACCTGAGGGATCAAATCACTGCGCACAATGTGTCAGCTGATACACGGGAGTGGGAGTACAGAGTGCATTGCATGGCCTGGAGTAGGCATGACTGTCCTGCCCCACATGAATGAGGGATGAGCCCTGGACAGTGGATAGCTGGCTATGTATGTGTGACACACGTAATCTGCACACTCCTGGGGCCCAAACATTGTTCCCACCCGCTGCATGGGTGTGTGCCACATACCCAGGCACATGTGGTGGCTCAGCTCAGCAAGTGGACCGCATATCAAAGCAACACGCAGATTACATGTCCGAACACAGGCGTTGTGTGAACAATGGACCCACCCATGATGCCCACAACAGAGTTAGGGAAACAGATGCTGTCCCCCACCTTTAGTGAAGCAAACTGCAAGGACACAGTCCCAAGTGACACAATTCCCTGAATATAAGGGCCACACCTGGGTATCAGATGAGGAGTGGTCAGTGCACAATAGAGGGACATGGCTCCTGGACAACATGACTGCTGTACTGTGGCAGTTTAACCAGGCCAGAGGAGGGCACATAGCATGTAATACAGAGTTCACAGTGCAGTCTTTGACTCACCCCCTCCTTGCTGCTGTCTGGCCTTCAGCTGCCCATCCAGGTCTGGAAACACCACCGCCAGGATCTGGAGCATGTGGGGGGTCAGGGTCCGTGTTCCGCCCCTCCTGCGAGGAGGCGACAGCTTCAGCTGGACCCGTGCAATTCTCCGGGTCCAGCCCCGAAGGTCCTGCCACCTCTTCTGGCAGTTGCGGATCCGGCGCTTGTAGACCCCCACGGACCGGACAGCCCGGACGATGTCCTTCCAGATCTCCTGCTTCCGATGGGCATTAACCTGTCAGGATGACAAAGTGAAAAGGCCATTACTACACATGCAACATATCCGTGCATGACACAGTTGTATATACATGTCTCAATCACAGGGGCACATGATGTACACAGGCAGTGCAAAGCTGCCCATGGACAGTTTGCCAGAAGTCACTACATGGTATCATTGCATGGGAAGTAAAACCTTGTTCAAATGCACTGTCACTGCACCATACCTGGCCAGTGCATGTCACTACACACTATGGGGGTGACAACTACTCAGTGAGCCTGCTAGCCAGTGGCGTGCAGACTTTCAGCCTTGCTAGTCAGACAAAATGCACATTCAGAAAGGCAGTGCACAGAACACTCACCTGCTCCCCTGGTGTCCCATACAGCTTGCTGTACTGTGGAAGTAGGCTGTCCAGCAGGGCCTGGTTCTCCTCAAGGCTGAAGGCTGGGGCTCTCTCCACAGTACGTGCCATTGCAGGGTCCAGAGGGGCAGAGACAGCAGCAGTGCAGTGGCAGATGTCGTCCTGGAGCATATAGTGCAGGCAAGTGAGCTCTCAGGGGAACAGCCAGCAATATATATGTGCTGGAGAGGCAGATACTGTCCCTTGTGTCCAAAGTGATAGGTCCAAGTCGTTTGCATCTTCTGAATCTGGCCAATCCATGGAATAGCAGCACCAATACACGCCCACAGCATCCTTCAAATCTTCAACTTCATGACATACATGATTTTGCAACATTGTTGTGGGTGACCAACTGAATTTCCAGCAACCGACTCGTTCGAATTTCGAAAACGCGTCCGTTGCCAGGCTAGGCCATTGTCAATGGGTGCGCACCGATCGGTCCATTGCTGATCAACGCGTACAGGGGTACAACGTGTACCCGCACACATTGAATGCAATGGGCCGGCCGGAGGCACCGATCGGTCCATTGCGGTACAACGCGTACAGGGGTACAACGCGTACCCGCACACATTGAATGCAATGGGCCGGCCGGGGGCACCGATCGGTCCATTGCGGTACAACGCGTACAGGGGTACAATGCGTACCCGCACACATTGAATGCAATGGGCCGGCCGGGGGCACCGATCGGTCCATTGCGGTACTACGCGTACAGGGGTACAACGCGTACCGCACACATTGAATGCAATGGGCCGGCCGGGGCACCGATCGGTCCATTGCGGTACAGCGCGTACAGGGGTACAACACGTACCCGCACACATTGAATGCAATGGGCCGGCCGGGGGCACCGATCGGTCCATTGCGGTACTAACGCGTACAGGGGTACAACGCGTACCCGCACACATTGAATGCAATGGGCCGGCCGGGGCACCGATCGGTCCATTGCTGATCAACGCGTACAGGGGTACAACGCGTACCCGCACACATTGAATGCAATGGGCCGGCCGGGGGCACCGATCGGTCCATTGCGGTACTACGCGTACAGGGGTACAACGCGTACCCGCACACATTGAATGCAATGGGCCGGCCGGGGCACCGATCGGTCCATTGCTGATCAACGCGTACAGGGGTACAACGCGTACCTGCACACATTGAATGCAATGGGCCGGCCGGGGGCACCGATCGGTCCATTGCTGTTCAACGCATCCCTGTACAAGTGACTGGCATATGTCACCATGCCTGTCTCAGATGGACATATGCCAGCCACAGATAGCTCCCAGGGAGTGAGGGGCACACCTACAACACGACAGCCTGTCCAAACTGTATGATAAGGCATGTAAGGCTGCATTTCCTATTGTGTGTATGTTGGTGTACATGTTGTCCTGTGGGTGTCACCTGGGGGCAGCCACCCCCAGGTTGTGCACGTGTTCATGGGGACAGGATCCTGGGTGTTACGTGTACATGACCACTGTGATGTGCAACTGTTCATATCTGTGCATGTGCCATGGTCACATTTCACGGTGGTGTATGTGTATGTCATGTCACATACCCCGTGAGTCCCATGTGGGACGGTATGTTTGAGCCAGGGTGTCCCAGTGGCACAATAGTGATGGTCCTCCACAGTCTGTGTGCATGTAGTGTTTACAATGTCTCTGATTTCATGTGCACAATGGGAGACAGTCTCCACATCCACATTGTGTGTGCATGGACTTTGATGTTGTGCGTGTGTGTGTCACAGACGTCCATGTCTGTCCTGCAGTGGCAAGTGGGACCACTACCTGTGGGGGTCATAGTTGTTTTGCTGTGGTATATACATGATACTCCATGTAATGCCAGTGTCCATGTGGCAATACAGGGTCCCTGGGAATGTACCTGTCGTTGAGCTGTGATGCCTGGGGCACATCTGTCCTCACATGTCACTGTGGGGGGTGATTGTGACACGGCAGCAGGAGATGGGAACTGTGACACGGCCTCATGATATCCAATGGGCCAACCTGGGACTTATTGATGCTACTTGCTGAACCGTGATGACAGATGTTGGCCATGTATGTACCATACATGTCCTTACAGAACTGCACACTTCATGTAGTTGTGCCTCATAATGATGTATGTTGGGATATTGAGTGTGTTCAATGCCGCATATGTGGGCTGACTGACAATCTTGCTTTCTTCTCCTCTGCACTGCAGGGCTCCTGCTGTCCATCGACCATTCCCAGACCTGGCAACGATGGTGGAACGGGACAGCATCCGACGGTACCGCTTCACCAGGCAGCTGATTGAGTATTTGGCAGTGCAGTTGGCCCCACATTTGCAGCCTGGCCGGCCGTATCCTACAGCGCTGACCCCCAAGGTGAAGGTGATGGCAGCCCTACACTTCTTTGCCACCGGTACCTTCCAACATACTGTGGTGACTGCTGGTGGGATGTCACAGACCATGTTGAGCCGTGTGCTCCGCGATGTTTTGGTGGCAATGTTGCTATTCCTGAACCGGTACATCTATTTCCCTAGACTGCAACGACTCACTGACGTGAAGAGTGACTTCTATGCCCTGGGGAGGATGCCGCATGTCATTGGTTCCATTGATGGGACACATGTGGCTTTGGTACCACCACAGGCCCAGGAGCAGGCCTACAGGAACCGCAAGCACTACCACTCGGTCAATGCACTGGTGGTGTGTCTTGCAGATATGACCATCACACAGTGTGTGCCCGTTTCCCTGGTTCAGCACTCGATGCCTTTGTGATGAGGAGTAGTCGCATCCCCAGGATGATGGCACAGATGCAGAACCAGCGTGCCTGGCTTGTCGGTGTGAACTGACTTTGTGCCATTGTGTGTGATCTGATCTGTAGTATTCCGCCCACTTTTCCAAGTCAGCTAATGTGCACTTGTCTGTCCGTAGGTGACTCGGGATACCCCAACATGCCGTGGTTGCTGACACCCCTCAGGAACCCTGTGACACCAGCCCAGATGCGCTACAATGAGGCACATGGTCGGACCAGGAGAGTGATTGAGCGGACATTTGGTCTCCTGAAGAGCCGCTTCCGCTGCCTGGACAAGACCGGAGGGTCCCTCCCATATGCCCCTGCGAAAGTGTGCAAGATTATCATCGTCTGCTGCTTGCTCCACAACCTGGCAGTGCGGAAGGAGTTGCCTCTCATCCAGGATGACAATGACCAACATCCGCCACCTGTGGAGGATCCTAGCCTGGACCACGATGCCAGTGATGATGATGATGATGATGAGGGTGATGTCCGCACACAGCTCATCACCAACTTCTTTAGCTGAATGTGAGTATCCTGAGGTGTCATGTCAATGATGTGAGTTGGCATGATATTTGTAGGTGGTGCTCTGGTGCTGTTGGAGTGTGTCCATGGGCTACTTGACTGGATGTGTGTAGCGATGTGTGCTTACAGGTGGTCTGTACTCCCCAACAGTGTTGACATGCTAACTTGGTTCTGGGTGGGTATCTTGTAACATGTATTGTGCATGAGTTTTGCTGTTCTGTCCTGTTCTCCATTGCTTTTGACTGTGTGTCATTTCTGTCCTTCACAGGGTACTTTCAGATTCGTTTGGTCAACTGTGTCCACCGACGACGTGATTGTACTTCCAGGGTGGTAGCTGTTGTGTCCCTACAGGTGATGTGCGCCACACCCATGGACTTCCTTCCTTCTACAGTTGTTGACTGTGTGCCCGCTGCCAGGTGGGATTACCTTGCATCTGTAGTGGTTACGACATGTTGCAACTGTGTAATAAACCTGTGCTTCACTTTGTGATGTGCGTTATCTGTGGTCACACATTTGACTGCCATTTGCTTACTGCACCTGTGGGCTACTTGACTACAACTGGGAATAGGTGTGGTGTCTGTGCATTGCACCGTCTTCCCTGGCAACATCAGTGTAGGCAATGAGTCAGATGGCCTAGGTGTGTATGTGTTGTGTAGCCCTGGTGGTGTGTCTCCCTCATATGTGTCACGTTGCCTTTACTCACATGCCTGTGTTGTACTTGCTGTTGCAGTTCGCATACACAGTGTAATTTTGCAGTTCATCATCCCCATAACAGCACCCACGTTGGAATCACAACAGAGGTAAGTATGGTGTATTAGTGTGTTTATTGTGATACATTTGTGTGAATAGTGCATAGGATGGGTAGTGCTGTACATATATCTTGCAATCAGAAGTTCCTAGGTGAATTGAAAGTCCTGGTAGACAAAATCCCCGGTATCGGGGCCACAGTTGTCTGAGACATTGGTCCAACTTGTACTCCCCATGCAATGTGTGGGAGTTGTGTTGCCGTCAACAGGGTGAACAGTCTGTGCACAAAGGTGAACATCCAGAACAGGTTCAGGCTTCCTGGGAGTTGCGCTTGGCCATCGGCCTCTCACTTGCCCCTCCTCGGACGACCCCTCTTCTTTGGGGGGGCCCCTCAAGTACAGGCTGCTGCGGTGCAGGGGACTCTCCGCCAGAGTCATCCTCCCTCCCTGTGGCAGTTGCAGTTTGTTCAGCACCAGATGTTGTTGGCACACAGGGAGGTGTGGACTGGTTGCTGTTCATCTGGCGGAGGCATTGTAAAATGTCCCTGTGCACCACCGTCATCTCATGCAGTGTGTCCCACTTGGACTCCACGCGGGACATGTGTGAGTCCACGCGGGACATGTGTGAGTCCAAGCGGGCATGATGGGCAGCCTGCTGCTGTTTCATGTCTCTGAGGAGCCCCACTACCTGGCTGAGATCTCCGGTGCTGGACTGGTACGCATCAGCTATGCGTACCAGTTGTGGGTCATCATGCACACCAGCAACCTCTGCAAGCAGCGACCTCTGTCTCCCACCCCTCCCACCACCCCTGCCGACATGTGCAGTGGGTGCAGTGGCACGCACAGATGACCCTGGTCCACCTTGGGGGTTGGTGGTGGTGGTGGTGTCCATGGCCCCACGTTGGTCCAGGGTCCCTGTGCTGGTGTTGCTCCTTGTTCTGTCCATGTCGGCGGGGATGGTATTTGTGGTGACAGTCGTTGGAGGGGTGGGTGCAGGGGGTGCAGCTGGTGGTCCTGCTGGTGCTGCAGCTGGTGGTCCTGCTGGTGCTGCATGTAGACTTGCACTGGATGTGCCAGGTTGGTCTTCTTCGTCCGAGGAGGGCAGAGGCTGTACGACACCAGTGAGCTCCGCATCCTCTTGAGCCTGGGACTGGGACTCCTCAGCGTCTGTTGCTGTGTCCCCATCATCACCTGTTTTTGGGAGACACACACAATGTATGTTATGTTTCTGCAGGCATCTATGGTTGACACACCTGACAGTTGTGACTGTGCCTCTGGGTGCGGGCCTGTACATTGCATTGTCCTAAGTCGTCACAGTCAGGGGTTGATATTGGTGTGGCACATTGTCCTGCATTTTTTGGGCATTTCTATGTATTTGTTGGGGTGTGAACATGGTCTGCATTGGTTGTATTTGGTTGACAGCCGGCCCTCCTTCCCACCCAGCCAGTCAGTTATCCCACCATGGACTGTGCTTGCATTGCAGGGAGTGGAAGTTGTCTCTCAGGATGTCAGTCAGTGGTGTCCTGCTGTTTGTTGGTGCACAGTTGCCAGCAGGGCCTTGTGCTCCCCACAGCAGTAGCCAGTGTCAGGGACTTGTAAGGCATCAAGGTGTATGTGGTGAAATCTTGTTTTTTGATTGCGGCAACTGATGACAAAAGTTACTGTCTGTTTTTAAACTCTCGTGCAATATTTTTTGTATTTTATTGAGATCAATTGATTCTATTATTGAATGCATTGTAAGTGCTCTATTGTATTTTTTCTGATAGAATTGGTTTTATTGTGTAATGTCTTGAAAAATATATTGTTTTAATAAAAAATATTTTTATCAATTTAATAAACTATAGGTTTTTTGTGCCAATACGTAGCAGACTCAAGGCGTGGATGTGGTCGGTATGATTGGATCTATATGCGTGTGACTTTGATTACGAGTGTGATGTAAGGTGTGGACACAAAACATTCCCAAGGGACGTTTTTGCATAAAGTTCTTGTTTGAACCCTAGTCCTTTGGGTTACCAAGGGTTCCTCTCTCTTTTTTATATACTCCCCACAGCAGTAGCCAGTGTCAGCCATCTTGTGAGTCCTTCTCCACTCCCTGTGATGTGAGCATGGTTCAGGGTGGTGTTGATGGGACAGTTGTGGGGGTGAGCTATGTCTGTGAATGTTACTCCCATCATGCTATTGCCTCCACCCCACTTCCCAGCATTCCCATACTTACTTGCTTTTGTGGGGAGTTCAGTGTGTGTGGGTGTGAGGGCAATGGCAAGATGGCTGACAGTGGTGTCCTGCTGTTGGTTGGTGTGCAGTTCCCAGCATTCCCTTGTGCTCCCCACAGCAGTAGCCAGTGTCAGCCATCTTGTGTGTCCTTATCCACTCCATGTGATGTGAGCATGGTTCAGGGTGGTGTTGATGGGCCAGTTGTGAGGCTGAGCAATATCTGTGACTACTACTCCCATCATGCTATTGCCTCCACCCCCCTTCCCAGCATGCCCATGCTTCCTTCCTTTTGACTCTGCTTCCCTGTGGGGTGGGCTGGCTGTGCTGACAGGATGGCTGGGAGTGTTGTCCTGGCAGTTGTTTGGCTAAAAGTCCCTAGAGTGTCCCTGTGCTTCACACAACATAACCCAGGGTGGTGGTTCTTTGTGGGATCTTGAGTTAGGATGTGAGGCATTGCATTCTCCCAGGTGGGTTCTGTGGAGTTTGTGTTGAGGGGGTGTGAGGGGAGGTGCTTGTGACTATGGTCAGTGCTGCAAGTCCTCCTTCCCACCCAGCCAGCCAGATATCCCACCATGGAACGTGCTTCCATTGCAGGGAGTGGAAGTTGTCTCTCAGGATGTCAGTCAGTGGTGTCCTGCTGTTTGTTGGTGCACAGTTGCCAGCAGGGCCTTGTGCTCCCCACAGCAGTAGCCAGTGTCAGCCATCTTGTGAGTCCTTCTCCACTCCCTGTGATGTGAGCATGGTTCAGGGTGGTGTTGATGGGACATTTGTGGGGGTGAGCTATGTCTGTGTCTGTGACTCCCATCATGCTATTGCCTCCACCCCACTTCCCAGCATTCCCATACTTACTTGCTTTTGTGGAGAGTTCAGTGTGTGTGGGTGTGAGAGCAATGGCAAGATGGCTGACAGTGGTGTCCTGCTGTTGGTTGGTGTGCAGTTCCCAGCATGCCCTTGTGCTCCCCACGACACAGCAACAGTGTCAGACATCTTTGATGGGCCTTTCCACTCTCTGTGGGATGTGCATGCGTGAGTGTGAGCTTGCTGGGCCATGTGGTGGGGGATGTAGAGCTGTGACTATGACTCCCATCATGCTATTGCCTCCACCCCCTTCCCAGCATGCCCATCCTTCCTTCCTTTTGACTCTGCTTCCCTGTGGGGTGGGCTGCCTGTGCTGACAGGATGGCTGGGAGTGTTGTCCTGGCAGTTGTTTGGCTGAAAGTCCCAAGAGTGTCCCTGTGCTTCACACGACATAACCGAGGGTGGAGGTTCTTTGTGGGATCTTGAGTTAGGATGTGTGGCATTGCATTCTCCCAGGTGGGTTATGTGGAGTATGTGTTGAGGGTGTGTGTGAGGGGAGGTGCTTGTGACTATGGTCAGTGGTGCGAGTCCTCCTTCCCACCCAGCCAGCCAGATATCCCACCATGGAACGTGCTTCCATTGCAGGGAGTGGAAGTTGTCTCTCAGGATGTCAGTCAGTGGTGTCCTGCTGTTGGTTGTTGCACAGTTGCCAGCAGGGCCTTGTGCTCCCCACAGCAGTAGCCAGTGTCAGCCATCTTGTGAGTCCTTTTCCACTCCCTGTGATGTGCGCATGGTTCATGGTGGTGTTGATGGGACAGTTGTAGGGGGGCAATATGTGTGACTACGACTCCCATGATGCTATTGGCTACACTGACTTGCCCAGCATACACAGAATTCCTTTCTTTCAGTGGTCTTCACTGTGTGTTGGTGTTGTAGTGGTGGCTACATGTCTGGATGTGTTTGTTAGTTCTATTTGTGCCACTGCCTAGCTGTAGTTGTAGTTGTGTTTGTACATGTGATGGCACGGTTAAATGTAACTTTGAGATGGCATGTGTTGTGTTTATCTGACTGACATACACATTTTGGGATGATTCTGTTCTGGTTGCTGTGTAATTGCTATGAGTGCATGGTTTGACTCTCCCCTTGACAGTGATGTGTGTGTGTATTGTGGCAGAATATTGTGTACATTTGTTGTGTACTCACCAGGCTCTGGGATGTTCTCTATTCCATATACGCTCACTGGCGGAAGGATGGCCCGCACCTTCTCCTCCCAGGGCCTGAGGTATACTGGCTTGGCAGGAGGGCCACTGCCGGTGTATTGGCTCAGGAGGTAGTCTTTCTTGAGCAGCTCCCGGACCCTCCTGCGCACGTCATACCACCTGTTCTGGATGTCGGTCTTTGTGCGCAGACATGGTGATTGTGCGTTCACCCTGTTGATGATCCTCTCCCACATCTTGGTTTTCTGGGAGATGGGGGTCTGTTGGACCAGTGTGCCAAACAGCTGTGGCTCTACCCTGAGGATCTCGTCTACCAGGACTTCCAATTCACAATCTAGGAACTTGTGATTCTTCTTGGGAGGCATGGTGATGGTGAGTGATGTGTGTGTTGGTGTGCAGGTGAGGGTGTGTGGGTGTGTGTTTTGCTGGGTGTATGTGAGGTAGGTATTTGTTGGTGTGCTGATGGTGTGTGGCTTGTGTGAGGGATGAGATGTGGGTGTGTGGTTGCTGTCTGTTGGGTGCTGGCAGTAGAATGGCATTTGCAAAGGATCATGGTTGGGATTTGTGTCCTTTATATGGGTGGAGTTGTGGGTGTGTCTTTGTTCTCTGTCCCCACCCGCCCCCAGTATTTATTGGCTTTGTAATTGCTTGTTTGGCCTTTTTTTGTGTAATTTTTCCTTTGTACTGTCTGTGCATGTTGGAAACGTTCTTGTGACCGAGTCGGACCCTGCATTTGTCTCGTACGGTGTTCTCCGTTTCGTTCACGCTGTGTTTGTGCAGTTTTCTATGCTGTGTACGAGTCGGTCGCTGTGTTTTGTGTTACTTCGGCTCGGTTTTGTATGCGTGTCGGTCGTACGGCTTGTCCTCCGTACGACTCGGTCGTGGTTTTCGCGCCTTGCATCATACTTTGCGGTTTGGAGTTCGCGTGTACGTTTCGGTTGGATTTGTTCCGGGTGCGTGTCGGTCGGTTCGATTCGCATGTTTTTCCGGCCGGATTGCTGTTTTCCGTGCGGCTCGGTCGTTCGGCTTGGGTTCGGTACGTGTCGGTCGGATTTTGCATGCCTTGCATCGTACTTGGCGTGTCGGGCGCCACAGGTACGTGTCGGTCGGAATAAATTCCGGCTCCGAGTCGGTCGGTGCTTTTTCCGGCCCGAATCGGAATCGACCCCTTATTGTTTTTCCCCACATGTTGTTGGTCATCCAATACTTGTTGTTGATTTTTCTTCAAATAATAGTCCTTTTTGTTTCCTTTTCTCTTTTCTGTTTTTTTAGGCATGATAAGTTTATTTTAATGATCCTAATCAATATCTGTAAAAAATAAATTTATATAAATTTATTTTAATAAATATATAAATTATACTTTTCTATTACTAAACAAACACATTGTATATAAAAAACATTTAAGCACTTTCTTTTCTAATGACTAATTAAAGGTGTGAAACACAAGTGTGTAGGTGGTTAGAGGACTGCATGCGTATTGGAGAGGAGTTTGTAATAGTGCATGTGTTAAGACCTGAGACAGTGCATGAGTACTTGGATACTGAGTGAACGATTACAGTACTGCAAGGAGAGTGTCTGGGTGAATGTATAAGTGATTGGGTTTTGGCGCATTGTTTGGATTTGTACATGTTGCTGAATGAGTCAACAGAGGACTGCAAAGGGAGTGACAGGATGTTTGCTGGAGTGTATGGATAGTGACTGGGGAATTGAAGGTGTGAAAGACAAGTGTGTAGGTGGTTAGAGAACTGCATGCATAGTGGATAGGGGTTTGAAGCAGTCTATGTGCTAATGCCTGGGTCACTGAATGAGTACTTGAGTACTGACTGAACGATTAGAGTACTGCAAGGAGAGTGCCTGGGTGAATGTATAAGTGGTTGGTTTTTGGCGCAGCGAATGAATTTGTAGGTGTTGCTGAATGAGTCAACAGAGGACTGCAAGAGGAGAGACAGGATGTTTGCTGGAGTGTATGGATAGTGACTGGTGAATTGAAGGTGTGAAAGACAAGTGTGTAGGTGGTTAGAGAACCGCATGCATAGTGGATAGGGGTTTGAAGCAGTCTATGTGCTAAGGCCTGGGTCACTGAATGAGTACTTGGGTACTGACTGAACGATTAGAGTACTGCAAGGAGAGTGACTGGGTGAATGTATAAGTGGTTGGGTTTTGGTGCAGCGAATGGATTTGTACGTGTTGCTGAATGAGTCAACAGAGGACTGCAAGGGGAGTGACAGGATGTTTGCTGGAGTGTATGGATAGTGACTGGGGAATTTAAGGTGTGAAAGACAAGTGTGTAGGTGGTTAGAGAACTGCATGCATAGTGGATAGGGGTTTGAAGCAGTCTATGTGCTAAGGCCTGGGTCACTGAATGAGTACTTGGGTACTGACTGAAAGATTAGAGTACTGCAAGGAGAGTGCCTGGGTGAATGTATAAGTGGTTGGGTTTTGGCGCAGCGAATGGATTTGCAGGTGTTGCTGAATGAGTCAACAGAGGACTGCAAGGGGAGTGACAGGATGTTTGCTGGAGTGTATGGATAGTGACTGGGGAATTAAAGGTCTGAAAGACAAGTGTGTAGGTGGTTAGAGAACCACATGCATAGTGGATAGGTGTTTGAAACAGTCTATGTGCTAAGGCCTGGGTCACTTAATGAGTACTTGGGTACTGACTGAACGATTAGAGTACTGCAAGGAGAGTGACTGGGTGAATGTATAAGTGGTTGGGTTTTGGTGCAGCGAATGGATTTGTATGTGTTGCTGAATGAGTCAACAGAGGACTGCAAGGGGAGTGACAGGATGTTTGCTGGAGTGTATGGATAGTCACTGGGGAATTGAAGGTGTGAAAGACAAGTGTGTAGGTGGTTAGAGAACTGCATGCATAGTGGATAGGGGTTTGAAGCAGTCTATGTGCTAAGGCCTGGGTCACTGAATGAGTACTTGGGTACTGACTGAACGATTAGAGTACTGCAAGGAGAGTGCCTGGGTGAATGTATAAGTGGTTGGGTTTTGGCGCAGCGAATGGATTTGTAGGTGTTGCTGAATGAGTCAACAGAGGACTGCAAGGGGAGTGACAGGATGTTTGCTGGAGTGTATGGATAGTGACTGGGGAATTGAAGGTCTGAAAGACAAGTGTGTAGGTGGTTAGAGAACCACATGCATAGTGGATAGGTGTTTGAAACAGTCTATGTGCTAAGGCCTGGGTCACTGAATGAGTACTTGGGTACTGACTGAAAGATTAGAGTACTGCAAGGAGAGTGACTGGGTGAATGTATAAGTGGTTGGGTTTTGGTGCAGCGAATGGATTTGTACGTGTTGCTGAATGAGTCAACAGAGGACTGCAAGGGGAGTGACAGGATGTTTGCTGGAGTGTATGGATAGTGACTGGGGAATTGAAGGTGTGAAAGACAAGTGTGGAGGTGGTTAGAGAACTGCATGCATAGTGGATAGGGGTTTGAAGCAGTCTATGTGCTAAGGCCTGGGTCACTGAATGAGTACTTGGGTACTGACTGAACGATTAGAGTACTGCAAGGAGAGTGCCTGGGTGAATGTATAAGTGGTTGGGTTTTGGCGCAGCAAATGGATTTGTAGGTGTTGCTGAATGAGTCAACAGAGGACTGCAAGGGGAGTGACAGGATGTTTGCTGGAGTGTATGGATAGTGACTGGGGAATTGAAGGTCTGAAAGACAAGTGTGTAGGTGGTTAGAGAACCACATGCATAGTGGATAGGTGTTTGAAACAGTCTATGTGCTAAGGCCTGGGTCACTGAATGAGTACTTGGGTACTGACTGAACGATTAGAGTACTGCAAGGAGAGTGACTGGGTGAATGTATAAGTGGTTGGGTTTTGGCGCAGCGAATGGATTTGTAGGTGTTGCTGAATGAGTCAACAGAGGACTGCAAGGGGAGTGACAGGATGTTTGCTGGAGTGTATGGATAGTGACTGGGGAATTGAAGGTCTGAAAGACAAGTGTGTAGGTGGTTAGAGAACCACATGCATAGTGGATAGGTGTTTGAAACAGTCTATGTGCTAAGGCCTGGGTCACTGAATGAGTACTTGGGTACTGACTGAACGATTAGAGTACTGCAAGGAGAGTGACTGGGTGAATGTATAAGTGGTTGGGTTTTGGCGCAGCGAATGGATTTGTAGGTGTTGCTGAATGAGTCAACAGAGGACTGCAAGGGGAGTGACAGGATGTTTGCTGGAGTGTATGGATAGTGACTGGGGAATTGAAGGTCTGAAAGACAAGTTTGTAGGTGGTTAGAGAACCACATGCATAGTGGATAGGTGTTTGAAACAGTCTATGTGCTAAGGCCTGGGTCACTGAATGAGTTCTTGGGTACTGACTGAACGATTAGAGTACTGCAAGGAGAGTGACTGGGTGAATGTATAAGTGGTTGGGTTTTGGCGCAGCGAATGGATTTGTAGGTGTTGCTGAATGAGTCAACAGAGGACTGCAAGGGGAGTGACAGGATGTTTGCTGGAGTGTATGGATAGTGACTGGGGAATTGAAGGTCTGAAAGACAAGTGTGTAGGTGGTTAGAGAACCACATGCATAGTGGATAGGTGTTTGAAACAGTCTATGTGCTAAGGCCTGGGTCACTGAATGAGTACTTGGGTACTGACTGAACGATTGGAGTACTGCAAGGAGAGTGACTGGGTGAATGTATAAGTGGTTGGGTTTTGGTGTAGCGAATGGATTTGTACGTGTTGCTGAATGAGTCAACAGAGGACTGCAAGGGGAGTGACAGGATGTTTGCTGGAGTGTATGGATAGTGACTGGGGAATTGAAGGTGTGAAAGACAAGTGTGTAGGTGGTTAGAGAACTGCATGCATAGTGGATAGGGGTTTGAAGCAGTCTATGTGCTAAGGCCTGGGTCACTGAATGAGTACTTGGGTACTGACTGAACGATTAGAGTACTGCAAGGAGAGTGCCTGGGTGAATGTATAAGTGGTTGGGTTTTGGCGCAGCGAATGGATTTGTAGGTGTTGCTGAATGAGTCAACAGAGGACTGCAAGGGGAGTGACAAGATGTTTGCTGGAGTGTATGGATAGTGACTGGGGAATTGAAGGTGTGAAAGACAAGTGTGTAGGTGGTTAGAGAACCGCATGCATGGTGGATAGCGGTTTGAAGCAGTCTATGTGCTAAGACCTGGGTCACTGAATGAGTACTTGGGTACTGACTGAACGATTAGAGTACTGCAAGGAGAGTGCCTGGGTGAATGTATAAGTGTTTTGGTTTTGACGCAGCGAATGGATTTGTAGGTGTTGCTGAATGAGTCAACAGAGGACTGCAAGGGGAGTGACAGGATGTTTGCTGGAGTGTATGGATAGTGCCTGGGGAATTGAAGGTGTGAAAGACAAGTGTGTAGGTGGTTAGAGAACTGCATGAATAGTGGATAGCGGTTTGAAGCACTCTATGTGCTAAGGCCTGGGTCACTGAATGAGTACTTGGGTACTGACTGAACGATTAGAGTACTGCAAGGAGAGTGACTGGGTGAACGTATAAGTGGTTGGGTTTTGACGCAGCGAATGGATTACTACATGGTGCTGGATGGCTGATTGGAGAAGTGCAATTACAAAGACTCACTAGCCTGGAAGCAGTTAGGTGACTACATACATTCTACACATTTCACTACAACACTGCTAGTGTGAATGCCTGACTCATTGTGCGAATCCATAAGCAGTAACTAAGTTCTACTACTACTAAAACTTGACAACAGGTTAGGTTTTTAAGCAGTTATGTGTCAGCAAAGACATAAAGTAACCACATGCTTCTGTCACAATGGTTGCACAAGTGCACACATACTCACAGTGTGATTCTAGAGAACCAAAACTATTCCCTGGGCTTTAGCAAAAGAGACGCACTAGTCTGGAAGAGGTTAGGTGACTGCATACATTCTACACATTTCACTACAGCATTGCTAGTGTGAATGCCTGAATCATTCTGCGAATCCATAAGCAGTGACTGGGTTCTAATACTAGTGAAACTTGACAATAGGATAGGTTTTTAACCAGTTATGTGTTAGCAGAGACATAAAGTAACCACATGCTTCTGTCACAATGGTTGCACAAGTGCACACATACTCACAGTGTGATTCTAGACAAGCCAAACTATTCTCTGGACTTTATCAGAAGAGACTCACTAGCCTGGAAGCAGTTAGGTGACTACATACATTCTACACATTTCACTACAGCACTGCTAGTGTGAATGCCTGACTCATTGTGCGAATCCATAAGCAGTAACTAAGTTCTACTACTACTGTAACTTGACAACAGGTTAGATTTTTAAGCACTTATGTGTCAGCAAAGACATAAAGTAACCACATGCTTCTGTCACAATGGTTGCAGAAGTGCACACATACTCACAGTGTGATTCTAGAGAACCAAAACTATTCCCTGGGCTTTAGCAAAAGAGACGCACTAGTCTGGAAGAGGTTAGGTGACTGCATACATTCTACACATTTCACTACAGCATTGCTAGTGTGAATGCCTGAATCATTCTGCGAATCCATAAGCAGTGACTGAGTTCTAATACTACAGAAACTTTACAACAGGATAGAATAAGAACCATCATTCAACTATACCTTTCAACACAGTTTAAAATATATATATTACTATACATAGGGGCAGATTTACAAGCCCCTTGCGCCACATTTGCGTCACTTTTCCCATGTTAAAAGTGACGCAAAAGTGGCGCAAGAGGCTTGTAAAACTGCCCCATACTGTTTTTAAAACAAACATCAAATACAATAAAAATAATTAAAATATACATCAGTACATTTAATAATATATTTCAAACAACACATTTTCATAAAAATATCAAATATTTTTTAAATAAACGTCCAAAATATATCTCACCTATTAAATAAATCTGTTGAATTAAAAATCTCACACTCAGTCAGGATTTTCTTTTTCACACAGAGAATGTAGATAAGCACACTCTCCAATGTAAAACCAGTAATGACAAATTTTCCCTCTAATTTTTCATACATATACACATAACTCACAAATAACATTACTTCCCAGTGTTTTTCAAATTGAAAAACGAATTTCCATTGGTCATAGAGAATAATACTTTTCAACTGACATCTTCACCCCTTCTCCTTAATCTCAGTTTCCATAGCAACAGGTCATGCAACATTCAATTTAGCTGCCAGGTCACAAGTTCACCACACAATGTTGCAAATGTCAACAGCAGGTGTGGTTGGCTTTGCAAAGCATGCCCTTATCCTTTCTGCTGTACCTTTCAAACTTTTCTTTAAAACCAATAAGAAACATTCTTTCTAAACAAAGTAAAATTCACCCTATATTACAATGTAGAGTGTTCTTAAACAGCCAATGAAATCTCTACTTTCTTAAAAACAGCATGTTGTCCACCATTTTAGATAGATTTCATTGTCCCTCCTGCCTACCTCAGCTACAGACATCTTCTTATTACCTACAGTGATCCCTTCAAGATGCTTTCAGTGTGGATTGTGGGACACAGCTATGTTTTCTGGTGCAAAAGGTATGCTGAAAGCAGAGGTATTGACAAAGATTTAGCTTTGCCAAATGTAGACATTAAATGGATTGGACAGAGAGGATTAAAGTGGCACCAATTGATGCCATTGGTTAAATCCTTTTTGCATCTCCAACACCCTGACCTCATAATTGTGCACTGTGGTGGCAATGACCTAGGCACTTTCACTGGGGTAGGTCTGGAAATGCTTATGAAGGACACCTTTGGAGAATTCATGTCACTTTTCCCCCAAACTGCCTTTGTCTATTCTAACATATGCCAAAGACAGAAATGGAAGTGGTCCAATCCTTTTTGTCCACAGATTGAGAAAGCTAGGAAACATGTCAATAAAGCTGTTTCTGCTTATCTCAGAGATTATAGGATGGGGTCCATTTTCAACAACAATCTGCGTTTTAATATGGATGGCATCTATAGGAGAGATGGTGTACATTTTACAGATGAGGGTAACAGAGTCTTTCTCAACAACTTTAGACTCTGCATCGATACTTACTTGTAGGTACCAAAATCTGTCAATAAACACAAGGGCTCTTTTTAGAGCCACCCAAGATATAAACATATATGCTTTATGTATATTTACTTTTTTAAAAAAAATATTTGGGGGATTCGCGCACCCAACGCGTTTACACTGGAGTCGCGCACCCAACGCATTTACACCAGGGGGCCGCGCTGGGAGTCGCGCACCCAACGCGTTCACACTAGGGGCCGCGCTGAGCGGCGCGCTGGGTGCGCGACTCCTAATTTTACCGTAAAATTTTTGTTAGCTCCTACCACTAATTTATATTCTCCCCGGGGACCCCATCCCCCGGGACCTATACATAATGATGGAGACCGTGAGGGGAGCCCCAATGCCCCCACGGTCCCGCCGGCTCCCCGCGTCCTTCGGGAGCCGGCATTGCTTTTCCACATGGGGATCTGCTGACATGCAGCTCCCCGTGTGGAAAAGCAATTTGCTTTGAATTTTGGAAGAGAGAGCAGGTTTCCTGCTCTCTCTTCCAAAATCCAAAGCAGTTTGCAAGGACAGGACGGGAGCCGCGAGGCTCCCGTCCTGTCATTGCAAACTACAGTGTTCCGGGAGTAGGCACCCCGGGACACTGCAGGAGCCGGCCCTGGGGGGTGGCGGTCCCCAGGGCCACCACAGGCTCCAGGAGGGGGGCCGCGCTGCCCCCCTCCCCACATCTACATAGCCCCGGGGAGGTGGTGGTCCCCGGGGCTTCAGGGGTCCGAAACGGACCACCACATGTATTTCCTTAGTGCCCCGGGGAGGTGGTGGTCCCCGGGGCGTGTGGGGGGGTCGAGCCCCCCCCACACAGGTCTTTTAATTTTTTTAAAAAATAAGCCCCGGGGGGTGGCAGTCCCCGGGGCTGCGGGAGGGCCGAGAGCCCTCCCGCACCATTTCGAAATATAAGCCCCGGGGGGTGGTGGTCCCCGGGGCTTGGGGGTGCCTTACAGGCCCCCCATTCATTTTTATTAACCCCTGCATGCCCCCGGGACTTGGCCCACCCGGGGCCAATTAACAACGAAGCGCGAGAGACGGCGCTTCGTTTTTTTTTTTTCGGCGGGATCCGCGCATCCTAAGCGCATCCCGGCGATTTAAAAAAAAAATGCTTTTTCTGCCCAGGGGGTCCTTGTGGGACCCCCTGTGCAGACCTAGGGGGTCAGTGAGTTTCTACCCTGCCCCCTTTGTGCGTTTTGCGCACTTGTTTCTTGTGCCTCGCTTCTACCGAGGGACAAAATGGCTGCCAACACTTCCTGATTTGGAGTGTTGACAGCCACTTGAAAGCCAATTAACATGCAGCTCGTGATCGGGACGGTGCGCGCAGGGTGCGCTCAGGGTGCGCGAATCCGACGCGGCCATAGATATATATGTGATTTTCCTTTTGATTTTCTCAGGAACTACTGAACGGATTTACACCATTTAACAAAAAGGGTTCTTTCTGAACCAAGAACTACCTCTTTGCCAAATTTGGTGTAATTCCATTCAGCAGTTCGGGCTGTAGCCGTGGCTAAAGTTTCCTATGGGAAAATGAATGGGGAAAACACGTTTTGGGACCCCCTTTTTCTCGGCCCCTGCTTGACGAATCACCCCGAGACTTTCAGGGTAGGAGCGGACCGGAGCGGGCCATAAAGTTTGAAAATTTCGCAAAGATTCGTCAACCGGCAAGAGAGTTATTTCAAATAGAATGTCGCGGATTTCCTATGGAAAATAGGTCCTAACTATAACTATCTACTGGCGACCGCCAGTAGATAATATATATATATATATATGTATATATATATATATATATATATATATTAAGCGCTATATATATATAGATAGAGAGAGAGAGAGAGAGAGACATGTCGGCTTCTTGTGCCAATCTCTATGCTACAAAAAGAGGTGAAAGGTGAGACACCAGGGAAATACCTGGGAACTTGGGTGTAGAATTATCAGTTCCTCCAGTAACTCCTAATTTCTGATGGTAGCCTCAGACAATACATTTTAGTCGCCAGGGGTAGTCCTACCCTCAGTTTAATCTATGTCCCCAATACAACTTGAAATGAGGCCCATAATGGCAATACAAGCATAAAACACCTGATTGAGAACACTCTAAGGGTTGACAATCCATGCACAATGGATAGGAGTGAAGTCCAATGGAATTGCACATGCCAGGCGGATTTCAAACCAACTACATTGGGTCAGCTACCGGTCATTCAAGTTCCACTTAGAATGCACGTGATCTATAGCTGATTTACACTGTTTCTGAATGTTGCTGTGCCGGGGACTGTGTTCTTCACGATCTACTGAAAATGTATGGTTGTAATTTCATGCTGGGTGTTACTTGCCTTGTATGTACAATTCATTTTAATGCCGTTAAGTATTATGCATCTATAATCTTTTCCGAGTCATTAGGCTTACCTCGCCTGTTGAGTGGCTAATCTCATTCTGGTATTTTACATTTAGAAGGCTCATGATACTTCAGGCATATGGGACTCTGGACCTTTCAAGAAAAAAAACAGAAGTCTATAAAAATAGCATTCTCGTAAATATTAATCTAAAGTTGAGGTTTTGCACTGTTTCTCTTGGACCTACCAAAAGATCAAAACTCGTATTTCCCTGGGAGAGAGTTCAATTAATTTTATTTATTCCACCTTGCTCAGTTCTTATTGTATCCCAATTATGTTAGAAGCTTTGCCTTCTTTGTTCTTAGCTCCTTGAACCCCTTCAATTTCTTTTTCGTTCCACTTCCATCCTGAACCCTGACCCTCTTTTGAACTCTACCTGACATTTCTGAAGACGGACAGAAAAGTTAAAACCTTTTCAAACCCTTCTCCTTTTCTAACAAAACCTGCTGCCGTCAAATCTGTCTCATGTGATTTTTCTATTGAGATTTTTTACTCTGTTGAAACTAAATGTGCACCAGTACTGTTAGACCTTCTGTATGTTGTCAGTCTACTCAATGCTGGAGGGGCTAGAAGGTGTGTTGGAGGGAGACTGCACTCCTCCTGAAAACTAGGCTGTGAGCTGAGATGCAAACTGGAACATCCACCCCTCCCAGGTGCTTGCTCTGGGCTGGAGTCAGGCGCTGGGATTCTTACTGGGGATACATTTTGGGTTTTGGGATCATGCTAATAATGGCTAGTGGGGAGTGAGTATAATGTCCCTGGAGCAGTTAGATGTAAAGCTCCCATGTTTTTAAATAAAAGGCTCTGGGAGTAGCCCACTATATTTGGAGTATGGCTACAAATAAATGTATATGAAAGACAATTAGAGGAACTACAATGACAGTGTAGCTTAAAAGTCCATCGTCTGTCATGAGCCTTGCATGAGCCATGGCACATCAAAGAATGGTGATTATATGGCTTCCTTGTTAAGTCACCGGGGGAGGCCCAGTGAGACTAATGTGAAAATTCTAAAATCTAACACCTTGGTAGCTCAACTTTTTATATTAACACCCTCGCTTGGGGCATGGAGGGAGAAGAATACTGGATGGCAAAAGAAAGCTGCGGTGGGGATGCATAGCATTACTATAATCTATTATATTTTGATGCAAAAGAGGGAAACATCTTACCCTCTTACAGGAGTGGAGCATTAACAACTCCCAGTGACCTGAGCTGGGATAGGAAACAAGCATTGAGAAAGACATAATGAACATTGACATCCATGCAGACATAGGGCATCCATAGCACATGCTTCCTCCATTGGAACCTGGGCAGAAATTAGAGTAGAAAATGATCGTCCTGATTCATAAATATGTCTACTCCTAGGAACTCCATGTTTTGCAAATGGTTTTGAGAGTCAAAGAGTAATGGACAGAAATAAATCGACACAGGCAGTCCACTCATGAATTGGATGCATCTCAGAAGAATACACCATATAGAGCTAGGATGCAAACTGTCACCCACCATTGAATAACGATCAGTAGAGATGACAATGTTTATGGAGCCATTCCACTGTATAGCCCATTAACTGGTCACCATGTTATCTATCTCTATTACAACAATTCCATTTGGTATAGATGAAGGAGAGCATCTTCGTGCCTATTGTTCAGCCATCATGCCCTTCCAAACAGATAAATAGAACTGCATGGACGGAGCCAGCAATCCTGACCATAGATAGATCGAACGTGTTATGCTGCACCAGCCCTCTAGCATCAGCCTTAATAATAAATGGAATAGAGGAGCAAAGAGTAACTTTTAAGGAGGCTTCATGGTAAAGCAGCCAATGAACTGAATCAAATATATCTCCAGTGTCAGTGATTACTGCTCTGCACTCCTCGTAACCGAGCATCAAATATACAGCAAATTATAAATCAGGAAACCCAGATGCATCTAATTATCAATGACTAAAGTCCATTATTGCTGCAAAAGCTTGGCCAGGCATACTCTAGTCTTGAAAACCCTTGCGTCTGGGATTAAAACTGAATTCAGTTGTCCCCCAAATCTTGAATAAGAAAACTGCTGGTCTTGAGCTGGCTGAAGATCAAATTTCTAAAAATACACAAGGAATTTGTGAGCCAATAGTTGAGACAACAAAGTGCTGTTGTGTACATTTTGGAACTGGCGGGACTTGGTATTGTTAGTCCTAACATAGAGCCTGAATTAGAGTTTGGCAGAGAAAGTACTCTGTCGCAAAGGCGAGGGAGTACCCTCTCCGCAAAACTAAAGTTCCGCCTGCCTCATTTAGAGTTGGGCGGAATATCAGTATGTCATCAGTGTAGACTGTCCCATTATCGCCGCTGACATGCATTTCAGACCACCTGACGGGGCAAGGGCTATTGAAGATTTGTCCATTTGACCACCGACCAGATTTAGAATGGCTGTTCAAATAGCCAGTTTTTACTGTTTATCATCACCAGGTTAAAATGTTGATGGAAGGTAGAGTCCTGTTGACGGATAAGTCCAACAAAGTTTTAATACATTGACATGAACCACTGTGATGGTGGTTCCTGCCAATGTAAGAGATGTTTACTGGGGTGGCAGACATCTCTAGATTTGGAGGATGGTTACTCCGTCAGGGCACCAGAGTATTTTACTTTGTCAACCTGATGAAGTATATACAATCCTCTGAACTCTAAATCAGTTGAATAACGCCTGTGTCATACCACAATCACAACACTGGCATCAGTACTTAGGGAAAAGCAAAGGGAGAAGATTTCCAGGCCAAAGCTAAAACATGGAATTGCCAGTGATGCAAAACCATAGACATCTGGTGGATCAGTCTCACCAGAATATCAAGGCACATATCCTGAGGGGCAATGGATGCCAACAATGTATTTGTGCTTATCATAGTTCAAAATCTGCTGTCATTTTTCCATCTTGAAATACTTGTACTGGAGGAGCTTATTTACCTACAAGTCTATATTTAGCCAGTCGTGATCCAATGGTATTTTACCACAAATGCTAGTGAATACACTCCATATCCTAGCTTTTGCATCGATAATTGGACAAGTGCAACGTTCTGTACATAGGCCAACCTCTGGGTATGGACTGTGGGTAAAGGCAGGTGCAGAACTGGGTAGCAGAGATCTAATTCACCTATTTCATTATCTCCAGGAACCAGGAATCTGAGACCCGAGACATGAGGCCTGCCACAGATAGGGGCGATAACCTCCTCCGCCCATGGTCAGTACCAGTCTGTTACCTTGGCATAGACGGCAGTGCTACTGGGGCCTTGCAAGTAAGCTCCCACTTGAGTTTCGCTGTAGCCATGTGAGGCCTTTTGAATTTGACTAGAAATTACTTCTATTCAATAGATCACATTAACTGCTTCTATGGAATATATCCCATTTTCTTGTCAGAAATCTTCAACCTTCCCATACAAACTTCTGCTTTTAAATGATTTGTCAAGAATTGAAGTCATTCTACTACCAGTATTTTTCCCTGAGATTTCATCCTGCGTAGGAAGCTTTTCTAAACATCATCAACTTACCAGTTACTTAGGAAGATATACACTTGAGCCACAACCTACTGCCAGATGTTGCCAGGGCCAAGAATTGCAAACCATTGAAGGCCATATCAGACATGAATCCAGTCGGAATCTCTATATTCACATGCAATTCAGAGTAGTCCTTATGCGTCTTCAGAGAAATTAAGAGGGACTGTCAGCCCTTGACTATACTGGACTGGATAAATTGCATAAATACCAGCTCACAGAGCTTGGCTAAGGGCAGAATAGGACCTCTTCAAAGCAGAGGCAACATTATTTGCTTCTGAATCACAGGATGTGACATCCACTGAGACAATTAAGAGTCTAAACACACACTTTTTTTTAAACCTTGGAAATAATTTCGTGTGCTGCTCCAATGTTAGTTCACACACTTAGGGGCCGATTCCGATTCGGGCCGGAAATCTCTCCGACCGAGCCGGACCCGGAGAGATTTCTGACCGATTCGGACCCTAGCAGTCCGACCGGACGAGTACGATGCGTTCGCATGCTATCGGACTCGAGTCGGTCGGACTCCCATTGAAGTCAATGGGAGCCGGTCGTACAACGCGTACGCGGGCTCCCATTGACTCAATGGGTGCGAGGCGAACAAGGGCGCCCCTACAGCGGGTTCGCGGCGAAGCGGGTCGCGGCGTACATGCACAGGTAGGGGGACCCATGGGTCCCCCTGTGTGCGACTCGCGTGGCTAGGCGTGCACAGGGGGTCCGACACGGACCCCCTGTACGGCTCCGACTGCTCATTTGAGCCGGACGGCGCGAGTCGGTCGGACTGCTCGAGGCGCGCATCGTACTTACCCGGCCGGGGAACGTCTCCATTGCGCCGTGCGAGTCAAGTCCGAGCGAGTCGGTCGGAGCGGTTGGGTCCCACGAACGAGTCGGTCAGCGATTTCGCGTGCACTCGCATCGTACTCGCTCGCCCGGACGAACGTCCGGGAAACAGGGCTCCGAATCGGATCCGGTAATGCCGAATCCGATTCGGAGCCCTACCGGCCGAGATCGGAATCGGCCCCAAAGTTGTAGTGAAACTTTCATCAAATAACCTTACTTGTTTAGAACTGTACACTCAAGGATATGAATTAATAAATTAATTTTTGTAACTTTCCTCAACAACAAAAAGCAAAATTCATCTTATGATTTTTTGTAAATCTTTCCTTGCAGGTAATTTAGAGCATTTACATACCATCAATCAATCTGATTTAATTTGTTGTGGCAAATAAATTCCCTTATATTCAGAAGAAGAATTTAAGTAAATTTTCTGCTCTGCTGTAAACTCTGTACTATCTAACGTTCCACCTCTGCAATACCATTTCTCTCCGAGATACAACCTCTGAGACATCTAAGGTTTGGCCTCATAGATTGCATAACATCAGATCTACTTGGAAGACCTGGGGCTGTATTTCCAGAGTGCCCCGGGGGCGCAATGGGCGTTTGCACCCATGTTGCGTGCCCCCGGGGCACTTTGGTATTACCGAAGGGGCTTTAGACGTTTGTGCGGACCCTTCTGTAATGCTGATTGTGCTGGCGCACATAAAGTGCTAGTGCTATCATAAGAGGTCGTTCCTTTTACTGCATGGGGATGTGGCCCCATGCCAATGAGGGAATCTCTTTGCCTCTGGGCCCGGGCATATATGTACAAACGCGGGCGCAGAGGGAGAGAAGCTGCCAGGAGGAGCACTGACAGTCCACCACCTAAAAGGTGGCACACTGTCAGTGCACCCCCTGATAGCAGCCCTATGGAGCAGGGGAAGGGGTCCTATGGACCCTCCGGACATCACCTTGCAGGTGTGTGCAGTCACTCACTGCACCCACCTGCAATGGGATCTCTAATCCCCTTTCAAAGTGCAGGTGGGTTGCTATCTGCACTGTGAAACACGTTTTTCACTTGAATGCGCTGCCCCTAGCAAGTTCGCGGGTGCCCTGGGGGTAGCGCATTCACTATAATGCTGTGCATTTCCTTGGTTAGAGTTGGGAGTACCTTTCGAAAGGTGCGCCCAGTCCTATCCTGGAAAATGCGCCTATACCGTAATACGATCCCTGGTGCAACACAAAATCCCACAAATCTAGGCAATAGTTCCAACCCTTAAAGCACAATATGAAATTTATTTTTATAATCTACCGTTCGCAGAGTTGTAGATTACTTACTGACACTGTAATTAGTAGGGTAGGGGTTGAATAGCTATACAACTTTCCTCCAATGCTCCTGTAGAGTAGGGATGGGGGATCAATTGAACACTGCCTCACTGGAAACTCAGGACTGTACTTTTCAGCATTTCTTCTCTACATTATCATTCCCTTGTAGATACATTCTTTGAGACAAGCAGGGATGTAAGAGTAATAGAACACATGGAACAATGGTCCACCTGTGCTGGACTGCCTTTCTCCAATGATACAGCCAAATTTGTATTTATAGTTCAAGACAGCTACCATGTTCAATTTATAAATGTTTGTTCCCTCTTGTTCAGAATCAACCTCTGGCACTTCATCATCTTATTCTGTAGAGCAGGAATCCAGCGACACCCAAGGCATTCCTACAGTGTACACCTTAACAATGTGCATCTCAGCAATAGTGCACAAAAATGCACAAATAATCACACACTATGTGAACTCAGCATTTCTCTTTTCCTCTGCAACTCTATTTTTAAATGCTAGAGAGACTACACACTGGTGTACGACCAAGGTCGAATTCACAAACCAATAGGTAATTGTGTGAAATCAGAGCATTCTGAAAAAGTGGTGGGATAGAAATAGTAACTGGATTTACAATAGCCTCCGCCAGATACACAACATCAATCGAACTTGGTATGAACAAAGCTAGAAGCCATGTAGGGATTTTGTGTCAAAAGGCGACAATCTGAGTGACTACATAAAAGCAAGAAGACAAAGTGCTAATTATGTTGAGTGCCTCCACCCCCAACCTCAGAGGTTCTCTGCCTATGGAAGTATTTCAGCTCTCCTGAATTTTCTAATACAAGTGTAGGAGCTTGGAGTCTGTAACTTCCTGTCCCATGTAAAAGAGTGGATGGGGAGAACGCAGCCTGGAAGGGCATTTGAACAGTCAATCTGTGTTTACATTGATAGATCACTGAGACCTGAGAACACATGGCTACATAAGTGTGCAGATGTGTATGGTTCTAATAAAAAAAAAAGAAAATTCAAAACTGCTTTTAGTCAGCAGCTGACTGCTAGTTCAGGTTGGAGCATATTTGAATGTCTACAGTGACTATGCGCATTCAAACATAGGTCTTCCTGAATCAGCAATCAGCTAGTGATTAAATACATTTTTAAAACGCTTATAATTATACTTTCAGACACATCTTTATTCAGGGCTTTAAGTGGGATGAAAACGGTGGTGGGCCCTAAAATGGCTGTGGCGTGAGAAGCCTTTGCAAGAGATGTGTTCTATGTAATTGATACATGTGAGATGCCATTCTTTGTTTGACAGATTCTTAAATAGTCTTTCACTGGACATAGTATAATGAAAATCAGGAGGATATTTTATTTTACAGTTTATATAGCACCTTTAACCACGTCCAAGAGCATAAAGAAAACGTGACCAGGTAAGTTTAACAATATATTAGTTATCCAGTTGAAATGGAAAGATGCTTTAAACCATGGATCACCAATACAATACAAAAGTAGCCACCTGTCACTGAGTCCCTGTGTCACATAAGGAACTTGTGTGTGGTGACATTGCATTCCAGCAATAGCATGTGACAAAAGGGAGGTAGGGTTTTTTCTTCAGCCGGTAAATGACAGAAATAGAGGGCCTTATAGGGCCCTGGTTCAATGTCCATTTTTTTGCCTTTACCAAGTGCTGGTCCTTGCAGGCTTTGCCCACTTAGAGTCTTTGCTGATTTCATTAAATATGTATCAAATACACTCAGTGGCGGCTCCTCTGCTAAGGCGAAGGTGCGTTGCCCCACTAAACGAAAGAAAAAAAACATGATAATAACTATGGTTATTATCATGTTATTTTCCCTTTAGCTGTCAGTGGCTCTTGCGCTGGACTGGGTGGGGCTGGGCTGGCCAGAGCAGGGGAGGAGTGGTGTGCACTCCCAAAGTGCGTATGAACTGTGTGGCTGGCCCTCGTGGGCCGACCAAACGGTTCATGTGCACTATGCATGTTCCTACCAGGCTCCCTGTTCCAGTCTGAGTGCCGATCCACATCGCTCAGACCATTCACAGCGCTGCATTGCTGCGTTGTGATTGGCTTAGGGGAGCCTGTGTGCCGGGTACTTCCTGCTGCTGGCAAGGAGGCTGCAGGAAGATGACGGAGGATGCAGCAGAGGCGGCAGCCGGCCGGCCAGTAAGTCGGCCATTCCAGGTTAGTGGGATTTTTAATTTTTTTATTTTTCGTTCCGTTTTTGGCACCCCCCTCTCACCCCCCGCCCTACCACCAGGGTCCGGTAGCAGCCGCTACTGAATACAATGGGAAGACAATACAGCAGACTTCAAGTAAGAATTACTTTTACTTGGTGAAACTATTATCTTTGGCGGAGGAAATATCTTATACAGTTGTTAAGATCAAAATGCATATGATTATTGACAGAAAACAAATGCTTAGAAGTCATATGGGTTTCCGTACTCCCTGAACAGGTGCTACAGACCCCCAGAGTTCCAAAAATAACAGGTTAAGAATCACTGTTGTAGAGAGACCAGCGCAGGCTGCTAAAGAATGAGAAAATAATAGCCTGGATGCAACAAATGATAAAGAGGAGAAGGAGATAGCCTGCCCCTTCCTCTTGCAGTTGTTCAGTGCATTAGGCAGAAAACAGACAATATCATGCAATTCTACCCTAGCATAGTTACTGCATCCTGCTTACCATACTTTCTGCATTGGCAATAGCCCCTTTTCTCCCTTTCATTTATGACCTAGAGCATGGGTTCTGGAAAACATTTTCTCATGGGCCAAATAATTCATATGTGGTGTGCCCGAGGGCTGCATTGATGCCAGCATGGTGGCGGTCGGGGCGTGGGAGGTGTAAGGTGGGCATAGGAGAAGCGACGCATGTATATCTAGTGTTCGAATTGCACCTGGGATTAACCCGTTGACCGCGGCGCGAATTCCGCCGCGGTGCGGGTGATTTATGAGTGGGCGTGGTTCAGACGGCCCCCGGCCGTCCTCCGCACACGCCCACCGTGACGTCGGACGGCCGGCGGCCGTCCGACGCACGCAAAGGGTTAATCTCAGTTTCCGCACTTGACCAAACTGTGTGAGCCTAGGCAATTGTGTTATTTCACTTTGCTATTGGCATTGTTGTCAGGTGGGTGGAGGGAGGCATGAATGTTTTTTAATACATGTTTGAAAACTATCACTTAAAAAATAAATGCGCGATGCACTTTTATAATCTGACGTACTACGGTGAGACGCTTCTGCAGGTTAATGAAATACACTTTTTGAATTTTGAAGGGACTTTATCATATTTTTACATGCTTGTTGCAAGATGTCTTTCAAAATTCAAGTGCTCTTAAAGTTAAGTGGTGCAGAACAGTTTCTGTGCTTCTTTTTGTTTTACTTCCATTTAAATGTAAAGAAATGCTTGCCATATATTTAATATCTTTATGAATATTAGTGCTTTGTAAAGTAAACAGCAACCTAGTGCTATTGTTCAACCAGGGGCCTCATGTAAAGGTCTGGAGGGCCACATGTGGCCCTAGGGCTGTACTTTGGGTATCATTGATCTAGAGGGTCTCCAGAGGAAGGGATATCTTATGGTGTCTTCTGGATGTTTGATTTCTGTTACCCATTGCAGTGGCAATCTAGACCACTGTAGTTGGGAGCCAATGCATGTACCTGCTTCTCTGTGGCTGCAGCACCACCTCTGTATTCCTACCTATAACGTTGGAGCACCAAAGGTGTCTCAGACAATGTGATAACGCCCCATGCACTGTTGTTCGCCTAGGTTCTTCAGACCTCTGTTTTCCATATCTGTCGGCACCCTCTCAATATTAACCTGAATCAGGTCAGTAGTAACAGGAGATCAGACTGGTACACTGAAAAACAGCAGAGGGCAGCTCCTTTCTTCAAGATATTGAGGGGCATATTATCAAGAAACGGCGTTAAAATTATCGCCGCTTTAGCGGCAGAAAACTGCTGCTAAAGCGGCGATAATGGGCTTGATAATATGCCCTTGAGAATTCCAATAGAAGCCCATGTTGACACCAGAACATGGGCTTCTATTGGAATTCTCAAGGGCATATTATCAAGCCCATTATCGCCGCTTTAGCGGCAGTTTTCTGCCGCTAAAGCGGCGATAATTTTAAAGCCGTTCTTGATAATATGCCCCTGAGATTTGTGCCCAGCCATTCACAAGCTCCTCATGGGCCTTAATGGCCATTAAGAAAATAGGAAAAAGTCAGCACCAATGGTCATTACTGTGAGAAGTTGGCCTGGTATATGCTGTCCACTAGTTATAGTGGGCACCTTGCACCAGTCCAAACGACCTTTATTGATGATAGGTTAAAAGACAACCTTTATTGAAAGCTATCCTAGTGGTAGCTATGGAGAGCAGCCTTCAGGCTAAGTCTTGAAGGAGTGTAAAGCTGTTTGTTTTACCAGTCTATAATCTCATGAATGACCAAATGAAAGGAGAACCACACCAGGTATATATAAAAAATATGTATTTATTACTAAACACTACCCACTAGTCTCTTTATGAGGCTAGAGGTCGAAATACACAAGTTACAAGTCAATTAACACAGTAAATTAGCACAATATACGATTAGCCCCAGGGGCGTACCAAACCATATATTAAGAAAGTGGTATAAGAACCACGACTTGACTAGGCACAAGGCCTAGAGCCTGCAGAATCGCTGGGACCCCAATGAACCACCCAAGGTAGTGACACAGGGGACCCACGGGGGACGTGTGCAGTGTGTGAACACAGCCGCGAGCTCCATTAGCGTCTATGGGGAAAGTCGCGGTTAGAGTTTTGAAGTTTAGGGACACTTCGGAGTGGACTAGGAACAAACCCTTTTGGACTTAGAGGGTTCTAGGGCCAACACCCACGGGAGCACCATAGTACTCGTGTTACCTCACCCAGGGAAGCCGGGTGTACAGATGTCAAATGGTGTTGGGCCGCGCCGTCGTTTTCAATGGCCGCTGGCTAGAAAGTGCTGCTGCCGGGAAGCTGCGAAGTGTCCGAAGAGATCCAATCCTGGATCGAGGATGAGAAGAACCTGAAAGCAGAGGGGACAGAGTCTAGGTCACTAGCCAGTGACCAGGGGCACGATAGTCGAATGCCCACCGATGTCGGGTGCTTCAAGTTCGAAGAGGTGAAGATTGTCTCTGCAGCCACGAGGAGCAGGAGGCGTCGATGACAACCAGGAGCTGGAATCAAGCTGTCCCACAAAGGTAGTAGCTGACTGCGGTGTCGGTGCCCGGATTGGACCCAACAAGCCTTGGTAAAAGCAACCCACGCAGAAAGAGAACAAAGACTTCGGAGCGGATCAGCGAGGTCCGAGGGACTCCCCAAGCAAGGGAGAGTCAGGGCAGGCTGGGAGCAACCAGGGAGGCTTGTTGAAAGTAGAGTTGTCCTTCTGAGGGACCCACAAGTCGACGGACAAGGGATTGCAAAGGGACCTCAGGCGGAATCACAAAATGGCGACCCACGGGTCACTCGGAGTGGCCAGGCCGGCAATCTTGGGTGGATTCACTGCTTGGGGTCAGGGCTATAAATAACCCAAAGCACAGCCTCTAGCATTGACCAGAAGCTTATGCACTTGCAAATGTGCACAGTGTCCAGGGGTTCCAGTTCCACGGTACCCATAAGGGCTACGGGTCTCAGCTTTGCTGGGGACTCGGATCAGCCTCTGGGAAGTCTGGAAACCCACCTCCTGGGTTGTAGGGTTGTCGGCGTCTGGAGGGAGCTTCGGAGATGCAGACCGGACAGATGCATCTTTGGTGTCTGCCAAGCAGGGGAGTAACTCCTTTACTCCAAGGGAGATTCTTCAGTCATCTGGCGTTTAATAGATCGTCGAAGGTCCAGGATTCAGTTTCAGAGTTTCGTCCAGGGATATCTAAAGTCCTGTTGCCAGGGGTTCCTATCTTATACCCAAGGAAGGGGTTGGACTAGCTAACAGAACTAGACAAGAGATAATCCTAAAATTAGAAGTCGAATTACATAAATTTTTGGGGTACTCACGAGGAGAACAGATATTAATATGGGCTGGGGACTTCAATTGCGAATTATGTGTGCATATTACTGGGGACCAATGTGGCCAGGTGGATGGTTTTGGTGATAACATCTCACACTTTCCACACAATAGTTATGGTGAAACCATCAATGATGTTATGTATAAATATAACCTGGAAATAATGGAACCGGGCCCACATGAGGGAGTCCAGCTAAACTATACTTATGAGGGGGCTAGGACAGTTTCACGTATTGACCATATTTTACTGTCTAGGAATTGCAGGTCTCAGATAGAAAACTGTTTTATACAACCGAGCCTGATTAGTGATCACCACCCCCTCCTCCTACAATTAAATGTTAGAATATATTATAGCCCAAAGACTACCACCTTTGCACCCAACATTACTACGCAAGGTGAAAATGGTATAACAATTAAGTGGACAGGAGTCGACCCAATAGCTTTAACTGAAAAAATTATTGATAACAATAATTCTCATATTAATACATGCCTGGATACTCCATCGAGTGACATGGAAATTGTATCGGTTTTTCAAGCAATTATTGATGACATTTTAAAATCACTGAAAACAAAAAATAAGAAAAATTACGATATCCGTCCTCGCTGGTTTAATCACCTTTGTTCCACTCTAAATAGGAACTTGAAGGGAGAGTTAAAAACAAAACCCAGGAACAGGCGAAAAATTAGTAACCTTCGGAAGAGCTATAACCAAGCACTTAAGTCAAGAAAAAATGAAATAAGGGCGAATATATGGGACAATTTGATACAAGCTGCAGAGTCTAAGAACTCCATTCTCTTTTGGAAAACCATAGATCACCCTATATTTAAAGACGTTACATCCGTAAAGGTTGACACATTAGTCATGCCAGCAGAATGGTTAAGACATTTCGAGGATATTTTTAACCCCTCAAAACTGCCCTTCCTTAATTACGAAGATCGCCACATTATTTTAAAAAATACCCCAAAGATAGAATATATAACTATACAAGAGATTCAAACAGCCTTAAAAAATAGTGCAAGTGGAAAGGCCCCGGGGCCAGATGGGGTCCCGATTGATCTTTTTAAGCATTATGCAGATCTCTGGTCTCCCATCCTAGCAAATTTATTTAATGCCATTATAAATGGAGTGCTACCAGTAACTTGGGCCGAAAGTGTAATTATCCCAATTTTTAAAAAAGGTGATAGAGGCAGCGCCAAATGCTATAGACCAATATCCCTCCTCGATTCCACCTGTAAATTAATGGGCCGAATTTTGCTGGGAAGGCTCGAGGTTTGGGTAAAAGAGAAAGACATCCTTACTGATGCTCAGTTCGGTTTTAGAAGGGGTATTGGTACTGTTGAACAGTGCATAAATTTAGAGTTGCTTATTGGGAAATACACCCTTGCTAAAGAAGGTTCACTCCATCTCTGTTTTGTTGATTTGTCAAGTGCGTTTGACCTGGTGAATCATTCTAAATTATGGCAAACCTTAGCAGAGATGGGCGCCCCATCTGAGGTTATAAAAATTTTATCACAGATTTATGCCCATTTAGTGTCTAAGGTTTGTTACGGCCCAAAAGGGGAATGCACTACGCATTTTAGAGTAACCCGAGGTATAAGACAGGGCTGTGTCCTTGCCCTCCTTTTATTTTCTCTTTATATTAATGGTGTTGATCTTTTATTACAGAGTTTGAAAGCTGATGCCCCTGTTATTAATAAACACGTTACCCCAGTTTTATTATATGCAGAGGATGCAGTCCTAATATCTAAGACTGCAAACGGCCTTCAACTCCTTATTGATAACTTCACACACTTCATGAACAATAAAGATTTAAAAATAAACTTGAGTAAAACCCTTGTGATGACATGTGGGAAAAAGAGATTCAAAGGTAGAACCCACACCGTCGAGGGAACAGTTATCGAAAGGACGTCTTCTTTTTCTTACTTGGGGTTACTTTTTAATAGTAAAGGAACATGGACCACCCATGTAAACACTTGCAAGTTAAAGTTTTTAAGATCAAGCGAGGCTATCCTTAGATTTTCGCAAACAATTGGCAATAAGCCTATACGCGAAATTGTAAGGCTATATGGGAGTAAATGCATCACCGGGGTAGGATATAGCGGTGCACTATGGGGTATGGCAGACACCTCAACATTACAAACCCTAGAAAATAAATTCCTAAAACGGGTCTTATCGGTTCCAAGCTCAATTGCCACCTATATTACCCATAAGGAGTTAGCCGTTCCATACCTGAGCGACCTGATAAACGTCTCCGCCCTCATCCAGTGGCATCGAATCTGGATAAAAGATGAAGCGCACTTTACAAAAGACATAATTTTAGACTGCCTTAAACTAGAGCATCATAGGAATATGCCATGGCTAAATTATATTTGCAGCCTTTTTGTCGAGTGTAATTTGGCCCCCAATCTCATAAGTCCCGAGGGTATACAAGATTATAGTAACAGCAACCCACGCAGAAAGAGAACAAAGGCTTCTGAGTGGACCAGCGAGGTCCGAGGGACTCCCCAAGCAAGGGAGAGTCAGGGCAGATCTGGAGCAACCAGGGAGGCCCGTTGAAAGTAGAGTTGTCCTTCTGAGGGACCCACAAGTCGACGGACAAGGGATCGCGAAGGGACCTTGGGCAGAATCACAAAATGGTGGCCCACGGGTCACTCGGAGTGGCTAAGCTGGCAATCTTTGGTGGATTTACTGCTCGGGATCAGGGCTACAAATAACTCAAAGCACAGCCTCTAGGATTGACCAGAAGCGTATGCACTTGCAAATGTGCACAGTGTCCAGGGGTTCCGGTTCCACGGTACCCACGAGGGCTACGGGTCTCAACTTTGCTGAGGACTCGGGTCAGCCTCTGGGAAGTCTGGAAACCCACCTCCTGGGTTGCAGGGTTGTCGGCGTCTGGCGGGAGCTTCGGAGATGCAGACCGGACAGATGCGTCTTTGGTGCCTGCCAAGCAGGGGAGTAGCAGGTTTACTTCAAGGGAGATTCTTCAGTCATCTGGCTTTTAACAGTTCATCAAAGGTCCAGGATTCAGTTTCAGAGTTTCGTCCAGGGATATCTAAAGTCTTGTTGCCAGGGGTTCCTATCTTATACCCAAGGAAGGGGTTGGACTAACTCAGGGGACCCACCTATGGGAGGGTTTGGAAAGAGGGGTGGCTACACCCATTTCCTTTGTCCAGTTTCGCGCCAGAGCAGGGGCTGGTAGCCCCTGCAACCGGTTTGAACTGGGCTATGCACAGGGACACCAAATGTGCCCCCAGTGCAGGACTTCAAAGCACTCAGAGAGTGCACCCACCCAGCCCCAATACACTAAAGCCTGTCTGGGAGATGGTAACACCTCCCTGTGACAGGAAACCTATTGTTCAGGCCTTCCCTGCCAGAGTTTCGGTCAGCAGTAGGAGGCCAGACTTGTGTCTGTGGCTGCAGCATCCATTTTGTGATGCCAGGGCTCTGTTTAGCTGGTACCGGGTAAACCGGTGCTGTCGTGTCTCTCCCTCTAGAAGGGTGGGATCATACTCCCACACCAGTTACTGGTGTGGGGGTAAGATTCCAAGGTGTTTGACACCAAACACGACATGTTTCCGTGCAGCCATCCCAGAGTTAGCATTTACCGATGAGATATAATGCACTTAAGAGTATATGGTCAGGCTGCACTCACAGACAACCCCGGAGAATAGATTCCGAAGGCTGCAGAGGGGCTCTGCTCATGCATGGGCACCCTCTCACATAAAACCAGGCACCCTGCCTTCAGAATTGATAAGGCCTGCCATAGGGGTGACTGATAGGTTTATATGTGCAGTGATAGAGTGAGATATAGTAAACCTATATCTCAGTAAGGGGTGCATGCACCACCTTACTCAGGCTGCTGTAGCAGTCCTGTGGTTTCATTTTGGAAGGCTTCCCAGGGGTGGCATAATACATGCTTCAGCACCTGGTAGGCCTCTGGGGTACCTATGCCCTGGGTACATAGTATACCATATACTAGGGACTTATAAGGGCACCCCAGAATCCAATCTGAAGTGTACCTAAGGTACATGGAATCCATTTTAGAGAGGAAGCAGCTAGGCTGGGGTCCTGGATAGCAGGGCCCCAGCCAGACTAAAGTCGAAAAACAGTGAAACATCAGCAAAAAGTGGGGGTAACCATAAGAAGCAGAGCCTACGCTCCTACAATGACTTTCCTGAACCCAGCACTCTTTTAAATAATCAATAATAATTGTGTAAGTAGAGCGTCGTCCTCTAGTGATTCAGCCATTATGCACTTCTCATGACTGACAGTTAATCAAACTGAAACACATTTCATTTTATTCATTTATTAATTTACATATTTATTCATTCATTCATTTTTGTTTTCATTTATTTAGTTGAAGAACTCGTAAAGTGCAAACAGCAACCTTAAAGAGTATCCTGGTGCTCAAAAATGAAGGAATGGGACAGAAAAGATGCTATGGTGAGTCCAGCATACAGAGAGTACACCTCAGACACCTGTAAATGAGGGATACAGAGAGTGCACCTCATCCTGCACTGGGTTCCACCTACTATAGGTTCTGATACACATATCAATCCTGCCTTTGTTCCAGCATAAAGAGGGCATTTCTCATGTTTCTGTGTATTAGCTATATATAGAACAGATGTCATTCTTTGGTGAGTTAAGTATGCAGAGAGTACATATCATCCAACAGCGAACACAACCTTCAAAGAGCATGCCTCATCTAACGGTGAGTTCAGTATAAAGAGATCACACAACATCCCATGCATACAGAGAGTGCACATAATACGGTCGTGAAACCAGCATGCAGAAAGCAATAGCTGGCAAGTAGCTCCATGCCATGTGTGACACCATCACCATCAGTCCTGGCATTTTAATAGCACTTGGGGTTTTATGTATGGACATCAGAACAGCTATTTAAAGACACCTGCAGCGCGACAACACAGTGGGTGGTCTGGCAGGGATTCCTATCAATGTCGGATCAGTAGTAAAAAAACTGTCTTGCAAATAAAACATTGATACAAAAACAGGCCTTTTGATTATCTTCCTCGATGGTAGTGGCTAAAAGATGATTGTGGACTGGTGATTAATGTTTTATTCACCTAGGCTATACTGCAGTTAAGAATGTTAATAAACGGGGAGGAGGGTTTGCTAATATAGTATGGGATACACTAAAATGCTGTTAACTGTACTCTTGTACACAACCCAATGGTCTGGCTGTACTAAACAAGCATTGGTAAATGCATTAGGTTTCGTCTATGTGATTAATAATAAGCTTTTTTATGTTGTAGGTTGTAGCTTGCTGAGTAGTTGTACAATATAAGTTGCAGAAAGTCTGTTAAAGTGTTACGACTTGTTTATGTACACAAAGGCAATATATTGTGATGTTACTAGTGGTATAGTGCAGGTAAGTAGTAGCAAATTTTTTAAAAATGAAGTGAAAGAGGGAAATAATAGAATAAATTGATGTAACAGCAATATTATGTGTTTAGAGGAGTTCTGACAACTTTTGGGATCGGTGCCACTGCACATGCTACACTGTTTGAAACATGCCCCTAGTGCCTGCAAGATAACTGCATTTGTGACTGCCTGTTTAGTAGTAAAATACAGCAATATCTGGTGTTCATAGGAGTTATGACAACTTTTGGCCCTAGTGCCACTGCACATGCTGCACTATTTAAATCATGACCCTATTGCCTGTAAGGCAACTGCACTTGTGACTGCTTATTAGTAGTTAAATATAGCAATATTTGGTGTTTAGTGGAGTCCGTAGAGCTTCTGGCACGGTGCCACGGCACCTGCTGCACTATTCAAATCATCACCCTGTTGTCTGCAAGGTAACTGCACTTGTGGTTGCCTGTTCAGGAATAAAATATAGCAATATTAGGTGTCTAGAGGGGTGCCTGGAGCTTTTGGTCCAAGTGCCACTGCACCTGCTGGACTATTGAAATCATGATCCTAACGCTTCCAAGATAACTGCACTTGTGACTGCCTGTTTAGTTGTAAAATATAGCAATATTAAGTGTTTAGAAGAGTTCTGATAACTTCTGGGCCCGGGGCCACTGCACCTGCTGCACCATTCAAATAATGACCATGTTGCCTGCAAGATAACTGCACTTGTGACTACCTGTTTAGTAGTAAAATATAGCAATATCTGGTGTTTAGTGGAGTTATGACTACTTTTGGCCCCGGAGCCACAGCACCTGCTGTACTGTTTAAATCAAGCCCATTTTAACTGCAAGATAACTGCAATTGTGACTGTCTATATAGTAATACATTATAACAATATTAGGTGTTTAGAGGAGTTCTGACAACTTTTTGGCCCTGTGCCACTGCACCTGCTGCACAATTCAAATCATGACCCTATTGTCTGCAAGGTAACTGCACTTGTGACTGCATGTTTAGTTGTAAAATATAGCAATTTTAAGTGTTTAGTGGGGTGCTTAGAGCTTTTGGTCCTGGTGTCACTGCACCTGCTGCACCATTCAAATCATGACCCTGTTATCTGCAAGGTAATTGCACTTGTGGTTTCCTGTTCAGGAATAGCATATAGCAATATTAGGTGTTTAGTAGGGTGCCTGGGCTCTTAGTCCACTTGCTACTGCACCTGCTGCACTATTGAAATCATGCCTAATGCTTCCTAGATAACTGCACTTTTGACTGCCTGTTTAGTTGTAACATATAGCAATATTAGGTGTTTAGTGGAGTTATGACAACTTTTGGCCCCGGTGCCACTACATGTGCTGCACCACTTAAATCAAGTACATCTTAACTGCAAGATAACTGCAAATGTGATTGGATGTATAGTAGTAAAAGATAGCAATATTAGGTGTTCTGACAACTTTTTGGCCCAGTGCCATTGCACCTGCTGCACCATTGAAATCATGACCCTGTTGTCTGCAAGGTAACTGCACTTGTGAATGCCTGTTTAGTAGTAAAATATAGCAACTTTAGGTGTTTAGAGCTTTTGGTCCTGGTGTCACTGTACCTGCTGCACCATTGAAATCATGACCCTGTTGTCTGCAGAGTCACTGCACTTGTGACTGCCTGTTTAGTTTAAAATTTTAGCAATAATCTGGGTTTCGTGGGGTCCCTAGAGCTTTTGGCCCCAGAGTCACTGCACCTGCTGTACCATTCAAATCAAGTCCCTTTTAACTGCCAGGTAACAGCAATAGTGACTGCCAGTTTAGTAGTCAAATATAGCAAGATTATGTGTTTAGAGAAGTTCTAACAACATTTGAGCCTGGTGCTACTGCACCATTCAAACCATGACCCTGTTGTCTGCAAGGTAACTGTACTTGTGGCTGCCTGATTAGTATTAAAATATAGCATAGCTCTTCTATATTAGCTTTATTTTCAACATGCAATGTTTATTACAACATTTGGAATTTGAGCATAATGACCAAATAGATTAAGTTGAAAAAATCAATCCAATAATGCCTGCTAAGTGCAAAGAAAACTAATGAGGCATGAATAGGAAATGCCACAAACGTTCTAAGGCTAAAGCATCTGCTTAACACAACTCAGTAATAAAAAGCAAGCATTCCATCATACTGTTAGAAGCTGTCTGCCTTTTACATGGGAAGAGATCTTATCTTGACAGTGAATGAGGCTTAAACAGTGTGAACAGCTTCTGTAGAAGTATTGTAAATGGGTGCAACCAAGGGAAGTTAATAAAAAAAAGTTCCAAACAAAAGCAAATGAACACAGTAATTCGGCCACGGGAACTGATAAGAGCCCCCTTTTAAGATATATTAATTACAAGAGATAACACAAGCACAGTGCAAGCGCTGTGCATGCGAAACCTAAAAATGAGAGATACAAACACCTTCTACGAAACTCTTCTGGTCAAATTCACTGACCTATCTTGCTCAGAGTGGAATTTTTCTTAATCTACACATGGGAGTTCTAAAGCACTCAATGTCCTGATTGCTTCCTTATCTTAATTTAGCACTGATAACTTGCATATAGCAATCCTGAGACAGTTCAATCTTCATTTTGTTTTCCTGCCAGTGACCTTTCAATCAAATTTAAGGTGTGTTTCTCTCTTTTCAATTTAAGTATGAGTGGCTTTGTCCTCATAAATATTAAAGGCCACACTTTGGACATTGTGTGCTCTGATACTTCCTTCCGTAAGCCTTTTTTACAGTTTGCTTTAGCTATGTGGGGCCAGTTTTGCATAAATTTTTGCGGTCCCACACTTGCTGTCTTGTAAGTGGTACTATGACCTACCTACCCCAGCTAATTTTTAAATGGAGAAGCATCTCAGTTGAAGCACTGGCTTTGCGGTTTCAGCTGAGACTTTTTTGCCGGGCTAGCAACCAGTGGCTACTTCCAGAGAACCATAATAGTCAAATTAATGCAGCTCCTAGCCAGATAGCCCATTGAAAATTATCTCTCTAAAAAAACACAAAACAATCAATAGATGATTTCATGTTGACAAGCATAATATCTGCAAATCTCTTCTCAAACTTTAACGTCTCTGGTGCTGAGACTATTCTCCTGATGCCAAACTAAAATGGTTAATGCTGTTCTACAAATATATCAACAATTTATTAAACCAGATAAGTCATTATGGGGTATATTACCAAGGATTTGAGATAATTATCGCAAAGCGCGCTTAGCGCTATTTTTTTTAATCGCCGGCTATCGCTGGATTTCATCGCGCAGATAATGCGTTATTATCAACGCTTATCTCCAAGGCGATAAAAAATCCAGCGATAGCGGCGAAATCCAGCAATACCGCGAGAAATCCAGCGATAAATTCACTGCGCTAATGAAAAGCTTGTTAATAGGCAGGTGAGGACTTAACCTTACAATCCACCTCCCATTGACAAGATGGTTAAGTCAAGTTTTTATCAGGTGTTAAATTCCAGCGATAATCGCGGTTAGCATGATTTTTTTTATCGCTTCGCAGGCATTGCTAATAGGGGGAAGTTGTGTTTGCGACTGTTTGCAGTTGCTTTTAGTTGGGAACGCCTACTTTGCATGTCATTAGCGATAATTATCGCTGACATGCAAAGCGGCAACAAAACGGCCGCTATCGCCATTAAGCTGTCGATAACAGCTGTTAGCGACAGCTTGCTAATAGGGCGATAAAAATATCGCCGCTTTATCGGCAAAAAGTGCTGCTAAAGTGGCGATCCTGCCCTTGATAATATGCCCCCAAGTTTCTTGCAGAGTTTTTTTTCTGCTCAAATTTTTGACTGCTATTTTCGCCATCATTAAAGAATTAAGGGACCTACCTTCTTGATGTGATTTCATTGGCTCTGCTGTTAGGTGCCACTATTTTGCAGACTTCTAATAAGAAAAGATCACATAATCAAAGTGAGCCTGGATGAGTGGGAATATGTTCTTTCTACCGTCATGAATTTTGACTTACTTTCTGCTCAACCCCTAACACACTGTCACACTCTCTAGAGTGCGGATTTTGTTTTTCTGGTAAAAAAACACCAAATATTTGGATCGGCTGCTGACATTCTTCTAGCTAGAGTGCATAAAAATATTCTGTTTTTCGATCTGATAGAGCTGAGAACCATATTGAATGCCTCAATGGCCTCAGGCATGGTTACTTGTGTTTTTAAGAAGGTACAATAAATATCTTTATTGAAAAAATGGTGTTCTTGACATCTTATCAAATTAACGGGCAATCTCACAACTCCCTCATTTACCCAAAGCTGTTTTCATTCAATTATCTGTGCATGTGGAAGCTAACAACCTCTGTCATACAATGCAAGCCGGTTTATTGCCTGTTGCAGCTGCCTTGGATGAATAATGCCTGTTGGCTATAACAATGTTCCAGCTTCTTTGATTCTTTTTAACCTGTCCCTGCTTTTTGACACCATGGACCACCACATGCTGGTTGTTGGACATGGCCTTCTTAGGGGAACATCCCCGAAACCTTTTGCTTTTTTTGTCCTCCTAGTCTTTGCCTACTCTCTGTTCGTGACCCTAGACCTTGGAGCATATTCCCACTGTACTGCAGTGGGAAGGTACGAGCACCCTCCCAACATGGTTTAGGAGCGGGCTGTTCACACGATTGGCTTAAGTGTCGTACCCAAGAGTGCCCTATGAAAGGGTACACCTTATACCCAGGGCGGGTAAGAAATTGGCGAGTAGGGGGATGTGGCACTGATCATGCCCCGCAGGACTCACCTGCCCATTATGTTTCCTACTCTGGTTGGCGTCTCAACGGGTGAGCGAACCCAGAGGGGGCCTCCCCTATTGCCGGAGCAGCCCTAGGGGACATACCAAGGGGTGAAGCTCGAGGTAGGCCAGTAGCTGGGTGGGGGCCCGAGTGTGAGATCTGCCCAAACAGGGGAGGCCCCTCGGTAGGGTCCCCCTACCTCAGAGGTAAGTTCCCCTCCATTTGACACCTCCAGAGGTTGCCATGGCCTCTTTGTGGGCATAGGGCCAGAGCTCTTCCCTACTGTTGGTGCAGTGTGGAAGTGCGCCACTGGCCTGCCACAGCAAGCCAGTGTGAGTGCTAGTTCTCATGTGGAGCCCTAAGGGTTTGGGCCCTTTCCCACTGTCCTGCAGTGTAAAAGTGCACGCCCCCATCCAACACATTAGGAAGTGGTGCAGACATGATGTTTGTAAACATAGGTCAGGCCTGCCATTGTGGCCTACGTGCACACTTACACTGCTGGTGGGGTTTACCTACATGTACGACCTGCTGCTGCAGGCCGGTGTGCACATTCGCACGGACTGTCCGTTTGAACATGTGTCCGACCTGCCACAGCAGATCTGTGAGAGCACACTTGCGCGGGTACTCCGGCTGGCCCGTAGCAAACATGGTCCATCCGGAGGAGGCCTTTCACCTGCACTAGGATGGAAGGTGAAGGACTTGGCAGGCACCCATGGGTGTTCGCTGCCCAGGTAGTAAGGAAGACCCACAACGGTTCCCTTACTGAGTAGGCTTGCTCTTCCCTTAAGTTAGCTTGGGGAAGGGGTCGCCGGTATTTCAAGCTGCAATAATGGATTGCATTGGCGCAGCCTCATGATGTTTCCTGTCAATGGATTCGCTGGGCCAAACCCGGTCAAATGGTAATGCTGGGCTTGGCATATCTTGTGTGGAATTGCCACTTATGGAAAGTGGACATTTCTATGCATTAAACTCTTTGTGTGCCATAGTGGTTGGCACCAGTCAACACTGGAGGCTGGGGTTACACATCTGGGCATTCCCCAGCGACAGCCATAAACCATTAGGCATGCAATTGAGATAGCCATCCTCTGTCATTTGCGTGTCGGGTGGAATTAATGGGGGGCATTCATTGTGACACCTGGACCCTGGGGCCAGATCACGACCCCCATATAGATAGAGGCCTGTATTCCGTGGCCTTATGGCAGACAGGACGGAAATTTAGCTGACACATCTGTGGTTCAAAGCAATACCCTTTGAACCTTCCCCCAACTTCAGATGCCCAATGGGGGTATAACTACCCAGTGCCACCCCACCAAGAGGAGAGATACGCTTGTGGGGAGGCAAGACCGGAGAACCTGGTCTACGTGGTGCACATCGCCAAAGGACTCTGTAGTGTACATGGAGGATAACTGCCCGGGAAAAGGACCACGTGCATTCCTGAGTAGTGGCTGGCCTGGGCCAATGACCTGCTGATGTGTGGCACTCTGAAATGGGCTCACAAGGACCAGCTGGCTGGTCTCCTGTTCTCTCAGAGGTCTCAGGGATATCAAAGATCTCCTACGAGGGGCCCACACTATCTACCGGTGACAACTGGAGAGCGGTGCCCTCTAAGTGCCCACATTGCCTGCTGAAAGCTGGACAGCGCAGTGTGAATTTGGAAGTACAGAATTGGAGACCGGAGGGCCTAGACTAGCTCAAGAGGTTGCCCGCATCTGCGGCAAAGTGGTTCCTTTACTGCAGAGACTTCGGCATGCATAGGTATCTTGTTGGTTGTGAGAAGATTCACAGGTTGTGGGATCCAAAGTGGCCGCTTCATCGTCTGCTCATTGCATGTTGTGTCCGATTCACAGGTTGCGACCCTCGAAGGTGGGGGATATACCCTTTTCAGAGCCTTATTATACCTCCTGTGGCTTTGTGGAATTTGCACCTGTGTGTGTAACCAAATCATCTGGTGCAACCAACATCAAGGTGTGGCGGACTTAGTGCCTCAGTTCCAGGGAGGTACAGAATTGCAACTCTACTTCGTGTAACCTGAAATGCCTGGTGCGACTCATCTCGTCGTGTGCCAGACCCTGTGATCAGATTGCCAGGGCACAACTGGCATTAACGTGCAACCGACAGGGTGCCTCAAGCCGAGAGGCTCTCCAGCGTGTTGTTCCTCATTCACTGCTTGTACCCTAGCTGGCCCCATCACGGTGGACCAACAGCCCTCTCCCCATCTGGCCCTTCCAAAGACTTTGTGGCACCAGGTAGGAGCGAGAGGAACTGACTAGGCCAGAGGGACACTTCCAAAAAGGTTCCGGAGCTGGTCAAGAGAGTGCGTGACTCTCTGTGCTTCGTAGAACTGGGCTGGTGCCAGAAGGCCCTGATGGACCCCTATGTGTAACAAATTGTTGCTCTTAGCCCATTTCTGCTTTCAAACTTGTTGGTGAACTTTCTGAGTGGCACTAAGACCCCCTTTGTTTATGTCTACCTCTTGTTTATCCTTACTGTATATCCCCATTTGCTTTCTGGGGACCCAGACGAGGTGTGACCTCAGCCATGCGTTTCCTTGTGTCTGGAGGGAGAGGCTGGTGAACTTCTTAGGTTTCTTGGTGAACTGAAGGGTGGCGGGAGGCTTGGAGCCACGGGGTCTGTGGAGGGTTATCTATTGGCATGTTTGGTATCAGTGACACGGCATTAGGGTGTGAGGTGCGAATGTGCGTGAAAGTGCCCATATGGACCAGGCTGCTACCTGTCACATTGCGTAGCAGTGCAAAGTGAGCGTGACTGTGCGGGAGTGACATCTGTGGACCACCTGTGATTCATGACACTTGTCTGCAGTGTTGGTTTATACGTTGTTCTGGTGCCAAAAGCACTTTTACTCTCAACAGTGGGTTTACCCACATGGCCTTGTCCCGCAATGTTGCTAAAAGTGTTATAATTCTGTGATATTGTTTTAGCCCAGGGTGCACCCTATAACCGTGTGAAATTGCATATTATGATTGTGAGAGTAGGCCGGGGGCTGACAACGTGTTGCACTGCATAAGGGTGCTGTGTGGGGATTAGAATAGGACTTTTCCCATGTGTGCACATTATCAGTATCTGATCAACACGAGTTGGGCCTAGTACTGCTAATAATACTGCCAAGTGTGATTTATGCCCCAGATTCCATGCTATTCATGTTGCATTGTTTAATGTGTGTGTTGATTATAAACTGCATTTCTAAACGTCGTGTGAAGTCTCTCTTTTGTGTTGTGCAAAATATTTATTGTGTGTGCGTGCTGTGCTTTTGCTTTACACATTGTTTCTGAAGGGCGCCTGACTGCTCAGTGCCAAGCTACCCAAGGGTGAGAACAGGTTGTGCATTGTGTATAATCGCCTGCCCTTGACGGGAGTGGTTCCTTCTGCCTGGCTGGGGCATCCCTTGGGCAATCCAGGCAGTGCCGGTTCCAACACTGTTTCGCAAACTAGAGGCCCTTAGCTTCAAGGAGAATGTCTTGGCTTGATTTAAAAAAAAATTGGCAAATCGATTTCAACAGATGTCTGTCTCTCCTTTTTTTTACGGGCGACCATTGGTGTTTGGAGTTTCCCAGGGCTCAGATCTGTCCCTATTGCTCTTGAACCTTTTATGTGACCCCTCTAGCATAGCTCTCCAACCCTTTCATTTTATCCTTGTACATAAACGCGAATCATAAACAAATCCTCATTAAACTCCCTGCTTATGTAATGGACTGTGCAGCAAGTTTGCACGTTTACCTTCAGAGAACAGAGAATTGGATATGTCTCAATCAGTAAAATTTGCACAAGGACAAGATAAAAATGCTGCTACCTTATGGGCCCTCTACCTTCTGGGAGCACCTTTTCTGGTCACAATGCTGAGGTGATAAACTTCTGCCAGTTGTCCGCGTCAAGAAGTTAACGAGTCAAATAAATTCTACAGTAAGTCTGTATTTTCCAGTTTCAGATTCTACAATGGATCTTATATACATTTTATTTTCTCACAAAGTCCAATTCATGAATGTTTTCCTTAAAGCCCTTATTGACTATTTTAACACGACTTATCTTGACCCACGCATGTATGCTTTACAAACTAAAAAGAGCGGACTTCGGCTGGCCGAGCGTTGGTAGGATTAAAGAGAGCTGACCGTGTTTGGCCTGCTTTGGCCTACCTGCACTGGTTGCTTGCGAAACAGAGAGTTTTGTTTAAATTAATTTTTCTGTTACATAAAGCTTTGTATGATATGCAACAACCACTGTTATTTCGTAGTTTTTCTTGGTATAAACGTAATCGTCTGTTGCGGTCTAATGACACATTTCTTCTTCAAACTCCCAACTTTAAACGGTCCACGATTGGCAGGAAAGCTTTCTCAGTGGAATTGGCTTGCCTTATTTTTTTCGGTTAGAAATTTCACTTTTGAATTTATGGAAAGGCTTAAAGACCTCACTGTTCCTCCCTGGAAAATTGATGCTGTTAGATTTTCCTCACCACTAAGATACCCTCTTAGAGCTTCAAAAAACTGCAGACACAAAAAATATAGGGGCATATTATCAAGGGCTTGATCGCCGCTTTAGCGGCACTTTTTGCCGCTAAAGCGGCGATATTTTTAATGCCCTATTAGCAAGCTGTCGCTAACAGGCGTTAGCGACAGCTTTCAGGCGTTAGTGGCCGGGAATTACATCGCCTTGCATGTCAACGATAATTATCGCTAATGACATGCAAGGTAGGCGCTCCCCACCACTAACCCCTATTATCAAGGCAGGCGAAGCGATAAAATAAATCGCGCTAAGCGCGTTTATCGCTAGATATTAACACCTGCTACTGAGTATGACTTACCTGTTTAAGGTATAGGAGGTGGATTGTCAGGCTGAATCCATCCTTGCGTTAATGCGAGAATATCGCTGCTTTTCCAGCGATATTCTCACATTTTGCCGCTATCGCTGGAAAATATATCGCTATGGAGATAAACCTTGCTAATAGGGTGTTATCTCAGCGATATTTTTTAGCGATAGGCGGCGTTAAAAGAATTCGCGCTAAGCGCGGTTAGCGATAAATATCGCTATTTCTAGATAATATGCCCCATAGTGAAACGCAAAACTCGCCAAAATGCAACATTCCTGAAAAGCCATGACTGGATTAGGCTGTCAACCGTGACATAGGGCCCATGGTAGCTATTAACAGCCTGCAATCAACCTGCAGTGAGTTCAGTCAAGATATAGTACCTCATCACTCACTGAGTATACAGACAGCACACGTCATCAAACGATAATTTCAGCATAGAGAGAGTGTAGAGATAGTGTCCATCATGCTACAGCGTGTCTGGGTACAGACAGCATGCGTTTTATGTAGTCTGCTCGGTTTATGCAGTCAATGCTGAAAGCAAGCCAATGCTGCAATAAGTGTGACAAAAGTACGAGTTATGCTGTCAATTTTTTTTGTAAATGAAGATTACACAAAAGAAACTTGTCCTGCTTATTTCTCGTGTGGAGGTCACGGCAGTTAATGTCTGAGTCTTTGTTTGAAAAGAAAAACCATATTGTTTTCAGAAGTTTATTATAAATCATCAGTAAGTTAACTGTTCTGTGGAGCGCTGCGTTCCACCAAGGGGCTGCTTGGTCTCGAGCTACCATCCTCTGGTGACAACACGGCCGAAACCACAACAGGAAGTAGAAAGGGGGTCACGCACTTCTCTTGCTGTTAAAAGCATTAACTATCTAACGAACCCTGGCAAAAGCGCTGGCCGTTTAGATATACTTTCAAACCATGCCAGTTCTCAGTGACTCAAAGTGAGAGGGGAAGGGCGTTCCGAAATTTGGCTCACCAGGCCTCCCGCTGCCTCCCTCCAGAGGTTTTCAGTTTAACTATTTGACCTTTAAGAGATGGCTCCTAGTAGGAACAGTTCCCTTAAGCGAGTAAAGGCTTCGCAGACGGCTCTTAAGAATGCCAAATACAGCCTAAACTTGAATTCACATTTTGGAAATAAGTTCTGTGACCGTCTTAGCATTTGTCAGACGACGTTTTAATGGGAATACAGCCTCTAAATTGTCCTCAAAGTATTCAATATCCTCTGCAGCGAAAATGGCGATTTCCTTTAGTACCACAGGTGGTGCACTTTTGACCACAACTGAAATCTCAAACAATAAACATGGGGCAAATGTACAAGCCCCAATCGCCACCACAACGTCACTTTTACAGACGTTGTGGTGGCGATAGGGGCTGCGCCTTATGTACAAGGCAGGGTTAAAGCTGCCTTGTATATAAGGCACCCTTTCACGCTATGGTTAGGGTGAAAGGGGTGTGCAGTGGGTGTTGTGGAGGGCGTTCCACTGCAACAACCATTGTATTTGACGCTGCTCCCTATGTACAAGGGTGGCGTACATAGGGGGCAGCGCCAAACTTAAGACCAGGAAAACTCTGGTCTTAAGTTGGCGAAACGAGGAGAAATGCAATATTTCTCCTCGTTTTTGATTTTTCCATGTGTGCTGCCTTGTGCAGCACACATGGAAAAAGCAAAATGCCATGGTTTGTTTATGTACAGGAAGGTGTCCCTTCCTGTACATAAACAAACCTTTAAAAAAAATGCCATTTTGTCACTTTCATGTGTGTTGCATGAAGCAGCACACATGAACGTGACAGAAATGCATTTTAGGATTGTTTATGTGAGGGAAGAGACACCTTCCTACACATGAACAATCCTCCCCTGCGCACAGACACACTTGCACTCCGGTGCAAGGATGCCTGCGTTGGCGCTAAGTTACTAAACTTTGCGCCATCGCAGGGGGAAATGCAAGGCTGCACCACATTCTTGTAAATATGGTGCAGCCTTGCGTTTCAGAAGTGGCGGAGCGTGTCGTTAAGCCAAGGAGGCTAACGACACGCTCCGCCACTTCCTTGTACATATCCCCCATGGTTTCAACTACCTCATTGGTTTTGGCGGCCATAAACAGGGTGGAAGCTATACTGAACCACAGACGGGGGTACTCTGTGTAATGTGTGCTGCACAGATTACCCAGGTTGCGGGTGCTGACAACAAAAGAGATGTGCACACACCTTTCAGTTATGGACTGAAAACCTAGAGCGGTCTTGCGGCCTTTTATTTACACCCTTGGGCCGTGCCCGGCTCCGAGGGTTGTGTGTGTGCGTGCGGGTGTCAGAGGTCTTTTAGTAGTGGCTGGATGGCTCAGTATGTCTTCCCCAACTTTATTCCACTTCACCAGTTCCATCACTGTGGTGGCTAAGCACAGCCATGCACACTAAATCATTCAGCCTTTGATTGGGTTTGGCCTTAGGACATACTGTTGGTTCTGAACACGGCCATCGCGTACTTCAGGCTCTGCTGGAGTCAGATGCTCGGGCCACTGGGCTGTCACGGTCCCAGGTGCTCCATTCCCTCCACGTGCCATCTCGGTTGGATGCCCCAGCTTCACAGGTCATGGGCGTCCCTGGATCTGCTCCATCATCTTCTTCACTGGGCTCTGTCGCGGTGTCACTGCTTACTTGCTTAAACCAGGAGATGTTCCTAAGCATGGTATCCCCCCCTCACCGAGCCATCACCATGGTTCCCCAGACCTCCATCACCACCCACACACCTGACTCAGAAGGGGTGCAGAATTTCCATCATGGCCGACGGTCGCGTGTCAGCACTTGAGCCCCTGGCTATTGGTGACAACTGGGGGGCTCTCCGTCTCCGGCTTCCATGTTCATTGGCCTGCGTTCGCCGCCTCTGGGCGCTATCGGACCTTAGTTTGGGAGTACCCATTCTGGGTGAGTGGGAGTGAGGTCTCGTCTGTGTCCCTTCAATATTAACGCGCACAGCGTGCTCCTCGTTGTACAATGAGGGGCGCTGTGGTATTCTCTGAGGGACTTGTTGAAGCTGATATCTAAATCCGACTTTTTTTGGACAGCTAGCCATAGTATCTTATTCAGAGTATGCGTTAAACTATCTATATCTCCATTGGCCTGCGGGCACTGGGTGGTTATTTGCCTGTGCTGAACACCAAGCTTGGTTAAGAACTGGTGGAATTCAGCCCCCTGGGAGGGCGGGTCGATATTAGTCTGAATTTCCTTTGGGATTCCAAATATTGCAAACATATTCTCCAGCTGTGGGGCAACTTTGTGGAATGCTGTGGACTCAATGACCTCCACAACGGGGTATTTTGACTTGTAGTTCACCATTACTACAGTAGTTTGCCCATCTGGGAAACTCCCAAAGTTTAGGCTGACCTTTTCCCACCGGGCATTGAATCGTTCTTCAGTTGCTACTGGAGTGGGACTCTTTGGACCAACGGTAGTCTAACATGCCATGCACTGTTTGACCAGGCTGTACACAGACCTTTCCAGTCAAGAGAACCACACCTTCTCTCTGAGGCAGTTTCTTGTCTTGACTGTCCCTTGGTCCCCACTATGGGCTAGATCAGAAATTTGCTGAGTTCGGGCTGTGGGTATTACCAGCCGATGTCCCCTTAGCACTACGCCATCAGGTGTGGTGCTCTTCTCGTGGGTCACCATCTACAGCTGTGTGAGCCATTCTTTCTCGCAGCCAGCCTAATGATTGGCATCTTTCAGTAACATCTAACAAGTGCATCCTTGTAGGGTGGTGCTAACGTTCTGGAGGACCCTGTCTTCTGCTGTGGTATGACTTATTTCTTGCAGGGTTATTGCTGGTGGGCAAGCTCCCAGGCCCACCAGCTTCAAGTATTCATCCATCTGGATGTCGTCATCTATGGTGGGAGTTTCCACCGGCACAGGGTGGCGTGATAGATAATCTAAAGTCAAAAAAACAATCCCTTTGGGAGCAGATATTTTAACCACAAACACCACTCTTACATACACTACACACTCAAATGGGGTGGAACATACTCAGGGGTGTGGAGCACATGAACTAAGAAAGTGAAATCAGTGCAAAAACATCCTTTTTACTTATCGTACTTGACCATAATTTTTATTAAAATAATGTAATTCATACAATATAAAATTAAAAACGTTAAAAAATCATTTAAAAAACACATTAATATTCAAATGTGTCATTCAAATTGTGAACAAATCGCCAGAAGTTCATCAATACACAATTAAAAACAACAACCAGTGGGACAAACAGAACTGCAAGGAAAATATATTCTTGTCAGGAAAACATCACGTTAATCAAATAGCCAATGAATAAAGTTTCAATGCACACAACTGAGACAGAAAAAACTCAAGTCAAAATATTAATCATGAAGTGTAACATTAATCATAGATCCGTGATGTATTTCAGAAACAGAGCATCGACGCGTTTCGGTGGGTCCAATCTTATATCTCCCCACCTTCTTCAGGAAAGCAATAATTCTTCCCACCTCGTTTAGATCATTCTCCTAGTTAGCGTACTCCCAGACACAAATTTACTGGAGAGGCGCAGAAATATCATCAACATCCACTTATCAAGAGATAGACATTTACTCTTGCTTCTGGCAATATTATCTCAGCGCCTTTTCGAGACGAAATTCACTTCCCAATATGTACTTGGAGAATGAAAAACAGATATACTGCCAATCTTTTGATAAAAAGTGGTTGTTTTCACAAAGGTTTTTGTCGTATCGCTATCAAGACCAAAGGAGGGACGATAATTTCTCACTCCGATAGGTGCAGCTATGAAATAGACCCACGTTCCTTGTATCAGGGATTCTGGACGGGGTACTCTGCCTCCGTGCACGTATCTCTGATAGATAATCTGCCTTGTTTCTTAATCCTATCCTGCACACCACGACCAGCCTATATTGTTGCAGTTGGATGGATCAGCATTCGATCAGTGGCGTAATGAAACTTGAGGTTGCCCCCTGCAAAGTACATGGAGGGGGCCTCCTCCCCCCTCTGCCCGGCCCACCACCTACACCTTTTGGTGAGGGGGTCCCCTAGAGCTCAGGGGCCACATGGCTCCGCAGGGGCTGCGGGGGCCTACTGCGGGGCTTATGTTATGCCACTGCATTTGATGCGTGGCAGGGGTGTGGTGAAGTACCCTTGAACAGGGACACCAATGATTGTTGGTCTGTGACTACGCAGAAGTGCCATCCACACAGGTACAGATCGAAGTGACCACAGCCCCATTTTATGGCAAGGGCTTCTCTCTCTATTTGAGCACACCTCGCTTCGGTTGGAGTGAGCGCTCAGCTGCCGAATGCAAGAGGTGCCCATCTCCCTGGCTCGGTTTACTGGGTCAGCACTACACCTAGGCCCACAGGGCTGGCGTCTACGATCAGTTCAGTCATTTTTATTTTGGATCAAAGTAGGCCATTGTGGTGGTGTTAAGTAGTGTGTCCTTAGCTTTTTCAAAAGACTGCCTCTTTAGGGCCGCAGGTCCACCTCATATCCTCGCTGGTCAAAACACGGAGGAGCTCTGCAATTGTTGGCAAGTTCGGAATGAAACGTGCGCAAGAGGTTGTTATTCCTAGGAAGCTGTGCACCTCACTGGCACTCGTTGGAGCAGGAGCTTTTTGGATTGCCTGGGACTTGCATGGGTCGACCTGAATGCCATCCTTCATGAAAACATACCCAAAGAATTAGATTCTTGTTTCGAAAATGGAACATTTTTCGTGTTGAGGGTCAACCCACAGTCTTGAGGCATTTCAGTGCTGCTCTGAGCCAGCGCTGATGTTCCTCTATTGTCGTCGAGTACTGGAGGATATCATTGCTTATGTTCATCACACCCTGTAATTCGGATAGAATTTCTTGTATGGTGTTCTGGATTACCTCAGCTGCCGAGGGAATTCCGAAGTTCAAGTGGTTGTACCTCCTTAGGACCAGGTGAGTGGAGAATGTGGTGATGTACCTGCTGTCTTCGGCTATTTGTAATTGGTGGTGCCCCGAGTTTAGATCAATTTTGGAGAACTATTCTCCATTGAGGTCCGCTATTATGTCATCCATTGTGTGTGCGATGTGTCTTTCTCTCCGGATGGTCTTATTGTGAAGGCGCATGTCTATACACAGCCGGATCTTGACAGGTTGCTTTCATTTTTTGCCGATCACTACTGGGGAGACCCACAGGGTTGGTTCTAATACCTTCTAAATGATATCAAGTCACTCAACCATGTCCAATTCTTCTTCTACTAGGGGCCGTAGGTGGAATGGTATTCTACGATGACACAGGGCCACCAACTTGACTGTAGTGCTGATGGCTAGCTATAAGGGGGCCCTCTTGAGGCACCCCAGTCCTTGAAATAGGTGTGGAAAGTTGTGTAGTATGTAGTCCACTTGAAGTGTGTGGACTTTTCGTGCAAAGAACACAAGTTCGAGATCTTCGGCTGTATGACATCCTACACGGGTCTCTACCTCTCCTTCTCCTTTGATGACGTGGAACATAGTTGGCCTCTTCTTACCATTGCTTTGAATTGGCACATTGATGGTGCTGAATAGTGGGAGTGGGGCCTGGCCACCATAAGTTTATATCTTCATGGATGAACGTGACAGAGTCTGCCTAGGTCGCAGGCAGGTGTATTGATAACTGCTCATCAGGTTTACGGACGCCCCTGCATTTATTAAATCCTTGACTGCCTTTCCTGCCACTGTTATTTTGCAGATTGGCTGCAGTCGATGGCTTTTCGTCCTGTGCGCCATGAATGATACCAGGAAGATTTCCTCTTCATCCTCAGACTGCGTGTCATCTCAGTAGCTCATAGACCCTGAACACCACGGTGCCTGGATGTGTTGTTCAGCCTTGTCCAGCATGAGGCACCTGACAGCTCTCGTGGATGGTGCCTTCTTCAGGGCATGCAGCTTCACGGCCCACTCCCACATACCTTGTCGAAGTGGTTCAGTTTTTCAAAGGTGGAGCACATTTTCCATGTGCCAGGCAGGTGTTGAGGGGGTGTTCGGCTTGTGCTCTGATAGCATCTACAGTCTCTGTTTTTATAGTGCCTGGTAGGTGGGGTTACAGGTTGCAGGGGGTGTGGGAGAGTATTAAGTCCATTTTGGCTGCCCGTGCTGACAATAGGTCGTGGGATCGATCAAGGATGAGAATGTCCTCCAAGCTTATTACCTGGTTGTCATAGAATCAGACTCCTCCGTGCCTTCGACCCTACATCCTTTGGTTGGTCATCAGCAGTGCTGACTAATTTGCGGGGGTGGGCATGGAATGTGTTGATGCACTCCCCTTTCCATTGACACACCTGCCTTAGCTTGAACCATTCAAAGTTGGGGTTGAGCTGGGGGGTTCAAAGTAGGCAATAAGGGCCCTCACTGCTGCGTCATAGTCGTCATCTGCTCCAGTCGCTAGAAGGTGCAAAAACAGTTTGGAGAGCTCGATTCCTGCACAGTGGAGAAGCAGAGATCTCTTTACTGTGCCGTCTGCCTTGCGAGTGGCCCTGAAATAGTTGTCCAGGCCGCCCAAATAGATTTTCCAATGAAGTGCGGTGGTTGCCGGGTCAGTGACCTCACTGAATGGTAGCAGAGCTGCGGCCAGAGTGTGAGGGTGGGTCCCTAAAATACAGCGGGCCCTTGCTGTGATCTGTGCAGAAGAGGCATCATCAGCCATTGTGCAGGGTTGAGGAGGTACTCAGGGAGGGGTTGAAAGCATGTAGTCCACCACCCTGATGGAGGGTAAGAGATGTGGTTGGACCCTGGAGAGTAGCGACGGAGGAGCAGGGGCACCCTTGGAGATGGAGGGTGTGGCAGGGCCTACTATCTCCTGGCGTTTTTGGCAGGATGAGCAGCAAGCACTAGGGTGAAGCTCATCCACAGCTTGGGGCCAGTGGTCGAGAGGGGTGGCTGAGCAGGGTGAAGAAATGGCCCCCGTCTGGGGAGCATCAATAGCGGGGCCTGGCAGGGAAGACCAAAACACTTCGAGACCAGCAGGGATGCCACAGGAGTGCAAGGCTGCAGGTGCTTGCAGACGGATGCGGCCATGGTGCGGGCTGCCATCTAGGGCCGCGGAGGCAGAAAACCCTTGAGCCAAGCATTGCCCAGAGGCAGTGTGGCCTCCAGGATGGTGGGAGTGGTGGTAACACTGTGATCCACCACCCTTGTTGCCACTGTAATGTGTGCCGCATGCATCACCCAGGCTACGGTTTCGTGCCTTTATGTATACCCTCAGGCCACGCCCGGCTCCGAGGGTTGCATGCGAGCGTACCGGTGTCAGAGGTCTCTCCATAGTGGCCTGATGGCTTACTCCACTCCTTTTTGTGAGAGGGTACAGGAGTGGTCCCAAATCCCCTTTATTTATTCCCTGCTGCTGCCCCCGGCCGTAGGGTTGCGTGCGACAACTACGTGGGGTTGGAGGTCATACGCATGAGGCAGGTGGCTCACTAAAGAAGTAATTTCCATGCCCAAATGAGTCAGTAGAGTTGATCTAGTGCTCTCACTTCAGAGAGAGTGACATTCCTGTGACACTTCAGTGTTTAGAGCCATATATTAAATGCATAGGTTTCCTTTTGTTCAGTTTTTATAAACACCAATTCACGCATTATTTTTTATCTTTGCCTTGACAGATTCATGACAAGAACTAAGGCGTAAGACTTTCTCTGTAGACTTGTTGTAAATATGAAGTTTAATAACTGAGGAGATGATATTGGACTCTGGACACCTGGGTGCTTATAGCATCAGAGTCAGTAAACTTTTATTAGTTTGATTCTGGTCAAATCACATTATCTTCATTCACCTTGATATGTTCTTAACTGTAATAAACTGTACAAATTTGTAAATAGATAAAAATTAAGGGCAAGATTACAAATAGATTAACAATCTAGACCATTTTAAAGCCATGTGTTCGATAAAAAATAAAAATAATAATAATATCTCCAATGCATGTGCATTCACTTGAAACAGTATAGAACTGAATTTCAGGGGAGCGCATCGCCTTTTTTCTTTTTTGTGTGGAGATGGGCATCATGGCCATTGAATGGGTCTTTATAAGTCTCCCAATGATGGTGTAGCTAAAGAATGCACCCACCCTTCTTGGGTTTCAGACTGCCCCTATGTGAAAACTGTCTGCATGGCGAATGCCACACTTGACACTCTGACTAGGGGTACACCAATGTTCTGTCATCTTTTGGTAGTATGCAGTTGGTGCCTTCCGCAAGACCATTTTTAGGTCTTGGATATATACAGCTTTAGTTGTCTGTAGGCTAGCCAATTGTTTCCAATACAAAACATATACTTAAAGTGGGCTTTGGATCAGCCCCTTGCTCCTGATTGGATGGCCTAGTTGTCTAACTTAGTTGTCTGTTCCTGATTCCATGACTTTCTCCCTATTATTGGGTTTGTCACACTGAGGAGCATTTCAATCTGAGAGTGTTCTGATTTGATGAGTTGTATTCTCCCACTGCATACCTGAGGGGACTCTTTTTAACATTTAGCACTCTTTGGGAGCACGTGTTTACTTCATATCTCCATCCCTCTACCCCACAGGCTCTCTTTTCAATCCCCCCTGCTTCCCATTGTAGTCTGCCCCACTCCCGACCCTGCTTCCCATCAGCTCCCTGTGTTAACATTTTAAAAATATTTTTTCATTAGGGCCTAGTAGCTGCAAAGGGCTCCTTTTTTGGCTGCTGGCCATACCCCTCCCTATCCCGCTGGTGAAGCCCTGTGTGTGTGTAAGAAATCGGGTTACTGGTTGGGCGGAACGAAACCCTACTCAAATAGTAAACACAATCTTTGTCAGAGTGAAGTCACAAGCAAACCCCAAATTACCCTGTGCTCAACCCACTTGTAGCTAGACACATAGGGGTCAGGCTTAACTTGGAAGCATTGTGTAAAGTGTTTATGCAGCACTTCAAACAGTAATAAAGTGAAAATACAATACAAGAAAAATCCCACATTAAGTCAGAACAATAAGGTAAAATTTAATAAATAATTTGACACCAAGACAACAAAAATATAAATTCATAGAACTAGAGATATGCAATTTTAAAGATTTAAGTGAAAATAGCATCAAGAGCACAGAGGGCCAACTACAGCTATCTGGTCGTGCAAAACTGAGTGAAAGTCACAAGTTCAGGTCAACTGCAACAGAATGCAGGCAGGATACAGGAACCAGATTAGTCCAGCTGAAAGATTTAACTTCAAAGTACAGCACAACAAGTTCCATTTGTGGTGGAAAGAGCCGAGAGGAGTAGGCAGAGCATCGCAGATGGTCGTCAATGGAGCTCAAAGGTAAGGCTGGGTGTCGCGGATGGTTATCATTGTAGCACGAAGTTCCTGTCGGCTTTGTGGATGGTCTTTGCTGGAAATTCACATTGACATGATCGTGAGCTGTCGATGCTGTGTTGCGAAGTGCAGACCTCGAGCTCCTGGGCATCGTTGGTGGTCACTGTAGTGTGGTGAGTCGGGTTCATTGGCAGTTTTCGTTGGCGGGTGGTGCGGGAAGCAAGGTCTTGGCACAAATGGGCCTGTTTGATAAGAGAGCAAAAACTTCAGGCAAGCTCTACTGAGGCCGCACCAAGGGTCTAGGACCTGAGTGGCTCCACTCGGGGGGGGCAGGAATTCACTCCAGGAGAGGCCAGCATGGCTCAGGCTGGTCCAGTTGCCGGTTCAGCTGCAGGTCCAGGCAGCAGGCCATCTGGGCAGTTGTAGGGAGCCACTGGAGCTCGTTATGTCCCTGTAGTTCAGAAGAGCAGGTCAGCTTGCAGACCTTTGGAGTCACTTCAGCCTGGGATGAAGGGTGCATGTCCAATCTTTCTTCTCAGCAAGCAGGGCAGCAGTCAGAAGAGCAGAAGAGTAGCATGACAGCAGAGTGGCATTCCTGGCAGCAAAGCAGCACAGCAGTTCTTCTTCTGTAGTATCCACAGGTCAGGAGTGTACTGAAGAGTTGATGTTCGAGATCCAATATTTATATATGGTGCCCTCTTTGAAGTGTGAAGAACTTCTAGAGGATTCCCTTTTAAGTGCTCAGGTTTCCTGCCTCCATTGCCCTAGCTACAGACTAACTACGGGGGTATGCAATCCTATGTGTGAAGGCAGGATACAGTCTATTCAGGTGTCAGTGGGGCTGTGCCTAACTCCACCCTTCTATACCTCCAGTGATGGCCCATCCAGGCATATCTAAGCTCTCTATTGTGTGTGACTGTCTAGGAGGCATACCTACCCATAGACCAAATGCCAACAATACCAGATCATGTGACCAAGAGACAGGCTGCAGGCACTAAATGGCTAAGGCAGGAAAGTGCTAAATTTCTAAAATATCATTTTCAAAATTGTAACCAAAAATCCGACTTCACCATAAAAGAGGATTATGTATTACAATTCCAAAGACACTGACATGAACCGTTTGCCTGTTCCCATTTGGAAGTTACAACTTAGTAAATGTAATAAGGTAACTCCAATGTTATCCTATGGGAGAAGAAGGCCTTGCAGTAGTGAAAAATTAATTAGGGAGTTTTTCACTACCAGGACAAATAAAAGTTAAAATCACATGTCAAAATTTTAAATACATTCCACCCTGCCCTGTGGGCTGGTTAGGGCCTAACCTAGGGGTGACTTATACTTATTAAACATGCAGATTTGAACCTGGCAAAAGGTTTAAATGGTAGGATTTCAAAGTTACTTAAGAGGGTAGCGCAACAAGTGCTGTAGGCCCACTAGTAGCATTTAATATACAGGCCTTGAGTAGATGTAGTACCACTCTATTAGGGACTTATAAGTAAATTAAGTATGCCAGTTGGGGATAAGTCAATGTTGCCATGTTTTTTTGAGGACTGAGCACAAGATCTGTATCACTGGTCAGCAATGTTAAAGTGCACAGAGTTTTAAGGACAACAAAAACAAGATCTTAAAAAATGGAGGAGTAGGGCAAAAAGTTTGGGGGAAGACACCAAGGCTGACACTTTTAATACCGTCACTATTTTTCATTATTCTTAACATATACTAATCTGCACATAATGTATATACATGTTCAAAATGTGATTTTCATATGTTAGATAACCATAGTTAAGGCGTGTTCATGTTAAATTAGACATAGTTAATGTCAGGTCAAGTCAAATGTTTTGTTGTTTGATTTACTAAAATCATTGTATGATTAATTAATCATAGTTAATGTAGGTCTCAGTTTAACAACGCATGCTTACATTTAAAAAGCATTTTGGCTGTTATGTGTTATTTCACTCTTTCTCTCATTTCAGGAGCCAAGCTATAGTAGTGATAATTGTTGAAATTGTTGTAGTTTCTATAAGAATGATCTAATATTGTGAGTTTCATCTAAAGGTGAATGATGTGTTTTCTACATCTGTGCCTGGGTCAGGCTGACTATGATGTATCATCCTTTACACGATATCCCCTGGAGACAATGCTGCTGTGAGCTTTCTTTTTACAATGCCTGGGAGGGCGGGCGAGGTCATCTTATCGGGAAATGTTGGATTTTGATTGGTCCCCATCTCTTCGGAACCATGGGGAGTTGTACTGCACTGTAGACATCTTATGTTTAATTGTATGGTGCTGAGCTTGTTAGTTTAAATACACGTTTCAACTTGCTTGAAAGCAGATGCCCTTATACAAGCTCTTGAGACCTGTTACTTGCCTCTGCCCCTGCTAGAAGAGTCAGGGCAAGATGTATGAAGATACCATTTTGCGATTTCCTAATTGCGAATCACAAGGATTCGCAATTAGGAAATCGTAAAATGGAATGTATGAAGGTGTGTAGTACACATTTTGCGATTCCTAGGGGGTCGCAAATGACCTAGCTCATGAATATTAATGAGGTAGATCGCAATTTGCGAACCCCTAGGAATCGCAAAAATCACAGGGATGGTGGCCTGCTGAGATCAGCAGACCACCATGTCTGTGATTGCTTTTAAATAAAGCAATCTTTTTTTTGTAAAGCAGCCCGTTTTCCTTAAAGGAAAACGAGATGCTTTACAAAAAGAAAAATGAAAAGTTTTCTTTTCATTTTTAAGAGCAGGCAGTGGTCCGTGGGACCACTGCCTGCTCTTAAAAATGGTTTTACAAACATTCACTAAGGGGAAGGGGACCCCTTCTCATTTGCGAATGGGTTACCAACTACTTGAAGTAGGTGGTAAAATGCGATTGTTTTGTCATTGCATTTACGGTCACAAAACATTCATACATACCGATGCGATTCGGTATTAGGAAGGGATGCCCTAAACACGCCCCTTCCTAATACCGAATCGCAAAGCCATTTTGCGATTCGGTAACAGGTTACCGAATTGCAAAATTGGGTTTGCTATATCGGAAAAGCCTTTTTTGCATTAGCAAATGGGCAGATTCTGCAAATCTGCCCATTTGCGAAGGCAAAAAGGCTCGATACATCTGGCCCTTAAAGTCATGAGCAAATCCTTTCTCATTTACCTATCTGAACATTCATTTGGTTCTGCTGTTAGAGGCTTCACTTGCTGACATCTTTAGCTTATCTTCCCCCGACCTCATTTGAATCCTCAGCTTAGCATTAGGGAATTTCCCTTCAGGGGGTACTGAATTGTATTCGACTTGCATATGACTAATTTTAAATCCTTGCTTGTGTTACCCTTTTTTAAAAAATATATGGGGCATATTAGCAAGAAGAGGCGATAATCATCGCTAACCCTGCTTAGCGTGATTTTTTTTATCGCCGGCTATCGCTGGAATATATCGCCACGCTAACGCTGTATTAGCAACGATTAGCGCTATGGCGATGTATATTCCAGCGATAGCGGGGGAAATGGGCCAACATCGCTGAAAAACCAGCGATGTTGCATGGAGAAGGGAGAACACCTTGCTGATACGACCCTGTGGTCGTATCAGCATAATCCACCCCCCCATGTTAGGTATGGCTAACACCTGCTAATTGCAGGTGTTAAATAAATGGCGATGACCCGGTTAGCGCGACTTTTCACGTCGCTAACTGGGGCCATGGCCACCTTGCTAATAGGCGATAGGCCTGTTAGCGAGTGTTTCCCAGGTTTGTTCGTCGGGAACGCCCACTTTGCATGTCATTAGCGATAAATATCGCTGACATGCAAAGCGGTAAACAAACGGGCGCTTAATGCCCGCAAACTGTCGCTAACTGCTGTTAGAGACAGTTTGCTGATAGGGCGATATAAATATCGCCGCTTTAGCGGCAAAAAGTGCCGCTAAAGCGGCGATAGTGCCCTTGCTAATATGCCCCTATATTTTTTGCCAGGGGCTCAGTAGCTGCCAGGCGCTGCCAGGCCACTCACTGCCTTTATGGAACTTTGCATGACTTTATAAAACTTTTGATTACATTTTAAATTATACATTTTAATTTATCAGTCTATCACATCTGGCCCTTACAGTCATGAGCAAATCCTTTCTCATTTACCTATCTGAACCTTCATTTGGTTCTGCTGTTTGAGGCTTCACTTGCTGACATCTTTAGCTGATCTTCCCCCGACCTCGTTTGAATCCTCAGCTTAGCATTAAGGAATTTCCCTTCAGGGGGTACTGAATTGTATTTGACTTGTATATGACTAATTTGAAATCCTTGCTTTTTTTATTTCCTATTTTACTTGCTTTGGTTTATACCTAAGAACCTTATGAGGTGATGGTATATTTACGACTAATTTGGATGATTTGAGTTTGTAACTTTGTTTATATGCTAATAAACCTTCACAGTTTGCAAATCTGCTCTTCTCTTTCATTATTGTCTAGTCTAATGTGCTTCATTGCCATTGACGTACTGTTGATAAACTGTACATCAATGTTGCTTTTAAGCCTCAATTTGAGACAAAGGTCCATCTATTCAAGTGTAAATTGTACTTGAATGTGCGCTAACAATTTGCCTGGTGGCAACCCCATCCTGCGCTATTTCACCACTTACTTGTGTTACCCTTTTTTTTAAAATATATATTTGTTACCAGGGGCTCAGTAGCTGCCAGGCGCTGCCTGGCCACTCACTGCCTTTATGGAACTTTGCATGACTTTTTAAAACTTTTGATTACATTTTAATTTATCACTCTATCATGGCAATCTGCCAGTAAATTAAAAATGGGCGCATACATCTTGACACATGCACACGTAAGCTTCATGGCGCACACTTGTGCTTGCATCATGATGCACACATGCGCATCAGTGGCCATCTTGTTGGGTTTTCTATGATAGAAATTCCATTTCACAATGCATGACACATACCCTTGCATGAGATTGGAAAAAGCCATTTGAACCAACACCTACTGACTTTGACCTTGTTTGTCTTCCTCGGTGTCTAGTTTTATAATTGTATGTATGGGAAAAGGCATTGCCTATCTGCATGGGTATTTTAGGAAAGTACCTGCATTAACATTTTAAACCCTTCTGTTTTACTAAATTGGCCAGATAAAGCAAAAACGAACCCATACCCGAACTGTGAACTTTGGTTAATTTACATAATGCACACCCAGGTGTCTTAATTGTTTGTTTCAAACCTCCTCCCCATCACAGTATGGTTTCTGTAATTTGGGCTGGAATAGAGCACGAGCACACATGTACACACACCCACATAATGACATAACTATGTATAGAAGGACCGTCTATTGAGAATATGGAAATATGTATTTATTATACTAACACTGGGGCATGTTATACAGCAGACCAAAGCAAATATAACTGCACTTTTAGGGGCATATGTATTAGAAAGTGGCGGAGCGCGGGTTAGCTACAAAAATGGTAACACCGCGCTCAGTCACTTTAGAAACACAGAGATGCACCATATTTACAATAATACGGTGCACCCCTGCGTTTCTCCCTGCGCTGGCGCTACATTAAACTGCGTAGCGCCAACGTAGGCTCCCTTGCACCATAGTGCAAGGGTGCCTGCATTGAGGGAAGGATTGTTTATGTGCAGGAAGGTGTCCCTTCCTGCACATAAACAATCCAGAATGGCGATTTGTAACTTCTATGTTTGCCGCATTGTGCAGCACACATAGAAGTTGGAAATCGTAATTTTTTAAATGATTGTTTATGTGCAGAAAGGGACACCTTCCATCACATAAACAATAATTTGTGGCAATTTGCTGTTTCTATTTGTGCTGCACAATGCATCACACATAGAAACAGCCAACACTAGGAGAAATAAAGCATTTCTCCTTGCCTCACCATGTTAAGACCAGTAAGGGCTTGCCTCACAAACCATCTCTCTTGGGCTACCACTCTGGTTTTCCCACTCACAGTATAAGAATGGCCTTTCGAACTAGCAGACTGACACTGCCATATAGGCAAGCTAGAAAGGCCCCGTGTGTGGGCTATCAGTTTTTTAGCCTTTTTACAGTTTGTAGATCTGTAAAAAACATCCCACACACAGGCCATTTTAAGCTGGCCAATCTGATAGTGCTGAAATGCCAGTTTAACACTGTAATCTGGTGCGTTTTTATGACATCCCACTCTGGTGTTTCCACTCACACTATTGGACTGGCATTTCAGGCAGTCTGGCACAGCCAGATAGGTGAGCTTGAAAGGACCAATGTGCGTGTTTTTCTTAGTCCTATCAAGGCCCACTAGACAAAAAAAATGGCACACACACCAACCTTTTCAAGCTGGCCCATCTGGCAGTGCCAGACTGCCCAGAAGGTTAATCCAACAATCCACTCAGGTGGAGTTTTGTGACCTACCAATCTGCTGGTATCACTCACGGTGACACTGACCTTTCTATAATTTTACCACTGCCATATGCGCAAGTATGGAAGGAGCAGTGTGTGGGATGTTTTTTTAGCCTTGTCATGGCCCCAGAAATATACCACATATTGGCACTTTCAAGGTGGCCCAAATGGCAATGCCAGACTGCCTAAAAGGCCAGCCCAACACTGTTCTCTGGTGGGTTTTCATAACCCCCCACTATAGTGTTTCCACTAACAGTGTTGGACTAGCTTTTCAGGCAGTCTGCCACTGCCAGATTTGATGGGCCAGTGTGTGGGCTGTTTTGTTTAGCCTCTTTGAGGCCCACAATGACCCTTTCAAACTGACCCATCTAACAGTGTCAGACTACCCGAGAGGCCAGACCAAGACTGCACTCTGGTGAGATTTTCTGATTTCCATTCTAGTGTTCCTCCTTGCAGTGTTGGGTTGGCAGACTACTTGTACATTTTACAGTTCACTTGTGAACATGTAATTTCCTAAATATTTACCTGACACCTGGTGAAGTGTTACCTCTGGGTACAGGTGTCAGGCTATTGCCTGTGATTCTAAACCACGAATGCTATGAAGAAAAGCCTTGTAATTTCGAAGAGTACTGAAGTGCAGGGGTCGATTTCTCTTTTCCTTGGTTGCTCCCTGGCTCCAAATATCTCTCTTCAATGCTGTGTTATTTTAGGTCTGATGTTATTCAAGACCTTTTCATTTTACTACAATATGTATAATATACTTTCATATAGGGACTTTCAATGACCTTTCTTCATCCATTGGTCTGCTGTTGCGTCATTCACATTTTGCTTCCACCCCCTACAGCATATAGCATGGTGTAGTGTGTCAGCCTACTTACACCTCTGGTTAGCCCAGTAGAAAAGCTAGTTCCCTTCAGTGCTAGTGTTTTTGTTTTCACTTTGTGAGCGGGGGCCAATCCCCAAACACCCCGAGCGCCGCCAAGTCTGACTCGGGTTGCACTGCGTTGGTGCACTGCTTCACTGCTCACAGCCTCTGTCCCTCACAAGCCCACGCCACGCACGCCCTGCATGCCCTGCTAGCATCTCCACGGTGGAAGAGTCTGGGAGCGGTGCTAGTGGGGGGGCAGGGAGGCACAGTTGGAAGAGGCCGAGGTGTACTGAGCTTCTCAGTAACGCAAGTAGAGGTGAGGACGCGAGGAAGTGAGTCACTGGTGGTCCGTGGTGGTGAAATGCAGAGAGCAGGAACAAACGCCGACTGATGTAGTTGGTGGAGTGCGCGCAGAGAGCACCATTTACTTACAAACCCTTACTCCTGCAGCCAGAAGGAAAGAGAGTTCATAGTGCTGCTGCAGCCTCTGCGAGCCTGTAAAGCCTGAAAAGTGTGACAAGCGTGGCTGCCGGTAGTTGGCGGCTGCAAAGTGTGTGCCCCAGCGAAACCGCAGAGGCGGCCGTCTAGGTTCGGGTGCAGCCTGTGTTTTCTGCTGGAGGGCCCTGCTCGCACTAGTTCCAGTTAACAGCCATCAGGCATTAGGTATTAGGCTGGTATTGAATACAGCACAAGTACAGCACATGGTCCATCACATCCATCAATACCAGCACTAGGTCAATAGCATTTATAGGGGTAAAGGGGATCGCAAGCTTGCATTATAGGAACTCCCAGGAACTCCCAGGATCTCCATGTCTAGGAGCTCCTCCGTGTTTTGGAGACAGACCGCCTGCTACCTCCCCAATTATTTACACATAAGGATAGCAGAATAATCACTTAGAAAGAGAAGAGGTATGTGCTCAGGTAAAGAAAGACCACCTTTTCCCCCATAAAAAGAAAAATTACAGGGGGAAACCAACCTCTAATATCGCCAATTACTCGCATGTTTGAAAAGTCAACACAAATTCCTCATAAATTTGAGTTTCTGAAAGATCCAACTGGAGTTAAGCTAACAACACTATTGGAGACGGAAACACACAGTCTTCAATCTCCATTCAAACCGGAAAGTAAGATGCAAGTGACATGTCAGGAACAAGATCTGCAAGTCTTGGCCACCTCAGATTATCAGGAGATAGAGGAAAAGGAAGGATTTCAAGAGGGGTACATTACTGACCTTGAGATGTTAACATCAGTTTCAACAACACAAAAGGTGCAAGAATATCCTGACTTGCCGGAAAAACTGATAAATAAATCTCAGAAAGTTTTGATATCAGGTGCACCACTTCCTCTGGAAGTTATAGTATATATAATGAAGTGCAAAACTGCGACGGATTTATTGCCCTCCTCCCCTCAAATCAAAAAGAACAGAAAAGTCAAGAGCCATCAATACTAGGTGGTCATGTACCCGAATATAATGTAATAAGCGGATCTGAGAACCCTCCTTGTGTACTAGAGATAAGGCTGGATATAGAGAACAGCTTACGGCTCTATGAGATCTTCAAGGAGGTGAAAGAACATCAAGAACGAAAGGGCGAACCCAAATCAAAACTTGACAAATTGCAGCTTTGGAGTACTCCATGTGATAACATCATTAGTAGAGACAGTGACAAGAATCATTTCATTTACTTAAAAATGAAAGATGAAATTCAACTAAACTTCTCAATCGACTCCAAAGACGAATCTCAAGGTAACTCGGAAGGTCTTCAAAAATAAAAATCTATCAATTTCTGGAAAACAAGATTTAGGGGCCATATGGGACATTTTCTATAGAACTTCACATCTTATATTAGAAGCCCTAGCATATCAATCTAATAAAATGGAGGTACAAATTGATCTTCTTAACGTCATGGCAAACTCTGTGGCCGGTATAGACCAGCAATTGGCCACTTTGAACAACCTGATACTGCGAGCCCAAACACAAGCTGCAGCATCATATACAGATTGCTTGTGTGCTCCACTAATTAATAAACTTGCCACTTTACCAGATGTTATGGGCACTATACTTGAAGACTTAAAATTCAAACTACAAACCATAGGAAATGATAAAAATTCAGGGAAAGAAAAAATAGAGGATATAGGTACAATCAAAAAAAGCAAAAAATTAAAATCATACAGTAAATCGGAGCAATTGAAATCATTGAACTTACAGAGTGGAAAACAGGAGATGCAAATTCAAACAGAGGTAAAATGTCCCGATCAGCAAGATAAGGAGATATCTACCACTAATAATAAATATATGGTCTTACTAAAAGATGAAAAAACAGTAGACGAAGAAGATAAGCAATTAAACTCTCCACCTTTTACTCTGACAAAAAACCAGAGAAAAAAATTACGTAAGGCAAGAAGCAAGACCAAAAGAAACTCAATGACTACTGGACCCCAAAAACAATTGTTAGGACTGACGGATAGCATAATCAGTTCTAATACAAATAAAGAAATAACTGGAACTCATCCCATCGAAATCAAGGAAAAAAATAAAAAGTATTTTCCACTATTCTACAAAGATCAGAGGAAAAAGATTCTCACTGACCAAAGTAAGGAGAATAGCAAGCTAAGTGAAGTACAAAAATATGAGCCATCAAAAATACCACAAAGCGGAATATAACCCTTTGGCCTTAAACTAGACATAGTATGGGTGAACATGATAGGATCGCACAGAGAAGCCCGTTGTGTGAGGCCTATACACCATCAGGGGAGAGGATTGCCCGCATCATTCATGAATCACCAATAAAGCCAGATAAACAAAAAAGATCGTATGACTGGAAAAAAACCAAGGAGGACCAGAACGATGACAGGGACGGATACTCTATTGAAAAACAAATACATACAATACAAAGAACAATTAATGTTCAACAAAGCCCAAGGCAGTCCCATCATAGAACAAAAACGTGTGCGTATCCGGAATCATCTGGAGAATCGATAAACAAACAAAAGAGTTCATCAAAGAAAGAGCACATATTTATTGCAATTGATTGAAGTAGGAAAATAATTAATAAACACAATGATGGTAAGGTTCAACTTATTTTTAAACCAGAATATCAGTCCAGGGGTAGGCAAGACACTTTGAATCGGGGAAATATTTTAAGACTCTTTAAAGCAATTCCGTCTCTCGAAAAAATCACAAGTGAGAATATAGAAGCTATCAAATTTCTCCCGTATAAAGAGGACAATCAAGAAATGACATTAATAGCACTGAATGCTGCCTGTTTAATAGAATTAATCATCAATGAACAGGAAACCTTTTTAAAATGGGGAATAAAAATCAGCATTCCCCCTCAAACGGTATATCCTAGCCCGTTCACTCTACAAGAGAAAATAGAATGTCAACAGGATTGTTAGACTTGGCATCTTTTGGCGTGTTTCCCCTGACTTTTTGCTTTCTGACCTCCCGGTTTTGACTCTGTTTTTGCTGGTGTAATGATTCTGCGCACTTTCCTCACTGCGGTCCAGTGGGAAAGTGCAAGTGCTCCTGTATAAAATGTGTTATGGATTGGTGTTTCCATGATTGGCCTATTTGGTTTATGTGTCAGTCCCTTGTAAAGTGCACTACGAGTGCCAGGGCCTATAGACCAAATGCTGTTGGTGGGCTGCAGCGCTGGATTGTGCCACCCACGCAAACAGCCCGTAAAGTGTAACTCGGGCCTGCCATCGCCGAGCCTGTGCGCAGCCTGGGGCTGCCATGTCGACTTGGCAAGTGCACACACTTGCAAGTCCCTAAACCTTCCCTTTGCTACATGTTAGTCACCCCTAAGGTAGGCCCAAGGTACCCCTGTGGGCAGGGTGCGGTGTATGCGAAAGGTAGGACATGCCCGGGTGTGTGCGGCATGTCCTGATAGTGAATTACAGCCTAGTTCGTTTTTCACTATTGCAAGGCTACCTGTTCCCCCTAGGCCAGAATGGGCAGTTTTGATTATTACAGCTTATAATCCTAACTGACCCCGGGAACATGGTAGAAATTCGAGTTTAGTATGCCTGGACTCAGAATGATAAAATGCAGCTTTTAGTGAAGTTGGTTTTAACATTCTGTGTTTGAAAATACCACTTTTAGAAAGTGGGTATTTTCTTGTCTAACCATCCAAGCCTGCCTCTGCGAGGTTGTGTATTCCTTGTCTGGAATGTGAGTGACAGGGGCTGGGGGATGCCAGGAGACAGGGTGAGTCAGCGCAGGGCTGAATAGCCAGATCGACATGTAGATGGGTGGGAGGGGTCGCACCTGGGCCCTGAATAGGACAGTGCCTTCCCTCCACAATGCTGGCTCCACCTCCTGTGGTGCGTCTGATGTCCCTGGCCTACTCACTGAAAGAAGGGACGGAGACTTGTCAACAAAGTGCTCCAGAACTGGTTTGGACTAGGCAAAGGCCTCTCTGCCTTCAGAGAACAAAGGAATTTGGGATATAAATATTGGGGCCCTGACTCCATGAATTTAGATCTCGCTGGAATCAAGGAACCTGCCAAGACGAAGCGCTGGAAGAGCTGCCAGGAGGAGTACTGCCCCTTTGCTGTGTTGTTGCTTTGTTGGGTTGGCCTGCAGCTGCTGCTTCTGCATTGGGCAGTGAAAGGAAGGAACTTTCTACAAACTTGTGCTGAGTATCTCCAAGGGCCTGAAACCGAGCTGGCCTCCTGTTAAGAAGTCTCAGGGACTGCAAAGACTTCACAAGCCTCTGGGTACCGCTTCTGGAACGCTGTTTCAGTTGCCACAGAGGAAGGGAACTGCAACCGACCCCGTCAACCGAATCCATCCCTGGCCGGTGACCTGTTTGCACCGCAGACCGCATCGCCCGCTCGCATCGCAACCCTGGTCTCACCGTGGCGACGCCCGACGCCGCCAACATCGAGCCGCTGCTTGCACCGTGACCTGTGGGCACCGCAGTTCGCATCGCATCGCTTCACTGGGCCAGCCGGACCAGACCGACGCTGTCGCTGCAACTGGCTCAAGAGTCGTGACCGCACCGCATTTGGGGCACCGCTCGCACATCTGCGACGCACCGCTCCGACTCGCACCGCTGTCCGACGCCAGCTCCCGCACTCCGGCTAGGTCGCCTGCATCGCAACCTGTCAGCACCGCATCGAGCATCGTCTCGCCCTGCATCGCACGCCTTGGACTCACCGACTCCGTCTGCACGACACTCATCGAGCCGCTGCCTGCACCGCATCGAGGGACACCGCACCTTGCATCGCTCCGTCTTGCACCGCAACCGCGACGAACGCCGACCGGCTCGTACACTCCGTACCAGCCACAACGAGAAAGGTACTGTAACCGAGTCTGTTCATGACTCTGCTGGCCCGTATCGACGCGGTCGGCTGGAACTGTTAGACTCTGGGGTTTTCAGCATCACGGTAGGCTCGGACGGAGCTACCGACTCGTACGAACTTTGCTTTTGTGCTATTCCTGCAAAGAAGAAGTTAACGTATCAAGTATTCATTCGTAAAGTACAGTATTGTGGATTTTTGTCGTAATTGGTCTTGTCTTGAGTATATAAAATATTGGTTATTTTTCTAAACTGGTGTGGTGTCCGTTTGTAGTGCTTACACTGTATTACTGTTGGTTATGTGCAAATGCTTTACACACTGCCTCTGAAATAAGCCTGACTGCTCGTGCCAAGCTACCACGAGGGTGAGCAGGGGTTACTTCACGAGTGTAACAACCCTTACCCTGACTAAGAAGAAGGGTCCCTACTTGGACAAAGGTGCAAGCCCTTGCCAACTAGAGATCCCATTTCTAACATTGGTTGTCAGCGGTGAGGATAGGACTTGTGTTTGCACTTGACTTACAGTGATTGGTGTGCACTACTACCATATCGCAGACCATTACGTACCACATACTGGTTCTTTTTCTTTTGGCCTATTTTTGATCTTGCCAGTTTTCAACTCACGACTTTTGTCATGCCTGAATCAATTGCATCATCCGTTGCATCTCTGGAAGTTATCTTTGAGGAGGACAGGTTGGAATCCTACGCCGTAAAGGAGTTACGAGCGATTTGTAAAAACTTGAAAGTCCAAATTAAAGGCCTGACAAGGAAGGAGGAGCTACAGAAGGCGCTGAGGGCCTGGGTAGCAGCCAGACATGCCAATGGGCAGCCTGGTGATCTCACTGAGGAGGTGGAGGAGCCGATTTCCAGGGTGGATGTGCTTTTGGGTAGGGGGAACCCGCCAGATCAGGCAGCAGCAGTCTGTCCCCAGAGGAGCTGGAGGACAGGCGGGAGGCAAGGCAGTTCGAGCTGCAGAAGCTCAGACTGGAGAGTGAGCGGGAGGAGAAGAGATTGGCCATAGAGGAGAGGAAGATGCTCTTAGAGCATGAGAGAGAACTGAAGGAGCTAGAACTTAGGAGTAAGTCAGGCTCAGATGGTGGCAGCAATTCGTCCAGAAAGGCAGACAGGATTGTGCACATTCCCAAGAACGTAGGCAAGGAGTTCAAGAAGGGGGATGACATACAAAGGTGGTTTCAGGGTTATGAGGCAGCCATACACATGAATGGGGTCCCTGAGGAGAATTGGGGAGCAGGATTGTGGCCACTTTTCCCGGAAGAAGCAAGGGATGCTCTGATAGCTTTGGGTAAGGGGTATCACCTCACCTATGCTGACATGAAGGATGCCCTTCTCACGAAGTATGGTCTTACTCCTGAAAAGTACAGGGATCAGTTCAGGTCCAGTAAGAAGTCTGATGCCAACACTTGGTTGGAATGTGTGGATGTGTTCTGCAGGTCTCTGGATGGTTGGGTGAAGGGCAGTAGTGTAACAGATTTTCAGGGGCTCTACAACTTGATTGCATGGGAGCACTTGTCTAGTCTATGTTTTGCAGATCTGCGCCAGCACCTAGTGGATAGTAAGCTAACTGACTCCAGGAAGCTGGCTATGGAAGCGGACCGCTGGGTGAGTACCAGGGTCCACAAGAAAGCGTTTGGGGAGACTCAGCCAAAGGTGGGCAGGGTCCCCAGCAGAAAGGTGGGGGGGACAAGGGTAAAGCACAGGAGTTCTCTAAAGGGCCCCAAACTAGTACCCAGGGTAAAGGTTCCCAGCCCCCCGGTGATAAGAAGAAAGGGGTCTCTACAGGGAAGCCTGTTGAGACCGGCCCCCGCAAGTAGTTATGCATGTGACCAGGTAGGTCACTTTAAGGGGGACCCCAAGTGCCCGAAGGGGACACAGCCACCCACCGGTGGACAATCCAAAGTGTTGGCTAGTGTAGCGCTTGGGGAGGAGGGGTGCCCACAGGAGGGTGGGGATCCCGCAGAAATGACCCTTGTCTCACTCGGGGACAGTGAGATGGTCCCAGGAAACCAGGTGCCCCCTAACACAAAGAAATATAGCACCTGGGTGACCATTAATGGGAACAGGGTAGAGGCTCTCAGAGATACTGGAGCCAGTGTGACCTCAGTCCGGTGTCACCTGGTGTCTGAGAAGCAAGTAGTCCCGGGAGCATTCCACCAAGTAGTCGCTGTCGACAACTCTGAGCGCCAGTGTATGGTGGCGCAGGTTCCCTTTGAATGGGGGGGGGTCTCAGGTCCCTTAAGGGTGGTTGTGAGCCCTACCATGCCTGTAGATTGTCTGCTAGGAAACGACCTGGAGCAGTCCTCATGGAAGGAGGTTGAGCTCAGGTCTCACTTGGAGATGCTTGGGTTGCCAGAGTGGGCATGCGTGTCCACTCGGTCAATGGCAGCCAGAAAGGGTGATCAAAAGGACTTGGAGCCTGAAACAGTGGCCCAAGTCCCTGCCAAGAGAAAGGGCAGGGGCGTGGGAAACCGGCCCCGAAGTTCCCACGGACCGGGAGGAGGCGGACCTCGAGGGGGACGCCCCGGTGCCTACAGGGGAGCAGGTAGCCGAACTGGGAGACATCTCTGAGCTGACCCATTGGCAGCAAGAAGGGGGTCCCACCAGGGAGGAGTTCTGCAGGGAGCAGAACGAGTGCCCTACTCTGGAGGGTCTGCGGCGGCAGGCTGCAGACCAGGCAGCTGGTAATCAGTCCGGGTCACATCTGATCTACTGGGAGAGCGGTCTCCTATACAGTAAGCCTAAGGTTGCTGAGCCTGGGTCAGCCCGTGTGCTGGTGGTACCCCAGTGCTTCAGGACCTTCCTACTGGATCTGGCTCATGACGTGCCTTTGGCAGGACATTTGGGGCAGGACAAGACCTTTGACAGGCTTGTCACCCACTTCTTTTGGCCTCAAATGCGAAGGCAGTCAGATGCACACTGCAGGTCTTGCCAAACTTGCCAGGCAAGTGGTAAGAGTGGGAGGAAGGTCAAAGCTCCTCTCCAACCTTTTCCTGTTGTTGGAACACCCTTTGAAAGGGTAGGGATGGATATTGTGGGGCCACTGGATCCCAAGACAGCCATGGGCAACAGGTACATCCTGGTCTTGGTGGACCATGCCACCCGGTACCCGGAGGCAATCCCTCTCAGGACAACGACAGGCGCCAGTGGTGGGCCGGGCGTTAATGGGGATCTTTTCCCGTGTGGGATTCCCCAGAGAGGTGGTTTCTGATAGGGGGACCAATTTCATATCGAAGTATATGACATCCCTGTGGAAGGAGTGTGGTGTAACCTACAAGTTCACCACTCCTTACCACCCACAAGGAAACGGTCTGGTGGAGAGATTCAACCAGACCTTGAAAGGCATGATCAAGGGTCTAACAGAAACCATGAGGCGTAAGTGGGACGTCCTCTTGCCATGCCTACTCTTTGCATACAGGGAGGTGCCTCAGAAGTCTCTTGGGTACAGCCCCTTTGAGCTCCTGTATGGCCACCCTGTCAGAGGACCTCTGAGTTTGGTAAAGGAAGGCTGGGAGGCGGCTCCCAGGAAAACTCCCCAGGATGTATTTAGCTACATGCTGGTCTTTAGAAACCAAACTGCCCGCTTCAGGAAACTCGCTCAGGCGAACCTAGAAGCAAGCCAGGAAGAAATGAAGAGATGGTATGACCAGAACGCCACTCTGGTCGAATTTCAACCTGGGCAGAAAGTGTGGGTAATGGCCCCAGTGGCACCTTGTGCCTTGCAGGACAAGTGGACTGGGCCATATGAGGTAAAGGAGCGCAAAAGTGACGTCACCTACCTGGTGGATTTGCAGACTCCAAGGAACCCTTTGAGGGTCCTTCACGTGAACCGCCTCAAGCCCCACTTCGAGAGGTCCAAAGTGAGTATGCTCTTGGCGACAGATGATGGGGTGGAAGAGGAGAGTGAGCCTCTCCCTGACCTCCTGTCTACCAAGGAGCATGATGGGTCAGTAGAGGGTGTGATCCTCTCCCCTACTCTGACTCAGGAGCAGCAGGGGGACTGTCGCCAGTTGTTGGGACAGTTCGCCCCACTGTTCTCTCTGACCCCCGGTGTTACCCACTGGTGTACCCATGACGTGGACACCGGTGACAGCCATCCTGTGAAGCACAAGATTTACAGGTTGACTGACCGGGTCAGAGCCAGCATCAAGGAGGAGGTCTCTAAGATGTTGGCGTTAGGGGTGATTGAGCCCTCCCACAGTCCTTGGGCCAGCCCAGTGGTCTTGGTCCCAAAGGCTGCGGCGCCCGGTGCCACTCCAGAACTCCGGTTTTGTGTGGACTACCGTGGGCTCAATGCCGTCACCAGGACTGACGCGCACCCCATCCCCAGAGCTGATGAGCTCATTGATCGGTTGGGAGCTGCCCGGTTCCTCAGCACGTTTGATTTAACGTCTGGGTACTGGCAGATTGCCTTAACCGATGGGGCCAAGGAGAGATCAGCATTCTCAACCCCAGAAGGTCATTACCAATTCCGGGTGATGCCCTTTGGGTTGAAGAATGCCCCTGCCACCTTTCAGAGGTTGGTCAATCAGGTGTTGGCTGGGCTGGAGGATTTCAGTGCCGCCTACCTGGATGACATTGCTGTGTTCAGTTCCAGCTGGGAAGAACATTTACAGCACCTTGAGAAAGTGTTGAGGGCTCTGCAAGGTGCAGGCCTCACGATCAAGGCCAGTAAGTGCCAGATCGGGCAGGGTTCTGTGGTGTACTTGGGTCACCAGGTAGGAAGCGGCCAGGTGGCGCCCCTACAACCCAAGATTGACACCATTCTGGCTTGGGACCCCCCCAAGACCCAGACAGAGGTGAGAGCCTTCTTAGGTCTCACCGGCTATTATCGGAGATTTGTTAAGGGCTATGGCACCATCGTTGCCCCCTTAACAGAGCTGACCTCTAAGAGGCAGCCCAGGAAAGTGATCTGGACTGAGTCCTGCCAGAAAGCTTTTGATGCCCTGAAGGCAGCCATGTGCACGGCGCCCGTGCTCAAGGCACCTGACTTCTCCAAAGAATTTGTTGTGCAGACTGACGCTTCAGAGCATGGTGTGGGAGCGGTGCTCTCACAACTGAACGAAGAGGGCCTGGATCAGCCTGTAGTCTTCCTTAGCAGGAGACTACTTCCCAGGGAACAGAGGTGGAGTGCCATAGAAAGGGAAGCTTTTGCTGTGGTCTGGGCACTGAAGAAGTTGAGACCATACCTGTTTGGGACTCACTTCCGGGTTCAGACAGACCACAGGCCCCTCAGATGGTTGATGCAAATGAGGGGTGAGAATCCAAAACTGCTGAGGTGGTCCATCTCCCTACAGGGAATGGACTTTACGGTGTAGCACCGTCCTGGTACAGAACACGCCAACGCAGATGGTCTGTCCAGGTTCTTCCGCCTTAGTGAAGAGAACTCCAATGGGGTTGGGTAGTTCTCCCTACTTTCAGCTGGAGGGGACATGTGTTAGACTTGGCATCTTTTGGCGTGTTTCCCCTGACTTTTTGCTTTCTGACCTCCCGGTTTTGACTCTGTTTTTGCTGGTGTAATGATTCTGCGCACTTTCCTCACTGCGGTCCAGTGGGAAAGTGCAAGTGCTCCTGTATAAAATGTGTTATGGATTGGTGTTTCCATGATTGGCCTATTTGGTTTATGTGTCAGTCCCTTGTAAAGTGCACTACGAGTGCCAGGGCCTATAGACCAAATGCTGTTGGTGGGCTGCAGCGCTGGATTGTGCCACCCACGCAAACAGCCCGTAAAGTGTAACTCGGGCCTGCCATCGCCGAGCCTGTGCGCAGCCTGGGCTGCCATGTCGACTTGGCAAGTGCACACACTTGCAAGTCCCTAAACCTTCCCTTTGCTACATGTTAGTCACCCCTAAGGTAGGCCCAAGGTACCCCTGTGGGCAGGGTGCGGTGTATGCGAAAGGTAGGACATGCCCGGGTGTGTGCGGCATGTCCTGATAGTGAATTACAGCCTAGTTCGTTTTTCACTATTGCAAGGCTACCTGTTCCCCTAGGCCAGAATGGGCAGTTTTGATTATTACAGCTTATAATCCTAACTGACCCCGGGAACATGGTAGAAATTCGAGTTTAGTATGCCTGGACTCAGAATGATAAAATGCAGCTTTTAGTGAAGTTGGTTTTAACATTCTGTGTTTGAAAATACCACTTTTAGAAAGTGGGTATTTTCTTGTCTAACCATCCAAGCCTGCCTCTGCGAGGTTGTGTATTCCTTGTCTGGAATGTGAGTGACAGGGGCTGGGGGATGCCAGGAGACAGGGTGAGTCAGCGCAGGGCTGAATAGCCAGATCGACATGTAGATGGGTGGGAGGGTCGCACCTGGGCCCTGAATAGGACAGTGCCTTCCCTCCACAATGCTGGCTCCACCTCCTGGGGTGCGTCTGATGTCCCTGGCCTACTCACTGAAAGAAGGGACGGAGACTTGTCAACAAAGTGCTCCAGAACTGGTTTGGACTAGGCAAAGGCCTCTCTGCCTTCAGAGAACAAAGGAATTTGGGATATAAATATTGGGGCCCTGACTCCATGAATTTAGATCTCGCTGGAATCAAGGAACCTGCCAAGACGAAGCGCTGGAAGAGCTGCCAGGAGGAGTACTGCCCCTTTGCTGTGTTGTTGCTTTGTTGGGTTGGCCTGCAGCTGCTGCTTCTGCATTGGGCAGTGAAAGGAAGGAACTTTCTACAAACTTGTGCTGAGTATCTCCAAGGGCCTGAAACCGAGCTGGCCTCCTGTTAAGAAGTCTCAGGGACTGCAAAGACTTCACAAGCCTCTGGGTACCGCTTCTGGAACGCTGTTTCAGTTGCCACAGAGGAAGGGAACTGCAACCGACCCCGTCAACCGAATCCATCCCTGGCCGGTGACCTGTTTGCACCGCAGACCGCATCGCCCGCGCCGCATCGCAACCCTGGTCTCACCGTGGCGACGCCCGACGCCGCCAACATCGAGCCGCTGCTTGCACCGTGACCTGTGGGCACCGCGAGTTCGCATCGCATCGCTTCACTGGGCCAGCCGGACCAGACCGACGCTGTCGCTGCAACTGGCTCAAGAGTCGTGACCGCACCGCATTTGGGGCACCGCTCGCACGTCTGCGACGCACCGCTCCGACTCGCACCGCTGTCCGACGCCAGCTCCTGCACTCCGGCTAGGTCGCCTGCATCGCAACCTGTCAGCACCGCATCGAGCATCGTCTCGCCCTGCATCGCACGCCTTGGACTCACCCGACTCCGTCTGCACGACGCTCATCGAGCCGCTGCCTGCACCGCATCGAGGGACACCGCACCTTGCATCGCTCCGTCTTGCACCGCAACCGCGACGAACGCCGACCGGCTCGTACACTCCGTACCAGCCACAACGAGAAAGGTACTGTAACCGAGTCTGTTCATGACTCTGCTGGCCCGTATCGACGCGGTCGGCTGGAACTGTTAGACTCTGGGGTTTTCAGCATCACGGTAGGCTCGGACGGAGCTACCGACTCGTACGAACTTTGCTTTTGTGCTATTCCTGCAAAGAAGAAGTTAACGTATCAAGTATTCATTCGTAAAGTACAGTATTGTGGATTTTTGTCGTAATTGGTCTTGTCTTGAGTATATAAAATATTGGTTATTTTTCTAAACTGGTGTGGTGTCCGTTTGTAGTGCTTACACTGTATTACTGTTGGTTATGTGCAAATGCTTTACACACTGCCTCTGAAATAAGCCTGACTGCTCGTGCCAAGCTACCACGAGGGTGAGCAGGGGTTACTTCACGAGTGTAACAACCCTTACCCTGACTAGGAAGAAGGGTCCCTACTTGGACAAAGGTGCAAGCCCTTGCCAACTAGAGATCCCATTTCTAACAAGGATAATATAAATCATCAAGCATTTTCAATACTAAAAAACCTCATAGGCAAAACTGACAAACTATTAGCAATACCAAAGAGCCAAACCAAAGAAGGAAGGCCGAAAAAATTAAATCAAGGATGGATTACAGCGGCCCTTCATGGGGTAGTACAACCTTGACAAAGTAAGCAAAAGTGCACTAAGGAGGAAGTAATTATTCAAAGAGAAACAATAAGGCTATGCTCTTGGAACATAAATGGGGTATACACTAAAATACAAAATCCTCATTTATCTTCAATGTCAAGCAATTTTCAGATTATACTCCTGCAAGAAACATGGGCAGCTGAAACATTAATGCTAGTAGGTTTTAATGGCTACTTTCAACCGGCAATCAAACAAAGCAAATATGGGCGCCCCAGTGGGGGTCTAGCAATATTCATAGCCTTAGATCTAAAATTGGAGCAAGAACAAGTTGCCTTAAATGATAACAACATTTTAATGGTAAAAATTCAGTATGTGGAAAAAAATAAATTAAAGTCATTACTACTTATAAATCTATATATACATCCGAATTTAAAAACTAGAAAGATTATGGCTACCAATCTTACTAGTATTGTATCACAGCAAATGATTGTGGATCCATACATTGAATATATTATTTCGGGCGACTTTAATCTGAATTTGTTATGGCATTACAACAGAGATGATGCAATACTACAACAGGACCATCTATGGGCTATGACCAAACAATCATTACCCCCGGCAAAAAGTGCAGTAGGAGGTGTAGTTGGAATAAATTTGGTAAAAGACTTAGAATCGATGGGATTGAGAGTTTTAAATGGGAGGTTTCCACAAGATACACCACCAGCATGGTCATATCAGTCAGATGGTCATAAATCAATAATCGATTACACAATAGTATCTCTGAATCTATTCCAGAAGATATCATCCTTCCAGATTAACAAAACAAATGGCAGTGATCATGGACAACAAATATTGGTCTTCCAGTTCCAATATACAAGACATAAAAAATTTACCACTTTACCTGGAGAAACGATAACAGTTAGTTATAGGAGACTGTATTGGAAAGAAGAGTCCAAAGTATCTACCAGCAAATTGGCACTCAAATTGGTTAAAGAAAGCTTTGAAGAGGAGTCTTTAACTGCAATTGAAAGTTGGGTGCTCTTTATAAAGAATTTAATTGCCACCTGTGCATTTAGGCTTTGTTTCGGGCCTCTGAGAGTGCAGGCTCTCACCCCATGAGGCCAGAAACATGTCTGGTTGTGGCAAACTGGCTATGACTAGTCAGAAACCACACTAGTGCTTGGTAGGTTTTCTGGGCACCATTGAGGATTTATTAAGACAAGATGTTTGGTTCCAATCATCTTGGGGTACAGTGAAGCCATCATGGAGCTAGGAATCTTGTAATGACAAGTATCCAGCCCATGCACTCTTTATGGCTTCCCTGTGCACTCACAATATCCAAGAAAGGCTCAGATATTGCAGGGTCATATCTGTTCATGCAGATATGTAAAAACATGGTTTAGAGTGCACCCTGCCTTAGGGCTGTAAGGCCTGCAGTAGGGGTGACTTACCTATATCTCATGCAGTGTGTGAGGACTGTGTGCCATGCCGACTCTTTGGATTTCTCTGCACCAAGACACACAGCCTGCAATGGCAGGGTGCATGGTTTTGGTGAGAGGTCCCTGTGGTGGCACAATTTGTGCTGCATCCCCAGCGGACCCTCTTCAGTACCCATGCCCTAGGTACCAGGGCTACCATTTACTAGGGCCTTACAAGGGTGGCTGAAGTTGTGCCAATCATGGTACAATTTTGGAAAGAGCTGGCACTGGGAGCCTGGTTAGCCGGGACCAAGTGCACTTACAGTTCAAAATCACATAAGGCATCAAGCAAAAAGTGGGGACTAACCGGGTCAAAGAGGCACTGTCGTACAAGAGCATAATCCTTCCCTCCATGTCCTTAATAGAATTGAAACTTTCCTTCATGTTTCCTTGGAAATTGTTTATTTTTAAGCTTTCATGATCAACACCTCAATCAGATTACGCCAAACCTTGGAACAATATCTGTGTGTTGATCTCTCAGCTGCAAATTCTTATATTTTGTGGTCACTTTAATGTACCCCACCCATTCCTTTGTTGTAATCTAGAATGATTTTAGGTTTGAAGATTGACTTCCCAGATCTGGTCTGTACAGTCACATTATCTGCTAGGGTCGAGGTGGACAATAGTAGGGCAGGCTTGCATTGGCTTTCCTTTTTCTCTAAAGGCATATGCCAACACCCTTTTCTTCCTTATATACTTAAACATTTCTGCCTGGGCTGCGTGAAAGGGAAAGGACAGGAACACACCGTATTTAACATGAGAAGGTGCATTCCTGTCCTTTCCTTGGGCTAGTGCACTGTGTGCAGCCTAGTGCCTGCCGTCCCTCTGCTGCCTCTCACCTCAGATGCATGTTTGCCCCCTGCTCCACTCTGGAGCCAGCACCAGCACCACCATTACAGACAGAGAACTACAGTTCCCTTCAGCCCCTGGGAGGCGAGTCTAGCCTATTTTCGCACCCCCCAGTGCTGATTTAATCCTCCTCCAGCTCCTGCCTCATGGGACTCCACAGTGCCTGCCGTTCCTCTGCTGCTTCTCAACTTGGATGCCTGCTTTGCCCCCTCCTCCACTCGGGAGCCTGCACCGCCACCGCTGACAGGGAACTACAAGCCCAGTCCAAGGTCAGGCATGGGCCAAGGGTGGACCCATCTGCGCCCGGAGAAAGCTGGGCTGGGCCACCCCTCTTTCGCCCACATAACAGATCAGGTACTGTACCCTGCTGCCTTGTGCCTCTCTACATTGCGCCCGGCACTCCCCCCATCATCTTGATCTGCGCCAGGCTCCCAGTACCTGACCGCCCAGCTGTGTCCCCCCCACCCCTGGCACCCTGGTTCAGCCAAACCTGCCCTGGCATGCAGTTTCTTTCCCTTTCCCTCTCTCCCTGCCTGCCCTGCATGCTGGAGCACCCCTGAGCTGTCCCTTGTCCAGCTCCTCTGTCGGGGCCTCCCTCCTGCTACCTGCAGTCCTGCTGCTATCTCGCGCCTTGCCTCCCACGCCGCTCCCTGTCGCGCCTAGTGCCTTCCCCCGAGGAGACCACTGCCACCACCCCTCCAACATAGAGACCACAGCGCACCCACACGGCATACGTGCACGCGGAACTCAATTTGCGCCAGGACTCCAACCACCACAGACCGCCTTCGCTTCACTTTGAATGAACTTCAAGCCCTGGTTTTTCAGACGCCAGAACAAAAGCTGTGCCCAAGCCTCCCCTAGGACCACGAAGGCCCCTTCTCCTGCCGGAACTGCCTCGCTACCTGCATCACAAGGGAAACAACTGACGCCACGTCCATCAGCCACACCACTTCAAGACATGGATGTTCAACCCATGGGAGAACAGACAGTTTATATTAGACAGCACCTCAAAACCCTCAGGGGTTAAGCAGCCACGCTCTACAAATCCTGATTCATTGATAGTGCCGAGGGTGCCCTTGCTTGTGTTGTAGGCGGGATTGTTTTCGTGCAGGAAGAATCAAACCATAATGGATTAATGACCTTGAAAGACTTGGAAAAGTGTAATTTGAGGTCAAAGGTCAGCAGACATGATCCCCGACACCAATTAAACCAATGAAAATGCAAGTATTTATCAAGACAATTACAGTAATGCAACACTGGTAACAAATGATCCAAGGGTAGTGCAATAACGACCTTGAAACACCTAAACAAGTAAAATTAGAGGTCAAAGGTAAAAAAAGCATAATCTTTTCCAACACACTAACCAAATAGGATGTAAGTACTCACCATGAGAATTCCAATAATGCCTCACTTGTAACAAATGATCTAACAGTAATGGATTTAGGGTCAAGGACCGCGACCTTCAAGAGACTATACATGAGATCATATGCCACCTATTCACAAAATATGCATCACTACTGTGCATAAAAGACAGAAAATACATTTTGAGATGTTGAATATATCTCCAATAACAAGATTGAGATTGTTATATGAAAACCATAAACAGACAAAACAGCATGTCGGCCATTTTGTAGTACGTAAAATGCTGCTAAAAGCAGCAAAAATATGTATTTTCATATCTTTACTAACAGTACTCTCTGAAACATCCAATTTGCTGCTGTGAACCAATTTTGCTAGGCTTATACTTTAGATTCTGCACAACAATAGAAACACATGAAAAATGAATGTCCCTTATATCTGTCATAGTTTGACAAATAGCCATAAAAACACAAAAACCAAAAGGAAATCAAAATCTGCCTTTCTACCTGGTGAGCAAACAGAATAGTAGATATTTCTGCGTGTCTACTTTGGAAAAAAAATTTTTTATTTCCCTATCAACGCTCTCATTTTCACATCTAAGTTACACTGTCACCAGTCGGTCATCTTGAATTGTGTCATGTGACTTCAGGGTGTTTTATAAATGTATGTTTTATATATAAATTAATAGTACAAGAAGTACTGAATTCAAAAATATATAGTTTCCCAACATTATATTCATAATTACACAAACTACAGCATGTTAAAGCAAAGCACTCCAAAAAGACATTAAATGGCTTGGCAATGAAGGATTTTCAATGGGCACTAATAGGGTTAATCTACAAGAATACCCATTTGATATAGAATATATCCCTGCTACACGTAAATTTGTCCCGATCGGTTGATAACAAAGAAAAGGAAGAGAAAGTCTGTGACAATCCAAGTGAGGATATAGAAATACAGAAAGAAAATGGGTATGTGATCATCAAAGGGGTGATTGAGGAGGAAAATTGCAAAAAAGAGTTAAATACAGATCCCATTCTAAGTGAAGTACGAGATTTTTTAATCCAGGGGTGGGATGGTGTAGAAATGAATAAAGAGCGGCTGAGGCCATATTGGATGGTCTGAGAAGAATTATCAGAAGTAGATGGATGCCTCTTCAGAGGCACAAATTGATACCTCCTGAAACCCTCAGGAGAAAACTGATTGATATAGCACACAAAGGGCATCTGTGAATCACCAAAACCATGCAAAGGTTGAGGTTAGGCTTTTGGTGGCCTTGGGTGGATATACTGCTGGAAAGAGAGATAAGGAATTGCATAGCCTGGTCCACCAGTGATCAGGTAGCAACATTGCACACTCCGCCCATTCATTGTCGCACCGTAACTGAAGGACCTTGGACGGATGTAGCAATGGATATCATAGTTTTAGTCGAGTTATATTCAAGATGACCAGAAAACAACTTTGTCTCTGACATCAGCTTGACCTCAGTTAGAAACTTCCTGGTAGGGGTCTTCTTATGAGAGGGACTACCCAACACCCTTTTAACTGACAATGGTGTACAGTTTTGCTCCTGAGAAATGGAGTGTATGCAATGTAATGAAATAACACACAAACTTAGCACCCTGTATCACCCAGAAGCCAATGGGGCAGTAGAAAGATTTAACAAAATGCTCAAACAGGGCATTTAGCTGGCAAGAGCTAATGGGTTGAGCTGGAAAGAGGAGGTGTGGAGGCGAATAGAGGCTTATCGCTTAACTCCTCATCAGTCAACAGGTTTGACTCCTTCGAGTTGTTAAAGAGTAAGAAGCCCAATTCTAGACTGGTACCTGGAGGATGAAATGGCAGGCCACCAGTGGAGGAAAAAGGAGCTAGATTTGCAGGCAGCTCCCAAGGAGAGGTTTGACAAATTGCATAAGACCAAGGTTATCAAGTTTAAAGTGGGTGATTGGGTAAGAGCCAAAGCTCCAACTGGCAACAAACATTGGTAGAAATTAACAGAACCCATGAAAGTGATAAAGCTCTTTTACAATGTGATCAAGATACTGGGTGGTAGAATATGGAATCTGGGGAGGGTGATGAGACATTAGTGGCCTGGACAAAATGGGGAGACACGTGAAACAACAGTGGAGCAAGGTCAGAAAGTGGACATACGAATAACAATTCTGTGATACAAAAGGGGGAAAACACTGCTGTTAGAGTCAGATCAAGTGAACGGGTAACTCGCCCCTCAAGTTTCTTAAAAGATTACTTAGTCAAGCAATACAGCGACGGTAATTACATTGCTAACTTCCCCTTATCTTTGGCAGTGTAATGTGGTACTCATGTCTAATTGTAACACTGTGAAGCCATGAATGAAAACGCTTTCTTAACTTATTTTTATATTTCGCTTGTCTTTTTCAAAAATGTTATTCACTGTCAAGTGTTCCCATGCTTTCTGGGATGGGAATCTGAGGAAAATATCTTTGGTGAAAAAAGGGAGATGTGTGGTATCTGTCTGTCACCAATACTGCTTGCATTATGGAAAATACCAGAACATTGGAAAATAGACTAGAAGAGTGGAACCTTGCAGTTATGAAGTTCTGGAACGTAGAGTGAGGAGCCTGTGTGTTGCAGAAATGGCAGGTGGTATGCTGTGACTGAGGTGTATGGAATAAACCTGATGCTCCTCTTCACTCTCTGGTCTGCTTATTGAGTAACTCTTATTATGCATTGGATAGAGGGCCCTCCATACTCTCTTCCAAATTTCCCAAGACTGCTTGTAGTCGATAGAGCCTTTACCTGTATGCTTCAATATAGTCAATTTGTCCTCAAACCACATCCCCAGGTTTTTATATCTATTGACAACCTCTACTTCTGCATTATCAAGGAACCACTTAACCTTCAATTTGTTTTCATGATTGACAACAAATTGATAGGCAGCTTTTTCTTTTTACAATATTTCGAGAAAACATCTAATTTCCTCTGTAAGATGATTTCTGTCAGATCCAAAATGTCCAGGTTTTCAGCATAAAGAAGACAACTAATATGAATGCCATTCATCTTAGGGCTAAAACCATTCACTTTTCCTAGCAGGCTTTGTAAATCATCTAAAAATTATGAAAATAAGAACAAGGCCAAAACGCATCCGTGCCTTAGGCCATTCCCTTGCCTTAGGCCATTCCTATGGACCACTGCCTGCATTTAAAAAAAGTTTTTTTCACCTGGGGGAATGGGTTGCCTGGAGACCCCTTACTGTTTACAATGGGTTACCACCTCCTTTAAGCTGATGGTAAAACATTATGACATGCATTAAGGAATATGTATGTGAAAGGAACTCCTCTAAAACTCCCCTTTCAAATAGTGATTCCTTAATGATTTGGAAAATGTGTTTCTAACCAGTAAATGGATTTAGCAGTTGCAAGCCCTCGGATTTACTGAAACTGAGGTTTTGCAACCATCAAAACACTGTGTACATGATGCCCACCGAATCCAGTGTAGAACTCCTCAGAATCCTTTCTTTCAAAGTTGGGCAACTGGTTACTATTAAAATAGGTATTAACAGCACCTGTGATCTACAGCGTTTAGAAACAGCAGAAAAATTATGATTTTCATACCTAATGTTTCTGAAAGCCCATGACCGGTTTACGAGTTAACATAACAGACAACTGACACATCTCCAGGTAGGTCCTCTAAATAGCATGACGCAGAAGGTCCTCTTGGCTTTGGGAAAGGTAAACAAAAAAGGATGGCCCATGACATCTTGTAGGGGCTGCTGATTTTACAACAGACAATAATTCTGTCTATGAAAAATTGAGTGTTAGTTTTTATTAGTAGGAGCAATTATTTTAGGAGTAAGATGACTGCCAGTTAAAGGAAACTTGTGATTTCGTCGACAAATTTATTTGGATCAGCATACTAAAACAACTTTGATGCGCATACTCTTGGTCACAAAATCCAGTGGTTTGTTGATTTTATTCTTGTCCTAATTTTACATTTCTTATTGAACAGATTTAAAAACGCACACAAATAGTTTACCTCCAAGTGATGATTTTCTATTTGCAAAACGTAAAAATCATGAGGCGGGCTTGAATTGCTAATAATGAAACTGGCATGCTATTAGTGCCTCAACAAGTCAACTACACAAAAATTAATTTGGACACTGTTGATATTTATGAAATGACGTCACCATATAAAGTGCATATGAGGAATTGCGATCAAATACATGTTGCTACACTGAGGCGGTAAAGTCATTTAAAAAACACGAGATACCGTCAATTGTGGTCTGGGTGATTACAAGTGTATCTGAATATTAAAGGCACTACATTTTAACCCTAGAAACAGCGTGACAGTTCAACAGAATCAGCGGTGCAAAGCAACCAGCAGCCCAGCATCGACTGGCCAGTGGCTGCAACCAAGGGGAAACATCCATTACAACGCAGTCATTACAACGATCTATCATTACAACGCAACTGTTACAACACAACTGCCTTTACATCGCATGCCATTGCAATGCATGTCATTACAACGCATGTCACTCCAACGCAAGCCATTACAACGCATACCAAAACAACGCACGCCATTAAAATGCATTATAAGGTAAGTAATGGAGATTTCTTTAGTATTATGGTGGGTATGGGTTTTTGGGTACATGGGAATAGTAATTTTTACCCCTACACTATCCAACACTTTCCCTACTGTTGCACTCACTGGAGTGGGAGTAGTAATTTTTACCCCTACTCTATCCAACACTTACCCCACTGTTGCACTCACTGGAGTGGGAATAGTGATTTTTACCCCTACACTATCCAACACTTACCTTACTGTTGCCCTAAAAGTATTATGCGTTGTAATGGTATGCTTTGTAATGGTATGCGTTGTAATGGAATGCGTTGTAATGATAATTTTTAAAAATTATTTGTAATGGCATACGTTGTGAAATCATGCAATGTAATGGTAGTTGCGATGTAAAGACTGCATTGTAAAAGCATGCGTTGTAATTGCATGCGTTGTAATGTCATATATTCCAACCAAGTGGACTTTGTGGGACCCCCACCTCTGTGGCCAATGTTGCCCCACACCATCGTTGGACCGAGGACTCACGACAATGGCACCCCCCATTGACCACCTCAACCGGAGCATCCTTGAGCATCTTTTCGCCTGTATCCTAGCATCAGGACCACTCCATTATAGTCTATGGTGATTGTCCTGTAAAGTTTGGCACTTAACGTAAAAACTTTCTGGTGGGCAGGTAACTATCCAAAGTATCCTCTCTGTCCCCCTAGAGCTCCATCCTGTCAGATTTGGTCACCCAAACCGGACTGGAATTGCTGAACTAACTCTTTCAAACTTTTCTAAAGTTTACAAACTTTTTGTTGACCATTGATTGGTTGGGTTGTGTTTAAAAGTATTTATTTAGTTAAAAATCTGTATCTCTGAAACCCTCTGGGAATTTTGATCATCAAGGCCTCGAAAAATTCATAAAAATATACTCTATTTTTATAAATTGGTGTCCAATTTCTTTCGTGCTGTGTGTCTTTCCTATTTTATTGTTTGGTAGTGTTAAATGCTTGACACTAAGTTCCTTTCTCAAGCCTTGCTGCTCGAAGCCACAGCTACCCAGAGTTGATCAAAGGTGATACAAACAAGCCTGACTGGACCCAAGACAGTTTTTGTGAGTATATTCCATGATAAGGCCCCACAGTCATATCATATATCACATCCAAATCATCAGTGTTCCATTTGCAACAATTCAAACATATTGACATTCACAAAAACATATGCTTGCCACATATGCCACACTTAAATACGAATAGTACAACCACTCAAACAGATGCTATTGACATGTAAGTGACAAGCTCACCACAAGACACATGCATATTGCAATGAAGAAGGCTAAAATTGGAAAGTAGCATATGGAAATTCACATCTCCTTAACCTTGATATATATAGCGGTCTACAATAAAAGTTAGCTTGTTCTGAATGAAATTATATATATCTACATATATATATATATATATATATATATATATATATATATATATATATATATATATATATATATATATTATATTACTACTGGCGGTCGCCAGTAGATAGTTATAGTTAAAACCTATTATCCATAGGAAATCCGCGACATTCTATTTGAAATAACGTTGGCGCCGGTTGACGAATCTTCGCGAAAGTTTCCAACTTGTTGGGGCGCTCCGGTCCGCTCCTATCCTGAAAGTCTCGGGGTGATACGTCAAGCGGGGGCCGAGAAAAAGGGGGTCCCAAAACGCGTTTTCCCCATTCATTTTTCCATAGGAACCTTTAGTCGCAGCTACAGCCCGAACTGCTGAACGGAATTACACCAAATTTGGCAAAGAGGTAGCCCTTGGTTCAGTGTCGTGCCTTTTGCTTAAATGGTGTAAATCCGTTCAGTAGTTCCTGAGAAAATCAAAAGTAAAGTCACATATATATCTGGGCGGAGCCTAACCACACATGTCATCGTGAGATCTGATTGGCTGTCAGCACTTCATCCTGGAATTGCTGGCAGCCATCTTGGGACCAATATAAATGATAGTACCTCATTGAAATGCATTGTAGTGAATAGAAGATTTTGAGGGTCACCAAAAGGAGAACTATAAAGGGTGATAACAGGCTTTAGTTACATTAGAATTTATTTGTTGATGGTACCATACTAATTTTAGGAATTGTGGTGTATTCTAAGGTGATTTTACCATGTGAAAAACCTTCTGCTGGGATATCATGAATCATGTTTGAGAGAACACTATTTTCTCATGCTTGTCCCATGGAGGTTTGGAAGGTGCTCCAGAAGCTAAAATGAGAGCATATTTTCTGTAAATTCACATTATCTTTATCACTCATGTGAGAATGAAGTCTGACATTCTCAGTAAAACATGTACATCCAACAAGGGCAGAGACTGTCAGTTGATTCCTTTGTGTTCTACTGCAGCTTCCCAGAGTGTTCTAAAGAACAACTAGAGTGCTAACAGCCTTACTTATGACAAAAGTATGGCACACCTGAAGCCATCTTGATTGGAATAAACTGGTAACACTTAAACAATTTAATTTAAAAAGGAACAAAATGATGGGGTTCATTTTGTCATAGAAATTATGGTTAGTGCTGTAGAAAGAAAAATTAGGACATGTTTCAAGTGTGATCTCAAATATCTTCCTGTTATATTTCAACAGGAGCAGCCTGCCAGTTGATGCCTTTGTGTTCTACTGCAGCTTCCCAGAGTGTTCTAAAGAACAACTAGAGTGCTAACAGCCTTACTTATGACAAAAGTATGGCACACCTGAAGCCATCTTGATTGGAATAAACTGGTAACACTTAAAAGATTTAATTTAAAAAGGAACAAAATGAGGGGTTCTTTTTGAAATAGAAATTATGGTTAGTGCTGTAGAAAGAAAAATTAGGGCATGTTTTAAGTGAGATCTCATATCCTCTTCTATTTCATTAGAAAATTCTGACATGCAGACTGAAACAATCACTTTCAATACCAGCAGCAGACTACCAGTTAACTCCCTGGTGAGCAGTAGCTTTACTCCAGTGATCTAATGAGCAACTAGAGTGCTAACATTCTGAATTTATGGCAGATGTGAGACACATCTGAATGCCTTCTTGATGGAATCAAAGTAAAAAACTGAAAGCATTCCTACTGAGAAGACTACAGTAAATGAAGAAATTAGGAAACTTCATAACAAAGAAGTCTTCCAAGATGGCCACCAGTGAAAAAAGAGCCCAAATGTAGCACAAATATTACCCAGATGTAGCCCACATATAGCCCAATGACAAAAGTGTGCAAAACACTTTTTATTTTTAGTTTTTTTGCAGTTTTATGTAGTGCAGACTGGTCAGGTATTGGAGCATTGCATCTTAAAACATGACCCCCTACACTACAAAAACACCACTGCACTACCTTAAACACTACCCCCAGCACGACCCCCTACACTACACAAGCACCACTGCACTATCCTAAACCCTAAAACACTACCCCCAGCACGACCCCCTACACTACCCAAACACCACTGCACTAACCTAAATCCTAAAACACTACCACCAGCACGACCCCCTACACTACCCAAACACCACTGCACTACCCTAAAACATGACCCCTACACTACACAAACACCACTGCACTACCCTAAACCCTAAAACACTACCCCCAGCACGACCCCCTACACTGCCCGAACACCACTGCACTGCCCTAAACCCTGAAACACCAGCCCCTGCATGACCCCCTACACTGCCCGAACACCACTGCACTGCCCTAAACCCTGAAACACCACCCCTAGCACAACCCCCTACACTGCCCGAACACCACTGCACTGCCCTAAACCCTGAAACACCACCCCCTTCACGACCCCCTACACTGCCCTAACACCACTGCACTGCCCTAAACCCTAAAACACCACCCCCAGCATGACCCCTACACTGCCCGAACACCACTGCACTGCCCTAAACCCTGAAACACTACCCCCAGCAAGACCCCCTACACTGCCCGAACACCACTGCACTGCCCTAAACCCTGAAACATCACCCCCAGCAAGACCCCCTACACTGCCAGAACACCACTGACCTAAACCCTGAAACACCACCCCCAGCACGACCCCTACACTGCCCGAACACCACTGCACTGCCCTAAACCCTGAAACACTACCCCCAGCATGACCCCCTACACTGCCCAAACACCACTGCTCTGCCCAAAACCCTGAAACACCAGCCCCAGCACGACCCCCTACACTGCCCGAACACCACTGCACTGCCCTAAACCTTGAAACACCAGCCCCTGCACGACCCCCTACACTGCCCGAACACCACTGCACTACCCTAAACCCTGAAACATCACCCCCAGCACGACCCCCTACACTGCCCGAGCACCACTGCACTGCCCTAAACCCTGAAACACCAGCCCCAGCACGACCCCCTACACTGCCCGAACACCACTGCACTGCCCTAAACCCTGAAACACCAGCCCCAGCACGACCGCCTACACTGCCCAAACACCACTGCACTGCCCTAAACCCTGAAACACCAGCCCCAGCACGACCCCCTACACTGCCCGAACACCACTGCACTGCCCTAAACCGTGAAACACCAGCCTCAGCACGACCCCCTACACTGCCTGAACACCACTGCACTGCCCTGAACCCTGAAACACCAGCCCCAGCACAACACCCTACACTGCCCGAACACCACTGCACTGCCCTAAACCCAGAAACACCACCCCGTGCATGACCCCCTACACTGCCCGAACACCACTGCACTGCCCTAAACCTTGAAACACCACCCCCAGCGCGACCCCATACACTGCCCGAACACCACTGCACTGCCCGAAACCCTGAAACACCACCCCCTGCACAACCCCCTATACTGCACGAACACCACTGCACTGCCCTAAACCCTGAAACACTACCCCCAGCAAGACCCCCTACACTGCCCGAACACCACTGCACTGCCCTAAACCCTGAAACATCACCCCCAGCAAGACCCCCTACACGGCCCGAACACCACTGCCCTAAACCCTGAAACATCACCCCCAGCAAGACCCCCTACACTGCCCGAACACCACTGCACTGCCCTAAACCCTGAAACACCAGCCCCAGCACGACCCCCTACACTGCCCGAACACCACTGTACTACCCTGAAACACCACCCCTGCACGACCCCCTACACTGCCCGAACACCACTGTACTGCCCTAAACCCTGAAACCCCACCCCCAGCATGACCCCCTACACTGCCAGAACACCACTGCACTGTCCTAAACCCTGAAACACCACCCCCTGCACGACATCCTACACTGCCCGAACACTACTGCACTGCCCTAAACCCTGAAACACCACCCCCAGCACGACCCCCTACACTGCACGAACACCACTGCACCGCCCTAAACCCTGAAACACTACCCCCAGCAAGATCCCCTACACTGCCCGAACACCACTGCACTGCCCTAAACCCTGAAACATCACCCCCAGCAAGACCCCCTACACTGCCCGAACACCACTGCCCTAAACCCTGAAACACCACCCCCAGCAAGACCCCTACACTGCCCGAACACCACTGCACTGCCCTAAACCCTGAAACACCACCCCCAGCAAGACCCCCTACACTGCCCGAACACCACTGCACTGCTCTAAACCCTGAAACACCACCCCCAGCACGACCCCCTACACTGCCCGAACACCACTGCTCTGCCCAAAACCCTGAAACACCAGCCCCAGCACGACCCCCTACACTGCCCGAACACCACTGCACTGCCCTAAACCCTGAAACACCAGCCCCAGCACGACCCCCTACACTGCCCGAACACCACTGCACTGCCCTAAACCCTGAAACACCAGCCCCAGCACGACCCCCTACACTGCCCGAACACCACTGCACTGCCCTAAACCCTGAAACACCACCCCAGCACGACCCCGTACACTGCCCGCACACCACTGCACTGCCCTAGACCCTGAAACACCAGCCCCAGCACAACCCCGTACACTGCCCGAACACCACTGCACTGCCCTAAACCCTGAAACACCAGCCCCGGCATGACCGCCTACACTGCCCGAAAACTACTGCACTGCCCTAAACCCTGAAACACCACCCCCAGCAAGACTACCTACACTGGCCGAACACCACTGCACTGCCCTAAACCCTGAAACACCACCCCCTGCACGACCCCCTACACTGCCCAAACACTACTGCACTGCCCTAAACCCTGAAACACCACCCCTCAGCACGACACCCTACACTGCCCGAACACCACTGCACTGCCCTAAACCCTGAAACACCACCCCAGCACGACCCCCTACACTGCACGAACACCACTGCACTAAACCCTGAAACACCACCCCCTGCACGACCCCCTACACTGCCGGAACACCACTGCACTGCCCTAAACCCTGAAACACCACCCCCAGCACGACCCCCTACACTGCCCTAACACCACTGCACTGCCATAAACCCTGAAACATCACCCCCAGCACAACCCCCTACACTGCCTGAGCACCATTGCTCTGCCCTAAACCCTGAAACACTAGCCCCAGCACGACCCCCTACACTGCCCTAAACCCTGAAACACCAGCCCCAGCAAGACCCCCTACACTGCCCGAACACCACTGCATTGCCCTAGACTCTGAAACACCAGCCCCAGCAAGACCCCCTACACTGCCCGAACACCACTGCACTGCCCTAAACCCTGAAACACCAGCCCCAGCACGACCCCCTACACTGCCCGAACACCACTGCACTGCCCTAAACCCTGAAACATCAGCCCCAGCACGACCCCCTACACTGCCCGAACACCACTGCACTGCCCTAAACCCTGAAACACCAGCCCCAGCACCACCCCCTACAATGCCCGAACACCACTGTACTGCCCTAAACCCTGAAACACCACCCCCTGCACCCCCCCCTACACTGCCCGAACACCACTGCACTGCCCTAAACCCTGAAACACCACCCCCTGCACGACCTCCCACACTGCCCGAACACCACTGCACTGCCCTAAACCCTGAAACACCACCCCTGCACCACCCCCTACACTGCCCGAACACCACTGCACTGCCCTAAACCCTGAAACACCACCCCCTGCACCGCCCCTACTCTGCCCGAACACCACTGCACTGCCCTAAACCCTGAAACACCACCCCCAGCATGACCCCTTTACTGCTCGAACACCACTGCACTGCCCTAAACCCTGAAACACCACCCCCAGCATGACCCCCTACACTGCCCGAACACCACTGCCCTAAACCCTGAAACACCACCCCTGCACGACCCCCTACACTGCCCGAACACCACTGCACTGCCCTAAACCCTGAAACACCACCCCCTGCATGACCCCCTACACTGCCCGAACACCACTGCACTGCCCTAAACCCTGAAACACCACCCCCAAGATGACCCCCTACACTGCCCGAACACCACTGCACTGCCCTAAACCCTAAAACACCACCCCCAGCACGACCCCCTACACTGCCCGAACACCACTGCACTGCCCTAAACCCTAGAACACTACCCCCAGCATGACCCCCTACACTACCCGAACACCACTGCACTACCCTAAACCCTAAAATACTCCCCCAGCATGACCCCCTACACTACCCGAACACGACTGCACTGCCCTAAACCCTAAAACACTCCCCCAGCACGACCCCCTACACTGCCCAAACACTACTGCACTGCCCTAAACCCTGAAACACCACCCCTCAGCACGACACCCTACACTGCCCGAACACCACTGCACTGCCCTAAACCCTGAAACACCACCCCAGCATGACCCCCTACACTGCCCGAACACCACTGCACTAAACCCTGAAACACCACCCCCTGCACGACCCCCTACACTGCCGGAACACCACTGCACTGCCCTAAACACTGAAACACCACCCCCAGCACGACCCCCTTTACTGCTCGAACATCACTGCACTGCCCCAAACCCTGAAACACCACCCCCAGCATGACCCCCTACACTGCCCGAACACCACTGCCCTAAACCCTGAAACACCACCCCTGCACGACCCCTACACTGCCCGAACACCACTGCACTGCCCTAAACCCTGAAACACCACCCCCAGCACAACCCCCTACACTGTCCGAACACCACTGCACTGCCCTAAACCCTAAAACACCACCCCCAGCACGACCCCTACACTGCCCGAACACCACTGCACTGCCCTAAACCCTAGAACACTACCCCCAGCATGACCCCCTACACTACCCGAACACCACTGCACTACCCTAAACCCTAAAATACTCCCCCCAGCACGACCCCCTACACTACCCGAACACCACTGCACTGCCCTAAACCCTAAAACACTCCCCCCAGCACGAACCCCTACACTACCTAAACACCACTGCACTGCCCTAAACCCTAAAACACTACCCCGCATGACCCCCTACACTACCCAAATACCAATGCACTACCCTAATCCCTAAAACACTACCCCCGCACAACCCCCTACACTACCCATAGACCACTGCACTACCCTAAACTCTAAAACAATACCCCCCGCATGACTCCCTACACTACCCAAAGACCACTGCACTGCCCTAAACCCTAAAACACGACCTCCTACACTACACAAACACCACTGCACTACCCTAAACCCTAAAAAACTACCCCAGCACGAACCCCTACACTACCCAAACACCACTGCACTACCCTAAACCATAAAACACTACCCCCAGCAGTACCCCCTATGCTACCCAAACACCACTGCACTACCCTAAACCCTAAAACACTACCCCCAGCAGTACCCCCTACACTACCCAAACACCATTGCACTACCCTAAACCCTAAAACACTACCCCCAGCAGTATCCCCTACACTACCCAAACACCACTGCACTACCCTAAACCCTAAAACCCTAAAACACTAATCCCAGCACGACCCCCTACACTACCCAAACACCACTGTACTACCCTAAACCCTAAAACACTACCCCCAGCACGACTCCCTACTCTACCCAAACACCACTGCACTACCCTAAACCCTAAATCTACCCCCAGCATGACCCCCTACACTACACAAACACCACTGCACTACCCTAAACCCTAAAACACTACCCCCAGCAGTACCCCCTACACTACCCAAACACCATTGCACTACCCTAAACCCTAAAACACTACCCCCAGCAGTATCCCCTACACTACCCAAACACCACTGCACTACCCTAAACCCTAAAACCCTAAAACACTAACCCCCAGCACGACCCCCTACACTACCCAAACACCACTGTACTACCCTAAACCCTAAAACACTCCCCCAGCACGACTCCCTACACTACCCAAACACCACTGCACTACCCTAAACCCTAAATCTACCCCCAGCATGACCCCCTACACTACACAAACACCACTGCACTACCCTAAACACTACCCCCAGCACGACCCTCTTCACTACCTAAACACAACTGCACAATTTGTTACAGGCGTTGCAACGCAGGCCTGTGGTGCTTACTGGAAGTACCTGGTGGGCTAGTTGGGCCCCAGGGACTCTCAGGATTCAAGGTGACCTAATCCCCCAACTTAAAACGCGCCACGGGGCGCATTTGCACAGTGGTGAAGGGAGGGGCGGGGCCTCAGGTGACATGTGCGCAAACACGCCCTGTGGTGCGTTTTAAGTTGGGGAGTTAATTCCCTTTGAATCCTGGGGGCCAACTAGCCCACCAGGTACCTTCAGTAAGCACAACAGAGTTGCGTTGCAGAGAGGTGAAAAAAGGTGCGTGGCCTCGGAACGCCTCTCTGCAACTCAGCTCTGTGGTCCTAACTGTAGGTACCTGGGGGCTAGTTGGGCCCCAGGGACCCTCAGGATTCAAGGGGACTTAATCCCGCAACTTAAAACGCGCCACGGAGCGCGTTTGCACACATGTCACCTCAGGCCCCCTCCCTTCACCACTGTGCAAACGCGCACTGGCTCTGGTTAGTCAGAGTCAGTTACCACCAGTACCCGTCTGAAAAAGTTGTGGGCACAGGATGATTTTGCAACAAGGCCTCTTTCTGCTCCTCTGTTGGTTCTTTCTGCACTTCTTTTGCTTCTTTCTGTGCGTTTTTTCTTCTTTCTTCACATGTCCTACCTCTGTTGGCATAGTTAGAAACTAGCATTTAAAAAACCTTTGAAATTCACTTAAAAAATCATAGGTTTCAGGCACGTTATAGTTAGAAATTAGCATTTAAAAAACCTTTGAAATTCACTGAAAAAACCATAGGTTTCAGGCACGTTATAGTTAGAAATTAGCATTTAAAAAACCTTTGAAATTCACTGAAAAAACCATAGGTTTCAGGCACGTTATAGTTAGAAATTAGCATTTAAAAAACCTTTGAAATTCACTGAAAAAACCATAGGTTTCAGACACATTATAGTTAGAAATTAGCATTTAAAAAACCTTTGAAATTCACTGAAAAAACCATAGGTTTTAGGGACAGTTATAGTTAGTTGGACATTGCACTCGTACAAAACCCGTGAAATTCCCCTGTTATAGTTAGTTCAGCTAACTATAACTCGCGCCCCGCAATGCACTGCTGATGACGTCACATATTACATCACTCATGACATGGTCAGTGACATCACTGATGACATCACTGATGACATCATCCATGTGATAATTTCATGCATCTTCTCACACCCTAATATAACTTTTGATACACCCACTCTAAATTACAGACTGCCATTCTCAAAACCATAGACACTCCAACACCAAAAACTACATACCCACTCACTGATTCTTAGGTCTACACACACATCCACTCACTCACCTGTACAGTCACTCATACTTACAGTCACTCAGTACAGGACTATCATATGCACTCATACACCTATATAAACACTCACACACCGCCACTCATCCATAGAGGTACTCACACACCTAGTCAGTCATGCAAAAAATTAATCACACACCCATTTACTCACCTATACAGTTATACACACACCAGCTCACTTACTCATACAAATTCTAGCACATTCTTACGCTCTTATACAATAACTGATACAAGCACACACGCATCCATACAGCCACTCTCACAATAACACACTCTCACTTATAGCCATTTAAATACTCTAACACACATATATATTTCCTTTTACATATGTAGTTACTCGCACATGTACCACTGAGATATACATTCACTCACTAACACACCCATACACACACTCACCCACCCAAGCAGTCCATCACAGATGCACTCTTGAAATCATGCACCCAGTGAATCACCCACTCACACATCTATGTATAGAGTCACACACACCCCACCCACACAAACACTCAGGCAGCCATACAGATACTCAGAGAACCAATCAGTAACCCATATAGACACTCATGTAGCTATTCGCAAATCCATGCATCCACTTACACACCAACAAACAGACGGATACAGACATTCACACAGTTTAGTCACTAACCCATGCATTCAGTAAGATACATTTAATCACTCACTTGTAGAGTCAGTCACTCACGTACTAAATCATCCATTCAGACACTTATACACCCACTCATTCTTCAATACGCCTTTCCCTATATATATTAAACATATTTAAACTTTACAGAAACACAGTCACTGGATGATGTCATCAGTGATGTCATTTGAGATGTCATCAGTGATGTCATCAGTGATGTCACTGACCATGTCATGAGTGATGTAATATGTGACGTCATCAGCAGTGCATTGCGGGCGCGAGTTATAGTTAGCTGAACTAACTATAACAGGGGAATTTCACGGGTTTTGTACGAGTGCAATGTCCAACTAACTATAACTGTCCCTAAAACCTATGGTTTTTTCAGTGAATATATATATATATATATTCATGCGAACTTTAGACACTGCTACAGCTCAGACCACTGAACGGATGTACATAAAATTTAGCAGATAGCTAGATCTTGGTCCAGAAAGATTGCTTCTTCTGTTTTGGTGTGAACCCATTGAGTAGTTATGGAGAAATTAAGGCAAAAAAAATTGTAACTATCACGTTGTTGAGGATTCGTGGAGCAGACAAAACTAAAATTGAGATCTGCTTGACTGCCCTCACCTCATCTAAGAAGTGGTGGCAGCCATCTTAGGGCTCGAGGCTCAGTCCTGAGTCTTAAGAATTTTTGTTTTTTAAAAAGACATAAGGAGTTGGGTATGGTAGGGCAAACCTGACCCCTTGGGCCTGTTGGTGGGGTCCCACCTGGGGCCAAAAACCTTTTTTTTAAATGTTCCCCCAAATAGACAGAGCATCCGCAAATCTGCAGCAAGTGTTTTAAAAAATAAGAAGTGAGGTCTCCTGCGCTACGTTTTAAATACCTCCCGGGCTGGACCAGGACCTGGGGGGGATGAAACATTTATTTTTATTGGGGAGGGGGCATGTGGCCCCCAGGCCATTTTCAGCCATGGGGACCCACTCCCCAAAATATCTTTAAGGGGAGGGTGGCTGAGCGGCCACCCTCCTGAGCCTTTAAAAGGTACTTGGGACCCCATCCCCAAGGGCTGCTACTATTAAAAAAAGGGAGAGGTGCTACACAGCCCCTTCCCTGAGCCATTAATGGCCCTGGGGATCCCATCCCTGGGGCCAGCTCACTTTCTGTGTCCTGGGGAGCCCACCCAGGGACACAGCAGTTCCCTGTATGCACCGGTTGTGTTTGCTCCAGTCTGGCAGGAGCATTTTTAAAACCCCCACCAAACGTTAGCAAACACAAAGTCTGCTCCCAAGGGGCGGGAGCTTTAAAAATGTTCCCGCCAGCTGAGATCAGACTTTTGATCTGTTTCCTTGCCCGCACTGATGTGAGCAGGGAAACTGATCAAGATTTTGCTCCCACACGGGGAGGAGCAAAATAAATAGTTGCTCCCTGTGGGCGGAAGCAATGCCGGCTCCCGCAGGATGCGGGGAGCCAGCTGGGCCAGTAGGGGACCCAACATTGTGCATGGTGGGTTCTTTGGGAGAGCACCAGGGCACCTACCTATATTAAATGCAGGCCCCGGAGGATGGGGTCCCTGGGGCCAGAATAGGCTTTAGGAGAGAGACCAAGCAGCCCCACCTCCTCTTAAAAAAACATAGCCCTAGGGGATGGGGTCCCCAGGGCCTTTTTAAAACTCAGTAGGGGTGTCAAATGGCCCTTTAAATAAAAAAGCAGTCCTGGGGAATGGGGTCTGCAGGGCCTAATAAGGCTCAGGGAGGTGGGCCGTGTGGCTCCCCTCCCATTTAAAATACATAGGCACCTAGGGCTTGTAGTATAGGGGCTTAATGAGCCTCAGGGAAAGGAGTCATGAAGCCTCCATCCCCTTTACAAAAAATGGCCCTGAGGGTTGGTGTCCCCAGGGCCGAATAAGGCTCGGGAAAGGAAGCCAGGTGACCCCCCCTCCCCTTCAAAATAGATTAGACCCTGGGGATGGTGTCCCCAAGGCCTGACGAGGCTCTGGGAGAGGGGTCACATGACCCCCCTCCACTTTAAAAAAAACGGGCCTGAGGAATGAGGTCCACAGTGTCTAATAAGAATTGGGGAGGGGAGCCACATGGCCAACTCCCCTTTGAAATATATAGGGCCCTGAGGAATGAGGTCCCCGGGGCTTACAAGGCTCAGGTGGGGGTGCAAGTTAAAGTTGCATTAGGGCAAGAGTTATAGTTACTTGAGATAACTGTAACTATAACTGGGGAATTTCTGTGTTTTTTAGAGTTTACAACATTGCGTTGTTACCGAACATTTCACCTAACTATAACTTTGCCTTACCCTTTGTTTTTTTCAGGGAATATATATATACATATATCAAGCTTCTCCGCTCATTCGATTTCTTTTGTTGAAAAAAGGCGCACACGGACCCAAGGTTGCTGGTGCAATTGTGTTTATTGCTTGACAGGCCTTGATCACATGACGCTACTGCATTGTGGGAACAAACTATTTAAAGTGACTAGTGCTTTCAATGAATGAATGAAGAATTTATAAAGCGCTGGAATCACCTCGGAAGGGGTATCTCCGCACTGACCACAGATAAAAAAACTAGGGGGTAGTGAGAGCGCTCAATTTTTTAAGAGTTCAGTTTTCAATAGTTTCCTGAATTTAAGCAAATTAGGGCACTTGCGTAAGGCGATGGGGAGCGAATTCCAGAGACGTGGGGCAACATAGGCAAAAGATTTGCCCCCAGTTCGAAGTTTGTTAACCAGAGGGACTACTAACAGAGCCTTCCCACCAGAACGCAGAGAGATGTGCTAGGTCGGTAAGGGGCAAGTTTCTCCGACAGATACATAGGCCCGCTATCATTGATAGTTTTATGGACCAGACAGCAGATTTTAAACTTGATTCTGTCACGGATAGGGAGCCAGTGAAGACCTTTTAGTAACGGCCCGAAGGATGCCCTGTAAGGCAGATTATGAGCCAACCGTGCTGCTGTGTTCTGAACTACTTGCAACCTGTTTAGCACCATCTCATTTGCTGCTTCCAAAAGTGCATTGCAGTAGTCCAGATGACTGACTACTAAAGCTTGGAGCAGGGTCTTACGGAAAGATAAAGGTAGAAGATAGAACACTCTCTGAAGGAGCTTCAGCATGAAAAAGCATGTGCCTGAAACGACCGCCACCTGGTCTTTCATGCATAAGGAGAGGTCCAGATATACTCCCAGGTTTTTTGCCTTGGTAGTGGGGATGGGAGCAGGGCCTAATTCTGATGGCCACCAATCAGGAGACCACAGAAGTTGTGCTTTGCCAAACAGGAGAACTTCAGTTTTATTGGCATTCAACTGGAGAAAGTTCTTCGTCATCCAGTCGGAGATAGCACGCATACCCTCTGCAAAAAGCTGTTTTTTTGCCTCTGAATTATTATCAAACGAAAGCAGAAGTGGCGTGTCATCCGCATATGAGAAGGGGACAAAGCCATGGTCTCTGATGATCTTTGCAAGGGCGGCCACGTATATATTAAACAACGTAGGGCTGAGGCATGAGCCCTGTGGAACCCCCTTCCCAAGAGATTTAGCTCCAGAACGAAAGGGACCCAGATTGACGGTTAGGGTGCTCTGCTCTAAGAAGCTGGAGAACCATTGGAAAGCTGTCCCTACTACACCAATTTCCGTCAGTGTTTGCAATAGTCTATGATGAGCTACAGTATCAAAGGCTTTTTTTACAAAGGCTGCGGACAGGTCTAGCAGCACTAATGATACTGCCTTATTATTATCCAGGGAAAGTTTGATAAAATCCGTCACGCATAGCAGGGTGGTTTCGGTCGAGTGTCTAGGTCTAAAACCAGACTGTGAAGGGTCAAGACATGTTTGGGCTTCAATGCATTCCATGAGCTGCGAGTTGACGTTTCCCTCCAAATGTTTGCTCATGAGTGGAAGGAGCGAATTCGGGCGATAGTTAGATAGCTCTGCAGGAGGCCTGTTGGTTTTCTTACAAATCGGGATGATTTGAGCAGATTTCCAAGCCAAAGGCACTTTTCCCTCACACAAGGAGTAGTTGAATAAAGAGCATATTGGAGAGGCGAGATGCCGAGCCAGCAAGGCAAACAATTTGGCTGGCATGATATCTGTAGGGGAACCTGATTTCGCTGCTTTTAACATCTCTTCTACTTTAGAATCCTGCAAGGGGGGAAAGCGAGCTAGCACAACATCATTCTCGCTGGACACTGTGGAAGGGGGAATGAGAGTATCAGAGATACTGGCCTCCCTGGGAAAAAGTCATAGATTTTATCAATTTTTTCCTCAAAAAAATTGGAGATATTGTCAGATAAAATCTGAGAGGCAGGGATAGGATTGGCGCAGGCCGTAGGTGACGTAAATGATTTAAGAATCGTATACAGTTCCTGTGCGAAATTCCCTGCTTCACGTAATTGCACATGGATGTGTCCTTTCCGAGTTAGCTTAATGTTTTTATGGTAAGTGTTTACCGCCGCTTTAAAAATATCTTTCTCTGCCTGTGATCGAGATTTACGAAAAAATTCTTTCCAGCTTTTTACATTTAGATTTCTCTTTACATAATTCTGGGGAGAACCAGACTGCCTGATTTCTCTGGGATTTGGACTGTAGTAGCTTAAGAGGTGCCAAAGTATCTAAGGCAGCCCCTATAGCATGATGGAGTTCATTAAGTTTGCTGTTTATATCTCCGGGCTTGGCAAAAGTAGGTGGTCTGAACTTCTGCAAGAAGTTTTCTTCTGAGATTTTATGCCATTGTTGCATAATCTTCCCGCTAAGCAGGATGTTGGCAACAGTCTGATGCGGGGTATTTATCTGGAAGTTGATAAGAGAGTGGTCTGACCAAATCACTGGTACCGGGGGTGGGAGTGTATATGGGGAGAATTAGTAAGAATAAGATCTAATGTATGCCCTGCTACATTGGTCGGCCCTGAGTTGTTTATTTACAGCCCTAGAGAGGCCATATCAGCCAGGAAAAGGGCGGTGTCAGTGTTCTCATTATTTTCACTGTGTATGTCCTTAAGAGGCCCTGGGGGGCGATATACTAGAGCGCCTTTCCAGCAATCCTGGGGTGAAAGTTCAATACTAAAGAAGCAGATCTCAATTGAATTGTCTAAGGAAGTATCCGTTATCATCAACAATCGCAACACCTCCACCTGCTTTACAGTCCCTATTTAGATGCAGAATTCGATACTCATCTGGAAGGGCTAATGCAATGGCCAGAATGGAGAAAGGTTTAAGCCAAGTTTCTGTTAAGAATCCTACATCGGGGGCCTGGGAGTTCAGTAAATCCCATATTTCAGTACAGTGTTTGGGCAGAGATCTAACATTTATTAAAATAGCTCTCAAACTGATGGTAGAACAAAGAGAGGCCTTTTTGCCAAAGTTATCGGAGATGCCTGTTACTAGTTTCGAGTCATCTGCCGAGACTGGGAGGGGGTATTGTACCTCCTCCAAAGATCTTACTGTAAGACTCTGGTAGTGGCAGTATCTGCAGGAGAACGGCCCCACCAGATTGGCTAAACAAGCATTTGTATGACACCTCTGTGAGGCGCTAGCCCAGTTAACTGACTGAAGTATGCAGTTGAGATCTGTTCGAGTGTAAGTATGACTTGATAGAGAATGGCTGTTCCCAGGGGTCCTGGCTCCTGGCGACGGCAGGGCGCGGACGGGCGCAGATGGGCTTGCCTTTGGCGCGCCAGCGGCGCGTCCGCTGCGCGTCCGCGGGATTCTGTCTATTAAATGGTCAGGCTAAAGGGATTAATCCCTGCCCTGGAGTGCCGTGGCCGGAAGTGGAGTGCCCTAAAATGAGGGAATCCTAAGAACTAGACTGCTCGCACTTTCCACACAATAGGAAGTGCCCCGCGGTGGACCGGAGTGCGAGCAAAAGACTACTGAGCTAGAAAAGAGCAATTTAAAAGGTGAGGATTAAAAAATACACATCAAGTACAGAAGGTACCTTAAAATATAAAAATAGAGCTGCGCGTGGTGTTAGTATTCCAGGTTGCACTAATATCTCTCAGAAGTGTAGGGCAACACGAACCCAGAAACACCCCCTGAGCGTCACATAAAAATACTGCCAACAAAATAAAAACACACTCAGAACAACAGATAGGCGTGCAACTAGCCTCTATGTCCTACCATAGACATTAAGAACAGACTATTGGTGATCTGGTGCTCTGTGGGCATAATGCCCAAAGTAATACATAATACTTCTTCAATCATTGCAATACAATACAATACACATTCCATAATGTTGGAAGCACATAATAAATAAAATTAAAACTGAATGGAACACATACAAAAATCAATGAATTGATAGATTGTGGGAAATACAATTGGATTTTGACTGGGTGCTTTAATGCATTGCCGCAGATCTAGTAAATCTGTTTGAACAATCCCCTGTATTTGTAAACCCATTTATCTTTACTAATGTTTCGCTCAGTTCCTTTAGTGTCAGATGCTGTGACACTTATGGTTCAAGTATTACCTTCTCTGGACTGCAAGTGATCCATTTGAATTGCAAAACGTGCAAAAGTGCTGAAAGCTAAAGTGCCTTGTGAAATTGGTTTGCCTCTCTTTACGACTACTTCAAGTGCATATATGTTGCAGCAGGTTGCAGCAGCGGATCATGATAACTGTCGGACTTAATGTCCTCAATTAACTGTGTTCTCATGAATTGATTAAGTTATGTCTTATCTTCTGGTTTTCCTTCTGATATTGTTTAATTTTATTGATCTTATTGGCGCATAGGTGGCTGGTAGGGACAGTTCAGTATAATGCTGTAGGCTGTAGGACACCCCATACCCTTGTGTATGCTACAGACAGGTGAACAGGTCCTCGCTGTTATTCAAACCCCAAGTTGTTTTTATGTTTAGTTCTAAAATGTACCGGGTCTCCAACCTTCTTAATAAGGCCTCCCTGTTGCCTCCTCGTCTTAAATTGGGAACTGGATCTAAAAGCTAGTATGTAAGTTGTTCCAAATTGTTGCCATGATTTTCTTTGAAATGGTGGGCAACCGGATAGGATGGATCAGAGTTGCTGATCGCCCCTAAGTGTTGTAATTTCCGCTTGTGTGCTTGTAATTTGGTACTGCCCACATAACGTAGTCTGCAGGGACACTCTAATACATACACTGCATATTCTGTTTTGCATGTAAGGAACTTTTTGATTTTGATGGGTTGATCTCTGAACTTGGTTGAGTATGATGTCTTGTTCACCCCAAATTTACATGCATGACCGGTGGTACATTTGTAGAAATCCTTTCTGTGCATAAGCCAGGTCCCTGTCTCTGTTAGTTCTGGACTAATTCTGACTAGCGCATTGCTCATGGAGCTAGCTTTTCTATAGGTGATGGAGGGTGATTGAGGTAGCAGATGCCCAATAATGGGGTCGTTCAGTAATAATGGCCAATTTCACCTGACTATATTTCTCAATAGTTTCTCTTGTTTGTTGTATGTGAGAATTAACCTAGTTTGTTGATCTTCATCCTGTGTCAGTGTGGGTTTCGGACATGTATCACTGTTGATCCTGTCAAATAGGAGCTTAGATTTGTTCTGCGATTGTGTTTTAATGACTGCTGTGTCAATCGTTTTTTCAGAATAGCCCCGTGGCAAAAAGCTCAACTTGCTGTCAAGCTGAGCAACTCTTAGGTCAATGTCATTGCTGCATATTCCTCTGATCCTAAGCATTTTTCCTTACGGAATGCTTTGTATCAAATGCTTGGGATGGAAACTGGCCGTATGTAGTATGGAATTACCTGCCGTTTCCTTGCGATGCAGCTTTGTCTTGATCTTTTTGTCAAGTATACAGACTTGTACATCTAGAAAATTAACTGTTTTGGTACTCAATGTTGCTGTAAAGTTAAGATTGACGTCATTGTTGTTGATTGCCGACACAAAATCAAATGTACTTTGCTCTGGACCTCTCCAAACAACAAAGAGGTCAACTGTATATCTCAACCACAGCATTACATGTTCATTCAATATAACCCCATGGTTCGCCCTAAGGACCAGCTCCTCCCACCAGCCCATGGGCAGACATGCATAGCTGGGGGAGAAGCTGGCCCCCATGGCGACACCACGAACTTGTTGAAAAATTTGATTTTGGAACATAAAGAAATTATTTTCTAGGCAAAATAAAGTCATGTTGATTAATATTCTGCTGTGTTGGTACAGCCAAATCACTCTATTCCCCAAAAAGTACTCAAGGGCTCTGATGACATCCTTATGGTTGATGCTTGTGTAGAGCGATGTGACATTCAATGTCATTAAAAGATAGTTGTCTTGCCATTCAAAGTTGTTGAAAGTCATTGGTGTCTTGGATGTATGAAGGTAATCCCTGAACATGCTCTTGTAAAAAATAATCGATGTACCTTGATGTATTTTCCAACAGGCTTTTACGTGCAGATATTATTGGCCTCCCTGGTGGCTTGGCTGGATTCTTGTGAATTTTTGGTATGAAATAGATTACTGGCATGACAGGAGAGTCATTTTTAAGATATTTGTATTCATCAGAGCTCACGAGTCATGCACTCTTCCATGCTAAACGTTTGGAGTAGAACTCATTACATACTAAACGTGTTGCCTGAACGTTGCTTTTCCTGTGACATTCTCGATCATTTAGCTGATTAAAAGCTTCCTCCAAGTAATCTGTTTTAGGCCAGATGACAATATTGCCTCCTTTATCTGAATTTCGTATAACGATTTGGTTATTTTTTTGTCATTTGTCTATCAACCGACGATACTGGTAATCTTTATTTCTTAGTTTCAAATGAGATCTTTGGATACGATGATTATATTTTTTGACCTGTTCTGTTACTTGTTAGTTAAATATATTGATGAAATCCCTTGGCATGATTGGATGGATTGTAGACTTCGGTCTGAATGATGTGGAGACCGTTGTGGATGCTTTTAACTGTTGTGGAGTCCTTATGATTTGCGTAGGAATTTCACCTGAAGATGTGTAACCTTCATTTTCATTCTGTAGTTCTAGTAAGTCCCTTAACAGATGCATATCTGAAATTAGCAGGTTGGTGGGGTTTGGAGAAGAGATTTCCGCTGATGGAGCATTTGTATTTTCATTTAATTTGTAGACATCCATCCTGGTTTGTGCATAATCAAAACTACTTTCCGGACAAAAGGATAAGCCCAATGTTAACAATTTTTTTTCTGCTTGATGTAGATCAATTTGTGCCAGGTTGATTATAGTCTTACCATCAGATGGTACTTTGTTTATTTGCGTCTCCATCTGTCTGTAATTTGTTTTTTGCTTTTTTCATTGCTGGCTCCCGCCGCTTTTTATTTCTCCTTTGCCTGTTCTGATGTTTGGTGTTCTCGGATGCAATGTTTGTCGTCTGTCTTGACGTAAAAAATCAAGCTCTTCTGCCAAAGACAGTTTTTGCATCTGTTGACCCATTTTTCATCTGGTTGTTTCAGGTTCCGATTCGCTTTCCATGGCAGAACTTAAATCAGATGCTGATATAGTACCTTGTAAATATGTGTTTGCAAGTGGTGGTTGCCTGCTGTTATATTTCGCACCTGATTGAGATGTTTTTAGTTAATCATATTTCCTAGAGAATGTAAATATTTGGCCATTCTCATAGTCAGCCTTGTCGCGTTGGAATTTATAGGTTTTTCTATTTTTGATTTTCTCCTCTTCTTTGCGTAATCTTGCCATCATTTCTTCTCGCATTTTAGTAGACGTGTTTGATACTTTCATCTTATTGATTTCCTCGTCTAAATCATCTATTTGTTTCTGTAGCTTAATTTGGTCAGATTCTGCATATTTTACTAAGATTTGCACCAAATTTCTCGATGATTCTACTTTACATTCCACCCATTCCTTCAACATGTTAGGGTTAGGGTTCTCATAGCCTGGAGCAATCATTATCCTTAAGCCTTGAGGGATTCTTCCCATATCCAAGTATCGTTGCAGGTATTTGTGCTCCCACCATTTGGCTTGCTCGTGCTTCATTAATTTCTCTAATTTTCTAAACATGTCCCTAATATTAGTAGAGCCTCCTCGTGCTGTGCCACTTGGTGCTTGTGGCAATAGGTCCACTGTTGGAGAATTGCTGAACATCTCGTCCGCTGCTGCCTCCCAATCCCGCAGCGTATCGCGGACATATTAGCTAATTGCTATAAACTTCAGGGGTGTCGGAGTCTTTAGACAATATCCACTCCTCACCCTTTGCACACCTCTCAACCTGACTAATACACTCTCTCTACCTTGGTGTTGTCCGTGCTCTCGGGTCCTCCAACTCGGGATACGCCACTCCCCGTAGGCAGGGAAACTGGTGCTGTCAGGGGGCTGCCACAGTGAATCTCCCTGAAAGATACTTCGCTGCTGACTTGCCGCAAATGCCGCAGACTCAAACTTGACTTCTTTCCGCTCAGCCCTTTGCTGAGAAGGGGTTTGTGTAAAACTGAGGAAGCCGTCTCAGTTTAATATATCAAGCTTCTCCGCTCATTCGATTTCTTTTGTTGAAAAAAGACAGACATGGACCCAAGGTTGCTGGTGCAATTGTGTTTATTGCTAAAAATACGCCATACCGCATTTCGGCCTGGACTGGCCTTGATCACATGGCGCTACTGCATTGTGGGAACAAACTATTTAAACTGACTAGTGCTTTCAATCCTACAAGATATATATATATATATATATATATATATACGCACCCTGAAAAAACCAAAGGTTACAGAGACGTTATAGTTAGGAAATAGAATTAGAAAAACCATAGAAATTCACTTAAAAAACCAAAGGTTACAGGGACGTTATAGTTAGGCTCACATTTTAAACGTACCAAACCATTGAAATTCACCTGTTATAGTTAGAGTTATCCCCGGCATGCACGTTTTTTTCGTAAAAAAATGTTACTGCAAATTTTACATAGATATTATCAATGATGTTGTCAAAGATGTCATGAATGGTGTTATTTGTGGTAATTAGCAGTGCATCGCGAGGGCGAGAGTTATAGTTACCTTAGGGCACGAGTTATCGTTATTTGAGATAAATATAACTATAACAGGTACATTTCTATGGTTTTGTACTTTTAAAATGTGAGCCTAAATATAATGTTCCTGTAACCTTTGGTTTTTTGAGTGAATTGTCATGGTTTTTTAAAATTTGATTTCCTCTGGCCAGTCCCTGTGGCCAACCCTCTATAATCTTCTGCTGGCAAATTAGTAAATTCTACCTCGTTATGTAAGTGTAGTCAGGGCCCCTGGAATTATGCGGCAGGAGACAGACAAATTATGTGGCAGGGTTGAGTAAATTATGAGGCAAGAAAAGGCAAAATAAGAGGCATAATGCAGCAGATTTGTAGTAGTATTACTTAATTATGAATTATTCAATCATTTTTTCACTTTGTAACACTGTTTGGGCATTGGCTGCACCTCATTAGTACCATATTAATAACCAAATAAACAATAAGCAATAAAAAGGTGACAAGTTCTGCTTTGCAATGGGCCTTTCACTGCGCAGCACACATGTTTCTGCATTTTAAGTAAATTTGTAACCGGTTGAGCCAGATTTTTTTTTTAATCTGCTGATTATACAGCAGATGATGGATTATGTGACAAATGCAGCAAATCTATATTTATGTCGCCGTTTGGGACCATTGGGGGAGCCTCAAGGCCCCCACGGTCCTATCCAGCTCTTGACTCCTGTGGGGGCTGGCATTTCTCTGACAGACAGGTGGATGCTGAAAGGCACCTCCATGTTTATCAGAACAATGTTTTTAGCTGTTTCCCTGCACACATATTTGCATGCAAGGAAACAGACGAACACTCTGCTTTCTGCAAGCAGGAGCTGTTTGACAGCTCCCACTTGCAGAAGACAGAGTTATGTTTGCTTTTGCTTGGTGGGAGCTGAGGAAAAGCAAACAGCTACCTCCTGTGAGTGGGTACCTCGGGAGGTAGCAGGAGCTGGCCCTGGGGGGTGGCAGTTCCCAGGGCCATTCATGGCTCCACGAGGGGGACCGAGTGGCCCTCCTCCATTGTAGAATTTAGCCCCGGGGAGGTGATGGTCCTCGGGCTGGGGATCAATGACAGACCCCCTGCATTAATTTATTTCAGCCCCGGGGAGGGTCCCCGGGGCTGTGGTGGGACGTGCAGACCCCCCTGTATTATTTTACTATAATTTGCACTGGGGTGGTGGTCCCTGGGGTGCAGACGAGCACAGTGAGCCTACTCACATACATATTTTAGAGTGCCCCAGGGAGGAAGCAGTCCACGGGCCTGCGGGGGGCGTGAGGGCCCCCACATCATTTTACTGTGATTGTCCCCAGGGAGGTGGCAGCCCCTGGTGCACGGGAGGGCCCAGTGGGCCTGCCCACATACATATTTTAGAGTGCCCTAGGGATGTGGCGGTCCCTGGGCTGCAGGGAGGCAACATTGGCACCCAGATTATTTTACAGTCATTTGCCCCAGGGAGTGGCAGTCCCTGGGGATGCAGGGGACCGCGCTGGCCCTCTCTCATTATTTTACTGTGATTTGCCCTGGGGAGGCAGCGGTTCCCCGGCCGTGGGTGAGCCCAGTGGGCCTGCCCGCATACAGATTTTAGACTGCCCCGGTGAGCCCCCTGAATTTATTTATACACATTTGCCCCAATCCTTATGGAAAATTGCATGGGGAAAATGTGTTTTGGGACTCCCTCTTTTTCTCAGCCTGCACTTGATGAATCACCCCGAAACTTCAAATGCAGCAGCTGAAGTAGCACCATAATAGTTTGTAAAATTTCACGAGGATTCTTTAAACCGCTCCACAGTTATTGGCAAAAGAAAATACGCTCTTCCCATGGAAACTAGGTCCTAAATATAACTACCTATGGGTTCTAACTGGCTTAAGAAAGCTGCTCCCGTCGATGTCAGTGCCAATGATGGCTTGGGCCCCATCATAAATCCAAAGAAAATCCCAGTCCTGTGGGGAAAAAGGAAAGCGGCACACCTAGGGGGATATTCACAAGGACTTATCTCCGAGTTATCGCCAACTTAACGCAACAAAAGTGGTGACAGACTTAACACCCCATTCACAAGCGGTTGCAAACTGCAGACAACGCAAGTATTCCCGCGATAACCGCCTCAACATTTACCTCCACGGGTGACACCACCAACTAACCCTAATGAGATGCAGAGTAGGCGTTCCCGTGCAAAAACACACGAAAACACCACTACACCATTTTCACAACGAACTGCCAGATCTGCGATGCGAACCAAAAACAGGCGATAAGCAGCGGTAGCAGCAGGGAATTAACACCTGCCTTTCGCTGGTGTTGAACAGTACGACTACCTGCAGCATGAAAGGGAGCCCAGGCCAGAGCCACATCTGAAGACCCACAGATGCCGTGGAGACAATGATCATGCAGCTCGGAGACCCATGAGGGCCACAACACCCACTGCCACCGCCCCCAGGCCCGCCACCACCCCCAGAACCCACCTCAGGCCCCCCCCCGGACAAACACATACTGTGCACGACACAAGAGCCACAAAAAGCGCATGATGTCGCACAATGACAAACAGAAACACACATGTTGAGACAGAAGAACAAGAAACAGTCACTCATCATTGAAGTAACAACCAAAAACTTTATTGAAATACAACACAAAACACCAATGCGGAAGACTCCTGTCGGGTCCGTCCGGGACAATCATGATGTCACAGCCTGGAAAATAAAGCACAAAATCAGAACGTGTGTCATGCGCACATCAAAAGAGTGAGACACAGAGAAACAGAGAAGGAAAGAAAGGCAGAGAGAGAAAGAGAGAGAAAGAGAGAGAGAAAGAAAGAAAGGGAGAGGGAGAGAGGGAGAGAAGGAAAGAGAGGGAGAGAGAGAGAGAGAGAAGGAAAGGAAGGGAGAGGGAGAGAGGGAGAGGGAGAAGGAAAGGAAGGGAGAGAGGGAGAGGGAGAGAGAAGGAAAGGAAGGGAGAGTGAAAGTGAAATGAAGAGAGAGAAAGAGAGAGAGAGAGAAGGAAGGACACTGCCGCCCCCGCGCACCCAGGCACCACTGCTCACCTGCTGCCACCGGTGTGCCTACAAACAAGTGCCGGGATACACTGCAAGCCACCAGGTCTGCAACCTGTAACCGAGGCAAGAGTCAGTCATGTCAGGTCCACCCCACTGCACACGGCAACAACGCCTGTCCGCCCCTGCGCACACATGCAGCCGCACCCTAGCCCCTTCCGCCATCCAGCGCTGGCTGTCCGCCCTTGCGCACCCCGGCCCCAATGCTCACCTTTCGCCGACGGTGTGTCCACCAGTGGGCACACCACGTGCCCGTGCAAGCTCCAGACCCCGGTCCCGCCACCATGGCATGCTCCACATCATGTGGACCCGCACCGCGGCCCAGCAGGTCCCACACATGACGCTGAGTCCTGAGGCATCAATGGCAGAGACCACATCACTGCACACGTCATCATCGCAGGCTGCACACCCGCTCAGCAATTTCGGTGCCACTAACCCTGTTCAACCCCAGTCAGCGCCACGTGGTGGTAGGCCCGTGACGGCTGCAAGGCTTTGGGTGCCACTAACCCTGTGCAACCCCAGTCAGCGCCACGTGGTGGTAGGCCCTTGACGGCCGCAAGGCTTCGGGTGCCACTAACCCTGTGGAACGCCAGTCAGCGCCACGTGGTGGTGGGCCCGTGCGGCCACAAGGCCTCGGGTGCCACTAACCCTGTGCGCAACAACTCATGGGCCCTTCATGATTGAGCCCCGTGGTACGTCCGTCATCCAGTCACCTCCGGCAGTGGGGAATGTGACGTTGCCGGCCCCTCATATACTCGGGGTCACATGGCCTGTGACGCCTGCGCCAGATGGGTGTGGTGTGTGTGCAAACCTGCCCTCAAGGAGTGGCCGCGACATGCTGACAACTAGACCAGCGACCTGCAGACCACTAGCGTGTAAACCTGTGACATGTGGTTATGTGGCCCCCCCTCGGAGCGTAAGCGGAGTGGTCTGGCCTGGCGTACGCCGGACCAGCGCAGGGCTTGCAACAACGACTCGGGCTGTGGGCGTGGTGCAGTCCATGTCCGGACAAGGAAGTGACTAATGCGTGTGTCCCTGTTGTGGTGTCTACGGCACCCGCAACGCAATCGGCAACGTAGCACACTGTGACTGGAATCCCACTAGATGAGCATCATTGACGTTAGGGGGAATCACTGACCCTACATTCATCCACACATTCATACTTAAATGATGAAAGACATGACACAGCAGTGCATTCCTGAATGTTTATTGCACATCCAGTGGAGTTCAGCAGCTGGAGCAGTACAGGGCCATGCCAACCCCACTTCACAATATGGGCCCGTGGAGGGCTAGCCAGAGTCCATCGGGGGAATGACAAGGACAGAGGATGAGGAAGAGTACAGTCCGCAGTCTGGTCGCCGTGTCATTGGTCACCAAACAGGATATGGAAGTCCATGTCGTGGTCCAAGGTGAGTGCCGCAGAGTGTATCGGGGGTCAGTGGGAGGTCATGGGGCCATGTGCGGCACCAAGGAGCAGCAGGTCAGGTGGCAGAAATGAATGCTAGTGCCTCCTTCTGATCCCAAATCCAGCCACGTCCTCGTCCTCGGATGTGTGCCCTGCCCCACCTCTGGGTGGTGCTGTTCCGGCTGCAGCACTGTGTGGCAGTGACACATCAGGTGCTGGAGGTGGAATGTCTGCCGCACTGTGAGGCACGGACACACCAGGGGGCGGAGATGTGGATGGTGTAGGGGCAGCAGCATTCATCCACGCCACGCCTTGTGGCAGCAATGCCATGATGAGGACATGTAGGGCATGGTAGATCCCAGCTACATTTCGCTGATGTGCAGCGGTGGCTGCCATCCTTTCTGCCTCCATCCGCACCATGTCCTCCATGAGCCTCCGCATGTGTGCCATCTCATGGCTGAGATCGCTGGAGCCACTCTGAGCGGACAGGTGTTCTTGTCTCCGAGTCTTGACTCCAGCGATATCATCGTTGGAGACCATGGAGCAGCGTGTGGGTGTCCGTTAGGGACTGGAGGTGGTGCCTGATGGGACTCAGACACCCATGGATGGCATCCAGTTTGGTAGCCATGAGGTCGAACCCCACCCGCACCTGCTCAGCCATCTCCCTCTGGACCTCCAACACACGGCGTTGGAAGGCCATGTGTTTTTCGGGGGGGTCTTGGGAGACAGCCGGTTTTGTGGGTGCCTCCTGCTGGGTGGTTTGTGGAGTGGGTGGGGTCTCCTCGATGCAGCGGGGCTGCCCTGGTACTGGAGGTGATTTGCGGATGAGTTCCATGATGTCTTGGAGGGCTTGGGTGTCGATGCTGGTGGTGTCCTCCTCGTCATCAGTGAAGAGTGGCTGGGACTGCTCTGCAGGTGGCGTTGACAGTGCCCCTGCAATGTGAAGGGGAGATGCTGTGTTACAATGTGTCCTCATGTATGTGGCCGCATGGTACATGTTGACATTCAGACAGCATGGCAATGTACATTGTGACAGTGTGCAGATCAGGGCCATGATCCAGAGTGATTGTGGGTGTGCACTGTGCTCTGCTTGATTGTGCATGTGTGCCATTGTGGCCATCTCCCCCCATCCCCCCAGTACCTGGTGGTTACTCACCCTGTTGCTGTGGTGTTGTGTCATGTCGAGAGCAGTGTCCGGTCCCCCAACTCCTGCCACGGTCTCCACACTGATGACTGTCGACACCAGCTCCTCCATGTCATCCAGCTCCAGCTGTGGCGCTGGGCTCCCACCTCCAGTCTGCATTGCTGCCTTCTGGTTGCCCTGCGAGTTTATCCTTGGTCTTGCGCTTGATGTCATTCCATCGCCTCTTGACCTCGTCCATTGTCCTCTTGTGCTCTCCGACGGCATTCACCTTGTCCACGATGGACCGCCATAATCCATTTTTGGTGCCCAATTACATATTGGAGGCGACGAACAGTTGTTGATGGTGTTCTATCACCTCCGTGACCAGGATCCTATTCTCCTGCGGACTGAACTTTGTCTTCCTCTTCTTCTTGTCCTTGCCCTTCACTGTCACCGTGGTCCCGGGCTGGTCGTCCGGGGTACTTGTGGGGTTGCGCTCGTCCTCTGCGCCTGCTCCGGCTGCCTCCATGGTGCTTCGGTGTTGGTCATTTTGTGTTTGTGTGTTTTTCTCCTTTTGTAGTGATTTTCCCACCTGCCGTGTGTGTATGGCAGGCCTGGCGCTGCTTATCGCTGATTTCCTCATCGCGAATGGGCTCATCGCACGTTTTTTGGTGTTGGGGTTTGTGTTTTTATCGCCGTCGCTGTGGTTGTATCGCGGACATTGTCCGCGGTTTCAGGAGACTATCGCATGGTACCACCGTGTTGTGAATTCCACGTTAACACTGGGTTATTTTCCCGCGATGGACTGCGATGTGTAAAGTTGCGTTAACATTTTTTGGAGTTGTTTAGCACACGTTCTTGTGAATATACCCCCAAGTTTCTGCATAATGGTTTATTTGTGCACAAGAACACAACGCGTTTCGGCTAACCGGTAGTCTTTGTCAAGGTTTAACTTGCTGTGCCACTTTCCTTTTTCCCCCACCGGGACGTTATATATATATTACCTACTGGCGGTCTCCAGTAGGTAGTTATAGTTAGGACCTAGTTTCCATAGGAAAAGCATTTTTTGATTTGCCAATATCTTTGGCGCCGTTTGTCGAATCTTCGTGAAATTTTCAAAACTAATAGGGCGCTCTGTTCAGCTCCTGTCTCGAAGGTTTTGGGGTGATTCATCAAGCAGGGGCTGAGAAAAAAGGGGGTCCCAATACGTGTTTTCTCCATGTTAATTTCCATAGGAAACTTTTGTCACGGATACAGCCCGAACTGATGAACGGAATTACACCAAATATGGCAGAGAGGTAGCTCTTTGTCCAGAGTGCACTCTTTGCTTTAAATGGTGTAAATCCATTCAGTAGTTTCTGAGAAATTCAAAAATAAAAAAATATTGATATCTGGTGACCGCGGTGGATCCGCGAACCCTCCTGAGCACAAGCTGACTTCTGATTGGCTGCCAACACTTCAAACCAGGAAGTGTTGGCAGCCATCTTGTGACTCGGTAGAACCGAGTCACAAGAAAACAGGTTAAAAATGAAGAAAAGGGGGCAGGGTAGAAACACACTGATCCCCTAGGCGTGCTAAGGGGGTCCCACAGGGACCACCAGGGCCCAATAAAGCATTTTTTTTTAAAACCAATCGGCGGGATTCGCGCTGGGTACGCAAATCCAAAAACAACAATTGATGGACAGAATGCAGAACAATGTCGTACATTCACCCCAGTACAGAGATCTGGGCCTAAATCCATCGTTTTTTTGCTCACCATGCCATTCCAGTTTGGACCCAGCCATATGCAAATCAGTCTTGACCCTGTACCCAATGGGAACAGTCCAGCCCGAACTGCCAGGCCAAGTCCTCCCTGGACTGGAAACAAGCATCCTAGGACCGGTTTCGGGCTTTCAGCCCTCATCAGCCAGGATATCTTGACTCCAGTGGCATGGAGAGCACGGGACCCACGTCTGGGCATACCTGTCCCACTCGGGGTGACAAATGCAAAAACAACAATTGATGGACAGAATGCAGAACAATGTCGTACATTCACCCCAGTACAGAGATCTGGGCCTAAATCCATCGTTTTTGCTCACCATGCCATTCCAGTTTGGACCCAGCCATATGCAAATCAGTCTTGACCCTGCACCCAATGGGAACAGTCCAGCCCGAACTGCCAGGCCAAGTCCTCCCTGGACTGGAAACAAGCATCCTAGGACCGGTTTCGGGCTTTCAGCCCTCATCAGCCAGGATATCTTGACTCCAGTGGCATGGAGAGCACGGGACCCACATCTGGGCATACCCGTCCCACTCGGGGTGACAAATGCAAAAACAACAATTGATGGACAGAATGCAGAACAATGTCGTCCATCATCCCCTTTTGTATCGCTTTGGTCGCCCTAAGTTGGCGGGGGTATGCCCAGACGTGGGTCCCTTGCTCACTTTGCCACTGGATTCAAGCAAGCCTGGCTGATGACGGCTGAAATGCCAGAAACCGGTCCTAGGATGCTTGTTTCCGGTCCAGGGAAGACATGGCTTGGCAGTTCGGGCTGGACTGTTCCCATGAGGCACAGGGTCAGACTGATTGCATATGGCCATGTCTGAACTGGGGTGGTGGAGTGAGCTAAAGAATGATGATGGATTAAACCCAGATCAGTTGACTGGGGGTGAGTGTTTGATTGGCTCAAACGTTCCGTCCATCATCCCCTTTTGTATCGCTTTGGTCGCCCTAAGTTGGCGGGGGTATGCCCAGACGTGGGTCCCTTGCTCACTTTGCCACTGGATTCAAGCAAGCCTGGCTGATGACGGCTGAAATGCCAGAAACCGGTCCTAGGATGCTTGTTTCCGGTCCAGGGAAGACATGGCTTGGCAGTTCGGGCTGGACTGTTCCCATGAGGCACAGAGTCAGACTGATTTGCATATGGCCATGTCTGAACTGGGGTGGTGGAGTGAGCTAAGAATGATGATGGATTAAACCCAGATCAGTTGACTGGGGGTGAGTGTTTGATTGGCTCAAACGTTCCGTCCATCATCCCCTTTAGTATCGCTTTGGTCGCCCTAAGTTGGCGGGGGTATGCCCAGACGTGGGTCCCTTGCTCACTTTGCCACTGGATTCAAGCAAGCCTGGCTGATGACGGCTGAAATGCCAGAAACCGGTCCTAGGATGCTTGTTTCCGGTCCAGGGAAGACATGGCTTGGCAGTTCGGGCTGGACTGTTCCCATGAGGCACAGGGTCAGACTGATTTGCATATGGCCATGTCTGAACTGGGAGTGGTGGAGTGAGCTAAAGAATGATGATGGATTAAACCCAGATCAGTTGACTGGGGGTGAGTGTTTGATTGGCTCAAGCGTTCCGTCCATCATCCCCTTTTGTATCGCTTTGGTCGCCCTAAGTTGGCGGGGGTATGCCCAGACGTGGGTCCCTTGCTCACTTTGCCACTGGATTCAAGCAAGCCTGGCTGATGACGGCTGAAATGCCAGAAACCGGTCCTAGGATGCTTGTTTCCGGTCCAGGGAAGACATGGCTTGGCAGTTCGGGCTGGACTGTTCCCATGAGGCACAGGGTCAGACTGATTTGCATATGGCCATGTCTGAACTGGGGTGGTGGAGTGAGCTAAAGAATGATGATGGATTAAACCCAGATCAGTTGACTGGGGGTGAGTGTTTGATTGGCTCAAACGTTCCGTCCATCATCCCCTTTTGTATCGCTTTGGTCGCCCTAAGTTGGCGGGGTATGCCCAGACGTGGGTCCCTTGCTCACTTTGCCACTGGATTCAAGCAAGCCTGGCTGATGACGGCTGAAATGCCAGAAACCGGTCCTAGGATGCTTGTTTTCGGTCCAGGGAAGACATGGCTTGGCAGTTCGGGCTGGACTGTTCCCATGAGGCACAGGGTCAGACTGATTTGCATATGGCCATGTCTGAACTGGGGTGGTGGAGTGAGCTAAAGAATGATGATGGATTAAACCCAGATCAGTTGACTGGGGGTGAGTGTTTGATTGGCTCAAACGTTCCGTCCATCATCCCCTTTTGTACATTCACCCCAGTACAGAGATCTGGGCCTAAATCCATCGTTTTTTGCTCACCATGCCATTCCAGTTTGGACCCAGCCATATGCAAATCAGTCTTGACCCTGCACCCAATGGGAACAGTCCAGCCCGAACTGCCAGGCCAAGTCCTCCCTGGACTGGAAACAAGCATCCTAGGACCGGTTTCGGGCTTTCAGCCCTCATCAGCCAGGATATCTTGACTCCAGTGGCATGGAGAGCACGGGACCCACGTCTGGGCATACCCGTCCCACTCGGGGTGACAAATGCAAAAACAACAATTGATGGACAGAATGCAGAACAATGTCGTACATTCACCCCAGTACAGAGATCTGGGCCTAAATCCATCGTTTTTGCTCACCATGCCATTCCAGTTTGGACCCAGCCATATGCAAATCAGTCTTGACCCTGCACCCAATGGGAACAGTCCAGCCCGAACTGCCAGGCCAAGTCCTCCCTGGACTGGAAACAAGCATCCTAGGACCGGTTTCGGGCTTTCAGCCCTCATCAGCCAGGATATCTTGACTCCAGTGGCATGGAGAGCACGGGACCCACATCTGGGCATACCCGTCCCACTCGGGGTGACAAATGCAAAAACAACAATTGATGGACAGAATGCAGAACAATGTCGTACATTCACCCCAGTACAGAGATCTGGGCCTAAATCCATCGTTTTTTTGCTCACCATGCCATTCCAGCTTGGACCCAGCCATATGCAAATCAGTCTTGACCCTGCACCCAATGGGAACAGTCCAGCCCGAACTGCCAGGCCAAGTCCTCCCTGGACTGGAAACAAGCATCCTAGGACCGGTTTCGGGCTTTCAGCCCTCATCAGCCAGGATATCTTGACTCCAGTGGCATGGAGAGCACGGGACCCACGTCTGGGCATACCCGTCCCACTCGGGGTGACAAATGCAAAAACAACAATTGATGGACAGAATGCAGAACAATGTCGTACATTCACCCCAGTACAGAGATCTGGGCCTAAATCCATTGTTTTTTTGCTCACCATGCCATTCCAGTTTGGACCCAGCCATATGCAAATCAGTCTTGACCCTGCACCCAATGGGAACAGTCCAGCCCGAACTGCCAGGCCAAGTCCTCCCTGGACTGGAAATAAGCATCCTAGGACCGGTTTCGGGCTTTCAGCCCTCATCAGCCAGGATATCTTGACTCCAGTGGCATGGAGAGCACGGGACCACGTCTGGGCATACCCGTCCCACTCGGGGTGACAAATGTAAAAACAACAATTGATGGACAGAATGCAGAACAATGTCGTACATTCACCCCAGTACAGAGATCTGGGCCTAAATCCATCGTTTTTTTGCTCACCATGCCATTCCAGTTTGGACCCAGTCATATGCAAATCAGTCATGACCCTGAACCCAATGGGAACAGTCCAGCCCGAACTGCCAGGCCAAGTCCTCCCTGGACTGGAAACAAGCATCCTAGGACCGGTTTCTGGCTTTCAGCCCTCATCAGCCAGGATATCTTGACTCCAGTGGCATGGAGAGCACGGGACCCACGTCTGGGCATACCCGTCCCACTCGGGGTGACAAATGCAAAAACAACAATTGATGGACAGAATGCAGAACAATGTCGTACATTCACCCCAGTACAGAGATGTGGGCCTAAATCCATTGTTTTTTTGCTCACCATGCCATTCCAGTTTGGACCCAGCCATATGCAAATCAGTCTTGACCCTGCACCCAATGGGAACAGTCCAGCTCGAACTGCCAGGCCAAGTCCTCCCTGGACTGGAAACAAGCATCCTAGGACCGGTTTCGGGCTTTCAGCCCTCATCAGCCAGGATATCTTGACTCCAGTGGCATGGAGAGCACGGGACCCACGTCTGGGCATACCCGTCCCACTCGGGGTGACAAATGCAAAAACAACAATTGATGGACAGAATGCAGAACAATGTCGTACATTCACCCCAGTACAGAGATCTGGGCCTAAATCCATCGTTTTTTTGCTCACCATGCCATTCCAGTTTGGACCCAGCCATATGCAAATCAGTCTTGACCCTGCACCCAATGGGAACAGTCCAGCCCGAACTGCCAGGCCAAGTCCTCCCTGGACTGGAAACAAGCATCCTAGGACCGGTTTCGGGCTTTCAGCCCTCATCAGCCAGGATATCTTGACTCCAGTGGCATGGAGAGCACGGGACCCACGTCTGGGCATACCCGTCCCACTCGGGGTGATAATGCAAAAACAACAATTGATGGACAGAATGCAGAACAAAGTCCAGCCGAACTTTAAAAAAAAAACAAAGCGCAGGCTCCCACGCTTCATTTTCTAGAAGCCCCCGGGCGGGCCAGGTCCCAGGGGCAATGCAAAATTATCATGCGGGGGCCCGCGAGGGCCCCGCAGCCCAGGGGACCACCACCTCCCTGGGGCTTTACATTAAAAAATGCATGGGGGCACCTCCCTGGGACACAACTTAAATTACGTGTTTGGGGGCCTCACGGGCCCCCCAAGCGCCAGGGACTGCCAACTCCCCGGGGCTTCAATTTGAATAAACAAGTGTGGGGGGGCTCCTGCCCCCCACACTGCCCCGGGGACCACCACCTCCCCGGGGCACACTGAAATTAAGGGCGGGGGGCTTCACGGGCCCCCCCAAGCCCAGGAGACCGCCTCCTCCCGGGGCTCCAAAACAATTAAAGAAGTGTGGGGGGGCTCCTGCCCCCCCCACTGCCCCAGGGACCACCACCTCACCGGGGCACTAATTATGCTAATGCGGGGATCCATTGCGGACCCCGGCCCCCGGGACCACCACCTCCCCGGGGCTACATACATGTTGGGAGGGGGGCTGCGTGGCCCCCTCCTGGAGCCCTCCAATGCCCTGGGGACCGCCTCCCCCCAGGGGCAGCTCCAGCAATGTCCCGGGGTGCTCACCCCCGGGACATTGCAGTTTGCAATGACAGGGCGGGAGTACTGCTCCCGCCCTGTCATTGCAAACACTGCTTCGCTTCATGGAAGCGAGAGCAGGAAACCTGTTCTCGCTTCATGGAAGCGAAGCAGAATTGCTTTTGGACAAGGGGAGCTGCATGTCAGCAGCTCCCCTTGTCCAAAAGCAATGCCGGCTCCCACAAGAGGCACGGAGCCAGCAGGAACCGTGGGGGAATTGGGGCTCCCCCGCGGTCCCCAAAGTTGAGACCACGCCCCGGGGGATGGGGTCCCCGGGGCCAAAAGTGGCCCAGGAAAGGGGGGCCACGCGGCCCCCCTCCCGTAGTAATAATTAAAAAAAATAATAAACAAGGCAAGGCTATGGGGGACGGAGTTCCCGGGGCAAAAGTGGCCCAGGGAAGGGGGGCCACGTGCCCCCCTCCTGTATAAATAATAAAAGAATAAAAATAAACAAGGCCAGGCCCCGGGGGATGGGGTCCCCAGGGCCAAAAGTGGCCCCCTTCCTGTTTTTAAAGTTTTTTTTTTAAATGGGTCAGGCCCTGGGGGATGAGGTCCCCAGGGCCCACAAAATATTAAGAGCTGTGTGGCCCCCCTTCTAACAAAAATAAAAAAAAGCAGAAGCCGGCATCTCGCCAGAGGCCCCGCCCCCTCCCTGCACCACTGTGCAAACGCGCCTCCTGGCGCGTTCTGGATTGGGGGACTAAGTTCCCTTGAATCCTGAGGGTCCCTGGGGGCCAACTAGCCCACCAGGTACCTCCAGTAAGCCCCACACAGTGGGATTGCTGAGAGGTGGTCCGAGGCCAAGCCCCTTTTTACACGACTCTGCAAATGCGCCTCTTGGCGCACTGCTGGTGGGGCGATGAGGTCCACATGTGTCCTGAGGACCTCAGGATAAAGTGGACTTCATCCCCCGAGCAGCAGTGCGCAAGGAGGCACGTTTTCAGAGTGGTGTACAAAGGGTGCCTGGCCTCGGACCACTCTCAGCAATCCAGCTGTGTGGGGCTTACTGGAGGTACCAGGTGGGCTAGTTGGGCCCCAGGGACTCTCAGGTTTCAAGGAGACTTAAAATCCATCAACAAAGAACGTGCCAGGAGGTGCGTTTGCAGAGTGGTGGAGAAAGGGGGCATGGCCTGTGTCCACCTGTCAGCAATACCACTATCTGGGGCATACTGGAGGTATCAGGTAGGCTAGTTGGCCCCTAAGGACCCCCAGCAGTGAAGGGGACTTTAATCCCCATCCAAGTGCGTGCCGGGGAGCACATTTGCAGACTGTTGGTCAAAGGGGGCGAGGCCTGCTATGAGTACTTACCAATGCTGCTGTGCAGGAATTACTGGAGGTAATAGGAGGGGTAGTCGGACCCCAAGGTTGTCCTTGGGGGCCAACTACCCCTCCTGTTACCTCCAGTAAGTCCCACACAGTGGGATTGCTAAGAGGTCTTCGGAGGCCACACACCCCCTTTCTCCACCACTCTGCAAACGCGCCTCCTGGCACACTACGGGTTGGGGAGGAAGTCCACTTTACTCCTGAGCGACTTTGGGGGCCAAGAAGCCCTCCTGGTACCTCCTGTAAGCCCTACACAGCGGAATTCCTGAGCGCTGGTTGGAGGCCCAGCCCCCTTTCTCCACCACTCAGCAAACGCGACTATCAGTTAAAGAAGCATTTGTAATGTAATAGGTCTCGCATTTGCAAGTGTTAGAGCTACTGGCGTTGTAAATGTAAAAGTATTTTTACTAATGTTTTTTAGGAGTGGAGTGGATGTAGGTTGTGTGTAGTGGAATTATGTGGTATGTTGTGTAGTGCAATTATGTTGCTAGAAAGTATGTGGTATTTAGTGTATAGGAATTATGTAGAGTGGTATTATGTGTTATGGAGAGTAATTATGTGGTATGGTAGTCTGTGTTGTGAAGTGGTAACCTCAAGTTTAGTCTTCCTCGTTTCCATAGAAGCTAAACTATAAACTCAATGAGACAAAAAAGAAGGAACCACTGAAGAGCACTTCTGGACCTAGTCAGAGGTATAAGCAGGGCCACTGGAATTATGCGAATGTTTGATTGCACCGCCTGTCGCACAATTATACATTTTCCACATTTGCCACATAATCCATCATCTACTGCATAATCTGCAGATTTGAACAAAAAAACTCTTGTCTCTAGCTCAAACTGCTCAAACGTTACCAAAATTGCAGCGACATGTGTTACAGCGTGGTGAAAGGCCCTTTGCAAACCTAGAATGGTCACCTTTTACTTATTGCTAATTGTGGGTGTTAAATTGGTACTACTGGTGTGCAAACCACGCTTGCTTCTTTCTGCGCCTCTCTTGCCTTTTACTGCATTTCTGTTGCTTCTTTCTGCACCTTTCTTTCTTTTTCTGCACTTCTCTTGCCTCTTTCTGCACATCTCTTCCACTTTCTGCACCTCTGTTGCCTCTTTCTGTACCTCTGTTACCTCTTTCTGCACCTCACTTGCTTCTTTCTGCACCCCTCTTGCCTCTTTCTGCACCCTTCTTCCCTCTTTCTGCACCTCTCTTGCCTCTTTTTGTGTCCCTCCTGCCTGTTTCTGCACCTCTTGTGCCTCTTTCTGCACTTCTCTTGCCTCTTTCTACACCTCTGTTGCTTCTTTCTGCAACTCGCTTGCCTCTTTTTGCACTTCTCTTGCCTCCTTCTGTACCTCTGTTGCTTCTTTCTGCACGTCTGTTGCTTCTTTCTGTACCTCTCTTGCCTCTTCTGCACCTCTCTTGCCTCTTTCTGCACCTCACTTGCCTCTTTCTACACTTCTCTTGCTTCTTTCTACACCTCTGTTGCTTCTTTCAGCAATTCTCTTTCCTCTTTCTGCATTTCTCTTGCCTGTTTCTCCACCTCTCTTGCCTCTTTCTGTACCTCTCTTATCTCTTTCTGTACCTCACTTGCTTCTTTCTGCACCCCTCTTGCCTCTTTCTGCATCCCTCTTGCCTCTTTCTGCACCACTCTTTGCTCTTTCTGTACCTCTCTTGCCTCTTTCTGCACCCCGTTCCCTCTTTCTGCACGTCTCCTGCCTGTTTCTGCACCTCCCTTGCCTCTTCCTGCACTTCTCTTGCCTCTTTCTGCACCTCTGTTGCTTCTTTCTGCACTTCTTTTGCTTCTTTCTGCACCTCTCTTACTTCTTTATGCACCCCTCTTACCTCTTTCTGCACCCTTATTCTCTCTTTCTGCACCTCTCTTGCCTCTTTCTGCACCTCTCTTGCCTTTTTCTGCAGTTCTCTTACCTCTTTCTGCACCTCTTTTGCTTCTTTCTGCACTTCTCTTGCCTCATTTTGCACCCCTCTTGCCTCTTTCTGCACCTCGGTTGGTTCTTTCTGCACTGATCTTGCTTCTTTCTGCACCTCTTTTGCAAATTTCTGTACCCCTCTTGCGTCTTTCTGCACCCCTCTTGCGTCTTTCTGCACCCCTCTTCCCTCTTTCTGCACCTCTCTTGCCTCTGTCTGCACCACTGTTCCCTCTTTCTGCACCTCTTTTGCCTGTTTCTGCAACTCTCTTGCCTCTTTCTGCAATTCTCTTGCCTCCTTCTTCACCTCTGTTGCTTCTATCTGCACCTCTCTTGCCTCTTTCTGCATCCCTCTTGCCTCTTTCTGCACTCCTGTTTCTTCATTCTGTACTTATCTTGCTTCTTTTAGCACCTCCCTTGCTTCTCTCTGTAACCCTCTTGCCTCTTTCTGCACCCTTCTTCCCTCTTTCTGCAACTCTCTTGCCTCTTTCTGAACCCCTGTTCCCTTTTTCTGCACCTCTCTTGCCTGTTTCTGCAACTCTATTGCCTCTTTCTGCTGTTCTCTTGCCTCCTACTGCACCTCTGTTGCTTCTTTCTGCACTTCTCTTGCCTCTTTCTGCACCCCTCGTGTCTGTTTGCGCTCCTCTGTTGGTTCTTTCTGCATTGCTCTTGCTTCTTTCTGGACCTCTTTTGCAAATCTCTGTACCCTTTTTGCCTCCTTCTGCACCCCTCTTGCCCCCTTCTGCACCTCTGTTGGTTCTTTCTGCACTGCTCTTGCTTCTTTCTGCACCTCTTTTGCCTGTTTCTGTAACTCTCTTGCCTCTTTCTGCACTTCCCTTGCCTCATTCTGCACCTCTGTTGTTTCCTTCAGCTTTTCTCTTGCTTGTTTCTGCATCTTTCTTCCTCTTTATGCACTACTATTGCCTCTTTCTGTGCTTCTCTTGCTTCTTTCTGCACCTCTCTTACTCTTTCTGCACCTCTCTAGCTTCTTTCTGCACCTCTCTTGGTTCTTTCTGCACTTCTGTTGCCTCTTTGTGCACTTCTCTTGCGTCGTTCTGCACATTTCTTGCTTCTTTCTGCACTTCTCTTGCCTCTTTCTGCACATTTCTTACTCTTTCTGCACCTGTCTTGATTTTTCTGCTCTTCTCTTGCCTCTTTCTGTACTTCTCTCACCTCTTTCTGTACTCAAATGGGAAGGGCAAGCTCTCAAGTTTAAAGGTCTGCGTGCTCTCAGGACTGAGGTATATGTCTACCTGTACATGTATTCTTACATGTGTTATGCATGTGAAGATGGTAGCTTAAAAAGTGGGTAATTTCTCGAATAGGTGGTCAAATCTTCTCAGTTCTGCTCGCTCATTCGGTTGCACAGGCAGATATGTCTTATGTATATAGGTGTTATAGAGCCCCTCAAATATACTATTGAATATCCATGTACCCTGTATTGTAAGCAGAAAGAAATGCATACACCTTTTTGTACACAAATGTACATAGTATGCTATTTGAAACAGGTATTCAAGTATTTGTATGTTTATTTTTATGTAACATGTCACTAGGTAAAAGCAGACACACACGCATGCATACCTTCACAAACTTGGTGAGACTTACAACAGTGATATGGTTAGGATTGCTGTTTTACATTTGGTAGGCCTAACATTCTGAGCAGTCGATGAATGGTGAACCTTGAAGAGAAAAGTGAGGTTTAAGACATCTTGGGAGAAGGATTAGTGATTAGGCTACTTTGTATGAGTCTGTGGAAAGGTACAGTCAAAGTAGGCCTTTTTCTGCACCTCTGTTGCTTCTTTCTGGACTTCTCTTGCTTTTTTCTCCACCTTTCTTCCTCTTTCAGGACTTCTGTTGCTTCTTTCTGCATTTTTCTTGCTTCTTTCTGCACCTTTCTTCCTCTTTCTGCACCTCTCTTCCCTCTTTCTGCACTTCTCTTGCTTCTTTCTGCACCTTTCTTACTCTTTCTGTACATGTTCTACCTATGTAGGCATAGTTAGAAATTAGCATTTAAAAAAACTTAGAAATTCACTGCAAAAACCACAGATTTCAGGTACGGTATAGTTAGTAATTAACATTTAAAAAACCTTAGAAATTCACTAAAAAACACCGGTTTCAGGGACGTTATAGTTTGTTGGACATTTCACTCGTACAAAACCAGAGAAATTCGGCCGTTATAGTAGTTAAGCGAACTATAACTCGTGCCCCCGCAATGCACTGCTGATGATGTCACATATTACATCATTCATGACATGGTCAGTGACATCACTGATGACATTTCAAATGACATCACTGATGACATCACTGATGACATCATCCACTTAATATCTGGTGCACCTCCTCACACCCTAATATAACCTTTCATACACCCACTCTAAAATACAGACTATCATACACAAAACCATAGACACACCAATACCAGTTAGTACATACCCACTTACTGATTCATTGGTCTACACACATCCACTCAGCCACAGAGATACTCACACACCTAGTCAGTCACCCAAAGACTGAATCACACTGCCATTTACTCACCTATACAGTTATATACACACACCACCTCACTTATTCATACAGATACTAACACATACTTACTCTCTTATACACTCACTGACACAAGCACACACTCATCCATACAGCCACTCTCACAATCACTCACTCTCACATCTAGTCACTTATATACTCCAACACTCACATAAACTGCCTTTCACATATGTAGTTACTCACACATATACCACTGAGACATCCATTCACTCACCAACACAGCCTTACGCATACTCACTCACCCATACAGCTCCTCGCAGACGCACTCATGAGCCCATACACCCACTGAATTACCCACTCACACATCCATGCAGGGAGTCACACACCCCACACCCACCCACACAGACACTCAGGCACCCATACAGGTAATCAGACAACCAATCATTAACCCATATAGACACTCATGTAGCTACTCACCAACCCATGCAGCCACTTACACACCAACTGACAGACTGATACAGATATTCACACAGATTAGTCATTCACCCTTGCATTCACTAAGACACATTTAATCACTCACTTATACAGTCAGTCGTGCACCCACTAAATCATCCATTCAGACACTCATACACCCACTCATTCTTCAATAAACCTTGGCGTGTATATATATAACATTTTTAAACTTTTTAGAAACACTCAGTCGCTAGATGATGTCATCAGTGATGTCATCAGTGATGTCATTTGAGATGTCATCAGTGATGTCACTGACCATGTCATGAGTGATGTAATATGTGACGTCATCAGCAGTACATTGTGGGGGTGCGAGTTATAGTTAGCTCAGCTAACTATAACGACCGAATTTCTCTGGTTTTGTATGAGTGAAATGTCAGCCTAACAATAACGTCCATGAAACCTGTGGTTTTTTCAGTGAATATATATCTATATCTATATCTGTATATATATATATATATATATATATATATATATATATATATATATATGAACGCCACATCCGATTCTCCACACAATGAACCGGACACCGACACGGGGAGATTTCTGGAAATAAGGTGTTTATTCCACAATTACGCTGCGACGCGTTTCGGCATTCACTGCCTTGATCACACAGTGATCACTTCCTGTTTAGCGCACATTTAAATTAAAAGCCAGCAGAGTAACCCGATCACATGATCGGAACCTTTTTCCATAGAGCATGAAAACAGACTTTGTTATCGGCACATCTCACAAATCTCAGTCACTTTTTGTAAATTTCAATATTTGCGTTAGTGTGCTCGATATTTGTAGGCAAGGTCTCATAATTAATTCTATACACTGAGATTAATTACAGATCCATAAAAGCAGTTAGCAGTTAAAATATACAATATTTAACTATTTACAATGTCGGATTCCAGTAAAGTGAAAGTGCAAGTGCAAGAATTCATTTGTAAATCCTCATTAATTCATGAGTTCCTTTCACAATTCTATGCATTTTTTCAAAAGTCCAATAGCAGGCAAGTGCCTGTAAATCCATGTTAAAACCTCACAATGGGGGCACTTACCCTATTTTATTCTGTGCATCAATCTCAATATAACTAATCTTGCAAAAAACAAAACATTGTCATTTGAAAGTCATGAATCATCATGCAATGTAATATTCAATAAAAATGATAAAAACACTTATTTTATCATTAAAAAAGCATCTAAAACCCAACATGTAACTACTTCATACTGCAATACAATAAAGGACAAGGTTATGTTTATGACAGTTTCAATTGTCAAACCCTCATACCCAGAAGAGTTTGGATGTTGATCTTATGTCCATTTGAACAGTTTTCTCAATATTTTCTTGAGGACATTATCAATATTCTTGTGGGATGTCATTTGCCATGATCTAAAATGAGAGATTTTTTTATATAAAATTTTCAAAATAATCCACTAAATTCCTTAAGAATATACAAAAAAGGAATCTCAAAGAGTTTAAATACAAGGCGGTGCCTATGATCTATATACACAATTAAATAAATATTGTTTTCTGGTCCAATTGGTGCAACCTTCCGCAATAAAGTGCTAGTGCATTACAGTACTTTTGTATATATGTCTGCCAACATTTGAAGTGCTAGTGCAAATTCAGTTTACTGTTATATTGGCATTCATACATAGTGCAAATTAGCTTTCTATTTCAAAGTGCAAGTGCATTACAGTACTTACAATTAATCCTAAAAGACCAGTTATTTATATCACTAAACAGATCACAATAAACTCAAAAGACCCCACCTTGACTTCCTAATATCCAATTAAATAATATCGTAACTCAAATCTGCCCAACATTCATTTTTGTTTCCAACTACATGGGTATAATGTATCATAACATTAACAATTTTCAATTTGATGATCTCATTAATAACGTAACCCTGCCACAGTGTCTGCCTATCAACGTAAAAATATAACTCTGCTGGACAGTTTTTAAAATTTCAGAGAGGCCTAACTGGATTAACCTAAATGGACATACAAATCTTCTTCAGCATTTAGTCCATTTGGCGCCTTTGTGTTAAATAACATGATATACTTGGACTCTAATTGACGAAGTCTACCCTCTCTATCCCCTCCTCTTTTCAGTTTGCGTACTTGGTCAATAGCAAAGTAGGACAAATCGGCTAGGTTCCCTTTATGCATTTCATTTAAGTGGCGGGCCACCACTGTTCCACCTTGCTTGTGCATAAGTATCAGTATGTAATACTCTGAGAATCCAAAGTAGATCCTTTGGCATCCGTAGTTTCCCAAGACCCTCCATAGCAAATCCCTAGGACAAGATCAAAGGCTGATCGAAGGTCAATAAAAGCAACATATAAGTGTTTCTTCTTTAAGAGTACGTACTTGTCAACACAGCACATTAAAATGGAAGGCCTGGTCTATGGTGCTTTCTTTTCCTCCTAAACCCTTCCTGGGCATCTTCAAGGACGTGATTGTCAGCAAGCCATGTATGTAGCCTAGCTAGTATCTGTCTCGAAAATATATTTTGGCTTGTGTCCAATAAACTGATAGGCCTATAATTTGATGGGTGGTCCATACCCCCTTTTTTGTAAATTGGGACAATAGTGGCACCTTGCCATGTCAGTGGAATTTTACTACCACCCATAATGGCGTTTTAATTGATTATGGTAAGGGACCCAGACCCCGGCTTTGGATAAAAACAAATCACCCGGAATACCTTCCTTTTTTTATTTGTTTAAGGGCATGCTCAGTTTCGCTTAGTGAGAAATAGGAGAAATCCATAGATGAACAGACTTTACTTGATGTATGGGTAAAAAATTCAGAGTGTGTAGAATCGACTACAGATTCATGTAGCCCCTCAATCTGTCCACCTTGTGCCTGCCTCGTGTATAGTGTCGCAAAGTGGGTTAACTATTTATCTGGCTGCACTACAGCCTCCAGGTGATTGTCAACAATACGTGTGCTTACAGCAACTAGTTTCCAGAATAACCTGAAGTCTTTCTTGTCAAGTGCCTCAGTGAGATTTGCCCATTGTCCCCACTCCCAACTCCTTTTTGATGCCAACAAAGTAGCCTTATAATTCTTCCTGGCCAGAGATATCTCTTGCTTGCTGCCTATTTTTAAGATGTCTAACAGGGCCTTTTTCTTCCCTTTACAATTCTTATAAAACCAAGTCGGTCTTTTCTTTAAAGTACCTCCCCTGTTTCTTATCTTCGAAAGAAAAGGCTTTATACAATCTAGAAATTGGCAGTGTGCAGTGACAAAGTCGCACTGACCTTGGGCCGTATCAAGCGCATGGTAAGCTGAAAGTACATAAGCAAGGGCCTCATAGATTTGTTTCTGGAACAGTACATTAGATGATACTTCCACTCACTTTACATTGCACCTGTTATTGGCTGTCTCGAGGGCACATGAAACAATTAGGGGCGCCAAATTTTTACTCATAAATGCCGCTGGATTAAAACTGGCACATAGCGCCTGATGATCACTATCCAGCCTTGGGATAATGACCATGTCCACTAGCACTGGCCAAAGCGCCTGATCAATAAGTATATAGTCAATATGACTAGTTGAGGTGCCTCTTTTAAAAGTTGGACGGGGGGACAATCAGAACGGGTATTACCATTAGCAATTTTCAGGCCACATTCAACAGCCAGTTCTTCTAGCTGCGAGGCATCAGCTGTCTGCTTCAGTACCACTTGGTCCCCTACTCCCCCTGCGGCTACTAACTCCTCAAGTTCTGTGGCACCTACCATGTTCAGGCCCCCCTGTAGAAGTCTAATATTACAATCGCCTACAAATATTTTTAGTGTGCCCGGATTAAGTTGGAGCAACATGTCGTTAAGGTGACCAACTGTTGGGGAGAGTGAATTAGGGGGGACTGATCTGATGTACATATTTCCTATAAATAGTTGTCTCTCCCCCTGTGTTGTTTTTACTGTTAGTTTCAGGCCTAAGAGAACCTTGCTGGTGCATGGGACCAACCTGGTTCTTGGAAATAAATCCAGCCTTAGCCAAATTAGCAGTCCCCTTGAAGCTCTACCAGATATAGATGAGACCGCATTAACAGAGTAACTACAGAAGCCACTCCTAAATACAGGGTCCACTGCCCAGGTCTCCTATAGGAGAACTATATGATATTGATCTATAAATTCACCCCATTCAGGGTCAGAAAGTTTGGCTCTGATGCCTGCAATGTTCTAAGATATGAGGCTAATAGACACATCACTTTCCTCATTGTCTTCTCCAATCGGCCCTGTTGTATGTAGATGCCCCGTACGTTCATCAGAGTTTCCTGTAGGATAGCTCAAAATCCTCACTCCCTCTCTGTTGGTACTCCATGCCATGTTAGGCTTACTTACGCAAGTACATTTTAGACCTCTATTAGGGCTCCCTATTGTGTTATGCTTACTTATGTGAATAAGATTTAAGATGTTACGTGTATTTACCACACTCTGCTCACCACCCCCTTGTTGTGGTGGATGTCAAACCATTCTGCGAGAGATTAGAAGCCTCTGTTGCTGGCATCACAAGATGGGGGCGCTCTGATCTTCCACATAATGTTGGAAGTGAGGATGTTGGGTAGCTGTGGGAGATATTATATTTGAAATAGATTTGAGAGTTATTCTGCGGTCTAAATCTTAGTCCTGTGTTATCAATTCGTCAGCTAGAGTACTAGACTTCAACCTGAGACCTATACTATCGCAGGGGCTGTGGTTTGAACTAATACGTGTCGCCTGTAGGATGTCATCTCTAATAATCGATCTGCATCCTCTCACATATGTCAGCCAGTGGACCACTTTATTGATTCTAGAGTCAGGTGATTCATATGCACCTTTCGAAAATTTGGGCACATTTGTTAGATAAATATCATGAGGCCTAGTGGTAGTAATGGTGGCGCTACTCAGCGCTCTGTCAGTTGCAGGGATTTATACAGCATCATGCGTAATACCTGGCAATAAATGGCAGTATGACCATTCCTAATTGGCCTAGAGGTATCGCCCTGGGGAACCCCTATTATCCTGTTGTCACATGATGGATTTTGTGGCCTCGAGTGTGAAATCTTGGGGGGGGGATTTTTATTCCTCTGCTAGTTAAGTTGGTGACTAAGTCAGCTAGCTTATCCATTTTCTCAAATAGAACCTTGGAGAGATTTTCCAACATCCTCCTCAAACTATCAATTTCTCCCCTTAATGAATGGATTTCGGTTGGGGGCACTGCCTTGGTCTAATCATTCCTCAGCGACGGGTGGGGACATGGTTGGTTAGGACCTGATTCTATTGTCAGATCTGCCAAAATGGCAAATCTGTTTGTGCAGTCAACATTTGATGCCTAAGTTGGCCACTGTGTAATTGCTCATATGTAGTGCCTGGGTAGATGACAAGACAGTGGAGGTAAATGGGAGGTAAAATTACCACTGTTTTTTTCCATACCCCCCTGTTCTACAGACACTTTATCTTTCCCAAAGTATGAACCAATATTCCTTTGAGACCGCCCCTTCCCTCTCTTCCCTGATGCACTAGCCGGGTCACTTGGATCATTGGTAGCCAACAGGCCTTCCACCTCTTCTATCAAGTCATCTATTTCACTTAGGGTGCAATTTTCTGAGGAATGTCTAGGTGCCTTACTTGCACCTTCTATCCCAGCTGGTTTATCAACTGCTTTCCGCTTACCCATGGCACACCTCGCCTGGAACTACCCTAAGGAGTGAATAAGTGGGCACCCCCTCAATACCCCTCAGTATTGCCCCATCACAGACGAATCTTGTTTCCACCCCCAGATAAAAAGAAACCAGTTTAGGGTTTGGACACTAACATTTACAAGAACTGCAAACAGAGATTCTCAGTCTTTAAGCCCCCAGGTTTGTCCTCACAATTCTCGGAGGGGAATGGTAAGTTCAGTCACGCTCACACACTTAATGCTTCAATAGTGGCGGTTCCACAATGATGGAGTCAGATCGACAGTGAGGCAAAACCAATATTGCTCCCTTCGATGTGAGTTTGATGGCTAGGTCTAGGAAAGAGTGTCACGGTGTAGAGGTAAATCGGCAAATAACAAGGATTAAAACAATAGTAATAGAGGTGGCCCTGCCCTGCCTCTTCCTGTCGCTGACGGGCATGGCAGGCCCGCTCTTTGCACCGCGAGAGATGTGGAACACTTATGAGCGCAGCAGAGACAGCGTTGGCCCCTCCTCCTCGGGGCAATGACAGCTGGAACCGCGTGTTTTTCCTGGCATCCCTTATAATCCTGGTGCCACCTTCCTGCATGCACTGGTCCTGGTTGTAGAGGTCCTGAACCCGCCAAGAGCCCACTATGCTGTGTTCTGCTGCACACGCCATTGGCACCAATATGTGTACCCAGGCCCAGGTCTGGCTGAAGGTCAGGCTGGGTGCTGCAAGCGGTTGGGGCATGGAATGGAGACTGCAGAGCAGAACAGTTAAAATTGTGCCTGTAATTGTACTTATTGCCCCCCCCCCGGGGTGGTGAGCAGACTTCCCAGCTCTCCAGGGAAGGAAGAAAGAATTCGGGTCGGGAGCGCGTGGCCGGCCCTCACCGCTGGACAATCCACACTGGCCTAATGCCAGCCGCTTCTGCCTACACGGGAGTGACCCCGGCTCTAGCCTCACCTGCCTCTCTACTTACCTGCCTCCAATGCCTGTCCCGACTCCTGCCAGCCAACCAAGCTCTGCTCTCCACTGCCCTGGCCCACAGGAGAGCAACTGGAATGGAGTCAAAAGCTTGCGGCAGCCGGACTTGCTGCGGCTCCACAGCAGTGGGGCTGGAACCTGGAACCCACCTGGGGCCCGGGCTTCTCTGCTATCCCACTCCCTCTGTCCCTGGCTGTGGGTGAACGGCAACAAACCCGCCTGGTTGGGCCAGTATTTTATCTCCCACTTCATCTCTGAGGATTACCCATTCCGATTCCCAGAAGTCAGCCAACCAGCCACAGCATTCACCAACCCCAACACAAACATCACCTCCTCACAGCCTTCACGTCCAAGGTAGACGTGCTGCTTCTCCTACACACTCCTCCCATGCCAATGCATCCAAGGCCTTCTCTCAAGCATCTGAGGTACCTAACACCCCTGGTGAGGAGCAGGTATCCACTAGGCATAAATCTCCTCCCCATAGACTCCCACATGTCACCCCTCCCCGTACTGGTGGAACCGACGGTTGTATCAGAGGCCATCCCTTGCATAGGGGGCTGATGAATGTTTTCAACAAAAGGCTAATGTGAGACAGGACATTTGTGCCATAGTGGCTACTCTGTCTGATATTTCAGACTCACTACAGGAAATACCTCAGATGATTGACAGGCAGACCCTTGTCTTTGACAGGTTTGAGAAATCTTTCCAAGACATGTCAAGGAGGCAAAATGTATAAGGAAGAGAGTGCAAGGCACCATGCCTTGGCCATGAAGATGATGGAAGGCATGTTGAGAATGTTCCAAATTATTATTTAACGATCAACACATGGAGGAGAGCCAACACACCTACCTGCACCCCTCTCCACCCAGGGACCTGTAGCACAACTTTAACTGTACCCCCTACATACACCGGCACCCCCGCACATGACCCTCTGCAAAGTCATGTCCCACCCCTGCACAGTAATGACCCTTACCTGTACAGGAACATCCCCCAGCTGTACAGTCAACATCTGCCCCTGTACAGACAAAAGCAAAAACTGTGCTAGCACCATCTGCCCCTGTACAGGCACAAGCAAAAACTGCTGGCACCCTCTGCCCCAGTACAGGCACAAGCAACAACTGCACAGGCACCCTCACCCCCTGTACAGGCACACCCACCAACTGTACATGCAGATGCACCACACCCACCCACACATCGGCACCAACCCAATAAATGCACTTACTCACAGAGATTCTCAACAGCAAAATATATTTTTCACAAATCAATACTGAGTAATAGTTGATGATGATCAATTGGTTATAAGGTTGTAGGGCATATATGTGGCGATAAAGGTGTGCGAGTAAGACATGTTGATTTGTAGCCATCTGTTTAACAAGGTACCATGTTGAAAGCATAGCGAAACACCGACCGATGTAGACTTCCATACTTTGAATCCGGCATATATAATAAAAAACACAAGTAGAGACAGTGTTGTAGAAAAATATATAGATATAGTAGGTAATATAAGGAAATAAATTCAAATAAAATACTGTCCATTGGAAAGGGAGAAAGGAAATTAAATAAAATCATCTGGCAGAATGGGCGAGGGAACTTAGAGGGGTTTGGGCAAAATAAATAAAACACATCAGGAAGCGTCTCAGGTGTAGGAAAAGGAGTGATGAGGATCCGCGATTTTCATGAACAACCCAGGAGAAGCAGATTCTATAATGAAGACGAACCAGGTAAGTATGGGACACACACTCATAAACACACATTCAATAGAAGAAAGAATCATCTGGTTATTAACGTTAATTTTTCACAGTCAAGGTTTTATCAGCCGCTCCTCCCTTTTACAGAAACACAACATATAAAACCACAGAGAATGTTTCTCTCACACTCTCACTAGTTTCTAGTACGCCACACCCTGTCCACAAGATTGTGCAGTGACCCAGTTGTTATTTCACTAGTGTCAGGCACCTTTAAGAAGGTGTTCATCACATACATTGCATGAAGAAAATATCCAAAACTTTGGTATGCAACTTAACAAATGAAAGTAATAAGCGCTTTGTTTACAATAATGTCGATGCATGCGCTTTAGTTAGGAACAATGTCTTTGCATGCGCTTCAATTGGAACAAGTCAGCCATGTGCTTTAGTCACACCAATGGTAGTTGTATGCACTTAATACAGGACAAGAAAACTGCATGAACCTTTTCTTGGAAAAACAAATCGTGGCTGAGTTTTCAAGTACTTGCATGCAGTCCTATTGATTACAGCGTCCGAGTGTGTGACGTCCTTCTCTTGTATTTGGAGGTATCTTCGTGAGCACTCGTCGTAAGTCCATAGAGACTGAATGTGGCTGGTTATGAGCAGCGGTGAGACAGGCTCTCCTAAATTTCCCAGAAGATGGTAAATTCCTCTGGCACTGTAGAGAACCGCTCCCACTGTGATTTCCTCAAAGCAAAATGGAATTGTAACAGCGGGTGCGGCAAAAATAACTGATGCCACGTCCCACCCAAGATGTCTGCCATAACTCCACGAGGTCTCATGGGATCTCTGCAATTTGCTGAATACACCGCTAACCTCCCCAACTGTCACTTCATGTAGGTGTCCTCGGATACAAACAAACAAGGGGCTAGAACCACGGACATCCACAGTGCCACACCACGCACCAACGAGGAAACCAAAGCCACCAGTGCCCCTCACAACTACCATACCCCCATGCCAGCCAAGTAAGGTTAATTAATCAGCCGGAATATGGTAAAAACTGTGACACCTGTCTAGATGTACCTTGGCCAGCCTGGTCCACTGAAAATGAAGACAAACAATTATGTAGTTGGTGTACAATTTGGGCTGAGGGATTGTATGTTTTGAGACCCCCCTTTTTTTCTCAGCCCCCGCTGGACAGATCATCCCGAAACTTTTCAGGGAGGAACTAGGTGGATATATATATATATATATATATATATATATATATATATATATATATATATATATATCCCTGGACTTCGCCCCACAACATCCACTCCTGGACAGACGAAAACAGACCCTTTGAGGTGCAATGTGTGATTTATTCAAAACAAACGCCCTGCACCATCGCCATTACGCGTTTCGGCATCCACGATGCCTTGATCATATAGTAGATGATTATATTACCTATTGGCGGTCACCAGTAGGTATTTATAGTTAGGACCTAGCTTCCATAAGAAAAGCATTTTTTGACTTGCCTATAACTTTGGCGTTGTTTTCACCAATCTGCATGAATTTTTTCAAAAAAAGTGTCACGGTAGGTTCTGTGTGTCATGGAAAGTTTGGGGGTGATTTGTGCAGTGTGGACCGAGAAATAGGGGTATGAAATAAGGGTGCATTTGTAATGTTAATTCCCATAGGAACCTTTAGCCACACCTACAGCCCAAACCACTGGACGGAATTTCACCAAATTTGGCAGAAAGGTAGACTGTGCTTTTTGCTATTTGGTACAAATCTGTTCAGTAGCTTTTGAGAAATTAAATCTGAACAATATAGTGATATCTCTGGCCGCTGATATTTCGCTACGGTTTATCGATGATTTCGCAAGTAATTGCGACTGCGTGCGCCAACAGGAATGCTGTGCTTGGATGAACGCTAAATCTGTGTTTTGACATGCATGGAATTTATAGAAATGATGGAGTGCACTTAACAGACAAAGGCAACCGGGTGTTTCTAAGTAACCTGAAACTCCTCATACGGTCTTATGTGTAGCTGTCATATACACACAATCAAAACAAAGGCTCTTGTCAGGGCCACCCTAGTACCCAAAATATTGTTAATTTTCATTATAAAGATCCTTTTTTTTAGTTTTTGGGATTCTTCGCGACGACGCCGCGATGGTCGCGAATAAGTCGCGAAATCGCAAAACAAAAGCAGACATTCAACGGCCACCAGCCAATCCAAAAATATTAACTAAAAAATCCATTCTAAACATTGCACTACACATATTACTATATACATGCTTCTTTAAAAACATGTTTAAACTCAGGTTTTTGTACTAAGTTCCTTTAAAATTCATCGTTAAGACCTATTTTCTGTTTTCGCAGTTATTCGGGGAATAGCAGCGCCGCCGTTAACCATGACGATTGCACCTTTTCCATAAAGTGTAAAACACATATATTCATACATATTACAGTATTTTACACACTAGGGGTTTATTACAGTATTCTCTAAAATCATGTTTTTCTAGTGAGTTTCTATAAAAACCATCACTAAAAACTATTTTCTGTTTTCACGGTGATGCCGGGGGTCGCGATGTCGGTACCCGTGATCATGCGAATACGCCGCGAAAACACAAAGCAAAAGCAGGAATTCAATAGCCACCACCACATAAAAAAATTATAACGACATAATTAATTCTAACCATCACACTAGATAAATCACCATCTAAATAACTCTATAAAAACATTTATCAGAATCTCAATGTCTCAATAACAGTGGATATTAATGATTCACTGATATATTTTTTTGTTATATTTCCACCAATATTCGCGGTGTCGCTGTGATAGTTGCGTCATACCTGTGATGGTACATGGGGGGGCGCACAGGCGATCGCAGCGTCATTGCGAATATCACGTGCCATTAAAACAATCTATTTTGGACACATACCTTGTGTCACCAACACCCCCATTTTTGGAGCATGGACCTCCACCCTGACCAATTATGTTTGCTTTCACAGAAAATTTTAGCCCCGGGAACCGTTCCCGATAGATAAAATGGGGGGAACAACTTTCTGTTCAGGTTGCGTCGAGCCAATCAGAGCATTGCCGCTGGTGTGCGCATTCACAATTTACCACGAAATATCCGCAACCATTGCCAAATTGCCGCATAATATCTGCGACCTGAAGATATTACTATAATTTTTGGCTTTAATTTAAAAAAAACTACAGAACGGATTTGCACCAAATAACACAAGCATTGGCATAGCCAAAAGGTCTCGCTTTTGGGACCTTATAAGTGCTTAGCCATGCAACAGTTGATGTTGTTGTACCAAGGATATTGTGCTGCATAACTAAACACTTATAAGGTCCCAAAGGCGAGACCTATTGGCTATGCCAATGCTTTTTTTTTTCTTAAAGGACAAGCAGTGCTATCAGGCTCCGGCTGCCAATTAGTCCACCGCAGGGTAGAAGAGGGGTAGAGGGGTAGAAGAGGGGTAGAGGGGTAGAAGAGGGGTAGAGGGGTAGAAGAGGGGTAGAAGAGGGGTAGAAGAGGGGTAGAGGGGTAGAAGAGGGGTAGAAGGGTGGTAGAAGAGGGGTAGAGGGGGTGGTAGAGGGGTAGAAGAGGGATAGAGGGGTAGAGGGGTAGTAGAGGGGTAGAGGGGTAGCAGAGGGGTAAAAAAGGGGTAGAAGAGGGGTAGAGGGGTAGAAGAGGGGTAGAAGAGGGGTAGAGGATTAGAAGAGGGGTAGAGGGGTAGAAGAAGGGTAGAGGGGTAGAAGAAGGGTAGAGGGGTAGAAGAGGGGTAGGGTAGAGGGGTAGAAGAGGGGTAATGGGGTAGTAGAGGGGCAGTAGAGGGGTAGAGGGGTAGTAGAGGGGTAGAGGGGTAGAGGGGTAGTAGAGGGGTAGTAGAGGGGTAGAGGGGTAGAAGAGGGGTAGAAGAGGGGTATAGTGGTAGAAGAGGGATAGAGGGGTGGAGGGGTAGAGGGGTAGAAGAGGGGTTGAGGGGTAGTAGAGGGGTGGTAGAGGGGTAGAAGAGGGGTAGAAGAGGGGTAGAGGGGTAGAGAGCTAGTAGAGGGGTAGAAGAGGGGTAGTTGAGGGGTAGAGGGGTATTAGAGGGGTAGTAGAGGGGTAGAAGAGGGGTAGAAGAGGGGTAGAGGGGTAGCAGGGTAGAGGGATAGAAGAGGGATTGAGGATTCAAAAACAATCAACTGGAATGAAATATTATAGGTCAAAGAGTGCCAAGCGAACACTTTGACAAATTAGGAAACTACTAAATGATGCCCATAGTGTCATGAGCGGTAATAATAATTGTGGGGTCGCTAAGTGATACACTATACAGATTGCAACCCCGAAAGCACCTCACACAGTGGACGACTAATGGCTTTCAGTTTTTGCCACAGCCCCAGACAAAAGGACCTGATAAAATACACACAGCATTAGACACAGCAACTGGCACAAAATCGACTCCGAGCAACACAGTATAAAAAGCCTTGGAGAAATGGACAGTCAAGACAGGCCACAACTTCACATGCAATGCCTAAGGCAGATGTGTGTTACACAAATGTGGGTGAGACAACATGAACAGATGAATCATCATATGAGCTACACACACACACACACAAACACACAGACACACATACACGCAGGCACACACGGGCATGCAGACTGACACACACACATAAAGCAAAAGATACATTCTTACATTCAAATCAAAAGACCCAACTTCATCTTTGCATGCATACACAGAAACACGCATGCAGATAACACCACCACAAGAAAGATTCTTCTCATACACAGGAACACATACAGATGGATTCTTGAATGCATACACAGAGATCGGTTAACACACAGCCTCACACATATTTTATACACACACACATTTCTTTGAATGCATACACAGTAGAGATAAACACACGCTCGCACACACACCTAGCAATGCACACACGCACGGATGGGTCCTCAATACAAGTATACAGATATACTCGCATGCACACACGTCGTCACACATAGAAACACACACGTCCTCGCATGCCAGTGTACACCGAGAGAAAACCCTGTCAGACACATACAAGCGCACACACACACATGCGCACACACACACAGTCACACATCTTCTCCTGCAGAGACGCGCATGAAAGGAGGGCAACAACAAGGTGGTGAGAGAGGGGGTTGAAGGTGGGGAGAATGTGAATGGAATGAGTGATGAAGGGGAGAGAGTGCCCAACAGAGGGAAGAGTGGTGGGAGGGAGAGAGGGAAAAGCAGCCCGCCAGACTGGGGGAGAGGAGTAAGAGATGGAAAGATGTCGGTAGCACGGGAAGTAGAAGAGCCTCGGGTGGGGGGAAAGAGGGTGATTCCACCCAGTTTGAAATTGACCCTTGTAATGAGTGCCGGTGAGGAGAGGTAATATGGGGGCAAGGGAATGCTTTGGGAGTAAACGGGAAGGGTGAGCGGCGAGGAAAGGACATGCTTCAATAGGGCACAGCAGAGGGGCAGAAACGTAAGAGGGCTGGAGAGGTGGCAACATTTGGGTAAACAACGATTAGGGAGTAGTTCGGAAGTGAGGTTTGGGAAACAGTGGATGAGTCTGGGGGTGTGGAGAGGGGCTGTCAGTGTGGGGGAAAAGCCCCAATGCTAAGCTTTAGCAAATGTATGGCACGGTACTGGTGACGAATGGGGGGTTCACAATAAGGAGGGTGAGCCACTACCAGAACAAGTAAGATGAGGGGTGAAAAGAGGAGCGCGGAGTGATGGGCGAATGGAGGAACTAGGTGAGGGGTTAGTGCAAGGAAGGTAATCCACTAACAGATGAATTACATTGAGGGGTGAAGAGAAGGACTAATTGAGGGGTTAGGGAAAGGATGGTGAGTCACTAACAGAACAAGCATTGGCCGCGCGGCCGTGAAAGTGATGCGGCCGCGCGGGAGACGCGCTCTGTGGTGGGGGATGGCCATGCGCTGGTCACAAATAAACTTACATGAAACAAGACGCGCAGCCGCGAGACACGCTCTGTGGTGCGGCAGGGGGAGGGGCGAGCAAGACAGAGAGGCGCGCGACGGCAAAAGTGAAAGCAGGCTGGCGAGTGGTGTGCGATGTGCGCGCACCATGATGAGAGAGGAAAGCCAGATGGTGCCTCTGCTCGTCATCGTGCGCGTAACCGCACGCTCTATGCCAGCCAAAAAGCTGTGGTCGGACTTTTTAAAGCCTGTTTACTAAATGTCTTGCAGAGCAGCGCATGCGCTGGCTCAGGCGAGACCTAAAAAAACACAATCTGCGTAACAACATCTACCTTTCTGCCAAATTTGGTGTAATTCTGTCCAGCGGTTTGGGTGTAGGTTCAACAATGTGTTCCTATGGGAATGAACATTACAAATGCACCCTCATTTTGTGCACTATTTCTCGCTCCCCACTGCATGGATCTCCCTCAAAGTTTCCATGACACACTGAATCTACTTTGTCACTTTTTTGGGAAAATTTCATGAAGATTGGTCAAAGAACGCCAAAGTTATAGGCAATTCAAAAAATGCTTTTCCTATGGAAACTAAGTCCTAACTATAACTACCTACTGGCAACCACCAGTAGGTAATATATATATATATATATCCAAACCAATGAATTGCCTGTAATAGAGGAGCCCACGAACAGGTAAGTATCAGCAAAATTCTTTATTGGAAGCAGCAATGAAGAAGATGCACCACAGCAACAGATTAAGTCCAGCCTGACGCGTTTCGTGTACAGCACTTCCTCAGAGGCCACGGACTTGTGATGCAAAGGCACAGCAGTTTTTCGGCACTCACACAACGATAAAAACCCCGCCTCAGTGGGCGTGGCCACCCCCGTGGCCTGATGGTATTTGTAGTGCCCCCTCCTACTCCAGTGAGTAGCGTGCCCCTGGATCGATATGTCAATTAAAACCACAGTGGGTTGTGCGGCAGAACACCCATCTCCAATTGCTGTATATCACCTTCCAACAACCAGCACCTTGTTCCCAAATGCGGCGGCGTCGATTGGCGTCTCCGCTGGTGGGCTGGAACAGCCCCGGGGCTTCCAAAGATTAGTCATTCACCCATGCATTCACTAAGACACGTTTAATCTCTCACTTAAACAGTCTGTCACGCACCCACTAAATCATCCATTCAGACACTCATACACACACTCATTCTTCAATACACCTTTGCGTATCTATAATTAACATTCTTAAACTTTTAAAAATCACCCAGTCTCTGGATGATGTCATCAGTGATGTCATTTGAGATGTCATCAGTGATGTCATCAGTGATGTCACTGACCATGTCATGAGTGATGTAATATGTGACATCATCAGCAGTGCATTGCGGGGGCGCGAGTTATAGTTAGCTCAACTAAGTATAATGGCCGAATTTCTCTGGTTTTGTACGAGTGAAATGTCCAACTAACTATAACGTCCCTGAAACCTGTGGTTTTTTCAGTGAATTTCTAAGGTTTTTTAAATGCTAATTACTAACTATAACGTCCCTGAAACCTATGGTTTTTTCAGTGAATTTCAAAGGTTTTTTAAATGATAATTCCTAACTATAACGTCGCTGAAACCTTTGGTTTTTTTCAGTGAATTTCTAAGGTTTTTTAAATGCTAATTTCTAAATATGCCTACATAGGTAGGACATGTGCAGAAAGATGAAGAAAGGTGCAGAAAGAAGCAACAGAAGTCCAGAAAGAGGAAGAAAGGTGCAGAAAGAAGCAAGAGAAGTGCAGAAAGAACCAACAGAGGTGCAGAAAGAGGCCTACTTTGACTGTACCTTACAACAGACTCATACAAAGTAGCCTCATCACTAATCCTTCTCCCAAGATGTCTTAAACCTCACTTGTCTCTTGAAGGTTCACTATTAATCGACTGCTCAGAATGTTAGTCCTACCTACCAAATATAAAACAGCAGTCCTAAGCATATCACTATTGTAAGTCTGACCAAGTTTGTGAAGGTATGCATGCGTGTCTCTGCTTTCACCGAGTGACATGTTACATAAAAATAAGCATAGAAATACTTGAATACCTGTGTTTCAAACAGCATACTCTCTAAATATGTGTAGAAAAAGGTGTATGTATGTCTTTCTGCTCATAATTCAGGGCACATGGGTATTCAATAGTATATTTTAGGGGCTCTATAACACCTATGTATGTAAGACATGTGTGCCTGTGCAACTGAATGACAGAGCAGAACTGAGAACATTTAACCACCTATAGAAGAAGCTACCCACTTTTTAAGCTACCATCTTCAGATGCATAACACATGTGAGAATACATATACAAGTAGACATATACCTCAGTCACAAGAGCACGCAGACCTTTAAACTTGACAGCTGGCACTTCCCAAATGAGCACAGAAAGAGGCAACAGGAGTACAGAAAGAAGCAAGAGATGTACAGAAAGAAACAAAAGAAGTGCAGAAAGAAGTAACAGAGGTGCAGAAAGAGGCAAGAGGGGTGCAGAAAGAGGGAAGAGGGGTGCAGAAAGAGGCACAAGGGTTTCAGAAAGAAGGGACAGAGTTGCAGAGAGAAGCAAGAGAAGTGCAGAAAGAAGCAACAGAGGTGTAGAAAGAGGGATGGGGTGGAGAAAGAGGCAAGAGAAGTGCAGAAAGAAGCAACAGATATGCAAAAAAGGGGAACAGGGGTGGAGAAAGTGGCAAGAGGGTGCAGAAAGAAGCAAGAGAGGTGCAGAAAGAAACACAAGAAGAGCAGAAAGAAGGAAAAGAGGTGCAGAAAGAGGCAAGAGGGGTGCAGAAAGAGGGAAGAGGGGTGCAGAAAGAAGCACGAGTGGTGCAGAAAGAAGCAAAGAGGTGCAGAAAGAAACAAGAGTAGTGCAGAAAAGAAGCAACAGAGGTGCAGAAAAGAGGCAAGAGGGGTACAAAAAAGAGGGAAGAGGGGTGCAGAAAGAGGCACGAGGGTGCAGAAAGAAGCAAGAGATGTGCAGAAAGAAACAAAAGAAGTGCAGAAAGAAGGAACAGAGATGCAGAACAAGGCAACAGGGGTAAAGAAAGAGGGAAGAGGGGTGGAGAAAGAGGCAAGGGGGTACAGAAAGAAGCAAGAGAGCTGCAGAAAGAAAAAAAAGTGCAGAAAGAAGAAACACAGGTGCAGAAAGAGGCAGAAGGGGTGCAGAAGAAGCAAGAGGTGCAGAAAGAAAAAAAGAAGTGCAGAAAGAAGCAACAGAGGTGCAGAAAGAGGCAAGAGGAGTGCAGAAAGAGGGATGAGGGGTGCAGAAAGAGACACGCAGGGTGCAGAAAGAAGCAAGAGAGATGCAGAAAGAGGCAAGAGAAATGCAGAAAGAAGCAACAGAGATGCAGAAAAGGGGAAGTGGGGTGGAGAAAAAGGCAAGAGGGAAACAGAAAGAAACAAGAGAGGTGCAGAAAGAAACAAAAGAAGTGCAGAAAGAAGGAACAGAGGTGCAGAAAGAGGCAAGAGGGGTGCAGAAAGAGGGAAGAGGGGTGTGGAAGAGGCACGAGGGGTGCAGAAAGAAGCAAGAGGTATGCAGAAAGAAGCAAGAGAGTTGTAGAAAGAAGGAACAGAGGTGCAGAAAGAGGCACGAGGGGTGCAGAAAGAGGGAAAAGGGGTGCAGAAAGAGGCACAAGGGTTGCAGAAAGAAGGGTCAGAGGTGCAGAAAGAAGGAAGAGAAGTGCAGAAAGAAGCAACAAAGGTGCAGAAAGAGGGATGAGGGATGAAAAAAGAGGCAAAAGAAGAGCAGAAAGAAGCAACAGAGATGCAAAAGGGGGAACAGGGTGTAGAAAGTGGCAAGAGAGGTGCAGAAAGAAGCAACAGAAGTGTAGAAAGAAGGAACAGAGGTGCAGAAAGAGGCAAGAGGGGTGCAGAAAGAGGGAAGAGGGATGCAGAAAGAAGCACGAGTGGTGCAGAAAGAAGCAAGAGAGGTGTAGAAAGAAACAAAAGAAGTGCAGGAAGAAGGAACACAGGTGCAGAAAGAGGCAAGAGGGGTGCAGAAAGAGGCAAAAGTGGTGCAAAAAGAAGCGAGAGGTGCAGAAAGAAACAAAAGAAGTGCAGAAAGAAGGAACAGAGGTGCAAAAAGAGACAAGAGGGGTGCAGAAAGAAACAAAAGAAGTGCAGCAAGAAGCAACAGAGGTGCAGAAAGAGGCAAGAGGAGTGCAGAAAGAGGGATGAGGGGTGCAGAAAGAGGGATGAGGGGTGCAGGAAGAGGGGTGTGGAAGAGGCACGAGGGGTGGCGAAAGAAGCAAGAGGTATGCAGAAAGAAGCAAAAGAGTTGCAGAAAGAAGGAACAGAGGTGCAGAAAGAGCCAAGAGGGGTGCAGAAAGAGGGAAAAGGGATGCAGAAAGAGGCACATATGGGTTGCAGAAAGAAGGGACAGAGGTGCAGAAAGAGGCAAGAGGAGTGCAGAAAGAGGGAAGAGGGGTGCAGAAAGAGGCACAAGGGTTTCAGAAAGAAGGGACAGAGGTGCAGAAAGAAGCAAGAGAAGTGCAGAAAGAAGCAACAGAGGTGCAGAAAGAGGGATTGGGTAGAGAAAGAGGCAAGAGAAGTACAGAAAGAAGCAACAGATATGCAAAAAAGGGGAACAGGGGTGGAGAAAGTGGCAAGAGGGGTGCCGAAAGAAGCAAGAGAGGTGCAGAAAGAAACACAAGAAGAGCAGAAAGAAGGAACAGAGGTGCAGAAAGAGGCAAGAGGGGTGCAGAAAGAGGGAAGAGGGGTGCAGAAAGATGCACGAGTGGTGCAGAAAGAAGCAAAGAGGTGCAGAAAGAAACAAGAGTAGTGCAGAAAGAAGCAACAGAGGTGCAGAAAGAGGCAAGAGGGGTGCAAAAATAGGGAAGAGGGGTGCAGAAAGAGGCACGAGGGGTGCAGAAAGAAGGGTCAGAGGTGCAGAAAGAAGGAAGAGCAGTGCAGAAGGAAGAAACAAAGGTGCAGAAAGAGGGATGAGGGATGAAAAAAGATGCAAAAGAAGAGCAGAAAGAAGCAACAGAGATGCAAAAAGAGGGAACAGGGGTGTAGAAAGTGGGAAGAGGGGTGGAGAAAGAGGCAAGGGGGTACAGAAAGAAGCAAGAGAACTGCAGAAAGAAACAAAAGTACAGAAAGAAGGAACACAGGTGCAAAAAGAAGCAAGAGGGGTGCAGAAAGACGCAGAAGTTGTGCAGAAGAAGCGAGAGGTGCAGAAAGAAAAAAAGAAGTGCAGAAAGAAGGAACAGAGGTGCAAAAAGAGGCAAGAGGGGTGCAGAAAGAAACAAAAGAAGTGCAGAAAGAAGCAACAGAGGTGCAGAAAGAGGCAAGAGGAGTGCAGAAAGAGGGATGAGGGGTGCAGAAAAAGGGATGAGGGGTGCAGAAAGAAGCAAGAGAGATGCAGAAAGAGGCAAGAGAAATGCAGAAAGAAGCAACAGAGATGCAGAAAAGGGGAAGTGGAGTGAGAGAAAAGGCAAGAGGGATACAGAAAGAAACAAGAGAGGTGCAGAAAGAAACAAAAGAAGTGCAGAAAGAAGGAACAGAGGTGCAGAAAGAGGCAAGAGGGGTGCAGAAAGAGGGAAGAGGGGTGTGGAAGAGGCACGAGGGGTGCAGAAAGAAGCAAGAGAGTTACAGAAAGAAGGAACAGAGGTGCAGAAAGAAGCAAGAGGGGTACATAAAGAGGGAAAAGGGATGCAGAAAGAGGCACAAGGGTTGCAGAAAGAAGGGTCAGAGGTGCAGAAAGAAGGAAGAGCAGTGCAGAAAGAAGAAACAAAGGTGCAGAAAGAGGGATGAGGGATGAAAAAAGAGGCAAAAGAAAAGCAGAAAGAAGCAACAGAGATGCAAAAAGGGGGAACAGGGGTGTAGAAAGTCGCGAGAGGTGCAGAAAGAAGCAAAAGAACTATAGAAAGAAGGAACAGAGGTGCAGAAAGAGGCAAGAGGGGTGCAGAAAGAGGGAAGAGGGATGCAGAAAGAAGCATGAGTGGTGCAGAAAGAAGCGAGAGAGGTGTAGAAAGAAACAAAAGAAGAGCAGAAAGAAGGAACACAGGTGCAGAAAGAGGGAAGAGGGGTGCAGAAAGAGGCACAAGGGTTTCAGAAAGAAGGGACAGAGGTGCAGAAAGAAGCAAGAGAAGTGCAGAAAGAAGCAACAGAGGTGCAGAAAGAGGGATGGGGTAGAGAAAGAGGAAAGAGAAGTGCAGAAAGAAGCAACAGATATGCAAAAAAGAGGAACAGGGGTGGAGAAAGTAGCAAGAGGGGTGCAGAAAGAAGCAAGAGAGGTGCAGAAATAAACACAAGAAGAGCAGAAAGAAGGAACAGAGGTGCAGAAATAGGCAAGAGGGGTGCAGAAAGAAGCAAAAGTGGGGCAGAAAGAAGCGATAGGTGCAGAAAGAAACAAAAGAAGTGCAGAAAGAAGGAACAGAGGTGCAAAAAGAGGCAAGAGGGGTGCAGAAAGAAACAAAAGAAGTGCAGAAAGAAGCAACAGAGGTGCAGAAAGAGGCAAGAGGAGTGCAGAAAGAGGGATGAGGGGTGCAGAAAGAGGAAGAGGGGTGTGGAAGAGGCACGAGGGGTGGCGAAAGAAGCAAGAGGTATGCAGAAAGAAGCAAGAGAGTTGCATAAAGAAGGAACAGAGGTACAGAAAGAGGTAAGAGGGGTGCAGAAAGAGGGAAAAGGGGTGCAGAAAGAGGCCCATGGGTTGCAGAAAGAAGGGACAGAGGTGCAGAAAGAGGCAAGAGGGGTGCAGAAAGAGGGTAGAGGGATGCATAAAGAAGCACGAGTGGGACAGAAAGAAGCGAGAGAGGTGTAGAAAGAAGCAAGAGGAGTGCAGAAAGAAGCAACAGAGATCCAAAAAGGGAGAATTGGGGTGTAGAAAGAGGCAAGAGGGATACAGAAAGAAGCAAGAGAGTTGCATAAAGAAACAAAAGAAGTGCAGAAAGAAGCAACAGAGGTGCAGAAAGAGGCAAGAGGAGTGCAGAAAGAGGGATGAGGGGTGCAGAAAGAGGCACGAGGGGTGCAGAAAGGAGCAAGAGAGATGCAGAAAGAAGCAAGAGAAATGCAGAAAGAAGCAACAGAGATGCAGAAAGGGGGAAGTGGGGAGGAGAAAGAGGCAAGAGGGATACAGAAAGAAACAAGAGAGGTGCAGAAAGAAACAAAAGAAGTACAGAAAGAAAGAACAGAGGTGCAGAAAGAGGCAAGAGAGGTGCAGAAAGAGGGAAGAGGGGTGTGAAAGAGGCACGAGGGGTGCAGAAAGAGGGAAAAGGGGTGCCGAAAGAGGCACATGGGTTGCAGAAAGAAGGGACAGAGGTGCAGAAAGAGGGAAGAGGCGTGCAGAAAGAGGGTAGAGGGATGCAGAAAGAAGCACGAGTGGGACAGAAAGAAGCGAGAGAGGTGTAGAAAGAAGCAAGAGGAGTGCAGAAAGAAGCAACAGAGATGCAGAAAGGGAGAATTGGGGTGGAGAAAGAGGCAAGAGAGATACAGAAAGAAGCAAGAGAGTTGCAGAAAGAAACAAAAGAAGAGCAGAAAGAAGCAACAGAGGTGCAGAAAGAGGCAAGAGGAGTGCAGAAAGAGGGATGAGGGGTGCAGAAAGAGGCATGAGGGGTGCAGAAAGGAGCAAGAGAGATGCAGAAAGAAGCAAGAGAAATGCATAAAGAAGCAACAGAGATGCAGAAAGGGGGAAGCGGGGAGGAAAAAGAGGCAAGAGGGATACAGAAAGAAACAAGAGAGGTGCAGAAAGAAACAAAAGAAGTGCAGAAAGAAAGAACAGAGGTGCAGAAAGAGGCACGAGAGGTGCAGAAAGAGGGAAGGGGGTGTGAAAGAGGCACGAGGGGTGCGGGAAGAGGGGTACAGAAAGAGGCACAAGGGTTGCAGAAAGAAGGGACAGAGGTGCAGAAAGAAGGAAGAGAAGTGCAGAAAGAAGCAACAGAGGTACAGAAAGAGGGATGCGGGGTGGAGAAAGAGGCAAGAGAAGTGCAGAAAGAATCAACAGAGATGCATAAAGGGGGAACAGGGGTGGAAAAAGTGGCAACAGGGGTGCAGAAAGAAGCAAGAGAGGTGCAGAAAGAAACAAAAGAAGAGCAGAAAGAAGGAACAGAGGTGCAGAAAGAGGCAAGAAGGGTGCAGAAAGAGGGAAGAGTAGTGCAGAAAAAAGCAACAGAGGTGCAGAAAGAGGCAAGAGGGGTGCAAAAAGAAGGAAGAGGGGTGCAGAAAAAGGCACGAGGGGTGCAGAAAGAAGAGATGTGCAGAAAGAAACAAAAGAAGTGCAGAAAGAAGGAATAGAGGTGCAGAAAGAAACAAAAGAAGTGTAGAAAGAAGGAACACAGGTGCAGAAAGAGGCAAGAGGGGTGCAGAAAGAGGCAAAAGGGGTGCAGAAAGAAGCGAGAGGTGCAGAAAGAAACAAAAGAAGTGCAGAAAGAAGGAACAGAGGTGCAGAAAGAGGCAAGAGGGGTGCAGAAAGAAACAAAAGAAGTGCAGAAAGAAGCAACAGAGGTGCAGAAAGAGGCAAGAGGAGTGCAGAAAGAGGGATGAGGGGTGGAGAAAGAGGCACAAGGGGTGCAGAAAGAAGCAAGAGAGATGCAGAAAGAAGCAAGAGAAATGCATAAAGAAGCAGCAGAGATGCAGAAAGGGGGAAGTGGGGTGGAGAAAGAGGCAATAGGGATACAGAAAGAAACAAGAGAGGTACAGAAGGAAACAAAAGAAGTGCAGAAAGAAGGAACAGAGGTACAGAAAGAGGCAAGAGGGGTACAGAAAGAGGGAAGAGGGGAGTGAAAGAGGCATGAGGGGTGCAGAAAGAAGCAAGAGAACTGCAGAAAGAAACAAAAGTACAGAAAGAAGGAACACAGGTGCAAAAAGAAGCAAGAGGGGTGCAGAAAGACGCAGAAGAAGCGAGAGGTGCAGAAAGAAAAAAAGAAGTGCAGAAAGAAGGAACAGAGGTGCAAAAAGAGGCAAGAGGGGTGCAGAAAGAAACAAAAGAAGTGCAGAAAGAAGCAACAGAGGTGCAGAAAGAGGCAAGAGGAGTGCAGAAAGAGGGATGAGGGGTGCAGAAAAAGGGATGAGGGGTGCAGAAAGAAGCAAGAGAGATGCAGAAAGAGGCAAGAGAAATGCAGAAAGAAGCAACAGAGATGCAGAAAAGGGGAAGTGGAGTGGAGAAAAAGGCAAGAGGGATACAGAAAGAAACAAGAGAGGTGCAGAAAGAAACAAAAGAAGTGCAGAAAGAAGGAACAGAGGTGCAGAAAGAGGCAAGAGGGGTGCAGAAAGAGGGAAGAGGGGTGTGGAAGAGGCACGAGGGGTGCAGAAAGAAGCAAGAGAGTTACAGAAAGAAGGAACAGAGGTGCAGAAAGAAGCAAGAGGGGTACATAAAGAGGGAAAAGGGATGCAGAAAGAGGCACAAGGGTTGCAGAAAGAAGGGTCAGAGGTGCAGAAAGAAGGAAGAGCAGTGCAGAAAGAAGAAACAAAGGTGCAGAAAGAGGGATGAAGGATGAAAAAAGAGGCAAAAGAAAAGCAGAAAGAAGCAACAGAGATGCAAAAAGGGGGAACAGGGGTGTAGAAAGTGGCGAGAGGTGCAGAAAGAAGCAAAAGAACTGTAGAAAGAAGGAACAGAGGTGCAGAAAGAGGCAAGAGGGGTGCAGAAAGAGGGAAGAGGGATGCAGAAAGAAGCATGAGTGGTGCAGAAAGAAGCGAGAGAGGTGTAGAAAGAAACAAAAGAAGAGCAGAAAGAAGGAACACAGGTGCAGAAAGAGGGAAGAGGGGTGCAGAAAGAGGCACAAGGGTTTCAGAAAGAAGGGACAGAGGTGCAGAAAGAAGCAAGAGAAGTGCAGAAAGAAGCAACAGAGGTGCAGAAAGAGGGATGGGATAGAGAAAGAGGAAAGAGAAGTGCAGAAAGAAGCAACAGATATGCAAAAAAGAGGAACAGGGGTGGAGAAAGTAGCAAGAGGGGTGCAGAAAGAAGCAAGAGAGGTGCAGAAATAAACACAAGAAGAGCAGAAAGAAGGAACAGAGGTGCAGAAAGAGGCAAGAGGGGTGCAGAAAGAGGGAAGAGGGGTGCAGAAAGATGCACGAGTGGTGCAGAAAGAAGCAAAGAGGTGCAGAAAGAAACAAGAGTAGTGCAGAAAGAAGCAATAGAGGTGCAGAAAGAGGCAAGAGGGGTGCAAAAAGAGGGAAGAGGGGTGCAGAAAGAGGCACGAGGGGTGCAGAAAGAAGGGTCAGAGGTGCAGAAAGAAGGAAGAGCAGTGCAGAAAGAAGAAACAAAGGTACAGAAAGAGGGATGAGGGATGAAAAAAGAGGCGAAAGAAGCAACAGAGATGCAAAAAGGGGTAACAGGGGTGTAGAAAGTGGGAAGAGGGGTAGAGAAAGAGGCAAGGGGGTACAGAAAGAAGCAAGAGAACTGCAGAAAGAAACAAAAGTACAGAAAGAAGGAACACAGGTGCAGAAAGAAGCAAGAGGGGTGCAGAAAGAGGCAGAAGGGGTGCAGAAAAAGCGAGAGGTGCAGAAAGAAAAAAAGAAGTGCAGAAAGAAGGAACAGAGGTGCAAAAAGAGGCAAGAGGGGTGCAGAAAGAAACAAAAGAAGTGCAGAAAGAAGCAACAGAGGTGCAGAAAGAGGCAAGAGGAGTGCAGAAAGAGGGATGAGGGGTGCAGAAAGAGGCACGTGGGGTGCATAAAGAAGCAAGAGAGATGCAGAAAGAGGCAAGAGAAATGCAGAAATAAGCAACAGAGATGCAGAAAAGGGGAAGTGGGGTGGAGAAAAAGGCAAGAGGGATACAGAAAGAAACAAGAGAGGTGCAGAAAGAAACAAAAGAAGTGCAGAAAGAAGGAACAGAGGTGCAGAAAGAGGCAAGAGGGGTGCAGAAAGAGGGAAGAGGGGTGTGGAAGAGGCACGAGGGGTGCAGAAAGAAGCAAGAGGTATGTAGAAAGAAGCAAGAGAGTTGCAGAAAGAAGGAACAGAGGTGCAGAAAGAGGCAAGAGGGGTGCAGAAAGAGGGAAAAGGGGTGCAGAAAGAGGCACAAGGGTTGCAGAAAGAGGGGTCAGAGGTGCAGAAAGAAGGAAGAGCAGTGCAGAAAGAAGAAACAAAGGTGCAGAAAGAGGGATGAGGGATGAAAAAAGAGGCAAAAGAAGAGCAGAAAGAAGCAACAGAGATGCAAAAAGGGGGAACTGGGGTGTAGAAAGTGGTGAGAGGTGCAGACAGAAGCAAAAGAACTGTAGAAAGAAGGAACAGAGGTGCAGAAAGAGGCAAGAGGGGTGCAGAAAGAGGGAAGAAGGATGCAGAAAGAAGCACGAGTGGTGCAGAAAGAAGCAAGAGAGGTGTAGAAAGAAACAAAAGAAGAGCAGAAAGAAGGAACACAGGTGCAGAAAGAGGCAAGAGGGGTGCAGAAAGAGGCAAAAGTGGTGCAGAAAGAAGCGATAGGTGCAGAAAGAAACAAAAGAAGAGCAGAAAGAAGCAACAGAGGTGCAGAAAGAGGCAAGAGAAGTGCAGAAAGAGGGAAGAAGGGTGCAAAAAGAGGCACAAGGGTTGCAGAAAGAAGGGACAGAGGTGCAGAAAGAAGCAACAGAAGTGCAGAAAGAAGCAACAGAGGTGCAGAAAGAGGGATGAGGGGTGGAGAAAGAGGCAAGAGAAGTGCAGAAAGAAGCAACAGAGATGCAAAAAGGGGGAACCGGGGTGGATAAAGTGGCAAGAGGGGTGCAGAAAGAAGCAAGAGAGATGCAGAAAGAAACAAAAGAAGAGCAGAAAGAAGGAACAGAGGTGCAGAAAGAGGCAAGAGGGGTGCAGAAAGAGGGAAGAGGGATGCAGAAAGAAGCATGAGTGGTGCAGAAAGAAGCAAAGAGGTGCAGAAAGAAGCAAGAGTAGTGCAGAAAGAAGCAACAGAGGTGCAGAAAGAGGCAACAGGGGTAAAGAAAGAGGCAAAGGGGTTGCAGAAAGAAGCGAGAGCTGCAGAAAGAAACAAAAGAAGTGCAGAAAGAAGGAACAGAGGTGCAGAAAGAGGCAGGAGGGGTGCAGAAAGAGGCAGGAGGGGTGCAGAAAGAAGCGAGAGGTGCAGAAAGAAACAAAAGATGTGCAGAAAGAAGGAACAGAGGTACAGAAAGGGGCAAGAGGGGTGCACAAAGAGGGAAGAGGGGTGTGAAAGAGGCACGAGGAGTGCAGAAAGAAGCAAGAGGAGTGCAGAAACAAACAAAAGAAGTACAGAAAGAAAGAACAGAGGTGCAGAAAGAAGCAACAGGGGTGCAGAAAGAGGGTGGAAGGGTGGAGAAAGATGCAAGGGGGTGCGGAAAGAAGCAAGAGAGCTGCAGAAAGAAACAGAAGTAGTGCAGAAAGAAGGAACAGAGGTGCAGAAAGAGGCAAGAAGGGTGCAGAAAGAAGTGAGAGATGCAGGAAGAAACAAAAGAAGTGCAGAAAGAAGGAACAGAGGTGCAGAAAGAGGCAAGAGGGGTGCGGGAAGAACGGTGTCAAAGAGGCACGAGGGGTGCAGAAAAGCAAGAGAGGTGCAGAAAGAAGCAACATAGGTGCAGAAAGAGGGAAGAGGGGTGGAGAAAGAGACAAGAGAAGTGCAGAAAGAAGCAACAGAGATGCAGAAAGGGGGAAGAGGGCTGGAGAAAGAGGCAAGAGGGGTGCAGAAAGAAGCAAGAGAGGTGCAGAAAGAAACAAAAGAAGTGCAGAAAGAAGGAACAGAGGTGGGTGCAGAAAGAGGCAGGAGGGGTGCAGAAAGAGGGAAGAGGGGTGTAGAAAGAAGCAAGTGAGGTGCAGAAAGAGGCAACAGAGGTGCAGAAAGAGGCAAAAGAGGTGCAGAAAGTAGAAGAGATTTGCAGAAAGAGGCAAGAGAAGTGCAGAAAAAGAAAAAAGCAACAGAAATGCAGAAAGAGACGAGAGGCGCAGACACAAGCAAGAGTGGCTTGCACACCATTAGTACTGTAGTGTAGCTCCTATTTCCCTAATAGGCTCTGCACATTGGAATAATATATCCTATAGGTTTGACATAGGACTACGGTCAGTATGTCCCTATCGAGTATATTAAACTTAATTACTTGTGCCAGCTAGCTCAGAGGCCACTAGAAACTCCTTGACAACAAGAAGGAGTAGTTTCTGGCAGCCGCAAGACATGACCAATATGTTTCCCTTTAGAATCAGAACGTGTCCCAGAGTCGTGGAAACACTAGATAACTATTTCACTCAGCTCAGTCGTGCATGCTTAGTTTTCCTCAGAGTTACACAGAAATAATAGACGGGCATTTTCAATAAAAGATTTATTGAACAGTCTTGTTTCTGGTGTAAGTATAATGTGCTGTTACGATCATGAGACAGTATGCGAGATAAATAATGTACAGGGTGAGCAGTAGAAATAAATAATACTGCGATAGCATTATCTTTTAGTACAAATGCTGTTACATAAATAACACAGACTAAAAATGCGAGTACTCATACGATGCGGTGCTAAGCTAGTTCTACCCCAATGTACCTAACCTAACCTAGGTGTAGGACGAGGTATGAAGTAGGTGAAGTATTCCTTACTATGGTATACTAAGAGTATGTTAAGTCTAGTATGCCTAGTATGCCAAGAGTTCCTCTAGGCTCTTATCAGCTCCATACCTGAAGAATGAGAGAGGTTGGAATCTCTTTGCCAGACTCGAACTCCAACACCCTGCAAGGGAAGTCAGATCACTGGAAGCTGGAAGCTGGGCTCTCTGCGTGCAGGGAATGGCAGCGTCTTCTCAGTGCGTCAGGCCGGGAAACGGGCTCCTCTGAAGTCGAGGTCTCCTCTGGTTTACAGGGGCTAGGGAAGGTATATTTATACCTGAGAGCACCTAAGAATGTTAGCATTGACGTGAGTTGGACAGCGAAAGACGTCATGAATGAACCCCTAAGGAATAATGGTTCATGCATAATATATGAGTCCTTGAAGAAATCAATAGTCCTGGACTAGGGAAACTCCCGCAGCCTAAGGGTCTGTTCTTCATGAACTCGTTGTGACGTTAGGGTGGACGGATGTCAGAGACCATGCCTGTATTTGGAGTGCACGGTTTAATGCCTAAATAAGGGCTGGGATTTTATGCCTATATAAGGGCAGGGCGAATTGTGCCTATATAAGGACATGATACTGGAAAGCCCGTTTATGGATACCCTAAGAGGAATACAACACCCACTCCTCTTTCGTGTGTACGATAATACTAAAATGCTAAACATTTAAAATGCTAAACATTAAAACGGAGTACCGCATATTTCTAAAATTTTTCATAAAACCATTTAAAAAGGGCATTTTAAAAAACCTATTAGAATGCAAAAGGTACTGTACATTTGAAGCATTGCTTTTCATTACAGGCATAAAGTTCGAAAATAAATGCAATTGGAATGAAAATAAGCAGTAATATTTACATTTGACAAAAAATGATCGATAAGTTATTCAAAAATCAAAGTCATTTCATGTCAGAAAAATTAATGAACTGTTTTAGACACACAAGATGACTAAGTGTCCGTGGAAGTACCTAGAAGTCCCTAGAAGTCTGTATTATAAGGCTAGTTCTACTGTAAGCAGATTGATATTCCAGTTTCCTTCGAAAAAATGGGAAAAAGTTCAATTTTTGATAGCATTCCAAGTTTTTGAAAAATGAAGGCCAAATTGTTGCTGTATTTCTGGAACACTGTATGCTGAATCAGAGTCAGTTTACGGGTCTGGTGTAAACATTAGATCATCTATTTCTATAGACAAAACATCATCCACTGTAGTTGGTGTGAGTTGGAACACCTCGTGAAGCAGGTTAATCGCACAGAGATGTGAAGCATTGCTTTCAATTGTCGCAATGTTCGAGTCCGTTGTTACCTGTGTGCCTGTAGTTCTTTCTCGTACCTCAGCAGCTGCGGGAAGCGTCTGTGAGATCTCAATGAATGCCGTCATCAGGATAGGAAGCCGCTGGGGACAACACATAGCATGGGCCGTTATCTGGTCCAGCAGAGTATCGACGTCCGTTGGCGCATCCGATGGAAATGTTAGACAGGTGTCCAACACGCATTCTACACCGCATAGCAGGCATCGTAGAACAGGTAAGATGCAATCTTGCCAGATTGGTCTAAATGACAGGAACCATGTGGTATTAAGGTCCCGTAGACGATTTATGCCCAAAAGCTGTACTATTTGCTCACGGCACTTTCGTTCAAGGAGAGCTTTCTCCATGTCGCTCGGAGTGATGTCGGCGAATTGGCTGGCCATAGCGCAATAGCAGGAAGAGAAATAGAATTCCGGCAACAAGTGCTAGAATTAATGGTATGCCACCAAACACCGAATGTGCAAAGTTCGGGATGATTCCGAGTATTGCCTGGAAAGGTGCTAACAGGCCCGAGCAGATGCCCTTAAATACATGTACAATTCCTGTTGTATCAGACATAATAGAAAATTTGTCCTCTCATTTCCACGAAATGTATAGGCCAGTTTGTACATATTAAAGTCTGTATCTCAGCCGAAGTCCTTGCAATTTGCAGATCATAGGTTTCTTTGGCCGAGGTCAAAGGCACTGTTTGTTGTAAAAGCATGGCTTTCATTCTGCTTAAAGTATCAAATCTTATAAAAGAGACGTTCAGCGAAGGCCATAGAGGTGACTCCCTGACTGTGTCTATTGGGGCAAACAATACTTGCATACAGCAAGTGACCCTGGAGTTGACCGTTACTAGATATGGGATACCTGGCAGCATGCCACAGCAACTCTGATCATTCAACATGAGGTAACTCCCATTAGAAAGTTGTCCGAACGTTGGATTAATCACAGCAGCTGGTGTACCCTGCTGATGGCAAGACAAATTTGCCACAGAACCATTACAAGCCCCGTGCAAGGAAATGTCCTGACATACAAGTGAACCGCTTAGTGCACGTTTACAGTTTTTACCGCTTAAAAACACTTCACGATCCCCGCTCCAACATCTATATGTATACGGTAAAGCCCAAGATGTCTTAATGTATTCCTTACCCAACCTTTCATATTTGCCTGCTTGCATTTGTCTGAGGCAATACTGAAACTGAAGAGTAGTCACAGGTAGTGTAATTTTGCCATGAATAAGCCATTCTGTAGCTGGTTTTTCTGCCACTGTGAATGGTAGCTTTTCCAGTTTTTCAATGCTCAGCACTGTATACTTTGCTCCTCTTTGTGCCATTTCGATCTGTTTATCAGTTAGATTGTATTCTGCAAACAGAGCCGTTGTGTTGATGAAACGCCAAGGCACATAGTCCGCTCGCAATGATTGCAGCGTCCAGCTTAATAACATAATAGAACGTAATTGAGATTGGCCTTGTTGTAACATCGCCAAATCTTGTTCTAGTATGTCGATAGCAGAGGATACAATGCCGTCCAGTGAATAAATTCTGGAGGACAAAGTTGTTAACCCATTGTCGACCACAGAGAGTGTTTTCTCTAAAATAATACGATCAAGTTCACGTATTCGTTCTGCGGCCTCTATCTGTGATACCTTCCAAGCTTCATTATAAGCAGCATAAATGCCGGCATATATGAAACGTTTTTGACGCGGTTTTCTTGGTCCAAGCAAGAAATCCCTAAGATCTGCGTCTTTTGCAAGTAAGGATAAGTGTTGTTTCACATACTGTAGTGTAGATGTATGCAGCCAATCGAGGCATAATTTCCCTACACTGTATGTTGTTACTACCCCGGATGTTGTCTTTGGACGTATCTTGGGTCTGGCCTATGAATGGTAAAACCCTGAGTTTTATTCAGGAATCTTTCCTGACAGTTATTCGTGTCTGTGGGCCAGATCAACCATTTTTCCAATCAGTATTAGATCTGTTGAGTTGTAGTATATTGTCAACTGTCACCACTGCCTGTGTTTCATTATTTTTTGCAGGAGTTGGTACAGAAGGTGTGTTCATCTCTTTGATCTTGGCTAATCCAAGACAAGATGTTTGTTGGATAGTTTCATTCAAAAACATTATTTGTTCAGGGATGATGCAGGCTCTAAATAAAGCTTCTATCCCCTGTACTTGCCATTCTTTAGTACCCCACAACGTTTTTGTGTCTATTGTGTCTTTCCAAAAGTCAAAACCCTGTCTAGACAGTTGGGCATTAAATATTGCAGAATAAATCTGTTTTGTATTCGTTAACATAATTTTCATACCTGTCTTGTTTATATTTTTATAGTAAAACATTTCTGGATCAGATGTATTGTAACCCGAAAAATATGGAAACTTACTGGCAAATGTTTTTGAACTACCTTTAGGTGGTGTAGGACAATGTTCCCATTGGTTAAACATAAACACATTTCTTGGATATGCAGATTTATGCAAATAATGATGACCATAGTGGTTATAACAATACAGTTGTTCATAGTCTGATGAACCCTCTAAATATTCATTTTTAGAAAATGCAGCAGATTTTTCTAGGTCAAACATAATGTCAGTCACAGTTTCAAAGTCCCAATCATCAGAATAGGTACTGGACGTGATTAGATCACTTAGTGAAATTTTAAACAAATGTGGAATGTTCAATTCTTCCGTCGGACCGAATATATCAAAATCTGTTTTGTCCCACACTATACCATCGTGTATAGGAACAGCTGTGATGTTCACTGATGACAAGTCTCTTGCTTCACGATGGGAAGATTTATGAGGTTTCAAAATTACGTTCACGTCTTTGTTTTCAGTGTTCGCATGGATGTATCTGCCACTAATAAGCACGCTCACAGTTGTAACCAAAGCTAGCCAGAGCAGGAAAACAAAAAGTCCAGATATAATCCAGAGTTCAATCCATGGAGAAACCAAATAAATCGTTTTCAGAGAGTGAAGAAAGTCTTGTATTTGCTGCTTGAATTTCAATGACACTGGCGTCGCTTCAGGTTCACTTAGATCTTCTGAGAACGTATCAAAGTTTATGAAATAGCCAGAAGCAGTTCTATCAGTTGTTTGAATTGCATCAGGATTTGTAGAAATCACTGGAACCAGTTCATCACGTGCCACATTGGTGTAGACAGGTGTATTTGGACGAACTGTTACTTGTTCTTCAAGAGGGATGATTTCCATAGCATTGGTGCTTAGTCCTTCATCTGTTTCAGCTGAATTCTCGATGGTTATCAGTCTTTCAGTATGAACCTCTTGGATAGTAGCGAGAGGAGAGCGTTTGCTACTAGGTCGGAGTCCACGAGGCCTACTATTTAGTATTGGCCACATACTGTGGTTTGATGAGGTCGATGGACACTAATCTTTTCTCCTTTCTTCCAGCAAGGGGCGGCAGTAGTACTGTTATTGTTCCTTGAACTGCTAGGACAGGTACTGGTTGCCTGTAAGAAGGTCCAAATTCCTTCTTGTCCGCAATTTTTCTCTGACTAGATCCCCAACTTTTGGAATCCAGACAGGCCTTGCTGGGACAGCCGGTTGATCCCCAGTGGTGGTTGGCTGTAGGAACACGTTGCTTTGTTTCGTTCTTAATTTGTTTAAGTCCTGTAAAACAGCCAAACGATCTTTGATATCAAAAGGTTTATTTTCCACCACTGTGCCTACGTTTTCTAAGTCTGGTACCCACATTCTTGTCCCAAATAGGACCTCATATGGAGTGACTCTCCCTAGAGAACTTCCTGGCAGGTTGTTTAGTGCACGTTAAACTCCACTAAGGTGTTTGACCCACCCGTCACCCGAGCCTAATACTCTAGCTGTTATAGACTGCTTTATGTCCCGGTTTTCCTTTCCACAACCGAATTTCCCTCAGGATGGAATGGAGAGGAGTACCGCAATGCAACGCCCAGACTGGCCATGGCTTCTTTGTAAGCCCGAGAGCTAAACGCAGGACCCTGGTCAGAATGTATCGTGCCTATTGCGTATATGCCGATAAAGACTCGCAAATCTTTTATAACAGTTCGAGCGTCAGCTGAGCTCTGAGGCCATAACCATAGGAACCTAGATTCAGTATTTGTGGGAATGCCTTTGTCCAGTGAGGACGCAGGTGCGTAGAAAGTCTAATGCTGTCTAACAATGGTGTCTGCACTGGGTTGCCGCATTCGCAGCATGGTGTCTGATGGCTCTTTCGCTGTAATTTACAGTCTAAGCAGTTGTTGATGAATATGTGAATTTCTGTATTCATTCCAGGCCACCAGTACATTTCTTTTAACGTCAAAGTTGTTTTAGAGATCCCTTGATGTGACAGACCTTCCCCCAAATGTGTTTCATAAATCAAGGCTGCTCTACGTTCCAAGTTTGGAATTACCCTATCCCCCACTCCAGGGATTCGAGCGAAAGGAAGGTTGTTCGCATCAATTACATAAGAGTACTTGAGGGAAACTTTTTGGGTAACACTGCACTGCTGCCTTTGCTTGAAGCATTGACAGCCAACATTATCTCACCGTCTATTTTTGTTTTGGAACGAGTGATCACAGCTACGGAAGCCGTTTGCACAGCCCTCTTTGCGGCTTCGTCAGCCAATGAATTCCCTGCAACGTGAATGCCATCACGTTGATGACTCAGTGTGTGGATCACGTGAGCCTTTGGTAGTTCGTTTTTCAACTGAACTACTTGTTCCCAAAGCAATTTGTGCTTTATTGTGCCACCTTTCGCATCTTTGAAACCATTTTCAAGCCAGTTTTGTATATATTCATTATACGACTGCACACAGTAAAAGGAATCGCGCACGATTAGTGTGGGGAATCCTCGATCTGTACTTTCAAGTGCCAGTTTGAATGCTTGTAGTTCAGCTCGCTGAGCTGTACAATCTCCTAGAGACTGCGTTTTTGTGACCATAGGTCTGAAGATGCCATTTCGCATGCGACCTTTAACGATAGCACACGCTGCACTGTAAGCTTGCTTACCCCCTATTGCGGGTTGTGCGGATCCGTCAGTGTAAATTATGAATTCGTACTGATCGAGAGGCAGAATTTCAGTAGGCAGGGGACATTCATGTTCATACTGCAGGAATGCTTGTGTTTTTAAATCTGGATCAAAAACATATTCAACATCTGTTGCAGCAAGAGAATTAACCCATTGTATCCATCTTGGATGCAATGCTTTAGCATTTGGAATGCTTGCTTTTGTAACCGCTTCTAAAGCAGGTACTGGGGTTACGACAATAATGCGTTTCCCTTGGGCTAAGGCTCTTTCTTTTGCTACAGCGGTTTGAACTGCTGTTAGAATTTTTTCAGTAGAACTGAAGCGCATTTCCGCTTGTGTGTACAAGTGTGATTTATACGCTATTGGTATTTTTTCACCCTCATTGAAGGTTAAGTAGGTGAATCCGCATTGACCCGAAATTATTCGGATCACCAAATTGCGTTCACTTACGCGTGTTTGTAAGTGATTTGTTGCTAACATGTTAGCTTGTAGTGAACGCAAGATTTCTGTGTGTTCTTGTGTCCAGTTTCTAATCGAAAAATCAGGTTTGATTAATGCGTAGAGAGGTTTAACCCTTTCTGCGTAGTTTAGGATGTATGTTCTTCCAAAATTTAAGAAACCCAGGATGGACTGTAAGTTTTTTAGCGTTTTTGGAGGTTGGAGCAGCGCACACTTTTCTAAAAGTTAGCTGCCAAGCTCTTGCCTTCACTTGAAAGCTCATATCCTAGAAATAGGACATTGAGATGGGCAATTCTGGACTTCTTAAAGTTGAATTTGTAACCCTCAGAGGCGAATCCCAGTATAATGGTGCTCACCCTGTTCAAGTGTTTTTCCAGGTCATCGTCTGTCAGATAAATGTCATCGACATAGGACAATGCCTCATTGTCATAAATTTGTAGTAACTCCATTACCCTCGCTGAGAATAAACCTGGGCTATTCTTGAACCCTTGTGGGAGTCGACAAAAGTGACGCTGGGTCCCCATTATGGAGAATGCTGTTAAGTACCTGCTTTCAGGTGCTATGTTTTGACAAAAGAAACCATTTGAGATGTCTAATGTTGTTTTATATTTTTTACGCACAATGTTATTCATTAATGCTGTGCTATGTGCGTTTTGCACTGCAAACGTTTTAGAACAAGTGTTTAGGTGTCTGTAGTCCAAAACTAGACGATATGTTTTGTCTGGTTTGGAGACAGGAAACAAAGGATTGTTCATTGAGGAGGTGCATGTTTCAATCACCCCTTGGTATTCAAGTTGATCTAAGATCTCCCTGACCTGTTTTTTAGCTTCTTGCTTTATTGGATACTGCCGTTGTGCAGTTGGTTCATGTTTCAGATGTATTTTATGTTGAGGTGAGTCCTCATCCCATCCTACATGATTTTTATATAATGCTGGGGCCTGGGCCACTGCCCATTTCCTGGCATATGTATATTTTAGATGTATAGGAATATGGTTGGAGAAGGCAGGCATAATAATGTCCTCGCCATGTGGGCACTCCCTGACAAATTGTGGTGGCCAGTCTTTTTCTGCTAGAAGTATGTCATAGCCTCTTGATAGTCTTTCCCAAAAAAGTGCTTTCACCTGTCTAGGTTTGTCTCCCTCCATCCGGAGTGTTATTTCAAATAACTTTTGTGGAGTACTAACCCTGGTGTCTACAGTCTCGACTTTCTTTTCGGAGAATTGAGGTTTTGCTTTAGTTTTTGGAGCGTGTTTGTCGTCTTTTGATGTTACGCGTTCTTCTCTGTGTTCCGTCCGTCCTCTTCTTTCCGAAGTCTGTGGTGAGATCTGAAAGGGACGAGAGGAACGTGTATCAGTATCTTGATACCTATCAGGTTTTCTCAAATTATCCCTATTCCTGAGGTTATACCTCCTTTCAGAGGGCTCCTTTTGAGGAGACCTACCTCGGGATTGAGAACGTTTCTCGTTTGATTTTTGTTTAGTAGACTCCCACTTCTTTTTAGAAGATGTAGGAGTTTGTTTTATTGAGCCCGTCTCAGGACTTTCAGATAGTTTTGGTTTCAGTGGTCTTCCACCCAAACTATCTCTGCCTAATTCTGCATAAGATTGTTCTATAATTCTGGGTAGCTCAGTTTGATGTTCTGTAACATCGAATTTGCTCAATTTTTGGCGGATCGCAACTGCTGCTGCCTCTCCTTTAATATTAGATAATATTATTGTTGAGACCTGGTCGAAATTTTTCAGTAATTTCATACCTAAATTTAGAGCAGGCTCTGCCCCGTATTCGTTTTGAATTTGTTTTAGGACATCAGGTATTACCGCAATTGACGGTATGCCATGTGTTTTAGTGTAGATGGCAGCAAAGACTGAGCCCCAAGTGGTGCAGTCTTCTAGTTGTGGTGTGATCCCCATTGGTAAACTGATCGTTAGGATTCTGTGTTTCTCATGCGGGCTAGTATTTGGAAATACTGCTTCGATTTGAGTAATTTTTGAGCTATCCAAAACGGAATTTGCTCACGTTTTGTGGGCATTTTACCCATGACTGAGTTGAGAGTCTGTGGTGTAATTTTTAGTGTATTCCCCTGTTGGGGAGTTGGATTTGGATATGTCAATGGTGGTCGGACTGTAAAAGTCCGCATGACATATTGGACCAATTGTCTGTACATTTTTATTAACTCTTTTATTTGAGTATGTAATTCCTCATCTGTCATTATATCCAGTTCAGGATGAGGTGTGTAGCCGGCTAAAATCGGCCATGTTGCTCCTGGTCTACCTAGTGGACCGAGCCTGGTAATGTTTTTGTGATGTTTTAGGGCGCCTTTAAACCAGAGCTGATGCTCCTGGTATGTTAATGGAATTTCAATATCCTCGAAAGGAATGTATTCCTCTGGTAGATCATCTTCTTTGTAGAAGTGAAATGTTTGTGATGTTGGATTGCATTCAGGAAGTAGTACCCATGAATAGAATACCTCAGTCTGAAATGATTCATGTGCCTCTATCACGAAAACTGCTCTACCTCCTCTTGGCGATAGGCCATGTTTTATAAATTTTAGAGTTATGGCTCTTCTTAAGTTTTGAGGGATGTTTACAACACCCTCCTCAGTTTCATTTAAACCTGTAAGGTTAAAAACTGCTGCTAAGGCTGGATCAGCCGCAGCTACACCGTCTCCGGCGTCTTCATTCATTTTGCAAAATGTGGAACAAGTTTCAAGGAAACAAAGATAAGGTGCACAATATTTTGGAACACTGTATCCTTCAACATTGAGCAAACCAAACAGCTAATATATAGGGTGCTTCCCTATGTAGCCTTGGTGGATACTTAACCCTGCCCACTCCAGACGTCTTTTGGAGTATATGGGTAGGGGTCTTGAGAGAAAATAGCACGGCTGAGTTACTCAGTATCTAACGTTGAATTACCGCCTTACCAAACCGTTGGGCGCCATGTAGTGTAGCTCCTATTTCCCTAATAGGCTCTGCGCATTGGAATAATATATCCTATAGGTTTGACATAGGACTAAGGTCAGTATGTCCCTATCAAGTATATTAAACTTAATTACTTGTGCCAGCTAGCTCAGAGGCCACTAGAAACTCCTTGACAACAAGAAGGGAGTAGTTTCTGGCAGCCGCAAAACATGACCAATATGTTTCCCTTTAGAATCAGAACGTGTCCCAGAGTCGTGGAAACACTAGATAACTATTTCACTCAGCTCAGTCGTGCATGCTTAGTTTTCCTCAGAGTTACACAGAAATAATAGATCGGGCGTTTTCAATAAAAGATTTATTGAACAGTCTTGTTTCTGGTGTAAGTATAATGTGCTGTTACGATCACGAGACAGTATGCGAGATAAATAATGTACAGGGTGAGCAGTAGAAATAAATAATACTGCGATAGCATTATCTTTTAGTACAAATGCGGTTACATAAATAACACAGACTAGAAATGCGAGTACTCATACGATGCAGTGCTAAGCTAGTTCTACCCCAATGTACCTAACCTAACCTAGGTGTAGGACGAGGTATGAAGTAGGTGAAGTATTCCTTACTATGGTATACTAAGAGTATGTTAAGTCTAGCATGCCTAGTATGCCAAGAGTCCCTCTAGGTTCTTATCAGCTCCATACCTGAAGAATGAGAGAGGTTGGAATCTCTTTGCCAGACTCGAACTCCAACACCCCGCAAGGGAAGTCAGATCACTGGAAGCTGGAAGCTGGGCTCTCTGCGTGCAGGGAATGGCAGCGTCTTCTCAGTGCGTCAGGCCGGGAAACGGGCTCCTCTGAAGTCGAGGTCTCCTCTGGTTTACAGGGGCTAGGGAAGGTATATTTATACCTGAGAGCACCTAAGAATGTTAGCATTGACGTGAGTTGGACAGCGAAAGACGTCATGAATGAACCCCTAAGGAATAATGGTTCATGCATAATATATGAGTCCTTGAAGAAATCAATAGTCCTGGACTAGGGAAACTCCCGCAGCCTAAGGGTCTGTTCTTCATGAACTCATTGTGACGTTAGGGTGGACGGATGTCAGAGACCATGCCTGTATTTGGAGTGCACGGTTTAATGCCTAAATAAGGGCTGGGATTTTATGCCTATATAAGGGCAGGGCGAATTGTGCCTATATAAGGACATGATACTGGAAAGCCCGTTTATGGATACCCTAAGAGGAATACAACACCCACTCCTCTTTCGTGTGTACGATAATACTAAAATGCTAAACATTTAAAATGCTAAACATTAAAATGGAGTACCGCATATTTCTAAAATTTTTCATAAAACCATTTAAAAGGGCATTTTAAAAAACCTATTAGAATGCAAAAGGTACTGTACATTTGAAGCATTGCTTTTCATTACAGGCATAAAGTTCGAAAATAAATGCAATTGGAATGAAAATAAGCAGTAATATTTACATTTGACAAAAAATGATCGATAAGTTATTCAAAAATCAAAGTCATTTCATGTCAGAAAAATTAATTAACTGTTTTAGACACACAAGATGACTAAGTGTCCGTGGAAGTACCTAGAAGTCTGTATTATAAGGCTAGTTCTACTGTAAGCAGATTGATATTCCATTTTCCTTCGAAAAAATTGGAAAAAGTTCAATTTTTGATAGCGTTCCAAGTTTTTGAAAAATGAAGGCCAAATTGTTGCTGTATTTCTGGAACACTGTATGCTGAATCAGAGTCAGTTTACGGGTCTGGTGTAAACATTAGATCATCTATTTCTATAGACAAAACATCATCCACTGTAGTTGGTGTGAGTTGGAACACCTCGTGAAGCAGGTTAATCGCACAGAGATGTGAAGCATTGCTTTCAATTGTCGCAATGTTCGCTTCCGTTGTTACCTGTGTGCCTGTAGTTCTTTCTCGTACCTCAGCAGCTGCCGGGAGCGTCTGTGAGATCTCAATGAATGCCGTCATCAGGATAGGAAGCCGCTGGGGACAACACATAGCATGGGCCGTTATCTGGTCCAGCAGAGTATCGACGTCCGTTGGCGCATCCGATGGAAATGTTAGACAGGTGTCCAACACGCATTCTACACCGCATAGCAGGCATCGTAGAACAGGTAAGATGCAATCTTGCCAGATTGGTCTAAATGACAGGAACCATGTGGTATTAAGGTCCCGTAGACGATTTATGCCCAAAAGCTGTACTATTTGCTCACGGCACTTTCGTTCAAGGAGAGCTTTCTCCATGTCGCTCGGAGTGATGTTGGCGAATTGGCTGGCCATAGCGCAATAGCAGGAAGAGAAATAGAATTCCGGCAACAAGTGCTAGAATTAATGGTATGCCACCAAACACCGAATGTGCAAAGTTCGGGATGATTCCGAGTATTGCCTGGAAAGGTGCTAACAGGCCCGAGCAGATGCCCTTAAATACATGTACAATTCCTGTTGTATCAGACATAATAGAAAATTTGTCCTCTCATTTCCACGAAATGTATAGGGCAGTTTGTACGTATTAAAGTCTGTATCTCAGCCGAAGTCCTTGCAATTTGCAGATCATAGGTTTCTTTGGCCGAGGTCAAAGGCACTGTTTGTTGTAAAAGCATGGCTTTCATTCTGCTTAAAGTATCAAATCTTATAAAAGAGACGTTCAGCGAAGGCCATAGAGGTGACTCCCTGACTGTGTCTATTGGGGCAAACAATACTTGCATACAGCAAGTGACCCTGGAGTTGACCGTTACTAGATATGGGATACCTGGCAGCATGCCACAGCAACTCTGATCATTCAACATGAGGTAACTCCCATTAGAAAGTTGTCCGAACGTTGGATTAATCACAGCAGCTGGTGTACCCTGCTGATGGCAAGACAAATTTGCCACAGAACCATTACAAGCCCCGTGCAAGGAAATGTCCTGACATACAAGTGAACCGCTTAGTGCACGTTTACAGTTTTTACCGCTTAAAAACACTTCACGATCCCCGCTCCAACATCTATATGTATACGGTAAAGCCCAAGATGTCTTAATGTATTCCTTACCCAACCTTTCATATTTGCCTGCTTGCATTTGTCTGAGGCAATACTGAAACTGAAAAGTAGTCACAGGTAGTGTAATTTTGCCATGAATAAGCCATTCTGTAGCTGGTTTTTCTGCCACTGTGAATGGTAGCTTTTCCAGTTTTTCAATGCTCAGCACTGTATACTTTGCTCCTCTTTGTGCCATTTCGATCTGTTTATCAGTTAGATTGTATTCTGCAAACAGAGCCGTTGTGTTGATGAAACGCCAAGGCACATAGTCCGCTCGCAATGATTGCAGCGTCCAGCTTAATAACATAATAGAACGTAATTGAGATTGGCCTTGTTGTAACATCGCCAAATCTTGTTCTAGTATGTCGATAGCAGAGGATACAATGCCGTCCAGTGAATAAATTCTGGAGGACAAAGTTGTTAACCCATTGTCGACCACAGAGAGTGTTTTCTCTAAAATAATACGATCAAGTTCACGTATTCGTTCTGCGGCCTCTATCTGTGATACCTTCCAAGCTTCATTATAAGCAGCATAAATGCCGGCATATATGAAACGTTTTTGACGCGGTTTTCTTGGTCCAAGCAAGAAATCCCTAAGATCTGCGTCTTTTGCAAGTAAGGATAAGTGTTGTTTCACATCCTGTAGTGTAGATGTATGCAGCCAATCGAGGCATAATTTCCCTACACTGTATGTTGTTACTACCCCCGGATGTTGTCTTTGGACGTATCTTGGGTCTGGCCTATGAATGGTAAAACCCTGAGTTTTATTCAGGAATCTTTCCTGACAGTTATTCGTGTCTGTGGGCCAGATCAACCATTTTTTCCAATCAGTATTAGATCTGTTGAGTTGTAGTATATTGTCAACTGTCACCACTGCCTGTGTTTCATTATTTTTTGCAGGAGTTGGTACAGAAGGTGTGTTCATCTCTTTGATCTTGGCTAATCCAAGACAAGATGTTTGTTGGATAGTTTCATTCAAAAACATTATTTGTTCAGGGATGATGCAGGCTCTAAATAAAGCTTCTATCCCCTGTACTTGCCATTCTTTAGTACCCCACAACGTTTTTGTGTCTATTGTGTCTTTCCAAAAGTCAAAACCCTGTCTAGACAGTTGGGCATTAAATATTGCAGAATAAATCTGTTTTGTATTCGTTAACATAATTTTCATACCTGTCTTGTTTATATTTTTATAGTAAAACATTTCTGGATCAGATGTATTGTAACCCGAAAAATATGGAAACTTACTGGCAAATGTTTTTGAACTACCTTTAGGTGGTGTAGGACAATGTTCCCATTGGTTAAACATAAACACATTTCTTGGATATGCAGATTTATGCAAATAATGATGACCATAGTGGTTATAACAATACAGTTGTTCATAGTCTGATGAACCCTCTAAATATTCATTTTTAGAAAATGCAGCAGATTTTTCTAGGTCAAACATAATGTCAGTCACAGTTTCAAAGTCCCAATCATCAGAATAGGTACTGGACGTGATTAGATCACTTAGTGAAATTTTAAACAAATGTGGAATGTTCAATTCTTCCGTCGGACCGAATATATCAAAATCTGTTTTGTCCCACACTATACCATCGTGTATAGGAACAGCTGTGATGTTCACAGATGACAAGTCTCTTGCTTCACGATGGGAAGATTTATGAGGTTTCAAAATTACGTTCACGTCTTTGTTTTCAGTGTTCGCATGGATGTATCTGCCACTAATAAGCACGCTCACAGTTGTAACCAAAGCTAGCCAGAGCAGGAAAACAAAAGTCCAGATATAATCCAGAGTTCAATCCATGGAGAAACCAAATAAATCTTTTTCAGAGAGTGAAGAAAGTCTTGTATTTGCTGCTTGAATTTCAATGACACTGGCGTCGCTTCGGGTTCACTTAGATGTTATGAGAACGTATCAAAGTTTATGAAATAGCCAGAAGCAGTTCTATCAGTTGTTTGAATTGCATCAGGATTTGTAGAAATCACTGGAACCAGTTCATCACGTGCCACATTGGTGTAGACAGGTGTATTTGGACGAACTGTTACTTGTTCTTCAAGAGGGATGATTTCCATAGCATTGGTGCTTAGTCCTTCATCTGTTTCAGCTGAATTCTCGATGGTTATCAGTCTTTCAGTATGAACCTCTTGGATAGTAGCGAGAGGAGAGCGTTTGGAGTCCACGAGGCCTACTATTTAGTATTGGCCACATACTGTGGTTTGATGAGGTCGATGGACACTAATCTTTTCTCCTTTCTTCCAGCAAGGGGCGGCAGTAGTACTGTTCTTGTTCCTTGAAGTGCTAGGACAGGTACTGGTTGTCTGTAAGAAGGTCCAAATTCCTTCTTGTCCGCAATTTTTTCTCTGACTAGATCCCCAACTTTTGGAATCCAGACAGGCCTTGCTGGGACAGCCGGTTGATCCCCAGTGGTGGTTGGCTGTAGGAACACGTTGCTTTGTTTCGTTCTTAATTTGTTTAAGTCCTGTAAAACAGCCAAACGATCTTTGATATCAAAAGGTTTATTTTCCACCACTGTGCCTACGTTTTCTAAGTCTGGTACCCACATTCTTGTCCCAAATAGGACCTCATATGGAGTGACTCCCCCTAGAGAACTTCCTGGCAGGTTGTTTAGTGCACGTTAAACTCCACTAAGGTGTTTGACCCACCCGTCACCCGAGCCTAATACTCTAGCTGTTATAGACTGCTTTATGTCCCGGTTTTTCCTTTCCACAACCGAATTTCCCTCAGGATGGAATGGAGAGGAGTACCGCAATGCAACGCCCAGACTGGCCATGGCTTCTTTGTAAGCCCGAGAGCTAAACGCAGGACCCTGGTCAGAATGTAGCGTGCCTATTGCGTATATGCCGATAAAGACTCGCAAATCTTTTATAACAGTTCGAGCGTCAGCTGAGCTCTGAGGCCATAACCATAGGAACCTAGATTCAGTATTTGTGGGAATGCCTTTGTCCAGTAGGACGCAGGTGCGTAGAAAGTCTAATGCTGTCTAACAATGGTGTCTGCACTGGGTTGCCGCATTCGCAGCATGGTGTCTGATGGCTCTTTCGCTGTAATTTACAGTCTAAGCAGTTGTTGATGAATATGTGAATTTCTGTATTCATTCCAGGCCACCAGTACATTTCTTTAAACGTCAAAGTTGTTTTAGAGATCCCTTGATGTGACAGACCTTCCCCCAAATGTGTTTCATAAATCAAGGCTGCTCTACGTTCCAAGTTTGGAATTACCCTATCCCCCACTCCAGGGATTCGAGCGAAAGGAAGGTTGTTCGCATCAATTACATAAGAGTACTTGAGGGAAACTTTTTGGTAACACTGCACTGCTGCCTTTGCTTGAAGCATTGACAGCCAACATTATCTCACCGTCTATTTTTGTTTTGGAGCGAGTGATCACAGCTACGGAAGCCGTTTGCACAGCCCTCTTTGCGGCTTCGTCAGCCAATGAATTCCCTGCAACGTGAACGCCATCACGTTGATGACTCAGTGTGTGGATCACGTGAGCCTTTGGTAGTTCGTTTTTCAACTGAACTACTTGTTCCCAAAGCAATTTGTGCTTTATTGTGCCACCTTTCGCATCTTTGAAACCATTTTCAAGCCAGTTTTGTATATATTCATTATACGACTGCACACAGTAAAAGGAATCGCACACGATTAGTGTGGGGAATTCTCGATCTGTACTTTCAAGTGCCAGTTTGAATGCTTGTAGTTCAGCTCGCTGAGCTGTACAATCTCCTAGAGACTGCGTTTTTGTGACCATAGGTCTGAAGATGCCATTTCGCATGCGACCTTTAACGATAGCACACGCTGCACTGTAAGCTTGCTTACCCCCTATTGCGGGTTGTGCGGATCCGTCAGTGTAAATTATGAATTCGTACTGATCAAGAGGCAGAATTTCAGTAGGCAGGGGACATTCATGTTCATACTGCCGGAATGCTTGTGTTTTTAAATCTGGATCAAAAACATATTCAACATCTGTTGCAGCAAGAGAATTAACCCATTGTATCCATCTTGGATGCAATGCTTTAGCATTTGGAATGCTTGCTTTTGTAACCGCTTCTAAAGCAGGTACTGGGGTTACGACAATAATGCGTTTCCCTTGGGCTAAGGCTCTTTCTTTTGCTACAGCGGTTTGAACTGCTGTTAGAATTTTTCAGTAGAACTGAAGCGCATTTCCGCTTGTGTGTACAAGTGTGATTTATACGCTATTGGTATTTTTTCACCCTCATTGAAGGTTAAGTAGGTGAATCCGCATTGACCCGAAATTATTCGGATCACCAAATTGCGTTCACTTACGCGTGTTTGTAAGTGATTTGTTGCTAACATGTTAGCTTGTAGTGAACGCAAGATTTCTGTGTGTTCTTGTGTCCAGTTTCTGATCGAAAAATCAGGTTTGATTAATGCGTAGAGAGGTTTAACCCTTTCTGCGTAGATTAGGATGTATGTTCTTCCAAAATTTAAGAAACCCAGGATGGACTGTAAGTTTTTTTGCGTTTTTGGAGGTTGGAGCAGCGCACACTTTTCTAAAAAGTTAGCTGACAAGCTCTTGCCTTCACTTGAAAGCTCATATCCTAGAAATAGGACATTGAGATGGGCAATTCTGGACTTCTTAAAGTTGAATTTGTAACCCTCAGAGGCGAATCCCAGTATAATGGTGCTCACCCTGTTCAAGTGTTTTTCCAGGTCATCGTCTGTCAGATAAATGTCATCGACATAGGACAATGCCTCATTGTCATAAATTTGTAGTAACTCCATTACCCTCGCTGAGAATAAACCTGGGCTATTCTTGAACCCTTGTGGGAGTCGACAAAAGTGACGCTGGGTCCCCATTATGGAGAATGCTGTTAAGTACCTGCTTTCAGGTGCTATGTTTTGACAAAAGAAACCATTTGAGATGTCTAATGTTGTTTTATATTTTTTACGCACAATGTTATTCATTAATGCTGTGCTATGTGCGTTTTGCACTGCAAAAGTTTTAGAACAAGTGTTTAGGTGTCTGTAGTCCAAAACTAGACGATATGTTTTGTCTGGTTTGGAGACAGGAAACAAAGGATTGTTCATTGAGGAGGTGCATGTTTCAATCACCCCTTGGTATTCAAGTTGATCTAAGATCTCCCTGACCTGTTTTTTAGCTTCTTGCTTTATTGGATACTGCCGTTGTGCAGTTGGTTCATGTTTCAGATGTATTTTATGTTGAGGTGAGTCCTCATCCCATCCTACATGATTTTTATATAATGCTGGGGCCTGGGCCACTGCCCATTTCCTGGCATATGTATATTTTAGATGTATAGGAATATGGTTGGAGATGGCAGGCATAATAATGTCCTCGCCATGTGGGCACTCCCTGACAAATTGTGGTGGCCAGTCTTTTTCTGCTAGAAGTATGTCATAGCCTCTTGATAGTCTTTCCCAAAAAAGTGCTTTCACCTGTCTAGGTTTGTCTCCCTCCATCCGGAGTGTTATTTCAAATAACTTTTGTGGAGTACTAACCCTGGTGTCTACAGTCTCGACTGTAATGTACTCATTCAAGTCCACTATCTCCAGAAGTTCCTTCACTGTCTGGCGAACTATTGTGACTTCTGCTGCACTGTCCAGCATGGTCTGAGCCCATTCTCCGTTCTTGAGTTGTGTTCTCAGTATTCTCGGCATGTCTAATCTTTAGACCTGCTACTTTCTTTTTGGAGAATTGAGGTTTTGCTTTAGTTTTTGGAGCGTGTTTGTCGTCTTTTGATGTTACGCGTTCTTCTCTGTGTTCCGTCCGTCCTCTTCTTTCCGAAGTCTGTGGTGAGATCTGAAAGGGACGAGAGGAACGTGTATCAGTATCTTGATACCTATCAGGTTTTCTCAAATTATCCCTATTCCTGAGGTTATACCTCCTTTCAGAGGGCTCCTTTTGAGGAGACCTACCTCGGGATTGAGAACGTTTCTCGTTTGATTTTTGTTTAGCAGACTCCCACTTCTTTTTAGAAGATGTAGGAGTTTGTTTTATTGAGTCCTTCTCAGGACTTTCAGATAGTTTTGGTTTCAGTGGTCTTCCACCCAAACTATCTCTGCCTAATTCTGCATAAGATTGTTCTATAATTCTGGGTAGCTCAGTTTGATGTTCTGTAACATCAAATTTGCTCAATTTTTGGCGGATCGCAACTGCTGCTGCCTCTCCTTTAATATTAGATAATATTATTGTTGAGACCTGGTCGAAAGTTTTCAGTAATTTCATACCTAAATTTAGAGCAGGCTCTGCCCCGTATTCGTTTTGAATTTGTTTTAGGACATCAGGTATTACCGCAATTGACGGTATGCCATGTGTTTTAGTGTAGATGGCAGCAAAGACTGAGCCCCAAGTGGTGCAGTCTTCTAGTTGTGGTGTGATCCCCATTGGTAAACTGATCGTTAGGATTCTGTGTTTCTCATGCGGGCTAGTATTTGGAAATACTGCTTCGATTTGAGTAATTTTTTGAGCTATCCAAAACGGAATTTGCTCACGTTTTGTGCGCATTTTACCCATGACTGAGTTGAGAGTCTGTGGTGTAATTTTTTGTGTATTCCCCTGTTGGGGTGTTGGATTTGGATATGTCAATGGTGGTCGGACTGTAAAAGTCCGCATGACATATTGGACCAATTGTCTGTACATTTTTATTAACTCTTTTATTTGAGTATGTAATTCCTCATCTGTCATTATATCCAGTTCAGGATGAGGTGTGTAGCCAGCTAAAATCGGCCATGTTGCTCCTGGTCTACCTAGTGGACCGAGCCTGGTAATGTTTTTGTGATGTTTTAGGGCGCCTTTAAACCAGAGCTGATGCTCCTGGTATGTTAATGGAATTTCAATATCCTCGAAAGGAATGTATTCCTCTGGTAGATCATCTTCTTTGTAGAAGTGAAATGTTTGTGATGTTGGATTGCATTCAGGAAGTAGTACCCATGAATAGAATACCTCTGTCTGAAATGATTCATGTGCCTCTATCACGAAAACTGCTCTACCTCCTCTTGGCGATAGGCCATGTTTTATAAGTTTTAGAGTTATGGCTCTTCTTAAGTTTTGAGGGATGTTTACAACACCCTCCTCAGTTTCATTTAAACCTGTAAGGTTAAAAACTGCTGCTAAGGCTGGATCAGCCGCAGCTACACCGTCTCCGGCGTCTTCATTCATTTTGTTTTTTTGCAAAATGTGGAACAAGTTTCAAGGAAACAAAGATAAGGTGCACAATATTTTGGAACACTGTATCCTTCAACATTGAGCAAACCAAACAGCTAATATATAGGGTGCTTCCCTATGTAGCCTTGGTGGATACTTAACCCTGCCCACTCCAGACGTCTTTTGGAGTATTTGGGTAGGGGTCTTGAGAAAAAATAGCACGGCTGAGTTACTCAGTATCTAACTTTGAATTACCGCCTTACCAAACCGTTGGGCGCCATGTAGTGTAGCTCCTATTTCCCTAATAGGCTCTGCGCATTGGAATAATATATCCTATAGGTTTGACATAGGACTAAGGTCAGTATGTCCCTATCGAGTATATTAAACTTAATTACTTGTGCCAGCTAGCTCAGAGGCCACTAGAAACTCCTTGACAACAAGAAGGGAGTAGTTTCTGGCAGCCGCAAACATGACCAATATGTTTCCCTTTTAGAATCAGAATGTGTCCCAGAGTTGTGGAAACACTAGATAACTATTTCACTCAGCTCAGTCGTGCATGCTTAGTTTTCCTCAGAGTTACACAGAAATAATAGACGGGCGTTTTCAATAAAAGATTTATTGAACAGTCTTGTTTCTGGTGTAAGTATAATGTGCTGTTACGATCACGAGACAGTATGCAAGATAAATAATGTACAGGGTGAGCAGTAGAAATAAATAATACTGCGATAGCATTATCTTTTAGTACAAATGCGGTTACATAAATAACACAGACTAAAAATGCGAGTACTCATACGATGCAGTGCTAAGCTAGTTCTACCCCAATGTACCTAACCTAACCTAGGTGTAGGACGAGGTATGAAGTAAGTGAAGTATTCCATACTATGGTATACTAAGAGTATGTTAAGTCTAGTATGCCTAGTATTCCAAGAGTCCCTCTAGGTTCTTATCAGCTCCATACCTGAAGAATGAGAGAGGTTGGAATCTCTTTGCCAGACTCGAACTCCAACACCCCGCAAGGGAAGTCAGATCACTGGAAGCTGGAAGCTGGGCTCTCTGCGTGCAGGGAATGGCAGCGTCTTCTCAGTGCGTCAGGCCGGGAAACGGGCTCCTCTGAAGTCGAGGTCTCTTCTGGTTTACAGGGGCTAGGGAAGGTATATTTATACCTGAGAGCACCTAAGAATGTTAGCATTGACGTGAGTTGGACAGCGAAAGACGTCATGAATGAACCCCTAAGGAATAATGGTTCATGCATAATATATGAGTCCTTGAAGAAATCAATAGTCCTGGACTAGGGAAACTCCCGCAGCCTAAGGGTCTGTTCTTCATGAACTCGTTGTGACGTTAGGGTGGGCGGATGTCAGAGACCATGCCTGTATTTGGAGTGCATGGTTTAATGCCTAAATAAGGGCTGGGATTTTATGCCTATATAAGGGCAGGGCGAATTGTGCCTATATAAGGACATGATACTGGAAAGCCCGTTTATGGATACCCTAAGAGGAATACAACAGTACCAATTTAACATTCACATTTAGCAATAAGTAAGAGGTGACCATTCTAGGTTCGCAAAGGACCTTCCACCACGCTGTAACACTTGTTGCTGCATATTTGGTAACGTTTTAGCTGTTTGAGCTAGAAACAAGGCTTTTTTTGTACAAATCTGCAGATTAGGCAGCAGATGATGGATTATGTGGCTAATGCGGAAAATGTATAATTGTGCAAAAGTTGGTGCAGCCAAACAGTCGCATAATTCCAGTGGCCCTGCTCATACCTCTGACTAGGTCCAGAAGTGCTCCTCAGTGATTCCTTCTTTTTTTTGTCTCATTGAGTTTATTGTTTAGCTTCTATGGAAACAAGGAAGACTAAACCTGAGGTTACCACTCCACAACACAGACTACTGTACCACATAATTACTCTCCATAACACATAATCCCACTCTACATAATTCCTATACACTAAATACCACATACTTTCTATCCACATAACTTCACTGCACAACATACCACATTTTTGCACTACACACAACGTACATCCACTCCACTCCAAAAAACATTAGTAAAAAACTTTTTCATTTACAACGCCAATAGCTCTAACTCTTGCAAATGCGAGACCTATTACATTAGAAATGCTTCTTTAACCGGTAGTCGCGTTTGCAGAGCGGTGGAGAAAGGGGGCTGGGCCTCCAACCAGCACTCAGGAATTCCGATGCGTAGGACTTACAGGAGGTACCAGGAGGGCTTCTTGGCCCCCAAAGTCCCTCAGGAGTAAAGTAGACTTCACCCCCCAACCCATAGTGTGCTAGGAGGTGCGTTTGCAGAGTGGTGGAGAAAGGGGGGGCGTGGGCTCCGAAGACCTCTTCGCAATCCCACTGTGTGGGACTTACTGGAGGTAACAGGAGGGGTAGTTGGCCCCCAAGGTCAACCTTGGGGTCCAACTACCCCTCTTATTACCTCCAGTAAGTCCTGCACAGCAGCATTGGTAAGTACGCATAGCAGGCCTCACCCCCTTTGACCAACAGTCTGCAAATGCGCTCCCCGGCGCGCTCTTGGATGGGGATTAAAGTCCCTTTCACTGCTGGGGGTCCTTAGGGGCCAACTAGCCTACCTGATACCTCCAGTATGCCCCAGATAGTGGGATTGCTGACAGGTGGACACAGGCCATGCCCCCTTTCTCCACCACTCTGCAAACGAGCCTCCTGGTGCGTTCTTTGTTGACGGATTTTAAGTCTCCTTGAATCCTGAGAGTCCCTGGGGGCCACCTAGCCCACCTGGTACCTCCAGTAAGCCCCACACAGCTGGATTGCTGAGAGTGGTCCGAGGTCACGCCCCCTTTTTACACCACTCTGCAAACTCGCCTCCTTGCGCACTGCTGCTCGGGGGATGAAGTCCACTTTATCCTGAGGTCCTCAGGACACATGTGGACCTCATCGCCCCACCAGCAGTGCGCCAAGAGGTGCGTTTACAGAGTGGTGTAAAAAGGGGCATGGCCTCGGACCACCTCTCAGCGATCCCACTGTGTGGGGCTTACTGGAGGTACCTGGTGGGCTAGTTGCCCCCCCATGGACCCTCAGGATTCAAGGGGACTTAATCCCCCACCATAGAACGCCCCAGGAGGTGCGTTTGCAGAGTGGTGCAGGTAGGGGGCGGGGCCTCCGGCGAGATGCCAGCTTTTCTTTTTTTTTTGTTACAAGGGGGGCTGTGTGGACCTCCTTCTCTTAATATTTTTGGGGCCCTGGGGACCCCATCCCCCAGGGCGTGAGCCATTTTTTTTTTTTATTAAAAATGAGAAGGGGGCCGCGCGGCCTTCCTCCTGAGGCCATTTTCGGCCCCGGGGACCCCATCCCCCGGGGCCCGACCTCTTTTTTTTTTTTGTTTAACAGGAAAGGGCCGCGTGGCCCCCCTTCCCTTGGCCTCTTTTGGCCCCGGGGCCCCATCCCCCGGGGTCTGGCCTCAACGTTGGTGACCTCGGGAGATCCCCAATACCCCCGCGGTCCCAGCCAGCTCCCCGCCTCCTGTGGGAGCCGGCATTGCTTTTGGACAAGGGGAGCTGCTGACATGCAGGTCCTCTTGTCCAAAAGCAATCTGCTTCACTTCATAGAAGCGAGAGCAGGTTTTCTGCTCTCGCTTTGATGAAGTGAAGTAGAGTATGCAATGATAGGGCGGGAGCCGTGCTCCTGCCCTGTCATTGCAAACTGCAATGTCCCGGGGGTGGGCACCCCGGGACATTGCCGGAGTCGGCCCTGGGGGGGGGTGGCGGTCCCCAGGGCAATAGAGGGCTCCAGGAGGGGGGCTGCGCGGCCCCCCTCCCTTTGCGAAAATAGCCCCGGGGAGGTGGTGGTCCCCGGGGTTCTGCAATGGACCCCCGTATTAACATAATTAGTGCCCTGGGAAGGTGGTGGTCCCCGGTGCAGTGTGGGGAGGGGCAGAAGCCCTCCCACACTTTCTTTATTTAAATTGAAGCCCCGGGGAGGTGGCGGTCCCCGGGGCTTGGGGGGACCCACGAGGCCCCCCGCACATAATTAAATGAATGCCCCGGGGAGGTGGCTGTCCCCGGGGCAGTGTGGGGTGCTCGAGCCCCCTGCACACAGTTTTGAAGTAGCCCCGGGGAGGTGGCAGTCCCCGGGTCTTGGGGGGGGCCTGCGAGCCCCCCTGGCCCATAATACAAAATGCCCTGGGGAGGTGGCGGTCACCGGGGCAGCGTGGGGGGCAGAAGCCCCCCCACACAGTTTTTTTTACAAAAGCCTCGGGGAGGTGGCGGACCCTGGGGAAGTGGTGGTTCCCGGGGCTGCGGGGGCTACATTATCTTTGATTGCCCCGGGACCTGGCCCACCCGGGGGCTTAAGGAAATCAAAGCGCGGGAGACCGTGCTTAGTTTTTTTAAAAACAATTCTACTGGATTCGCACACCCAGCGCTACTCCGGCCGAAATGTTTTAAAAAAAATGCTTTTTGGGACCTGGGGGTCCCTGTGGGACCCCCTGGGCAGGCCGAGGGGGTCAGGGTGTTTCTACCCTGCCCCCCTTTTCTTTTTTTTTATCATTTTTTTCCCTTTTTTCTTGTGATTCGGTTTTACCGAGTCACGAGATGGCTGCCAACACTTCTTGGTTTGGAGTGTTGGCAGCCAATCAAAATGAAGCTCGTCATCGGGAGGGTTCGCGGATCTACTGCGGTCACCAGATAGATATTTTTTATTTTTACATTTCTCAGGAACTACTGAACGGATTTACACCATTTAAAGCAAAGAGTGCACTCTGGACCAAGAGCTACCTCTCTGTCAAATTTGGTGTAATTCCGTTCAGCAGTTCGGGCTGTAGCCGCGACACAAGTTCCTATGGAAATTAACATGGAGAAAATGCGTTTTGGGACCCCCCTTTTTTCTCGGCCCCCGCTTGACGAATCACCCCGAAACTTTCAAGATAGGAGCTGACCGTAGCGGGCCATTAGTTTTGAAAATTTCGCGAAGATTCGTCAAACGACGCCAAAGATATTGGCAAATCAAAAAATGCTTTTCCTATGGAAACTAGGTCCTAACTATAACTACCTACTAATATATATATATATTGAGAAGGACACTCGTTGCAATGCAAAAGTCCATGTAAAGTCTTTATTTCAAACTTTCTTTATTTCAAACATTTGATCAAAATTTTCCATTACAGAGCATGACATCCACAGCCAAGCCAACACATGTTTCGCGAGTTTCTCGCTTCTTCAGGGTTGTTTGTACAAAAAACATAAAATATGTTGACATTACATATTAGAACAACATTTTCTTTAACAAACGAAAATATCATATGACAATACTTCATATACTTCTAAATCAAACAGTACCACTGATGATATCACTGATGACATCCCCTGTCACCAGGCTTAGGGGGTCAGGGTATTCCTACCCTGTCCCCTTATGGTTTTTTTTGCATTTTTTCTTGGGACTCCGCCGAGTCCGAATCCCAAGATGGCTGACACCACTTCCTGGTTGAATTGGTGGCAGCCAATATGATCTCATTGTGAGATCTGTTGGATCCACGGACCCTCCAGGTCCCTAGATATACATAAATATTTTCTTTAATAACTCCAAAGCAACTGAACAGATTTACACCAAATTACAAAAAGGGATCTTTCTGGACTAAGATCTACCTTTCTGCTAAATTTGGTGTATTTCCATCCCGCTGTTCGGACTGTAGTCGTGTCTAAGATTCCTACGGGAAATTGTATGGGGAACACACGTTTTGGGTCTCTCACTTTATCTCAGCCCCCGCTTGATGATTCACCCCAAAACTTTCCAGACAGCAGCTGAAGTGAGTGGTGAACAAGTTTTGAAAATCTCATGAAGATTTGTCTGAAGGCGCCAACGTTATTAACAAAACAAAAGCACTTTTCCTATGGAAACTAGATCCTAACTATAACTATTTACTTGCAATCCCAACCTACTGCCACAAGTGCGCAGTAATCTCCACCTCTCTGTGCCGGTGCCAGTGGCAGCTTGTAGCTCCTGTCAAATATTGAAAATTCTCGAATCCACATAGGAATAAAGGAACACGACACACCAGCTAATGCACACCCATTTATTTGTGCAAGTAAAAACGGCATATTTTGGCTTGCACAAGTCTTTGTCAAGTTTGAACATTGCGCTCTCTCCTCCAAATAAATTGAAAATAATTGCAAACTAATCAGAAAATATATGTTTGTCAGTAACGAATACATACGTTTATGTGACAGTATTAATGTATTCATTAGTGACAATTTTATTTTCTGAATTACTGCAATTATTAAGTCGATTCATTTGCAATTATTTTCAATCAATATGAATTTCATTTTGTTTTCAATAATCCAATGAATTTTCATATTGACGGACTATAATATTATTTGAATTGAATGGGTTATCATCATATTGATAGTATATTTTCTATTTTTATGAACGTAGAGGTCTATTTCTATGGAGGAGAGAGAGCAATGTTCAAACCTGACAAAGGCTTGTGTGAGCCGAAACAAGTTGTTTTTACTTGCCCAAATAAATGGGTGTGAATCAGCTGGTGAGCCACTTTCCTTTGTTCCTATGGGAATTGGAGTATTTTCTATATGTATGTATATAACCTAATGTAGCGTTTACCATAGAAAGACATAACTGATAAAAAAATTGATATAACCTAATTAACTAATAAAATCAAACTATAAACAACCTTTTTTAGCTTATATTGAATTGATTTTAAAAGCCAAGACAATATACTTCCCAAGGAAATAGCAAACAATACTCCTCCCTCCGACCCCCTTCTCACATATGAATAATTGACACAACTATTCCCCCTCACAGTCCCTTCTTCCCTCTGTACCAGTCTCCCCTCTTCCTATACCTAGACCCCCCCGCCCAGGTCTCGCAAACTTTCAGTTAATTGCACATGTAAACTCGACTCTCACATACCCAGTCACGACTCGCAATACTCGCGGGTGGGGGGTCACGCTGGGGTTACCGCGGAGGGAAGGGGGGTTAAAATAAAAAATAAAAGAAGAAAACCTACCTCACCGGGTCCCGTGCCTCCTCTGCTCCTGGGCCAGGGCCCGCGTTCCGCGTTTTCCTGAACAGAAACAGTAACAGGAACAGGCATGCTCTCTCCCCTCCTGTAAGCCAATCACAACGCTGCAATGGCAGCGTTGTGATTGGTGCAGAGTCGCGGACAGTGCCCAGCCGGGCACCTTTAGGGAAGCCATTTTCTCTACTTAGGCTGCATGCAGCCTACATAGAGAAAATGTAGAGTGCGCATTACTGCTTTGGTCGGCCCCAGGGCCGACCAAACAGTCAGGGTACTCAGAGTGATGCAAGCCACTGCTCCCCGACCCGCCCACCCACCCGCCCCAACCAGGCATACCCCTGTCTTCTGCTTTCTCGCAGCGCGAGAAGCAGAAACATAAAATGGTATTAAAAATACCATTTTATGTTTCTGGTTCTCACACTGCGAGAAAGCAGTGGGGCGGTGCTCCTCCACCCTAATGGAGGAGCCGCCCCTGCACATACCATTCTTTCTCTGTCCCTGCACAGTTCCATCCCTTCCACCACACCACCAGTCTCGGGCAGTGCAGGCTGCCCCAGTGTCTAGCAATACCTCTCTTAGCTACAATATAGCCCAAGTTAGTCAGTAGCCTAGTGTAAGAGGTAATCTGAGTCCATTCAGACCCCTAACAACACCCTTGATGCGGTCAATGGCAAGGGTACTCCTGCATCCTCCTCCAATAACATTGTCAATCCCTCCCAGAAGGGTCGAAGGTTTGGGCAGTCCGACAATGTGTGCAGGAAAATACCCTACTGTTATGTTCCCAGGTTAGGCCCATGTAGCTAAACTGCTCATTTCTTACATTGTCCTCTTTTTCACAATAACATTTCAGCTGTGAACTTTTGTACATATTTGCATGCCAGACAATGTTGGATTAGTTTCTCTGAAACCACTTTGTTTACACATCTAGCTTCGCACAACATTATCACGATGCCTCAAACATCATGTACATGGCCTCTTTACGCACTATGTACAAATGTCTTCATCCACGATTGACAGAGCTAGCTACATAACCATAACATTGCTAATCTACAATGTACATTGCAAGGCTGCTTTCTATTATAAATAATGAACATCCCATAGATTAGCAGAGGAGGCACTTCAGCTGACACCGAGGGTCCCTGCATGCTGGGACTTCGCCACAGAGTGGTCTGACATCTCAGGAGAGGTATCCAGTTTGTGAGCAAGACGGGGTCCTTCATTCTCTCCCGTCAGGTAATGGGGTTGGATCATCCCTAGGGGAGATTATTTGCTCTACACCTACACACACTCTAGCTACACTTAGAGTAGGGTTTGCATAGTATGAGTACGTCTGATTACTGCCTTGTTTATATGCCTGCATATATACACTGTTTTAGCACCATGGTAGAGCTGTACTTACTATTTAATCTTTTGGTGCTCATAATCACTTTCATCTGCTTCTGTCTACTGATCATCGCAGCACATGCATTCTATACAAGAATAACATTGATTCAATAAATATATTGAAAACGTCCCACTTTGTATTCTGTATATTTCTCTGAGCACACGTAAGCACGAGTGACTGAGCGAAAGGTTCGGATCTGATTCCACGGTCCCTGAGGGGTCAGGGTTGTCATGTTCAGTGGTTGCCGGAAACTATTCACTCCCTGGTAAGGTTAGGGGGCCTTATGGTGGCACTGTGAGCTATCTGGTCTAAAGCCAACATATCCTGCAGGGGTGCACGGAATCAGTCTAGGCATCTCACCCAAAGTTTATGTTGTCTAAACAAACGCGCAGGTCCTACAGATTAGTGGGAACTACACGACATGGCTCCATCAACGTTGGTTGGGCAACTCTTTAACAGTCTATCTGAGTAGCTCAATTGTGCTTTTCTCAGAGACTCCTACTCACTTTCAAACCAGAGACATCCATGGTGGTAGGGAAATCCGCTTCAGCTGAGTATGTATACCCCATGAATGTATCTACTAAACTCCTACTATCTTCACAATGTCCATAAATGGAGAAGACAGTGGAGAACAAGCAGTTGCTTTGAACATTACAGAAAATTGCAGACATGCAGTTACAATGAAATTACTGCAGGATGGCCTCCCAGCAACGGGTGGTGTCGTTACCTTCATGGTTGAGGCACAAGAAGCATTCAGAACAAAGGTATTCTAGTCTTGGGTTACATTCCCGGCTGCGGAGTGGGAGTTAGCGATAGCTCCTGCACTTTACCGCAATCATGTTGGGTGGGATGATCAGTCTCCTCATCGCAAAATCCCATTAAAATCAATTCCTAAACTGCACGACAGTACCCAATAAAACATGAAGATAAAAAGCAAGTTGGGGAAATCCTAGAACAACTTGAGTACCAGGGAGCAATAGAAAATTGCACCTCGCCCATGAATAATCCCTTGTTTCCCATAATGAAACTGGACAATTCATACCGTCTAGTCTTAGACTACAGACATTTGAACACTTCCACATGCACATTTGAAGTACAAAATGCACATAGTGCCGCACTGATGAATAACATTGTGCGGAAGAAATACAAAACAACACTAGATATCTCAAATCGATTTTTCTGCCAGAATATAGTGCCTGGAAGCAGATATTTGATTGCATTTTCAGCTCTAAGTTCACAGCGTCTATTTTGTCGTTTACCTCAAGGGTATAAAATCAGCCCGGGGCTGTTCTCAAACAGGGTGACAGAGTTACTTCAAAATTTTGATGAGCAGGCATTGTCCTATGTAGATGACATTTATCTAACAGATGATGAATTAATGGTACAGATGGCCAGAGTGAACCATATAATTCTGGGGTTTGCTCACCTGGGTTACAAATTTAATTTAAAAAAATCAAATATGCCCACCTCAATGTCCTGTTTCTAGGATATGAGTTGTCGAGTGAAGGCAGAAGCCTGGCAGCACATTTTTTAGAACAAAGCGCACTGCTCCAACCTCCAACGACTCTGAAAAGATTACAATCCATTTTAGGATTTTTAAATTTTGGCAGAACATTCATTTTGGATTACACAGAACGAGTAAACCCGTTCTATGATTTAATTTGACCTGATTTTTCAATCAGCCATTGGACGCAGGAACACACAAACATTTTACGTTCCATACAAGCTGATATGATAGCTTCCAAACATTTGCACACATGTGTAAACACAACTAACTTGGTGATCCGCGAAGTCGCTGGACCCACCGGGTACACCTATATCACTATCAATGAAGGATAGACAGTTCCCATTGCATACAAATCACATTTGTGCACCAGCGCTGAAATGCGTTTTGCACCCACTGAGAAAATTCTCACAGCAGTACAGACAGCTGTAGTGAGAGAGAGCACTGGCTCAGGGTAAGCGCATAATTGTCGTTACCCCAGTACCGACCCTAGAGGTCATTACTAAAGCAAGCGTTCCAAATGGCAAAGCATTACATCCACGTTGGATTCAATGGGCTAACTCTCTCACTACAACTGATGTAGATTACAGATGTGATTCTACATTACAAACACAAGCATTCCTGCAGTACAAACAAGAATATCCTCTGCTGAACAAAATAATGTCTCTAGATCGATATGATTATATCATTTATACCAATGTATCTGCTCAGCCTACCGTAGGGACATGACACCAATATTCTGCAGCATGTGCAATCGTAAAGGGGCACATGCATGATGGAAAGTTCAGTCCTGAAAAAACACACACTCAGTCACTAGGGGACTGTACAGCGCCTGGCAGAACTCAAAGCCCTGATAATAGCACTACAAAGCACAGATCCTGAATTCTCCACACTTATAGTGTGCGATCCATAATACTGTGTTCAGTCACATGATGAATATCTTCACTATTGGGGCCAAAATGGATTTCGAGATTCCAAGGGTTGCACAATCAAGCACAAGCTGCTTTGGGAACAAGTGGCAAGCTGAAAGAATGCTTGCCAATGGCTCATGTTATCCACACATTGAGTCATCAGTGTGTTGGTGTTCATGTTGAAGGGAATTCCATGGCCGATGAGGCGGCAAAGGCAACAGTTCGCAATGCTGCCGCTGCTGCAATCACTCGTTCAAGTACAAGAATAGACAGAGACATCATGGGGGCCTTCAATGCTGCTTGCAATGACACCCATCTGCTTGAAAGGCTTTCCACTCAAGTACTCCTACAAGTTAGATGCACAAAACATTCCGTATGCTCAGATTCCAGGAGTGGGAGATAGAGTGATACCAAACACTGATTGTAGATTGGGTTAAAACTAGCTGCACATGAGGGTCTAGGAACAGCACACACAGCAGTAGCTGCTACGGTTTCATCACTGAAGCATTGCTGTTGGTGGCCTGGTCTTACAAAACAGAACAGGTACCTAGTCCTCAAATGTGACATCTGCCAGCAGATGAAGGGTTTGACCATAGCACGTCCTCCACAGACACCTTCATTGATCTCAGGCAAGCCTTTAGTGGTTGTTTATTTGGATCACTGCGGCCCCTTACACTCAGATGGGGCTTACAAATCCATCTTGGTGGTAGTGGATTCATGCTCCAGATTCCTGTGGGTTTGACCACAGTGCTCGGCTGACGCTCAAACTGTTATAAAGGATTTGCGAGTCTTCATCGGGACATACGCAATTGGCACACTACATTCTGACCAGGGCCCGGCGTTTAGCTCTCAGGCTTACAAAGAAGCCATGGGAGGTATGGGTGTGGCCTTGTGGTACTCCTCCCACTACCATCCTGAGGGAAATTCGGTAGTTGAGAGGAGAAACTGTGACTTAAAGCAGTCCTTAACAGCAAGGGTATTTGGCTCGGGTGGCAGTTGGGTCCATCACCTGTATGAGGTCCAGAGGGCACTCAATAACATGCCAAGAAAATCCCTCATGGTCGTACTCCTTATGAACTCCTGTTCAGTGTGAGAATGTGGGTACCAGACCTCGATAATGTCAGCACAGTGGTGGCGGAAACACAATTTGACATCAATGAATGTTTGGCTGTTTTACAGGAACTCAATGAACTCCAGGTCGCACAAAGCAACGTCCAAGTAAAACGCACCACCACTGGAGAAGTGAAGGTTGTACCAGCAAGACCAGCCTGGGTCAGGAAGATTGGGGACTTAGTCAGACAGACAATTGTGGCCAAGAAAGAGTTTGGGCCATCTTATAGAGTGCATGTACATGTTGTGGCTGTCGGTTGTACCATAACTGTAATTCTTTTGCTCTTTGCCGGTCGCAGAGACAAAAGGTTTGTCTCAATAGATCTGATCAAACCACACTATGTGGCCGATTCTCAACAGTAGGCTGCGTGGGCTCCTGGGTAGCCTCTGCACTCCTCTCGCTACCATTCAAGAAGTTCGGATGCAGGTTTTAATACCTGCAGATGATTCCACACTCCAAAATGAAGCTGTAAACAACAATGAAGTGATACTTTTCCTGTTGAAACAACTACAACTGTACAGCCAACGAGTACAGAAATCTCAATTCAAAAAATTGACAACGTCTATGTGAATATTCCACAGATCGAGTCATCTCCCAGTTCTACAAAACCTGCTGAGCTGCCAAAAATAGACCGGACGGCATCTGGCTACTTTGTGAATTATGACGACTTCTCATCAGATTCAAGTGAACCTGAGCTGCCACCACCGCCCCTCCCTTTCAGGCTACGAGTGTACATATCTATCCTTGGCTGAAAAAGACATATTTTGTTGCTCCATGGATACATCTCTAGATTACAATTGGATTACTTTTCCTGGTCCTTTGGATTAGTTTGGTTAAAGTCTTTTTACTACTCCTGAATGGACATTATCTACCAGGACGCTCTGAAGTACAATTTGTGAACTTGGTTCTGAAACCACATGCATCATCGCACCGTGAACAAAGGGACTTGTCCCTTGTGAACATTACAGCAGTTCCAGTTCCGGAGGAATAGTATGGGCTAGGGTATCATATGATGTATATAGTTCTACTGAACTTCTACAAATTCCATATTTGTTTAAAATTTCCTTAAATGATATCATCACCTCTAGTACTTTCTCTGATGATTGGGACATTGACACTGTGCATAATTTGCTTACAGATCTAGAGCAATCAGCTGCATTTTCTTATGATGAATTGTATGATGGTACATCTAATTTTGGCAACATGTTCTATTATCAACATTATGGTCACCATTTTTTACATAAAGCTAGTATCCCACGGGCTGTTTACAATTACACTCAATGGAACATTGCCCAACACCGCCAAAAGGTAGTTCAAAAACATTTGCACAAAAGTTTGCTTATTTTTCTGGTTTGGACACATCAGACCCAATCTCTTATTGTTATAGGCTTACACTTACACCTGCAAAGAAAAATATGCTGACAAACACCAAGTTGATATACTCTGCTTCCTTTATTTCCCAACTGTCTGTACAAGGTTTCAACTTTTGAAAAGACACCATAGACACAAAATCTGTCAGGGAGACAAAAGATTGGCAGGTTCAGGAAATGGAGGCTTAATTAAGAGCATGCCTCATACCACATCAAATGATTTTCCTGAATAAAACAGTGCTACAAACTTCCTGTCTTGGAATAGCCAAAATGAAGGACTTGAACACACCTCACATTCCTGTGTTCTCACTCATGATTTCAGAATTGGCAGCACCTTACACACTTCAGTGAGGATACATTAGACACCATGATACGTAATGGTTCTTTTAATTCATCAGACCCCAAATGGAAGGGATGGTTAGTTTGGCCTGTGGACACAAATGGGTGTCAATCTAGATTCCTAGGCAACATCGATAGGTTTAGGATCAATAGGCCTGATCAGCGACATGTACAAACAGAACACTCTAGGGTGGTGACATCATATAGTGTTGGGAAGTTGTGCCTTGATTGGCTAAAAACCTCAATTCTCTCTCAGGTGAAGAAACATTTGTCCCTTCTTTCTGATGACATGTATCTCAGGGATTTTCTATTAGGTCCCCGGAACCCACTTCAAAAGTGCTTCTTGTATGGAATATACAATGAGCTGTGGACAATTTCTCAACAGGAAGCTGCTGAGAGATTGCATGAGATCGACAGGGTTAATTTAGAAAAGGCTTTGGCTGTGGTTGACAATGGTATGACCACATTATCAGCCATAATTTATTCAATGGGCAATTGACATTATACAGCAAGACATGTCTATTTTGAAGCATGGACAGTCACAATTAAGGTCCATTGTAATACTGAGCTGGACATTGCAAACATTACTTTCTGGCCACGTACATCAATAGTACAAGTCTGTTTTCTGCATATGATGTAAAGGAAAGACAGATTGCAATGGCACGCAGAGATGCAAGGTACCATGTTGCACATTGAAAAATTAGACACCATTCACAGACTGGATAATCCATGGTTGCATCACCCTACCGGTTACGACTTTCCAATTCCAATATTGTCACAAATACCAGCAGGTAGGCAGATACGAAGCACTAGGGGAAGGTTATGAACATGAGTACTAGGAGTTACCATTCAGGTTTAGATGCAGGAATAGGGGCACAGAGGTTTTCCTTAGTGGTTTTGACTGTAAGTATGCTTTAAGTGGGTCCCTAGTTTGCAAGGACATTTCTCTTCATGGGGCATGCCATTGATGCAGCGCGTACAATAAAAACTATTCTCCTCCTAGGTTATTTATAGGTCATCCAGGGGCAAACTATATTTCTCATATCCACATGACGATGGGGCCCATAAACATCGTCTAACACACACGCACACTCCTGGATTTTCCTTTTACACCTTTATGAAATTCTGTACTCCTAGGAGAAACATGAGAACTAAATGGAGAACACCATTTTTGTGTACCGCTGGAAGAGCAAGGATATCTATTTACCTTAATTTGTCACTTTCTTTTAGTTATTTCTTAAGATATTCCTGCTCATTGTTTTGTCGATGAATCATTCATTTAAGAAATTAGTTCATAGTGATTAAGACCAGCTGAATCACAATCAACCAATTACTCAGGTCACAATTATTTAGGAAAATAACCACTGAGTCATTTTGGGTTTAAAGAATCTTAAATTTTATATAAATTTAAAAACATGGAAAGAATTTTAATACTTTATTCAATTATTCATTCTTAAATTCACAATTTTATTAAGCATAATCAATTTATTGCAGAAAAGGAAATTTTGTCATGAAGCCAAAACCCTAGTTACCTGCCTAGCTTCCTAATTTTGCCTAAAGATTTCTAACCTAACTTTGGGATTAGAAATAGCCTGATTCTCATACTCAACTGTAAAGTTAAGACAGCAACAGCAACTTCAGCTCGTCAGCATCAGCTACCTGCAACCCGTCTCCTCTACTGCAACCACGACTCTCGAACTGCTTGGAACTCTGACTGGAACTCTCTGGAACTTCCCTGGAACTAACCCCCTCCCACTAAGAGTAGGCCCTCTTATACCCCAATTCTAACTTTGCTAACTAACTGTTGCAACATTAATATCACGCTTTTCTTTCATTGGTCCATGCATGTCAGCTTATTCATTCTTTAATCAAGTTCTCTTGGATTCAAGGGTCCTTGGATCATTTCCTTTCCCATACGCTTAAACATTTCCATCCGATTCGATCAGTCCATTTGTATCTTCTTTTGACACATTCAAGAACTCCGCAGTCATTGTCCTTTCTCTTGGGCTCCTTTCCCACGGACTCTCTCCTGATCCTCACGGCACACTATCAGTTCAATTAGGTCACACCAGCCTTGACCATTTCTTGCATCCTAGCCTCTCAGAGACATCACGAGGCTCCCGATTTCTTCAATCTCATCCCGTACCACGCGTCCCCTTGCGCCTGCGCACATCTTCCCACTGGCGGCCATTTTATATCGCCACTCGGTTCTACTTTAGAAGGACTAATTTGAGGCAAATAAAACATAATTAAAATAGAGAAAAATATCCCTTTCGTTTCCCTCCCGTCTACGTACCCCAATTAGTTGTTACCTAGCAGAAAGCGACATTTAAACTGCTCCTTACTTACCATCACTATTGTTTTTGCAACGACACGTTTTATTTCTATTAAGCACAATAACATGCATTTATTTTATTTAGTACGCTTTTTATTCTTACGTTATGATTAGACACACGGACATTCATTAATAGATTATTTTGCACATACATTGGCATATTACCATTCCCACATATACAATGTTGATTAATACATTTAAACGAACATTTTTTATTAATTAATTATATAATTTGTTAGGGGTTAAAAATTTTATTTTTACTGCTCCATCAATCCCCCCTTTGGTGATTTTTAAATCACCACATAAAACCCAAGTCATACTTCTTTTCAGGCAGCATGTCTTTCATCCTTTACTTTCTGTTATTCATATCTCTGTCTCTTCTTCATCTTGCCTTTTAGTCTCTTTATACATGCTTTCTTTCATTTTCTCCAACTCAATTACACCCATTTCTCTCTCTCTTTCTCTCATTATTCTGTTATTTCTTCTTATCTTATTCTGTCTTACTTTTCTCTTTATACATGTTATTACTATTTTCAATGTCATGGCTAACAATATCACTATAGTTGCTACTATTATAACTTTCCCTATTACTAGTTTACTCATCCTAGTTAACCAATTTGCTACTGAGGAAAACCCTCTACCAAGTTTTCCCAAAACACTTTCAACCTCCAGTGGGACTAATTCTTTGTGCAGACTTGTAATATTTGTAATATACTTCTGTATATTTTCACTGTTATCCGGAATGTAAGTACAACAATGTTGGACTTTCAACATTCCACAGACTCCACCCTCTTTTGCCAAAAGAATATCAAGGGCAAGCCGATTTTGCATCACCATAGCTCTCATGGCAACCATTTCGGTATTTACCATTAAGAACCCTCCCGCAGTATCTGTAGACAAACGATCTACTACTGTGGATAACTTCCGAATTTTAAATGCATTCAAAGATATTCCCACTGCTGGTATCAATGCTCCAAAAATATCTCCTACAATTTCTGAAAAACTTTCCCTCTTTCTACGTGTAAATCTATTAATCATCTTGTATGTTCCCTTTTCTTCTCTGTCCATGTGAAAGATTTTTGGAAAGACCAGGCCTACATAGCAAGTTCCATACCAATGGTCCGGTAACCTGTAATAAGCTCTATTCCCACAAATATAATAGATACCTGGAAATATTGGATCTTTTCCACCTTTGAATCCCCAACCTCCCAGAATTTGATAATTGTCATGGCAGACACTGGAACCTACAAAGTAATTGTCATAGACTGTCCTATTTCTCCTAATGCACAACTTTCCTGTTTGCGGCCAGTCTAATGTCATTGCTGCATTTATCTTTTTCCCTTCATGATTTCCTTCCTCAAACGTCCATAAACGTTTTCCTTCCTCTTTTATTGCTTCTTTTTGAAATTTCATTCTTCTTTCCTCAACCATGTCTAGAAATACTTTTTCTTCTTTCTTTAACTCACAGGTAAGGTTGTTACTAACTATTTCTTCTAACGTTAATTTTCTATGTTCTAAAAAGAATTCTCCTAAAACTTTTGCTGGTTTTACTTTGTTAAGTTCTGGTACTACTGGAATGTTTGCAAAAATCTTATCTATATCAGTATAATAAGATTCTAATCTACCTGTTTTATAAAATAAACTTGCTATTACACTACATGTTATTCCATAAGTCAGAGGTAAGTGATGATAAGTCACTCCTTCCGATACTGACGCAGGCAACTGCATACAAACATAACAATCTCTTACGTCCATTGTCTCTACGTACTCATACAATAATTTTGTAAAAACGTTCTTTGAAAAATCTGTCACTGATTTATCCTTATGCAACTCTGCACTACTTCTTAAAATAACTTGTTCTTTAACACTAGCTTCTCTTTCTAATTTACTATCATTTTTTGCTTCTATCACAGCCACACTAATTGGAATTGTGATTGCTAAAACTATCCATATGGTCATTAATAACCCTGTACAAAAGCAGCACATTTTGCACCATCTCTTTACAAATTCACATTTATTTCTTCTATTCTCATTATTCTCCATTTTTCTTTTTCTATTTGTTAAATTTTCAGAAAATTGTGTCACTACACCTCAAAATGACTTAGACGCCACTCTGCTTTCAAAAAGTCTTTGCTTGGTACTTTCTTTAATTCTCTCCAGAATTCTTTCGTTGTCACATCCGGTGATTTGTCACATCCAGTAAAATTGTCACGTCCGGCAGAAGCACTTTAAGTCTTCACTTCAGTCCTTTTGTTGCATCTCACCTTTTCCCATCCGACTTCTCAGTCTCTGGTTTCCGTGAGTGTTTTCTTCTTCTCCTTTGTAATCTGTTAGTGCAATATACAGCCACTCAGGTGACTTAAATTTTGAATTTATTTTTCTTGTCCTTTTGGACTTTTGTAATCTTTTTCCACTTGGTTTTTCTTGTCCCTTTTGACTTGTTACTTCATTTACTTGTTCAGCATCTTCATCTTCTGCTCTTATTATTCTATATCTCAATTTTCTTACATAGCTGTTGGGCCAATTATCTCCTTTTCTTGGCCTTTTGACCTCACCCTCTCTTTCTTCTCTTTCCGATCTCCAATTTCTTTTTCTTGATTCAGTCTTTGCTTTTTCCTCTCCTCCACTTTCTTCTGTTTCTGTTTCAACTGTCTCACTATTGTCTCTTATTTTGAAACTTATAATCTCGTCATCTCCTACTGGTGGATCTGTCTTCTCCTTTTCGTTTTCCCTTATCACTGTCCCTCCTCGGGGTTCTTCCGATTTGGTGTTTTCCTCCTTACCTGTTTCTGAATTTCCCTGTTCTCCTGTTTCTCTATCTATCCCTATTGCTCCTCGGGGTTCTTCTCGATTTTCTAACTTTTTGTGTACTTCTTTCCCTACTTCATCTATTAATATTGTTTCTGAAGGATTTCCACCATAACTTGTACTTGGTTGTTCATTTAACTCAATTTCTTGCTCAGTTTCTTCTCTAATTGGTTTATAACCCCAAGTTCTCTTTCGGAATTCTTCCCAATTTGCAGCTGAATCATCAGATCCTGAAGTTGTGTCAGATATTTCCAGATGTCGACTTACAGGTCGATCTTCAAGTTCTGGAACTTCTGAATTTCTTTCTTCTTCTTCTTCTTGTTCCTCTTCTTCTCTAGAGGTGTTTTCCGTTGGGGTCTCCAGATGTCGACTTTCAGGTCGATCTTCAAGTTCTGGCACCCTTTCTTTTATCTTGGTTGTTCCAGCCGTTAAACTTTTATCCCACACTTCCAGACGCCGACTCACATGTTGATCTGTAGGTTCTGGAATTCTGATTGTGTGGCTGGCATGAACCCAGTTCTTTACTCCTGCACACTTGACAGCAGTCGTTGTTACTAGGATTACCTGTCTTGGCTCATCCCAACGCGGAACTAGACAGTTTCTTCTCCTGTGGACTTTTATGCGGACCCAGTCTCCTGGATTCAAGTCGTGAGCTGGTTTTCTTTCAAGAGTGGTCGCATCCGGTCCAACCTGATGAAACACAGAACGCACCACATCAGCCAGTCCTTTGCAATAATCCAGTATTAGATCATCAGTTATTGTTAATAACTTGTTGACTGGTACGTGGGCTTGTCTCATTGCTCGTCCCATGATCATTTCATGAGGACTGAGTCCCGTTTTCTTTTCAGGGATGCTTCTGATGGTCATCAGAACAAGAGGCAGTGCATCTGGCCATTTGAGTCCTGTAGCTTGACACATTTTTCCTAATCTGTTTTTAATCGTTCCATTTATCTGCTCTACTACCCCAGAAGCTTCGGGTCTGTAAGCACAATGTAGTTTTTGTTTAATACTCAATGCTTCACAAATCAATTGGATCAACTCATTTTGAAAATGTGTTCCTCTATCTGTCTCAACTGTGACTGGAAAACCATACCTCGGAATGAACTCTCGTAGCATAAGTTTTGCCACTGTTGTTCCATCATTCCTTCTTGTGGGGTATGCCTCCACCCAACGAGAGAACAAACAGACGACCACCAGAACATATCTTAATCTGTTACTAGGGGGCATCTCAATAAAATCCATCTGTATCCTTGTGAATGGACCTCCTTCTCGTCCTATTGTTCCTAGACTCACTACTGTTTTTCTTCCTGGGTTAAATTGTTGACAAATAAGACATCTTTGACAAAGACTTTCAGCAATGGCTCTGAATTTTGGATTATACCAAGTTTGTCTAAAAAGTCTAATCATTGCATCTCTCCCAATATGAGCTTGTCCATGGTACATCCGTGCCATGTCTGCAATCATGCTATCAGGCATAACTGGTCTTTCATCTCTGTATACCCATACTCCATTATCTTCCTGTCTTCTACATCCTGCTTTAATCCAGTAATCCTTTTCCTCATCTCTTGCTGTTTCTTGTAACTGCCTTACTTCATCCCATGTTTCGACTGCATTAGTGAAAAGCAAAGGACAAGAGACATGCTCCCTTTCTCTATTTCTGTTCAGGGACGCCATGTTTTCCGCACAATATCTAGCGATCTCATCAGCATAATTATTGCAGACCGCTATGTAGTCTTCGTTTTTCTTATGCGCCTTGCACTTCACTACAGCTATTTGTTTAGGCAGCTGTATCGCCTCAAGCAGTTTTTTAACATAATCTCCATTTCTGATAGGTGTTCCTGCAGATGTCAAAAATCCTCTTTGTGACCAAATCTGGCCAAAATCATGTACGATGCCGAAACCATATTGGCTATCGGTCACAATCGTGATTCGTACATTTTTCCCCAATTTACATGCTTGAATCAAAGCAATTAGTTCCGCAACTTGGGCTGACCTAACTCCTTTCAGACAAGACGCTTCCATCACAGTTGCCACTGTACATACTGCATAAGCTGCGCTTAACACTCCTTCCTTTGTGCGTAAACATGAACCATCTACAAACATGACATAATCGGATTCCTTTAACGGTTCATCTTTTATGTCAGCTCTTGGTTTTGTGCAATATTCCAGCACATTCAGACAATCATGATCTACTTCATCTTGTTCAATTATACTCTCTTCATCTGGCAATGATGTCGAAGGATTTACATTTATGCATCTATCTATGGTCACATTTTCTGCACTCAAGATGACTTTTTCGTACTTAGTCAGCCGACTATGTGTCATGTACTGTGTTTTTGTTCTTGTCAAAAGAATTTCTACTGAATGGGGAACATATACTCTCAGTGGATACCCCATCACTATACCTTCACTTTGTTCCAGACTTACACAAGTAGCAGCAACTGCTTTCAGACACCCAGGCAATGCTTTTGCTATAGGATCTAAAACAGCTGAGAAGTAAGCTATAGGCCTCTTCATGGTGCCGTGTTTTTGTACCAGTACTGAAAATGCACATCCATCTCTTTCACTGCAGTATAACTCAAAATCCTTCTCATAATCAGGCATGCCTAATGCAGGGGCCTCACACAGTTTCTTTTTCAATTCTTTGAAAGATTTCATTTCTTCTTTGTTTAACTCAAAAGGGTCTTTTACATCTTTCTTTGTCAATTTTTGTAATGGTTTTGCAATCAAAGAAAATCCACTTATCCATTGTCGACAATATCCAACCATTCCCAAAAACATTCTTACCTCTCTTTGAGTCATTGGTGCTCTCATTCCTTGAATCATTCTTACTCTTTCTGTCGCTATTTTCCGCACTCCTTTCTCAATTTTATGTCCTAAATACTGGACTTCTTTCTGACAAAACTGTAATTTTGAAGGGGACACCTTATGTCCTCTTTTCTCCAAATGGTTCAGTAAAGCAATTGTGTCACTTACACATGCCTCTTTGGTTTTCGATGCCACCAATAGGTCATCGATATACTGCACCATTACTGATTTTTCTGGCATTTTTAAATCTTCCAGAGATCTCTTTAGAATCTGATTAAAAATTGAGGGGCTTTCTGTATACCCCTGTGGAATTCGGCACCATGCCAAAATACGCTCTCCGAAACGGAATGCAAATAATGGCTGGCTATCTGGATGCAAAGGAATAGAGAAAAATGCATGACACAAATCTATCACAGTGTACCACTCAGCTTCATGCGGAATTTGATATAGAATCACTGCAGGGTTTGGCACTATTGGACAGCATGGTACCACTATTTTGTTGATCTTTCTCAAATCCTGTACTATTCTGTATGTTCCATTTGGCTTTTTCAGTCCCATAATAGGTGAATTACATGGACTGCTCATGATTTCTTTCAGAATTCCCTGTTCAATCATCTTATTTATCACAGGAGTTATTCCTTCAATTATTTCTGGAGTTAATGTGTACTGTGGCGTGTTTGGATAACTTATCCCTTCTTTCACTGTCACTTTTACGGGATCAACTTCTCTCATTAATCCAATGTCTTCTCCTGTAAAATCCCACACACTTTCTTTCACTGCACTTTTTAATTCTTCTGGAAGTTTTTCTGCATCAAATGCAGGAAACAAACCATTCATTTCAGGTTCCTGATTCATCAAAGTTACTTTATACAAAGCATCTTCATCTGAAGTCTGAAAACCAATTCCATCTGGTGTACAATAAATTGTGCAATTCATTTTACACAAGAGGTCACGACCTAGAAGATTTACAGGACTACAATCGCACACTACAAATTTATGCATTTTTCTAAAAGAACCAATTTTTACTTCTACCAATTCAGTAAGTGGGGTTTTAATCTGCTGATTGGCAACTCCTACCACTTGGATGCATTCACCTGAGAGAGGAAGGTTCGGAATTTCCACTGACCTAACAGTAGAACGGGTAGCTCCAGTATCGACAAGGAATGTTACGTTTGCTCCATTCACTTCTCCATCCACAAAGGGACCAGACTGATCTACCTCTAGGGTTGCGCCAAGCACGCACTCTTTCCCCTCTCTTGCGCACCGTCAGAAACTTTCATCCGGGTCATCCTCACTCTGATGCAACCAATACTGGGAAATGTTAGCTGCTCTCGGCAACTGTGTTACCTGCACTCCTCCGTAGAATCCTGTTTCTGTACTGTATCTTTGCTGGTTAACAGTGTTGGGAAGTGGTGGTTGTGGCACCTGACTTTGTTGAACAACTACCTCATTCTGCACCTGTGGAGTTAATGATTGATGTTCCGGATTAGGTTTAGGTGGGAACTTACACTCATTTCTCCAATGCCCCAATTTTCCGCAATTATGACATGGCCATTTCTTCTTTGCCTCTTCTAGACTCACTTGTCCTTTTCCTTTACCTATATTTGGTCGCATCTTATTCTGTCCTGATTCGTTTCCATTATTATTATCCAATTGAGCTTCTTGTTTTTCTGCCACTTTCACTTGTGCCCACATTGCTTTTTCTTTCAACTTACGCTGTTTACTCTCTATTTCATCACTACAATACTTAGCATACCTCAGCACCTCATCTACACTTGCATTCTGCCAGTTTATCATATGTTGCTTAATCATATCACTTATTTCTTGTTTCAAGCCAAATACAAATCGGTATACAAAATGACTCATATCCTTCTCACTTAATTCCTCATAACCACTATACTGTTTGAAAACTAACAACAATCGCTCATAATATGCATGTACACTCTCCTTACTTTCCTGTGTAGTTCTATCAATCTTAACCCAATCTGTCTCTTTTGGAGGAATCTTATTCTTCAAAAAGGTAATCACTTTGTCGTATTTCTTCATCACATCTGGTCCTGGAGCTCCTGTCTTAGGATCTCTTGGATATTCTGTAGTTGGCCAGTCAACTGTAATCTTACATTCTGACCACAGATCCGTTGGTACCACTATGTCAAACAATCCATCCAAATCTATCCACAACACTTTCGAGACCTTTACAAACCTTTCTACCTGTCGGTACCACTCAACTGGCTTTTCTCTTAACTTTGGAAAGTCATTTGTAAATGACAGGATGTCCTGCCTAGTCCAGGGAACATGCACATAACTACCACCTGGAGTTTCTCTCATAGGGTACTCTTTAACAACATGTTCCTTTTCTGTTATCATAAAAGCCAATGAACCTTTGTCTACACTTTTCTCATTCTTCTTTGTCCATCTAACCTTCCATCTGTCCACATCACCCCATTTTCTCAACAAAACAATCAACTCTTTTATCTGTGTCAGCCTTCCTGCTGTATTCAAATTTTCAATATCTTTTTCACAAAAATCTACTCTGTATGGTTTCTGCAACGTTTTTACTTTTGCAAAATCTATTCCAATCTCACCGGCCACTTCTTCTAGTTTGTCATGTAAATTCTTTGCCCTCCATGTTATACTTTTGCACAGAAACATTATTTCATCATCCTGATAATTCTTTATCTTTTCTGTACCAATCGTTCCTAGAATTAATTCTTCCATGTCAATTTTCAATCTGATCACATCTAATGGTTTTTCTTCCGTTTCTTTTATTTTAAAAGCTTTTATCCACTCATTTAACTCATCAGGAGTCGGACCTATAGGAGTACTATTTATTTCTGTCCAATTTCCACTCTTTTCAGGTGTCACTGTTGCAGATTCAGTTACCATAGGCATTTTCCTACTGCTACACTCATTTACTGTCAAATTTTCAGGTGGACTTGGTCTGTAAGCACTAGTCAAATTGCTCGTACCTGGACTTGTTTCCATTCTTTCCTTTTCTCTTTGGAATTGCGAACTCAAGGGAATCACCAAAGATCGTTCATCAATTTTCTGATTCTCGAAAACTGGTATTACTGGACCTATTGTTACGGGTACGGTAACTGCTTCCATATTCTTTGTTAATTCTCTAATTTTCTCAGTTAGTTCTTTTGTTGTCCTTGCCAATTCTCTTGCACTATCATTTTCTATTCCCTCAATTTGGGAAGTTCTTATTTGTTCTTGTGACCTATTTATTTCTTGTCTTTTTCCTGGACTTTCATTTCGCATAGCTTCTATTGGTGGCGCATTTGGTGTCACCACTGTAGAATTCTGCTGATACGGAGGTGGATTTTTATTTAATATATCTTCCAGCAACTCGTCATCCGTTTCGCTCTCATGCATATACTTTTCTCTCTCTAAATGTTTCTTTTTCTCAGTCCGTTTTTTCTTAGTCCCTTCCTCAACTGTAAAAGCTGGAAACAAACCTCCTGTCATGTTAGCGCATCTCCATCGTTTTATTCTGTCCTCATGATTCATTCCCCACATTCTTCCGGGCACGAACTCATAACCTTTCATACCTCTGAATCTTTCTTTTTCGTACATCTCATCTTCCCATTCTGTTAAAGCTTCAAACTGTGTCGGTCTAGGTCTAGGTTCCAATTTAAGCATCTTTTCTTTTAAATTCCGTAAAATCGCTACATTAAAAGAACCATTTTCAGGAAAAGCCAATGCTCCATCATTCTTGGTATATTTTACCCAATTATCCAACCATATGCACGTATGATATCCATATTTCAGCATCATATGTGAAGCTGCTGATTTCGGCGGAGGAATTACTTGTCCCTCTCTAGTCACAACCTTTTTGTCTTTCTTAAAGAAATTCTTTAATTTCGTCGTCCATGACGTTCTCTCCCTTTCATACTCGTAATAAGGCATGTCTTCTATTTTGTTTTCTCTTTACTCTAACACTGTTTCTGTGTACGGAACTTTGTCCAATTACAGCGCGATTCACACTATCGTACCAATCAGAGCAATTTCCACCAACCGCGAACCAACCAATCCTAGCGCGGCACTTTTCTACGTCACTCCTGCTCTGTGTTCACGTGGCTAGCGCACTATCCAATCCTAGCGCAGCACTTTTCCACGTCACTTCTACTCTTTACCCCTCCTTTACAAAATTTATCGGCAATTTTTCTTTTTACTATTTTTCTTCGTTAGTTACAACAAATAAACAATTCCATAGTCTGATTCGCTAAACAAAGTGACAGCCTTGTCCTTTTACACAAGAATCCTGTTTTTCCAGTAGGCAGCGCTTACCTCTACCCTACCACAGAATTATTTACTCTCGCCGATAAAGTAGCACTTCCCTCTACCTTACCCTTCTTTCAAACAAACAATTTACTCGTTTCTCTGGGGATAAGACACATGTGGAGACTAGGCTCCTGAGAATTAAGGCCAAAGTTTCACAAGTAAACGTGATTTGCTATTTCATTTACACACTTTTCACACCGAAATCCCTAACATAACACAACCTGCGTTATAACCAAAATGAATTCAGACCATGTACCAAATTCCATGTGACTTCTCTTGCCACACGTGTTCCACTTCCTACATCCCAGAAGCGTGAAAACTTACATATAACATAACGTGACTCAACATATAGTGTTAGTCATCAAATAATCAATAATCAATAAACAATAATCACTAAACTAATCTATAGAAAACCATAACTCTGCTACCAAGAAATCTGATGCAGCGCGTACAATAAAAACTATTCTCCTCCTAGGTTATTTATAGGTCATCCAGGGGCAAACTATATTTCTCATATCCACATGACGATGGGGCCCATAAACATCGTCTAACACACACGCACACTCCTGGATTTTCCTTTTACACCTTTATGAAATTCTGTACTCCTAGGAGAAACATGAGAACTAAATGGAGAACACCATTTTGTGTACCGCTGGAAGAGCAAGGATATCTATTTACCTTAATTTGTCACTTTCTTTTAGTTATTTCTTAAGATATTCCTGCTCATTGTTTTGTCAATGAATCATTCATTTAAGAAATTAGTTCATAGTGATTAAGACCAGCTGAATCACAATCAACCAATTACTCAGGTCACAATTATTTAGGAAAATAACCACTGAGTCATTTTGGGTTTAAAGAATCTTAAATTTTATATAAATTTAAAAACATGGAAAGAATTTTAATACTTTATTCAATTATTCATTCTTAAATTCACAATTTTATTAAGCATAATCAATTTATTGCAGAAAAGGAAATTTTGTCATGAAGCCAAAACCCTAGTTACCTGCCTAGCTTCCTAATTTTGCCTAAAGATTTCTAACCTAACTTTGGGATTAGAAATAGCCTGATTCTCATACTCAACTGTAAAGTTAAGACAGCAACAGCAACTTCAGCTCGTCAGCATCAGCTACCTGCAACCCGTCTCCTCTACTGCAACCACGACTCTCGAACTGCTTGGAACTCTGACTGGAACTCTCTGGAACTTCCCTGGAACTAACCCCTCCCACTAAGAGTAGGCCCTCTTATACCCCAATTCTAACTTTGCTAACTAACTGTTGCAACATTAATATCATGCTTTTTTTTCATTGGTCCATGCATGTCAGCTTATTCATTCTTTAATCAAGTTCTCTTGGATTCAAGGGTCCTTGGATCATTTCCTTTCCCATACGCTTAAACATTTCCATCCGATTCGATCAGTCCATTTGTATCTTCTTTTGACACATTCAAGAACTCCGCAGTCATTGTCCTTTCTCTTGGGCTCCTTTCCCACGGACTCTCTCCTGATCCTCACGGCACACTATCAGTTCAATTAGGTCACACCAGCCTTGACCATTTCTTGCATCCTAGCCTCTCAGAGACATCACGAGGCTCCCGATTTCTTCAATCTCATCCCGTACCACGTGTCCCCTTGCGCCTGCGCACATCTTCCCACTGGCGGCCATTTTATATCGCCACTCGGTTCTACTTTAGAAGCACTAATTTGAGGCAAATAAAACATAATTAAAATAGAGAAAAATATCCCTTTCGTTTCCCTCCCGTCTACGTACCCCAATTAGTTGTTACCTAGCAGAAAGCGACATTTAAACTGCTCCTTACTTACCATCACTATTGTTTTTGCAACGACACGTTTTATTTCTATTAAGCACAATAACATGCATTTATTTTATTTAGTACGCTTTTTATTCTTACGTTATGATTAGACACACGGACATTCATTAATAGATTATTTTGCACATACATTGGCATATTACCATTCCCACATATACAATGTTGATTAATACATTTAAACGAACATTTTTTATTAATTAATTATATAATTTGTTAGGGGTTAAAATTTTTATTTTTACTGCTCCATCACCATGCTTCAGTGGTGAATTTCTCCTGTTATCTGAAGGGTTCCCCGGCTGTCGTGATTCATCCAATTTTCAAGCTGCTCTCGAATGGGAGCTATTTGATGCTGAATGATCAAGGTTGCTGTGGAATGGAACCGGGCATCGCTTATCTGGTGACGGTTAATTCCATAGTCATTTGTTGCACACAAGTATTGTTTACACCTGCCCGTACAGTTAGGGAGGCAACGCTATGGCCTTTGATAAATGTTTCCAACATGCGCTTTGATTCTCTGAGCTAACTTAAAGCCATGCTTTTTCAAAAGGGTGCGGCCTTAACTTCAGCCAGAGAGACGTTTGATCACCAGGTTGCAAGGTACTCGTCTGAGATACAGGCACTACTCCACACTAACTTCCCACTGAATTTTGGGGAGCTGGTCCACCGAATCTTTAACATGTCTGATCCGAAGGGAATAGAGTACTTTTTTTAAATTGTATTGGCTCTAGACTGGTTAGCACCTTACACGGTTTTGTAGTTATACCATCTTTCATACACTCCGTGTTGGGAAGCATTTTTGGAGGTCTCCCGCTTGTCCTGCTACTTGTGGCAGGAATCCTGATTTTAAGTGTTCTTCTCCGCAATGGTTGTCCCAGTTCAACACGGAATGGAGACAGCACTGCTTGTGCTATGGTGCCTTAAGCGCATGGTACTCTGCTTCGGCACACCTCGGCTTCGAGAACTAAATGAGCATTGGTTCTTGTCCTTCAGGCCTGTTTGGCTTCACTGCGTACAACCTCTATTCCACTGCCTGTTTTGCAGCCACAAAGGCGTATTGGATCTATGCCTAGGATCTCAATCGGTTGCGCCACTCGACATTGAGGTACTGATGGACCCCTTAAAGGCCCATGGGTATTGTTGTCCCCAGCTTATTCCTTTGTTGATGAATGCATTCTTCAAGCCACCCTGGGATGCTTTGGCTCCTAGCGAAATGGACACAGGCTCTACAATACGCTTACAGGATGCAGTCCCTCCCTCAGCGGCTGCTGTTGGATCTGGATGGAATCACCTTTGCTCTATACGCCTGCTTTGAGGTGCGCCTCTGGGAACATCGTCTGCGGTCGCTAGCAACTTCATTGTTGTGTCTACCACTCGGAACACATAAACATTGGCTTTTTCGGTGTGGTGGGAACTATATTGCCTGTTTGTAAAAACAAAAAGAAAATGGAACAACAGCTTTTGCTTTCTTTTTCTAGGCACCATGGCTTTCTGAGTGCTTGGGATTTCAAATACGTATAATGACTTTTAAAGACTTTTATGAATATTTTAAAGGGAAGATTGCTTTTAGATGATTTTAAAAGTAGTTTGAGATCTTTTTTAGTTTTAATTATGGCCTGTTGGCTTTTATATATTGACCCTTGGTATGAGGAGGGGGGTTATGTTCCCAGGTTAGGCCCATGTAGCGAAGTTGCTCATTTCTTACATTGTCCTTTTTTCACAATAACATTTCTGGCAAGAACATTTGCACATATTTGCATGCACGACAATGTTGGATTAATTTCTCTGAAACCACTTTTTTTACACATCTAGCTTCGCACAACATTATCACGATGCCTCGAACATCATGTACAAGGCCTCTTTACACACTATGTTCAAATGTCGTTCTATCTTCATCCATGGGCGACAGAGCTATCTACATAACCATAACATCGCTAATCTGCAAAGTACATCGCAAGGCTGCTTTCTATTATAAATAATGAACATCCGATAGATTAGCAGAGGAGGCTCTTCAGCCGACACCGAGGGTCCCTGCGTGCAGGGACTTTGCCGCGCAACGGTCTGACATCTCGTCAGGGGTGTCCAGTTCGTGAGCAAGACGGGGTCCTGCATTCTCTCCCGCCAGGTAATGGGGTTGGATTGTCCCTAGGGGAGATTATTGGCTCTACACCTACACACACTCCAGGTACACTTAGAGTAGGGTTTGCATAGTAGGAGTATGCCTGATTACTGCCTTGTTTATATGCCTGCATATATACACTGTTTTAGCACCATGGTAGAGCTGTACCTACTATTTAGTCTTTTGGTGCTCATAATCACTTTCATCTGCTTCTGTCTACTGATCATTGCAGTACATGTATTCAATACAAGAATAACGTTGGTTCAATAAATATATTGAAGACGTACCACTGTGTATTCTGTATATTTTTCTGAGCACACATAAGCATGAGTGACTGAGCGAAAGGTTTGGACCTGTTTCCACGATCCCTGAGGGGTCAGGGTGGTCATGTTCAGTTGTTGCCAGAAACTATTTGCCTCCTGGTAAGGTTAGGGGGGCTTATGGTGGCACTGTGAGCTATCTGGTCTATAGGCCAACATGTCCTGTGGTGGTTCTTCGACTCAGTCTAGGCACCTCTCCCAAAGTTTATGTTATCCAAACAAGCACGCAGGTCCTATGGATTAGTGGGAACTACACGACACTACATCGATCGTCCGTAGTCCTGCCTAATTTGTGTAGCAGGACCCAGTTATAATATATACTTTGCAGGATTTCAGTTGAATGATACAGAAACTGGCTCAGATGCCCAGCCCCCATGGGAACTTTAAAGCATCCCCCAATCCCTATCCTCTAGGTCGCCCATGTTGGCCTGCCCGTAAGCATGTCAGCTACCCCTGCGTGCTCTTCATCAATGTAGCGTCAGTGAGTGGGATGGCCTTGGTGTCCAAGCGAATATCCAACAGTTGTAGCTTCAACGGGGAGCCTTTCTTTGTCTCCTTGTCCCTAGGAATCCTGACCTGCAGAGCGTGACCTAATTATAGGTACTTAATTGTTTGAGAGGTGGCCAGTTCATATTCCGCCTGCAAATGTGCAAACTGAACCATCCCATTATCATCCCACACATCCTCCAGAGCGGAGAGGCTGATCAAGTCCCATTTTTGAAACCCTGGTAAGTCCAGCACATGGTGGAGCCAAGTACCCACTCACAGCAGGGTATGTGATGTCAGGCGCCTTTCCAACCCCATCTCCCTAGTCAGTTTACGCCAGACAGAGATGACCCTGGCAATAGCCGGGGCTGCGCTCTGCCGCACCTGCCCCCATTTAACATGTGCATGTAAACCCTCTGTCCCAGCATCTCCCGGTCCATTCCGAACAAGGGATCTGTCAGCGGGGAATATGCCCATTTGCTGACAATCTGCACCTGTGCAGCTTCATAATATTTTGGGACATTCAGGAGCGCAATACCCCCTTTGAAGACCAATCTCTGCAATGTAGACACCGTAAATTCATGCCGGACCCTCCAACCAGAGGAGGGACCTCAGCCATGCATCAGTGGCCTTGCAAAAGGTGTCAGGCCGTGCAAAGGGGCTGTTCTGCAATATGTATGTGAATCTAGGTAACACAGCCATCTTAAACAATGCCACCCTCCCAAGAGGCGAGAGCGGTAGGGCCCGCCATTGTTTTATGTCCCCCTCCAGACTCAGCAACAGGGGATCAACATTGTCCGTACAATTCATATCACCCTCTCTGGAGGCCCATATACTTAAAATGGAGCAGTTCCACCTTCACCTGCAGTGGTAGACAATGCCCTGCCAACCATCCCCCAGTGGGAAGATCAGGGATTTCTCCCTGGTAATCCCCAGTCCAGAATAAGTGCAGTAGATCACAAATATGTCCCCCCTGTGTCTCAATGAGATGTCCAGTCCGTTATGTAAGGCAGAATGTCATCAGCATACAGCGAAATCCGGTCCTCCCCAAGTCACTTCAGAGCCAACGCCACACTTGAGCATCCACTCTGATAGCGCCTCGATGGCGATGCCAAACAATATAAGTTAGAGGAGGCAGCCCTGTCATGTACCCCTATGGATGGGGAAGTCCCAGGAGAGAACCCCAGTCACCTTCATCCTGGCCCTAGGTTGAGTATACAGGGGGCAGATCCACTGCAAATATCAGACCCAAAACCCATTTTCTCCATAATGGCAAACAAAAAAGGCCATCGGATGGAGGCGAAAGCCTTATAAGTATCCAGAGACACTATTGCCAAGGGAGTTACCAAGCCTTCCACCTACCATTGTGTAAGTAACTGAGAATCAATTTAGTCGACCAATGGGGAATAAACATGTTCTGGTCTGGCTAGATCAGATCCGAGATGATGTCCTGCATTCTATTCGCCAGTGCCTTGGCCAGAACCTTAGCTTCAACGTTCAGAAGTGAGATCGACCTGTATGAATCCCACAGATTCCGGGGCTTTCCCATCTCAGGAATCAGAAAAATAGTAGCTGTGTGAAGATCTCTCGACAACTGCCCCACCCTATAGGCCACGAGATGCATCTCATGTAGGGGCCCGGCAATCCTCCTCGCCTTATTTTTGAAAAACTAAAGTGTGTCTGTCTTCATTGTGTGGCCTGCTAGTCTGCCTCACCTATGGGAGCCAGAGTGTCAGGTGGGGGAGCATGCAGTCCCTGTCCCTCGTACCCCACCATGGCTGAAAAGACAAAAACATAAACCACACCAGTAACCCAACTCCCCTCCCAACCTTTGTTACCAAGCCACGGTCTTAAAACTGGCTGCTGCCTCAATGCATTGTATGTCTGTTGCCCAACACACTCGAAAATTCGAAGCAACATTGTTTGCACTACCCATCCCCACTCTCCAGTGCAGGTAATGAAGCAGCCCTTCGTGGGCCCACGAGGTACTCAATCTGGCAACAGAATAATCTCACCTCCCCCGGATTGTCGCCACGGACTACATCCGTCTCTTCCCCAGAGCCACCAGTTCCCCTCTCATCCCAACCACAGCCAAACCATTGACACTATTGCCTACAAGGGGTGACCATTGGGGGGGGAGGGGTCAAGTTCACCATCTGCATCACAGACAAGGTTCTCCTATGACGATCCCCCCTGATCCGCCTCCAGGGCGTCCCACCTGCTGGTAGTCTCCAGGGAAGTCTGACGTTGGAGATCCTCCAGCACTCTCGCCCTGTCCGTTTGGGCTTGCTCTTTTGTTGGGTGGTTGGCAACCTCCTCTGGTGCACACTCCATCTTCTCTTCCGTCCTGCCATTTCGGTACCTAAAACTGCTACCCCTTTTCAGGTGGTAGGTACCCCCGCCTCTCCAACCAGTCCCAGATGGCATCCGCCACCCTTAAAAACTGAGTTTCACCCTGATTCGCCACCTGAAGCTTCACCGGTAACAGGAGAGCGTACCAGATATCCAACTTGGGGATATATTGTTTAACCACTTAAAAGGATTCCCTTTGACATTGGACTACCGTTCTATAGTTGTGAAAGAGGCTCACCTGTGCACCGTCCACGGGCCATGTGCCGGTGCTGCCTGTAGTATAGATTCCCTATCCTGAAAAATTAACAACCTGGCCGCTATGGCACGTGGTGGGGCTGCAGGTGGGGGGGGCGTGCATTCAGGCACCCTATGGGCCCTCTCCACAGTGAACCACTTCAAGGTTTTTGCCTTCAACAGTACCGAAGCAAACCACTCCTCCAGATAAAGTTCAGTGCTGGGGCACTCCAACCTCTCTGGGACCCCCACCACTCAGACATTATTGTGGCAGGAGCAGCCCTCAAAATCATTCAGTTTGTATGCCAGAGTGGTCACCTCTAGTTTCAGTGCCTGCAAGCAGGTGCTGTTCTCCATCACCTTTGATGGACCTGTGCTACGGTGCTTTCAGCTTCCGCTACTCTGTCTGCCAGTTTCTTGTAGTCAGCCCTAACTAAGTTCACCTCCTGAGAGACAGAGTTAATTTTAACATCCAAGGCCGTCTTGGTCTCTTTTATGGCCGCCAGAATGGTGGTTGCATGCGCTTCGAGGCCTCATTCAACCGGTGTGGACAATTTATCACTGCTCCAAACCTCCAGGCATGCAGTACCCCTGTTTATTTTCAATGGAGAGATGCGAAGAAGTTCTGCTGCCAGGAAGACGAAGAGTGTCCGGTGGAATCCAAGCCTGGATTCTAGGTGAGAGGAACCTGAAAGCAGAGGGGACAGAGTCTGGGTCACTTCAGGTGACCAGGGGCTTGGTAGACGAATGCCCACCAATGTTGGGTGCTTCAGGTGTGAAGAAAGGATGCTTGACTCTGCAGCCACGATGACCAGGAGACATCGAGGACAACCAGGACCCAGAGGTGAGCTGTCCCACGAAGGATGTCGAGTGCTGAGGGGTCGATGTCCGGCTGGAGCACCAACGAGCCTTGGCAAATGCAACCCACGCAGGAAGGACAAACAGGCTACGGTGTAGACCAGCAAGGTTCAGGGGACTCTCCAATCAATGGGGAGTCAGGGCACATCTGGAGCAACCAGGGAAGCCCAAGAACAAACAAGGTGACCCTCGCCAGGACCCACAGGCCAACGGACCAGGGATCGCGAGGAGGCCTCGAGCGAATTTACAAAGCACCAGCCCACAGAGCACTCGGTGAGTGGAGGCCGGATATCTTCAGTGCAAATGCTGCTCGGGGTCAGGACTACACAGAGTCCAAAGCACAAGCTCAGGGATTGCCAACAAGCATATGCTCGTGCAAATGTACGCGGTGCACAGGGGTTCGGATTGCACTGTCCCCACGAGGGATACTGGTCTCAGAATCGCTGAGAGGTCAGATCAACCTCAGGGACTTTCGGGAACCCACCTCCTGTGTTGCTGAAATCTTCAGAGTCCACAGAAGCTCTGGAGAAGCAAGCCGGTCAGATGCGCTTAGGTGCCTGCTACTGCAGGGGTGTAACTCCTTTACTCCAAGGGAGATTCTTCAGTCGTGCAATCATTGTGCAGGCAGTCGAAGTACTTGGTTTCTTCTTAGCAGGATCTTGTCCAGGTAAAATCTAAAGTCCTGTAGCCAGGTATCCCACTTTATACCCACGGGAAAGGGTTGGAAAGATTCTGGGGACCCACCTATGGGAGGGGCAGGACAGAGGGGTGGCTACACCCATGTCCTTTGTCCAGTTTCGCGCCAGAGCAGGAGCCAATGGCTCCCAGAACTGGTTTGAGCTGGACTATGCACAGGGACACCAAATGTGCCCCCAGTGCAGACTTTCTGGCACTCTCAGAGTGCACCCACCCAGCCCCAATACACTAAACCCTGTCTGGGAGGTGGTCACACCTCCCTGTGACAGGATGCCTACTGTCATGCCTTCCTCTGCTCGAGCTTGGCTCAGCAGCAGGAGAGCAGAATCGTGTCTGTGGCTGGCAGCGTCCATTTTGTGCTGCCCGGGTCGAGAAAGCTGGTACCGGGTAGACCGGTGACCCACAGTAGTGGTTTCAGAAGGGTGGAATCATACCTCCCACACCAGTTACTGGTGTGGAGGTATGATTCCAAGGTGTTTGACACCAAACACAACATGTTTCTAAGCAGCCGTTTTAAAGTTAGCATTTACCGCGAGGTTATAATGCAACTTAACCTATATGTCTGGCTGCATCACTGACAACCCCGGAGAATGGTCTCCGAAGGCTGCAGAGGGGCTCTGCTCATGCAGGGGCACCCTCTCACATAAAACCCAGCACCCTGCCTTCAGGATTGATAAGGCCTGCCATAGGGGTGACTGATAGGTTTTTAAGTGTAGTGATTTAGATATATATAGTGAACCTATATCTAAGTAAGTGGTGCAAGCACCAGCTTACACAGGCTGCTGTAGCAGACCTGTTTTGTCATTTTGAATGGCCTCTCATGGGTGGCATAATACATGCTTCAGCCCATGGGAGGCCTCTGGGGTACCTATGCCCTGGGTACATGGTGTACTATATACAAGGGACTGATAAGGGTACCCCAGTATCCAATCTGGAGTGTACCTAAAGTACATCCTTTTCAATTTAAGGGAGAAAGCAGATAGACTGGGGTCCTGGATAGCAGGATCCCAGTCAGACTAGTCAATAACCAGCAAAACACCAGAAAAAAGTGGGGGTAACCATGCAGTCAGATCCTACCTTCCTACACAGGGGGGGTGCTGCGGGGGAGTCTCTGTCATTGTTTGTCCATTGTCGCTATCAGGGGAAAGAGATGGGATTTGTCCCAGTTTATTTTGAGGCCAGGGGCCTCACCAAAGTGATGTAGTAGGTCCATCAGGCATTGGATATTGTCATCCCCCTCATGAAGGTAAACCAATATGTTATCTGCATACAGTGATATTATATGCCACCAATCCTCTACCCAAACGCCCCACTCTGGGTCCCTGGTGTGTAGCGCGCATGCCAGTGGTTCCATGGCCAGAGCAAAGATGGTCAGAGATAGGGAACAACCCTGAAGTGCACCACATTCTATGTGTAATGGTTCAGATATGATAGATCCCGTCTTTACCCTTGCCATTGGTGCGTTATACAGCAACGAAACTCAGACCAGGAACTTCGGGCCCACCCCCAGTCAGGAGAGGACCTCCTTTAAGTAAGCCCACACCAAAGTGTAGAAGGCCTTCTCTATGTCCAGGGCAGCTACCCAGGGATGGACTCTGGATGCCTTTGCCAGGTCCATTACCATGAAAAGGCAACGTGAATTTAAGAAGGTGTTTCTAACAGGAATTAAACCATTCTGATCAGGTTCTATTAGGTGTTGTACTATTGACATCAGCCTACTGGCTAGCACTATCCTGAGAATCTTATACTCCATATTCTAAAGGGACAACGAGCGATAAGACTCCATCAGCAGGGAGTCCCTGTCAGGCTTGGGAAGCACTACAAGTACTGCCTCCTTCATAGAGTGTGGGAGTATCCCTGTGGAATATTTAGAGTCATAAACCTGGAGGAGGTGCGGGGTCAGCCGTGATGCGAAGGCGACATAGAATTCCACGGGCCAGCCATTCGTGCCCAGGTTCTTACCGCGCAACATTTGCTTGAAGGCCTGTGTTATTTAATCTGCAGAGAGTGGGCCTTTAACTCTGCCCAGTGCGACTCCTGCAATCGTTGGACATGTAGGGTGTCTAGAAATGTCTGCGTCGCAGGGGCATCTGCTGTCACTGGGGTAGCGTATAGTGTGCTGTAATAGAAGCAGAAAGCGAGGTTGATCACTTCCTGCAAGTTAACGGCAGTGTTGTACTGGTCCCTGATAGCCATGATAAGAGTACTGGGAGAGTCTGAACAGACAAGCCAAGAAAGAAGCCTACCCGCCTTCTCACCCTCCACATGTTTTCTAGACAAATACTCACTGTAGTCATGGGCACCCAATTTAAATAGAGTAGTATTGTGTGTGAGCCTCGCCTGCACCAGGGGGATAGCAGCCATCGGGTCAGCGGGTATTATCAATTCTTGTATTCTAATTTCTACTTCTAGGCGCTGGAGCTCCCTGCGCAGAACTAACTTAGTTCTGTAGGTCGTTTTGATGGCTAGACATCTAAGGAGCACCTTGAATGCATCCCACTCTATTCGGGCACCGTGGTAGTACCCTTGTTTTACTGAAAGTACAGTTCCAGGTAGTCAGGCAGAGTGGCACGAAATGCCATGTTTTCCAAAGCTTCAATTGGTAGGTGCCATGTCGGTATGCGTGGTTGGCCTCAGCCCCACGATAGAGTGAGCTGAAGTGGCTTGTGGTCGGATCAAGTTCACCTAGGATAATCAGTCCGTGACACTCTGGTAAGTGCATCAGTGCTACAACAGAAGATGTCAGTCCTGGTGTGGAGGTCATGTAGGTTTGAGAAATGTGAGTATTCCCTAGCTACTGGGTGAAAGCAGCGCCAGGTGTCTGATACCTGTGTGTGGAACGCCCATTGCTGCATCTGTTTTGACAATGAGATGGATTTTGTGCACTGGGGTTCAGTAAGTGGGAGCGATCTAGCACCACATTCGGGACACAATTGTAGTCTGCCCCCGAGAAACATGGAGCTAGTGTGTCAGTTAATAGTGCTGGGGTTAACGAGTCCAGGAAGAGTGCCTGGTTGGAGTTGGGGGCGTGCAATGCTATCAGGGAAATACGGAATCCATCTAGTAACCCCTCCGCCACCACATACCTTTTAGTGTGTAACACTGACAGTGGCATTCCTGGGGCAACCCATATCAAAACCCCCTTGCTTACCTCTGGTACATGGTCCCCACCACTGTACTCTTCCATCTCCTGCACACCCCCATCCACAGGAAGGGGAAGTGAGGTTGGTCTCTTGGAGGCAGGCTATGTGCACACCACGCCTCCTCAGATATTGGCAAATGGGATAGCTCTTGATTTAGCTAGCCATGCCCCTAACATTCCAGGTCCGGACATGGTAGTGTGTTGCGGCAATGTGAGTATCAACCAACATGATCAATGGAACATGTATCAGGCCCCCCACCCCTGCCACACCCTGCCCCCAAACCCCCCACAGTCACCCCCAACCCCATGTGAATGCATGCCATACAAAGAACACAAAAAGGCAAAAAGAATAAAGGAACTCAATGTCAACACCCTAACTTCCCTTCCCAGGCTGATACAACAACGGGCAGTCAGCAAACAGCACTACACTGCATAGAAACATTATCTCATAAAATATAAAAGAGTTAGCATCTAGGCTGCCTGATGCATTTGCTGATGCGGCGGCAATGTTCTGTTAAAGAGGAAAACCCATGTGGCCAGTCCACCGTTGGTTCATAAGACCCCATAGACAACCCTTTCATAGAATACGTACAGTACCTCTTACGAGTAAGGCCACAGCTAAGCAAGGCCTACCTCCTGATGCAAGTCGCTGAGCACACCATGCATTTGATGTAGTTGGTTCAAACCAGGTTGTCTGCGGACATTAGCTTGAGGGATGGGGCCCATCTCAGCAGGGCATATGCCGGTACAAAGTCCGAGTCTAGAGCCTCATGGTCCGCCCCTTTAGTCTCAGCCGAGGGGGGAGGAGAAGATGTGGTGTGCCACTCAGCCATGGCAACCACCTGAGCTGTTTCCCTGGCCACCTGCTGCTTTGTGGGGCCCATCCTCTTGCCCATACCCCGAGGTCATCAGTGCTTTTTTACCTGTCAGCCCCCAGGTTCTCCCTCACCCTTGGAGGGTGAAACAATACCCCAGCCTTCCAGTCAGGTCCACATCTCTTCAAGAGATGCACAAAAGGTGGTGCTGTATTTGTGCATTATCTTTAGAATGGCAGGAAATTGCAAGGCATATTTCACCTCTAAAGCTCGTAGTTGACGCTTCACCTACAGGAAAGAGGCACACCTTCTCTGCTTGTCTGCGGTATAGACAGGGAATAGATTCACACATGAATTTTCCACCATCCAGGGTCCCCTACAACAAGCCACCTGCAAAATGCAGTCCCTGTAATTGAAATGGAGGGCAAACACCAGTCTCACAGGACACGGGAGGGGGGCAGCTCCTACAGAACCCTGTGCACCCACTCCACAGAGAAGAAGGTCGATATTTTGCACCCTAGGGCAGTCTGTGCCAGCCAATTCTTAAGGTAAAGCTCCATGCTGGGGCCCTCAATGGGTTCCGGTAGACCCATTATCCACATGTTGTTGGGACATGAGAGGCCCTCATGATCCTTGACCCATTTCTTGAGGTAGCATAAGTCGTCCTGGAGAGCCTTGAAATCAGAGTCCGCAACTGCCAGCCTGAGTGCAGCCAGTGTAGATTCCGAGTCATCCATTCGAACTTTCAACTTCTTGTGGTCTTTTTAAAAAAAAAAAATTATTATTGTCATTTTTAAAACAATACGGACATACAGCATGGTAAGCACATCAATGATATCTCAATGTTATTTGATAAGCAACACTCATATTACAGCAGTTTGGATCATATACATTGCAGAAGCTAGCACTATAGCTCAGATGATCGGCTAGTGAGTTGTATTTTCTTATGTTTCTGACAGTCTGTGCCTTTTAATTTGTGTCTGGTTTCTCGGATCTCGAGTGGTTTTCTACGTATGGCTTAGTTTTTCCACTGTGCTCCTGCCATTGTGGGACTCTTGGTGGGGATTCTCGCTCCTGTCCGTTAGTGAGGGGGGAGAAGTGGAGGGTGGGGGGCCGTCCTGTCCGTCCAGTACATCTGTATGTGTTATCAGATACCCTCTCAAGGGGTCCCAAATGTCTCTTGGCCGAGAGGACGCTGGGAGAAGCTCCACATATGTTAATGTCTGTTCTTGCCAAAAAAGAAGGTCTCAGATCCAGTCTTTAAATTTAGGTGCCCGCCCTCTGCCCCATCTACATGCCACCCTGTGCTTAGCCAGTAATAGCCCCAGCACCACATAGCGCTTATATGCTGAGAGTATGCCTTCCGTGTATCCCAGTAGCGCAGTTACGGGCGATTCTGTTAGCGTCAACATAGTCATTTGTGCTAGGGCTGCAAAGACCTGGCTCCAGTAAGGTTTGACAGCCGCGCATTCCCATGCGACTTGCAGGAACCCTGCCGCTTCCTGTCCGCATCGGTCGCAGGCATCATTGTCGCGTAGTTTGAATTTGAACATTTTTACTGGGGTGTAGTAGAGTCTATGAAGATATTTAAAAAGTATGATACGCAGCCGGCTGCTCGCAGATACGTTTCCGGTTTGTTGACAGAAATAACTCCATTTGTCGTCATCAAGGGCCTCCCCCAGTTCCTCCTTCCATTGCAGTCTAGCTGTCCCCCCGGCCATCTGAGTGTCTGTCTGCGTGCTGTGGTATATAAGAGATACGACATGCATCGGGTATGTACTTTGTAATAGGCGGTGTAGTGGGATTAGTGTAGGTGGTTCATTAGGGAAGTCTGGAGTTGCCGCCCTCACACTCTGCCTCAGTCTAACATACATAAATAGGTCCATCGCCACGGGGTCCTTGTCTGTAGGGAAAACACCATTGACATAAAGGTCTCCTCATTTCCCAATGCCGCTTTTCCCCAATAATTGGCGACATCCTAATTCCTGGGTTACTTCTAAGTCGGGGTGGCGAGCCAACAGTAGGAGGGGCGAGTATATCATTGCAATGTCTAATCTTTTCACAATTTGTTGCCATGATGAGACAGTGCATGCCACCATAGTGGACCCAGTATCTCTCCCTTTCGTCTGTGTGGCTATGAAACTCGACAGCAGCGTGGGCTGCATGTAGTATTGTTCAACCGCTAAGTGTGGCATATATGGAGGAGGAGTAAACCAATATGTAGGGTAGTGCGCCTGCGGGCTGAGATAGTATAATTAAAAAACCGGGGCCTCGAATCCCCCTTGCGCGAAATGCAAGGTCAGGATCTCCCATTTCAGTCGAGGTTGTTTTCCACCCCAAGCAAGCTGTATCATTTGGGTTTTCAAGGCCTTAAAAAAGATGTGCCCCAGAGCGAAGGGGATATTATTAAATAAGTATAACAGTTTAGGTAGTATGACCATTTTCATCAGGGATATTGTTCCTGCGAGGCACAAGGGCATGACAATCTATCTAGAGACCAATTCTGTCACACTTTCTATTGCTTTTCCATAATTTGCTCGGAGCGGCTCCGCTCTATCTCTGGAGACGTTTATCCCCAAGTACTTCACTTCGTCAGGGCACTACTCAATAGGGTAATCCATGGGATAAGGTTGAGCAGCAGCGGTAAGTGGGAACATCTAGGATTTTCCCCAATTAATTTTGACCCCTGACAATTCTCTAAAAACGAGGAACTCTCTTAATATGAGGTTGAGGCTAGTCTGGGGTTCCCGCAGATATAGTGTGATATCATCTGCATACAGTGAGATCAGCACATGTCTGGTGGGGTACTCAAGAGCCCACTCCCGATGGTGCTGCCTGAGTTTGGCTGCTAGCGGCTCGACAGCTAAAGCAAATAATAGCAGTGAGAGCGGGCACCCCAGTCGTGTACCTCTCGTGATGATGAACAGGGGGAGCTGGTGCCATTCACCACCACTCTGGCGCGTGGTTTGTGGTATAGTAGTTGTATCCAAGATAGAAAGCTATGTGGCATGCCCATCGTCTGAAGAATTTCAAACAGATAGTCCCACTCTACTGAATCAAACGCTTTGGTGACATCTAAGAATACCGCCACCGCAGCGAGATCCAGATCTATATCTTGCATTACCATGAACAGGGTTCTGAGATTGTGGGAGGTGGCCCGTCCTGGCGCAAAGCCCGCTTGGTCCGGCAGTACTAATGCACCCATGAGGAGGCTCAAGATGTTGGCTAGTACTTTAGCTAATATCTTCACGTCACAGTTTATCATGGAAAGCGGTCTGTAGGATTCACACCTATCTGCCGGCTTTCCAGGCTTAAGTATGGAGATAATGGATGCTTCCCTCATTGTGGGTGGTGGAGTGCCTTCCTCTAATGCTTCTTCATGCACTTTTTTAAGGATAGGGGCTGAATGTTCTATATATGCTTTATAAAAATCAGCAGGTATGCCATCCGGCCCGGGGGCTTTGCCAGACCGAAGTTGCATAATTGCTGCCCGAATTTCATCTATTTCTATCTCTGCAGAGAGAAATTCCCTCTGGGCATTGCCCAGCCAACCCAGGGCGACCGGTTCCAGATATTGCTGCAGCGTAATCGGCTGTTGCTGTGTTGTGGTGTAGAGTGAGGAGTAAAAGGTCTGAAATGTGTGGAGAATTTCTGACGTGTCTCTAACTATCTTCCCTTCTGGGGTTTAGAGTTCCAGAACATAGTTTGAGAAGCGGGCTTGCGAATCTGCTCAGCTAGCGCTTTACCTGGCCTTTCCCCCTCCCCATATCTCCGGGCTTTGAAATATTTGCCTCGGAACAGACATTCTCTATCTGTTGTGTCACGGTATTCAGTTATTTTATCTCTGAGTGTTATCTGTCCGTGCGCAGACGGTGAGTGACTGATGTCCTGCTCTATTTGTTTTATCTCACCTTCTAAATGAGTGAGTGTCGAGCGCAGGTCTCTGAGCACTCCTCCCCCCTTGGCAAGGCAGATCCCTCTAATGGTGACTTTAAACGCCTCCCACACTGTCGTCATTCGATTAACCGAGCCCACGTTACGTTTAAAGTAGTCTTGGATTTCCTGGTCAGTTTCCGTTCGGAACACTGAATCTAATGGCATAGTAGGATTTAGGCACCAGGCCATGTGGGGGACACACCCAGTCGGCAGGGCGAGGCCCAGAACCACTGGGGAGTGGTCCGAGTAGAGTGTTTCACCCGTGTCAGCCATGTGCTGAGGCCCCTAGAGATCACCCAGTAATCTAGCCTCGACCATGCCGCATGCGCAGCAGTGTAGTATGTACCCTCTCTCTGTCCTGGGTGCAAATATCGCCAGGTGTCTATTAGGCAGTTCTCTGTCATAATGTCCCGCACTTGTCGTTGGGCTCGGGTATAGTGATGGGGTTGTGGATGTGATCTGTCCAGCTTTGGGTCAACTGTCGTGTTGAAATCCCCCCCAAATAATATCAATGGAGCCTATGTCTGCTATTTTCCCCCATAGATTGGCAAAAAACATTGAGTCATCAATATTGGGCCTGTAGCAACTAACTAGTGTGACGGAATGTGAAGCTAATTAACCCCACAGTATACTGTAGCGACCTTGAGGGTCTGAAATGGAGCCCATATGTATATACAGAGGTTTTTTTTAACTAGGATTGTGGTGCCACGTGAGTAGGTAGAGAAGGCTGCAAAGCAGCTATGTCCTGCCCATCGAGCAGCGAAAGCGCTGGGGTCGCTTAGGATCTAGGTGGGTTTCATGTAGCATCGCTACGTGTATTCCGTGTCTATCTAGATATGCCAGTATTTGTCAGCACTTGCGGGGGTTCCCCAGACCTCTAATGTTCCAGGTTATGAAACGGATCTCTGGTTGGTTACAGGGTTCTGTCATCTGAGTGGCTCTTTGTGTAGTCTGTTCCTAGAGTATAATGAATCAACGATTGTGTGCTGTGTGTGCTGTAGCAAAAACAAGTCGTGCTTTTCACTATCAGGTGATGTGCTTATAAACCTTATAAACAAACATTCCATTATACCCTTCCCCACCCACATCGACAACCCCAACTTGTCGTGATCTCTGTGCCTTCTAATACAGTCCCGGTTTTTAACTAACGGCTGTCTTGGCTTCAAGAGTGGTTCTCTTATAAACCTCATAACAGGTTTGTGCAATCGCTCCAGGCTAGCCTGCAGCAGCTGACAATATGACAGAGGAACAATAACACTCCCTGAAGAAAAGAGAAAAAAAAGGAAGGGAAGGGAAGGGGTGGACAGCACATAAACCAGAAAACTAGATATCACACCCAGTTAAGTCATGCAGTGCGTTATAAAAAAGAAAAAGGAAAACAGTAGCTGGGGGATCACCCAGTGGGATTACATCAGAAGGCGCATCAACCCACTCTCGCCTTCCCCAAAATTAAAGGGAAGGGAGAGAGGCGCCCAGGAATGCGAGTATCTGTGCTCGCTGAATCACATAGATCTAGTTAGATAATTAATCATGTCTGGTAACTGAGTCTGCATCTAGCTTCGCAGCTACACAAATCCTAGGCTGGTCCATGTACATGGGGGCTTGTTCGAACATGCAGTTCACAGTTCATACTCACGACCAGTCCAGTATTATCTCAATCAATCATTGTCCGACAGCTGTGATGGTGATTGGTCTTCCAAGTTTTCTCTCTCTCGACTCGCCCATTGCTTCTTTAGTTTCTTAAGGAAGTCCTCTGCTTGTTGCGGGTTGGTGAAGAATTGCTGCTTTCCCTGATGAGTGACTCGAAGCCAGGCCAGGTACATCATCGCATAATCTATTTGTGCTTGGAGCAGTTTCTTCTTGACTGGCATAAATTTCTTCCTGGCTTCTTGGACCGCTAGTGTGAAATCAGGGTATAGAGCAATGTTGTGCCCCTCATATACCAGTTGCTGTTTTGTTCTTGCCATCCACAATGCTGTGTCCCGGTCTCTGTAATTGAGTAACTTGGCTATTATGGGCCTGGCTGGTGCTCCCGGCGGCGGTCTGGGCCCTAGGGATCGATGCACTCTTTCTACCACCAGTTGGGTGGAAAATGCGTCAGTGCCAAAGATCTTGCAAAGCAGTCGCTGAACATATTCTTCCATTTTGCTGGTGTTGGCACTTTCCGGTACTCCCAGGATACGTATGTTGTTACGTCTTGAGCGCGCCTCAAGATCTTCATTCTTGGCGGCTATGACCTTTATCAGACGATCCATTTTCGACAGCTGCGAGTTCCTGGTTGCTGCGGTGTCCTCCAGAGCTGAAATTCGTTGTTCTGCTTCCCTGATGCGTGCATCGTGCTTCTCCAGTTTTTGGGCCATGAAGTCTATCCTATTGCACAAGGTGTCCATTTTGGTCTCTATTGAGGCAAGGCTGTTCTTCATTGTAATGAGAAGCGTTTTGAGGTACTCTTCTGCAGGCTGCAGGGTGTCATTTGGTGGATCAGTGGGCTGTTGCTCACTTTCGCTCTGGCTCTGGGGTGTCTTCCGGGGCTCAAATGGCAGTTTAGCCTGTTTTGTTTCTGTCCTGCCCATCTTGCCCAGCTGTTGTGCTCGGTTATCACTTCCTCCGGACTGAGCAGCGCAGTGTCTGCAATGTTCGCCTCCGAGATAGGGTCAAACTGGTCGCAGTGGCCAACTCACTTGCCGCCTAGGAGTTGCCAGTGCAGTAAGTTAGGGACATGTGACTGCCAGTAAGTGTCAATTAATGTGCTTGCTTGGTCCGACCAGTTGTGCGGTATGTCAATTATTGGTGCATCCGTTCTGCTTGTCTTGGCTTTTGGTTCCCCCCCCCCCGGAGGGTCTGATCTAGCGGGTGCGGCTAGAAGTCTTATCTTGTTGCTCTTTGGGGTGATAAGTCCGTATCTCCTCAGTTGCCTACCCAGGCAGTCGTGATTGTATCCGGTTCTGATGCCTCCTCCCTGGCGGATAATACCCCTCGCAAGGGATCCACTCCTGATGAGCAGTGGGGTTATTCCACTGATTCTAGCCTCTGCTTGCTGCTATAGGGGAGAAAGGCAGTTCCCCTCACTTCTCTCCTTCTACTACCGCTGGGCAGGGCACCGCATCCAGATGCTCTTGAGCATTAATTTGAGAGCAGGTAAGGCCCTGTTCTGGCCAGTCTCACCTTGTATGCCGGCAGCTCCTGATCTCCGCGTGTGCGGTTCCTAATTGCTCCTTCTCTGCCCTTATCAGATGCCAGACCACTCGGCGGTTGCGGCCTCTCACCGTCGCAGGGCCTAGGCCACCTGAGACGGGCCTCTCCTCTCGCTCAGGGCAGCGCTGATGCCTCACAGAGCCCACGGTCCACAGCCGGCTGCGCGCTCGCGCCTAGTCCCCTCAGCCCGATAAGCCCAGTCGCATCAAATTCGAGGGGGGGTCCGATTCACTTGCCGGGGTCTCCAATAATCATGTCTCAGCCACCGCTGACACTCCGGTAGCGGGTTCATGGGATCCCCTGCAGCTATTAAGCTGCGCTGTCAGGCCCGCAGTATCAGGGGGTAGGCTCCGCCACCGACCGTAGTATAATAGGTCGGGCGAGTCTCCTTCTTAGCAGCAGTGGCACCAGCTTCGCCCGCCCAGCTTCGCTTTCCCTCCCAACGTACCTGCTGCCCCGGGGGCTTGCCGAGTTGGCGTGAACCCGCGCCTCTTCTGTCTCGCGCAGGGGCCGAGCGTCGCAGCAATCCCAACTGTCGACTGTCTGGGTCTGCAGGGACGGTGTGCCAATCCCGTCGTCTCCTACGAAGCCCTTTCAGGCCTAGGTGAGCATCACATTAGGCCCGGCAGACCCCGGCTCTGCCCTCGGGGCTCCACTTTTGGTCTCCACGTTGCTGCTGGGCCTGGGGGAGGTCTGTCTGGTTATCGCTTGGGGTGGGCGGAATTTGCGTAGTCGCGCTACGCAAAGCTCCGCGAAACGGTAAAAAATCTCCGCGAGCATGCAAAAGTTCCGCGAACACGCGGAATTGCTTGTTCCGCCCGTTCGCGATGCTTTTTTCCTGTTCGCGAATGCTGTTTGCGTGCTCGGGGAGAAATATCTCGCGAACATGCATTTTGAAAGCGCGAACAAGCAAAAAATTCCGCGAAGTCGCGGATCGCGGAATTTTTGGTAATTCCGCGTTCTCCGCGGAACGCGAAATTACCCAAATTCCGCAAATTCCGCGAGCGGAACGGAATTTACCGCCCAGGCCTAGCTCACTTATCGCATGCGTGTTCAGCGGTTTTTAAAGCGGATTGCCTCAGTTGCATCCAGGCACTTTCCGACGTTAGTTGAACTCATTTTTTGAGTAGAGTCCATGCGGGAGCAGGATGATGTCGGATTTAGTCTCCTGAGCCGCCGGAGCCTCACAGCAGTGCGGCTGTTTTGCGTGTGCGCCCTCTAGCGCCCCCAACTTTTTGTGGTCTTTGCCTATGAGGCCCATGTCTATTCCCAATGCATCTATTTTAGGTTCCAGGAATGATTCAATGTCCAGCACAGCCTTTAGGATCACATCAAATTTCCGGGAGTGGTCCACCAGTGTGAACTCTAGAACTGCATCAGGAGGCCCCAAAGCACTTCCCTCCGAGCCTCTGCTCCCTGCCTCTGCGGTGGCTGCAGTTGCCCTACCCTCTTTAGGGCAAACAATTATTCCTACACAGGGGGCAGGTTAAGTATTCGAGCACACTAGATGTAATCCACACGGCTCGGATCAAGGGTTACCATGTGCGCAGGATGCAGTACCATATGCCTGCAGCTGTTTAAAAGTCTTTCCCCACAATGAGCCAGGTGGGGTGGCCATGTGCCTCCGATTTGTAAGGACAAGGAAGGGCGGCCTTCACAGGCGCAAAGTTTTGCCAGAGTTACCAGTGGAAGGGAGACGGTGGGGTCTCCTTTGTCAAAGATCCTCAAAAGGGGCCCCACTTGAGCAGGCAGCAGCGGTCAGGGTAGGGAGCCAAGATGCCCGGGCCTTCGGGGGGGAGAGTGCCGCTAATCCCGCTGTTGGTCACAGAGTGAGCCCATGTATGGGCAGCACTGCAGGGACCCGGTTGCGGTACAAAGTGGGGGGGGGGTGACCATCACCAAGGACTCCCCAATGTAGGCTACATCATCATGAGTGGAGTTTGGCCACTGACTGCAGCAGCTTAGCGGTGTAATAGGGGAGAGGAGGGGAGGACCCCCACGGTGGCTGCCGCCCCTCATTCGGGCCTCGCTCATGCTAGCGATGAGGACACGTGGGGGTGAGAGGTCACTTGCAGGGCCTCGTCAGCCGTGATCCCCTGGCAGGGGCCAAATCCAAGGGGCGCTGCATGCTCCGCTGTCGGCCGCGTCTTGGCCTACCTACTCTGGGGCCGCGCAGTGTGTCTGTTCTGGTCAAGTGGAGCCGCCAGCCCTTGGCCTTGCCACCGCTGAAGAAGAGATCGGCCCAATGTGGTTTCAAGAGTCCGGGCAACATGTCCAGGCTGCAACCAGGCCAGGTCCGAGGCACTGCATGGGTGTTTCATCAGGTAAAATGCCTGAAAGGCCAACTGCGCTGCAGGCCCTGTCCCACTCACGTAGGCAGCTCTGCGAACACCAGCATGCCGCTTCCATTGCAAATCGATTCCCAGGCCAGTTGGGGGTGGCCTGGGGCCCGCACCACTACCCAGCAGGTCCAGGGAGTACCGGAGGTGTGCAGCATGGTGCGCTGGGGTCAGGATACCTTGAGGATGTGTGGCCATGGACTGGGCTCACGGAGCTCAGTTCGTTGCAAATCAGTTGGTCGCCATATTGACCACCTCTCCACAAGCCTTAACACAGTAGAATAACTATCCATCCACAATGGCCTATTCACTTTAAGATACGATGTTCACTATAAATAAGTGAGGTCCACTGCCTTTGTCTTAACTGCCCATAATAGATAGATCGGGCTTATAACTTTAATCAGTGGCTTGTCACCATCACCAACATATGCCAACTACATTGAGCATAAGCTGTTCCATAAGAACACCTCCACCCCACACACCCCTATCTTCCCCTGCAGACACATCTCATCCCCACGGGCCTACCCAAATACTCCAATGTACCCGTTAGTGCTACAGCCAACATACGGTTTTTAAGCGATTTGTGTTTAAAAAAAAAAATGTACGTTTGTTGAAAGAGCCCTTTTTTAAAAGCGAGAAGACAAGGTTTGTGACATCCATAATGAATGTGGTTGCATTGCAGCCATCTGTCCCAAAGCCCATCGAAAGACCATGCCCAATCACATTTATCTTTTGCACTTTTTATGTAGCGCAAACTCAACCTAGGGCATTGAAGCACTTTACATGCACAACAGATTACGTGCTCATTTTGGAATTTGTAAGCACGGGGAGATAAACGATTTGCCTAGAATCACAGGATGTTGAGCTCACTGGGACTCGAACCCTGTTCCTCAGTTACAAAGTTAGAAGATCGGTATGTGAACTTCATTTAAGAGTATAGTAGCTTGCCCGCCAGATTACAAGGTTAGATTTTTTTATTTATTTTTTTAACACGAGGAGATAAACAATTAGCCTAGAATCACAGGGTATTGAGTCAGTGCTGGGACACGAACCTGATTCCTCAATTATAAAGTCAGCAGATCTTGTTGCTAGGCACTTCTCCTCCCTAGATCCCCTTTAATATATACCAGTCTTGTAGTTTTCTGTGCCTGTCACATACACATTTTGAAACGATCTCAATGTTTTATTTTGGATTCCCACTTGGTATCTGCTGCCCACTCACCTCTATGGAGCGACCTGAATGAAATCATCCAGAAGGAGGACAAACACAAGCCATCAAATTAGAAGTAAGCAAATGAGATTGACAAGAAAGCGAGCCAATAGTAAACAATGGTCAGACCCAGAGCGCATCTATGTACTGTGTTATCCACAATATATCGCCATCTATAGACATGCCTAAAAAAAATGACAAAATTCATACTGTACTCAGTTGCAGAAAATAGCGGGTGTATATGAGAGATGTGAGCAGGGGCAGTAAGGTGAAGGGTACAATGAAGTGTAGTTTCATTTTCTATGCAAGTAGCAGGTAACAAGAATGAAGAATACAATGCCCAGCTAATCTTTTCATTGCCACACTATTTACAATTTCCATAGCCCCAATAGTATTCATCTTTACAATGTCTGTCCTCATAACATTTACTGCCCTTTGTAAAACATCGAATTTTTAAATAATTTTGCTAACCATCACATTCACATTTTCTGGATTCTTGCACTCAGGATTGGAATTGATCCTTCTGCTTTTTGCCAAAAGAGTAAATTTCAGAGTAGTAGGGTTTCTGTATCTAAGGTTTTAACAAAAAAAGAGAGTGCTGGTAATTTCAGTGAGCAGGGCTAGCAATGTGTGATTAATTGAATTAACAGAAGCCCATATGAGGGTGTTTTAAACACATACCACATTTGCACTATGATGAATCTGTTTTAACTGTTAAAACTGAAGATCTCCATAAGAAAGTGTTGTACTTTATTGGTGAAATTACTAATCCAGATAAAACATGGGGCCAAAAGTTGAAATACTTTATTGAGATGAAATAACTGGCCCAGATAAAGCATGGGACCAGATGCTAAAGTACGGTTTACGAAGAAATTTCAGCAACTGTGCTTACAAAATAGAGAACTAGTTCAGAATTTCCTGGCAAGATTACTCATAGACTGCATTGTAAACCCACTAAAAATGGGAAGGGCAAACCTATCATTGCGGAATTAAAGAATGTGTGTTAAATACACCATCATGACTAATGCTAGTTTGAGTTGGCATGCTCATGAGGGATAGGCCAGACAAGAGCCTTCTGCTAAAATTCATGAGTACGTTTCCATGTGGAGTGTGACTCTAATCCAGCAAAATGTGCACAAATACTTTCAAGGGAGAGTAAAACGTAAGAAAAAAAGCAAACTGAAGACTTAATTAAAGCTGTATACAATTAAAATCAGAAATTATTATAAAGTGATGCACAAAGGAACAATGCAGGAGTAATGGAACAAGGTGGTAATGGCACAGACCATTTTGATGAGCGTATACTACCTTGGTTCCAACGTACCTGCACTTTGTTGTCATGCCAGTTATACTATTGAAACAGCATGGGGGAAACATGTTTCCCCATTCACTCCCTTTTGCTTGCCCTATCCCTGCTTTTTATAGGTCTTCCCCCCCTTCTATCCCATGCACCTCCATATTGTTTTGTTTTGGAAGAGCGTGCTACTCACCGAAAAGCGCTTCATACCTCATTAGGGGTAGCAAGCGCTATATAAATGCAAACCTTTTCCCTCTTCTATCCCTCCACTATCCTTCTCAATCCAAATAACAGACTAACATATTTCACTATACTAATTCACCACTAACTCTTTATGGGTTCCGGAGTAGCGTGCTACTCGCCTCAAAAGCGATTTGGCGCCTTGTCAGGGGTAGTAAGCGCTATATAAATGCAATTACAATAAAATCTCATCCCCATGTGGGGCTTCCCAAATGCTATATGAAAATTAAAGTTGTGCTGTTCCTGAATGTTCTAGAATTTAGCAGTATACAAGGGACAGTAGGCTACAGTGTCAAAAGAGATGGGAATCCATTTCTTTGGAATGTAATGCCCTCACACACCCAGTTGAATGTCATGCTTCATCATCGGGCTGCTCCTCGTCTGGCAGGCGCTGCAATGCCTGACGGGCTCCCGATGAGGGGCACTTTGGCGGAGATCTTTTTCCAAATAGCCGTTTGGTGCCGTGGGTGTGAGAGATTTAGTGAGTGTAGATGAATAAGTGGTGTGTGATGTTTATGTGAGTTAAAACAGGGTTGGGAGTACCAGCAAAAATAACTTTAATTGTGGGGTCTCCTACCCTGATTAAAATAAAGAGGAAAGGCGCAATGCTAAGTTAATGTCTTAGGTGTGGCGCTTTTCCGTGTGGTTGGTCAACATGTTTCTTCGCAATTCTACAAGTCTAGAGGCGATTCGTCAGGACCTAAAGTTTAAAAACTATCTACACTAAGGTGGACCGGAAAACAAAAATAAATTAATGTTTGGGATATAAGCCACCATGACTTACTCTGTCTAATGGCTGGTAGTTCTGGTTCTACCTATTATGGAGAGAAAATCACATATTAATGTATGATGTCAAACCAATATCACAAATATCAAACACTACTGTCCTATTCCCTGTGTGTCTAAATCACAGCACACCGTGGTGAGGTGTTACAGGCATCTCTCCTCCTAACGTCTCTTGGTCCGTATACCACACAATTGGTGATTGATCTCTCTTCCTAACACAATATTCACCCTTCAACCGAGGTCATTATCATCGTTTTATCATCTCACTCCGGAAATGGAGTTAAGCCCTGATCCCTCAGGATCCAACGCATTCATCATCAACTACCCACCCAATCTATCGAAAAATGCAGCTAAAAAGCACAAACATCACATTCTGAGGTCGAAGCCAGAAACCTTAATCTCTGACGTCTATTTTTGCACAAACAATGGCAGTAAAGTTAATGACCTTATTTTCTATACGAGGAAAAGAGCATGCTGGCGAAGAGTCCTCTACTCTTTGCTCCGAATATCTGGTACCAGGAAAACACCTCACGGTCTCAAACTCACTACAGCGCCCTCGTCCTTGCTCAACGCCAGTACCACCTTCACCCTCTTTAACAATGGGATCATTCTAATCCAAGCTTCCAATGTCAATCTAATCAAGACAGCCTCCATATTCCCTTTACTCAAAAACGCGGTCTCGGCGAATACTAATGTCACTCTCTCGCACCGAGCAATCACCCAGGTCGCCACCAGCCCTCCTCCCACCACTCGGGATAGGCCCTCACTCCCCCTGAATCACTTCTCTTCCTCAGATGACCTCAGAGCGGCCTTATCCCCTGTATCATCCCCTATTGAGGTGCACCAACCCTCTAGACTCCGTCCGCAGATTGTGAGAGCAACTCCGGGTTCACCCGTCGGTCAACAACTTAAGCAGATTATATCTGCTCCTCACTATTAGAGATCCTCATGTGCCCCACTACCTTCGCCTTCAGTGAATGTTCCCTCTCCCCTCATCCCTCTCCCCACGACTCCTAATAGGGTGGTGAGTGGGCACTTGCCCTCCATAGACCTGGTTATCTCAAGCCCGTCCTCTTCCGTCAGGAATATAGCTGTCCCCCATCTCAAGGAACATGTTACCCCCCCTAATGCTCCAACCTTGATACCTAATGGTCAAGGATCTCCGCTACTCCCAAGGGATCAACTCCCCCACCTGCAGCAACCCCCCATCACCTTGAACCCCAAGAGAGTACACCTAGGCCCCCTTTCTCCGCCTACTCTCCCAACACTCCCTTTACCCCTCTCAGACCTTGCTACACGCCTGGATGATATATCCCTTCAGCTGCACCTCCTTACTACTGAACTACATGACCTTAAAGCCCTCTCACATGATCTGTTCCCTGCGATCAGCTCCTTCCTTACCTCTGCGATCCTACCCAGAGCCTCCCCTAGTCAGAGTGAACGCATGGACAAGTCTCTAGCCTCCCCTGTCCTGCAAACCATTCCTTTAGCTAACACGCCCTCACGTCCCAGAAGATGTGAGTCCTACCAGGACCCCAAAGATCTCAATATCCTGCCCAAATATTACTGTCCTAGCTCCACCCCCACTTTGACTCCGCCGCGCAAAATTCAAACCTTACACTCCAACCCATACAGAGATCCCCCTCACAATCCTAGAGTCATCAATAAGGACAATCTCTTGAGTGTGAAAGTCAAACAGTCGCCCTCCCACTCCAATCCACCACGACTCAAATGTGTTTTACTCAACTGTAGGTCTGCTAATAAACACGCCTCCGACATCTTTGATCTCATCCAGCACAATGATTTAGACATTATCATCCTTACTGAAACCTGGCTAAATCCTTCCTCCACCCCTATTCTTGACCTGCTAGTACCTCCTACTCACGACATAATTAGGCTTGACAGAGCCCGGAAGTTGGGGGGTGGCTTAGCGTGTATTCACAGGAACACTCTCTCGATTTCTCACTCAGATTCCTCCTCACCCTCCTCATGTGAATACCTTTGTCTCAGCATCTCTTCGAATAACCTGCCGGTTTGCAAACTCCACACTTTTTACCACCCCCGGGAGAAAATCTCCCTTTCATCGAGCATCTAATGGAAGTCATCACTGGCAATGTCGACTCAGCCTTTTCCCAAATTTTCCTTGGTGATTTCAACCTCCACTGGTCCAACCCCAACGACCAAGCTGTTTCTTGCCTCAAAGCATTCCTGAATGATCATGAACTTACTCAGCAATGTGACCAACCAACTCACAATAAAGGAGAAACTTTAGACCTGATCATCGCGAATGCGCAGACCATCACATTAGAGAACATTACGCCTTGCGATTGGTCCGATCACCACTCCAACTTATTCTACATTAGCAAAGAGGTATCGCTGATGAAGGCACATCCAACGAAATCAAAGATCTGGAAAATAGAGCTCAGATCCATAAACTCAGATGATCTAGCAATCCATTTTAATTCAGCCCTCTCATCCCAAGCAGACTTGGTTGACGTCCAGTCACTCACGGACTCCTACAACTCGATCATCTCCAACATCTTGGATGACATCTCTCCGCTCCAACAAAGAAACTCCTCAACAAAAATATCTAAACTTTGGTTCAATGTCAATCTAAACACGGAGCGCCGCAATCTTAGAGCAGCTGAACGCGCCTGGAGATCCAATCCATCCCTGGATCATTTGAAACTTCTTAGAGACGTTAGAAGCACGTACAACAAACAAATCAAGAGTGCCAAAGTTGATTACTTCAAACTCCAACTTTCACAAGCTGCTAACCGGCCCAAGAAACTATTCGAGCTGATAAAACAGCAGTCAGCGGTAGGCCCGATTAACCCTGTTTCGGAAAGCTGCCCACCTTCTTGCGATGATCTTGCTGCTTTCTTTACTGAGAAATCAAGGCTCATCAACATTGAAATCGCCACTAAGAAGGCGCTATTACCATCCCCAGGGTCTGATCCACCCTTTGATCCCTCAGAAAAGCACAAATTGATCACCAAGAACAATGCGACTTGGGACACTTTTTCACCATTCAGTGAAAGCGACATCAACAAGATTCTCCAGAACATCAATCCTTCTAACCACTTCCGTGACCCGCTGCCACCGCCCATCTTCAAAGAAATCAAGAATGTACTCATTCCCACTTGGACAAGGATTGTAAATGCTTCCCTATCACAAGGCATGATCCCAGAATGCCTAAAAGCAGCGCAAGTGTCTCCTATCCTAAAAAAACCTAATGCAGATAAATCTGACCTCAATAATTTCCGCCCTATCTCCAACATCCCCACCTTAGCCAAACTACTTGAAAAATGCGTACTGTCCCAACTCTGTGTTCACATAGAGAATTTCCAACTCCTAGACCAGCATCAATCCGGCTTTCGGAAGGGGCACAGTACTGATTCGGCTCTTTCGCACGTTATGGACAACATCCTAAAAATGCTGGACCAAAATGATGCCTGCCTCCTAATACTCCTGGATATCTCTTCCGCCTTCGACACGGTCAATCACGACAACCTTCTTTCCATTCTGAAGAACAGGATGGGATTCTCGGGCCTGGTGTTCCAATGGTTCTCATCCTTCCTTCACCACAGATCACAAAGAATCAAGGCTAATCACTCCCTCTCTCAGCCCTCCCCAGTTCTCATGGGTGTACCCCAAGGGTCCGCCCTATCTCCTATCCTCTTTAACCTTTTCTTGGAACCATTAGCTAATCTTCTAAACGCTACGAACACTCTCTTCCATATGTACGCGGATGACACACAACTTTATGTGAAAATCTCATCCCCGGACAACCTAATCTCACTCAACACTACCCTAAATATTACACAAAACTGGTTAACAGAGAACCATCTACTACTAAACACTTCTAAAACGGAATTTCTTCTCATCTCTCCCCGAACCATGTCACCAAGCTAGACCCTTGGTTGAATCTCCTCACTGCCTTCAACTGCTCCCCTCTTATCATTGATTCAGCCAAATCTCTCGGAATCACCCTTGACAATCACTTGAACATGAAAAATCATATCAGCAATGTCTGTAAGGGAGCTAATCACCTAATGAGGACACTCAGAAACATAAAGCCATTTCTCCCACAAAAAGACTTTAAACATGTGGTACAGGCTCTGGTCCTACCGAGACTGGACTATGGTAGCGCCACGCTCTGTGGCCTTCCCAAATACACGCTGGCTCCCCTAAGGGCTTCACTGAACACAGCGGCCAGACTGGTTACAGATACCAAACGTAGAGAGCACATATCTCCTATTATAAAATCTCTTAATTGGTTGCCCTTTGAAGCTCGAATTCAGCTAAAGATTGCCGTTTTGGCGCACAAAGCCCTGCATCTCAAAACTCCAAAGTACCTAACTCAAAATCTGGAACTATCTTGCGGTGGTAGAGCCTCAAGAAGTGCTATCACCCTCCTCCTGAAACCTCCCATTTTTCGAAAAAAGAGAACTGGTGTCCGAGCCTTCTCTGGAGCAGCCCCTAGGATTTGGAACTCTCTTCCACCGGAAGTACGCACAATCTCTTCAACGATTACTTTCAAACTGGAAGCCAAAAGATTCCTAATGAACAAATGTTTACCTTAAATGTAGACAATGATCACGTGCTCGTCCACATTTTGACTGCAACCATTGCTCACTCTTTTGTTGTTATGCTTCCTCACCGCATTTAGAAGCCTGTCTTATCTTTGCATAGCGTATTACTCCCCGTGATTCATTGGTCCGATGTGTGCGAGTATTATGTCTGTTTATCCCTACCTATGACCGATACTGGAATTAGGCCCTTCCTCACCGCAGGTTATATCTCCTCTCTAAGCCTGCTTCATACCTGGTTATTGTACTACTATCCGTGTCTCTTTTGTCTGTGAAATACTCGGTTAGGTGGTTAGAATGAAGGCGATAACCTCCGGGTGTGCTTCCATATTTGTTGTCATTATTTGAATGTTGACTTACTTTCCGTCCTTTGTAAAGCGCTCTGATATCCCTCGGGATCTTGTTCGCGCTATATAAAACTTTATAAATAAATAAAATAAATAAATACATCTAAACACCAGGTGCCAAATATTGAAGTGGTCACATTATTGCTCATGTGTGCAGTGACCACATCCGTGTATTAAAAACCAAAAACTGCAAAAAGAGCACAAGACTCACCCTAATTGGGATATACTACTGCTTCATCAACCCCGGCAGGTCAAGATATGAGGAACTTCCCCATTTACTAAAGGGGTATGCAGATAAAAAGAAACAGTTAAAAGCTGCCAGCTTGCGAAGTTAATAGCGTTTTTATTGAATAAACTAAAGGATTGGATATGTGGGCCTCCTTAGTACATATAGTGACATACTCCTACATCACGCTATCTGCACAACATTCAGGGGTAGTTCATTAACATTTCCCACATCATTAAAAAGTAATCCCAGCTATGGTGGAACAATACAGGCTTTATATTTGTTACTGAAGTTGGGATAAAGAAACAAAAAAAAGGTAAAGGAGGTTGGGAAAGTGCATCTACATAGTTGAACGTTTTAAACTGGCTGGGAAACCCTTTAACATGGATTGGGAGTGCAGAACATTTAGCAGACCATAAAGGTTAACATAGTACTCACGTTTGCGTAGTACGTAATGTATCCAAGGACCTACCCACTGCTGCCGGGACCGGGAGGTGTGGTGTAGTGAAAAGGCCCGGTTTAAATACCCACTGCTCCTCCTCGTTAACTCCTGATTGCTACCAGCTGTTGCTGGACCGCTCGCATGAGTGAGGACAGTCATTGTGCTGTTCTCTATACTGCGGGCGCCATCTTGGAGTGGATACCCTGACTTGAGCTGCCAGTCAGTTTCTACATTTGAAGGCTATGGAAATAACCTCGATCAGGTACTGGGTTTTGGAGGTTGTGGGATTAATAAAGCACTCGACCGCCCGGGCATCCATCTTATTTAAAATAGAAGGTATATACATGGTGAGCGGACGTTAGGCTACTAAAGATATATATTTCTCTGCCCCGCACTGTGTGAAATGCAGATAGGAGAGTAACCTAATAAGTTATGTGTCGAGTTTAAGAGTAATCTTGGTTGGCAACCATTGTGAGATTGGCGCATCCTCCATTCAAAATGAAAGTGAGAAGACAATGTGTGCGAAATCAAGAATGCCAGACATGTATCTGTTTGCATTACAGCAATCACATTTATTTATACCGTTTTTATGCAGTGTAAACTCGACATAGGGACATTGCAGCGATTAACTTGCACAAAATGTTATATAGTCGGCTGGCTCTGTTTTTTTAAGCGTGACGAGAAAAATATTTTGCCTAGAATCACAGGATGATGAGGCGGCGCTGGGAATAGAACCCGATTCCTGAATTACAAAGTGAACAGAGCTTGCTTCTAAGACACTTCCCCTCCTTACACCCCCTTTGATTCATGCCACTTTAGTAGTTTGCATTCTGCACCCATGGAAATAACGTTACCCCAATCATATTTGTTTGTACAGTTTTTATGTAGTGGAAACTCAACATAGGCCCTTTGCAGGGGTTTACATGCACAAAATGTTACATAGGCAGCGCTCAGCTCAGTTCTTGTAAGCGTGGGGAGATAAACAATTTGTGTAGAATCACAGGATGTTGACCCAGCGCTGGGACTGGAACTCAGTTCTCACGGCTAGGCCACTTCCCCTCCCTACACCCCCTTTGATTTACACCACTCTTGCAGTTTGAGTTTGCTCCCATGGAAGTAACATGATACCCAATCACATTTATTTATACCAACAGTTTTTATGTAGTGCAAACTTGACATAGCTCCATGGCAGCGCTTTACTTGTACAACATGTTACATAGGTCTGTTTTTTAAGCTTGGGGACTTAAACAATTTGGCTACAATCACAGGATGCTGGTGCTGAGACTCGAACCAGGTTCCTCAATTAAGAGAGGAGACCTTGCCGCTAGACCACTTTGCCTCCCTACAGCATCTTGGATTTTTGCCACTCTTGTTGTTTGCCTTTACTGCGCCGTCACATACACATTTTTGAAACAGCCTACATGTATTATTTCTCCTTCCCACACACCTGATTATCTGCTGCCCACTCACCTCTCTGCAGGTACCTGAATGAAATCACAGATGGCCTCTCAAAAGCCTTACCGGAAGTGACATCATTGTATTGCAGCGCCAACAGAGTACCATGAGGGTGCAATGGTATTTGTATGAAATAGACACAAATGGCTTTTAAAGATTTTCCAGAACTTTGTGCACACTTGCAAGCAGCTAGAGTGCTTTAATTCTGGCATATCAGGTAAGGGCATGCAGGACTGTTGTTTAAGAAAAGCTATCGCTCACTGCGCCAATAGATTCAAGCTAGCCTGGCATATGAGGGGTGATGCCCCGAAACCGGTCCCAGGATGCTTGTTTCCGGTCTAGGAACACCCTGGCTTGGCAGTTGGGGCTGGACTATTCCCATGAGGAACAGGTTCAAGACTGATTTGCATATGGCTGGGTCCAAACTGGGGTGGTGTGGTGAGCAAAAGAAAGATGGATTAAACCCAGATCTTTGTGACTGTGGGTGAATGTTTGCATTGTTCAGCATTCCGTCCATCATTTGCTCCTTTTGCCAGGGAATTTACTAGGACACGTGTGCCTTAGCTCTCCCACTATCTTATTGTAAGCGGCCAGCCAGAAAACGGCGATCCGCAGGCTGGCAATAGGGGAGTTTATGAGCTTGCTATGGGCACAGCTGCCCATTAAAAAGGACTTCAGTCACCCCTGGCTATGCAGTTGGTCCAGTGGCTCTCAATGGATGATGCCTGGGATCTTTATGGAAGAAAGTCGAGGGGTTAACACTGTTTTGAGGGCTTTGTTAGTCCCTCTGATTCACTGCCCAATTGCTTAGCAGCTTAGTGGAGGCAGATTCCACAAGCGCACCCTGCAGCGTTGGTGTGCCAGCCGAGATATGGTGAACCTTCTGACCTACCTTCGAGACAAATCGTTTAGCCGAGGTACCTAAAAAGTGCACCATTTGGGTAATACCTTTGTGGGTGCAAAGTGGCGCTGCCACTTAAGGTCTTGAGCCACAGGTGGGTGGTTAGCACTGAATTTATCTTAAACCATGCATGCACATTAATCATAAACACTCATCACATTGTGTGATGTACTTTAAGGAATTTCGAGCTCTCCAGACCTGTGAGCCAATTGACAGCATAAACGTTGTGACTCTTTGTTCAGTGAGCCGGTGTCAGTGGCCTTCGAGCTTGTCTCTGCATCACCGTTACACCTCCCTTTCTTCATCGACCCAGTGCTAGGTGGGGCACGTGCCTACCGTTTCACCAGCGTGTGCACTCCTTCATATCCGATGTTGGTGTGAGGCCTATAGTGCCACCTCAGCACCTGCTGCTGTAAGGCCCGCCGCTCAGTGGCTGCCCGTCTGTGAGGGTCAGCGCAGCGGCATAACACAAAATTATGTGCCCGCAGATGCAATGAGGAGCCCATAGAGAAGTGGAGGCCACTGAAAGCTCGAACCTGAAGCCCGGCTCAAGGTCCTGGTGAAGACTTGAGCCCATAACGAGTAGAGCTTTCAGGCGGCTTCTGACAGCCCACCTTCATTCTACTCAGAATGTGGCCTTACAGCCAGAGCTGCTGACTTTAGACCTGGGGAGCCCGGTCAGAGTCTCCGCATCAGCTCAACATCTTGAGGGTCTCAGCTATTCGCGTAATCTTCCCATGGCTAAGAAACAAATGGGTGTAACTTTGTGTAATGCGAAGCAGCTAAAAAAACCTCTGTTGTGCTATACAAAAACTGCAGAAAATGCACAGAGGTAAAAACAAAGCGTTAACTTCATTTACTTTATTTCGGATTCAAAATCCTTAAAAACATACCTAAATAAGAAATAAAAAGTTGATAAAATCATCAATGCTAATCACAGCAACATTGGACTCAACAGAAGATCAAACAACAATGGCGAATTGACCTACAAAATATCACATAAGTAGCAAGAGTGCTACAGATATATTGTACAAAACAAGCAGGAATTCATCTTGTTGAAGATACTAAATCAACCTAGAATATATCACATAAGTAGAACAAGTGCTACAGATACATTGTGCAAAACAGCCAAGGTATAAATTTAAATCGACAGACTAATGGTGAAATTAGCATTAAAAATGCTTCCTAAATAAAAGCAGCATTGAAAACCACAAAACCTTACATGTAAATCGTGAGAATAGCAAAGATTACTCATATCAAAAGTCATAAAGTGCTAGCACTGCAATAAAATACAAAATACAATTAAAAGTACAATGCTAAGTAGTAGTAACGTTATAAAATATGAACAACCTCAAAAACTAGAAATGTCTTGTGTATAACCTATGCAGAGGATAAGAATTTGGCAACACAGATGTAGATCATTTCATCGGTATCAGTTCTCAAAATTCTCAGTGCAATGTCATACTGTCTAATTCCTAAGAGATGGCAGACAGACTTAATCCACTTCTTGGGAGGAGTTGCATGAGCATTTCAAAAGAAAAGGAAGTAGTGCAAGGTTTCAATCTCAAATCTGCATGACAAACATAAAGTGCTAGTGCAATATTTCTCACCCCGGCTGATGCAAAAGCTGTTAATTGGCAGGATCCCATGTCTGAATTTAATGTACAACTACTTGGCTAAGGGACACGTGATCTTGTCAAGAAAAACCTGTCCAAAAGCTATCCGGCTTACATCTAAGTATTTCCTCATCCCATAGGAGAGACTTTAATTTCTCTTTGATCGCTGATCCTGGCACTAAAACAGCATCAGCAGGAAATTCCCAGACAGCGGAAAAATCAAGACTGTATATAACTCTTTTAACATCAACTAGCCAGGGAATTTTCAAATAACCATTCAATCGCAGTATTTCCACAAGTGGTAGCCCATAGGGGGCTAGCTCATCAGTGGACCACAATCTATGCCAATGCAATAGGGGACTCATTTTGATTACTGAAGAAATCGGATACATGCCTGCATCAAGTAGTTGAGGTAGGGGGTGTGGCCAGGTGCCGATGGAGTAGGTAGCCTCGATCCGCGCTCCTGCCGGCGATCCCCCATCCGGTGCCATCCTGACTGTAACAGGGGGCCCCAAGAAGAATACGACAGATTTCCCAACTCCCGAAACACGGGGGAAGCGAACAGACCACAATTCAGGGAAAATAACGGGCCGTGGAACTGCCGACAGCAGGACCGCGAGGAAAAACAAAATGGCGCCCGCGACGCGGAGCTAAGTCCGGTGGCAGTACCTAGGGGCAGTGGTGACCCACAGAGAACGGGGGGTAAGCCCAGCTGACACAGCGAAGAGGACGAGCTGAAACGAGGCCACCCGGCGACTGCAGGCAGAGAGGAGCGAGAGAGGCCCGATCGGCAGAGCCGCTGGGCTAACCAAGATGGCGCTGGCATCGGAGCAGTGAGCCCACGGCATGGTAATCGAACCCCACAGCGCGACCGTAGGAGAGCCGATGACGGAGCCCGCCAGGGAGATCCCAGCCCCTGAACCAGTGCGTGCAGGAGGGGAGTAGACTGAGCCTCGAGAGTGCGCAGAACCTGCAGCGGCCGGACCAAGTAAGTGAGCCCCCACCGGTTCAGGGAGAAGAGCGAACTGCATCGGAGCCACCCGGTGAGAGCAAACAGCGAGGGGTGAGAGAAGCCCGCTCTGTGGAGCTATAGAACTTATTAAGAGAGAGGCGGCGGTAGAGCGGTGAGACTGATGGACACTAAATGCACCCCTGCAGCGCGACCAGAGGGGGGCCGGAGACGAGGCCAACTAGCGGAATTATATCCCCCAAATCAACATAGGTAGGAGGGGGGCGGACAGAGCCCCGAACGTGTGCAGGGACAGCGGCGGCAAGAACAAGGCAGTGAGCACGCCGGAGATCGCCCTGGGCAGACTCAGGTGGAGGTGTGCTTTCCCCCCCTCCCTCCTGCGCACAGGGGCGAAGAGAGGGCCGGCATGGAGCTGCGTGAGGGCGGTCGGGATAATGGAGGCCCCCGCAGAAGCAGCAGAGCGCCAACACGAGGGAGGCCTAAGTGACCTACAGAGGAGGCCGGCCGCTGGAGAAGATAGCTTGTGGGGGCACAACACGCCCGGAAATTACCAGAGGCCTGATCTCAGTGATAAAGGGCTGGCAGGAAGTTAAATGAGAGGCCACAGGCCTGGGACCGGCTGGGAGCTAGCCTCAGGCAAAACTTGGACCAGCAGGCCAATAACACGTGGGACACTGGCCTACGTTACCGGTCTGCCCAGCGGTTGGGGTGCGAGGGAGCCTAACAGGCGGCAGAGCAGCCTCCAAGCCCACTGCGCGACCAGGAGACTCTTCCCGGACCAACAAATATGGGGACACCCGGACACGAGCGGCACGAGAGATCGGTCCGCAGATTGATGTCACAGTCTCGCGCAACGCAAGAGAACCCTGCCAAGCAGACTTCGCCACAAGGTGGTAGGCGGCATGGGGAAAATCACCAAAAGGCGGGAGCAGGAACAACAAGAACAGCCGGGGGACGAACCGGGGGGCACATCTACGAGGACAACAGGCCGAAATGTGGGGAAAGATACCCCGGAATATCCCTCCCTGTCGGACCTTCTCCGAGCCATAGAGACATCAAGGATGGCGGTGGAAACCAAAACCCACACCCTCAGAGAAGACCTGGGGTTACTGAGGGCGGACCATCGGAAACTGGCAGACCGAGTCTCAGCAACGGAGAGCGAAGTGCGCGACCTAAAACCCCAGGTGACCACATCTAACCAAAGGCTCTCCTACATGGAGAAGCGAGTGCAGGCGCTGGAACTTCGGGCAGAAGACGCCGAAAAAAGAGCATGGCGAAACAACATACGCATAGTGGGCCTTCCGGAAAAGGTTGAGGGAAACAATATGGTGGCCAATCTAGAATATTGGATCCACACCGAAGTGGCAGAAGAGGGGTTATCCCTGTAATTTGCACTGGAAAGAGCGCACAGGGTCCCTGCAAGAGCACCCCCACCAGGACAACCACTGAGACCAGTGGTGGCACGCTTGCTATTCTATCAGGACAGAGACCATGTGCTGGGGCAGGCTCGGCAGAAAGGGCAGCTCAAAGTGGCCATCATCATTGTCAGAATCTTCCCGGACTTCTCCCGGGAGGTTCAGAAGCAAAGAGCGTCATGGGTCACTGTCAAACGGAAGCTGCGACTGCTGAATATACAATACTTAATGGTGTTCCCAGCCAAGTTAAGACTGGTGATTGCAGGTGGGACCAAGTTCTTCACCACGCCGCAGGAAGTGTGGGAGTGGATCGACCAGCATGCCCCACAGGATCGAGGGGACCCGAGGCACGAGGGACAAGACCGAGGCATGGTCCGACATGGGGGAAGGGAGGGAAACCTGCGAGTGCACCCACAGCAGAGGAAACGCAATGGGAACAGGACAGACCAGTGGCGGCGATAGCATCCCTCAGCGCGCATGGACGACAAGACACTGCATCATTGTCCGGGGATGACCCAAGAGACTCGGACTCCGAACACAGCTCTAGCACAGTGAGGGAAACCAGTCAGGAGCTCCCAGACGTGACTCCCAGATCGGCGGACGATATTATTTGAATCACTGCGAGACGCGCAAGTATGATCAGGGAATGCTACACATGGGGGAGACCCAGAGAACTGAACACGTGCTCTGACGAGCTGAGAGGGCCTGAGGTCATGGCCTGATGTCTAAATTCTACAAGCACGGGTGGGGGACCCGGGGGGGGTGGGGCGGGAGTACGTGGCTCTTCTCTAAATTAACTTTGGACAATCTACATAGTTGCACACGAGTGCATAGTTTGGATGGGGGAGAGAACTTCGCTTGTCCTGGGGAGGGGGTGTTGGGGTGTTCATAAAGTTTTAAGTTGGGGACACCGCAGGCAGCTAAAATTGAAATCGAGGGCAGCTAGTAATGATCGTAACCGCCTGCCCTGTCTACCTGGGGATCTCAGCCATGAGGTCAGTGGGGGAACAAAGGAGAATAAACAAAGATGAATGATAGAATGACATACAACCTGATATCCTAGAACATCAGGAAAATGCACTCCATGCACAAGCAACATGAAATATTCTCATACCTTAACAGATGCGGGGCGCACATCGCCATGCTACAGGAGACCCATAATCTGGCCTCGGAGGGCGCTGCACTACACCGGAGTTGGAGGGGCCAGGCTTATTACACCTCGTTCTCAGCATTCGCAAGGGGGTACTAATCTGGATACGGGCGGGGGTCCCCTTTCAACACACGGGACACAAAGTCGACCTGGAGGGCAGATATTTGATAGTCACAGGCAGGCTGTATGGACAAGACGTGATGCTAATTAATCTCTATGGGCCGAATACAGACCAAGGGGCCTTCCTGGAGAAGATGTCTGGGATGTTAGCACCCTATATGATTGGCTCAGTTATTATGGGGGGAGATTTTAACTGTGTGGCAGACCCGGATCTCGACCGCTCTCACCCTCCGCTCCGTGACTCTCCAGTATACAGAACATCCAGGGCCTTTAGAGACTGGCAGACCCGGTGGGGACTGGTAGATACTTGGAGGCGCACACATCCACTAGACAAAGAATACTCGCACCTCTCGCACGCACATGAAGTCCACGTACGGCTGGACGCATTCCTCTGCTCTCCAGACATGCACACCACGATGCGAGGAGCAGAGTACCTGACTCGCACAATATCAGACCATAATCCTATGCTGATAAGGTTACAGTGGGGAGCACAAGTCCAACCCATCCCAACATGGCGCCTCAGACCAGAGGCGCTCGAAGACCAGGTATTCCACCATGAGATCAGGGGACACATTACCTCCTACCTCACCGACAACGCCCACTTCACGGACTCTAGATTGACGGAATGGGAGGCCTTTAAAGCTGTGATCAGGTGGAGGTGTATGGCAACATCGATTGGGGTACGGCGGACATTACTCATCGACGTAGAAAAGGCAGACCGAGCATTGAGAGAGCTTGAGCCCGGAGCTCCGGCAGGAACTTCTGGAGGCAAAGGAAGAAGTGGCAGCTCAGGAGGAGCGCCTGAGATGCTTCAACTATAAAAAATTCATGGACCGGACTCATGCGGAGAGAGACAAGACGGGCAGGTTGCTGGCATGGCTGTTCAACCCGTCCCGCAGATTGAATAACATCTTAGAAATGGCTGACCAAGACGGACACCCCCTATATAGGCAGACAGACATAAATAATAGGTTTCTAGACTACTATAAACAGCTATATAAGAGCTCTGGGCCCCGAGGGGAGGGGAGATAAGAGAATACCTAGAAGGGCTCCCCCTTTACACGCTACCGGGAGAGGAAGCAGACCAACTGGGAGCTGACATCTCAGAACATGAGATTAGAGTAGCCATTAAGGAACTGGCGAATGGCAAAACCCCTGGTACAGACGGACTTCCTACGGAATTTTATGCCACCTATGTAGAGGAGCTGGCTCCCAGGCTTGTGGAGTTATATGCAGCGGCTGGGGAAGAGAGAACCCTGGCACAGAATACCCGGGAGGCAATGGTGATTCCACTACTTAAACCCGACAAGTCCCCCCTTGATTGCACGGCTTATAGGCCCTTGTCGATGCTTAATCTTGACTTCAAGATCCTAAGTAAACTACTGGCGTCTAGACTGCTCCCACACATGACCTCTCTGGTCCATCCGGACCAGGCGGGTTTCATACCATGTAGAAACACGACTCTGAACATATGGCGACTCCTCTTTATCCTGGAATCGGGCAGCAGTGCAGAGCGGGAAGGGGTGATATTCACCATAGACATAGAAAAGGCCTTTGACAGCCTCGAGTGGGAATTCCTCTACACTGTATTAACAAAGATGCGACTAGGCCAGGGATTTATACGCTGGGTGAGACTGCTGTACGCAGGCCCGACGGCTAGGGTGCGCACGGGCTGCACGATCTCCGGAAAGTACCAGGTGGAGAGGGGCACTCGTCAAGGATGCCCCCTGCTGTTTGCCCTGGCCGTGGAACCGTTGGCCTGTGTGGCAAGGATGGGCGACAGATACAGAGGGTTACGACTTGGAGGGCAAGCACACCATATAGCGCTATACGCTGATGACCTCCTGCTGTTCCTGAAAGACTCAGGGGAGGACCTGCAAGAGGCTAGGAATATGATGGAGGAGTTTGGGACCCTCTCGGGCCTACGAGTAAGCTGGCAGAAATCCCGGTTGTTCCCAATGGTAGCGGACCGACAGCCGCCTGAGGGGCTGGAGAACCTGAGGAGGGAGCCCCGATGCTTTCAATACTTGGGGGTGAGGATCTTCCACTCGCCCCAGGACGTACAGGAAGGAAACTTAGGGGGGGCACTGAGGGCCTTAAAAGACAGCATGGGATTCTGGGGGAAACTCCCTATCTCGGTAGCGGGAAGGATTTCCTTGCTAAAAATGGTAACCCTCCCCCGATTGCTGTATTTCTTTGTCACGCTGCCCGTGTGGATCCCCGGGCATGGTTCCGGGAGCTGGACTCATGCCTCTCGGCCTTCATATGAGGGACTGGCCGACGACGAGTGGCCCTGGCCACGCTAAAGCGGCCATCGGCAGAGGGAGGGTTGGTAACCCGGAAATTTCAGGCATACTATCTGGCAGGGCAGCTGCAGAGATTCACCCAATGGATAGCAGGGAGGATGACACCGGATAGGGGGGTGCCCCCTTTCACCCCGGAGAGGGATGAATTACTCCGCACCCTAATGAGGACCGCAAAGCCACAGCACATACATACCAATGAGCATAGAGTGATACAGCGGTGCTGGAGCAGATGCCTCCAGAGGACCCAGACGAGGCACCCATATACACCGGAATTGCCACTAATACTAATTAGGGCGTTGCCACACAGGGGACAATGGGGAGGACTAGATTAATGGGTACAGGCAGGGGCGACGAAAGTAGGGGATCTGTATAGAGACGGTGAACTGCTTCCATTTGAGGAATTCAGTACTGACTGGGACATCCCACAGGGCCAGTTTCTGCTTCACAGGGCGGTCACGGGGGCGATACGGCGACACTGGCAGATGGGCACCCTCAACCACCAAGACACGCCACATGTGAGTACATTGGGATAGCTGGGGGCATCATAAAGGCAGTCACATGCCTGTGTAGGGCAATAGGGAGAGACTCTGCTAAGCCGCTAGATGGATTGAGAAACCATTGGGCGGAGGATCTAGGATGCCCCCTTGAGGACAAGGACTGGGAAAACATACTGCAAAGGGCGCCAAAGGTGTCCAGGAACGCACGGTTTGGGCTGATTAGCTTCTATGCACTACATTGTGCGTATATTACTCCAGAACAAATAAATCATTACTTTCATAGGGACGATGCAGAATGCCCGAGGTGCAGGGAAGTGGGAGTGAATTTCATCCACATGATGTGGAGTTGCCGGGCCCTGGCGCACTACTGGCAGGAGGTGACGACGGAAACGGCCTGAATAACTGATAGAATAGTGTCATGCACACCAGCACATTGCCTGCTCAACATGTTCCCACACACAGCCAAGAACAAAGTCACAGCCAAATTTCAGGACCTGGCCTTTATTTTGGCCAAGCGGGAAATCACCAGTAGGTGGAAAGCACCAAATGGCCCTAGTATCACCAGGTGGAAGTGGGAGCTGGAGAAGTGGGCGGGCTGCGAGAGCAGAATTTTAATGAGGAATGTGAGAAGGGGCCTAGGCAAACTAGAGGGGGCCCAGGCGTGGGAAGCACTGGTGGAAGAGATGAAACGCAATGACCAGGAATCTGGCAATACCACCCCAATGGCGAACTCTAGACAGGGGAGCCCCCTGAGACAGGGCCCAGAAGGCGACCCAGAGCTGGAACCCGGGGAGACTACCCCATAAATATATCAAGGCAGACAGAGTAAGGTGGGATAAAGGGAGAAAAACATGAAAGCTACAAGAATAACCAATGAGTAGTAAGGAAAGCGACAACTAGCGGAAATGAGGCCTCTAAAATGCCTGCAGAGAGGGGGGAGTTGGGGGGGAGTTTCAAACAAGAATAGTTGAATCAGAAGGGATCTGCAAGTACAGATGAACATTCAGGGATGAAGAATGTATAAGAAAAATGTAGTATAATGTGAATTGAAAGCACTACAATGTACTAAGGGGTAAATGTATGATTATGCAATGGACCAAAGGAAATAAAATATGTTAAAAAAAAAAATCAAGTAGTTGAGGTAGGCGAGGGCGCTCTGTGGGAGATTTAGTAAGGACCCGATAAATTTGTTTTCAGCCACTATATAGCTCTTCTCCTTTGCATGACCCCATAGCGTGAATATATGACGTTACAACGCATACCATCACAACGCATACTTTTACATCACAGATTTTACAACACAACTACCATTGCATCGCATGTTTTTACAACGCATACCATTACAACGCATGTTCATTGAGATACATTAAAACTACCATTACAATGCATTCCATTACAATGCATACTAATACTACACATACCATTACAGCGCATAATATTTTTTCTTTGTTTTTTTCTTAAATTTGCGGTGGGGCAAATTTACTATTCCTAATCTGACAGGTGTTTGCCTCAGGGAAGGTGTTGGATGGTGGTGGGGGCAAATTTACTATTCCTACTCCGACAGGTGCTTGCCTCAGGGAAAGTGCTGGATGGTGGTGGGGGCAAAATTACTATTCCTACTCCAACCGGTGTTTGCCTCAGGGAAGGTGTTGGATGGTGGTGGGAGCAAATTTACTATTCCTACTCCGACAGGTGATTGCCTCAGGGAAGGTGTTGGAATATATGAGGTTACAATGCATACCATTACAACGCATACTTTTACACATTCCCAAACATTTATAAGCTTAAATCAAAAATAAAAACTTACCTCACTTACCTCCATTACTTACCTTAAAATGAGTTGTAATGGCATGCGTTGTAATGGCACATGCGTTGTAATGGCATGCGATGTAATGGCATATGCATTGTAGTAGTTGCATTGTAAAGGCATTACGATGTAATGCCTGCGCTGTAAAGGATGTTTTCCTATAGCTCTAGACCATAGAGTGACGACCCCTTAGCTTTGACGATATATATTTTTATACTGCTTGGGAAAGAACTCTGGTCTTGGTATTCTTGACTGACTTCAAAATGGCACTGGATTCCTGATGTAGCTTTAATGCTCTCTTATTGATTTGCAGCAACTAAGAAAATGTATTGGTCAATCTGACTCCTAGGTAATCAAAGTCTTGAACTTGTTCAAGCAGTTCATTCTGAGCCTTGATACAGCTCTTCACAGATTTATAAGGGTTAAGGACATAATTTTTGTCTTCTTAATAAGTTCTTCTCAGGGCAGTACAATGCTATAACGTGATGTATTAATGTCAATGCTTCCACATTTTACATAAACTACATTTTAAAGAAACTTTATCATATTTTATGTGATGTTGTATGCAGTGGCGGCTGCCACCGAGTAGCACGGGTGGGGTGGGGGCAGAGGGGATAAAACAATGTTACTTACCCTGCTGCTGCACCACCACCTTGCCTCGCGTCGTCCTCTCCTGTTCCTGCTTGAAGCAGGAAGCACAAACAGGCTCCCCTAGCCAATCACAACGCTGCAATGCAGCGTTGCGATTGGTCTGAGCGCCGTGGTTCGGAGCTCAAACAGGCAGTGGGACCCTGTGCATTTTCCTCTCCAGGCTGTGTATTACGGCCTGATGGGGAACATGCAAAGTGTGCATGACTGTTTGGCTGGCCCGACAATCATGCGCAGTCAAGTGCCCACCACTCCTCCCCTTGCTGGCTGTGACACAGCCAAGCCCGCTCCATAAACCAGAAAAAAAAATGATAATAACATACTCTTATTATCATTTTATTTTTCCTTTATCCACTGCTCAAAATGCAGTGGGGCGACGCTCCTCCGCCTTAGCGGAGGAGCCACCGCTGGTTGAATGATTTACAAAGCAAACAATTTCAGGGCTTGGCGCGTGCACGGGCTCTAGAAGCTGAGCTAGACCCTTGACTTAACTCTGACTCGGCTCTCCCTGTTAATTTGTTGGCTCGTCCACCTGTAGGAGCCCCTGAGTCTCCCATATCTGTCAGATGATCACTGGCCTAGGGCTGAATCAGGGCCCCCTGAAGGCAACCCCCCTACGTACTGCAGCTCTCCAGCGCAGAGGTTGCAGGGCCTGCGTTACACCCCTGGAGCCAGGTTGCCTCCATCACTGCTACTGAATGAACGTTGGTGTGTAGTGGTTTTACATCTTTTGAAGGGGATATTAGAGTAAACACAAAGGTCCCTAAGCTCCTGTGAAAAAAGTTTACCTGGCATAGAACAAAAGCTCAGAAATGCATTGGAAAAATGTTACTGTAATGTGCCCTTCAGGCTTGCTTGCTTTGTATGGCCAGGTTCCTGGCAGGTATTTATGTCTCACTACTTTCATAATGCGCCAGCTGCTACTGAGTAAACAGGAGGCTGTTGTGTAGCTAAGGCAGAACTAGAGATAGGTCCTCAGGTTTTATCAGTGGTCAAATAATGCAATAGTCACTTCTGGTAAGTCAAGTGTTTAGAAGAATCTGTATCCGTGCTAAGCAGCACTCGATTCAAAGTACATTGTGTCTCCCTCCTTAAACCCGGGCACTGTATTTTCTTTACAATCTAACTTTGATGCAAATCCATCTACGGTCTAATTACTTACAGGGCAGTCCCAAGGGGAGTAGCCTTGGCTGTTTACCCTGTGCCCTCTTTTCAGGGACCCACGCTGCTAATGCTAAATATATTTATTACGAGGCAGGTAATGTCAGCCGCCACTATGTGCTGCTATATGCTGTGCTTCAAAATGTGTTTAATTTGATCATGCTAATGGAACACAAGACGGGACCCTCATTATGTTTATGACTTGAGCCCCCCCAAAATTTCTGGAGTGCTGAGATCTTTATAAAGTGTTAAAGTATGGCCCACTGATCTCGGGATGTGGTGATCAATATGTAAAAGAAAATCAGCACTCTTACCTCAGATAACTGACGGGTCCGAGAGTGGCAAAGTAGGAAATTCTCCTAAGAAAATGACAAAACAAAATGGTTGGTCCTATACAATGATATACCGGGGAAGTTGACTGCGGCATATTTACAGAGATGTTTAGCAGTCCTAGGTGTGAAAACTGACTCCTGGCCATGGCATAACCGGCCATGGCACATTCGTCATATGTGCATCCATGCAAATCATGAGATTCACATATTTTAAGTCAGACTGAAACTACAATGCTAATGTACATCACAAGATCTCCTAGCTTTCCCACCTCTGCATGTGACACCTTCCCTGCCACCTGTTGCAATACCCCTCAACCTCTCCCACTGAACAGATAGCCACCCACTTCTGTGTGGTGGACACTTTCCTTACATGCACTTTGATGTGGAATTCTAAGCAGTCGGTGTCTGTGGGTGTAAGGAGACCCTGGTCAGGTACGGCCCCAGCATGCCTGGTCTCTACGGTTATCTTCACTGGGACATGGCTTAAGAATTTCATCTGCCAGAGCAACATATGAGTTTTGTTCAGGAGGAACAATCCAGTTAATGGCCTGATATATATTTCTCCGCTATCAGTTCAAACACCAAAAGGCATGGAGCCAGTGCTTAATTTGAACCATTGGTTTCCGGTGCTCGGGCCTGGCACTTAATTGTCAGCCCCAGGACTTTTGACAGTCTGCCACATGGTGGAGCTGTATGTCTCATTTAGAGATCAGGACAAGAACAGTTGTTTATTCATTCAATATAACGTAAATATGACTAATACCTGCTGCCCAAGCCATTATTATAGCATTGGGTGCAAGGAATAGTCGGAATTGTCAGACTTGTAGCAGTGTGATGGTTAGCAGTTATGTTGGCACTGTCATTGATAGCGCTGGCAAGGGCAATAGCTGTCACAAGCTGCAGTTGTCTCCTGTCGAGGGCCCTGGCACTTATTTTTTTTTACAAATTAAGCACTGCAGGGAGCTCTTCTTTATCTGTTTTTATCCCTTCCTGATACCCACACACCCCTCCAGTATGCAATAAAGTTTTTAAGTCAACACAGGATCCTCGTTCTGTTGGAATAAGTTTTAGAGTTGATAGAAGAAAAGGCTTGGACATCTTGTCCTTTATTTGTTTGTCTTTTATTTCTTTTCTTCTATAGAGCAAACTCTACCCAGATGGATTTCAGAGCACTGTACAGTACCTGAAGAGCACAAATCTTAATCATGCTTTGGCTGTGGTAGAATACTGCCTGTAGGGATAAACTATATGGTTAGTTATTGTTGCACCCTTGGATCACATTTATACAAGCTTCCATAGAGACATCTAAACACGTTGTGGGAAGTATATGGTATTCACCTGGGACGTGGTACGGGCTGGTATTGTACTGATCTCCACACAGAAAGGAGAAAGCGGAATTGAGGTTGTAGGCGCTCCCGCGCATACGAGAAGGGAGAGATAATACTCTACTGTCCCTGTTACTCCACAGGTAAGGAACTGCCATCCAGCGAGTATGGTTCTCCAAAAGACAGTAGACGCTTCCAGCGCCAACACCAACACGGGAAATAAAGCAAATAAACGCTATTGTGCGTAATTGTAAAAGATACCAGTGCTCCTGCACTGCTCTCAACAAGGATTGACTAACGACAACGCGCTCCTGCGCGTGCCGCAGCACAGTGAGGTACACAAGCGCTCCTGCGCGTGTACTGAGGCAAATGAAAGCGACAACGCGCTCCTGTGCGTGTACTGAGGGAAATGTAAGCGACAACGCGCTCCTGTGCTTGCCGCAGCACAAGGAGATACACAAGCACTCCTGCGCGTGTATCTGAGGCAATGAAAGCGACAACACGCTCCTGCGTGTGCCGCAGCACAAGGAGATACACAAGCGCTCCTGCGTGTGTATCTGAGGCAAATGAAAGCGACAACACGCTCCTGCGTGTGTATCTGAGGCAAATGAAAGCGACAACACGCTCCTGCGCGTGTATTGAGGCAAATGAAAGTGACAACGCACTCCTGAACGTGTACTGAGGGAAATGTAAACGACAATGCGCTCCTGCACGTGCCGCAGCTCAAGGAGATACACAAGCGCTCCTGTGCGGGTATCTGACGCAATGAAAGCGACAACGCACTCCTGCGCATGTCACAGCACAAGGAGATACACAAGCGCTCCAGCGCGTGTATCTGTATTAGTTACCTGAGAGGCTGGATGAGGGAAATCACTCAAAGTTTGCAGAGCGGAACTCTGCTGAACCACGACGACTCCAGCTGGGCGAGGAATTATCCAAAGCACGCCGGGTTGAGCGCCGCGGGTTCATATGCGGCCTCACCAGGTAGTGCTCCCACGTTGACCTTCCGGTCTGCTTCCTGTTCGAGGAAGCTGGACCGTTAACCTGTGGATTCCGAGGACCCAGGTATCCGCAAGGAAGCGGAACAAACGCTCTGGCAGCCGCACAGACAGCCCGACCCCCCAGACAGTGTCCCAGGTCCTGAACGACAGTACCCCCTCCCGAGATAGAACCCCCCCTACCCTCCCCTTAAATAGGGGTGGCAGGACGTGGCTTAAGGGGATGTCGAGTGCGGAAGGCACGAACCAACTGAGGGGCATGACGTACATGGGACAAACGTTCCCAGGATCTTTCCTCCGGGCCATAGCTCTTCCAGTCCACCAGGTAATAAAGCCTCCCTCTGGTTCTACAGGAATCGAGAATACCACGAACCTCATATTCTTCATGATCATCCCTGAGTACAGGAGGTGGAGGAGAAGCGACCTGGCTATCTGGGTGAGCTCGTTTCAGGAGGGATACGTGGAACACGGGGTGTACCTTCACTTGTGGTGGTAAGGTGAGTCTCATGGACACTCGGTTGATGACTTTATCTATGGTGTAGGGGCCTATGTAACGTGGTAGTAGTTTTTTGGGCCCTTGCACATTGAGGTTTCTTATGGATACCCACACCTTATCGCCTATTTTGTATTCGGGTTCTGACAGTCTGTGTTCATCAGTGTTTTGATTGTAGGTTTCTTTAGCTTTGGCTAGTTCAAAATGGGCTTGTTGCCACAGTTCATGTAGTAGGGTGTGGTACTCCTGCACTGTAGGCATATGACTGGTCTGTGGTTCTTCCCAGGGCACTGACCGTGGGTGCCGACCCTGGAGGCAGTAAAAACGGGACATGCCTATGGATGAGTGTTTGGTGTTGTTGTAGGCATACTCTACCACCCATAGCACCTCCGACCATTCGTTCTCAACGGAAAGCAGTAAACAACGGAGGTATTGTTCCATGGTTAATTCGTCCATTCTGCCTGTCCATCGGTTTGCGGGTGATACGCTGAGGATAGACGGACCTCCAGACCCAGAGTGCTGCATACTTCGCCCCAGAACTGGGATACGAACTTAGAGCCCTTATCCGTGATCAACACAGACGGTACTCCATGTAAACTACAACGTTGCTCATGAAGATCACAGCTAATTCGGTAGCAGATGGTAGCTTACTTAATGGCACGAAGTGTGCCATCTTGGTTAAATGGTCCACTATGGTGAGAATGGTGGTATGTCCAGTCCTAGTACTGGGCAGTTCAACGACAAAGTCCATTGATATGGTGTGCCAAGGATAGGGAGGCACAGGGATAGGATGCAACAAGCCAACTGTCGGTCGGGAAAGGGTTTTCCATTGGGCACAGACAGAACAACGGGCTATATAAGCGTGTGTGTCAGTGTCCATTGATGGCCACCAGAAATGTCTCTGTAATAGATCCATGGTTTTATGGTACCCAGGGTGATCATGACACATGTGCAGGGCTTGTTGTTGATGTTCAACCAAAGGTAGGTAGTAATTGTTTTCTTTGTGCAAGAACCCATCCCGCGAAGTGATCCCTTTGAGGTCTCCGATCCATTCTTCCAGGGTTTTTTGTTCGATGTCATGGCGTAACTGGGATAGAAAGGAGGATGTATGGACCACACATTGAAAGCAGCGGTCGAGAAGAATGGGTATAGGGTCTGCTTTGGTTGTTTCTTCTTCGGATTCCACTGTTCTGGACAGAGCATCTGCTTTGGCGTTTTCCTTTCCAGGACGGTACATGATCAGGAAGTCATATTCATTGAAGAACAAGGTCTATCAGAGCTGCCTGGAGGTAAGGGCCCTAGCCAAGCAGAGGAATTGCAGGTTCCTGTGGTCGGTGTACATGGTTACTGGGTGCCGAGCATCCTTCAGGTAATGACACCATTCCTCAAACACTGCTTTAATGGCTAGGAGTTCTCGGTCGGAGATCGTGTAGTTACGTTCTGCTGGTTGAAGTTTCTGGGAGTAGTAGGCCACGGGATGCAACAGACCTGTCCTGGTGTCTCTTTGTGATAACAGACCCCCCAGGGCGTTCTGTGAAGCGTCAGCTTCCACGATGAATGGTTGTGCAGGGTTGGGGTGTATCAAAATGGGGGCGGTAGTAAACCTGGTTTTCAACTCCTGAAATGCCTTTTCGGCTCCAGAATCCCAAACATATTTTATGCCTTTGCATAACAAACGGGTAATGGGAGTGATGATGCCTGAAAACCCAACAATAAAGCTTCGGTAATAGTTAGCAAATCCCAGGAACCTCTGGACTTGTTTCACAGAGAAAGGGGACGGCCACTGCAAGACAGTTTTAACCTTTTATGTGTCCATCTCTATTCCTGCAGGGGTCAGGATGTGACCCAGGAACTCTACCTCAGAGGTGTGAAACACACTCTTCTCCAGTTTGACGTATAGGCCGTGTTGCTGTAGCTGAAAGAGGATGGCACGAACATGTCTGATGTGTTCTGTAATGTTTTTGGAGTATATCAGTACATCGTCGATGTAGACGATGCAGCATTGGTCGATATATTCCCGTAGAACTTCATCGATTAACAACTGGAAAGCCGCAGGAGCGTTGCAGAGTCCGAAAGGCATGACTTGGTACTCGAAAAGACCATATTTATTGCGGAATGCAGTCTTCCATTCGTCTCCCTTATCGACCCTGACGAGATGGTAGCCCCACATAAATCCAGTTTGGTGTAGACTGCTGCGTCCTTCACCTGATCAAGAAGGTTGGATATCAGAGGCAAGGGATATCTATTCTTGACTGTTATGGTGTTGATGGCCCTGTAATCGATGCACGTTCTCAGATCTCCCTCTTTCCTAGCTATGAAAAAGAGGGAAGACGAAACGGGTGACTTGGAATGGCGAATGAATCCGTTCTTGAGGTATTCATCTAGATAGAGGCGTAGGTGGTTGTTTTCTTTTTCAGTAAGGGAGTAGACACGGCTACATGGTAGCTTGGACCCCGGGAGGAGGTCTATGCTGCAATCCAAACTGCGGTGGGGAGGCAATGTGTTAGCTCCATGTTTGTCAAACACCATAGCTAGATCGATGTATGCTTCAGGAACAACCCCCTGAAGAACGGCACCCGTACCGGTCAGCGGAAAAGCATGGGCTTGTATCGTCCGCCCACCGGTGGTCTCCTTCTTGGGATAGCAGGAGACGTTGCAGTGATGTGAGTCCAATGTCATAATCCTAGATACCCAGTCTATGTGTGGGTTATGGGTTACCAGCCATGGGAGTCCTAAGATAAGTCTGAATTGAGGTGCATCAATGACGTCAAAGGCAATGGACTCCACGTGGTCGTTCCTACAGGTCATCTTCATGGCTTCTGTCTGGTAACGGATTAGTCCCGAGGTTAGATCTATGCCATGCACAGCTTTCACGGTTTCTGGTTTATCCTTGGTTACGGTGGTTATACCCAAGCCTTCCATATACTGGGTATCAATGAAATTCCCAGTGGCGCCTGAATCGATGAGAGCTGTCACCTGCCATGACCGGCCTGACTGCGACTGTAACGTCACGGCTATGCCCACATGTTGGTTGCTGTCATAGAGGGCAAAGGCCGAGGTCTTGATAGACGAAGAACCCAGTAGACTGACCCCCTTTTCTACTGGGTTGCGTCGTTTCCCGCCCAACCTCCTCGGGCTACCGGAAGGGCATATGGTTTGTTCGGTTTTGACTTCACTGGTTTCACTGGGCATTGCTTGACGAAATGACCACTCCGGCCACAGTATAGACATTGGTTCTGTCTTCGTCTCTTTTCTTTCACTTCCTTGGACAAGGGACCACGGATTCTACCTATTTGCATGGGTTCAGGGGCTTCACGGATCTTAGCCATCTCGGTTCTGGGTTTTTCTCGGAATGCCAGGAATCTGGAATCAATACCCTTGGTATTTTCGGTCTTCCGTTCTTGCATCCAGTAGTTCAACTTGACCACCAAGTCGATGAATGGCCCGATTTCCTCTGGGGGTTCTGACATCTGAGAAATAAGACCCTTCATATCATCACATAAACCCCAGTAAAACACAGAAACTTGTTTTGACTCAGGCCATTTAGCTTCAATCACTAGCCGATTGAAGGTGGTGATGTAATGTAACAAATCAGCATTACCCTGTTTATGGTTGAGGAGCTCGTTGTCAGCTGCTTGAACAAATGTGTGACAAGCAAACATCCTTCGTAGGGTCTCTTTAAAAATAGCGAGATTGTATAGCATGGGATCGTCGTTTTCAACCAATGAAATAGACCACTGTGCTGCGTCCCCACCCAGGTAGGAAAGGATGACGGCGACCTTGGATGCGTCATCCGGGAAGGCCGAGGCACGCGCCATAAAGTGTAGATGACATTGGTTAAGGAAAATACTAAATTTAGAGCTATCCCCATAAAAGCGTTCCGGAGCGGCTTACTGGACTGTGTGAGGGGCAATCACCTGTATGGGAGGGGTAGTCCTGAGTGCGTAGCGAAGGCCCCGCGGGGTTAAACAAGGGAGGCCGTAATATTTCTTTCTGTTTGACCCTAACAGTAGGGTTCTGACCCCAGGCCCCTGCCTGACTAGCAGCTAGTTGGTTTTGTAAAGCCGTCTTGTCTTGGCGTAAACTCTGGTTCTCTGCCTGTATGCAGGACAGCATGGCTGCTAGGTCCTACATGGTGATGTCGGGGTTGCTCATGTCGTCCGGGCAAGATAATAAACGTGGGCTTTGGATTCTGTCAGGACCCCACAAGTCTTACCTACTGCTTGCGGAGGAATCTCACAGAGACGACGTGAACAACCCCCACCATCTCCCACCTTTCCCTCGAGATAGAATATATATACTAATCAGGGCGAAGATGGGGCCGGGAGAAGGAATCCTAAGGTGTGTAGTGTTGTCCTTCTATGTGTAGACCTGGTGTGTACGCCCACGGAAGACGAGGGGGCCGCTTTTGAGAATACTGCCTGTAGGGATAAACTATATGGTTAGTTATTGTTGCACCCTAGGATCACATTTAACAAGCTTCCATACAGACATCTAAACACGTTGTGGGCAGTATATGGTATTCACCTGGGACGTGGTACTGTACTGATCTGCACACAGAAAAGAGAAAGCGGAATTGAGGTTGTAGGCGCTCCCGCGCATACGCGAAGAGAGAGATAATACTCTGCTGTCCCTGTTACTCCACAGGTAAGGAACTGCCATCCAGCGAGTATGGTTCTCCAAAAGACAGTAGACGCTTCCAGCGCCAACACCAACACAGGAATAACGCAAATAAACGCTCCTGTGCGTAATTGTAAAAGATACCAGTGCTCCTGCACTGCTCTCAACAAGGATTGACTAACGACAACGCGCTACTGTGTGTGCCGCAGCACAGTGAGGTACTCAAGCGCTCCTGCGCGTGTACTGAGGCAAATGAAAGCGACAACGCGCTCCTGTGCGTGTACTGAGGGAAATGTAAGTGACAACGCGCTTCTGCGCGTGCCGCAGCACAAGGAGATACACAAGCACTCCTGCGCGTGTATCTGAGGCTATGAAAGTGACAACGCGCTCCTGCGTGTGCCGCAGCACAAGGAGATACACAAGCGCTCCTGCGCGTGTATCTGAGGCAAATGAAAGTGACAACGCGCTCCTGCACGTGTACTGAGGGAAATGTAAGCGACAACGCGCTCATGCGCGTGCCGCAGCACAAGGAGATACACAGCGCTCCTGTGCGTGTATCTGAGACAAATGAAAGTGACAACGCACTCCTGCACGTGTACTGAGGGAAATGTAAGCGACAACACGCTCCTGCGCATGCCGCAGCACAAGGAGATGCACAAGCGCTCCTGCACGTGTATCTGAGGCAATGAAAGCAACAACGCGCTCCTGCGTGTGTCACAGCACAAGGAGATACACAAGTGCTCCAGCGCGTGTATCTGTATTAGTTACCTGAGAGGCTGGATGAGGGAAATCACTCAAAGTTTGCAGAGCGGAACTCTGCCGAACCACGACGACTCCAGCTGGGCGAGGAATCTGTATCCAAAGCACGCCAGGTTGAGCGCAGCGGGTTCATATGCGGCCTCACCCGGTAGTGCCTCCCATGTTGACCTTCCGGTCTGCTTCCTGTTCGAGGAAGCTGGACGTCTAACCTGCGGATTCCGAGGACCCAGGTATCTACAAGGAAGCGGAACAAACACTCTGGCAGCCACACAGACAGCCCGACCCCCCAGACAGTGTCCCAGGTCCTGAAACATGACACTCACTGCCTACCCCATGGACATGCTTTGCTTCCCCTATACCCTACTCACACTCGCTGACCCCTACCCTTCTGGCATCAGTGCAGCCCTTGGTCACATCACAGACCATACTTTTTGGCCCCTGGGAAAATGTTTCTGAGTACCCATGCTTTGAACTGTTTGTGTACATTGCACTTGCTGTCCTCTTTCTGGTTTCAATTTTGTCCCCAACTCTGTTTTCACTCCTGGTGCTTTGAAGCTGCACATAGTTGCCCAATAGTGTTGTGTGCATATGCGTGTGCTTTTAAGAACACTGTGCCCAACTATTCCACCTCTCTGTGACTTTTGCCTCACTGTCTACAGTCTCAAACTCCTGCCTTTGCTCCTGGTGCTTTGAAGCTTCATGTGTTCGGCATATAGTGCTTTGTATGCAATCCCACTAGGCCCTACTGTCATGCTTCGCCCTTCAGATAATACAGAGTGTCACAAATGCCACTCCCACATGGTGGCTTAAACACTACGAAGCAGGAGACATGTAACACAAAAACCACCTAGAAAGGGGTTTCACTTTATAAAATGTAACAGATCAAACACTCTCTTTTTAGAATAAGGCTTGGGGTTTTATTTATGTAATGCTGTCTAACAGAAAGGCTTTCCCAGATGTCAATGAATAGCGTTCAAATTAATATAGATATATATATATATGTATATGCAAGAAATAATAACACACTTGACAAATGCAACAGTTAAATGCAAGGATAACAATAATAATAAACAAGCAGCAAATAATACTGGACGTCCTGCAAGAAATCAGAAAGATATATACACTAAATACATCAAATGATTACTTTGGATGTGCACTCTGACTTACTCACACATCCCAAAAAAATCACATCAAATGATCATAGCCACTGGCCACACATCACAATGGCAATAATCAAAACTCAAACACTTCACCTGGTGCAATCTTCATTCTGACCCACTCCAGACTGGTGGACCTACAGCCGAAGCCAGGAGACTCAGCAACCAGATGCCTGCACCGACGATGCATCCACCGTCAGGCTCCAACAATCCCGGTTGCTAAGTCAAGAAACCTCAGCTTTATAGTCTCAAAACACACTAGAAGGTTCGAGAGTCTTCCCTCTGCACCAAGGAAACTTACTGGAATTGGCCACTTTCCATGCAAGCATTCTAACGGCAAAAGGAGTTCCCACGTTCCCTCTGCATTCTCACATGTTCCAGCCTTTATCTTAACGAAGCTTACGAAAGCCTTCCAGGGTACATTAAACAATCTCTCACAAAACAACCTTGAACGTGATTAACCCAAACAACTTGCAATGCTCTGTAGGCCAGTGCGCGCGGAAAGCTCTAGCAAGACAAAGTCAGAATTCAGAATGACATGAGGCCATGTCAAAGCCAATAGTAAGAACTTCATAATACTTCCCAATGTACAAAACAATGCACATTTGTGCACCACTGCCTATAGCATCACACACTTCATCTCTCAATGCACAACATAATGCACATTTGAGCACCACTGCTCATAACACTGCACTTCGAGACCAAAAAGTACATTCCACACCTCTCTCTCTCTCTCTTGCTTTCCAGTGCACATCCCACACGTTCTGTTCTTGGCAAGCTGTCTACTCTGACAGCTCCCACTTTAAAGCTACAAAATCTTCAAGGGAAACAAGGCATATGCAGGACGTCGAACATTCATGCTAGGGTAAACTAAAACACCAAAAGACAATTAAAATGATGGTAGTCAAAGGTCATCACGTGGTGTCAAACCATAAGAGTGCCTCTAGCACTACATTCCACCCCATGACCTTTGACTATCATAACATACAAATATCAAAAAATTTACTTCTTATTTTTTATTTTTATTTATTTATTTTATTTGATGAGTTTTATATAGCGCTGGCTAGACCCGAAGGTATCAGAGCGCTTTACATAAGGAAACAGCAAGTTGCAAGTTACAAAATTTCACACAAACTACAGAATGATTACATAGTCGAGACAGGAGTTACTAGTGAACATATAAATCAAGACCCAAGAAGACCAACGAGAGCTGGAAGTCCATTGGGAGGAGACCGCAGCAGAGAAAACGACTTCTTAAGTGAAAGCACAAATATAATTGCAGCACACATTAAAACAATGACATTATAAACGCATGTGCTTAACTGAAAGCATAAATATAATTGAAGCACACATTAAAACAGTGACATTATAAAAGCATGTACATTGATCGTTTAAAAAAGCTCATGCATATCTGAATACTTAAATTAAGACAGCTCATACATATCTAATAATATCTCAGTATTAAGAATAAATGTATGATGAATACACAAAATGAATGCACAAATAGAATCAAACATATGAACTCATTAATGCTCCTAATGTTACAAATGGCTAATTCTGGGACTTCTACTATTGAAGCAGGCAAACTTATATATTTTGCTTAAAATAAAGGAACTTCAAAATTATCTTCATCAAACTGAACAACTTCTCCGGTAACTTTCTAGATTGAACGAAAATATCCTCCTGTGTGAAAAGTCAACACTCTCTTTCTTTGAAATTATTATTTCATTTTCACAACATCAGTTTGTTATCACTGGCTAGATAAGTCAATTTTGGTGATTCAGCCAAAGGATTTCAGCCATGGTGACGGTCTGCGCTGTCCGGTCATCACGCCAGGGTTGGGGGGGAGGAACCCTCACGGGCCCACTCAGACAAAGGCACCCACATGCAGGACAGGGACATCAGGTACACCAACACGTCGCAGTATGATCTGGAAAAGAAACAAGCATCACTCGTCTTGCAAAAATGTTTTTCAAAAAGCGCACGTTCTCCTTTTTCTGTTTTGGGTTTGATGGCACAATATTATCATTCCTGTCTGCAAGGTTCTCTGCTGGCTCTGGGGAATTATCTGAGAGTTCTACCCACACTATGGCGTCTGAATTCTTGGTATTGGAGTGAAACTCTCCTTCTCCTTGCTCAGTAAGAAGGCAGTCTCCTCCCTGACTACCTCCCCACACACTGCTGAATAAATGCACCCTTGATCATTTGGCATGAGCCCAAGGTGATCCATCTCCCCTATCTGCTCTGGTAACTTTCCTTTCTTCAACTGGCCCCTCACCTTCTGTGGGACTGGTCTGCGCTGTGCATACTGACACATAGGAATCACAGTTCTAAGTAAGGATATGCATCCCTTCATTCTCTGCCCACCTGTTGATACTTTCTTTCACTCCTAGGTGCTCGCACTTAGTCATGCCCACCAAATCAGAATCGTGTGTCACCACCTCTGCCTCCAAGATTTTAGCCTTTTCATCTGTAAGGGAATTAAAGGTTCGGTCTAGTGTATGTATAGGACAATGAGCATCTACATGATACACAGTAGCTGCACTTTGCAGTAAAATATGCCACTTCACTGGGGGAATCCTGTGTCTCAGGCACCTGAAACACCACCCCTGGACATTCTACTGGGATCTGCACCAACTGGTCATGCAAAACTGCAGTTTCTGTCTGTATGCACCACTTGATCACATTTGCTTCTTATGCATTACCTGTTCTGTATAACTCAGGGAAAATCTTTAACCATTGCATTTGAGAAAGTTCAAAACTCAAAATCACATTATGCCTTATTGTCATCTGCCCAGTGTCTGTCAACGTGCAAAAACACAAAAGCACCTGTATCTGCCCCGTCTCGGTCACAGCACAAAAACACACAAACAATTGTGTCTACATAGTGTCTGTCAGAGCACAACTCAAAATCAACAGTGTCTGCCCTGTATCTATCAGAGCACAAAAACACACAAACAACTGTGTCTGCCCTGTGTCTGTCACAGTGCAAGCAAAACATTCTCCAGCGTTTGAAAATGTTTCAGTCCAAAAGTCTAAAAGCACCCTCTTCTTTACTTGTTTTTCGCACATACTCAAAGTGGCAGACTGTCCCTGAACTGTCACATGTAACTCAATGTCTCCTTTCTGTATTGGCCACATGTTTGCAACACATTGCATAATCTCTTTTGCAGATTCAAAAGCACATTGCTGCTCCTTTTCAAATTCAGACTCATGTTTTAAAATTGAATTTTTCATAACGTCTCTCCATGTAAAGCAAGGTTTGTCATTCACTGAAATGTCTGATTTATAACTGCAACCAACGATTGCTAGTTCTAACAGGCTGGTTTGTTTATCTTCCTGCACGTTTACATTTTCTCGGTTCAACGTTACTTCGGAAGCTTCAAATTCAACCAAGATACCGTTCATTTCTGGCTGAGGAACGTCCTCCAAAGAATTAATTAAAACCTCCTGTGAGCATCGTAAATTAACCTGCAGCTTCTCTGCATCATATTTTTCATGAATGAATCACTCTGGCCATGTAAACAGCCTGGCAAAATAAACGGCTTCGGTGCTTGGTACATTTTCAACTCTCTTTGCAGTGATTTATTTTCACAGGTTAAAATGTCAGACTTTTCTTTAGCTCTAACCAACTCCCTTTGCAGCTCATTACGTTCTTTTTCCAGCAGCCCTAATTTTTGATACATGCTGAGGAATGCATTCAAAATGACACCACTATTTCTCTCTGAAATACCAAGCTGTTTACCCTCTTTAAGAGAAAAATCTAGTACACATTTAAATATCTGTTCTGCCCCTCATCTGTTAAACATGCATTAGAGGCATTAGAGGCAACTTCCCGCCCAAATAACTCAGTTGGCATCTGGAAATCTGCAACTGAAAACATGGAAATTTTAGAGAGCTTTACCTCTAACACACTGGTTTTTATTATATCAATGGTGCACTGCCCTTTTCCGGGTCAGAGGAGCACTCCGGTCACGATTGTCCTGGAATTAATCCGAGACATGCAGCTCTGCTGAGGCTGATCTTCTGTTCTGCAGGGAAGAATTGACAATCCCACTACTGGCCGATTCCCTGGCCAATTATCCAGGTATGAGGGCTCAGGCTAACCTAAGAGATCGGGCAGTGGGTACACCCTCTATGCTCTTAGAGTAGGGTAGTGATAGATAGGAATATATAGAAATCAGACCGCCATGGTTGAACTGTTTATTCTTTTCACCATGTTCATCATGCTGGTTACATTGCTTTGTTTTATCTACCTAATAATCACATCTCATTCTTTCTATGCAAGACTACGATTGTTTCAATAAATGTATAGAAAACTTTATTTGTATCTTTCTTCTGTTTACCATGGGCATGCATAAGTAAACAACGAAAGGGGTAAGATATGTTTCCACAATTCCTTTGGGGATCCGAGTGTCATGTTTAAGGTTGCCAAAACCACCTGCCACCTCAGGAAAGTTAGGGGTTCAGGTGAGGCACTGTGAGCTAGCTAGGAATTGGGCCGACATTCTCTGATGGTGTAGATGGTCTCAGCCCCTACATTCTGAAGTTCTGTCATTCTAATATGCAGTCCTACCTTTTTGAGTGGGAACCGTATAAATTTGGCGCCACCAAAGTTTATAGGTCAGGTACTTATTTAATGGGTCTCCTGAGCTTTTCTTGTGTGTGCCCAAGCTCTCCTATTTGCCTTTAAATGGAGATGTTGATGGTGTTAGGAATGAATCCTACTCAGCCTTATAGGAAGCACCTATTTTTGTCTGAAGGTTGTTCAAGCTTGAACATGTAAAAGGATAGACAATACCAAGGCCATCACTGTCGGGGATTTTAATAACACGTTTGAACCCCTCGACAACCGGGGAAACTACCTCACAGAGGAGGAGGATGGGCAGTGGGGAATACCAATGTTGGAGCTTGACCCTATAAAAAAGTGGACTGATGTGGCGATTCAGCTAAATTCCATATGTATTGGGAAGGGCTTTCGAGCAGCTAATGGTAGGTCCGGATCAGATAGAGGCGGGGCAAACACTTTTGACAATGGATCAAGTGCCAGCCGTATAGATTATCTATTAATCAGCTTGGAGCTATGGTACACTTTAGAGGATATGGCCATACAGAAACGGCAGGAGAGTGACCATAATCCCTTGTGTGCAACTTTAAAACTATGGCCAAAAAGGAGCTCCCTACAGGCCGGGCCCGAATTACATACCCGGGATGTTGTTCTTAGTAATGACACGAGGCGCCTTAGATGGCCTAGGCTAGTTGAAAAACCTGATTTTATAGCCAGTATTCAAAGAGAAGTTGAACAAGCAACAAGGGAGCTAGAATCTTTAATGTCATCCCCAAAGCCAAATGAGCGTCCTGTTCAGCCCCATGATACATTTTTTACCCATTTGCGTACCTATTTTTATAAAAGTTGTAAGGTAAATAAAGTCACCAAGATTAAAGGTAGCTCTTGGTTTAACAAGGACTGCAGGTTGGCAAGAGCAATGTTGGGGGAGGCAATTAAACAGGGTGAGCCTGCTCTAGTTCGTGTAGCTAGACAGTGCTATAAGTCTACCCAGAAAAAGGCGAAACAATCCTGGGATGAGAATAGATGGCAGGAACTTATGGTGGCCTGTCTTGCGCGAGACAGTAAAACTTTCTGGAACACGGTAAAATGGGATAGAGGGGGGCGGCCAGATCAGCCCCTAAACCACGTATCGCAAGAAGATTGGGTTAATTACTTTAAACCGCAATATGCAGGTAACAATAATGAGGCAAACTTGATGGCACCCGATCATGTGCTATACCAGGAAGAAGCATTCAATATTTCCGAAGTTCTAGTAGCACTGGGTTCAGTAGTAGGATGTAGGGCGCCGGGCCCTGATGGGGTACCTGCGGACATGTTTCTACATGACAAACCAACATGGAGCAGGTACATCTTACTGTTGGTTAATTTTATTGCTAAGGGAGCCCCTATACCGGACTCATGGAAGGGGGCAGAAATTGTCCCCGTATATAAAAAGGGTGACAGGTCTCAGCCAGGCAATTATAGGCCCATTAGCCTGATAGACTCAGTACAAAAAATTATTGGGAGGTTGGTACTCAATAAGATCCAAGATTGGATCGATGAGGACTGTATTTTATCTCCCCTTCAGGCAGGCTTCCGGGCTTTTACTAGTACCATTGACCAGGTGTTCCGTTTTATTTTATTATACTGGCAGACGGTGGTCTTAGACAAGAGCAGCTTATATGCTGCTTTTGTCGATTTGAAGTCGGCATTTGATCTTGTCCCCCGTTCCAAACTCTGGTTGACATTGCATGATATGGGGATGCAATCAGAGCTCCTCACATTAGTTATGAGATTGCATGAGGACAACCACGCTGTAATCCGGTGGGGTTCCCAGGGCATGGTTACAGGCTTCTTCCCGTTAGAGAGAGGTGTACGGCAGGGCTGTGCGATGGCTCCCACTCTTTTTTCCCTGTTTATAAATGGTATCGTAAGTAAGCTGGACGCAGTGCCCACTGATGCCCCGATGCTGGCCGGGGAAAAATACCTATTTTAATGTTTGCAGATGACACATTGATTATATCCAAGACCCCGAGTGGTTTACAAAAGGCTCTTATAATATTTGAGGAGTTTTGTTCTGCTCGGGGTCTGGAAGTCAATGTGTCAAAAACAAAATTTATGGCTTTTAACCCACACAAATCTTTTAAAAGTAGGATACTTATGAATAATCGACCACTGGAAGAAGTAGATGTATTCACATATTTGGGTGTTAATATTCAAAAAAATCTGAAATGGCAGCAACAAATAGAGTTATCTACACTTAAACACCAGCAATTGTCGGGAGTGCTAAATAGGGAATTTAACACCTCACAGACTAAACCAATCAGTCCAGCGCTCCAGGTTTATAGTATCAAAGTGGTAAACTCTGCACTTTATGGAGCAGAGATCTGGGGCTATGAGAATGTGTCTAAATTAACTATTGCTGAAAATAGATTCTTGCGCAATATTACAAATCTCCCACAAAGCACTCCAGTGTGCCCTTTATTATACGATCTAGGCAGAAAGCCCCTAGCTGAGGTTGCTAAACTACGTCCCCTATTATATTGGCGTAGATTATGGACCACACCTGAACTAAAACATTACACTGCAGGCTTCATGGATGTAATAAGGGCCGACAAGTTTCACAAAATTAAATGGATCAAAGAAGTACAAGACGCCTTAATAAGTTTAGGCATGAGGTCCTTATGGGATGAACCAGACAAAGCTTGTTTCCCTTCAAAAGAGGCTTTGAAGGAAAATACTGGGAAATGGTCCTGCAAAAACACTGAGATCTAATGATTCTGCGTCACTCACTGGAATTTTCTTGGATGTGAAGCAAACTCCGAGTTTAGAGCCCTATTGGGATATAATAACAAAACCACATAATCGAAAGTTATTCTTCCAGTTTAGGGTCGGTACACTACCTACAAGGGCCTTACATCTTGTTGGGCCAAGTCAAGTGCCAATAAGTGCCCCATATGCCAGATTCACGCTGAAACTGTGCGTCATATTTTGTTTGTCTGCCCAGCCTATGATGCACCTCGTCGTGTATGGTTGGTGCCAATTTGTAAAATATTGGGCACCAGAAGGAGTGAAGTTGCCGAAAGAATCTTGCGGACTAACACTACAACTCCCATTGTTATAGCGGTAGCAAAGTTTTTAAGCTGGTCTTGGATCATTAGATCCAAATATTTAATAAGCTGCTAGGTGTGCCTATTTTGTTATTTTATTTCTCTGTGTGCTTTTTTTACAATACCATTTGGTGCACCCCTACACGTCTACATGATTTTTAGCTTGTCAAACATCGGGTTTGTGATTTTAAATAGTATTGTTTTATGTACAGTTCCTGTTTTATTATTTTATTTAGTTCAAAAAATGCTACGACAGATACATATATATTTAATACCTTTTAATCTTTGTATGTACCTACTCATTTGTGTTCAGTGTGTTATGAAATTTCATGTTGCATGTTTGTGCTTTTATGACATACTGTCGAATAAAGCTTTTGGAACTGGAACTGGTAAAAGGATACCCCACTATAGTAATTCCCCTCTGAATTCCATTCACTACAATGACGAATGTAAATAATATTGCTGCAAATTGAAGACTTGCTGTTACAATACATTTAACATTACATGGGCTACCCAATAGGGATGGGGATTTTACCTTCATGGTTGAGGCTCACAAAGCTTATAGAACTAAAGTATTTTACTCATGGGTTACTTTTCCACAATAGATGCTAATACACAAACATTTCACACATACACTGAAGCTGCCTTACCAGGCCAATACAGAGCATATAATGACTCAGAAATACCATTAACATTTCAGGAACAAACACATCAGTTCCAAGATGCTCTCCCACATGTATTACAAAGCATTCAACTGAGTTCCCTCAGCAATGATGGGGCTACATGGCCAGCATTAACCAGCTACACACCATACCCAAATTTGGGACCATTAAACCATGTCGGCTGGGAAAAGGACTCACCTTATCATGTTATACCCATAAGGTCCTGCCTGCAAGTGCAACCCCAATACCCAATTAAACATGAAGCAAAAGCTCCTGTGAGAGAAATTCTCTCACAGCTAGAGTACTAGGGAATAGTTGAACCCTGCATATCTCCTATGAATAATCACTGATTTCCTGTAGCTTAACCAGATCATTCCTATCGAATAGTCTTAGACTACAGACATTTAAACAGTCATACACACACATTTTCTGTACAAAATTCACAAACTACTGCTTTAACGAACAGCATAGTCCATAAAAAATACGAAACAACCTTAGATATTTCCAAAGTTTTTTTCTGCCAAAACATAGCACCTGAAAGCAGAGATCTGACTTCCTTCTCCACGCTGGGCTCACACAATCGCTTTTGTCGGCTCCCTCAGGGGTATAAGAGCAATCCTGAATTGTTTGCTGCCTGAGTAATGTCAATTCTACATGATACTGACCCAGAAGCATTGTCCTTTGGTGATGATATATATCTAATGGATGAGGACTTCAACACACACTTAGCCAGAGCAGACAGCATTATTTTAAGATTTGCTGAACAAGGCTACAAATTCAATTTCAAGAAAACAAAGATTGCTTTTCTCAGTGTCCTATTTTTAGGATACAAGTTACCTAATGAGGTCAAGTGCCTGGAGCCACTTTTCCTATAGAAATGTGCTCTTTTACAACCTTCAAACCCCATTAAAAATTGCGATCCTTCTTAGGATTCCTTAATTTTTGCAGAACATGCACACCAGATTATGCACAACACATAAAACCTTTATACAATTTAATTTGCCCTGATTTTTCCAGTACACATTCAGGGCCGGACTGGGAACTGAAACCGGCCCTGGCAAACTGCTCGGCCGCCCCCCCTGGGGGTAGGGGGGGGTGCAGCCGAGCTGTTTGCGAGGGCCGGTTTCGGACGATTTTGTTACAGGGGGCCGATATTGCCGACCCCCGGTAACAAAAAAGGCCCCCAGGGGCCCAAAACCAGCCCCCACCCTAGCGGCCCACCGGGAAAACGCCCGGTGCCCGCTACGGCCAGTCCGGCCCTGTACACATTATTGGACATCAGAACATACACAAATACTCAGATCACTACAGACAAACTTACATGCATCAAGACACTTACATACACGTGTCAACAAAACAAATTTAGTAATCCACATAATTGCAGGATTGGACTGCACAACTTGCTGAATTGAAAGCTTTGATTCTGGTACTAGAAAATACAGATCCAGAATTCCCCACACTCATAGGGTCTGATGCATAATATTGTGTCCAGTCTTTTAATGAAAATTTACATTACTGGCACCTGAATGGATTCAGAGATTCAAAAGGGAATAGCATAAAGCATAAGCTGCCTTTGGGGAAAGGTGGTACTACTTAAAGACAGTTTGCTATGGGCTCATGTCATACACACATTGAGTCATCAGCGTGTTGGAATACACATTGCAGGGAATTCGTTGGCTGATGAAGCTGTCAAATCAGCAGTTAACTCTGCTAAGTAGCTGCAATTACTCATTCTCATACGAGGGTAGCTGAAGATATCATGGCTGCTGTCAATGCTTTGCCCAACAGCACCCCTTTACCTAAAAAATAGCAATAAAATATTCCCATCACTTAAGTGCCCAAAATATTCCTTTTGCTACCATCCCTGGGGGTGGGTGATCGTCTGATTCCCAACAAGGACCGCAGGCTAGAATTAATCATAGCTGCCCATGGGGGTTTAGCGTCTGCCGACGCTGGTGTTCCACAGTTTCTTTACTACGGAAGCGCTATTGGTGGCACGGTTTGTACAAGCAGCCAAAACAGTCTGTCCTTAGTTGTGACATTTGCCAACAAATTAAATGATCCACCATTGCATGCCCACCGCAGACACCCCTCTAGTTTCAAGTAAACCACTCAAATGCGTGTACCTCGATCATTGCGGTCCCTTAAATTTGGATGGTGTGTTTAAATTCATTCAACTTGCTGTAGATTCTTGCTCCAGATTCCTATGATTGTGGCCACAATGATCGGCTGACGCTTGTACTGTTATTAAAGATTTGCAAATCTTTATCGGGACATATGCAGTAGCTGCATTCCACTCAGACCAGGGCCTTGCTTTTGCCTCTAAGACTTACAGGGATACCATGGGAACCCAGGGTGTTGCTGTGCATTATTTGTTACCTTATCATCCTGAGGGAAATTTGATTGTGGAGAGGAAGAACAATGACTTAAAGCAATCCTTAACAGCTAGAATATTAGGTTAAGGTCGTAGTTGGATCCATCACTTGTATGGCATCTAGACAGCAATAAATAATCTGCCTAGATGATCTCTGGGTGGCCAGACAGCCTACAAGGTCCTGTCTGGCATCCATATGTATGTTCCAGATCTTGACAGTGCTGGCACCATTGCGGCAGATACTCCTCTTGACATAAATTAACGTTTTGCTATCTTACAGGAACGACAATTCTTCCAGGTTAGACGGTCTAACGAACTTTCAAAGAATTCTGCCACTGATGGAGTGAAGGAGCAACCACCACCTTTCAGTTGGATTCCTAAAGTTAGGGATCTAGTTCGAGAGAAGATTGCAGTAAAGAAAGAGTTTGGCCCATCATACCGTGAACCGGTGCAAGTCCTCTGCATTCAAGTTAAAAGAACTGTGATGTTGCCACCACTTCTTGTTTGTAAAGACAAACAACGTCTCAATTGATCAAGCAAAATTGCATCATGTGGCCAGTTCTTCACAGTAGGCCACAAGGACTCCTGGTTAGTTCCCTGACTCCTCTCACTACCCAACAGGAAATTCCTCTACAAGTTTTGAGCAATACCAACGTTGTTTCTCCCTAGCTGGGGAGGGCAGAGAATGAACTGTTGTTGATTCATGTTACCGCTACAAATCCAATCCATACATCGAATGTGAGTATACAGCTTGCTACTGCTATTTCGAGCAACAGAGTTGTTTATGATTAAGGCTCCCTGTTTTCCGTTTTTACTGATTTTTACAGATAAATACAGACAGAAAAACATTTATATTCTTGTCTGTATTTTTAAATGTGGATAAAACGGAAATTGGGTGCTTTTTGAGTGATTCTAAATACACTTTGCCATGACTGCCAGGCCAATAACTTTGTGGATTGATAGGTAAGGGGTTAAAAAAGGAATTTTTGTAAAGAGGCTTAAACAGCAGTAGATATGCACAAGGCTGATAGTGAAATGTGCATATTTTCATATAAGTGCATTGATTTATTTTCTGCAGGTGTTCATATCACTGAAACCTGGCAGGCATTCAAGCATGACTGCATATTTATTGGTTAAAAAGATGTGGAAATATACCAGTTACAGCTTTATTTTTTTCACAAATCCATAATAAATATGGATAAATACAGATAAAGTTGACAAAAAATAGATATGGATAAATACAGACGGAAATGTCAAAAAAATAAATACCATAAAACCAGGAGCCCTATTTATGATGAACCAGCTTTGGAGGTGACTACCAGTTCTCTTCCGCCAACTGAAGCCCCTGTTTTATAACAGACTGCTTCTGGTTACTTTGTAGATGTTGGTGACTTTTCTTCTGATTCTCCTCACACTTCCCTAGAAGGTGTACATGATTTTCTTCTTTGGCTGAAACACACTTATCTGATCCCTCAATGACTTTACATTTGGATTGCCATCTCATTCCTTTTCCTGCTTCTTTGGATTGGATTTGTGACTGTTTTCTTCTTGCTAATAGATGGACACTATCTCCCAGAGCGGTCAACTGCAGTACTGGTAGTCGAGGTGTTGAAACCTCATTCGTCTTCAAATAAAGTGCGAAGGGACCTGTCCCTTGTGAACATTTCTACTTTTCCAGTGCTTGATGGAATTGTGTGGGAAAAGGTCCCATATGATATTTTTGGTCCTACAGAGACTCTGCAGATTGCTTATGTTTTTAAGGTTGCGATGGGTGATGTGATTACCCCTGGCTTTATTTCTGATGACTGAGATGTAAAAACAGTTACCTCAATGCTTTCCGAGCTTGCTTGAATATTATACCGTATTTGAAAGGGAAGATTTGTACCTTAACTCTGCTAATTATGAAGAGATGTTTTGTTATCAGCACAATGCACATCATTATTTACACGGAGCTAGTGTTCCATCTACAGTTTTCAATTTCACACAATGGGAACACTGCTCGACTCTTCCAGTGGGTAGCTCCAAAACATATATGGACAAGTTTGCATATTTTTCAGGGCATAATCCTGTGAGCAATGTGAGGGGCCCACAGGACCTGCACGGGGAGAACTTATTTGTTTGGTGGGTGGGGGGTATTGGCTGTATGCGAAAGCAATTTCCTGGGGATGTCAGAATTGTTAATGTATGTAATCCCCTAGTTGCAGGAGAAATCCTGGCGCAAGCCAGAGCGGGGATGGTCACAACAAGTTTGATTAAGATCTTGCCATTGTTTTTTTTTATGTAGTGTATCAGAAGGAGTGGGGAAACCCAATGTACCCTTGGAGGCTTGGGCGATAAAGCTAAAAATAAGTAGAAGGTTGCCTGCAAGGGATTTTGTTTCTAAACTTAGTTCAAAGATTTTATCTGGAAGATTATTTACTGTACAACCCTAATTAGTGGTGAACTAATGATTAATCAAACATTAAGATGGAGGAAAAGTAATTTTTACGGGCGGACATTTGTCTTGAAACCATGAATTAGGTAACACGGGGCAGACTTTTCTTCGAAAAAACATATATTTAATATATACACAAATAAGAACAAGGGAAATACAAATAGAATCAACCAAACATAGTTCTAGAGGTATCACAAATTGGCCTGCAAAGAAATTATGTATACATCTATTCCATAAATTAACAAAGGAAAACGATCTGACAAAACAGAAAACGGTTCCTTAAGATCAACAAATGTGTGAAGAAATAGACGTTGCAGTCGATGTTTCGGTCTGTGTTGGCAATAAGACCGTCAGACCATCTTCAGGACGTGGGGTTGATTGTGAAACCAAACAGTATCCTTATGGAATTTCTTTGTAAGGAAATGGACCCAGAGGCATCAAGGTGTTTGGACGCGTACGCCGTCCGGTCTAGAGAATGTCCACGACTAGCTTGTAAATGCTTAATTCGTTTGGACCATGCACGCAACAGCAAACGGCCACGGTAACTTTGTCCGGTATAATTAACTCCTGAACAATGTCCTATGCTTGCGCACAATCTGCGGTTCCCGTCAGTGGGATGCCCCATAACCAATGCATTATGATTACTATTGTGTCTGGGTGTAAAGGTCATGTCATGTACTTTGTGCCACAAATATAGATCGACCATTATATAATCGATCCTGTTTCACGCGTTCGCCCTTTTAAAGGTAAAAGATGCGTCTAGACCAGATGGCATCCGCCCATTACAAGCACGGACTCCATAGGTTAGAGTAAAAGACAATACTTGCTGCCCCACCTTGATACATCTCTTGAGGGAAGGTAACTGCAGTTTTTTTATACCTCTTGCTAATTCTTCCTCTTGGACGAGATCCTGTACATAGTCCAGTGGTTCATCAGTTACATTAAAGTCTCCCGCTACAATGAGGTAATGCCCCCTCTCTGAGTTCTCTAGAAAATTAGTCAAAGATGATATTGTGGCAGATTCCTGGTTTTGATTGATGAAACTATTGTATACGTTTATTAACCTTAATACAAACTCCCCTTTTAGGGATATGCAGTCAAGTCCTAATATATCTGGTAACTCAATGTTTAGCCTGCCAACTTTACAGGCCAAACTTGTGTTGACCCAAATAAGTAGTCCACCAGCCGGACGACCTTTTGGCCATGGTCTAGCTTAAACACTATAATTAGTATACCCCACCCTGAAGATTGGTTGAGTTGTCCACGTTTCCTGAAACAGGCATATATGACACCAATCTACTGGGTTGGTTGGCCCAGTTGGAGTCTGACAATTTGGACCTTAACCCTGCTACATTCCACGAGATTACTTTAAGTTGCTGTTCAGGGCTTTTGAACTTATGGATTATAGGGTCCTCTGATTACTTTTCCCCTCCTGGGTTAAGGCCTGGCTCAGGTTGGGCTTGACGTTGAGATGAACTTATTAACTGATTATTTGGGATATTAACTCTGTGAGAGCTATCCCTCAGTGGATGACTTATTAATTCTTTAGGTGGGTTATTTTTACATTCATCAATACCATTTGGGAGTCAATCTAAACTGTCAAGATCAGTGAGTGGTTGGAACCTATTACGAGTTTCTATTACATAGGACGGTAACCCCAGTGCGTATTCTGGGTTGAACAACCGCTGACAGTCGAGGTTGCGCAATCATGCATACGATGTTTATAAAAATACCCCAGGGGCATAATGCTGATCCCATGACCTGCACCCTCCCGATGTAACTTATCACCACATGTAATCAGTTGTTCAGCAAGGTCAGGGAATCTGCAATTGACCACATTGCAATCACCCTGTATGTGTTTTCTAGAGGGTCCAACCCAACCCACTCTTCTAGCAAATAGAATATCTTGGTAGCTAGAGATTGCAAAGTCTGTATTGCGTGATAGCCAGTGGCAGACTTTATTTTTCAATTGATCCATGGACTCATACTTATTAGCAGGTAGGTGGGGAACATTAGTTAAAATTGCCACATAATGATAACACTCAGGTGGAAGATCTTGCCTCTCCTGATTGGAAATGACTTTTGTTTTGTTGATTACCTGTAGGGATTCACCTACATTTGCTCTTACATCACTTCTACTACGCCTTTGTTGGGCCTGATCCACCGTATCCCCGGATCGCTTTTTATTAGGGTCATCAACTCTAATGGTGCTGTCTTTTGATGGTCCTTCATCCCCAACCTCTCCCACCCCTATGACGTGATCCCTTTTGGGAGTAATAGCAGGGGGCATGGAAGGAACAACAACGCAAGACTGATTTCAAATCTGTGTATTGGGTCCATCAGCCTCGCGTTCACCTTCAATTCTACTACAACTCGGTGCAGACCTCACAATGATATCATACACGGATGCTATCTATAGAGTTTTGTAGCTTTAATACAGAAATCTCCAAATTACTAAGTCTATCCAATAGAGGTGAGAGACTAGTAATCAGTATAGACTCAAATTTGCTGATTATAATGTTCAGATTTGACCGGGTCGTAGAATCAGAGGTAGAGGTCAGAGTCTTGTCTGTGCAGGACAACGAGTTTAATTTGACCATGCCCCCCACTTTGTTGTACAATCGGGATCTTCTTTGATCTAGTCTTTATCACGTGATTAGAGCTCATGTGTTTGCCTTTCTTCTTCTTCTTCATTGGGGGCCCACCTACAGTTAACAAGGATAGATTAGGAGAAGTCAGAGCAACTAATGAGTCGCCGATGGCAATTTCAGCCTGAAGAGTGATTTCATTTTGCGCAATTGAAAGACCATTACAGGAATTTGTAGCTGCACAAGGTAAATTATTATCTCCCATGTCCATTGATTATTCAGCCAGTATAATTTCGTTGTCAAGTACCCTTGCAGCACGCACCAAAAAGGAATCGAGGGGGGTGCCTTGCGGTCTCTTAAGGGGGCTCTTAGGGGAGCCCTCCTTATCCCCCATGATCTTCCTTGTTACCATCTATAGTATAGATGAGTGATCAAATGCCGTTAAAAAGTAAAAAAAAGTGAGCACACCTACCGCCTGTATCCGGGGACTACAGCGAAGGGGGTGGCCCAGCCCTGCCTTGTCCGGCCCCGCTCTTGGCCCGGTCTTGACCCGGGCCATGCCCGGGCATGACCCACGCATGTCGAGACGCCTTTGCTGTTTAAATGGCTGGCGAAAGTTGCAGCCCTCCTCTGGGCCGGGGCAGCTGGGGAATGCAGTTCCTCTCCCCGCGGCACACTGACAAGGCTCCCGCACTGCGGGATGCCTTTGTTGTTTAAATGGCACTCCAGCGCCTCTGACGAAGGGTGCAGCCCTCCTCTGGGCCGGGGCAGCTGGGGAATGCAGTTCCTCTCCCCTGCAGCACACCGACAAGGATCCCGTGCTGCAGGACGCCTTTGTTGTTTAAATGGCGCTCCAGCACCTCTGATGAAAGGTGCAGCCCTCCTTTGGGCCGGGGCAGCTGGGGAATGCAGTTCCTATCCCCCGCAGCATATTGACAAGGCTTCCACGCTTTGGGACACCTTTGTTGTTTAAATGCCGCTCTGGTGCCTCTGACGACAGGTGCAGCCCTCCTCTGGGCCGGGGCAGCTGGGGAATGCAGTTCCTCTCCCCCACTGACAAGCTAAATATAAATATGCAAGGGGCACCTCAATCCATCTCGCATTCATGGACCTATCGAGCGCCTTTGGTTGCAATTAGGTCAAAATTTTGGGCAATCCTTGAGCTTATGGGTCTTGAGGCGGACTTGGTGTCCTTTCTTAGATTCCTCCACCGGGATCTCAGTAAGATTTGGCAAGGCTGGTGAGTGTTCTTCCTCATTTAAAGTCACTCGAGGAGGACACCAAGGTTGTTTACTTGCCCCTATCCTCTTCTTACTCTACATCAATTATTTGGAGAGGACATTGGATGTTGCTGTGGCATGTACTGCTTGTCGAGAATAAAGCCGTGTCAACCATATTATATGTGGATGACGCTGTGCTTCTCGCTAGAACGGCAAATGGCATGATGACATTGCTCAGTAGTTTTGTGTAAATCATGAAGGGCCTTGATCTGGAAACAAACTAATTGTCTTGGTGTGCGGTCCTAGGAATACTAAAACTTATACCCTATCGATTGGAGGGAAATAATTAGATAGGGTGACTTCTTTTCCTTATCTTGGACTGGAATTTGATGATGCTTGCACATGGTCTGTGTGCTTTTGAAGCAGATTGACCTGATTCTCTCGTGCTGTTGGCACCATGTTTTCTCTTGCTGCCTGTATTTTTAGAAAGCCAGTGGCCCCGCTATTAGAAATCTACTAAAGGAAGTGCCTCCCGACTTTGACGTATGGCATGGGGGTATGGGGCTACCGAGATGTTGCTGTCATCCAAGTAGCAGAAAATAGATTTTGTCATCGCCTGTTGGGGGTTTCTCCCTCAGCCCCCCATTTCTCCTTACATCAAGAATTAGGTCTTGAGTATGTTCAGGACCTCATTGGCGCCACTCCTGTGGCTCTTTGGTGGCCCATTAGGTCAAATAAGGAAGCAGAGCTCAACCTGGCAGTTGCTAGAGTTTGTCTTTCTTCTGAACTCGGATTGAACATCCTGTGGCTAAAATATATGAGAGCTGCCACCTCGGCTCTGGGCTGTGCATACTTGTTTGAGAACCCAGACACCATCAATAAGAAAGATAAAAGCTGGGTTCAGGATTGCCTCTTTAAGCACAGACAGGCCACTAGAGAGGCTGTGGAAGTGGTGAAGTCATTTCTAAGAGACTGCTGTCTGGTCCAGACGACAGCTGGGATCGCCCCATATTTATTATTTGTGCAGAATATGTATGAACGCAACTTATTGACTCGATTTAGGCTAGGACCAACACGTAGGTTGCTGTGTTTTCCCTTAGGGCAATACTCCCCAGACGATATTTGTATTTGCTCATGCGATGAGCAATCAAATCAGACCTTATTGCACTTTGTTTTCTTTTGTAATTATTATCTCCCTTGCACTAGGACATTTGTATTGCCCCTGCTGCGCAGGCACAAATTTACTAAGTGTAAAGCTGCCTTGCTCTTCCTACAGCAACTAAACGATCAAGATGCCTGTTATTTGGTTGGCTGCTTCTTGAGGAGTATCCTACATTTGACAAAGGCAATGTTATTTTAAATATTGTTCACTCATTTCCATCTGAACTTTATGTCTTGCCCTATATGATCTTTTGCTCCAATTTAATTATGTATTATATTAGTTTATATTTCAAGATTGGATTTTTAATTATGGTCTGATGCTTGGTACGCATTCCTTTTTATTGATGTATTTTAAATATTTAAATATTTGACTTTTTTTATATTAACTGTGTGTGTTTTATATCACGCTTGTCTTTTATGATCATCTGTGAAATGATTGAATAAAGATTACCTGATATTTACCATTGTAACCTTGCGGTATTCTGTTGGCGCTGCAGTACAATGATGTCACTTCTGGCCCTAAAGGATAAGCATAGGGCTTTTGAGAGGCCATCTGTGATTTCATTCAGATACCTGCATAGAGGGGAGGGGCAGCAGATAATCAGGTGTGTGGGAATTGAAAATAAAACCTGAAGGCCGTTTCAAAAATGCTATGACAGGCGCAGTAAAGGCAAACTAGAAGAATGGCAAAAAAGAAAGTTGCTGTAGAAAGGAAAAGTGGGCTAGCAGCAAGATCTGCTCTCGTCAAAGTCGACTTGGACTTTCATCTCCTCTCTTAACTGAAGAACTGGGTTCGAGTCCCAGCGCCGGCCTCTGGTGATTGTGGCCAAATTGTATAAGTCCCCATGCTTTGAAAAACAGACCTGACTATGTAACATATTTTGCAAGTAAAGCACTGCAATGGACCTTTGTTGTGTTTGCACTACATAATAACTGTTTGTATAAATAAATGTGATTGGGTAGCATGTTATTTCCATGGGAGCAAAAAGCAAACTACCAGAGTGGCGTAAATCAAACGAGTCATAGGGAGGGGAAGTGGCCTAGCAGGGGGGACAGAGTTCCAGTCCCAGCCTGACTCAACATCCTGTGATTCTAGGCAAATTGTTTATCTCCCCACGCTTAAAAAACATAAAGCTGACTATGTAAAGTTGTGTGCACGTAAAGCGCTGCAAAGGCTCTATGTTGAGTTTCCACTCAGTGCTTTAAATGGGCCGGTACTCACCGGTACTGAGTACCGGCACTTCTTAGATTTATCGCTCTGAGTACCGGCACTTCTCTACTGCCCTGGAGAGTACTGGTACTCATGAAAAGGTAGGCTCATTGGCAGTGCTGGTGAGCAGGAGTGGAACTGTCTCTGGCAGCTAAGGCGCCGCTTATGCAGCCCCGATCTGAGCCCCAGCTGAGCTATTCAGCAGGGCTCATTTGAATAATGTCCGAGTGCTCACCATCACGCTGTGCTTGACAGAGCAGGGTCCATTCAGGCCCTGTGCTGTCAATCACATTCACACTATCCTGTGCGTTCCTGCAAGCACAGGAATCATGTCAGTCCCCTGGCAGTGGCAATCAGGCTACGGCCAGTCCGGCCCTGGTGGCAATTAAAAAAGCCATGGTAGGTGAAGAGAAAAGATGGCTTTTATCATACCTGAGTCTTTTGTGTGTCTGCTATGTTTGTGTGTATGCCTGTTCTTGTAAGAAAAAGTGAAAGAAAGAGAGAATCAAGACACTCAGGAGGTATTTTAAAGAAAATGTGTGGCACTTTGTTTGTACATGTCTGCTCTGCGACAAAGATTCATAAATAACGTAAAAGGGAGGGTTGGTGGGTGGGTGGGTGAGTGGATGAGTGAGTGGATGGATGAGTGAGCAAGGGTGGATGTATAGATGGATGGATGGATGAGTGAAAGCATGCATGGGTGAAAGAGGGTGGATGATTGGATAAAAGGGCGGATGATGGGTGGATAAGTGAAAGTTTGGATGGATGAATGAAAGGTAGGGAGGATAGATGAAAGGGTGGATGATGGATGAGTGAAAGGAGGGATTGAGTGAAAGGGTGGATAGAATAAAGGAGTGAAAGAGTTGATGGATGGATGAGCGAAAGGATTGATGGATGAGGGAAAGGGTGGATAAAGAGATGGATGAGTGAAAGGATGAATGGATAGGTTTGGAGATGGATGGATGGATAGGTTTGGATATGAAGGGTGGATAGACGGAATGGTGAAAAACTGAATGATTGATGAAAGACTGAGTAGACGATAGAATGTAAAGGTTAAATGGTGGACATCAGCAGGTAAATGGTAGGATGAAAGAATGAATGGATAGATTGATGGAAGAGACAAGAGATATCTTCTGGGGAGGGTCATGATGAGTTGCTTCATTTGCTTGGTGCCATAAGAGCTTTGGTGCGACGTGGGGGTATTTTCAGGTTCTTCCTACTCGCGTGCTCAAAAATATATAGTATTGTGCCAAACAGCAATTAACAGTATGACATTAAGAAGGTGCAACTATTGCAAAAAAAGGAAATGTTAACGTATTATCGCATTTCTCTTTCATTTTGTGTAATGAGCTAACCTGCTTTGTTTATATAAACACATTTCTCATGTGTTTTGGTATGTGCTGCAACTGATATAGAAGTTGTTAAGTATCATCATGGCTTGCCCTTAGCCCCGCCCCTAGCCCCGCCCCCTCACTACACCTCTAGCTCATTTTAATGAGTACCTGCACTTATTTTTTCCCATTTAAAGCACTGTTTCCACTACATAAAAACTGTACAAACACATATGGTTGGGGTAACGTTATTTCCATGGGCTCTAAAAGCAAACTACAAAAATGGCATAATTCAAAGGGGATGTGTGGAGAGGAAGAGCTTAGCAGCAAGTTCTGCTCACATTATAATTGAGGAACTGGGTTCGATTCCCAGCGCCACACATCATCCTGTGATTCTAGGCAAGTTGTGTTTTTCGTTACGCTTCAAACAACAGAACTGACTATGTAACATTTTGTGAAAGTAAAGCGCTACAATGGCCCTATGTCGAGTTTGCACTACATCAAAACTGTATAAATAAATGTGAGGGCTGTAATGCAAACGGAGACATTTCTGGCATTATGGATGTCACAAATATTGTCTTCTCACTTTTATTTTGAAAAAAGGTTGGTTTGACGCATGGAATGGTTTTAACATAAAGTGTTTGAAAACAGATACATACTGGCACAGCGCTAGCAGGTACGTTGGAGCATTTGGGCAGCCCCACATAGGGATGAGATGATTTCATTCAGGTCGCTCCATAGAGGTGAGTGGGCAGCAGATACCAAGTGGGAATCCAAAATAAGGCATTAAGGTCGTTTCAAAATGTGTGTGTGACAGGCACAGAAAACTACAAGACTGGTATAAATTAAAGGGGATCTAGGGAGGAGAAGTGCCTAGCAACAAGATCTGCTGACTTTGTAATTAAGGAACAAAGTTTGTGTCCCAGCAGTGGCTCAAGATCTTGTGATTCTAGGCAAATTGTTTATCTTCCCATTCTCAAAAATACCAATCGGACCATGCAATCTGTTGTGCATGTAAAGAGCTTCAATGCCCTTAGGTTGAGTTTGCGCGGCATTAAAAGTGCAAAAAATAAATGTGATTGGCCATGGTCTTTCGATGGGCTTTGGGACAGAGGGCTGCAATGATAGCACGTTCATTTCCAACATTATGGACAACATCACACACCTTGTCTTCTCGCTTTTAATTTAGAAACGGGCAGGCTCAACAGACGTAACTTTTTTTTAATACAAATCGCTTAAAAACAAAATGCTGGCTGTAGCCCAAACGGGTACGTTGTACTATTTGAGTAGGCCCGTGGGGATGAGATGTGTCTGCAGTGGAAGAGAGGGGTGTGTGGGGTGGAGGTGTTCTTATGGAACAGCTTATGCTCAATGTAGCTGGACTTTGTTGGTTATGGTGACAAGCCACTGATCCAGCGCCAATCAGGGATCGATAATCAATATTAACGCAATCACTAGCCCATGCTCATACACCCAACAAACCAATCCCTGTTGCGCTGTTCAAATTTGATGTAAAATCAGTTATTCATATATACAGGATCATATTCAACACTCTAAATACATAACTGAACCTGTATATCAACTCTCTTTTCTCTGGTCGATGGACCTAAAGTTGAGAAGTTGATGGTAACAATTAGCACTAACTATCTATCTATATTACTAAATAAACCACAAACTCAGTGTAAGATTAACAGTGTTTATCGCAAAATAATGTGAAGGTAAAATACTCATCTTGTACAGGTTTACAAAGCAAACATAGATTCAATCACAGAGAGAGAACATTAATCAGAGCAAACAGTGTCAAACTCATATCAACTGAACAATTATGCAAATGAGGGAGTGGATAGATGAAGCGACAAAAGATTCAGAAACAAATATACATTTGTAAATGATTATGCAAAGTATGGATCATTTAGCTATACTAACCCAAATATTTCAGTGGAAAATCTGCCCCCTGGCCATGGGAATAGATGGGGGTTCCCCGAGAACGTTCAGGGAACAAAGAGTAGGACAGGAACAGGAAATAAACAGGCCTCAATCTGGATACAGCAAACCGACGGACAGCGACGATCTCCCTCTCTCTAGCTTCTCCAAAGACGCGCCCCATAGCACCCCCCAGGCACCCCAGTTATACCCTAAAACCTACATGTCCAACCCATCTTTGTAGCAACATTTCAGAAACTCAGTCTCTCATTGGTCAGTTTAGGGGGTGTTCTATCATACCACCATAGTCACGTCCATGTTTTCACAGCATTCTTTGTTTTACAGTTTTCTCATTACATCAACCACGTCTCATGAATACACATTTCCTCCAAAAAATAACATGATGCAAGTCTCTACACTTTCATTGTTTGCCTCGACAGTTTCTGCGGAATGAGTTTGTACATTTGCACTTGATCCCACAGCCATCCTTCCGTTACTTGGCAGTCATACAATAATCCTTGAAGGTTATCAGCCGTTGCCTTCTCCATTCTCTCTCAGAGCTCGATTTTCAGCATATTTATTCATTTTTATTTCTCGTTAACCCTCAAATGACATGCAAAGATGTAGGCCCATGCGTGCATCACTACGATGAACAAAACACAAAGGGGCATATTCCCAAGAACGTGTGATAACCACCGCAAATTTAGCTTAACGCAACTTTGCATATCGCAGTCCATCGCGGGAAATTAACGCCTTGTTAACCAAGTATTCACAACACGGCGGTACCATGCGATAGTCCCCAGATAATGCGTCAACTGACCGCGTTCAAATCAACGCCACGCCACAAAAATGCGAAACACCAATGCAAAAAAAGCTGCGATGAGGCCAATCGCGATACGAAAATCAGCGAAACCCAGCTACAGGCCTGCAATCCACACGCGTCAGGCGGGAACAATCACCATAAAAGTAGAAAAAAAACAGACAAACAAATGCCAAACAACAGCGAAGCACAATGGACATTGCCGGAGCAAGTACGGAGGAGAGCCAGAACCCCACAAGCCCCCCGGAGGACCATCCTGGGCCTTCGGGGTCAGGGAAGGGCAAGGACAAGAAGAAGAGGAAGACGAAGTTCAGTCCGCAGGAAAACAGGATCCTGATAACGGAGGTGACAGAACACCATCAACAGCTGTTCGTCACCTCCACTGTGTCATTGGCAACAAAAAATACAATATGGCAGTCCATCGTGGACAAGGTGAATGCAGTCGGAGTGCTGAAGAAGACAATGGACGAGGTCAAGAGGCGCTGGAATGATATCAAGCGCAAAACCAAGCTGAAACTCGCCAACAACCTGAAGGCAGCAATGCAGACTGGAGGTGGGAGCCCAGCGCCACAGGAGGAGCTGGACGACATGGAGGAAATGGTGTCCACAGTCATCAGTGGGGAGACGGTGGCAGGAGTTGGGGGCCCGGACACTACTCAACAGGACCCGACACAACAGCAACAGGGTGAGTAACGACCACAGCCTGGGGGGACGGGGGGAGATGGGCACAATGGCACACATGCACAATTAAGTTGAGCACATCTGCGGGCAAACCATGCCCCAGACCACCAACTCCCACCAAGAGACCAATGTACCCAAGTATGCAACATGTCAACACTGTACAAGCACAGAAGTCAAAGGCACACCTCATGAAAGTGATAAGGGGCAGCAAAATATGAGCTGCAGGGGCGACTCCCCAAAATGCAGCACACACATCACATGCAGAGCACATCTACATTGACAACGATGTGACACAATCCGCAAAACACCTACAACAGAACACAGGACACAACTGGTGCCGCTTGGGTGCAGACACTGGCCAATCACAATTGGCATTGCAGGGAAATGTGCGTTGATAATGTACAAGTACAAACACACACACGTCTGTTGTTGAAATGTCCACTGTCCCCCATCAAATAGGCAGCTCCTCCCAAACAGCCACAATGTACCCAGTCATGCTGTCTGTATGTAAACATGTACAATGCGACAACATACATGTGGACACATTGTGAAACTGCATCTCCCCTTCACATTGCAGAGGGAGAATCAACACCTCCTGCAGAGCAGCCCGACCCTCTCTTCTCTGGAGACGAAGAGGACGACCACAGCTTCGACTCTGACGCCCTACAACTGCTCGTGGACAGCCTACGCAGCCCACTTCCAGGAGCTGGGCAGCCCAGCTGCTATGAGGAGACCCCACCCCCTGGACGGACCACACAGCAGGCAGCACCCACCACCACTGCTGCCTCCCAGGACCCCCACGGAGAACACATGGCCTTCCAATGCCGTGTTTTGGGGTGACAGGAGAATCTGGCTGAACAGGTGCGGGTGGGCTTCGACCGCATGGCAGGCAAACTAGATGCCATACGTGGGTGTCTAAGTCCCATCAGGGACCACTCACGGTCCCTAACGGACACCCACAGTCCGCTCCATGCTCCCCAACGGACCATGGCTGACATCGCTGGAGCCCTGACTCAGAGAACAGTACAACTGTCCAGTCCGAGTGGCTCTAGCGATGTCACACGGGAGTTGGGAAACATGCGGAGGTTAATGGAGACCATGGAGCGGGCGAATGCGGAACGAGCGGCTGCCACGGCTGCACACCAGCGAGAGGTAGCTGGGTTCCTCAATGACCTCAGGACCCTCCTCATGGCATTGCTGCCACAAGGCCTGGCGCGGATGCATGCTGCTGCTACAACTCCATCCACATCTCCGCCCCCTGAAGTGTCAGTGCCACACAGTGCGGCAGACCTTCCACCTCCGGCAACTGATGTGTCACTGCCACACAGTGATGGAGACAGAACACCACCACCCACACATGAGGCACATGAAACAGCAGAGAACGAAGATGCGGATGATACTGCCCTCGTGGTAAGAAGGACGCAGCAGCATGCATCTCATCCATAGGTCCGGCTTCAGCTTGGTACTGCCCTCTGCATCATCACCTTCCACTGTCCCCCCATGCACTCTGCGACACTCACCTTGGACCTCGACATGGACTGCCATATGCTGTTTGATCGCCATTGACACAGCAATCAGACTGCGGACTGAACTCTTCCTCTTCCTTTGGACTTGTCATTCCCTGAAGGACCCTGGTTGGCCCTCCATGGGACAACATCGTCATGTGGGGTTTGCATGGCCCTGTACTGCTCCAGATGCAACACTCCACTGAATGTGCATTAAACAGTCATATTCACACAGATGTGTCATGTCTATGGTCTTTCAGGTGTGGAAGTATGGATGAATGTAGGCTCACTGGACTCCTCTTACGTCCATGTGGCTCATGTCGTAGAACAGGGGTCACATGGTGACACATTGCCCAATGCGGTCTGGGTGGCACTGACACAACAACAGGGACACACGCATTAGTTGCTTCCTTGTCCAGCCCAGTACGGAACCACGGCCAGGGCCCCGGGGTCATATACAAACCCTTACGCTGGACTGGCATACGCCAGGCCAGCCCACTCCGCTTACGCTCACAGGGGGGGACGGCAACGCTACATGTCCCCTGTCTTTCTTGTGGTGATCTGCTGCTCACAGGTCTAGTTGTCAGCATGCCACAGCCACTCCCTCATGGCTGGTTTACACCCACACCACACCCATCCAGCACACGCGTCACAGGACATGTGACCCTGCCAATGAAAAGGGACGGGAGCATGTGCGCGACGCCATTTCCACTATCTATCTGGGTGCATCCGTGTGGTGTTAATGTAGGCATGAGGGCCTCGGGCCTGCAACTTCACATTCCCCAGGAACGGAGGTGACATGATGGCGTCCGCAACACGATACCCAATCATACAGGGTCCATGACTTTGGGACACAGACTTGGTGGCACCGGATACATTGCGGCCGGCACAGGCACACCGCCACGGGATGGTGACTTTGGGTGCACTGAGGTAGGGGCACCTTCAGTGCTGAGCAGGTGTGCAGGCTGCGATGATGCCCCGTCCCGGCCGTCCGGACTGCTCAGGATTTGTGTGCCTTGCTGGACCGCAGTGTAGGCCAGACCCAGCGGGCAGCGCGGGCCTACCGCCACGTGGCGTCGCATCCCGGATCACAGAGTTAGTGGCACCTCAAGGGCTGAGCGGGTGTGCAGCCTGCGATGATGCCCGGTGCACTGATATGTCCTCTGCCATGGCGAAATCAAGACCCAGAATCATATGTGAGACCTGGTGGCCTGCGGAGCGGGGCTGCATGATGTGGAGGGTGCCATGTCCGCGGGCCCTGGGCATGTGGCTTGCAGCGGCACATGGTGGGCCATCATTACTACACGCCAAGGGCGGAAGGTGAGCAGTGAGGCCTGGGTGCGCAGGGGCGGGCATGCACCGCTGGGCGGCGGGAGGGGCTGGGGTACATCTGCCTGGGTGCACAGGGGCGGACAGGCGATGATGTCTTGTGCAATTGTATGTACTTTGCCATTCATGTCTCTGGACTCTGTTTCAGATGACGGATCTGTTTCAGATGTGTGACCTGGTGAACTGCACGTGGTTGGAGACACACCTGTGGCAGCAGGTGGGCAGTGTGGCCTGGGTGCAAATTGTGGGCACTCTCTCTCCCTGTCCATCTCTTCTGTTATCTGTGTCTCGCTCCCCCTCTCTGTCCGTCTTTCTCTCGCTCCCCCTCTCTGTCCATCTTTCTCTCACTCCCTCTCTCTGTCCGTCTTTCTCTCGCTCCCTCTCTTTCTCTCTCTCTCTCCTTCGCTCTCTCTCTGTCCTTTGATGTGCGCAAGACACACCTTCTCATCATGATTTATGTCTTGCAGGCTGTGACCTACGGATTGTCCCGAGGGGAGCCGCCATGTGTCTTCATTTCTGTTCTGTGTTTCTTTGAATACATTTTCATTTGTTACATCGAAGGTGGATGTGTGATGCTCATTTTTGCGACGACACATGCATGCCACCAAATGTGAATGTGTGACATCAGGCAGATTATTTGGTACATGATTCTGTGTAGTTGATGTGGCATGTCTTGGGCCGGGGGGGGCCTGGGGGGGGGGTCCTGGGGGTGGTGGCGGTGGGTGTTGTGGCCCTGTTGGGGCTCCGAGCTGCACGATCAGTGGCTCCATGGCATCTGTTGCCCTTCAGGTGTGGCTCTGGGCTGGGCTCCATTTTGTGGTGCAGGCTGTGGTCCGACTTTGCACCAAGTCAGAGCAGGTGTTAGTTTCCTGCTGCTAATGGGCCTTATCGCCTGTTTTGTGGTCTTATCGCCGATCTGGCTGGTCGTTGAGAATGTTGCGGAGTGGTGTTTTTGCAGCTTTTTGCACGGGTACGCCTACTCTGCATCTCATTAGCGAAAGTTGCGGGGGTCATCTGTGGCGATGTTTTTGCGGCTGCTATTGCGGGTAAAATGGTGTTATGGGCTGTTAACACCAGCTTGTGAATGGTGCGATTAATTTACCGCCACTTTGGCTGCGATAAAGTGCTGTTAACTCGGCGATAGCTCCTTGTGAATATGCCCCAAACATTATTATTTTCATGAAATAAAATTCTCACTGTTCACCACCCACGATTTCACTATCTCCAGTGGTAATTTTAGCAAGAGCATTAATGTGAAAAAAGCGGCATTATTATTATTATTTCATTTTTCCTTTTAAGCATAACGCAAATGCGGTCTAGTTTTCATGCATTAGTCCACGCATTAGTGTACGCATGCGCAAAAGCGTTTTCCCGTGTTTTTGTGTTTTTACACGTTATTTTCACAGCACACTGTTAGTAAATGTTACTGAGGACTTAATCCGAGCAGGTTTATTTTCTCCAAACCCTGCTCCATCACCACTGATTAAAGTTATAAGCCCGATCTATTTGTTATGGGCAGTTATGACAAAGGCAGTAGACCTTACTTATAGTGAACATCATATCTTATAGTAAATAGGCCATTATGGATGATTAGTTATTCTACTGTGTTAAGGCCCGGGGAGAGGTAGTTTGTTACAGAGGATCTTGAAGATTACCAAAGTAGGTAAGACTTTTGTTGTTGATCACCCCCTGTGACAAGGCCTCATCATTTCATAATAGTTTCCTCTCATATCTTCTAGTTCTATCTCTTCTCTTTTTCTTTTTCGTACTTTACGTTTATTATCTGACTCTGTCATCTCCTTCCTTCCACATCTACACTTGCAACATTTATATGCCATTATTATTGACATTGTCACTACAGCTATTGAAAAAATTGGTATTAGTACTTTCCCTAACAAGCTACTCCCAAATGTAGATAACCATTTACCTATGGAGGAAAAACCCTTACCAAGTTTCTCCCAAACACCATTAACCTCCAGTTGGGTCAAGTCTTCATGCAAATTCGTAATATTCTTAATATACCCCTCAAGACTTTTACTTTTATCAGGGATATAAGTGCAGCAGTGTTGTCTTTTTAACATGCCACAGACTCCGCCCTCTTTTGCCAATAAAATGTCAAGTCGATTTTGCAAAACCATTGATCTAATGGCAACCATTTCAGTATCAATCATCAGGAACCCACCAGCAGTATCTGTTGATAAACGATCAACCACTGTGGACAATTTTCGAATTTTATGTGAATTTAGAACGACTCCAACTGAGGGTATCAGTGCACCAAAAATATCACCAACTATTTTTGAAAAACTTGCTCTCTTTTTGCGTGTTAGTCCATGTTTTATTTCATTGATTTTATTATTTCTATCTACATGATACACTTTGGGGAATATAATTCCCAAAATAACAACTACCATACCAATGTGATGGCAACCTATAGTAAGCATTCTTACCGCACACATAATAAACTCCTGGAAAAACAGGATCAGTTCCACCTTTCAATCCCCATCCACTAGTTATTAGAAAAGTATGTTCACATTCACTAGTACCAATGAAATAATTGTTATAGTCAGTTTTTAGTCTAAGCAAGCAAAGTTACCCTTTATGATACCAATCCAGAGACATTGCAGCATAAGTCTCGCCCTTTTTATAATTTCCCTCTCTCAAAGCCCATGGTGGTACATGTGACTTCTGTTCAGCCGCTTTTCTTTGAAAATCCTGTCTTCTATCCTCTACCATGTTAATAAATTCCTTTTCTTCAGCCCTCAAACTACAGGTAAGATTATGTCTATGAGCATATAATATATCTAATGTCTGAGTAATATGAAAAAATTCTCCCATGTATCCCGCATTTCTATTACTGTAAACCTTATTCATATCCTTTCTAATTGGAATTTCTGGAAACTCTAAATCTAGGTTTGAATAATAATATTGTAACTTCCCCGTCACGTAAAACAAGCTTGTTAGTTCACTGCACGACACACCATATGTTAAAGGAAGGTGATGGTAGGTCACCCCCTCTGAGACAGACGAAGGTAATTGCATGCACACGTAACAATCTCTCACATCCATTGTCTCAACATACTCATATAACAATTTTGTAAAAACATTTAACGAGAAATCATTAATCGATTTATCATGATGATAAATACTTTCATCTATCTCTTCTATCTTAGTATTAGGTGTTTTCTTAGTAACTGAAGTCACTCTCTCACTTATCACATTAATAGTATTATTTTTGTTATTAGTCACCATTAGAACAGGTACAATGACAGTCAAAATTAGCCACATTATCATTAGTAGTAAGATACTACATAAGCAAGCTTTAATACATCTACTTTTTAAACTAGCTTTTTGATGTCCAGTCACTGTATCTTCAGCCATTTTGGTATACTATAAAAATAATGAAAAAACTTAGGGGTATATTCACAAGAACGTGCGATAACTACTGCAAGAGTAGCGTAATGCAACTTTCAATATCGCAGCCTATCGCGGGAAAATAACCCCGTGTCAACGTGGAATTCACAACAAGGCGGTAGCATGCGATAGTCACCAGATAACGCATCAAATGTCAGCATGAAAATCAACGCCACGCCCCAAAAATGCAAAACGCGAACGCGAGAAATCATGCGATGAGGCCAATCGCTGTACAAAAAGTGACGAAAAGCAGCCACAGGCCTGCAAATCCCACGCGTCTGGCGGGAAATTGCACCATAAAAACCACAGAAACAACACACCAGAAACAAGCCAAAGCACGTAGCAACATGGATGCACCCTGACCCAGCGCAGAGGTCAACGCGAACCCCACAACCCCCACAGACCACCAGCAAGGAACAACAGGGTCGGGGAAGGCCAAGGAGAGGAAGACAGGGTGCAGACCGCAGGAAAACAAGACCAGCGCCACGGAGTCACAGAACACTACCAGCAACTGACCCACAAGCAGACCACCTGGAATGCAGTCGGAGTGCCGAGGAGGCCAATCCAGGAGGCCAAGAGGCGCCGCCAGGACGTGACAACCTAAACCAGGCACAAACCCGCTGCCAACAGGAAGGCAGCAACAGCGACAGGAGGTGGCAGTCCAGCGCCCCAGGAGGAGCTGGAGGAAACCCAGGCCACAGTCATCAGTGTGGAGACGGTGCAAGGAGGTGGGAGTACGGACACAGCTCGACAGGACCCGACACAACAACAACAGGGTGAGGATCCAACAGGGACTGGGGGGACGGGGGTGATGGGCACAATGGCACACATGCACAACGAGGTGTAGCACACTGCACACCCACAATTACCCAGGGACATGTCCCCCATCCCCGTGGCACACTGCAGCACACACACATAGCAATCACAGCACATACCATGACAATGTGGCACAAAGTGCAACACCCACACTGCAGAACAGGGGACACAACTGGGTCCGCCCAGGCGCAGAAACAGAACAATCACATTGGACAGAGCAGGGAACTGTGAGATGCATATCTACGGCTACAACTCCACATCAGCCATGTAGGCCAAATGTACACTGTCCCAACTCAAATAGCCACCACCGCCCAAACAGTCACAATGTACATTGTCACACAGTCTGCATGTCGACAAGAACAAGGCGCCAACACAATGCCAAAATGCACCTCCCCTTCACAATGCAGAGGGACAAACAACACCTCCAGCAGGTCAGAACAGACAACCCATCAGTGATGCCGGAGACGAACACCACACCTTCGACACCGACGCCCTACAACAGCCCATGGACATCCCACACAACCCACCACCAGGACCAGGGCAGGCAAGCTACTCAGAGGAGAACCCAGACCCTGCAACAGACCACACAGCATGAAGCACCCGCAATCACGGCTGGCTCACAACACTTCACCGACCCACACATGGCACCCCAATGCCAGGTGTCAGAACGCCAAAAGAAGGTGGCCCAACAGGTGCGGGTGTTGCCGAACCCATGGAATGCGAACTAGAACACATACGTGGGTGTCCAGTACCCTTCAGGGACCACCTACACCCCACAAAGGAGACCCACCCTGCCATAGAGACACATGCAGATGCACATACCCAGTACAGAACCACGCCCAGGGGCACGCACATATCAGTCACACATCCACGTTGGCTCTGCGTACGACGGCACAGTCCACTCCCCTTACGAATTGAGTGGGTGACGACAAAGCTACATGTCCAGGTTCTAGCCCGCTGCCTGCAGTGACATGTCTGCGTCCGCTGTACACAGCACAATGTAATGTCGTAGGGCCCAGGGCCCCCATGCATACAACAAGACCACAGGGACACAAGCACATATCATGTTGAACTGGCTACGGGCACGTGCGCCCCGCCCCTTTATTGGCAGGGCCACATGTACAGTGACGCCTGTGATGGATGTGTGTGTGGTGAGTATAAGCCAGCCCGCACGGAGTGCTTGGTGCTGCCAACAACCTGAACAGTGGACACCAGTGTAATGGAAACAGAAAACACCAGCATAACAGAGTCAACTGCAGAGCAACATGGAGGGATCCGGAGTAAGGACAGAGGTCACCCAATATTCAGTCAGGAGGTTCCGTGAGTTGCAGTGCACTGAGGTAGGGGCACTAGAGAAGAGCGCGCTCATGTGAAGAAATTGCTAGGATTGTGTCCCTTCGGGTTAGTCCTGATGCAGATGCAGTGGGGTGTGTTACACCTGCATCAACTTCCTCATCAACGCCCCAGGTCTCCCACACTGCCTGAGGTGACAGTTGCATCCGCAGTCCATAGCGCAATACCCAGTAATAGATCCGGGTGTGTAGCTTGACTACCACCACCAGTCTGCATTCCTGCCTTGGGGCTGTTGCCTCCTGCCCTCCCATTGTCTGTGCCTTCTCCCGTCCGCACACTTGACACATCTTCCTCATCATAGTCCCAGGTCTTCCCCACTGCATGAGGTGACATTGCTGCGCAACCTCACAACAGCACAAAACTCAATCAGTAACGGACAATGGCTTGCGGTGCACTGAGTCACTGGCACCTGGAGTGCTGAGCAGGGTATCAGGCCGATGATGGCATCCACGACAGGTCTGAGCAACTCCGTAGGTCTGTCAGGATCACCGTTTCGACTCTGGCAGATGGCGGTTGGAGGTGGTCCTTGCAGTGGTGGCGTATGCCTCCTGCGGTGATGCGACGTCCGGGCCGGTCAAGACTCGATGCTATGTGTGGGCCCTGGTGGCCCGCAGTTGAGGCCGGAGGATGCAGACAGCGCAGGGCCACAGACACATGGCATTGATGACCCCAAGACCATCGCTACAGAGGCCATTCAATGTCTCAGAAGAAGGGGTCCCAGGCCTGAGCAGCACAGAGTTAGTGGCCCCGGATGCACTGCGGCCGGCACAGGCACCCAGCCACGGGACGGTGACTTGCGGTGCAGTCAGATGGGCCATGCGACCTGAGCGGGTCCCCATCAATGTCCGAGGTGTATGTTGCGGAGGGTTGTGGGGGACAGTGGAAGGTGTCCTCCAGGGCATGATGCGGAAGGTCTGATGTTATCTGGAAGCAGCAAATGGAGGAGTGGAAAGCGCAACCCTCGTTTTCACCAACAAATCGGTATCAGCTACATGAGGATGAAAACTAGCCCCTATTCCATAGACTCAAACGCCACCAATGTACGACCAGTGAGTGTCCATGAATGTCGGGGAACACACTTAGTGGCACAGGTGCTGAGAGGGGATGCAGTCTGCGATGATGCCGGTACACAGATGTGAACTCCAACATTGCCAAATCAAGACTCTGTGACCTACTGGACCGCAGTGTAGGCCGGAGGCAGCGGTCAGCAGTGGCCCACAGCCACGTGTCGTTGGCTCGCGAGGCACGGAGTTAGTGACACAGTGGCAGTTGTCGGTAGTGTTCAATCACCTCCATAACGATGATCCTGTTCCCTCCGGACTGCAACGCGTCAACCTCTTACGCCTCTCCATGCGTGCAATGAAATGTATTCTGCCTTTTGAATTACCGATGTTCAGTTCCAAATCTGTGATCCCACTCATTCGCAGCATAGGCCGAGGGCAGTAGTCCGCGTAGGCCCACAGACACGTGTGGTTGTGATGCCATGCACAGACTTGTTGCCACCACATCGAAGGGTGTATAGTGAATTGTGTGACCTACCTGACCGTGGTGTAGGCCTGAGGCAGCGGTCAGCACGGCCCATTCACCGAGTGTCGCCGGCATAGGTTGGATGGCCCCACCGGCCTGCGTAGTTCAGGTTCAGTGGCACCATGTGTTCGGTCACCTCCGTGTATGTGACCCGGCATTCGTCCGGACTGAGCCGCATCTTCCTCTTACACCTCTCCGTGCGACCACTGGTGTGGACTCCGTCATTCGTGCTTTGCGACTAGGTGCTGGATGTGTGACCTACTGGTCCGCAGGGTAGTCCTGGTCCCTCATCCACGTGTCGCCGACTGACATTGAACAGGGTTAGTGGCACCACGTGTCGTCGGCTGGCCTTGAACAGGGTTAGTGGCACCACGTGTCACCGGCTGGCGTTGAAGAGGGTTAGTGGCACCACGTGTCGCAAGATGCCCATATGGAACTATGCCTCACAGTTCAGGGGGGGGTCTGGTGCTGTGGCCGCTGGCCCGGATTTGGGGTCACTGCCATTCATGACTCAGGACACAGTTTCACACATGGGACCTACTGGTCCGACGAGTGGGCCGAAGGCGGCAGTAGAGTGCGTCAACGAGAAAGGAGTACGGCGGGCCTGTGTCGTGGAGGCCGTGATGGTCTGAGGAGGCTGCCAAGCTCACGGGCCTCGGGCTTGGAGCTTGCGCCGGCACGTGGTGGGCCCTCCTTGACACACGCCGGTGTCGGCAGGTGATCAGTGTGGCCTGGCTGCGCATGGGCGGGCCTGACGGGTTCGTGGTCCAGCGTGCCGGGGTCCGGCAGGCGCACATCATTGCAGGCAACTCCGCTCACGAGGAGGGCGTCGGCCTGGTGGCGGGGTGGGAGGCGCCGCCCTGGCAGAGACGTGGGTCTTTCCGGAAGAGGACCATGCCCAGGCGTTAGTGCTTTTTATTCACACCCCTACGCTGGCGTGGCGTGGCGTACGCTGGGCCATCCCACTCAGGTGACGCTTAGGGGGGCGTAACAGGCAACATTTCCGCGAGGTCCCCCACTGGCTGGGGTGACATGGTGGCGTCCACTGTCCACTACACTCCATACACCAGCGGTGTATGTCGCCATGGATATGGGTGTGTTCTGCATACTGCGGTGTGTCCAGCACATCTCTGCCACTCTTGGCATTGTGTACTTTCCCAATCATGGTTCTACTGCATCCTTCACACATGCCTGGTTGCTACCTCTCCTCACATTCGGCTATTATGTGGCTGAGGTGCCATGCCGTTGCTGGCTCATGTTCAGGGCTTGCCCATGTGAACATTGTAAGTTGTTCTGTTGTGTCTGGTGGGTGGGTATGTTGTTGTGCCTGTTGTATGTGATTTTGTGACATGTGCATTGCCAGAGTTGTGAGTTGCATGGTTGTGGAGTTGAGGTGTGTGGGGTGTTCATTTGGATATTGCCAAGGGGCTGTGCATTTCCCTTGTTGCCTTCCTGGGAACGCTGGTTGATGATGGACTGTCGGAGGATGAAGGTATCATGCACACTGGCTGTGTATTTGAAGGCGACATTGTTGGGGGTTCCACGGTATTCTGTTGTTGCCTGCACATTGATGTGAGACGTGTGCTTCCTGTTGCGGTGATTGTGTGCTGTGTCACCAGGGGGCACAGGTAGTACATGTGTGATGTGTATTGCCCCCAAAACGTGCGTGCATCCTGATTGGGCGTATGGTCCTTGCTTGGTCTCCAGCGGATCCTGCGCATTGTGTTGTACGTATGGGGACTGGGGTACCAGGGTGATGGTGATGTCCAGGACAGGTGTGGGGGACTTGGATGTGGCTGGCTGTGAGACTCCTCCGACTCTGGCGGGTGTTGGTTGGGGGGTCCCAGGGGCCAACAGGTGCAGCCAAGCCAGCAGCTTTGTGTAGGTTGTCCGCTGTGTTGGTGCCGTAGGCCTGTTAGGCGATGATGGTCAGGATGCGTAGGATGTTTGTCACTTTCAGCCTGTAGTGGTCAGTGACATTGTCAGATGTTGGGTCTGTGCGGCTGGTACGCTTCCTGGGGGTCCGCTGTCTTTGTCTGCGCTGCGTCTGTGGTGGTCCGGCTGGGGGTGTTCCGGGTGTGGGTTGGGGTCCTGGGGTGGTGGCGGTGGGTGTTGTGGCCCTCTTGGGTGTCCGGGCCGCATGATGAGTGGCTCCATGGCATCTGTTGCCCTTCGGATGTTGCCCTGGGCTGTGCTCCCTTTTGTGGTGCTGGCTGCCGTCCGACTTTACACCAGGTCAGAGCAGGTGTAAATTTCCTGGTGCTAACGCGCCTTATCGCCTGTTTTGTGTTCTTATCGCCGATGTGGCTGGTCGTTGTGAATGTTGAGGTGTGATGTTGTCTCAACTTTTGGCACGGGAACGCCTACTCTGCATCTCATTAGCGATATTTGCGGGGGTCCTCTGTGGTGATGTTTTTTGCGGCTGCTATCGCGGGTAAACTGGTGCTGTGGACTGTTAACACCGGCTTGTGAATGGGGAGGTAAATTTATCATGACTTTGGCTGTGATAACGTGCCGTTAATTCGGCGATAGCTCCTTGTGAATATGTCCCTTAAATTTCTAACAACTCTCTAAAGATTTTGACAAACTTGTCCAAAACCATCAGAGAAATAGTGTATCTCACACTTCAAAGCTTTCTTCTTTACCCCTTTTTTTGTTTTGTTTTGAGTCTTCTTTAAATTGTCTGGATCTTTCGATTTGTTATTGACTGAAGTTGTTGCACCTTAACTTTCACAGTTCTTTTAAGGCGGTTTCAATTTGCTTTCATCAACTTGCTCAATACCAGTACCATTTTCTCTTTTTATTGGATCTGTGCTTTCAATTTCTTCCAATATTACATATTTCCAGTCTGGAACTGAGTATTTCTTGCTCGGAAGTCTTATTCTCTTTGTTCTTCGTACTAGATCTTCCTTTGATTCTTCTTGTTCAGTTTGACTTGAAACTTCATTTATTTGCTCTGGTTTTCTTTTCTCAAGAGTGTATTTCAGTCTTTTCACTCCACTTGGTCAATTGTCACCCTCTTTCGCTCTCTTGGTTTGAACCGCTTCTTCACCTTCTTTTTCTAGTTCACAAGTTCTTTTATTTAGCCCTTTTCTTTGACGTACTTGCTCCTTATTTTTAGTACCTTCCTCTTCTTTTTGCTCAACAGCAGTCTTATGAGACCCAGTAGCTGGTCCCCACTCTACTTGACTTGTGCTTGGTTGTTCATCACCCACAGACTTGTCAGAATCTGTCACTCTAGATTCTTTGGTTTCACAACCTTCAGCTTCTGGTTTCTTATTTCCATCGACCAGTTGCTGCTCACCTTCTTTTTCAAGTGGACTTGGGACTCTTCTTGTATGACTTGCGTGTATCCATTTGGGCAAACCACCACACTTCACTGCTGTCGTTGTCACCAAAATAATCTGGTATGGTCCATGCCACCTGGGTTCTAAACACGACTTCCTCACGTGTTTCTTGACAAGACCCCACTCTCCTGGACTCAGATCATGTGCTTGATCCGGCTGTGTTGTGGTTGCAATTTCTCCAACCTGATGAGACACAGAACGCACCAGATCAGCCAATCCGAAATATTCATCAGTTTGTTTGCTGGTACAATTGCTTGTCTCATTGCTCTTCCCATTAGGACTTCATGAGGACTCAATCCAGTCTTTTTATCTGGAATGCTTCTAAGGCTCATCAATACCAGGGGTAAAGCGTCAGGCCATTTCAGTGTTGTAGATGCACATACTTTTCCCAGTCTAGATTTTATAGTGCCATTGATTTGCTCGACCACTCCAGATGCTTCTGGTCGATAGGCACAATGCAGCTTTTGCTCAATTTGTAATGCTGCACAGATCATCCGAAATATCTCATTATTAAAGTGGGATCCCCTATCTGTTTCTAAAGTGACTGGAAAACCAAACCTTGGTATTAATTCTCTCAAAAGCAATTTTGCAATGGTAAGGCTGTCATTCATTCTTGTTGGATAGGCTTCCACCCAAAGAGAAAACAAACAAATGAAAAACTAACACATATTTTAGTCCGTTACATGGGGGAAGCTCAAAAAAGTCAAGTTGGAGCATTGTAAATGGTCCTGCTGCCTTTCCAATTCGCCCCCAACCTACAACTGTCTTTCTGCCTGGATTTTGCTGCTGACATGTAACACACCTCTGGCATAGACTCTCTGCAATGACCCAGAATTTAGGGTTGTACCATGACTACTTGAAGAGCCTGATCATTGCATCCCTTCCAACATGTGCAATTCCATGGTACACCCTTGCCATTTGGGAAAGTAAACCATCTGGCATAACTGGTCTTTCATCTGTGTACACCCAAACCTCATCCTCTGCTCTCTTCCTGCAGCCCGATTTTATCCAAAGTTCTTTTTCCTCATCTCCTGACTCTTCCTGCAACTGCCTGATTTCATCCCAAGTTTCCAAAGAGGAAAACATCAAGTGGCAATTAGTATTTTTCTTTTCCACCCCTCTGTTGATTGCAATTGAATTTTGTGCACAGAAACGCGCTACTTGATCGGCATATCTGTTATCGTTCGTCACATAATCATTTCCTGACTTATGTGCAGAACATTTGACCACTGCAATCTTCTTGGGCAATTGCAAAGCATCCAATAAATCTTTCACATTTTTACTATTTCTGATCGGAGAACCTGAAGAAGTCAGAAATCCCCTTTTCACCCATAACTGTCCGAAATCGTGAACCACCCCAAAACCATATTGACTGTCAGTAAATATGGTTACTCTCAAATTTTTGCCAATTTTACATGCTCTAGTCAGAGCTATGAGTTCAGCAATTTGTGCAGAGTTTACCCCTTTTAGACAGGTTGCTTCTAGAACTGCAGCCACTGTGCATACTGCATAAGCAGAACTCAATACACCTTTTTCATTTCTCAGACATGATCCATCAACAAACATCACACTATCTGACTCCTCTAGCGGTGTATCCTTAATGTCTGGCCTCGGATTCGTGCACAACTCTGTCACATCCAGACAATCATGATCTGCTTCATCTTTCACTTCTTCACAAAATGGACTAGGTAACAATGTTGCCGGATTTATTATCGTGCATCTCACTACAGTCACATTCTCAGCAACCAAAATTACCCTTTCATACCTAGTCAGCCGACTATAGGTCATGTGCTGCGTTCGAGTTCTTGTTAATAGAATCTCAACTGAGTGTGGCACATATACTTTTACTGGATGTCCCATCACGATTGCTTCACTCTGTTCCAGACTCACACAAGTAGCAGCTACTGCTTTTAAACAGCCTGGTAACGCTGCTGCCACTGAATCCAAAGTAGCAGAAAAATATGCTACTGGACGTCGTGCCATTCCATGTCTTTGAGTCAAAACGGAAAGTGCACACCCATCTCTCTCACAGCAGTACAATGCAAAATCCTTTGTATAATCTGGCATTCCTAGTGCAGGTGCTCGACAAAGACTGTCTCGTATTATTATTTAATTGTTTTTAATGAGATGAGGGCTTTCGTAAGTTTAATATTGTTTTAATTTTTTGAACTGGAGTTTATGTAAAATGTATATGAACTTTTTAAAGTATGAATTGTTTGAATATATTTTGTAATCTTGTGCTTTTATGATTGTTTGTCTAATCAATCGAATAAAGCCTTCTTTGACATGACTTGACTGTCTCGTAACTCAATAAATGCTTTCATGCTTTCATCGTCCAACTCAATCGGATCAGTCACATCTTTGTGTGTCAACCTCTGCAAAGATTTTGCAATCAGTGAAAAACCACTGATCCACTGTCTGCAGTATCCAACCATTCCCAAAAACATTCGAACTTTCTTCCGAGTCTTAGGAGGGCTCCTGCATCGGGATCTGAAACCGCAAAACCTACTCATTAATGCTGAGGGAGCTATCAAGCTTGCTGACTTCGGCCTGGCAAGAGCTTTCGGGGTTCCGGTGCGGACCTATACGCATGAGGTAGTTACTCTGTGGTACAGAGCCCCAGAAATTTTGCTGGGTTGCAAATATTCGCTCTGGTGTCACTTTTCTGATTCCCTTCTCTATTTTGTGTCTCAAATATTGGACCTCCTGTTTACAAAATTGTAATTTTGCTGGTGACACTTTGTGTCCACCTTCTGCCAAATGGTTCAGTAAGGCAATTGTATCAGTCACACATGCCTCTCGTGTTCTTGATGCCACCAGTAGGTCATCAATGTACTGAACCAAAACTGATTTTCCTGGCATTATCAAAGTTTCCAAACACTTTTTCAAAATTTGATTAAAAATCGAAGGACTCTCTGTGTACCCTTGAGGAACTCGGCACCATGCCAAAACACGGTCTCTGAACCGGAAAGCAAACAAATACTGGCTATCCGGATATAAAGGATTCGAGAAAAATGCTTGACACAGATCAATTACTGTGTACCATTCTGCGTCACAGGGGATTTGATAAAGAATCACTGCTGGATTTGGCACTATTGGACAACAGGGTACCACTATTTTATTTATTTTACATAAATCTTGCACTATTCTATACTTTCCACTTGGCTTTTTAATTCCCATAATAGGCGAATTACATGGACTGCTTAGTATTTCTCTTAAAATACCCTGCTCAATCATTTGGTCTATCACAGGAATAACTCCTGCTATTATCTCAGGACTCATTTCGTACTGAGGTGTGTTTGGGAAAGTTGCACTTGGTTTCACCATGACCTGAATAGGAACCACACCTTTCATCAGACCAATTTCTTTTCCTGTAAAATCCCATACATCAGATCTTACTGTATTTTCAACTCTGCAGGCAAATCTTCTTCAGTGAGAAGTGAAAATAACTCATCCACTTCAGTCCCTTGCTTCGCTAACATCATTTTAAACGCAACATCCTCATCTGGTGTTTGGAAAGCAACACCATCCGGTGTACAATAGGTGTACAATAGATGGTGCAGTTCATCTTGCAAAGCAAATCTCTTCCTAAAAGATTCACCGTGCTCGTATCACATACCACGAACCGATGCATGTCTCTGAATCATCCGATATGAATTTCTATTGGCCTTGTTATTGGCATTTTGATATGGTTATTTGAGACTCCTACAACTTGGATAGTTTCTCCCGAGAGGGGTAGGTTTGGAATTTCTGCTGCTCTAACAGTAGAACGGGTAGCACCAGTGTCCACGAGGAATGTAATATCATTACCTTCCACTTTTCCATCAACAAATGGACCTGACTGATCTACCTCTAGAGATGCGCCAAGCACGCACTCTTCCTCCCCCCTCAGGCACCGTCATTGAGATGAGTCTGAACCACTCTCATTGCACTGCAACAAGTATTGCGAAACCATTTGCACATTTTGATTCTTACCAACTTGTTCACCTGCGTGAAATCCAGTGTTCGCACTGTACCTCTGCACTTGAGCATTCACATTATTTGGCATAGGAGCTTGTGGTACCTGTATCTGTGGTGTGACTACCTGCTGCTGTTGTTGCTGTTGTTGATTCACAACCACCTCATTCTGCATCTGTGAATTAAAATTTTGATTTATCCCATTATTCTTCAGAACAGATCTACACTCGTTCTTCCAATGTCCAAACTTTCCGCACGCATGACAATGAAATTTCCTTTTCAATTCATCTTTATTCATTTTACCTCTACCTCTACCACCACTCGATACTTGACCATTCTGATTCTGACCTTTCATTTGATAATCTGGTTGGGAACCACTGTTTCCGTCTTGCTGTTCTGCTACTTTCACTTGTGCCCACATCATTTTCTCTTTTAGCTTCTTGTGTCTTGACTCAATATCATCACTGCATTATTTTGCATACCTCAGTATCTCATCGACCGTTTTACTCTGCCAACAAATCAAATGTTGCTGAATCATATTGCTAATTTCTGGTTTAAGTCCGAACACAAAACAATACACAAAATGTCTCATATCTTTATCTCCAATATTCTCAAACCCACTGTACTGTTTGAACACCTGTAAAAATCTTTCATAGTAAGCATGTACCGACTCTTTTGGTTCTTGGGTTGTTCTGTCAATTTTAACCCAATCTGTTTCTTTTGGAGAAATTTTCCCTTTCAGGTAAGTGATTACCTGATTATATTTCTTCATCACCTCATCTGAAGGTGCACCTGTTTTCACATCTCTAGAATATTCTTCTTTAGGCCAATCAACAGCAATCTTACACTCAGTCCATAAATCGGCTGGGACCACAATTTCAAACAATCCATCTAAATCTTTTAACAAAACCTTTGAAACCTTTACAAACCTCTCTACTTGTTTGTAACACTCGACCGCTTTTTCCCTCAATCTAGGAAAGTCATTAGTAAAGAATAATATATCCTGTCTTGTCCAAGGAACGTGAACATATCCACCACCTGGAACTTCTCTCATCGGACGCACCATTTCAACTTGTCCTGACTCTCTTAATGGAAATAAAGACGCATTTTTGTTGGCATTCATTTCTTCTTTCTTTTTCGCCCATCTACCTTTTCACCGTTCTACATCTCCCCACTTCTTCAAGATATTCATCAATTCTTTTATTTGCAACCTTTTGCCAGACGCATTCAAACTCTCCAAATCCTTTTCAGTAAAATCCAGTCTATACGTTTTCTGTAACACCTTGGACTTCTCTATGTCTACTCCATATTCATTAGCAGCCTCTGTCATTTTCTCATGAAGATTTCTTGTTTTCCATGTAATATTTTTGCACAAGAATAATAACTCTTCGTCTCGGTAAGTACTCAATCTGTCTGGACTTATTGTACCAATAATCATTTTCTTCCAAATCCACTCTCAATTTACTCACATCTATACTCTGTGGTTGAGGTTTTTGCTTTTCCATTCCCCTTATCCAATCATCTAACTCATCTGGTGATGGTCCCATCGAACTTCCTGACACTGGAGTGACATTCTGCACTATTCTATTCGGATCCATTTGCGCACTTCTCTTAGGGGTTTCATTTATCATCTCACAAACTGGTAGATCAATTAATGAAGTACTTGTTTCAGCTTGTCCAGCCTGATCAACTATCGTTAACACCTTATTCCTGTCCCTATTCTTTGGGACTGTCAACGCATGTACTCTCGATATATTCTGTTTTTCTCCATACAATGGAACTACAGGACCAATCGTTACTGGCACTGTTAATGCTTCCGCATTCAGATTCAATTGATTAATTTTCTGAGTTAACTCCTCTCCCGCCTTATTCAACATGTCCATTTCACTCTCTTGAATTATTCTAGTAACTACCGGGACTTGTGGAACCTGCGGAATTAGTGGGGTTCCATTAACGGTCCATTTGGGACTGTTTCACTTGAATTTTCCTGATAAGGTGGAGGTCTTTTAGTCAAAATGTCATCTAACAACTCATCATCAGAATCACTTGGGTCAAAGTTCAATCCCGATGTCTCTACATTTTTCTTTTTCTCTTTACATTTGCCTCCAGTCAATTCCTCAGCCACTAAAACTGGGTATAAACCATCTACTTTTACAGCTCTCCTCCATCTTTTCATTTGATCATCCCATCTTGCCTCAGCAAACCTCGATATCATATTCCTATATCTATTTCCATTCCTGAATTTCTCTCGTTTATATGCCTCATGTTCCCATTCCTCAAGCGCTTCATACTGAGTAGGTCTAGGATTTGGTTCTAATGAGTTCATTCGTTCTCTCAAATTCTCCAAAACCCTTACATTAAATTTACCATGTTTCGGGAAAGCTAAGACACCATCATCTTTCGTGTATCTTTCCCAATTCTCTAACCAAGTACACGTATGATACCCACGTTCCAACATCATGAATGAAGCAGCTGTTCTTGGAGGTGGAATAGGAATTCCCTCTCTAGTAACTATTGGTTTGTTCTTTTTAAAGAAACCCTTTCTTCTATTAATCATCTTCATTTTTCCCGACTCTTCACGCTAAAATATAATTCAGTAAGCAAACAAATAATGTCTTCGTACTTCAGCTTATTCTATTGGCTAGCACTCGTCCAATACTAGCGTGACTCACACCAACAGGCCAATCTGAGCACACTACGTAGTCAACTCTTCAACCAATACCAACGCAACTTACAGCAATCAGTCAATTACAGCTCTCTGAGCGCTTGCTGTCTGACCAATGCCAGCGCGACCTTTTGTGACGTCAGTATTACTCCAACTACTGACCCTCCCTTTACAAAATAATACGGCAATGTTTTTCTATTCTTTTCTCAACTAAACTTGTTAGAAAACAAACATTTAAACAATGCTACCTTGTCTGTTCCACTAAATAAAGAGATAGTCCTCACTTCAAAAAGAAAGATTCTCTCACTTCAAGTAAAATAACAACCAGCGCTATTCTACACCCAAACAAGCTACAGGAGAACTTGGTATTCCTCTAGGGATACTAGCCAAAGTTTCGGAAGAGGACTTTCACATGGAAAGAGGTCTTGGTACTCCTTTGGGGATGTAAGGCCAGAGTTTCGGAAGTGGACCCTTCACTATTTCAAGCAAAATCTACTCTCAAACGAATAATCCCTAAATATAATACCAACAGCCTCTCGCCGTTCAATATTATGACAACAGGCAAAGTACTTCTGCTGTGTGATACCTTATCCACACTATTCTTCTGCCTCTTCAGGCTAAAATATTATCCCCGGATCTCAGGTAACTCTGTACCCGCACTTCTAGACAACATAGAACAAAACACTAACTTTTCATGTTAAGTGACAAATAATCAATAATCGATAATTATTACCAAACTAATCAATAATAAACCGTCCTCTAACTGATCCAGCACCAATCAGGGATCGATAATCAATATTAACGCAATCACTGGCCCATACTCATACACCCAACAAACCAATCTCTGTTGCGCTGTTCAAGTTTGATGTAAAATCAGTTATTCATATATACAGGATCATATTCAACACTCTAAATACATAACTGAACCTGTATATCAACTCTCTTTCCTCTGGTCGATGGACCTAAAGTTGAGAAGTTGATGGTAACAATTAGCACTAACTATCAATCTATATTACTAAATAAACCACAAACTCAGTGTAAGATTAACAGTGTTTATCGCAAAATAATGTGAAGGTAAAATACTCATCTTGTACAGGTCTACAAAGCAAACATAGATTCAATCACAGAGAGAGAACATTAATCAGAGCAAACAGTGTCAAACTCATATCAACTGAACAATTATGCAAATGAGGGAGTGGATAGATGAAGAGACAAAAGATTCAGAAACAAATATACATTTGCAAATGATTATGCAAAGTACGGATCATTTATCTATACTAACCCAAATATTTCAGTGGAAAATCTACCCCCTGGACATGGGAATAGATGGGGGTTCCCCGAGAAGGTTCAGGGAACAAAGAGTAGGACAGGAACAGGAAATAAACATGCCTCAATCTGGATACAGCAAACCGACGGACAGCGGCGATCTCCATCTCTCTAGCTTCTCCAAAGACGCGCCCCTGACCACCCCCCAGGCACCCCAGTTATACCCTAAAACCTACATGTCCAACCCATCTTTGTAGCAGCATTTCAGAAACTCAGGCACTCATTGGTCAGTTTAGGGGGTGTTCCATCATACCACCATAGTCACGTCCATGTTTTCACAGCATTCTTTGTTTTACAGTTTTCTCATTACATCAACCACATCTCATGAATACACATTTCCCCCAAAAAATAACATGTTGCAAGTCTCATTGTTCGCCTCGACAGTTTCTGCGGAATGAGTTTGTACATTTGCACTTGATCCCACGGCCATCCTTCCGTTACTTGGCAGTCATACAATAATCCTTGAAGGTTATCAGCCGTTGCCTTCTCCATTCTCTCTCAGAGCTCGATTTTCAGCATATTTATTCATTTTTATTTCTCGTTAACCCTCGATTGACATGCAAAGATGTAGGCCCATGCAAACATTATTATTTTTATGAAATAAAATTCTCACTGTTCACCACCCACCATTTCACTATCTCCCGTGGTAATTCTAGCAAGAGCATTAATGTGCAAAAAGCGGCATTATTATTATTATTTTATTTTTCCTTTTAAGCAGAATGCAAATGCGGCCTAGGTTTCATGCATTAGTCCATGCATTAGTGCACGCATGCGCAAAAGCGTTTCCCCGTGGTTTTTGTGTTTTTACAGGTTATTTTCACAGCACACTGTTAGTAAATGTTACTGAGGACTTAATCCGAGCAGGTTTATTTTCTCCAAACTCTGCTCTATCACCACTGATTAAAGTTATAAGCCCGATCTATTTATTATGGGCAGTTAAGACAAAGGCAGTAGACCTTACTTATAGTGAACATCATATCTTATAGTAAATAGGCCATAATGGATGATTAGTTATTCTACTGTGTTAAGGCCCGGGGAGAGGTAGTTTCTTACAGAGGATCTTGAAGATTACCAAAGTAGGTAAGGCTTTTGTTGTTGATCACCCCCTGTGACAAGGCCTCGGGGTAGAACATTTGCATTTTGAGAATCATTGTTATGCTGTTTTTGGAAGGTTGACAATTGTTTTCCAACTGTAATACTGTAGGTATTTGTTCTTTTATGGCTGTACATGGAAAGGTTCAGTGTGAGAAAGCTTATGTGGAATACAGTAGGCCTGAATTGGTTATAGTGATAAGCCAGTGATAAAGGCTGTAGGCCTGATTGGTTCATTTGAAAATGTTATGCTCAAATATGCCAAATACAGTAGGTTTGATTTAGTTATTGTGAAAAGCGCATGTTAAGGCTAATAGACTGTTAGGTGCAGATTGTTACTCCACTGTGTTAAAAACTGTAGACGGGTCCTGTGTTACATGGATTTTCATAGATTACTATAAAAGGCAAGGGGTCTGGTGCTGATTAATTGACAAAACCCTGGGCGCAGAAGCTTTGCAGTACAAGAATCCTTGTTAAGCACTCTTAGGAGGTGTTATATACTGTTTTCCAGTTTTGTAAATATTTCTAAATTTATGACTGTATAGTTGTTGGTTACCCTCTAGGACACGTAGGGCCAGATGTACGACGGTTTTTAGCGTGCGCAAACGGGTCTTAGACCGGTTTGCGCACGCTAAAAACCTTGGGCCCATGTACAAAACCTATTTTGCGACTCGCTAATCAATTAGTGACTCGGAAAATAGGTTTGGCGACTCGCTATTAGGAAGGGGCGTTCCCTTCCTAATAGCGACTCATAAGGCATGTATGAATGTTTTGCAACCGCAATTGCGGTCGCAAAACACTCGCAAATTACCACCTACTTCAAGTAGGTGGTAATGCAATCGCAAATGGGAAGGGGTCCTCAAATGCATGCAAAAATATTTTTTAAGGGCAGGCAGTGGTCCCAGGGACCACTGCCTGCCCTTAAAAAATTAAACGAAAACGTTTCATTTTAATTTTTTTAAATGCATCCCGTTTTCCTGCATTTAAAAAAATAAAAATGAAACTTTTTAAGGAAAATGGGCTGCATTAAAAAAAAATAAACTGCTTTATTTAAAAGCAGTCCCAGACATGGTGATCTGCTGAGCCCAGCAGGCCACCATCCCTGGGAGGGCCAGCCATTCCCAATGTTAATATTAATGAGCCTCGCATTTTGCGACCCCATTGGGAATCGCAATCAGTGTCTCTGACACTGTAGTACATAGTAAATTGCGACTCGCAATTTGCGACTCGCAATCGAGCGCAAATTGCGACTCGCAATTTACCATGGTCCTACATCTGGCCCCTTATACTTAATGTAGTACCCTGAGTTTTTCATGGTGGCAATCCAATGATAAAGGCTGTGGCCCTGATTGGTTCATTTGTAAAAGTTATGTCTACGCTAAAGGATAGATCAGTTTATTATGTAAAATTGGGACGAAAGCAATAGGACTGACTTAGTCATTGTGATTTTTTTCTAAATGCTTTTTATTGTGTTTTTTTACAACCACGCCAGCAATGAACTCACCACCGTATCATATACATTTCACATACAGTTCACAGGAGTCCAGTTGTGGAGATGCTGCAGGTTCTGCCCGGTTGCTCTGCCTGGCATAAAGCCTGTCTGGCCCTTTAGTACCAGGGTTGTGATTAACCTTCCTGGGCGCATTGCCAACATTTTTGCAAGGATCTTAACCTCTGTGTTGAGAAAGGAGATTGTTCTGTAGGAGGCACACTGACCAGGGAGTTTCCCCTGTTTGGGTATTACCTCAATAGTTTCCCTACAGATATCTGGCAGGAGCTCTCCTGTCTGTCTCACCTTTTAGTAGTCCTGACACCTGCCTCCCTCTGCTTAATGAAATGAATGAGCACAGCTCATCAGACAACTTAGGAGGCCTCGGAAAGACTGGTTTCCTTCCCATAACAAAGCATACAGAAGAGACCCTATGAAGTGTAGCTACCAAAAGTGCACAAGCGCCTCAGTTAGGGGATTTCAAGAACCACCAAGAGACACACTCCAGGGAAAACCCTGAACACCTGAGCAAAGGGTTTATGAGGTCACCCAAAAGTACTGAAGTATCAAGTCGAAAGTAACCACAGAAGCTCAAGTATCTGGGGTCCACCTGGAATCAGTGAAGGTGCAACCTAACGAAAACCCCAGAAACTTCAGAAATAGCGTTTGTGGTGCCTGGCCAGAAGCATCTGTGGTGTGACCTCAAGGAACCACTCCTTACTTCTCCTAGGCAGAATATAATTGCACCCTATTCACCCTTCTAAGTTGGCCCCACTGACCTGGAGACAGAGGAAAAGGAGCTCATCAGTAAATTGCTGAAGCGTCCCTTGTTGTCTCCCTAACCTGTAGTAGGATCCAGTTAATGTAGTTGAGCCCCATCGTGATCACTCTTCTGAAGCACTCCCTATTTCACAGGGAGATACCATTATGGCCTTTTCTAAGGAAACAATGTGGAGCCCCTGCCCTTCTTTCTCACAATATTTTTCTCTGATTTGGTCACCCACTCAGACCATGATTCTCCGAAACTGTGTAATCACCTTATTTCCACTCCATTGCATCACTCTTTTGGAAAAGTAAGAAGACCCTGTGTTGCACCCCAGAACTAAAGCCTGCTCTTTATAGTCTTCTATCCAATACATTTGGAAAATTATGATGTGAAAAGCACTTTTGTACAGAGTTTACCTACAATTGTCAAGCCTATGGCCCAGCACAAATCAGCAATGCCAATAATCCGAACAAATAACACAGAGTCTCTACAGGACAATTGCAGGGGCTAGCAGGAAGCACTAGGCAATGGTCTTCAGGTGTTTGATATACCTTGAGAGGTTACATGCTGAGAATGTGTGTTCTTTTGCTATTGCCACCACTACTACCACTATTATTTTTACTACCACCACAATGTTCTTGTATGTTTGAGTGTTTATGAGTGTGGAAGTGGAACCTCAAACCCCAATTTCTGTGACAGCCCAAAATTCAAAATAAACCCAAAATTTACCTCAGATGATGCTGCTTCTCTGGAATTTATCTTGTGATAAAAGGCACCCTCCTCATCAACACTGTAATCGGACGGTCAACTGAAATGCAACATTTCTAAACAATGGGCTATACACCAATAGGAGAGTGCTAACCCAGCAGCGGAACTACGGTGGATAAAACCTTGGGCACTTTGCAACATTAGTGAATTCATCCACAATACATGCACATTAGGTAAATGACAACAGTGACATCATTCTGTCTTCATTCTGTGGAGCTGTGGGGAGAGAAGATTCACAGGGGGATGAGTGGCCTGCATATAATGGGCAATGTGCATCTTTATTAATGTTAGGTATTGATCTTTTTAACAGTGTATGCTTGTTTTACTTGTTTTGCAAAACAAAAGTGGCAAAAAAAAATAATTGTTAAAAGATGACCTGTGACTCATACACAGTTCTCTGATACACATTGTATGCTTAGTTGTGTATAATAAAAAACTCATATGTCATTTTGCGTATATCTGCAAATAATTGTGAAATCATCCAACTGGTTGAATTTTTCTAACAAAACAGAAGCCAACGTGATGGGCATGCTCTTAATGTATCAAAAAAAGGGGAGGGGGAGAGAGAGGATACACTGGATGTGTCCTCCAAAAAGATTCTAAACCAACATAACAAGAACCCAGCAGTGCCTAGGAAAAACTAACCCTCCACTGGAGAAGAAAACAAAGATTTTTTGTAAAACCCTCACTCACCAGGGTTACCCTTTGGTGGCATGCTTCATCATCGAGTCCATCCCATTCCGCTGCAGAACAGGGCATGCTACGGTCTACGAATTACGTGGGAGAACTTTTGATGACTATATAGTGACAAAGGAGATGGTGTATGCAAACGGAGTGGGGGGTTGATCTTAAAAATACCTGCCTGGTGGGTTAATTCAATTTATTCTGACCCCTAGTCGGTATGGTTAAAAACAGGGTTTTTTTTTTAGGAAAGAAGGGTGTTATGTACCCGGTACCTAAAGGGTCAACACGTTTCAAGCCGTACCCCAATTGGCTTTCATCAGGACCTAGGGAAAACAGTAGTTTTTAGTGATTGTAGCTCCCTGGTGCCACTCATGCTCTTAACCAACTGGATATACATTAACTACATGCAACTAAGAGGTGTATATATTTAGACCACCTGGCTGAAGAGCGTTGTCTTTGTTTATTTATTCTAATTACTTTAGAAGATGAGATTGTTCCTGATAACTTTAGGATGATTTGAAAGAGCGTTGTCTTTGTTTATTTTTTTCACTTGGCTAATGACCCATGGTTCCTCCGGTGGAGAGTGTAGCCTGTTGTCACACTCGCTTCAAGGCTGCAACTCTGCCAGTACACCTACTGGGTGTTGCCCGCCGGGGACCACATATTCGAATCCGGTCTCCGGCTGGCAACACCCTAAAGGGTGAACTGGCAGAGTTGCAGCCTTGAAGCAAGTGTGACAACCGGCTACACTCTCCCCCAGGGGAACCATGGGGCATTAGCTAAGTGATATAAATAAACAAAGACAACGCTCTTTCAAATCATCCTAAAGTCATCAGGAACAATCTCATCTTCTAAAGTAATTAGATACTCAGTTTCAAGTCATCCTTAACCGCTTAACCGCGGCGGCAATTCCGCCGCAGTGTGGCGGTTTAATTGAGTGGGCGGGGCCGCGTCGGCCAACGGACGTGCGCAGCACTACGGAGGTAGTGCTCGCGACGGCCGTTGGCCGACGGGCGCATCGAAGGGGTTAAATCATCAGGAATAATGACACCTTCTGAAGTCATCAGATACTCATTTTTGAGTCATCCTTAAATCATGAGGCTGAGCTTTTAAACTTTGCTGATGACTTCAAGAGCTTGATGATGTCTGATGATGTGAAAATGACTTCTAATGTAGTTGGATGATCATCTAATGACTCTAGGATGGCTTCTAAAGTAATCCTGTTTGACCTGTGTGTTCCCTGCGATGCAAGACTTCTTCAATCCTCTTCGAATATCTGCTAACAACCCACGGTACACTGACTGGCAGACTTTCTTTTTTTCTCTTTCATCAGAGTGGTTCAGTGCTACAGCAATGAAGGAAAGCAGCATTCGTGTGTTCAAGGAGGTTAATTGTGATCTGTGCAAATTTTTAAGTACACCAGGTGTTTCTTAATGCAATTTATGTGACTTTAAGTGACATATTTGTGGGCCTGTAGCAAGCACAAAATCCATGCAGGCTCCCATACCTTGCAAAATACCTATACAATGTTTATTTACAAGATCAAAATGTGGCTATTTGCAAACTCATGGCCCCTTATTAGCTATCTGATTCGCTAATGGGGCCACTTTTATTTTGGTGCCTGCAGTGCTTAATTTGAACTAGTGGTTGCCGGTAGGGGCCACTGGCACTCATTTTTGTTGACCGGCACTTATTTTTCCTCCTCAGACATTTCCCGAAAACAAGAGAGGGAAAAAACACATGGAGAAAGAAGGAGGAAAAGGTCACTAAGGGAAAAAGCAGGAAACTGCAGGAGTGAGATAAAGGGGTGAGGAGTGTCTGGCAGTGGATTTAAAAGGAACAAGGTGGACTCAAGACTAGGCCTGGGCAAAATTTCAATTACGTTGGAGTAATCATAGTAGTTTCAGTAATTACGCATTACTCTTGTGATGTGAAATTACCAAAGGTACATGATTACGCCAACTTGAGTAATTAAGAGTAATTTTGGGCAAAAATCCTACTGCAGGAGCACAGAACAACGAACTAAGAAAGAGCAAGAGGCTGCTGGATTCTGTTGTTAATGTCCTGTAGCGTTTAGTGCTATTTTCTTAGTGCAAAATGAATCCTCTGGCCCATTTTGAATGCAAGGGTGCATTTTGAAAAGAAACTAGCTCTTAATGCTGGATTCTGCTTCTCACATAATTATGATTCATTTTGATGTAATTGCAAGTAAATACACTAGATAGAATTACGCCAGTAACGCCTACCCTTACTCAAGACTACACAGCCTTGATAGTCGGCCCGCTGACATTTAATAGAGCCGACTGTAGACTTTTAATAGACTGTCTGTTTGTGTTCTTCGCGGTTACTGCTTGACTTGAATTCCTAGTTCAATGCTGAGACTATTTTCTGTGATATTTGTAGTGTCTTGTGATTTAGAGATGACGGGACCCATTTGGTTCCTGATGGACTCTGTAGAACAGTGATGTAAATGCGTGGGTCATGGATTTCATGATGTAGAATGTTCAGTTCACAGTTACACGCCGATGAATAAAGACGTGTAGTATCAAGCTCTGTGTGTGGCGTGATCATTTACAAGTACCCAGGCTGGGGTAGGACGCTACAACTGGTGACAAGATAGGGGATGACGTAAAGCCCATGATCTGAAGAACCGAAAATGTAGTGTTGAAAAAGGATAGTTGACGACCTGTGAGCATCGGTGTTGATATGCGCCAAGCAAACAAGGTGATTGAAAGAGAACGATATCCAGGTCTGCACATTGCCAACATGATTACGCAGCTGACTGGAGCTAAAGTCTTTTCCTGCCTTGATTTGCACAAAGGATATCACCAGCTCGAACTGGTAGAGAATTGCAGGCACAGTACTACCTTTTTGACTCATGTTGGTTTGCTTCAATATAAAAGGCTAAGTTTCGGAGTATCATCAGCTGCCAAATGTTTTCAGGATGTCATTTGTCACATAATACAGCCAGTCACAAATGGTTTCAATTACAATGATGAGATACTAGGTTTTGGGGCCACACGATAGGAACATGATACTTGCTGATGCAGGTGTCACTTTAAATGCAGCACAATATAAGTTTCATCAAACCAAACTCAAGTTCTTTGGCCATGTCTTTTCTGATGGGGAATGACTCAAGACCTGAACAACGTACAAGCTTTGTCATCAACTTCTCTCCCACATAATGTAACTATGCTGAGATCCTTCCTTGGTATGGGCAGTTACTGTTCAAGATATGTACATGACTTTGCCACAGTAGGTGCCCCATTGAGAGACTTAACCAAATGAAATGCCCCATTTAAATGGTCAAGTGAATGTGAACAAAGTTTCAAGAAAAACAAGTGTGCAATTGAGCACGCAACTGAAATGGCATACTTTGATCCGAAATTGCAGACGGAGGTAGTGGTTGATGCGAGTCCAGTGGTATTGGGTGCCATCCTTGCCCAGCACCCTGGACATCCCAATACCCCGAGACACATTGTGGCTTATGCTAGCTGAAGTTTGTCAACGAAAGAACGTGCTTATTCACAACCCAAAAAAAAGTCTACCTGTAGTGTTTGCTTGTGAACATTTTCATGTGTTCCTGTATGGAAAACATTTCACAGTTGTCCCTGACCACTAAGCATTGCTCACCATTTTTGGAAATCCTAAAGCCAAGAGGGCCCCTCGCATTGATTGGTGGGGGTTGCGATTGTAAGAGCATGATTACATGATTGTGCATCCTCCAGAAAAAGATCAAAACCCTGCTGACAAATTCTCACGTGTGCCAATACAGTGTCATGGCACTACTTCTAAAGCGGCTGATGCCTGTGTTAATTTCATTGTAAAGTCCAGTACCCCTTCTGTCATTTTAGTAGAACAAATCATTGCTGCCACAAGTACTGACAGGGATTTGCTAATACTAAAAGACATTATTACACACCAATAATGGCGAACACATACTCAACTTCTTCATGATAACCTTGAATACCAGAAATTCAAAAATGTGCAAGAGGAACTTTCAGTTACTCCAGAAGGCATCATCTCACGACGGTCGAGAATTGTCATACCCGAGAGTCTGAGAAAACAAGTTATTGAACTGGCCCATGAGGGACACCGTGGGGTTGTTGCTATGAAACAAGCTATACAGGACCAAGTGTGGTTCCCCCATCCTGATGAAAAAGTTGAAAAGGAGTTAAAGCCCTGTCATTTCTGCAACTGTTTGTCATCTAAGACAACCCCACATCCATTAAACATGTCTGATCTCCCAAAGCATGCATGGGAGAAGATTGCAATTGATTTCTTTGGACCCCTTGACAATGGACCTCATCTACTAGTAGTTGTTAACGAATATTCTCGTTTTCCTCTGGTGGAAGATCTGTCATCAACAACTCATGACAGCCTCATTGAGAGCCTGGAAAGTATTTTTGCAACTTGGGGTGTTCCTTCGATTTTGAAATCTGACAATGGCCCGTCTTTCAATAGTCTGGAATTTAAAGACTTTCTCACTCATTTAAATATCAAAGCCTCAGAAAAGCACACCTCTCTGGCCACAGGCGAATGATGTGGTCTAGAGATTCATGAGTACCTTCAAGAAGACCATGCAGCACGCTGCACTGATAGTTCAAGTTTACTAGTTCAAGTTTTAATAGTTCACGTTTTTATTTTTTATGATATGGAACTCCTACAGAGGTCCTCATAATTATACACTACAGATAAGAAAAAAAAAAAATTTCCTTTATACAAAACTACCTCCTTAAAACATATTACCATACATGCTATACCAAATGCAAAAGAAAATTAAACAATCTTCTAAAACAGCAAAGTGCAATATATAAAGTGCAAATAGAAACAGAACATTCCTAAGAAATATTGCAACGCCCGTACACCTAGATGAGGAGAAATAAAAACATTGCAATGTAAAAAATAACATTAAGAATTCCTAATATATAACCAGAAAGGTTTTAAAAAATAGATAGATCCTGTTACAAACCATTTAATTTGGGGGAGTGAATATTAAATTTAAGGAATAAAGGTCGTAAAAAATAGCACCTAGCCTTCTGCAACTCTGGACACACAAATAGCACATGATTAATATCTTGCACTTGTATACGACACATCTCACAAATTCTCTCCTTTTTCAGTATTTTGTTCCAAATACCAGTAATTTCTCTTAAGGGCAGCAAAAGCAGCCTCAACAAGAGCATCAGCCTTCTGATCCCATGAGGTAGATTCCAAGTTAAGTAGGACTGTGGTTTGTTCCCCAAAGCACTCCCACAGGACTTGTGCTATCTTTGGCCAAGCTAATGGAGGACACAGTCCTCTTTATAAACAGCTTCAACGCGGACTTAACATCGGGGAATCGGTATTCAAGCTAAGCACGAATGCATCATTTGCTCGTTCAAAGGACCTAAAGAATGTCGATTGATCTTTCAGCCGAAAAATAATTTCAACTCTCAGGGCACCCCTAAGTGTTCCCTCATGCCCCCAAAGGAGGGAATCGCCCCACCTCAAAACCGCTGCCAAGGAGGAGATATATGAGGTGACTAAACCAAATTCAAGGCGCAAGGCATGGGGGCAGCCAAAGAGTTTAAGTTGCATATTTGACACAAGATTCAACCTTCGGCCTTATCAAAGGAAAGCCAATAGCTCATTTCCAGCACCTCAGCGGCATAGGACAAGAAGGGAGGAAGTCTGACCCTAAATGCTGACAGAACATGCCCAAAATGGCATCTACCACAGATTCTGTAGAATCTGTGCAGTGCACTAGCCTGAGAAAAAGCCCTGCTTGCACAGAGCTTAATATGTTCTATATCCTGCCCAGTTTTTGAAAAGTCCTTTCCAAGATATAGATAGGAATCAACAAGTTCAAGTTTTTCAGAACCCAACAGCCACTGGAAACAACTCTTTATTCTGAGCCCTTTCTTGCGAAAGATCAGGATCTTGCTTTTGGCGATTTTAATTTTCAAAAAGTGGGCTTCTGCATATTTGGTCAGGGCTTCCAAATGGCGTTGCAAGCCAATCGGCGTTAAATCAAAGATAGACACACTGTCAGCATATAATAAAGAGCTGACAGACATTGTACCAATCCTGGGGGGGTCCCCCCTCACAGAATTTAGGGCACCAGGGAGATCGGATATATATAAAGAAAACAAGAGAGGGGCCAGCAGGCAACCCTGCTTAAGCCCATAATGTGTTCTAATCCTACAGGATAATCCCTGTGATCCTCCCATCAAAACCTGGCACCAAGTATCCGAATGTAACTCCATATTGAGACCCAAGAGATGATGTGGGACACCCAATAAAAGAAGCTTCCTCCACAGCGTTTGACGGTCCACTCTATCAAACGCTGTGGAGAAATTGATAAATGCCGTATAAACTGGCATACCCTGCAGGAAGACATATTTATCTACAATAGTCTGGAGGACCGCAATATTATCTAATGTACTATACTTCTTTCTGAAACCGGCTTGTTCTGGGGGTATAATATTCTGATCATGAGCCCATTGTTGTAAATGGCAGAGGATGCTCTTAGCAAATAATTTGCCTGAGGCGTCCAGCAAAGTAATCTGTCTGAATCTAGATGGGGAGGTTTTAGGGCCCTTCTTGTACATAGGGACTACAACAATCCCCTTCCAAGATTTGGGAATTTTCCCAGTTCAAAAACAATAATTAAACAGCGGGACAACAAAGGCTTCCCAGGCAATAGCCTCCTTTTTGATTATCGAAATGGGAATTCCGTCAAGGCCCTGACCATCTGATGTTCTAGCATTCTTTATAAACCCCACTATATACAACATATAACATATAGCAAGAAAGAGGCCTCATCCACCCCAAGCGTCACAGGAGCAACTGATCTATTGTTCAAATACAATAGGGAAATATAATCCACCCAGTCCTTTTCAGAAATCGGAATAGGCAGTGGCTTCTACCTTGAATCGCAGTATTCCGCAATCAGACACCAGTACTTCCTGGAATCGTTAGCCCTTGCAGCTTCTCTCAAATCGATCCACTTTGAATCGTAATCCCTTCTCCTTCCACCGAGTTTACGGCGACTTCTTACTCGTATAAGACAAATAATTTCCTGCTGGCGAGCCATGGAGAACTGCAAATGCTGTTTTCGTATTAATCGATGTATTTCTTGATTTACTATTTTTGAAGGGGATGTGCCTCGTTTAAGCAATTGAGGGCCAACAAAATTGGAACTTAAATTACGCATCTCTTCCATTTGGGCCTCGAAAAACTGAATAAGATTGTAGGGAACACATCCCAACTGATCTGCATAAACCCCCTTAATTTTCAAACTGACCGCGGCCATATTTTTTGATGTCCAAAAGGAGCGACCATTTGATTTATTAAAAGTGGCTGTACCCAGACAAGAATTCCCCTGGTCCAATGCCTGTAAATTAAAAGCCACTGTCATGCCCACTATACTATGGTCACTCATTGCCAATGGGAGAGCAAAAACATTTTCACAAACCCCAAACATTTGATAAGAAATAACCACATAGTCTAAAAGTCTCTTGGTAGGGGGTATGACATGTAAAAAGAGCAGCTTCACCTGCGGGTGCTCTCCCATTTAATATGATCAGATCCAGTCTTCTAAGAATCTCGAGGAAGGAGAACCCTCATTTATCCGTTCTTATTTTGTCCAGGAATAAAATCTCAGGTATAGAACAGATTTCTTCTTTAGCAGGGTTCGCGTGAATTTCAGAGGCAGAATTGGAGACTTTGGCGTTTAAGTCTCCCATGATTATTATGTGGGGACATTCTTCCCTGAGAGCTATATCATAAACAAATGAAAAGAATACACTCACCAAATGGTCAAAGTGTCTCCCAGGTGGAATATACATATTTGCCAAGAGGAAAAAAGATGAACAACCATTATCTCCCAAACATGCCAGCTTCAAGCATAGGCACAGATTCGAAGGATGACTAAAAACCATCTGGTTCCAGTTAATCGAATTCTTAAGCAGGCTAGCCACCCCCCACTAGCATGGCCCCTTTCAGAATGCTTAGCATAACTTGAAAACACAAGATAACCACTACAATCAAATGCTTTACAGGACCAAGTTTCTTGTAAACACATAATTAGAGGGCTCAACGTTTTCAAAGAATTCAGTTTGTCCTTGTTTTGACCCAGAAATGTTCCATGACAGGAGTAACCTCCCCAAGCTACCTCAAAGGATCACTCCTTTCCCCTGGGGGACGGGCATTATTCAAGGCTCCTGCCACCCAGCTCCACTGGGCCAAATCGTCTTCCATATCCGGAACCTGAGGATAAGCTGCCAAGCCTATCACCATATATATTATTCGTCCCCTTTGGCCTAAAGAAACCACAATATCTTTGGGGTTACTGGGTAAGAACTCAGAGTCGGGACCCATCGCATCGGACACCACAGATTTTGAGGCCCTTAGATCATTCAAACACTGAGTTATGGGATGCAAGGGGGGAGATTCCCCATATTCTACAACAGGTGTAACGTCAATCACTCGCTTAAGGAATTGCTCACAATTCTGCATAACCAAATTTGCAACAATCAGGGAGCAGAAGGTGACCCTAGAGTAGGGAGATGTATCAGAAGAGTAAATCTTCACATTTGAAATGTCCCTGCTGGATATCAACTTTAAGGCCTCAATCTCAGAGAAAGAGCTAAGAATGAAACCTCTATTTACCGGAGAGGACTCATTGTCAAATAACCAAGTGATGTCCAGGATGGAAGATGAAGTATTCTGCACCTCACTGGTTTTCTTTATAGCGTCCCTCGAGGGTATCCATAAGGGAACCCTATCCCTGTAGCTAGAGGCTTTTGCCCCACCATTAGGCTGGCCACTAGAGTGCGTGGCGAGAGCGTCAGGAGGACCGCCCTCCAGATTTCTCTTGAACAAAAGATTGGACCCTGTATGGACCTTGTTGGGCCCACCTTGAGTGGCACGTGCCTCTTGAGCTCACCCCTCTGGATTTCCAACCTACCAAAATCTGATCACTGACTGGGGCAAGGGGACCCTACATCCCGTTCCCATTTCCCCTCCCGGGGGGCCAACCAACTTATTGAGTAAGGGGAATTGTACTTCATGAGGGGACGGAGGCGTAAAATTTGGAGAAGACACCACTGCTCCAAAGCCCCCAGGCCCCCCTACTGGAGCTGTGTGCGGTGTGGGGGCCACCATAGGAATACCCCCTTCAGAGGGGGAGTTAAATATTCCCTCCTCCCTCATTCTTTGTGTATCACACTGCCTGTCAGGGATGCTTGGAAAGTGCAACCTTGTGACTTTTTGTTTGGGGAATCGTCTGACCTTTTTATGTTTCCTTTTCTTACTCTCGCCCTTTTGGTTTCTTATAGGGCTGTCCCCCTTTCCTTCCTTCAAACCACCTGCCCCCAACAAATTAGGGTATGGGGCGAGGGAGGTAGTAGGAGTTGACAGCTCCCCTCCCCTACAAGACTGTGATACAAATACATTGGGTTTCCCAACTTCTCCAATGCCCCTTTTTTGACCTTTTTTGAACAAAGGGCAAATTTTCAATATTGGATTTCCCAAAGGGCGACTTGTTTCTAAAACCCCAAATCAAGTATTTACACAAAACTCTTCCTTTACAAGATCGCACACAGATAATGGGGGAGACAGCAGATAGAAAGGTATACTCGTTTGAACAGAAGCATCTCTCTGCCCTCCCAGGGGGGTTCGGCAGGGGGCTGTGGTTGCAGATAATTCCATAGGAAAATGTGTTGTAGATATTGGCTTAAACGGGCCAGACTTATTTACATTATGCACTTCTAACAAAATTGCAGACATCATTTCCAGAACATGATCTGAGCTTAACACAGATTTCTCTAATAGAGACAAAATAGAATATAAACTCTTTTCAATACAAAAAAGGTATTCATGGGGGACACCATCCCCACCATTTCCAATCTTAGGCTGTGTACATGGCAGGAATACATCATGAACGGATTCCGAAGAGGAACCAATCAAATGGCTTGAGCTACAGTACAAGGGGGGCATATAAAGACGCCTGGGTGAAGAAATTAAGTTTAAAGAACTCCTTTCCTTAGATCTAATAGTTTGAGGATCGCCCTAAGTGACACAATCAGAAGGGCCTCCCAAACCCCCTAATTGAGCTTCAATATCAATATCTGGGAGTGTAAAATCTTCCCCAACCCTAGATTCCTTACATATCACCACCCTCCCAACCACGCTAGATACAAGTCCCAAAGGTTCTTCAAGACCACCAGCCTGGCTTAATCCCTTACGAATATCTCCCTGAACAGGTGTGACAGCGGGAGAACAATCTTTATAGGTCCTAATCGGGGAATTATGGAGCAGTTCCTTAAGAACAACTGGAGCATCTGTATCCAAAGGAGAAGGAGCGGCAGTAGATTGTGAGACTAGGCCTTCCTGGGCACCCTCATTTATTTGAGTACTGTCCCTGACAGAAACACAATGACCCTCTTGAGGGCCAACATAGTCTGGGGTAGAGGTCATAACTAGATGAGGAGTAGGGGCCAGTCCATCAAGGGTCACTGCTGCCACCTCAGGTGCAATCCGGGACATCTTTTGGAAGAATCCTGTAATAGCTGGATAAGATTTATAACAATGTTGCTGGAGTATTTTGGTGCTACTGTGTGATCTCCTTACTTTATGAGTTTGTCTTGGTGAAAAGGAAATCAAACGACCAAAGCGTAATTTTCTTGAGGTCATCATACGCCTGAAGTTTTTACGCGGCCCTGGTTGAAGCCCTGGACAAAGCAAAAAGGAGATCAGAACTTTTCTTATGGCAAGTCGATGGGTTTTACGAGGGCGTTAGGAGCTAATCCTTTCTGGCTTTTTCGATGCCGGTTCTGAAGCCAGCAGGAGATTACAACAGGAGGATAGAGCTGCAGCCGGGCGGAAGGTTGGGCGGATTTCCAAAATAACAGCGAATTTAACAACGATGCAACAATGATGGGCTCCAAAATTGTGGAATGCGGCAACTGAAGGAGTAGTGCAGCGTGCGCCCCCCCAGGAGGAGCAAACCGCACCAGCCTAACGCCGCCTGTTTCCTCGCCAGTTGAGAAAGAACTGCGGCCCTAGGGCCTCACCTGCACCCAGCTTAAACTGCTCCTCCTAGCTCTTAAAAGTATGCTCCACTCCTGCCCGAGGATTGTTGGGATAGGGGCGAGAGACGGGAAGGCTGGGAGCAGGGAGTCAGAGCTGGGAGACAAGATGCCTGCTGAGAGACAACTCGCCTACAACCTACTTTTGCCCGATCCACCAGGCTCCAGAGGTGTGCTTCACTAGGCTCCTGCCCCACCCCAAGATCCGTCTCTTGTCGTTCCCCCCGGGATTCAAGCTAGGGGCAGGGAACCAGGGGCCAGGAGCCGCAACATACTGGAAAACAAGGTTTGCGTAAAATCTTTCCGGTGCCTCGGTCAGTGTTCCCTTGTCCATGCTGGCGTTTTTCGCAACCACACTGTTGCAGGCGACGGGGTGGTAGTGGTAGTCCTGGTACAGCGGGAGCAAGATGAAAGAGCAGAGAGCGGAAGGGATACACAGTAGAGTGGAGCGCAGGAGCTCTGCCACTCTACAGCCTTGCCAAAGTGCTGGCGTACCTGCTCTCCTCCTCAGTGAACCACCGCTGCCGGCCCTCCGTTGCATGCCGTAGCCTGTCCTCCGCCCCTGCTGTCTCCCTACCACCTCCACCGCTGCCGGCAGATGGGAGCTTTTTGAGCCACTCTGCCTACGGGTTGTCTGCTATCGGGGCAGAGCTGGAGGGGAGGCAGGGCTAGTACTAAGGCCGGGTACAGATTCAGCACAGTTTTTGGCAGAGTGCCATGTTGAAAAGCCACCCGCTAATCGGGCTTTTCCTTCTCCTCATCCTCACCTCGGCCAGCTCCATGCCGCTCCATGCCGCAACTCCGTGCCTGCACTATGCTGAAGCTCCGCCCCATCTGCTGCCGTGCAATGATCCTCGCTCCAATTTGCTGATCACAGCCACACCATCAGTCAACCAGATTGCATTACGCTGCACTGAAAAAGCTTGAATTCAAATCATTTCTTCAGTCTACGCTTCGTGCCTACAGGTCAACTCCGTATTCTACCACAGGTGATAGCCCTGCCACCTTAATGTTTGGGAGAGCCATCGGGACCAAAGTGTCTCAATGGAGCAATGAGAGATCTATTGATATTGATAAACTTCGCAGTACTGACTCTTCTAACAAACATCACATGAAGACCTATGCAAACAGACGCCGCTGTGCACCGAACACTGTGTTCAAGGAGACCAAGTGATCGTAAGGCAGAAACAGAAACGTAAGTCTGATGCTCCTTTTGATGCTGACCCACTGAGGGTTGTGACTAGGGCCGGACTGAGAGCCAAAAGCAGCCCTGGAAAACTTTGTTGGACCAGCCCCTTCATTGCATAGTCAGTCTCAGGCAGATCCGTTCGGCTGCACTGAGGCTTGTATTTTCATTGCACTTAGCTGCTGGAATTACTGTGACCCATCCAAGCCTTAAGTGAGAGGGGCCCGATAGGTGAAAATCGGTCCCCTTAGGTGAAAATCTCCTCCCTGGCCTCCAGCCCACCAGGGAAATGTCCGATGCCCGGTATGGCCAGTCCCACCCTGGTTGTGACCAGTAATGGACTCATGGTGACTGCTCACCTTCTTGGAAAGTCCTTTACGCGAGATTCTTCGCATTTCAAGCACCTACCTTGACCTTCGCCAACTCCAGATGTCAGGAGTGAAACTTATCCAACAGAGAGTCCAGAGAGCCTATTAACTTTACCGATGTCTCTGTCACCAATGCCAGTCATGAACCCTTCTCCGGTATCTCCTCAGCCTCACATGACCAGATCTGGGCGATCGATTCGAGCACCAAAATGACATATTGAAGAGTTGTAATGTATATTTGTATTATTGGTACTTTTTATTTAACAAAGGGGGGATGTAGTGTCTTGTGAGTTAGAGATGACAGGACCCTTTTGCTTCCTGACGGACTCCGTAGAACAGTGACGTAAGTGTGTGGGTCATATTTATTTTTATTTATTTATTTTATAATCTTGTAAATCGCACAGCTACCCAAAAGGGGTTTCCTGGCACTAAGCATGACAGATTGTCAACCTAAAATAACTATGTCTTCAAGTCTTTGCGGAAAGCAAGCAGAGAAGTACAGCCCCTGAGGCATTTGGGAAGGGAGTTCCACATTCTCAGACCCAACACTGCAAAACAACGTCCTTCCATCCGTGCCAGATAGAACCTAGGTACAGTGCATTCATGATGTAGAATGTTCAGTTTACGGTTACACGCTGATGAATAAAGATGTGTAATACCAAGCTCCATTTGTGGCGTGATCATTTACAAGTACCCGGGCTGGGGCAGGACGCTACAATATCCTCACAATATTGTATACACACTTTTGGAGTGCTTTAGTTTTGCAAGAGTCCCTCATAAAGTATCAACTACACATAATTCTTTTCCTTATTACTGTTGTATCATTATATGCATTTACAACGTGCAATTTGATCGGCAACCAAACTTCATATAGTCTAAAGGTGAATCTTCAATTTCATGGAGCAGATGGAAATAGGAATTTATGACTTTTGAGGCAGATAAAATTCCAGTAAAGAGTCGCAAAAACATATTTCCTCTTTATTTAGCTTCCAAAAATTAGATGATGTACAGGGCCTTGCCACATGTACTTCAGGGAGTGCAAGGTAACATCTACAAATTTGATGAGGCTCTTCTAAAACTGGATCGACATAAACACAGTGCCAATCTTCCTTCCAATATTTATATATTTTATAGAGGTGCCCAGAGAGGGTGTGAATTGTTTGATACATTTTTACCTGGATTCAAGGCACTGCTAATGTCACGTAACTTTGGGGTGATGGTGGATGAGTTGTTCAGAGACTGAATTAAATAAATGTCAGGAGCAAAAAAATCCAACAGTAGATGTGAGTACTTGGTGACCCCAAACTTCAAGATACTATTGCCACTTCTCACACTACTATAAAAAAAGTCTCCACCTCTCCGACTACGGGGCTTATTTACAAGCCCCCTGCACCGCCTGTGCGTCACTTTTTCCCATGTTAAAAGTGACGCACCGGTGGCGCAAGGGGCTTGTAAATAAGCCCCTACGTGTATAGTAGCCTTAGCAGTGTCAAAAGCATCTTGAAGTTTGGAATCACTCAGTTCCCACAACTGTGCCTGGAATTGTTTGCTCGAGGATAAGAGTCATTTCAAGTTTACCGATTTATGTAGTGTAAATTCTTTTAGTAGCAGAGTGGACTTTCCCATCAATGGAGAGGACAAAGTGCATGTGGGTTATAGATGTGACACTCTTAGTCATTTATCTTTTTCTAAGTTGTGCCCCGCAGCGGGGAAGGAGTGCAAGAAATGTGAGATTGTGCCCACTATGAATGTTTTCAGGGAAACGAAGAATGGCACCAAAGACAAAGCAATGTAAAATGGCATGTGTAATGGAGAGCGAGGACTATTCCCGTATGAAATGGGATTGCAAAAATGAGTCCCATAAGTGGAAAGACTTTGTACTTGCACTTAAGAATCTCAAGAGCAAGACAAGTGAGGGGGTGTTAATAGATCTTCAATGTGGCAAGCGTCAGTTTTGGTGCAGACCCTTTCACCTATGGTGTATTCAGGTTCCCCTGGTCTATAATTGCTAATGACTTGTTCTTGTAAGTGTTTGATGGGTTGATAAGGTTGGATGATTTGGAGCAATCATATGTAGTGGCTGAAGCCTTTGATGGAGCACAAATTATACAGATGGTTTTTCCAGGGTAAATATGAGATTTAAAGGTAGATGTGCTAATATCAAACTATATAGGGGTGAATGTGTGTGAATGGAGGGGCGTGGCCTCAAGAGCCAAGATGGCAGAAACTTGGACACTGTGCTCCACTGACCAAGCTCTTAATCTGTCACAATTCTCCTTTTCGTGAACCCATTGGAACTAATCTTTCCCGCAGTCTAGCACGTCCGGCCGCGCGACAAGATGGCCACTTGAGATCGGAGCTCCGTGCCTTGGGGAGCCCCGGGCGGTGACGAGTGCTTTGTGAGGTCCTGTGAGCACTTGAACACTGGATGCCTGTGCTGCGGAAGGACTGGGGGTCATGATGATATATTTTCTAAAGCTGAAGAGGTTTCCAGTTACAGGTTTTATCGACCTTCCTTCGCAGCTCCAGCGACGAACAGAGAGCTGCTCAGTGAAGCACCCGCAGACGCTTCTGAGGTGATTTAGGACTCTGGAACATTCCGGTTGGTCTTGAAAATCATTTTCTTCTGTTTGACAGCACGAATTAGCTTAATGGAGCCCTGCATTCCTATCTATAATTAGACTTGCCTTCATTTCAATTCCTGTCAGCTGTGTGAAAATATACACGCACTACTGGCTACAATGTTGCAATCAGCCTGACTTGCTCAGAAGAGATGCCTCTGCCTGCCTTCACACTATTTTTTGACAGTTAATAAATAGACTGAATTCTTTATAATACAGGAAGCTTTTTATATATAGACTATTTTTCACTGCCTGATATTAGCTTGAGGAGAAAGTTACATACTCTGTTACTAGATGCCTTTCCTGCTTGAAGACTGACAATACGAATTTGTTTAATAAGTGGCTTATATTCCTGACTTTAATCAGATTTGCCTTTGTCTCTGTTCCTGTCAAGATGTGAGAAACCATACATTACTGACTGTATTATTTGCAATTGGTCTGAGTCTCTCAGGAGTGATGCACCCACCTGCCTTCTTATTATTCTATTATCAGTAAAATAATGTGCTGAGTTCTTCATATCACAAGAACCCTTATAAATACGCACTATTCTTTACTGTCTACTATCAGTTTGAATAGAAGTGCTATATACTCAGTTACCAGATACCTGTAATGTTTGAAGTAACCTTAGGCAAATAAGCCAATATATTTTATACCGGAAAAGAACGAGTCTCTGCTTTTGATAGTGTTTACCTACAAACACTGCTCTTTCCTCCTTTTTCCTCCTGATACTGCTTTAAGGCGTTTTTGTGGGTATTAATACCAAACAACTGTCAAAGGGGTAATGCCCTTATTTTGATAAGAACAGCTTTATCTCAGAGACCTACGTAGTTGTGAGGAAGCAAACTATCAGAGTACGACTTTTCCACAGCGGTGGCTTGAAATGTCTTCTGGTAAATCAGTTATTAAGTCTTCCAAACAACCCTCTTATTCTGAGATATTAAGCCAGAGTCGTTCTGCCTCAGACGCCTGCAACACTGTTCCAACAGCTCAAGAGTTATCCAATTCTATGATGGCGACTGGTTCAGATTCTACTATGGAACGAATACTTCAGGTAGTCCATACGTGCTGATATTGCAGGATTCCAGAAACGCCTTGATGGTCTCACCGATCGAGTAACCACAGTTGAGAATTGTCTCCAAAATATACCTGACAGAGACCAAGAACTTCTCTTCCTCAGAAGCAAAGTGATCGATTTAGAAGATAGAAACCGCTGGGATAATGTGCGCTTTTTTGGTTTTCCAGGAGGAATAGAATGATCAGATGCTAAATCCTTTCTAAAAACAACTCTTCCGAAAATTACAGGACTCACTTTCGATCCACCATTAGAAATGCAAAGAGCACATCGTATTGGCCCCCCTAAAGGGGGAAAGAACTTGCAGCCACGTACACTTAGTGTATGTTTTTTGCGACATGAACAAGCTCGACAATTAATCAGAGCAGCACGTACGCATGGTCCATATATTTTCGACAGTCATGAGATCCGTGTATCTGCAGATTTTTCTAGAGAAACAAATGACCGTCGTAAAGCCTTTCTCTCTTTTCGGCCTCGCCTGCGTCAGTTAGACATTAAATATGGTCTTTTTGAACCAGCGCGTCTATGAATCACCAAGGATGGCATATCAAAAGACTTCTTCAACCCAGATGACCTTCGGCGCTTCCTGGGCAATGTTTCCACCCAACAAATGGAATATACTGATTCCTTATCAGAGATCCATTCTTCATCTTCTTTATCAACAACACAAAAGTTCCATAATGTCCAGCGTAACCCAACTCGTTCTCACAGCAGAGGAAGAGATCCAGATAGAAATATACGCACGTTTGGAGACCGTGCTCAAGCCCTACAAGCAGTAGCTACTCTCACGCAGGAGAGAGACAGGGACAAATCACGCTCCCAATTAAACCTCTTCTATCACTTGATGACGCTGTTCCTTGAACTTGTCCTACCACTCTATTATTGATACTTTGAAGAATCAACAAAGATAGGCATATACTACTATCTTTGAAGTCCTGGCACGATGGGTATATAGAATATGGATTAACTGTACTCACTTTCACTATGTTATAAAGTTTTTGTCTGATCGCACTGTTATTCTTATTACAATCCTTTGATATATTTTTTAATACAGTAATATATTACATATATGAACTAATGCCTCAAAGTTATACAGTACATCCTTTATAAGTATTTTTACTATTATTTTTTCATTAGAGTTAGGTTGCTAGTGTTATTAAAAGTAATTTATATGCTGTTTAATTGTTCTTAACTTAGATTCTACTTCAATTTTTCAAAAAGATTCAGTTTCTCTTCTTTCTTCAGATTTTTCCTAAGGCACACTACTTAAAAACGGATATTCTTTACTTTTCTCTTCTTTCAATATTGTTTATATCCTTTTCTCACATGTCCCTATTCTCATTATTGCTTTTATTTTAAAAATTTACTCAACAATTATATGACTTGCTTGACATGTTTTACCTTGTATTAATCAACTCTGGTAAGATTCTGTTGTTACAATAATTAATTATTTATTTTCTATCCTGTTTAGCTGTTATTAAGTCTTATATTGATTATATTTAATATCTACTTCTTCCATAGCTCTCTCTTACCTCTCTCTTTATCTTCTTATATCGTATCTCACATTATAATATTTTATTATTTATATGAAGTACTATATTACATATATGAAATAATGCCTCTAAATTATGCAGTATATTCTTTATAAGTATTTTTATTATTACTCCTTCATCTTACTGTATATTTATTTTATTCTTTAGATGTTTTGTTCTTTCACTAGGCTTAGGTTTATAGTGTTATTAAAAGTTATTTATATGCTGTTTAGTTGTTCTTAACTTAGAATCTATCTTAATTTTTCACAAGATTCAGTTTTTCTTCTCCCCTCAGATTTTTCCTAAAGTACACTACTTATAAACAGATATTCTTTATTATTCTCTTCGTTCAGTACTGTTTATACCCTTTTCTCATATGTCTTTATTTTCATTATTGCTTATATTTAAAAATGTACTCAACAATTGTATGACTTAATTGATATGTCTTACCTTATATTAACCAACTCTGATAAGATCTAGCTGTTACATTAGGTAATTATTTTATGTTTATCCTATTTAACTGTTATTAAGTCTTATAATGATTGTATTTAATATCCACTTCTTTCATGGCTCTCTCTTACCTCTCTCATTATCTTCTTATATCGTATCTTACACTATAATATTTAACTATTTACTTATATCTATAATTTTTCAAATTTTTCCGATACTGTTTATTATTTGCCATATATACTCACTCTTTCTACGCCTCTCGCTGTGCGGGGCTTCCCCCGGTGCGAATAGCCCGCAAGCCAGGACCCGCAGAGCACAGTTCTACTTCCCTTATATTGCACCTTTTTCCTGTGTAGTATCTTTACCCGTGCTCTTCTTTTTCCTATTTTCCCTAGTCTTTGTGTCATTTTAATTTTTTCTACTTTAGGTCTTTTTTCAATCTCTCCTCTATATTCCTAAGTAATTTACATTCACTCTCTCCTTTTACTTGGAACCTTTTTCCTTTTACCTTTATCACTCTCCATTCTCCTACACTAATCCTTGATTCTTTCTCCTTTCTTTATTTTCCTACGTATAATTTATTTTCTTCACTAACCCGCACATGGCTGCTAATACTTGCTCTACTTCCCATCCTCTACGCATCATATCGTGGAATGTTCATGGTCTTACACACTTTATTAAGCGTAAAAAAAAACTTTCCTACCTCCAAACAAAAAAGACTGACATAGCTCTTTTACAAGAAACCCATTTAGATGCTCTAGAATCCTCAAAGTTGCGAAGAGATTGGGTGGGAAAAGTCATTTATTGCGGGCTTACGACACATCTTCCTCCCCACGAGAACCATCACCGAAAATGCGGTATAGCTATCCTTCTTCATAAATCCTTACCTGTAACAATAATCAAGACTTGGACTGACCCAGATGGCAGATTTATTTTTGCAAAACTAAAGATAGGTGATAAGATCCTCTGTGTTGGCTCGGTTTACGCTCCAACAGGAGCCAAACGTGCTTTCTTTCTCAGTTTGAATCGTTTACTGGTGGAAATTGGTGCTTCTAGCTACATTATTGGCGGTGACTGGAATCTGGCCCGAGATCCTATGACTGACAGAACGGGCCCCTTAGATAGATGCAATGAGGGAGACCGAGCCCTGCTGGGAGATATAACATCAGATCATGGATTAGTGGACCATTGGCGTCTTTGTCATCCCTCTGACCAAGAATACACCTTTCTCTCTTCTACCCACGGCACACAGTCTAGGATAGACTATTTCCTCATCTCTCATTCATTGGTAGCAATCATCACTGAATCCTGTATTCTTGAGACCGCACTATCAGACCATGCCCCTATCCTTATTACTCTGGAAATTGGTTTCAGCTTCCCCAGGTCGTAAGCCATGGCGTATGAATATCCAAAGATATCGCTCTCCCAAAGGTAAGCTTCTACTCCGCTCGCACATTTCTGATTACTTAACTGCTAACAAATCATCTGTCTCTTCCGGCAGAATTGTTTGGGCAGCTGCTAAAGCAACCATTTGCGGTCAATTGATAAGGGATGCTGCGGAAACCAATAAGTCTAACTCTTTACGTCGTATTGAACTAGAGACTCAAGTAACTTCTATATACGTCTCATCCCACATTACCCAACCATCGAAAACTTGAGCTTGCTAAATTGGAACTTAATAATTTATATACTTCTAAAGCGGAGTATGCTCTTCAGCGCCTAAAGGGTAGACATTATGAGCAGGGTGAAAAAGCAGGTAGTTTATTAGCAGCACAATTGAAACAGCGTGAAGCAGCTATGGCCATTCCTGCCTTACGCTCGGATAGGGGTGAGATCATTACCAGACCACAGGACATTGTAGACACCTTTGCATCCTTCTATAAAAACTTTATACCCCTGAAACATCAGTAACTGAAGATCAAATACTTTCATATTTAGCAGATATTAATCTCCCCTGCCTCACAGATGAAGGTAGAGCTCTGCTTGGTGGTGATATTAGCAAAGAAGAAATTGCTGTAGCCATCTCTAAACTGCCTTATCACAAATCCCCAGGAGAAGACGATTTCCCTGCGGAATTTTACAAATGGACTGGACCAGAAACTGTTGATACTTTATTTACTGCCTTTCAAGAGGTGGTTCAAACGCAATCACTTGGTCCTATTTCTAACAAAGTGTTGATTGCGGTTATTCCCAAGCCCGGCAAAGATCCACTTGTCTGTAGTAGTTACCGACCCTTCTCCCTCATAAATAGTGATGTTAAGATTCTAGCTAGTATTTTAGTGGCACGCTTACGTAGTCATTCCCTCTCTTATACACCACTCACAGGTTGTTTTTGTCCCAGGCTGTTCCTCCAGGAACCATCTCCGTACCTTTGTGGTCTGCAAATACGATGAAGGAAGATGCTGTTGCTCTCTCATTGGATGCAGAAAAAGCATTCAACCGCATTGACTGGAAATATCTTTTTGTAGCTATGAAGCGTTTTGACCTAGGTGACCAATTTATCTCTAAAGTTTGTCTCTTATATGATACTCCGACAGCCCAAGTCAATTGTGGTGGATTTTTATCTGATCCCTTTCCAATTAAGCGAGGTACCTGACAGGGTTGCCCTCTTTCCCCTCTTTTGTTTTTACTGGCAATTGAGCCTCTTGCTTCACTCATTCGGCATACACCTCATTACCTCCTCGTAAGTCTTCCTCGCCACATGATCAACGAAGTGAGCTTCAGCTCCACACCAGAACTCTCCAAAGCAAAAGTTAGCCTCCCATCCCTTCCCAACATGGCCGACCCCTATCACCCCTATCACCCCTGACCTCTATAAGTGGAGGGCCAGCCCAACCCTTCAGCCTGTTTTTTTGCTTCTGCGCTGCAGATTCTCCAGAGCGTGTTTCAGGTAAGTGGTTCTGGCTGTAGCTGGAACTGGGGTCCCTGGTTGGTGGCCCTGCTCTAGCGGGCCCTAGGACTCTGGGACCATCCTCCTTCCTTCCCCCGGTATCAGGTCTGGGCCGGTTAGGCTCTGCTTTAGTGAGCCAAGGGTTTACAGGAGGCCGGGCGAGGGGGTCTGGGGTCTTCCTGGCTGACGTTGTCCTGTCCCCTCGTCCGTGTGGGCAGAGTATTTGGTTGTTTTACTCGTGTCCGCCCCCCCCCCCTCCCCCTGGTGTCGCTCCTTCTGTTGGTGTCGCTCCAGTTTTCCCGTTATGCCTGCTGGTCATTTACTGGGTTGGCTTGGGGGGTAGTGGGGGGTGGGGGCGCCCGGCGGTCTGTTCTACGGTCCCCGGGCGCGCCTCCGCTTTGTTGTTTTGTTTTTCGGGGGCCCCATGGGGCCTCTCTGCGGCCTACGCTATCCCGGGTGAGGAGCTGATAGGCAACTCTATATACTCTATTGTTTCGGGGCTGCACCGGCAAGCTAACACTCTTCCTTGCAGCCAGCAAGGCTTCGCCTTTCCTAGCCCAGAAGCCGCACCGCCTGAATTGCAGGTTCCACTGCTGCTTACTGACCTGCAATCGCTGCTGCTTCCTTAGGGGCCGGCGCTGGCTGCTGTGGGGCTCCGTTTCCCTGGCGTGTCTCGGTTGGGCAGTTTGGTCTGGCTTCTGTTGGCCCGTTTCGCTTTTTCCTTGCAGGGCTCCTAGAGGGGCCTTGGTCTTGTTGGGTCTTGCCTCGATAGTCCGCCTGCTGGGCATGGTCTCGGCGGGCAGGGTTTGGTTCCGGGCAGCTCCCCCGGGCCAGGGTGGGCGCGCGCGCACTCCCGGGAGCCGCGCGCTGCTGCCGTTGCCTCTGGCGTTCCCGGTCCCAAATATGCTGCACGCTCGCCCGTTCCTCAGTCCGAGGGCGTGCGGCTTGTACATTAATTGTGTACTTTGAGTGGCACATGTCCTTATGGGATTCTTTCTGTCTCGTTTCAGGTCCTAGTGGGTTGTGGTCACTTTTACACACATCACTTTCTGGGCATATAGTTTGTTTGCGGTGTCTTGCACGCACGCATGAGCGCTACGTTCTTCTCACACTGAGACACTGTGAACATGGTTTACGGCTGGTGTGTGTGTGCAAGTGTTGTTTGGTGATCTCGGCTCTTCTGCTGCCTGTCACTTTTTGACTCTGCCAACTCGTTGTGCTGTGCCACGGGACCTGCGTCCTCTGGGTGAGTGTTCTTTATATTTCTATGCATATTTTTGCATTCCTGGAGGGGTTTCAGACACCAGTTGCTGCGGTATTTGCCTAGCAGCTTTCATTGGTTGATAGTGGTACCTTGTTTTTTTTTTTCATCTGGGTGCTGATTTGTCTTGGTTTCCCCCATTCTGCCCTAGTCTTATCGGTCCTGACAGTTACGTGTTTGTGCTTTCTGTTTTTTGGCCCTCTACGTACTGCTTTTGTTGCAGTTCTTCCCTGCTGGTCGTTTATGTCTATTTTGGTTGTGCATGTTGGTGTTTTGGTCAGCGGCGTCGAGGGACCGTACGTACACTGTACCGTGCACTTCATGACGCAGCTTTGGGCCCTTCTAATTCTCTCTGCGGTTGCCAGGGAGGTTTCCGTTGGGTGGTAATACGCACTTAGTGGAGGCGCATTCTGCGCCCATTTTTCCCTGTGTGGTGTGTGTTCCTGTCCTGGTGTGTTACTGGCGTTTGGGGTGTGTCGCAGGGCCACAGCTTCGTTTTGTTTGCTGTTTGTCCCTGGCTCCTTCTTGCCTTCCGGGCTTTGGGCCTGCGGTCCTTCCGTCCTGTATACTCCTGTTCCCGCCTGCTCTCCATTGTTGTGCGGGGTCTGTCCTGGTTGGTCCCTAGTTGGGCGTCCGCCGGGGGATTCCGGGGGCTGTGGGCTGCTGCGTGTCTGATGGGGGCAGGCTGCTGTTAGCGCCGGTCCGTCTTTCTCTTGGCTGCTTCGGTGGTCGCCCTGTGGTCTTTTGCTTCTGCTCCTGGAGGGCTTGCTCTTTCTTGTCCGGGGCCACGGCGCCCGCTCCTCCTCCTGCTACCTGGGTGGCCTCTGTCTCGGTTCCATGGGTCCTGCCCACCGGGCTCCCCTGCTCCTGTCCGACGTGCTGTGGCTCTTTGGTTGGTCTCCTACCGTTGGGTGGTGACTGCTTGGACGAGCCCGGGGTTCGGTGCACACGGGGTTCGGCGCACACCGCTGTTGGGGTGTGCATTTTGGCCTGTTCTTGCAGGGTCGCTTATTGGCTGTATCGCTGGTCCTTCTCTGGCGGGTCCTGTTCCTTCGGTTCCGGTTTGCCAGTGGGATATTGGTGTTTTCCCCATCCTGTTTCTGGTTTTCCGGTTTTTGGTTGCCTTCTTCCTGGTGCCTGTCCCCCTTCGGCTGGTTTCGTGTGGCCCCCCGGATGTTCATGTTGGGGTTCTCGGCCTTGGTAGGGGCCTTCCACGGGGACTGTTTTGGGTGTCTTTGTGCCTTGTTGACAGGCAGTGCTTCCCCGGTTCTGTCCCTTGTGGGTCCTCCCCATCCGGTTGGTCTCAATGCTTCTGGGCCTTCCTGGGTTCCGGTTCGTTCCCGGCTTCGCCGGTTCCCGTGGGTGTCTTTTCCTTGCCCCGGTGACTCCCTTCTCTCCCTGTCTGCTGGTGCGGCCGGTGGTCTTTTCTGTACTGGTATCCCCTTCCCGGGTGTTGACTGCCTTTGCCGTCCTGTGGGGCGTGCTTAGGTTCTCGGTCTGTACTGGGTTGGTTGGTACACCTGATGGCGGGTTTCCCCTTCTGGCTTCTTGTTGCTTTTCTGGTCCGTTTTTTCACCTGCCTCGTTCTCCGGAGGGTTGCTGGGCCTACGGCCTTAGCACCGTGACGGCATCTGTTCTCGTCTGTCTCAAAGTTATGCAGGGTCAGGCCTGTTTTGTACCTGACTGGGAGGCCGCCTGGGGATGTCGGGTGCTGTTGTCTTATGTTTGCCCCTTTGTTTTTTTTGGCACGGTTGGGCTGTCTTTGACTGGGTCTCTTGTTCCGGTTTGAGTCCCCGGTGGGGGCTCTATCTACCTTCTCGTCCGGGCTCCCGGCTTTGCGCTTTCCTCTGGTCCCTTTTGCTTCCGGGGGTCTGGGCTTGCCTGTCCTGGCCGGGGCATTTGACCTGTTGGTGGTGCTCGCCTGGGTGCTTCTCCCTTGGTTTCTGCTGCACCAGGTGTTGGAACATGGAGCTGTGGCTCGATGGTAAGTATTGTGCTTCTGGGGGCACAGGCTTGCACAGGCCAGGAGTTTGTATCCTGCCACTGCTTTGGAATTTTCCCATGGTGGTATATGTTCGGACGGTGCTTTTGGTTGTCCGGGGATGCTGGGATTTCCCTGTTCTCCTTCCCCGGGCGAGGCCCTGCACTTCCTACGCGGTATTTGCATCCTCTTCTTCTTTGTCCCTGGTTTTGGGGTGCTGGGTCCTGCTGGCTCGGGTTTGCTCCCTGGAGGTGTTGACGTTGCTCGGGCTTGTTTCGCCCAGCTCTTCTGTCCTTCTCACCTTTGGTGTGTTTCTGCCTGTGGCTTTTCCTCCCTGTGCGCTCCTGTTCCTGTCGGCTCTTCGTTGTTCGGCTTGGTCGGGCCTGGTTGTTGGCTGTGTGGCCACCTGGGTGCTCGCATCGGCGGCTCGCTTCCTTCCTGTGGAACGTTGCTGGGACGGTTTGCTTGGTCCCTGAGCAGGGCGGTCTCGCTCCTCTGGGCTGCGTTCCTCTCCCTACCGGGTTCTATGTGCTTTCTTGTGCATGGTGGCCTCTGGTGGACATTTATTTCCTTTCTGGTGGCTTGGCCTTGGGCCTGGACCCTTCCGCTCTTCGGGCTCCGTGGGCGGCCTTTTGGGTTTTCCGCTTTTCGCTGTTGGCCGGTTGGGTTTCCTTGGTGGCCGGGTCTCTTCGGGGTCGTTTCCTGCAGCTTCCTGGGTCTGTTTTGCCTTGTGCCTGCCTGGGTTATCTCCTTGGTGTCGCGCTCCCTTCTGGGGGGTCCTTTGTGCGACTGGGGTCCGTGTCCCGCCTGTTTATCTCCCTGCGGGTGGGGTTTTGGTGACCTTCGTTTTATTTGGTTGTTCGGTTGGCTGCTGGGTTCCTTTCTGCACCGCTATCCATTCTTGCGGCTCCTGCCAGCCTGTTTCGGTTGTGTCTGGTTCCGCTGCTTCGGTCCTCTGGTAGTTTCGGCTCTCTCGCGGTTGGTGGTCCACCGTGCGGTGTTGCTGTGTTTCGGTCGTACTGCGTCTCTTTTCTGCTGTGGATTTTTGTTGGGTCGCTGTGGTGGGGTTGCCCTCTGTTTCTTCGGTTCCGCAGTCTGGGCTTTTTGCTCCCCTCTCGCTTTTGGCTGTCCATTGGGCGGTCTTGGTGTGTTTGGTCCGGCTTACTGCTTTCTGTTCTGGGGCCTGTTTGTTGTTGCTTTTGGCTCCGTACGGTCTGGTTCCGTGCCTTCTCTGTCCTCCTTCGGTCATTGGTTCGGGCGGATTTTCTGGCGGCCCTACGGGTCTCGGGGTCCGGGTTTTTTTCCCTCCCGGTGTCTCTGTGTCCCGGGCTGGTTCTTCCTGCTCGTGGTTGCCTCTCTCTTGGGTGGTCCTTCCGCTCGTCTGGTTTTTTGGGTTTGCCTGCTTCGTTGGCTTTCCCTTCTGGACCGTTGGTTTCTTGTGAGTTTCCATGAAGCTGCTTGGCTTTGGTGTGTGCTCACTTCGTTGATCATGCGGCGAGGAAGACTTACGAGGAGGTAATGCCCCAGTTACTTACCGGTAATCTTCATTACTCCGAGTTTAGTCTTCCTCGCCACATGAGTTCCCATCCCTCCCTCCCTGTCTGGCTATCGGCTTCATGTTCATGCTTGGTAGTTTCAGGCTGAAGGGTTGGGCCGGCCCTCCTCTTATAGAGGTCAGGGGTGATAGGGGTCGGCCATGTTGGGAAGGGATGGGAGGCTAACTTTTGCTTTGGAGGGTTCTGGTGTGGAGCTGAAGCTCACTTCGTTGATCATGTGGCGAGGAACACTAAACTCGGAGTAATGAAGATTACCGGTAAGTAACCGGGGCATATACAAGGTATACATATAGCAGGAGGTACTTCTAAACTATACTTATATGCTGATGCTATTCTGATCACGTTAACAGATCTTCCTCACTCTTTGCCAGCTTTACTTAAGATCATTGATGGTTTTGCGACTCATTCTGGTTACAAAGTGAACTGCGATAAAAGTGAAGCTCTGCCAATTTCTTCTGGTACCACTAAAGCATCAATCAATGGATTTCCCTTTTGTTGGAAATCAACCCAATTAAAATATTTGGAAATCTTAGTTAATAAAGGCTCATCAAATATGATCACAGATAATATCACGCCCCTTATCACACAAATGGAAACTGACTTTGCAAAGTGGTCCCTCTTGGGTCTCTCTATGTGGGGTAGGGTGCAAGCCGTGAGGATGGTTATCTTACCTCGCTTTAGCTATATACTTGGTATGCTTCCACTTCTTGTTCCCTTGTCCACACTTCATAGAGTGGATGCTCAAATTCAATCTTTTGTTTGGGGATCTACAAAGCCTCATCTAGCTGCTTCTAAATTATTGGCTCGTCGCTCTCACGGTGGTTTGGGATTACCATCCTTAGAACATTATTCTTTAGCTTTACATCTTTCGCAGCTAGTTTACTTACTTCCGGGTACAATAGATCCTCCACAATGGGTCGCAACAGAACCTTTTATACTTAATCGAAGTGATGGTCTAGATTTCCTTTATGGATCCCGCCTTCCACGTTCCTCTCCCCCTCATCCAGTAATGCAAGCTACTTACCAAACATGGCAACGTGCACATCGTATCCTCCGAGTTGCCCATCGATTACACTATAAAGCCCCACTCTGGGGTAATGAAAATATTCGTATAAGTGGTTGTGCACTCCAATGGTCTAGTTGGAAATCAAGAGAAATACACACGATTGATCAACTTATCCTAAATGGAGAACTAAAATCCTTTGATTCACTTAGTGAAGAGTTTGGACTCCCGCCGCATCAGCTCACACATTACTTGCAACTGCAGTGTTGTCTCAAACGATGTCTTGGCTCTCCTCCCTGGTCTCTGAATTCTTCGCCCATCTTAGACTATCTTCTTACTTGGGGTCGCCATAAAGGGGTATTATCAGGCCTGTATGGTGTCTTGATTCACCACTTATATTCACAACCACTTCTTAAAGCTCTTCAAGAGAAATGGCAAAATCGTCTACATATCACTATTGAAGACGGTGACTGGTCGGACATGCTAGAAGCCCTAGACAAAGGTACGCGAGAGGCTCGTTTGAAGTTCTGCCTTTTCAAGATCCTACATGATTGGTATTGGACACCTCTAAAATTACAAAGAGCAGGACTCCTACCACATTCCAAATGTTGGAGATGTGCTGATACTAATTGTGATCTTTCCCACATACTTTACCATTGCCTTTCCATGCAGCACTTTTGGGCATATGTAGGAAACACATTAAAGGACTTGATCCCATCTCTCCACACTCCTCTTACTCCTTCTATTATTTCACATGATTTTAGAAATCTTGTAACTATTACACGCCCGCAACGTCGTCTCTTACATACTGCACTTTCCACTACTAAAAACTGTATACTGCGACATTGGAAATCATCTAGTCCCCTACGCAGGAAGAATGGATGATAGCAATGATTCAAACTGCTTCTCATGAATGTATTATTTATAGATTACAGGATCAAGAGGAAATTTTCCAGCAAGTTTGGGCTCCCTTTCTTCACAATACTTGAACTTATCTCTTTACGCTCTTATTATATTGTATAACCTTATATCTTTATCTTTCTTTAGTTTATATATATTTACTTACAAATATTTATACTTTATTACTTATCTAATTCCTGTGTATTCCTTTAGGTTCTCTCTACTACCTTTTCCTTCTTTACTCTACAAATTTTATATTACTTATTTTCTAATATGTGTACTAAAATTACTGTTCTATAATTTTATATAACTTATCTAATACTAATTGTTTATAATTATATATGATTTATTGTTACTCTGTATGAACACAAGTTATTTTAGAATCTTGTATACATTTTCTTGTTTCTATGTATTGTGAATTTCTTTTTCTCAAATAAATAAATATGAAACTCATCTTTCCCGCAGTAAAAACCTATTGATCGCCCCTTGACTTGGGGAGGGAAAGCCATGCTCAACGAGCTTTTACCGCATGAGTGAGAGACCCAAGGTTTAGCTGGGATTAGGAGTGGCACAGGGCTGTACCTTGCCGTATGGGTCCCTGACCTCGGGCTATCTGCCCTTGATGTACAGTGCTCGCAGAGACCCCCAGACTCTATGCAGAGGGTGCCCCAACTGATGCAGTGGCTTTATTCATGTTAAAAACAACAAGCATTTGCAATGCAATAGGTCTTGCCTTTGCGAGAGTTAGAGCTATTGGTGTTGTAAATGGTAATGACTTTTACCTACGTGTTTTTGTTTGGATCGTTGTGGATGTATGTGGTGTGGTGAGGAGTGGAGTGGAATTATGTGGGTTGGATTGAAAGTCTTAGTTATGGAATTGTGTGGGGTGGTATTATGTGGTGTATAGTGTATTTGTGTAGGGGAATTTGGGGAATTTGTGACATGGTGAATAGATAGGGGTGAGAGAATAGATAGAAAAGGAGATAGAGAGGGATAGGTAGTTTGTGTGTGAAGTGGTTAATGAACTGCAGACAGAGGAGCAGAAAGAGAGTGTGAGAAAGAGAGAAAGAAATGGACAGCAGGCATAAAGAGTGAGCATCTGTGTATGCAGAAGACACCCGAAGGAGAGGAGGAGAGCATGGGTTTGAGGGGCTGAAACCTTGAAAAGGCTCGGGAAAGTGATTGTGCTCAAAGACCTCAAGTGAACCACATGAGAGAAGCGGGAGGAGTGCATGAGAAAGCAAGAGAAATGGGTGAGAGATGGTACAAGAGAGAGGGACAAGTGGGAGGGGCAGCCAGGGGGGGAGGCAAGATGTGGACTAGTGCACAGCGCAATGAGGTACCAAAAGGCAGCTTGTGTGAGCAGGTATTATAGAGAAGAGACAGGGAGTGTGAGGGAGGGAGGGATGAGAGGGGCAGTGGGATTGCAAGATGAAAGGGGTAGTGGGAGTGTTAGGGAGAGATGAGAGGGGCAGTGGGTATGTTGTGGAGAGATGACTGGGTTGGTGGAAGTGCGACGGAGAGATGGGTTGTTTTGGAATTGTTTTTTGTGGAAATGTGTGGCGTGGAATTGTGTGGTGTGGAGTTGTATAGTGGAAATATGTGGCATGGTGTGCTGTAGAATTATGTGGATAGTAATAAAATTGTATTAAGTGTAACAGAATTTTGTAGTGCAGTGGTGCTGAGGTGGTGCTGCACTGGTGCTGAGTGATACTTGAGGTGGTGGTGTGCTTGAGCGGATGTGGTACTGAGTGATACTAAGTTGGTGCTGAGTGATGCTTTGGTGGTCCTCAGGTGGTGCTGTGCCCATGCTCAGGTGGTGGTGAGTGAAGCTGACTTGGTGCTGCACTGGTGCTGAGGTGATGCTGCAATGGTGCTGAAGTGGTGTTGCGCAAACACTGAAGTGGTGCTGCATTGGTGCTGAGTTGCTGCTGAGGGGGTGCTGCACTGGTGCTGAGTTGGTACTGTGCTGGCACTGAGGTGGGGCTGTGCTGATGCTGTGGTAGGGCTGTGTTGGTTCTGAGTTAGTGATACACTGATACGAGGTGGTGCTGTGCTGATGCTGATGTGGTGCTGTGGTAGTGTTGCGTGATGCTCAGGAGATACTGTGCTGGTGCTGAGCTGTTGCTGAGTGATACTGTGGTGGCGCTGAGTGATGCTGTGCTGGTGCGCTGATGCTGAGGTGGTGCTGTACTAGTTGTGAGGTGGTGCTGTGCTGGTGCTGCAGAGGTCCTTGAGTTGGTGTTGCTTTGGTGCTGAGGTAGTGCTGCAATGGGGCTGAGTGATGCAGAGGTGGTTACTGTGCTGTTGCTGAGGTGGTGCTGTGGTGTTGTTGTGATGGTGATCAGGTGCTGCTGAAGTGGTGCTGATTGATGCTGACTGGTGCAGAAATGGTGCTCTGCTGATGATGAGGTGGTGCTGCGGTGGTGCTGAGGAGGTGTTGAACTAATGCACTGGTGCTGTAGTGGTTCTGAGGTGCTGCTGAGTGATGCTCAGGTGGTGCTGGAATGGTGCTGAAGTAGTGCTGAGTGACGCTGACTGGTGCTGAAGAGGTGCTGAGCAGATGCTGAGGTGGTGCTGCAGTGAGTGCTAAGGTGGTGTTGCTCTGATGCTCTGGTGCTGAGGTGGTGCTGCGCTGATGCTGCAGTGGTGCTTAGGTGGTGCTAAAGTAGTGCTGTGCTGACTGATGCTGAGGTGGTGCTCAGCTGGAACTGCCCTGCTGCTGAGTGATACTGAGGTGGTGCTCATAAAGTACACACTTAATATTCTACTATACGAGTGATCATTTGACATCCACTGCACATGTCCACAAAAAGTGGCCTTGAAAGTCACAATTATTGCAACACAGAGACTTGGTAAGAATGGCCATGTGCAGAATTTATATTCAGAGAAACAAATTATTTGGTTGGTACGAGTCTCAAATGAGAGATGGATTGAGCAAAGAAACAGAACCGTTATTTTCATAAAGATTTTATAGGTGGTTACTTTGACACTTAAACAGCAGTAGCCCCTTGAATAACTACCCTCAGTGCATGCAACCACTGAAAGCATCTTTCACCCTGTTATCACCACCTTACCACTTGAAGACAAACGGGGCCTTTGATATCCACATTCCAGTGATGAAAAGTGCCCTAAACAATTTTACGATCCTAAAAGCATCATACTGACACATGTATATCGTTTCCAGCTCATGTTTACAAGCAGTGTGTGCTCTGTGTAGGAGAGTAGGATCTGCCTCTTATGGTTACCCCCACTTTTTTGCTGATGTCTCACTGTTTGTTGACTTTAGTCTGGCTGGGGCCCTGCTATCCAGGACCCCAGCCTAGCTGCTTCCTCTCTAAATTGATTCCATGTACCTTAAGTACACTTCAGATTGGATTCTGAGGTGCCCTTATAAGTCCCTAGTATATGGTATACTATGTACCAAGGGCATAGGTACCCCAGAGGCCTACCAGGGGCTGCAGCATGTATTGTGCCACCCCTGGAAGGCCATCCAAAATGACACCACAGGACTGCTACTGCAGCCTGAGTGAGGTGGTGCATGCACCCCTTACAGAGATATAGGTTCACTATATCTCACCTAGCACTGCACATAGAAACCTATCAGTCACCCCTATAGCAGGCCTTATCAATCCTGAAGGCAGGATGCTTGGTTATATGTGAGAGGGTGCCCCTGCATGAGCAGAGCCCCTCTGCAGCCCTCGGAATCTCCTCTCTGGGGTGGTCTGTGGTGCAGCCTGACCATATACTCTTAAGTGCATTATATCCTCGCGGTAAATGCTAACTTTGGGATGGCTGCACGGAAACATGTCGTGTTTGGTGTCAAACACCTTGGAATCATACCCCCACACCAGTAACTGGTGTGGGAGTATGATCCCACCCTTCTAGAGGGAAAGGCATGACAGCACCGGTATACCCGGTACCAGCTAAACAGAGCCCTGGCATCACAAAATGGATGCTGCAGCCACAGACACGAGTCTGGCCTCCTGCTGCTGACCGAAACTCCGGCAGGGGAGGCCTGGACAATAGGTTTCCTGTCACAGGGAGGTGTTACCACCTCCCAGACAGGCCTTAGTGGATTAGGGCTGGGTGGGTGCACTCCAAGAGTGCTTTGAAGTCCTGCACTGGGGGCACATTTGGTGTCCTCGTGCATACCCCAGTTCAAACCGGTTGCAGGGGCTGCCAGCCCCTGCTCTGGTGCGAAACTGGACAAAGGAAATGGGTGTAGCCACCCCTCTTTCCAAACCCTCCCATAGGTGGGTCCACAGAGTTAGTCCAACCCCTTTCTTAGGTATAAGTAAGGAACCCCTGGCAACAGGACTTTAGCTATCCCTGGATGAAACTCTGCAACTGAATCCTGGAACTTCGACGCTCTACTAAAGACTGGAGGACTGAAGAAATCTCCCTTGGGGTCAAGGAGTGACTGCCCTGCTTGGCAGGCACCAACAAAGCATTTGACAGTGTGCATCTCTGAAGCTCCCGCCGGACTCCGAAGTACTTGCAGCCCAGGAAGAAGATTCCCAGACTTCTCAGATGCCGACCCGAGTCCCCAGCAAAGCTGAGACCCGCAGCCCTCACGAGTGACGTGTAACCGGAACCTCTGGACACCGTGCACATTTGCTAGTGCATCAACTTCTCGACAACTCTTGAAGTCCTGCTTTGGGTTACTTGTAGCCCAGGCCCCGAGCACCATTTGCACCGAAGATTGTGAGCCTACACTCCACGAGTGTTCCATGGACCCGCTCCTTGCATTTCCGCTTGAGGCTCCTTTGCGATCCCTGGTCCGTCGACTGGCGGGTCCCTCTGAAGGCAACTCTGATTTTCTTTGGGCGTTTCTGGTTGCTCCAGACGTGCCCTGACTCCCCACTGAGTGGTGAGTCCCTCAGACCTTGCTGGTCTGCACAGACGCATCTTTCTCCTTTCTGCATGGGTTGCTGTTGCCAAGGCTTGTTGTGTTCAATCCGGACACCAACACTGCAGCACTCGACATCCTTTATGGGACAGCTCGAACCCAGCTCCTGGTTGTCGTCGACACCTCCTGATCCTCGTGGCTGAAGAGTCAAGCTTCACCTCCTCCACCTGAAGCACCTGACATCGGTGGGCATTCGACTATCGTGCCCCTGGTCACTGGCAAGTGACCCAGACTCTGTCCCCTCTGCTTTCAGGTTCTTCTCATCTCTGATCCAGGCTTGGATCTCTTCGGACACTTCGCATCTTCCCGGCAGCAGCAGTTCGTTGCAGGCTGCCATTGAAATCGACGCCGCGACCCAACACCATTCGACACCTATGCACCCGGCTTCCCTGGGTGAGGTAACTCGAGTACTCCAGTGCTCCCATGGGTGTTAACCCTAGAACTGTCTAAGTCCAAGAGGGTTTGGTCCTAGTCCATTTCTAAGTGTCCTTAAACTCTAAAACTCTTACCGCGACTTTCCCATAGACTTTAACGGAGCTCGCGGCTGTGTTCACACACTGCACACAGCCCCCGTGGGTCCCCTGTGTCACTACCTTGGGTGGTTCCTTGGGGTCCCAACGATTCTACAGGCTCTAGGCCTTGTGTCTACGTAAGTAGTGGTTCTTATACCACTTTCTTAATATATGGTTTGGTACGCCCCTAGGGCTAATCGTATATTGTGCTAATTTACTGTGCTATTGGACTTGTAACTTGTGTACTTTGACCTCTAGCCTCATAAAGAGACTATTGGGTAGTGTTTAGTAATAAATACATATATTTTATATATATACCTGGTGTGGTTCTCCTTTCATTTGGTCATTCACGAGATTATAACTGGTAAAACAACAGCTTAACACTCCTTCAAGACTTAGCCTGAAGGCTGCTCTCCATAGCTACCACTAGGATAGCTTTCTATAAAGGTTGTCTTTAAACCTATCATCAATAAAGGTCGTTTGGACTGGTGCAAGGTGCCCACTATAACTAGTGGACAGCATATGCCAGGCCAACTTCTCACATTGGTGTGCAGCGGTTGGATTCAAGCTTGCCCTGTTTTACCAGATAATCTCAAGTGTGTGACTAACTGAAAACCACTAAAGGTACCTCAGGTACATATAAATTCAAGCTTAGAAATACAGTAAGTTCTACTGAACTTAGAGTTGTGTGTCAAGGGCTTAGCACACCCTTTCTACAACTCAAGAGAGTTTAGTAGGCCACACTAGAGTAGGTAGTGCATACACCACACCTCACTAGTGATGTCTTCAAGGCCAGGAACCAGTGGGTCCCTGCCAGAAGCCAGTGGGCTTCTACCATCCAAGTATGACAACCTCCCATTCTTGGAATTGAGAGCATTGTGCAAGACTAGGAAGCTGAAGACAGGCAAAAGTGCCAACACCCAACGTCTCATGGAGATGCTTCTGCTGGATGATCTCAGAAGACCCCTAGGGTCTGAAGGGGTAGGCAGAGAGGGTGGGGCAGAAGATGAGGAAGGGACCAGGGGTGAAAATACCCATGACCTGACCTCTGAAACTGGCCAGGAAGATGACATGATCTTGACCTGGAAAATCCAGCTCCTCCTGCAGATGAGGAGGAGGACCAGAATGGCCTCCCCTTTGTCCCACCAGGAAGAGTTGTGAGTGTGCCTAGAAGGTCAAGATCTCCTTCTCAGGAGTCTAACCATTCTGACACCTAAGTAGGGACCTCTGTTTCCTCTCATAGGAGGGAATCCTCTCATGAAAGGAAAGAGAGGCTGCTCAAGTATGGAGAAGCTCGGCTTAGGATCAGAAGAGAGCAGTTGGCTATAGACAGGGAGTCCCTAGAGCTTCATAGACAAAGAAGAAAGTTGGGACTAGAGTCCCATGGTGGCAGCAACTTCCCTAGTGGTAGGGAAAGGTCTTATGACCATAGAAACCTGAGCAAGATTGTCCCTCCCTACCAGAGTGGGGATGACATCCACAAATGGATTACTGCACTGGAGAGGGCCTGTAAAGTTCAGAGGGTCCCCCAGGAGCAGTGGGCAGCAATCTTGTGGCTCTCCTTTGCAGACAAAGGTAGAGACAAGCTCCTCACTGTAAGAGAAGAGGATGCTGATGATTACCAAGTCCTGAAGAGTGCCCTGATAGATGGGTTTGGCCTAACCACTGAGCAATACAGGTTAAAGTTCAGAGATACCCAAAAGGCACAGACACAGGACTGGGTGGACTTTGTAGATTGTGCTACTAAGGCTCTGGAAGGCTGGTTACTTGGCAGTAAGGTGTGTGACTTCAAAGGATTGTATAATTTAATCATGAGGGAGCAGATTCTTAATAACTGTCAGAATCAGTTGCTACATCAGTACCTGGTTGACTCTGATCTGACCTCTCCCCAAGAATTGGGAAAGAAGGCAGACAAATGGGTCAGAACCAGGGTGAAGCAGAAGGTACAGAACCAAAGTGGTGACCAGAAGAAGCAAGATTCCAAAAACTCTGACAAGGGTGGGGAAAAGGGTAAAGACCAGAAGTCTTCTCAAGGTCCCCAAAAATCTGCATCTGGTGGGGAATCCCAATCTACTAAAGGAAAAGGCCAAAAGAAACCATGGTGCAAAATCAGTAAGCAGAAGACTCACTGGACAAGTGATTGCACCAAGTCCAAAGACTCTAATCCAGCCACCATTGCCCCTAAGGAAACTGCTCCCCCTAGTCCAGCTACAAATGGTGGTGGAAATACTCAGAATAAGGGTTTAGTAGGGTTGACCCTGGGTACTGAGATGGGCTCTGGCCTAGTCAGAGTGCCAACTCAGGCTGTCCTAGTCTGTGATGGGGGCATGGATATGTCCCCCTTAGTGAGTCCCAATAAATTGGGCAAATGCAGACAGCAGCCTTTAATTACTGGAAGAGAGGCTTTGGCATTCAGGGACACAGGAGCAAGTGTCACCATGGTGACAAAAGATCTTGTGGATCCTGGGCAGATTATACTTGGTGAAATGTACCAAGTGACCAATGCTAGCAATGTCAGAACAGACCATTCTCTGGCAGCTGTTAACTTCTCCTGGGGAGGGGTAACTGGCCTTAAGAAGGTTGTGGTGAGTGCAGACCTACCAGTCGAATGCTTGCTTGGCAATGATCTTGAAACCTCAGCTTGGGCAGAGGTGGAGCTCAGGAAACATGCAGAAATGCTAGGGATCCCTGCACATGTCTTTGCTGTGACTAGGTCACAGGCAAAAATGTCAAAAGCTGAACAGCCCCTGGATTCTGGAATAATGGACCAGGTGCCTCCCAAGAGGAGGAGCAGTAGGGTTAAGGCAGTGCCTTCCCCCTTGGCTCAGGAAGCAGATCCGTCTTTTGAGGAAGATGATCTCAGGCCTGAAGAAGGAACTGTCCCAGAGGAGCTTGAACCTGATCAGGTTGAGTTCTTGGGGACAGGGGGCCCTTCCAGGGTAGATCTGAGCCAGGAGCAGCTAAACTGCCCCTCTCTTGAACCCCTCAGACAGCAAGCTGCTGCTGAGGCTGCTGGGAATGCTAGTGGCACCCATAAGATATATTGGGATGATGGACTCCTGTACTCAGAGAGTAGAGACCCCAAGCCTGGAGCAGCCAGGAGGTTTGTCATACCTCTGAAGTTCAGGGGCTTCCTATTGACACTAGCCCATGAGATTCCCTTAGCAGGTCACCTGGGCCAGAACAAGACTTGGGACAGGATTGTCCCTCACTTTCACTGGCCCCACATGTCTGAAGACACCAAGGAGTTTTGTCGCTCCTGTGCAACCTGCCAAGCCAGTGGGAAGGCAGGTGGCACCACAAAGGCCCCCTTGATACCACTACCTGTGGTGGGGGTTCCCTTTGAGAGGGTGGGGATTGACATAGTTTGTCCCATGGATCCCCAAACAGCATCTGGGCACATGTTTATCCTGGTGGTGGTGGACCATGCCACCAGGTATCCAGAAGCCATTCCCCTTAGGACCACTACAGCACCTGTGGTGGCAAGGGCCCTCCTGGGAATTTTCTCAAGAGTGGGCTTTCCTAAGGAGGTAGTATCTGACAGAGATGCAAACTTTATGTCCAGTTACTTGACTGCAATGTGGAAGGAGTGTGGAGTGACTTATAAGTTTACCACACCCTATCACCCACAATGCAATGGTTTAGTTGAGAGATTCAACAAAACCTTGAAGGGCATGATTAAAGGGCTCTCAGAAAAGCTTAGGCGAAGATGGGACATACTCTTGCCCTGCCTTTTATTTGCATACAGGGAGGTGCCTCAAAGGGGGTTGGCTACAGCCCTTTTGAACTTTTGTTTGGCCATCCTGTCAGGGGTCCATTGTGTCTGGTGAAGGAAAGTTGGGAGTTACCTCTCAAACCCCTAAACAGGACATAGTGGACTATGTACTTGGTCTCCGCTCCAGGATGGCTGAGTACATGAAAAAGGCAACCAAAAACATTGAGGCTAACCAGGAATTACAGAAAGCCTGGCATGACCAAAAGGCTGTGCTGACTGTTTACCAGCCAGGGCAGAAGGTGTGGGTGCTGGAGCCAGTGGCCCCAGCAACCCTCCAAGACAAGTGGAGTGGCCCCCATACAATTGTTGAGCAGAAGGGAGAGGTTACCTATCTGGTAGACCTGGGAACTCCCAGGAGCCCCCACAGGGTGCTCCATGTCAACAGGCTGAAGCCATATGTGGACAGGGCTGACATGGGCTTGCTCATGGCAACTGATGAGGGACAGGAGTAGGAGAGTGACCCTCTCCCTGACCTGCTCTCACAGAACCCTGATGATGGGTCAGTAGATGGTGTAGCCTTGGCAGGCAGCCTCACTGCCCAGCAGCAAACTGATTGTAGACAGGTGCTCAATCAGTTCAGACACATGTTTTCTCTGACTCCAAGTCAGACCACCTGGTGCACTCATGAAGTGGACACTGGGGACAGTCTGCCTGTTAAAAGTAAGATTTACAGGCAACCTGACCAAGTCAGGGACTGTATCAGAAGTCCAGAAAATGTTGGAACTGGGTGTCATTGAGCCTTCAGATAGCCCTTGGGCTAGTCCAGTGGTCCTGGTGCCAAAACCTCACACCAAAGATGGTAAGAGAGAGATGAGGTTTTGTGTGGACTACAGAGGCCTCAATGCAGTCACTAGGACTGATGCCCATCCAATACCCAGGGCAGATGAGCTAATAGACACTTTGGCCTCAGCCAAGTATCTAAGCACATTTGACCTAACAGCTGGCTACTGGCAGATCAGACTAGCTGATGATGCAAAGCCAAAAACTGCATTTTCTACCCCTGGTGGGCTTTACCAATTTGTGGTGATGCCCTTTGGTTTGAAGAATGCACCTGCCACTTTTCAGAGGTTGGTGAACACAGTCCTTACAGGTCTGGAAGCCTATAGTGCAGCATATCTAGATGATATTGATGTCTTTAGCTCCACCTGGGAGGATCACCTGGTCCACCTCAGAAATGTTTTGGAGGCCCTGCAGAAGGCAGGCCTCACTATCAAGGCCACAAAGTGCCAGATAGGGCAGAGTCAGGTTGTGTACCTGGGCCACCTTGTGGGTGGAGGCCAGGTTCAACCATTGCAGAGCAAAATCCAGACCATCATGGACTGGGTTGCTCCAACTACCCAGACTCAGGTAAGAGCCTTTTTAGGCCTGACTGGGTACTACAGAAGATTTGTCAAGGGGGATGGATCAATAGTGACACCCCTGAATGACTTAACCTCTAAGAAAATGCCCAAAAAGGTTCAGTGGACAGTTAGCTGTCAAACGGCATTTGATGACCTGAAGCAGGCCATGTGCACTGCTCCCATTCTGCAGAGTCCTGATTACTCCAAAAAGTTCATTGTGCAAACAGATGCATCTGAGTTGGGGGTAGGGGCTGTACTATCACAGTTGAATGATGAAGGTCAGGATCAGCCAGTAGCTTTTATTAGCAGAAGGCTGACCCCCAGAGAGAAACGTTGGTCAGCCATTGAGAGGGAGGCCTTTGCTGTGGTTTGGGCTCTGAAGAAGCTGAGGCCATACTTGTTTGGTACTCACTTCCTTGTTCAGACAGACCATAAGCCCCTCTTATGGCTAAAACAGATGAAGGGTGAAAACCCCAAACTTTTGAGGTGGTCCATTTCCCTACAGGGGATGGACTATACAGTGGAACATAGACCTGGGAGTAACCATGCCAATGCAGATGGACTCTCCAGATATTTCCACTTAGAACATGAAGACTTAACTGGTCAAGGTTAGTTTAATGTCCCTGCGTTTGGGGGGGGGGTGGTGTAGGAGAGTAGGATCTGCCTCTTATGGTTACCCCCACTTTTTTGCTGATGTCTCACTGTTTGTCGACTTTAGTCTGGCTGGGGCCCTGCTATCCAGGACCCCAGCCTAGCTGCTTCCTCTCTAAATTGATTCCATGTACCTTAAGTACACTTCAGATTGGATTCTGAGGTGCCCTTATAAGTCCCTAGTATATGGTATACTATGTACCAAGGGCAGAGGTACCCCAGAGGCCTACCAGGGGCTGCAGCATGTATTGTGCCACCCCTGGAAGGCCATCCAAAATGACACCACAGGACTGCTACTGCAGCCTGAGTGAGGTGGTGCATGCACCCCTTACAGAGATATAGGTTCACTATATCTCACCTAGCACTGCACATAGAAACCTATCAGTCACCCCTATGGCAGGTCTTATCAATCCTGAAGGCAGGGTGCTTGGTTATATGTGAGAGGGTGCCCCTGCATGAGCAGAGCCCCTCTGCAGCCCTCGGAATCTCCTCTCCGGGGTTGTCTGTGGTGCAGCCTGACCATATACTCTTAAGTGCATTATATCCTCGTGGTAAATGCTAACTTTGGGATAGCTGCACGGAAACATGTCGTGTTTGGTGTCAAACACCTTGGAATCATACCCCCACACCAGTAACTGGTGTGGGAGTATGATCCCACCCTTCTAGAGGGAAAGGCATGACAGCACTGGTATACCCGGTACCAGCTAAACAGAGCCCTGGCATCACAAAATGGATGCTGCAGCCACAGACACGAGTCTGGCCTCCTGCTGCTGACCGAAACTCCGGCAGGGGAGGGCCTGGACAATAGGTTTCCTGTCACAGGGAGGTGTTACCACCTCCCAGACAGGCCTTAGTGGATTAGGGCTGGGTGGGTGCACTCCAAGAGTGCTTTGAAGTCCTGCACTCGGGGCACATTTGGTGTCCTCGTGCATACCCCAGTTCAAACCGGTTGCAGGGGCGGCCAGCCCCTGCTCTGGCGCGAAACTGGACAAAGGAAATGGGTGTAGCCACCCCTCTTTCCAAACCCTCCCATAGGTGGGTCCACAGAGTTAGTCCAACCCCGTTCTTAGGTATAAGTAAGGAACCCCTGGCAACAGGACTTTAGATATCCCTGGACGAAATTCTGAAACTGAATCCTGGAACTTTGACACTCTACTAAAGACTAGAGTACTGAAGAAATCTCCCTTGGGGTCAAGGAGTGACTCCCCTGCTTGGCAGGCACCAACAAAGCATTTGACAGTCTGCATCTCCAAAGCTCCCGCCGGACTCCGAAGTACTTGCAGCCCAGGAAGAGGATTTCCAGACTTCTCAGAGGCCGACCCGAGTCCCCAGCAAAGCTGAGACCTGCAGCCCTCACGAGTGACGTGGAACCGGAACCCCTGGACCCGTGCACATTTGCTAGTGCATCAACTTCTCGACAACTCTTGAATTCCTGCTTTGGGTTACTTGTAGCCCAGGCGCCGAGCACCATTTGCACTGAAGATTGTGAGCCTACACTGCACGAGCGTTCCGTGGGCCCGCTCCTTGCATTTCCGCTTGAGGCTCCTTTGCGATCTCTGGTCCGTCGACTGGTGGGTCCCTGTGAAGGCAACTCTGATTTTCTTTGGGCGTTTCTGGTTGCTCCAGACGTGCCCTGACTCTCCACCGAGTGGTGAGTCCCTCAGACCTTGCTGGTCTGCACAGAAGCATCTTTCTCCTTTCTGTGTGGGTTGCGTTGCCAAGGCTTGTTGTGTTCAATCCAGACACCAACACTGCAGCACTCGACATCCTTTGTGGGCCAGCTCGAATCCAGCTCCTGGTTGTCGTCAACGCCTCCTGGTCCTCGTGGCTGAACAGTCAAGCTTCACCTCCTCCACCTGAAGCACCCGACATCGGTGGGCATTCGACTATCGTGCCCCTGGTCACTGGCAAGTGACCCAGACTCTGTCCCCTCTGCTTTCAGGTTCTTCTCATCTCCGATCCAGGCTAGGATCTCTTCGAACACTTCGCATCTTCCCGGCAGCAGCACTTCGTTGCAGGCTGCCATTGAAATCGACGCCGCGACCCGACACCATTCGACACCTATGCACCCGGCTTCCCTGGGTGAGGTAACACGAGTACTCCGGTGCTCCCGTGGGTGTTAACCCTAGAACTGTCTAAGTCCAAAAGGGTTTGGTCCTAGTCCATTTCTAAGTGTCCTTAAACTCTAAAACTCTTACCGCGACTTTCCCATAGACTTTAACGGAGCTCGCGGCTGTGTTCACACACTGCACACAGCCCCCGTTGGTCCCCTGTGTCACTACCTTGGGTGGTTCCTTGGGGTCCCAACGATTCTACAGGCTCCAGGCCTTGTGTCTACGTAAGTCATGGTTCTTATACCACTTTCTTAATATATGGTTTGGTACGCCCCTAGGGCTAATCGTATATTGTGCTAATTTACTGTGCTATTGGACTTGTAACTTGTGTACTTTGACCTCTAGCCTCATAAAGAGACTATTGGATAGTGTTTAGTAATAAATACATATATTTTATATATATACCTGGTGTGGTTCTCCTTTCATTTGGTCATTCACGAGATTATAACTGGTAAAACAACAGCTTAACACTCCTTCAAGACTTAGCCTGAAGGCTGCTCTCCATAGCTACCACGACATATAAAGGTTGTCTTTAAACCTATCATCAATAAAGGTCGTTTGGACTGGTGCAAGGTGCCCACTATAACTAGTGGACAGCATATGCCAGGCCAACTTCTCACACTCAACATGCATTTATATACAACAAATGTCAATGAAAATCATTTACATAGTGGTTGTTCAGAAATTCTTTTGTGAATCCAGCCCTTTTGGACCCGTGTTGGACACCCATAATCCATACAGTGTAACATAATACGAAACTTTGAAAAGAGCTGCAAATAAAAAGTGCAATATTACACTAGTGGACCGTACACTTAAACATGTTTTGTAGACTGAATTCAAAAGAAACGTTTAGGCAGGATATTTGGTAGTCCCATATGGTTCCGCACTTTATGTAATACCAAAAACTTCTAAAAACTGAACAGCAGTTATGTATTTTCCAAAACATGTAGTGTGCGAGGTCCCCAAGCCAAAATATCTGGTTCGATCCCATAGAGGTAACTATAATCAAATTTTGCTATATCCTTTGGAACCTTCAAACAGATTCTGAAGATGACAGTAATCACTAAATCCAGAGATACACCCTTGAAATCCGTCAAGACAAAGCAACACTGCTCACAAATAGCAAGAACTTACAAAAAACAGCATGGCAAAGTTACCTCGATCTTGCACTTTCATATGAGCCTGAAGTGCTGTTTTTAAAACTATGTTTTGAACTTTTTGATGCCAGGGTTGGAACATTGAAATGTAAGATCCTAAAAACAGTCTGTCACTTTTGTTCCTAGCGCAGAAAGGCATTTTATTCTCGGCGTTGCCCAGCGTTTATAACTAAAAGAAAATGGTGTTTTGACAGAAGAAAAATAAAAAGGCTGCATGCCGATTTGCAAGGGTGCTCAAAACAGGTAATGCCAACCTTGTTGTAGGTAAACAGAGACTGCACTTCCAAGCTCTGCTCCGCATTCCAACGTGATCATGGAAGATAGGGGTTTAGAAAGGAAGGGAGATGAGGTGACATAAGAGATCAGATATGGGCATGGCGGGGGATGCAGATATGGAGAGGGATGTGGAGGAGGAGATGGCTGGTACAGAAGGGAGAAAAGGCAAAAGAACAAATGGAGGGATGCAAACGTACGCAAACCTAGAACACTAGGCCACCATCATAGACACTGTGTAGCAAACACCAGCTAGCATAGGGTCTCAAGAAAAGGTCTTTCAATGAGAAGCAAAGGAGTTGCTTTTTAAAACACTGTCAATCTTTATACAGAATTTCTAATGCATCATGTGAGCTCATTGGGCTAGTGGCAGCTGAAACCCGAGCATGTTAAATATGGAAGGCAACGTGCAGGTAAATATATCTTGCCTATATAATGAGCAGCTGTATCTGAACTACCCTAACTCCACCCACGATATGGCATACAACTATGAGTCCTAGTGTTACCCACTGCATGTGTTGTCATTGTCCTCCTGGATGTACATTTTACTTTGACCTCTTGTTAACCTCCTTTAAGAAGCTGAGAAATGGTGCTGTGGGGCACATTAAACCAGTTCACCCCCTCCCTGTGGGAGGAACTCCAAAACAGAGAAGGAAGTTACAACAAGTTTATGCTTCTAAAGAAGTGTGTGCAACACTGTGTGTCCTTTTCTAGAAGAGCAGAACCAAATACATATGCAGAAAGCAGAACTGCCTCTGTAAGTTGCACATGACAAAAATAAACGTGCTCCCATATGAAAAAGTATTTATTACTGAGCATCCACAAGAGAAAATAAACTGCCCCATTAACTCCACAGTTTACCAGCAAACTGTAAACAAGCAAGCCTGGTAGCTGCCTTCGGAGAGAAAACAAAAGAATGTCAGCCACATGGCAGGAACTTGGAGGGATGAATGCTGCAATAAAATGTAAGCAGCTACGGGTCTGAGCACCCCCAGTGTAACATGAGGTTGAAAACATAATAAAATAGCCCCCCCACTAGCAGATCAACAGAACAAAGTGTAATGATATTGTACTACGTCCCTGCTCCTTGGAGGAATAAGGAGGGACAAAGAGGCAGGACCGGCCACTAGCATGCAAGGATTTTTAAGGACATTGAAACCAAGAAATGAGAAGCCTGGGAATGGCTTTAGGCCCATACAGATGTATACTAAAGTATACAAGAGGTCGTTAGCTTACGCTCAACCTAAAAAGGAGGTAAGTGGTGCCTGGCTCCCCTCAGCTGCATTGCCACCCAATCAACTGCCTAACACTGCACAACAGCAATGCCGGCCCTCTTTTTAGCAACACTGGGTGGCGGCAGGTGAGTGTCCCTTAGGGCCTCCTGGCTAGTTGTTACACGATGCTGGTCAGTCTCCTCCTCCCCTTTTCAACAACGACAGGCCAGAGACCACAAAGGAGGATGGCTAGGGTCCACGGGGCAGGGGCCTGTGAGGTGAAAGCTGCAACTGAACAGCATGTAGCGAGGGGATCCCTCTGCCCCTCGCACTACAGGAACAACAGCAAAGGAGCACCACTGGAGCAAAGTTGAGGCCCTGGGAAGGGGGAGCCCATCCCACTAATGAAAATTCTGGGAAGCAAGCCAGGGCCTGCAATAACTGTGCCCCACCTGTTGTCTGCTCCACGCAGTTCTGGACTCCAAACGCAAACTTGAGCACGTGACACTATTACAGGTTACAACAACATTAGGTAACCTATCAACTTGAGCCTCAGTGTATTCATACAGTTCTTGCTACCGGGCTGTGAGGGGAGAACTCCTGAGCTTAACACCACCTCTCTTGTGGAACTGACAGCAAGATCAAATGGCGTTCTGGCCCTGATCTGCCCCTGCGTGGGGGTCCCCCATTTGGATCAGGGCAGGCTTCACGTGCTGCGGTGGTGGTATACCCGAAGCTCCTCTCTTGCACTGACACTGGTGCACCACCACAAGCGGGCCGGTATCCTGTGTCAACTGACCGCAGCTGGATTGTGTGTTACCCATGCTGCTTGCGCTCAACAAGCACGCTACCATGGGGTGCCTTCGGACAGCATCACAAACTCAACCAGCCAAGGATCCAACCCGCTCTCCCCTCTTGGTCCCAACAGGGGGGAAACTACCTCCTTCATCACCACCTGAAACGTCTGACAAAATGGACTCGATACTGAAATGAAATGAATGAAATTTGTACTTGTAAAGCGCACCCATACCCCCAAAGGGGTGTCCAGGCGCTGTACGCATACCGCTGTGGAACCCTTCCTGGCTTTTCCCTGTGAAATGTCCACTCCTGGGCACCCCCAGGGTGAAGCCAGGCATCCCAGCGCTGTTGGGGCCGTTGTGGAGATTAAGCAAGCTATTGCCCAGAGTTGCAGAGTGGGACCCATGATTAGAATATGCACCGAGGCGAGAATTATCAGGTCCGAGGAAATTGAGCCCAAGACCCGCCGAGGCGGGAATTGAACCCTGGTCCCGGGCCAGATCTCTGCATCAGGGTCTGCCGCTCTAACCATTGAGCCACACTTCTCCACACTACTGAAGGCACTACTGAAGGCAATCAAAGCTTGTGAGTCTAAATAGATAACAGCAGTTGCTGTTGAAATGAGTCTTCTTTGCGATGATCACAGGAAGCTGGCAGTATGTGTATCCCAGACTGAGAGTTCCCTTCAGGAACTGCAACCGCAAGCAAAAGACTCTCAAAACCAACTGCTTGTGCTGGCGGATTGGGTCAGGCACCTGGAGGGAAGAGCAGAAGATGCTGAAGGTCATGCCTGTAGGAGCAATATTAGGTTAGTGGGACTTCCATAGGACACAGAGGGCCCGGACCCGGTGGAATACCTGGAGACATAGTTCAAAGGTATTATGTTTCCCCAAAGGCTGACCCCCTTTTTCTCTATAGAAAGAGCTCATTGAGTCCTAGGATATCAACCTTGTCTGGGATCTGCTACACAACCTTTGCTGGCAAAGCTTTTTTACTACACAAATGACTATGCGATTCTATAATAGACAAGACGAGCAGGTCTACAAGAGGTGGACAACCACAAAGTAATGCTGTTCCCAGACTACACTCTGCAGTGCAGCATCAATATGCATGTTTGGATGGAGTAAAATGCAAACTACATGAACTAGGCCTTAAATACTCCCTCCTATTCCTAGCTAAGCTCCAGATCACTGCTCAGAACAAATCCCAGTTCTTGGAGGACCCATCTGCAGCATGGGACTGGGCGGAACAGTTCTTTCTCTCCTCTTCCTCTGGGACAACTGAGGGCAGAGAGCAGCCAGCCTACAGACACACCCACAAACAATGCTGTTGCTGGTCCCGAACAGCAACTCAGAGAGACATGGTCCCATCTGTGAGCCAAGCGGAGGAAAGTCAGCTCTCAGCCATTGAGGTTGCAGCAACATTCCGCAGGCACGCCCAAATGCCTGATTCTGAACAAGTTGACCCTGCCAGTTAATCTGACTCCACCTCCCTCAATTCTCACACTAAGGGGGTCCCCAGGATGTGACTTCCCAGACTGCAGATGAACTACTGTAACGTATGGTTGCGACCTATAAGGCTGCCCTTTGGCACTTCTTGATACTGTCATTCATCTCGGCCCATTTGCAATATATGCTGCATCATCACTTACTCGCTACGCTGTGCCTTTCTGACAGTCACAGAGCCATCAGGTTCACAACCTGTCATTGGCATGCCTCCCACACCACGCACACAGTTCAGTGCAGACACATGATCACCTGAGCTTTACACCACCCTAGCTGCTGCATTAAGGCTATAGGCAGAGCATTCACCACACTAGTAGTGACTATACCTACCCCCATGTAAAGATTCTCACATAGTTTGTCTTGTTTGAATAGAAAGCCTCCCTATCATCTATGTTCTAATTTTCAACGGTTTAAGAGCGGGCTCAGACACTTACCTTTACTGTCCTTATTGGCATGCTGGAGCTCATACCGAATGAGACCACCCCACCTGCCAAGCAGGAGGTTTGGGACTACTCTGTATGTTATCTCTCATGGTAGCAACGCTCCAAGCATGACCACACACTGACCATAACATAGTCACTTGGAACATTAGAGGTATTAGCTCTGCTTGCAAACATTATACAATTTATTGCTACCTTAAGGGCAGAGGAGTTCACATAGCAATTCTACAGGAGGCACATTTCACTGACCTTGTACCTACCTTGAAGCTATGCGGCTTCAGAGGCATTGGCACGGCCACATCTTCTCGACTGGCTTCTCTGCATAGGTTTGAGGTACCTTGATCTGGTTATGGGTGGGAGTGCTATACTGACATATATCCATTGCACGGGGCTAGGAGGGCAGACATGTTATATTTCATGGGACCTTGAAAAGTCTCTCATTAGTATTAGTTTGTATCTATGACCCTCACACTGACCAATTCACCTTTATCCACTTTATTCTCAAGCTTGGCACAGTGGGCAATTCTTCCCTTGATTTTGGTGGAGACTTTAATCTCAGTGTGCTTGATGCCACCCTAGACAGATCATTTCCACCTCTCCCACAAGCTCTCCTTGCACACTTGCTAGACCACTGGCACCTCACTGATATCTGCTGCCACAGCAATGCTAACATCAGGGTCTGCTCCTTCTACTCTCCACCTCAGGGCCTTCATGCTCGCTTGGACAGGATACTATGCTCCTCCTCACTATGCACTTGTTTCATCCACACAAACTATTTAGGTGATGCCTTATCAGATCAAATGGTGTTGAACAGGAGACACGTGCCCTTCTGATCCCCACCTGACGTATGCAACCCGCAATCCTGGAGGATGCTGCTTTTCACTTTATATTTAGAAACAATATAGCTGAATTATTCGATCTGAACAAGGGCACTGCCTCCCCCAACACTGTGGAATGAGAAGCGTTTCAGGTGTCCATCTGGGGGCCTTGCATTAGACCAGTGGTGGGTGTGTGATGTATCCTTGAGACAAAGCTGAAAGTGGTAGAAGATAATCTACTCTCCCTAGAGAATGAGCAGGCTGCTCAGGCTCATTCTTGTTTTTCCTTTGCTGCAGACTGCTTCAAACTTGCTGAGCTCCTTGAGCACCTACGCTATGTTAATTATAATTCCCATGCAGGTGGGACTCACACTGAAGCTGACAAGCCCATCCCTCTACTGGCTTGGCTCACTCAACAAGAAAATATACAGCGCTTGTCACTTACATTTGGGTCACCCTTGACATGCTACTCTTAACCGAACTTGAAATTCATAAAGCCATCTTGAAATATTACCAGGTACTTTACTCATCCCTAGGGAGTGCTTCATCCCGGGGAATAACTAGCTATCTAGATGATGTTCAGCTGCTGTGGTTCTCCCCAGAGGAAAGGCTAGAGCTTGAGGCACCCATCACAGCTGCAGAAATAAAGGAGGCGAATTGCTCCTAAGCTATGGGTAAAACCTCAGCCCATCATGGGACCACATTTATTTATATTTATTAATTTATTTATTAATTAAACTTATAATGCGCAACAGCTACCCAAAAAGGGTTTCCCGGCGCAGAAGCAGATCAGAGACTGAGTTAAACAAGGCAGCAGGCTATTGATTGAAAAGCCATGTCTTCAAGGATTTGCGAAATTGAATATAATTTGTTTCGTTTCGAAGAGCTAGGGGCATGACATTCCAAAGTGAGGGGCCTAGGTATGTGAAAGACCTTCCACCCAATCGCGATAGTTTAGTTTTTGGGACAGAAAACCTCCCCTGAGTGGATGAGCGGAGGTCGCAAAGAGGGACATAAGGATGGACCAATAATTGAAGGTATTTGGGGGCAACTCCAATTTTGATTTTAAACATGTAGCTCAGGGCTTTGAACTTAACTCGGTTCTCCACCCTGAGCCAATGCAGGTCACGAAGATGACCGGAGATAGAAGAGGTTCTAGGGATCCGGCATAAAAGCCTAGCTGCGGAGTTCTGGACCAGTTGCAGCCTACGAGTCACCTCCTTGTTAGATCCCAAGTACAGAACGTTGCCATAGTCAAGTCTTGAAGTGATCAAAGCATGAACAACAGTTTTCTGAGTAGGTTCTGGTAGCATCCAGATAACTTTTTTTAGCCACTTCAGGATTGTGAAACAGGTGGCGGCTACTTTGACAGCTTGGGCGTGCATACTGAGTGCATCATCAATATTGACGCCCAAGTTTCGAGCTTGGCGGACCGGTATAGGAAGAGCACCCATCTCACAGGGCCAGTGTTGAGGACCCCAAAGTTCCTTATTTTCCCCGAATATAAGGACATCGGTTTTTCCACCGTTTAGTTTGAGGTAGTTAGATTGCATCCATGATGCGATATTCCTCAAACCCAACTGAAGGGGAGAAATCTCTGTAGTTCTCTTCATGGATAGAGAGAAAATAATTTGAGAATCATCCGCATAAGAGAAGAGGGTCAGCCCGGACTTCTCTGCAATATCCGCCAAGGGTCTTACATATAAATTAAAAAGTAGGGGACTAAGGATAGAGCCTTGAGGTACCCCTTGAGCAAAAGAGTAGGTATCGGAACTGGCTGTAGGGGAAAAAACTTGAAAGGTACGATTTGTGAGGAAAGAGATGAGCCATTTCAGAGCTAACCTGCATATGCCCAGCAATCTTAAGGTTTTAATTAACACAGCGTGAGACACCGTGTCAAAAGCTGCACTCAAATCCAGCAAAATGAGGGCCACAGTGTCTCCGGCGTCCAGATGGTAGCGTAGTCTTTCTGTAACCCCCAACAGGGTGGTTTCTATTGAAAAACCAGCTCTGAAGCCCGATTGGGAGGGATGGAGAAAACTTTGAGCTTCGACAAACAGCGAAAGCTGTGCATGGACATGTTTTTCTAAGATTTTAGAGAAAGCCGGTAGCAGTGAGATGGGACGATAGTTTGAGGGTAAGTCAGGGTCAGCGTTTGCCTTTTTAAGGAGAGGCAGTACCATGGCATGTTTCCAGTCTAGCGGGACAACAGCTTCCAACAAGGAAGGAGATTATACTGATCTCCTTGGCCCAAAACTAGAAAAGTTGTTCAACACAGCAGCCTATGAGGGATCTTTATCTTCATCCATGCGGGAAGCCCTGCTAGTCTCTATCCCACAGCCAGGAAGGGAGGCCACTGAGCTGGGGAGTTGTCGACCACTGACAAACCTCAATACAGGTTATAAGATCCTGAGCAGGATACTAGTGCACAGGTTGCTTTCTTTACTACCCCAACTCGTTCACCCCAATCAAAATGGCTTTATACCAGAGAGAAATATATCTCTAAATATTCAACGCCTATACCATGTTATGGAGAATGCACTGGAAGCCTTCCCAGATCATCTTGTTTGGTGCTCGACTTAGAGAAGGCGTTTTATTCCCTTAGCTGGAATTACCTCTTTCAACTACTACAACAATTGGGGCTGGGCAGGCACCTCCTCACATTTATTCAGCTACTTAACATGCACCCATCGACACAGGTTCGTATGGGGCACTATATTTCGGACCCCATAATCGTCTGCTGGGACACTAAACAGAGATGCTCATTTTCCCCTATCCTTTTTGACCTTGCTATGAAGTTACTTGCTATCTGTCTTCGTAGTGGAGGGTAAACATTGGGCATCTCTCTGGGGATAGAACACATGTAAATTCCTTCTATGCAGATGATAGATTGCTGCATTTAAAAGATGTAACCAGGGACCACTCTATTATAACAGCAACTTTTTAAGGCATAACAAAAAGTGTCCGGCCTGCTGATAAACTGGCAGAAATCTTGTATTTTCCTGCTCTCCTCTCCAGAGACAGAGATGGATATCGGCAGTGGCATGCTTCCATGGCAACAGCGTTTCTTCCGCTATCTAACCATTTGCATTTATCATGAAGACCAAGATTTGTTTGATGCAATGTGGTGCACACCATTGCAGCCCTTAGAAGCCAGGTATCCTTTTGCAGAACCTTGACACTGTTCAGTGATAGCTGTGGCCTGTATCCAGAATGTTCCAGAATTTCTGCCCAGTAGACCTCACTGCCCGGCCATCCCCCTGACTAATACGGGTCATTCACCGATATTATCAACGAGCTCTACATCTTGCAGCTCAGTAGCTCCAATAGGCGCCGGCAGTTCCCATATCAAGCCTGCTCCCAACCGGAGGTGCAATAGCCCTTGCCAGTCTCATACAGCTGTGCGCCCTTGGGATGGAAACTCTAGGCATCCTCTTTCAGGAGGGGTACCTGCTAACCTTTGAGAAACCTGCTGAGAAGTATGGAATTCCACAAAACCAGTTCTTGACCTATAATAAATGGATTGGCAGAGCTAGGAAGAGAACTCAAAGACACCAAATAAGACCACATACTAGCTCACCACTCTATCATATCCAGGAACACTAGGTTTAAGCTCTTTAAATTCTATATAGTACACAGGGAATACTTGGCCCTCAGAAAGATTAACACGCTTTTCCAGGGGGCCAGCAAGCTGTGTCATGGTGTGTGTGATTGGCCCTAATGCAAGCAAGGAAACTGGGCCTCCAGGTCAGTATTTAAATACTGACATAAATTAGATGCAATGGGCCCATCACACCCTGGACCCTGGACCCTTTACTTTAAAAACTGTTTTGCTCCCCTGCCTCCCCCGTTCCCTCCCGCAGTCCATGACTTCTCGTCCCACCACCACCCCCCCCTCCCGTTCGTGCCTTCTTCGATGCCCGCACTTCCGTGTCGAATGCAATAGGTCTCGTGTAAATACGAGTCCTATTGCATTTTAAATGCTTGTTTTGTCCTGGGATTGGCTGGGTGAATTCGCACTCTATTTTGCCTGACCTGTCCAGAACACATGCGCAATACAGATGGCTATCTTACGCATGCGTCCAGCAGCCGCCATGGATTTCCGATCACTCTCGCGCACCCCTCGGTAGCGGCTTCCGCTATTAATGGCCTTTTGATTAATAATCACTTGTAAGTCAATACATTTTGGGGCGTGGCTTGAGCGCCGACGGGAATGGCAGCGGGTTGATCTCGCTCCGGACCGAGATCGTAACGCTTGAAGGAAGCGGACGATGGAGTGGCTTCCCTGTGGACTTCGGCGGTGAATTCGGACATCGGAAGGTCCACTGATCTCAAGGATATCTTTTTCTTGTGGATGTGACCTTGGAATCGCCTGAAATTCCTTTCTGATATGCGGCGCGCTCCCTGAGTGGATCACGGCCGCCATTTTGTTTGCATCGCGGCTTCGCCTCAGATCTGAAGCCGGTTATCTGAAGGTACGCTGCTGTTAGATTTGGGGGTCTCTAGTTGGCAGAGGTAGGTACCTTTGTCCAAATAGGGACCCTTGAGTCTAGTCAGGGAAAGTAGGTACACTCCTGAAATAACCCCTGCTCACCCTCTTGGTAGCTTGGCACGAGCAGACAGGCTTAGTCCAGAGGCAGTGTGTAAAGCATTTGTGAACACATACAGTAATCAAGTGACAACACTACAAATGTACACCACACAGGTTGTATATTTATAAAAATAAGTATCTTTTATATAGATTTATCACAAGACCATAAACGACAAAAATAATCCACAGTACTGTCAAGAATGCTTAGTTCTGATCAAAAAGGCTTAATTCAAGGTTCTGTGCGAGTCGGTAGCCTTCTCTGGCTACTGCGATGTAAAGAACAAACAGAGTCTATCAAATCCAGCTGACCGCGTCGATACGGGCCAACACAGCGTAGACGGACTCGGTCACAGTACCTTTTACTTGAAGCGGCAGTCACGGGCGTGCGAGCCGGATGGCTGTTCGTCGCGGTTGCGTTGCAAAATGGAAGCGTTGCAGGATGCGTTGTCCCTCGATGCGGTGCAGGCAGCGGCTCGTTGACGGAGTCGGTGAGACCAAGGCCGTGCGTTGCAGGGCGAGACGGTGCTTCGATGCGGTGCTGGCAGGTTACGGTGCGGCGACGGAGCCGGATTCGGGAGCTGGCGTCGATCAGTCCGGACAGCGGTGCGAGTCGGGCGGTGCGCCGTGAAGCTTGCGAGGCGGTGCCCAACTCCGGTGCGGTCACAGGACTCGAACTCAGCAACAGTGACCGTGTCGGTCGGACCAGATGGATTCAGTGTAGCGAGGCGTTGCAAGGTGCGGTGCTCACAGGTTACGGTGCAGGCAGCGGCTCGTTGGACGGAGTCGGTGAGACCAAGGCCGTGCGTTGCAAGATGCAGGCGTTGCTCGATGCGGTGCCAACAGGACACCGAGCTGGTCGGGAGAGTCGGTCACAGCTCCTACCTCTGTAGCCACTGAAACAGAGTTTCCAGCAGCAATTCACAAAGGGGTGAAGTCCAATGGTCCTGGGACTTCGATCAGGGGGCAAGCTCTCTTCCAAGCCCTTGGAGATCCTTCACAAGTTGATGAAAGTCACAGCAAAGCAAAAGTTCCTTTCTCCTTTCTTTGGCAGTCAGGCAAACCACTGCAGGCCAATCCCCCAAGCAGCACTTCAGCTTAGGGATAGTCTCTCCTCAGTTTCTTCTTGGTTCCGCTCCTCAGCAAAGGTTTCTTCTTGTTCCCAAAAGTGATCTAATTTTCCTGGGGTCTGGGTGCCCCTCTTATACCCTGATTCTCTTTGTTCTCTGGAGGCAGAGAGGCCTTTGCCTAGCTTAAACCAGTTCTGTGCAGCTTTGGAGCACTCTGTGTACATGACTCCTTCTTTCCTTTCAGAATGTGGGGCAGGGTACTCAGACGCCTGGCAGGGGGTGGAGCCAGCATTGTGGCAGGCAGGCACAGCCCTATTCAGACCCAGATGAAACTCCTCCCTCCACTCTGGATGCAGATCTCTCTATTCAGCCCTGGGCTGCCTCGCCCTGTCTCCTGTGGCCACCCCCAGCCCCTGTCACGCACAAACCAGACACACAATACACAAGCTGGCAGAGGCAGGCTGGATAGTTAGGCAAGAAAATACCCACTTTCTAAAAGTGGTATTTTCAAACACAGAATGTTAAAACCAACTTCACTAAAAGATGTATTTTATCATTCTGAGTTCAGGCATACTAAACTCGAATTTCTACCTAGTTCCCTGAGTCAGTTTAGGATTATAAGATGTTATAATCAAACTGCCCATTCTGGCCTATGGGGAACAGGTAGCCTTGCAATAGTGAAAAACGAAAATGGCTGTAATTCACTATTAGGACATGCCACATACACCAGGCATGTCCCACCTTATCCTTACAATGCACCCTGCCCCTAGGCCTACCATAGGGGTGTCTGATATGAAGAAAAGGGAAGGTTTGGGGACTGGTAGGTGGGTGCACTTAACAAGTCGACATGGCAGTCACAGACTGCACACAGGCTCTGCAATGGCAGGCCTGAGACACACTTTACAAGCTACTTCTGTGGGTGGCACAACCAGTGCTGCAAGCCCACCAGCAGCATTTGATTTACAAGCCCTGGGCACACTCAGTGCACTGTACTAGGGTCTGACAGTAATTCAAATAAGCCAAACATGGAGTCACTAATTCACATCACAATTTACAATAGGGAGCACTTGCACTTTGGCACTGATTAGCAGTGGCCAAGTGCCCATGAGCTTCTAGTCCAGCAAAAACATATCGACAACAGTGGAGGCATTATGAAAAAAATGGAAGGGAGACCCATGCCAAGGATGCCAGGTCTAACAGCTGCTTTTTCCAGATATATGTGAAGTTGACTGTGGCCCCTCAGTTCTATAACTTCACTTCAAATTTCCTATATTTCAACCACAATATGCGGCACGTTTTATACAAATATTGCGACCGCCATTTTGTATCCCCACAGAATGCCTGATCTCTGGTGACGGTCCTCTTCTCACCATGTTTCGTTTTACCCCTTATGAGGAGACTGTGCACTTCAGTTAAACCTTCAGCTGCCTCCATTGCTAATACCCAGGTTACTGATATATACCTGGTTTTGCCTCTGGGATAATTTTCTGACTGACTTTTGTCTACTCTGTAAATGGCTTCTCTAACTTACTGCTCTACACCAGAATCTCTGGTTCTGTCATGATATACAGCTCTCCATGGGAACACCTTATGTGCAGCATTCTGTCATACCAGCTATAATTCTAAATTGTCTCCACGCTATGCTGACTTCTAGTATGCTTTGCCTTTTTGCAATAAGCCAGCGCCGATAGAGTCAGTTGTCATGTTCCAGCTGTGTTGACGCAAATAACTGAAGTTTGTAGGCTGTTGTTTGATTCTTAGTGTGTTCCTTTACTCTGCGCATTTTTTGAAAGTCTCAATTTCTTTTCAATTTTCTCAACTATATGGAGCCTTCTCCTTCTCCTGGTCAGAAATTAATTTCAACAAATATGTCTTCCTCTCGTAAGGACTCTAATTTGACCGCTCCTCCTAAGCGACATAAGAAGGAACCCAATTCGCCTTCCAAGTCGCAACTACCCATTACCATGGAAGACCTTATGGAAGAGATAAAGTTGATTAAACCTTTTGTCATTGATACTAATGCTACCCTTCAGAGGTTAGACGAGAAATGGTCTAACTTGGACTCAAGAATGTCTGCTGTGGAACAGAGGATCAGTGATACTCAGGACTTGTTACCCCAGGTCGCGGCCATGTCCAAAGAGATTACTCTCCTCAAGTCGCAAACAGAAGACTTAGAAAATCGTAATAGACGCAATAATCTTCGAATTTATGGTATTCCTGAAGGAGAAGAGGGGTCCGACATGCTGGCCTTTTTAAAAATTCACATTCCCTAGATTGTTGGTCTCAAGGATGGTACAACTCTCAATTTGCAGCGTGCTCATCGCATCGGTCCTAAATCTGCAGATTCATCTCCTTCACCGTCGGTGAAGCGTCCCAGAGGTATAATTGTTTTGTTTCTGGAGTACACTGAACTGTTAATGGTCCTTTCAGCAGCAAAGTCTAGGAAGCAGATGCTGTGGTCTGGTCAAAAAGTTTTCTTCTCTCAAGATGTGGCCCGCGCCACTGCAGCTCGTCGCAAAGAATTCCTTTCTCTTCGCCCGGCTCTTCGATCCATGAACGCCAGATATGGTCTGGTTCATCCTTGCTTTTTCAAGGTTACTTATAAAGAGAGATCTTACTCCTTTGATCGTCCTGAAGACCTGAGACAATTTATTTCTCGCCATAAAGGGGAAGATATGGACTTTGGAGGGCCCTGAGTTGCATCGTTAATCTGTTGTGTGTTTGTTTTCTGAGGGTATTATCTCTCTTCAAAATGGTTCCGATGATTCTTATCTTCCATGTTGTGTTTTAGGAACTGTGTTGCTGTTTTCCCTTGTCTTTTTTTGGCTTGGTGGCATTCTCCAGAGAATATTTCTTATTGTGATCTTTGTGATCTTTTTGGTGTTTTTCTTGTAGCTGTTCATCCTCTTCTACCGACTCCTCCCCCAGATGTCTCCCTCTTCCCTGCCCTCTCATCCTGACCTTAGGGTTCGCGGCTATACCTTATGTCCGGTAAGTGTTGAGTATTTCATTGTTAGTTTGGTCGTCCTTGTCCGCCCATTTTACTGTTTAAATTTGTGCTATGTAGTTGGTCTCCCTTGATTTGTTATTCTATGTTACATTGCCTCTTTTCTGTTTAATTACTCTATTTTACTATCTTGATTGATCTCGTTAGTCCGTGTCGGTTCTGTCGTCTGCCTTCTCTCGCAGCTCCCCGCTTCCCAATGTCATTTTCTTCACTATGGATTTCTATTCCGTCTCCCTTGACTGAAGTCTCTTGGCTTCTAGTCAACTTTTCTTTTTTTATCACTTACTTCTTATACTTTCTCTCTCTTTTCTCCTTTCTTTTTGGGTCTCTTTCCTCTTTCACCCTATCTCTCTTACTCTCTGGTTCTACTTCTTTCTTTTTGTATGCAATTATTTTATTCCCTGTTCTTCTCTTCTCTTTTCTATCTTGTTTTTTTCTCTTTTTTCATTTTCCTCTTCATGTTTCCTCTTTTTTACTTTACTGCATTATTCTTCATTTTTGTGCTCAATTGCACACTTTTCAATGCATTCAAGAGTATATTTTTGGTTTCTTTCATATTGACTGTACAAGTATGTTGCATTATCAATTACTATTAATTTTATTACTGCTTTTTTTTGGGACTTGTAATGACTGATAATATTCGGATCATCTCATGGAATGTAAAAGGATTGCGTAATCCTGTCAAAAAGCAACGGGTACTTACCCATCTCTCTAAACTCCAGTGTAAAATTGCTATGTTACAAGAAACCCATCTTAATGAGAGTGATGTTAATTCCCTTAAAAAGCAATGGGTGGGCCATGTTTATTGTTCCCCTTCCAAAGACAGGAAAAATGGTGTTGTAGTACTTTTTCACAAATCCTTATCCCTCACGATGGAGAGGGAGGAGAAGGATGAGGATGGTCGTTGGCTCCTTCTTCACACTATTATCAACGGTTCCCATGTTTCTTTACTTAACATCTATGGCCCCACAGGTATTGACTCACAATTTTGGCAATCCATGTCCCACACTCTTCATGCTTGTTCTAGTCCCAACCTCATAGTGTGTGGAGACTGTAATCAGGTTATGGATCCCTTCACAGATAGGAAATCCTCCACTAAGTACATTCCCAATAAAATGCAAAAAACCTTTGCTAGGACCATTTCTGCGAGGGGCCTAGTGGATGCATGGAGAATATTCAATCCTGATAGTTTAGAGTATACTTTTTATTCCCCTACTCACAATTCTACTTCTAGAATCGATTATATATTTTTAAGCCCGCACCTTCTTTCCAACCTTATACATGCAGAGATTGGCCCCATTCTTATTTCTGATCACGCTCCTGTTTTGATTAATTTAGACCTTCCTTCCTCGTCCTCTGTGTCTCGCGTTGGCGTTTTAACAATTATCTTCTTAAAGATCCCACCTTTTTAAGTCGCTTTAATGATTTTGTATCTGAATTCTTTCTCCTCAACTCTACTCCGTATATGCCCTTCCATACTGTCTGGGATTCCTTTAAAGCCACGGCTAGAGGCTTCATTATTGATTATGTCGCCAGCAAAAGAAAAGGTTTCGCAAAGAATCAGTGTCTCTGCTCTCTTCCATTAAAAAATTGGAACATGCATATTTTTCAACTAGAAATGCTGATTCCCTTAAGACCTTGATCCAAGCAAAACTTTATTTTAATAAGAGATCCACAGAAGAGGCTTCGGGGACATTGCTAAAAATAAATTCTAAATTTTATGGTGGTCGTAACCGCGCTGGTAAGCTGTTAGCTAACTATTTGAAGGTGAAATCTCAAAGATCCAGAGTTGTTAAGATTATTGATGATAACGATATTCCTCGTTTTAAAGATGAAGAAATATTAACGTGTTTTACAGATTTCTATAAGACCCTTTACACTCCTGAGTCATCCCCTTCTGACGCTAATCTAGATTCCTTTTTTTGATTCTTTATCTCCCCGCTCTTCCCCTCTTCCGGACTGTTCTATTTTGGAAGGGGATATATCCCTTTCAGAGATTAAATCCGCTTTGTCCATGCTACCTGAGGATAAAGCTCCTGGTCCTGATGGTCTTACTGCTGAGTTCTATTCTTGCTTTTCGTCTATTCTTCTGCCCCATCTTTTATCTCTTTTTCAATATTTTGTTCTTAACGGAGAGGCTCGAGGCTCTTTTCTTGAAGCCATGATTTGTCTCATTCCTAAAAAAGATAAGGACCCCTCCCGTTGTGCCAATTATCGCCCCATATTTCTAATTAACCTCGATTGTAAGATATTTGCCAAGATTTTAGCTCTTCGTATTAACCAAGTCCTTCCAGACTTAATTGGTTTTGAACAAACAGGGTTTGTTAAAGGGAGGAATATCTCTGACAATTCCAGAACTTTTCTCAATATTATTCATCTTGCATCTAAGAGCTCTTCCGCTATAGCTGCCATAACTTTGGATGCGGAAAAAGCTTTTGATCGTGTTCATTGGCTATTTATGATGCGCGCCCTTAAATGGCATGGTTTTGGCCCCTCTATTTTGTCCCTTATAAAATTATTATATTCCTCTCCCTCTACTTCAGTTTTTGTTAATGGCTCTCAATCTTCTTATTTTCCCTTACAAAGAGGTACTCGTCAGGGTTGTCCTCTCTCGCCGCTACTTTTTATCCTTTCTCTTGAGCCCTTTCTTCACTCTTTACGACACTCCCCCACATTTAGAGGCTTTATGCATAAATCTGTCGAAATAAAATTTACTGCTTATGCTGACGACATTATGTTATATGTTTCTGATCCTTCTACTTTTATGCCCGCTTTTACTGAACTTCTTTCTTCTTATGCGGCCTTATCAGGCTATAAATTGAATTTTTCCAAATCTGAAGTACTCCCGTTAAATAAATACTGTTTAAGAAGTATGTTTGAGGGTATCGATTTTAAATGGAATACTAATAATATTACTTGCTTAGGGATTAAATATTCTTCTACCCTACCAAAAACGATTCAGTTCAATTTGGATGAGGTTTTATCAAAAGTTAGAAATATGGCTGACAGATGGTCTCCTCTTTTTTGTCTTGGTGGGGTAGATTAGATACCATTAAAATGATGTTGCTTCCCGTTATTAATTTTTATTTGTCCATGTTACCTGTTAAATTACCATTGACATTTTTTAAGACTCTTAATGGAGTTTTGAGCAAATTTCTTTGGAATGGTCGGAAAGCTCGCATTTCTTTGGCCCTTCTCTCTGCTCCTAAGGAACAAGGTGGTGTTCATTTTCCCAATTTTCGACAATATCATTCCTCTTTTCTAATTCGCCAAATGTTACCATATTTATCTAATCTGGAGGGATCTTTCACCTCTGTTTGGCACAGGTTGGAGAAGTCCTTGATCTCTCCTTTCCCTTTTTCTCTTTTAGCAAGTTTTACCCATCCTTCTCGTTCCTTTAATTACCCTACGATTTCAAAATTTATTTCAACTTTTCATCCTATTAAATGTAAATCTCAAGGTCCCTTACAGACATTTTTGGATTCACCTTTGTGGCATAACAAAAACATTAAATTGTCCAATCGCACTATTTTTTGGAAATCCTGGGCTGTCAAAGGGATTTTTCAAGTTAAACAATTAATACAGGATTCTCGTTGTCTTTCCTTACAAGCAGTCCGGTCCGCTTTTGACTTATCTCCATCCTCGTTACTAAGATATGAGTCTTTACGTTTGCTCCTAACGGAACAACTATCTCGGCTTTTGGGTCCTTCTCTTCCTTCTCAAGATCCTCTTCTAGACCCTTTATCTACTTCCCTTTTATTAAAGCTTCCCAAGTTTACAAGTATCTACACTTTTCCTCTCTTAATCGTTCTAAAAGTAAAGTTGAGCTCATATGGGAGTCTGATTTACACCGTATCTTATCTGTTCATACATGGAACTCCATATGGACACGCATACATCACACCTCTTGTAACTCTAGCACAACTCAGACCCTTTATTATTTTTATCATAGACTATTTTTAACTCCATTATCACTCTCCAAGTACAGTTCACATTTATCCCCGAATTGTTGGGTCAATTTCCTCCATTTGTACTATTAATTTCCCTTTTGATATATACTCCATATTCCTAGGTAGTAATTCTTCATGCTGGTTTGGTTCTCGCAGGGTGGGCATATTTGTGGATTTGTTAATTGCTATTGCTTTTCAGATAATTATCTCTAACTGGAAAGATGCCTCTAAGGTTTCCTTCTCCGCCTGGTGGAATCTCCTTTGTTATCACCACAGACTTGATAGGGCTTCTTCCAAAACTTCTCAACAACTTATCCAGAAAGAAGCCCTCTGGTCTCCACTTACTAATTACTTATCTGCATCTGCATTACGTAATCAAGATAATTCTTTTGTTTATCAACCACCATGAGTATTTACTCTTTACTCTTTTCTTTCTTTAGTATATTTTCTTTCAAATGTCACATGTATAGTTCTTACTCTGTTTTTGGAAACCAATATCATTATTAGAGGATTAATGTTTCATTATAATGTTAGTTGATGATATTTTTATATTTCCAATCTCCTTTCTCTTTTCTTTTTCTTTTTTCTCTCCTTTTTTCCCCCTTCTCTGTCTCTCTTTCTTTCTCCTACTTTTTCTTTCTCCTCTTTAGACTTTCTTTCATATGAAAAATTGAAAAACGTAAAATGCTATTTACTCTTTAGGTACAAATTTTTACTATTGCTTTTCCTTTTTGGCTTTTTTTTTTTTTTCTTTGATTATGATAGCTTTTTTATATCCCTTGTTCTGCCAAATGGTATATCCAGTTTGCTTATTTAGTGCTTCTTGTTTTGTACGTAAAGTTATATATTGTACCTATGACTCTAATTATTTTAATAAAGCTTTTTAAACTAAAAAAAAAAGTCAATACATTTTTATTAAACTGTGCCGGCTTCTGATTTATGGACCTCGGCGCGGTTTGTCTGACCCAAGACTAATCAACTTTTGTAGCGTGGCGGCATCATACATCTTACAGGCCCAGGTGGGGGGTTCGGTGAAGGGGCGGGCTTTTGAGGCGCACAGAAGCTATCGGCAGCGCTAGAGACCAGGTGCTGAGAGAAGGGTTCTCGGTGGGCCTGTGTCCTCCAGAGCTATCGAAAAGTGTGGTGTGTGCCACGGAGAGTGCGTCACCCACATATTTATGCCAACATAATATCCGTACGGCCGGACAAGACTTAAAAGATGGCAGCTTTCTCCAGCTATGTCCGATTCATCTAAAAGTTTACTATTAGTGCTAAAGAGATCCAACAGTGTGTGAATCCCCCAACAATGTGTGAATCCCCGAACAGTGTGAGACTCCGGTTGCATGAGCTACCCACAGCGATCTGAACTCATTCTAGCAGAGCAGTGTGAGCACCCCCAAGCATTGCAAGCTTCCTTCGGCACTGTGCGATATTCCCAAGGCAGTTTGAACTTTCTCCTGCACAATAGTATATTCCTCCCGCATTGAGAGCCTTCTCCAGCAGTGCCAGCTTCCTCCGGTAGCCTGAGCGTCCCTAGCAATGTGCGAGATTCCCCCAGCATTGCAAGCTTCCTCTATCAGTGTGAGATTCCTTCAGCAGTGCGAGTTTCGTCTGCCATTGCTCTTGGACTCCAATAATGCGAGCTTCCACCAGCAGCGCGAGCGTCATCCAGCAGCGCAAGCTTCACCCAGCAGCACGAGTTCCCTCTGTCATTACTCTTGGGCTGCCACAATGGGAGTTTCTCCAGCATGGTCCTTTTCCTGCAGCACTGAGAGAAACTGTGAGCGCTGAAAGCTTCTTCTAGCAGTATGAGCTTCCCCAGCAGAATGAACTTTCTCTAGCAGAGCAGTGTGAGATTCCATAAGCATTGCAAGCTTCTCCTCCAGCAGTGTGTGAGATTCTCCCAGCATTGCGAGCTTCCCCCAGCAGTGCAAGCTTCTCCAGCAGTGCAAGCTTCCTTGGGCAGTGTAAGCTTCCTCCAGTTGCTTGAGATTCCCTCCATGAGTGTACGATTCCCCCATGAGTGTAAAATTCCCCCATAAGTGTAAGATTCTCTTGGCTGTATGAGCTTTCCAAGGCATTCTGAACTTGCTCCAGTAGAGCAGTGTGAGATTCCCCTCGCATTGCAAGCTTTTTCCGGCAGTGTTAGCTTCCTCCAGTAGCCTGAGCTCCCCTAGCAGTGTGTGAGATTCCCCAGGATTGCAAGCTTTCTCCATCATTGTGATATCGGGTGATATTGTGATATCGGGTATCAGCCCATACCAGGAACAGCAGTTCTTTATAAACGTGAACCGGGGTATAAAATGGGAGGGCTGGGGTCTGTATGCTGCCTTCATGGGGTTCAATGATACAAACCTGCACAGTACGGAGGGCTAGGAGGGAAGTAAGGAAGTGGCTAGACGGTGTAGTAGCATGCAGGGTGGCAGTGGCCATGGCAGGGAGTGACGTCAGCAGAATAGATTGTTGGCATGGAGTAGCGTGGGCATTAGTGATGTCAAGGAAGTAACGTGAGCAAAGTTGCTATTGCTATGGGTTTAGCGTGATGAGGAATATTGATGACAGGGAAGTGGCGTCCGCATGAGAGGCTGTTGGCCTAGTGCTTAGGGTGGGGATGCGGTAGGAGTGTGATTTGAACAGGAGAGACTGTTGACAAAGTATTTAGTGTGGGATTAGTAAATGGTGATGGTGGTAGGGAAGTGACTTCAGCAGGAGAGACGGTTGGCCTAATGTTTTGTGGGAGATGCAGTGGTGAGGTGGACAATAGTAGCAAAAGTCGGCGATAGGTTGGCCTGACGGCCGGAATTAGTGCTTGACAAGACGGGGTGTTTGATAGCAAAGGGCTTTAACTAAAAAGTGAGTGCAGGTGGTCCAATGGGTAATATGGTGCATAGCTAAATACTTATAAGGTCCCAAAGGCGAGACCGATTGCATTGCAAATGCTTGTTTTATCTCCTTCCTCTCTCTTTTTCATTTCTTCCTTATCCTCTACTGCTTTTGAAACCCTCTCTACCGCTCTCCTCAAAGAGTAAACACAGAGCCAGATCCCATTCATTCTCTGTGTTTGAAAAAACTGAAGCCACCAATCGCTAAAATAAATTAAGCTGGTACAGTATAGACTGGACCCCATCCCACCAATGGGCCCCAGGGCTACTGTACGGTCTGCACCACTGGTGGCTACACCCCTGCTAGCAAGAGACCTGTGACCAGAAATAGTAGGAGCCAATAGGTGCCATTTCCTATTCTAGAATTTAGACAAGTCCTAATTCAATCTCTCTGAGTCCCAGCCATAGCCAGCAACAAGTGTTGATTCAGTCTGCCGAACACTGCTGCTCACGTGTGCACTTTGGGAGAGTAGTCTTTGCTTACTTTTAGTACTGTATTGCATTGCAGCTTTTATATACAGCACTTCATACCCTGCTGAAAAAAGCTGAAGCGCATTAATTAATGGGGAGCACGCTACCTCATGAGCTAGTGCGTGGGGTTGGCAGAATGTTGTATTTTTATTATATAGGGTGTAATGACAGAAATTCAATTGCTCAGGTCACACGGATCTTGCAGGTAGGGTGTAAAGGCAGCAGAGCTATCACTCAGGTCACACAAGTGCTACAGGTAAAGTTCACAGCGCCAGAGCTATTGCTTTGCTTATGTCACATCAGCCTTGGAGTTAAGGCATAAAGACAGCAGAGCTATCACTCAGGCCACACTGGTCTTGGAGGTAGGGTGTAAAGACAGCAGCAGATCTATTTATTGCTCAGTTCGTGCAGTTAGGGTGTAAAGGCAGCAGAACTATCACTCAGGTCATACAAGTCTTACAGGTAGGGCTCACAGAGACGCCACAGATATTGCTCAGGTCACACCGATGTTGTAGGCAGGGTATTCGGACAGCAGAGCTATCATTATGGTCGCAGAGGGATGTGATCAGGATTAGCTCGAACCTCACTGCATGATACACGATTGCTGCTACTGCAGCCTTAAAAAGATTTGACATTTTAAGAGAAAACTCCAGATGCGAGGTTTTTCTCCCGTGCTTGGACCAGATAAAATAGCCCATAAATGTTTTGGAAGAAAAGTAAAGGAAACTCTTCTAGCCACTGGGGCGGAGGCTGAAACTACCAATAGAGACGCATGCTTGGTTTGACGTGAGCTTCCCTCTCACGTGATACGAATAAATCCCTGAACTGCCGTTCATTGCTCTTTCACGTTAATGAGATTATTTACGTAACTGTGGGACGCTCAGACGCCCAAGGTTGCCTGGTCGTGTTAATGTTAAACCACAAAATTAAATAAAGGCAAAAAATATGTTAAATGATCGTTGTACACAGAGAAATGTTTATTAGGCTTCAAATGTAGAGGAATTTGATTAGAGTTAGCCACCCTCACTAGCTGTTTCCTTAATTAAAGCAATTACTTCTAATTCGCTGTATTTAAATATTTGATAATATATGGTGTAGTAGCTTAAAGAACAAACACTTCACTTAGATCACTTTTTATCACCTCACCTAATTAAGGAAAGTCAACATACGTGAGAACGGCTTATGTTTCGCTATAAGTATTCGTCTACAGATAACAGAGAAGAGAGAGTGAATGAGCGACCAGTGTTGGACAGCTCTGTTCTGACAAAGAAATTAACTGGAGCAGTTGGAAGGACAGTTAACGGACAGATTCAAGGGTGGGAGATGGATTCTGTAGCTGAAAACCAAAGGGACCCACATGGCCGTTAATTAGCGAGCTAGGGGTAGCAGCTACTACTCCTGACTTGTCCTTTCGTAACCCCGGCACTGTCCTTGCTGCTCCAGGCCACAGGGGTTATGATGGCAGGTACTTTGACAGGCCTGAGTCTATGGTTCAGGTAATTGCGGGAGTCACTCTACTCTCTTAAAGAGAGAAAGCCCCAGGTCCCTATGGATCAGAGCACAAACTATCAAGTCTGAAACAGAAAGTGTCACTCTCCTAAGCCTTCTTGACTAGCTGGGTAGGCTGGGTTGGGAAATTCAAGGCTTACCTCAAGAGAGATGCGTGAAGTGAGTATAGGTAAAGTACACCACAGTAATCACAACTGTATTTAATTATGATCATCTACTTTAATATATATGTGTGTATAAATATATATATATATATATCTATGTATATATATATATATGATCCTGCTGCTTGTCTGCCAATGTTTCCGCACTCTGAAGCGGGTGCTACATCACGCGAGGACAGACTCGCGTAAGTATTACGGCTGCTAATGAAATCAGACCAGCGACCCTTGATGAGGTTATGGACCACTTCACGTGACTCCATTGTGTCAACCTACCCGGAACCTGGCAGCCCTCGCTGCTACAACTAGCCTTGGTGGTGACCCTGCTCACTCCATGCAATATCTCCAATTCAGCAACTTCTCAGGCATTCCAGATTCGTTCGTCCTGATGATGATCCCATAGCCGTTGTTGGGGATCGAAACGTCGTCGACACCACATCTTAACTCTAATCACCATTTGTCAATTTTGTGGAGTACAAGATGTTTTTATTGTGACTACTGTTAATCCTTAACTCACTCAAAAGTCACTTTAAGTTACATGCCTGAGGTAAGGAAATCTTTTGATTTCCAAAACCCCGTCACGCCCTGCTAACTTTATGTTATATTATTGTTTTCATGTGATATTCTTTGGTAATAAATCCTTATTTTCCATTTGGACAAGCATAAGACCCAATCCTCATTATAGTTTTGTGGCTATGAAATTGTACTCGCTTTGAAAGGGACCGCTGTCTCTTATAATTTACTACTACCCTTGGTCCCTTCTGACTATAAGGGTTCCCTTGTTTTGTGTTTATATAAATGAAATCAGACCAGCACTTGCGGGGGATACTTTCAAATCCTCTTCTGGATTTAGTTATTCACACTGCTCCATACGCAAAACAAACGCGTTTCGGCTGGGGTCGCCTTCGCCAGTGACGGCGACCGCCGCATTGCAAGCCTCTTTTTTTCACAGTGAAAACAACCGTGAAGCACGTTATTGATTCAGTGCTTAATGTAGCGCCATCTTGGAGTGTGGTCACTTAAAACAGATTCTACTTTATCGCAGTAATTCATAAGGCACTACGTCATGGCATAATGGTATACATTCCATTCATATCTACCAATTAATACTGTATTAGGTTCCTCAATTCATGGAACAGCAGCAGTTCATCAATTCATGTTTGAACAATTATTTCATTATTCATATATCTGGAGCAGTACGAATAAATAAATCCAGAAGAGGATTTAAAAGTATCCTCAGCGAGTGCTGGTCTGATTTCATTAGCAGCTGTAATATATATATATATATATATATATATATATATATATATATATATATATCCAAAGAAAGCCCCAAGCTTAAGGAAGCACTCGACAGGAGGATGGTTCAGCAGAGCCTTTAATTGCGAAACAGCGCCAACATCTCCAATTATTTAAATGTCCCTGCCGTGTTTCGGTGCAGCTGCACCTTAATCATAGGGAAGGGGAAAACAAAAACACGGGCTGCATTACGTTAAAACAGTACATTTCCAGCAGGCACTCTCCAGTGAATTGCGTGCTGGGAAACGTAGTGCTAAATATTTCCCATTGGTGGGGTCCGTCTCCTCTGTCATCAATTCATACCCCCAATCAGTTTCAATGCTCTCTCTGCTGAACCATCCTCCTGTTGAGTGCTTCCTTAAGCTCGGGGGCTTTCTTTCGGATATGTTAATACACGGCGGCCTCGGCCGTGAAGGAATGCACCGCCCACAAAAGAATAACAGGACTGTTGGCTGCATACCGGAGTGCAGTCATATACAGAACGGAGGATTTTTTGAATTGGAAACCAGGCAACTGATCTGAGGCCCACCGGAGGGCCAAATGAATATTGAAACTGATTGGGGGTATGAATTGATGACAGAGGACACGGACCCCACCGATGGGAAATATTTAGCACTACGTTTCCCAGCACGCAATTCACTGGAGAGTGCCTGCTGGTAATGTACTGTTTTAATGTAATGCAGCCCGTGTTTTTGTTTTCCCCTTCCCTATGATTAAGGTGCAGCTGCACCGAAACGCGTCAGGGACATTTAAATAATTGGAGATGTTGGCGCGGTTTCACAAATAAAGGCTCTGCTGAACCATCCTCCTGTTGAGTGCTTCCTTAAGCTCGGGGACTTTCTTTCGGATATGTTAATACACGGCGGCCTCGGCCGTGAAGGAATGCACCGCCCACAAAAGAATAACAGGACTGTTGGCTGCATACTGGAGTGCAGTCATATACAGAACGGAGGATTTTTTGAATTGGAAACCGGACAACTGATCTGAGGCCCACCGGAGGGCCAAATGAATATTGAAACTGATTGGGGGTATGAATTGATGACAGAGGACACGGACCCCACCGATGGGAAATATTTAGCACTATGTTTCCCAGCACGCAATTCACTGGAGAGTGCCTGCTGGTAATGTACTGTTTTAACGTAATGCAGCCCGTGTTTTTGTTTTCCCCTTCCCTATGATTAAGGTGCAGCTGCACCGAAACGCGTCAGGGACATTTAAATAATTGGAAATGTTGGCGCGGTTCCGCAAATAAAGGCTCTGCTGAACCATCCTCCTGTTGAGTGCTTCCTTAAGCTCGGGGGCTTTCTTTCGGATATATATATATATATATATATATATATATATATATATATATATTTTTTTTATTATTATTATTATTTTTTATTAGCCAGTGGTGGTCGCCACTGTGTAGTTACATTTGGGATTGCTTTTTAATAGAACAAGGTGTTTATTTCGTTTTCTGATAATTTTGCAGCCATTTGATGAATTTTCACTAAACTTTCCCCCCAAAAAAGCAAAGTCACTTCAACTCCTTCCCGGAAAGTTTTGGGGTGATCTGTCAAGCAGCAGGCCGAAAAAGTAGCGCAGGTCCCACAGTGCAAAATCCCCCTGCATTTTCCATTGACTTCTTTAAGAAGCACTACTGCAAAAACTGCTGATTTGGAATTACACCAAATTTAGCAGAAAGCTAGAACTTGGTCCGCAAATTGTGCTTTTTGTGATTTGGATAAATCCGTTCAGCAGTTTTTGAAAAATAAAGGTTTAGGTATAATTGTATATCTGGGTGGTTGGGTCCGCGAGCGCAATTCAAAAATAGAGCGTTCTGATTGGCCGAGGGAGTTTTTTTCCATTGCGCCAATTTACTTCTGCTGGAGTCAGACTCCTGTGGAGCAAGCACTCTAATTGGCTGCCTGCAACATGAGAATAATGTTGCTGGCAGCCATTACAGGACTTGGAGACTTAGTCCCCTGTCCTCAAGTTTAAAAAATATAAATGTACTGGGGCCGGGTAGGGACACACATAATGCTACCGCTCAGAGGCAACAGCATAAGTAACTGCTCCCTCCGGGCAGGAGCAATGCTGGCTCCCACACTATGCGAGAAGCCGGCTGGGGCTGCTGGGGCCCTGAGGTTCCACCCGCAGCCCCCAATGAGTTGGTTGGTGGGCGCCCTGGGTGGCCACCGGGACACCCACCTGTTATAAAGACAGGCTCCGGGGGATGGGATCCCAGAGGCCTGAGATGGCTCTGGGAGGGGGGCATCATTCCTCTTTTAAAACACATACAGCCCTGGGGGTTGGGGTCCCCAGGGCCTAAGGAGGCTCGGGGAGGGGGGCACGGCCCTCTCCCCTTTTTATTATATTTTGCCCCAGGAGATGGGGTCCCACTGGACCTAATAAGGCCTGAGGAGGGGCCCATGTGCCCCCCTCCCTTTTTTGATTATATTTGGCCTCGAGGAATAGGATCCCCAGGGCCTATTAAGGCTCAGGAGTTGGACTGCTTGCACCCCTCCCTTTAGATTTTTACTCTGAGGATGCAGATCTCTGGTGGTCCAAGAAGCCTCAGGGAAGGGGCTGCATGGCCACCTTCCCTTTTTTATTGGCATTGGCCCGGGGATGGGATCCACAGGGTTTAATAAGGCTAGGGGAGTGATTACATCAATTATGTCATTTGGAATGTCATCAGTGATGTGGTAAATGATGTCATAGAACATGTCATGAGTGATGTAATATGTGAGGTCATAAGCAGTGCATGATGGGGCGCAAGTTATAGTTAGCTCTGCTAACTATAACTGGTGAATTTCTGTGTTTTGTTCAAAATGTTAATGTTGTCACTGACATATTCACTTAACTATAACGTCACTCTAACCTTTGTTTTTTTTCACAGAAAAAAATATATATGTATATATATATCCAAACAAAGCCAGTGTTCCTTCTGGAATCCACAGCCCGTTGGCAGGTGGTGCGAGATGCCGGCGGAACCAGCCGGTCAATAATACCACATGCAGAGTCCCAATGATACGCACACTCAGGAGATGCCAATCAGTGCAGGTTTATTAGTCCGGTAGTTACGCGTATCGACAGCAAAGATGTCTTGATCACACACTCACTAAACAGAGGTAGTGCAATACATAGCCAGGGGAAAACATGGGCAAAGGACTCCAAGTTAGAGGAAGTACAATCCACCACAAATGTGGGGGCCATCTTGGAAGATTGTTGTGTTCAGAGAAATGCAATGAGACCGTGTGCTCGTTAAATACAAAGCAGTGATATGCAAATGCCAACGCAAACTCAATTGTGGCTACTCATGCGCTTGGTACACAAGAAGTAATACCATGTGTAGATCTAGTTGTAAATTAAATACCAATATTACATAAGTGTAATGACATTTCTACCAACACTCGTGTGTGCAGACTGACATGTACACAATGAAATATATACGCGCCAAGTCGAAACGCGTAACTACTGGACTAATAAACCTGCACTGAGTGGCATCTCCTGAGTGTGCGTATCATTGGGACTCTGCATGTATATATATATATATATATATATATATATATATATATATATATATATATATATATATATATATATATATATATATATATATATATATATATGTTATAATTTAATTAGTGTATGAACAAATAAAATACATATAAAGTTGGAAGTATGATACAAAACACAATATAACAATGCAACATAATAATGGTACAATGGAACATTGAGTTGGTAAACTCGCAATGAGAATGTTAAATAACATATTAGACAGTGTTCAGAGATAAAACCAGGACTCCTAGCTAAAATCAATGTTGTGAATTTGTTGATGCTATTTTTTGCCGATTTAATACCACTTTTGCAATTGCCAAGTTGTGTGGTCCTCAGCCATTTTATACTCCTATATTATGCTTAGGGATTCATGCCTTCTCACTGTTGATGTTCATAGACTCGCTTGCAACGTCCATAGCTTCGCTTTCATACTTGCTACTCTCAAGCGAGAATTCAGAATCTTGTTAGCTCAGCAAATGATGCTCACTTCGTCTATCTTACTTTCATGGTATCTTTGTGGAATTCTCATGAGACTGCAGAACACATGCTAACTCAAACTATTGAAGTTTCGATTTCTGAAGAGAAGCTTTGTATCTGTGCATTGATATAGATATTTTTACTTATGTTTGCATAATAAAAATGTTTTAGACCTCAAGTAGGCTCAAAACTACTGTTTTCTTTCACACTATACAATTTATGTGATTAACTAATGTCCTCGAAGCTCAGAACACAGACAGAGGGGCCGATTCCGATTCCGGCCGGAAATCTCTCCGACCGAGCCGGACCCGGAGAGAATTCCGACCGAATCGGACCCTAGCAGTCCGACCGGACGAGTACGATGCATTCGCATGCTATCGGACTCGAGTCGGTCGGACTCCCATTGAAGTCAATGGGAGCCGGTTGTACCACGCGTACGCGGGCTCCCATTGACTCAATGGGTGCGAGGCGGACAAGGGCGCCCCCTACAGCGTCTACGCGTCCATGCGCATCGCGGCGTACATGCACAGGTAGGGGGACCCATGGGTCCCCCTGTGTGCGACTCGCGCGCCTACGCGTACAGGGGGTCCGACGCGGACCCCCAAAGTCCGGCTCCGACAGCTTTTTCGAGCCGGACGGCGCGAGTTGGTCGGACTGCTCGCGGCGCGCATCGTACTTACCCGGCCGGGAAACGTCTCCATAGCGCAGTGCGAGTCGTGTCCATGCGAGTCGGTCGGAGCGTGTTGCAGCCGCGTTCGAGTCGGTCGGCGATTTCGCGGGTGCTTGCATCGTACTCGCTCGGCCGGACCCGCGTACGATTCGGTCGGGAAACAGGGCTCCGAATCGGATCCGGTGAATCCGAATCCGATTCGGAGCACTACCGGCCGAGATCGGAATCGGCCCCAGAGTGTTAGTGCACAATACCTGTTCAATGCAATATGGGACTAACAGTCCATTAATGTAATGTTTGCAATTTGCTAATGTTTGGAAACAATAAATGTATGCTGTATGAACAGTTGAGAAAGGCAAACTTCCCATCTCAAGATGAGTGTGGTAAGTTGAAATTCACCACGAAGGAGAAGAGTTCTTATATTAAAACGTCTTGTTTATTGCATACAACTTCAGCCATGGCAAGGAGCGGCGCGACCCTCAGGATCCCGATCAGAACTGACAGTAGTTGATCGAACCCCCAAGGACGCACACTCCAAGCGCGCAGCAAACAGAACATAAAAGCAATAACATTCCAATCGAAACACTAAATACAAACCCATTACATCACCTCCCCCCTAACACAAAAGAAAAGATATTGTCAATCAGTATGTAATAAAATCCTTAAACCTGGAAGGGAGCCTTTTACTGCGACATCCCCGTACATTTTTGTCCAAATTACCGTTCAACACTCCTCCAACGGGCTCCCCAGTTGAAGGACTCACATTCTCACTCCTGGGGACACTCAGTTCCTGATCATGCAACCAATAAGTCCACTCCAAACCGTGTGTACCCCTTCCTGCCTTCTTATCTCTAATCAATTCTGCCTGATCCTTCCTCAACTTAACTACCTGTCTTTTGTTCCACCAACCTTTACCCTCCAAGAATACAGCTCCTTTGCTGACTTTGCAGACTAGAACAGGATCAGAAAATAGAGACTCGCCTTTTTAACCTTAAAAGGTTTTTTAAATAAGACCCAGTCTCCTTCATAAATTTCCAAATCACTAAGAGAGCCCCTCCTGTCAAACCTTTTCTTCATCTCTGACTGTTTTTCCTTGACTACTTTAGTCAAACCAACAGGATCAATACTAACAGATAACTTACTGTCCAACCATGACGGTAATAAAACAGAATTCGCTTTTCTACCCCTAAGCAATTCGAAGGGGGTGACTCCAGTAGTACAGTGTGGGGAGGTATTGTAATTCCACACTTTTTCTTCCAAAAATGCTCCAACATCAAGGCCAACCGCCAGGGCTTTTTGAATGCCTTCCTTAAGGACTTTATTGCCCCACTCCACTAGACCGTTTGAAGCAGGAGAATACCTTGCCACTTTCAAATGTTTGACGTCATGAGATTCCAAAAACTTACACATTTTATCCGACACAAAGTGAGTTCCATTATCTGTGACTAAGGATTTAGGCGCTCCTTCCAACAAAAACAGTTTTTTTAAGAAAACAATAGTATTATCAGTATTGGGAGAATCAACAAACTTGTAATACATCCACTTTGAATGATAATCAACTGCCAAAATCAAATACCTAAACTCCTCTGCCAAAACGATATAAGGGCCCGAAAAATCAAGGCCAACTTTATCCCAAGGTCTCTCTGGGAACTCGGTGGGATGCAAAGGCAACTTAGAGAGTTTCCAGTGCTTGTCTGAAAGCAAACACTCCTCACAACCATCCACTAGACTTCTAACCTATGCCTCCAACGCGGGCCACCAGTAATGCTGTTTTATCTTCATGCATGTTTTGGTCACACCTAAATGACCCTCATGGCCGATTCTGATAATAGAATTTCTCAGACTAATAGGAGGTACGAATTTATCTCCTCTTAGAACAAAACCATCCTTAACCGAAAGTTCATCAGCAACTAATGCGAAATTCCTTAAATCCCCAGTTAAATTTCTTATTTCCGGCCAATTACCGCTGGAAAATTTCATCACCTTGGAAAGAATAATGTCATTCAAACAAGCTTTCCTCCAATCTGTTTCTGAAATAAATGAATCACAATTTTCGACAGCGTCCAAAACAGCTACACATTCCACCTCATCCTCATCAAAGTCCTCTTCATCATCTTTCTCCATCAACATTCTTGACAGGCAGTCGGCACGAAAGTTTTTTCCCCCTTGAATGTGTTTCATATCAAAGTTGTACTCTTGCAACTTTGATACCAAACGGGTCAACCTAGCTGACATGGTATTATTATTGGAGACTTTGTTGTATATGAAAGAGAGTGGCTTGTGATCCGTAAGAATTTCAAATTTCCGACCCCAAATATATATTTTGAATTTTTGGGCCGCCCAAACACAGGCTAAAGTCTCCCGCTCTACGGTACTGTAGTTTCGTTCGAAGGGTTTGAGAGATCTCGAAGCGAACGCTACAGTTTGCTCCTTGCCATTCACTCTTTGGCTGAGAACAGCCCCCAGCCCATTCATACTTGCATCCACTGTGATTATAGAAGGACAATCATCCCGAAAAGCATGCAAAGCTTGTGCTGAGATAATCAGTTCTTTCACTTTCTCAAACACACCATCCAGTTCCTGAGACCATATCAATTTTTGACCTTTCTTGAGTAAAATGCGGAGAGGCTCCACAACCTGGGCATAGTTGCCTACGAATCTAGCGTAATACTCCGCGAGCCCCAAGAAGGAGCGCAGAGCATCCTTATCACCAGGTGGCTTAGCTTCCTTAAGGGCCCTGATGACAGAAAATTTAGGTTTGATACCCTTGTCGGATATCGTATGGCCCAGATAATCCAATTCTTTCACTCCAAATTTGCACTTATCAGCTCTTACAGTCATGCCATGGTCCCCAAGTGCAGACAAAACCCTCCTCAACAAATCATAATGTTCATTTACATTTTCTGAGAAAATGAGGATATCGTCTAAATAGGCTTGAACACCTGCCATACCCTTAAACATTGTATCCATTATCCTCTGAAAAACGCTAGCCACGGATGCTAGACCGAAGGGAAGTCTCAGGAACTTATATGCGCCAAAAGGTGTAACAAACATCGTTAATTCCTGCGACTCCCCTTCTAGAGGAATCTGGTGGTAGGCGGACTTCAGGTCGATAAGGGAAAACCACTTAGCCCCCCCCCCCAAATTTGCTAGAAGTTCGTGAATTTTTGGGAGCAGATGGCAATCGATTAAAATGTTCCTATTTAGACCCCTCAAGTCCGCACAAAGTCTAATTTCCCCAGTCTTTTTGCGGGCCACGACTATAGGGGCCACCCATTGTGAAGACTCTGTGGGTTGAATGATCTTCTGGGCACATAAATCATCGAGCATGGCTCTTAACTCCTCTCTTGCACTTAAAGGAACAGGCCTGACCTTGTGTATTACCGGTTGTGCATTAGGTAATAATCTAATTTTATGTTCAAAACCTTTTATACAACCCACTTGATCTTTGAACACGGGTTTAAATTCATCCAGCAAGGATTTAAAATTCACCTCAGGCTCGTCTACACTATACACTGAGGTTTCCTTCTCCTTAATAGGACTGTCATCGCCAGGGACTAAATACAGACCCATTTTTGCCAGATCTTTCCAGCCCACGATGTTCTTCCCCTTTTTTGCCACATATACTTTAGTAACAATATTGCGGCCCAAGACCTCTACATTAGACATGAAAAAGCCTAACATGTCAATGTCCTTTTCTCCGAAGGCTTTCGGGTTCACGTCTGTATGAGATAAAATAATCTCCTTGTCCCATTTCTCGAAGAAGTAAGAATCACGAAGGATTGTTATCGGTGACCCAGAGTCAGCCATTACTTTTGTTTGAACCCCATCAATTAAAGCGTCACAAAAGGGTCCTTTAATTTCCAAAGGATCATCCTTATAATCTAAAGTCAAAAGTAAGTTATCAAAAGACTCTGAACATGAATCCACATCGGCGTTTACATTGTTCACATGAACCGGTCTCTTCTGACCTTTACAAAGCTTCTGAAAATGACCGACCCTTTTGCAATTGGAACATTGTTTACCTAATGCTGGACAGCCAGGAAAGTTGACAATGTGGTACTTTGAGCCACACCTATAACAATAAGGTTGACCTTTCTTTTGCACAGGTACAGGTTTTTTAAACTTATCTTTCACCCCCACAGCAAGCAAACTTTCCTCTAGAGTGTCCTCTTGGTCAGAAATCAAATTAACTTTGCTCGTAGCGCTTGCTTGCATAGCTTTAGTAGAAATTGCTGATCTCTCGATACTTAAAGCTAAGTCAATCACCTCCGAGAGGGGGGGATTTTTGCAACTTAAAATTCTTTCCTTTATTTTGTGTGATGCACAATTGAAAACAAATATGCCTTTCTAACATAATATTAGGAGGCTCTGAACATTGTTTTTTAAGTCTCGCAATAGCCTCTAAATATATGTTCCACTGCCTGTCCCCTTATTGGCCAGTTGGTGGAGGAATAGGAGGTAAACTTTGAAAAATGCGCTGTGCTGCCAAACCCAAACTGCCAAAAAGGAGTGCAAATTTGCGGGCAGGTGAATACTCCGTAGCATCGATAGCAACTAGGTGGTTTTCAAACAGACCAAACCACTCCAACCAGGATAAGCCAGGTTTCCCTGGTTTTGCTAAAAATGGAGGAGGCTGAGTGATTTGAAGTGCTGTTGCCATCATTAAATAATTAATTTGTTTTAAACAAAGCGTCTGATCTTAAAGACAAGGTTGAGTGTATTACAGAGTGCTGTAATCCAGTGCTGTAATTCAGTAATATATAGCACTGAATTATGACGCTAAATAACATTAAAAGGCAAATCTGCGCATCAAAGGAAATATACGGAAGGCTTTAAGACGCTAAAAATATTCAATTGTAAGGTGTGCGCATCACCGTGATGCGCAAGTAGTAGATTGAAGAAGAACCATGGGTGAGCGCATCACCGCGATATATACGAACAGCTGGCTTCCACAATTATTCAATTGTTAGGTGTGCGCATCACCGCGATGCGCAATCAGCTGTTTGATGAAGAAGCATGGTTGAGTGTATCCCCGCAACGTAGGAACAGCTGATTGCCGCTGTCTCGAAATCCAAGGCCTTTACCCAAACGAAGATGGCCGCCCTGCGTCTTCACGTAGCGTCAGAGCGTTACTCAATACGTCTGACGTTGAGATCAGCCGACTCCATGGAGAGTTCTAATCGCGCGCAGACCGTGTACGTTGGACTCTGCGCGTGCGAGCGCACGAGCCACAAACGGTCGCCGGCAGCAATCAGTTCAAATGCGCCCAAAATCAAAAAAATGGATCCTACCAGACTTCCTCTGATAAACGAGGAAAGATGCGCGGCAGCCACAACCAGAAGTCCCGTTCCGGCTGTAGACTTTGAAGGTCGTAGAAGCAGTGACGAGTAGATTCTGCTGTGTGGGCTTCTTCTTCTGGCTGAAGTTGTCTCCCGATCGTCGGCAAATGTGGTAAGTTGAAATTCACCATGAAGGAGAAGAGTTCTTATATTAAAACGTCTTGTTTATTGCATACAACTTCAGCCACGGCAAGGAGCGGCGCGACCCTCAGGATCCCGATCAGAACTGACAGTAGTTGATCGAACCCCCAAGGACGCACACTCCAAGCGCACGGCAAACAGAACATAAAAACAATAACATTCCAATCGAAACACTAAATACAAACCCATTACAATGAGTTACTGGGGGTCCACAGGAATCTTTGAAAGTGTGCAACTGTTGAGGTTTGGAAATATTTTGAAACAAACAGCCCAAGAAAACACAAAAGTAAGTTACAGTACAGTGTCTGGGGTACCCATCGAAGAAGGAGAGATTGTCTTGGAGTTTGTGTGTGTATTCGAGGACACCAGGGTCAGAGGCTGACCTTAGGGTATTGTGATGGACATAAAGCCCAGAAGCACGTGGGGCTCACAATGTTCCACAAACATCTTTGAATCCAGCTAAATGTCTAGGCAACTAGAAGGTGGACCACTGAACACAGAATATCAAAAAGGTAGCAAAAAAATGGATCAAAAAGCAAAAATAGGAACAGAGAGGAGTATGCCCACCATCTCATTTGCACGTTAGGACAACCTCTTAGGTGTTCCAACTATGTCTCTGGTGAACGGTTAGAGTGGCTCGGTTGATGCTGGCAAGCAGATGATATTGGAGAGTTTGATCCTTCACTAGCTCTCCTCTATCTCAGTGTAATGGAGAGAGAAGGTCCAGACTCTTCCTCAACAGAACTCCTTGGCTTGGCTAGGGGCTTACACACAGGGCAAGATGAACAGCGGCAGTAAGGCAAACATGCGGAGCTTCAGAAGGCCCTCAGACTTAGTTCTAGCCAGGAGGAAGTGGGCAGCACACCAACTTGCCTCTTCAGAATGCACATTCAGCAAGATGGTTTTCACAGGTTCCCAGTCCAAATGATGTTCAGTGAGTTATCAGGAAACTCCAGCTTATATTCCTAAAGCTGGTCCGTTAGTCAGATGCCCACTGCCAATCAGTGTCCAGTGCATCTTGACAATTTCAGAGGTTCAGTCAGTCAAGCTGGGCCAAGCTTTTCCTACTCAGAGAGGAGTACAGGAGGGTAGGAGTTTCTGCCTTTCTGCAAGATACCTTTGTGCAGGTGAGCCTGCTAGAAACTTCGGTGCTTGGAAATCTTTAGAATTTCCTCCAGATGTTCCTTTTTAACGTGCAACATTACACATCATGTCATGATTCATGTTTTGATTCATGTTATTGTCTATTCGATATTCATCAGCAGTTTGACAGCATATGAGTTTCATGGAATCCGCTTGTCACGCAGTCTTCCTGCATGATTTCTGTTGTGGTAGCAGTCTCTTTATGCATGATTTTCACTCCTTTTTCAGTTTAGTTTGTTTCACTTTCTTTACGCATTTCTCTTGTGTTTTGACATATAAGTAATGATAGTGCATTTTGCGAGTTGTTGGTTTCACCTGGAGTCGTATTGCAGTAAGTACCCTGGGGGCGCAACATGCGTTTGCACCCGCTTTGCGCACCCCGGGGCACTTTGGTATTACAGAAGGGGGCGCAGACGCTTGTGTGTCCCCTTCAGTAATACCAATAGCGTTGGTGCACTTAAAGCGCCTGAGCTACCTTCAGGGGGTGTTCCCTCATTTGCATGGGGGCGTGACCTATGCAAATGAGGGAATTCCTTTGCCTCTGCACACACGCCGTATTACAGATGCGGGCGCAGAGGCAAATAAGCTCTCAGGGGGCCACTCACGGAAAGGTGGTGCACCGTAGGTGCGGCCCCTGAGAGTAGCCCTCTGGAGGGGGGAAAGGGACATTCTCTTGCAGGTAGGTGCAGTCACTGACTGTTCCCGCCTGCAACGGTATCTCTAATCCCCTGGAAAAGTGCATGCGGGTGCCGCCTGCAATGGTAAAATCACAGAGCGGATGCAAGCAGCCGCTCTATGTTTTCACATGAATGCACTTCCCCCAGGACAGCACGAGTTCGCTGCTGCCCTGGGGGCAGTGACTTCACCGTAATAGGGCGCACTTTCATTGTTTGCACGGGCGCACCTTTTAATAGCTGCGCCTGGGGCAAACAATGAAAATGCATAATAGGGCCCCAGGGGTGCTGATGGGATTTGTCAGGTTGCTAGTGTTGTGTAATATCTGGTATCCCCATTGTATCGTGTATCTCCTGCTCTTCGGCACGTTTTAGAAGCGAAACTCCACCCGCAGGTTCAGACAGAAGCAGCTGATTTCTCCTCGGGCTGAGTTAGGGGATACACCACGATTCAACTGGATGCCAAACTCAGCTCTGGCTATAAATCACCTGGAACTTGTCTAATATTGCAGTGGGTCATTGCTGCACAAGTAGAGACAGACAGAAAGAGTGATAAATACAAAGAATGAAAGGTGATATAAACGACGATTAAGTAAATATACATAGAGAAAGCAAGGAAAATATTTGCTGGAGCATGTGGAATCATAACGAAATAAACACAAGGCGAAGAAAATGAAAGAGGATAGAGACAAAGGCAGGGGCTAAAATATGGGGAAAACCAATATCAATGAGTATGAAAGAATAAAGGATGAAGGTTAAAAAAAGGCAATGATTAAGAGCAAGATATTAAAAAGGGGAAATAAGTGCTTTGTTTTTTGTATAATGAATATATGTTACAAAGTGTTATTAACAAACACATAACTTGCACAGTAAGCTGAATAACAGTGCATGTTTAGTTAGATTCATACAACCTTTTTGTTATTTTACCAGTCTGCCATATATTTTTGTGTCCATGCTAATTAAAAAAGCAATACAATTATGTATTTCTTTTATTTTGACATATAAATTTAAAACAAGAAGCGCACAAAGAAATCCTTTTAAAATATCTATTTCTTCTATGATTGTAAGAAATTGGTTTATTATTTGAAGTGGACTACTGCCCATCTCATGGAATAATCACAACTTGCGACAGGGTGAACCTTCAAAGTCGCTCATTAACCTGAGCTCCACCCCCTCATGGCAATGGTGCAGAGCAGACAGGCTTAATTTAGGGCAATGTGTGACATATTTATCCATTGTCACAACAGTAATAAAGTCACAACACCAAGCAATAAAAATCTCAAACCGAATTAGAAAAATAGAGTAAACTCTAATAAGTAAAATGACACCAAAACAAGAATAATCCATCAAGGGGAACAAAACATATGAATTTGTAAAGATTAAAGTGATAATAGCACCAAAAACGATTGCTTGCCAATGATAGTCAATGGTCACAAATAGAGTTTTACCTTGAGACTCAGTCTGTGAAATTGAAGTCAAAATCCTTCAGTGGGTCAAGCCGCCATGCTGTATACGACGATGTGTTCCATGAGGCCGGGTACCTTATTGCACAGGTCGCACTGATTTGCTGCGGAGAAGCTCCGATTGGGAGAAACCTCTTTCTTCAAACCTACAAGGCCTTGCCTTGGGTGGATAGACTGGGTTTATTTGTTCTGGTTCTGCAGAGGTCTAGAATTCCAAAAAGTGTGTAAGTCCCAGATTTTCAGAGGTGGTATGACAAGTGCCATTAGACAAAGCTCAGGTTTCCAGGACCTGAGCAACAGCACTTGTGAGTCAAGACTCACTCCAGAAGAGGCCATCAGCAGATTCCAAGTCAGGTCCAGTTGTTACTGGTCAGCTGCGCACTTCAAGAAAAAGCTCTCTTGCAGCTTGTTGTGTTCCTGTAGCTACACAGGTCAGGCAACTGACACATGGAGTCCTCTTTTTTGTCCTGGTTACAAGGGGAAGCAGGTCTAATCCTTCAAGGCTCCTCTCTGGTTACAGACAGCGGGTCCATTCCTCTTCTCCTCTTCCACAGGTCCATAAAATGTTCTAAAAAGGGTGTCTGGAGGTGCTATATTTATGCCTGGCACCAACTAGTGTATTACTCCTGGCTCCTCCCAAAGTGAATGGGTAAAGGTTCTTAGGGGTAACCCTACCCACTTTTGAAACTGTTCCTGGTTGCCCTTCTGTAAACAATCCCACAGTGCCACCTCACTCTTAAAATCCAAGATGGGGGAAATCCTTTTCTGTTTGTGCAGAGCCTGTGCACCCACCCAGAGGTGTGGCCGGGGTAATAAACACTCTTCTTCTCTGAGGTCATCCTAACCTAGTTCTGGAGGTAGCTTTCCCACCATTGTTTTTGGTGCCAGCCTCATTAAGAGGACAAAGGCCGGGGCCTTTCCAGGTGTCACCAAACATTTGCCTGTTACAGGGGACACCCCTTCGAAGTAAATTAAGATCTTGCACGCACCCCACTGATCTTCCTTCCTGGGGAAGAGAAAAACATCTCCGAACACCCAAGCCATTGCACCTCACCTGGGATCAGTTATCATACCATTCATCACAGCTAATTCCTGGCTGTGCCACTGCTTATGAGTGAATGCAAATTAGGTCCAAGAAGCTTCAAGCAGGGAAAAGGTAACTTTCTAAACTATACTTTTCCATAATATCCATTAAAAATACAACTGCACACCAATGAGTTGGGATTGGTTTTTTCGTCAATAAAACAGTCTCTGTTTTTAATAATGAGCCATATATCTATTTTATTCTTTAATTAAATATGGTTTTAGGGAAATATATATGTGTAAACTGGATTCGTTGCGTATTTATGGTGTTCCATTGTCTTGCTTTAAAAATTGTTCCTGGTGTAGTTATCTTGTGCTTTTATGGCTTAAATTAGCCAAATAAAGAATTTTTGACTCTATGAGTTGGGATTGCAATGACTATTAAAAATAGTTGTTTCATCATTTATTTAGCTGAATCCTAACCGGAGATACCAACATTTATTTTTACTATTGCTTCCCAGTGTTTCTCTTTGGGATAACAAGAGCCTTCTTATGGTGAAAATAGCATTTGGGTGATAGTCACTATGAGGCCATGTTAACTTTAAATTTCTACTGTCCTGCTTTTATATACTATGCAACCTGCCTTTTGGGCTACAAGGCCTACATAGGGGTGACTTTTTGATATGTAAAAGGAATGTTTTTACCTGTCAAAAATGGTTATGTTGAAAGAATGCACAGTATGTTTTACAGTGCAGCAGTCAGGATTCACAGGGTAGGCCTGAAGCCATATTTGCACAGCCGCTGCAGTTGATGTCACTATAGTTACTGCAGTCCTCTAGTGCCATAAATTTTCAGACCCCGTATTCACTTTCCACATCATATAGTATGGAGTTCCAGGCACGTTAAATGTTCCAATGAGGAATAAGCCAAATTAACCACATCTGAAAGGGCGCACATGAACTCTACTAGCAGGGGTAAATTGCACAGAGTTGTAAAGCCAGCAAAGCAGATATGGAAAAAATCTGGAGTGATGCCACACAAAATATGGTAATTTCCTACAATGATGATAAAAAGGAAGCATCATTGTTACAAATGAATATAGGGCACTTCACACTAATAGCTTTTCACCTGCCAACTTTTGGCTGTTTCAGAATTGTAAACATAACCAAATTATTCTTTTTCTGGTGCAACCCGTGTCAAGTGGCTCTATATTATGAGAGATGTCAGTCTTCACTTTTTAGTCTACATCGAGCATTTTAGGACTTGTAATTTCTCTTTTAATATTGACAGTATGGCTGAAAAATTATAGCAAGCAAGGTGCTCTTGTGGCTAAAAAGAGAAGACTAGCTGGCTTGGGAACACTAAAAGTGCTGTGTGGGAATCAGTAGTGCAATAGTCAACCCACAGAGAATCTGGACTTTCCGGCACCTGCAGCGCAAGCTTCACTTTAACACATAAAAGTTACTGTCAGAGTTTATAGTTATAGATATAGGTTTACTATGTGGTTGCTTCAGGTGCCAAGTGAAAGGCATGCCAAATTCAAGGAAAAAACTTTCAAATTAAATAAACTGAAAACGAAAAAATATCCTTAGCATCAATATGTTATTTGGTTATGGTGGTGGATACGCCCTTTTCTTGGTTTGGTTACTGTGCCAGGTGCCAGCAGCCAATCTAGGGTGCCACTGGTTACAGCACATGCTCCCCTTGTTCTATAGCATTTTGTACTTCACATTTTGGAAAAAATCAAAATGGGTAAGTAACATGACTCTGGCCCCCGCCTGCCTGGCCTGTACTGATAAGCGCATGACGATGACCTGCTGTGACCAGCTATCATCACATCACCCCACCTCACTGAGCAGGTAAGTGGAGGTGTATGGGCCTTTGCTGATTCTGTGTGTGGGGGGTGGGGTTGTGTTACTATATTTGTGGGGACTTGGGTGTGATAACACACTCAGGCTATAAGGATGAGATTGCGCCGTGGGGACCTGAAACCTAGCTTGGTTCCAGTGGTACAGCAAACACGGGTCCCATGTCTGGGCAAACCGTTAGCCACTCCGGGCATTTCATCAAACACACAAAAGGTGACCCATCATGCCCCCTCAGTTTGGAACCAACCATATGCAAATCAGTCACAACCCTGCTCCAATCAATCAATGAGACAGCCAACAAAAGCAGAATTTTCTTTTAAAGAATCAAGCACTGCAACAACCCATTACCCAACAGACCACACGCACACTGAACAAGTGCATTGACATCAGCCTCTTCTTCACTGAAAAAAATACAAAGAACTACCAGCACATATATTACACTACTCAGTATTTCCCTTTTCTTTCTATGAACCCATATACTCACCCTTCCATTCTATAAACAATCTCTGCTTATACTTTTTGCGTTAGAACTTGTACATTTAGCAAAAACACTGGCAAAGCCAATGGGGCTGCATTCCCCAAGCCAAAAGGTGAGACCAATTGGTTTTGCCAATGCTTGTCATATAAGCCTCTCTAAGCCTTTCTCGTATAGAATGCTCAATTAGAAGTTAGAGCCCAGGTGTCTAGGTGCAAAATCTAGCAATTTACATCCTCCTATCAATATTATGGATTCACTCTTCACGTACAGCACCAGTATATATACAAAAGAAAAGTCCCTAACATTTGATCTGTTAGCAACAGAGAGTTTATTGAGTATGCAAAGTCCTTCACAGTAACAAAAAACAAATGTTTACACCATTGAGGAAAAAGTAAGGGCCCCTGTTGGTTCTAATACTGTCATACTCAATAGGGATTTTTGGCTTTAACAGAGGGCAAGATGGTAAATTAAAGAGTCTAGTTCCTTGAATGGCACATAAAGACAGATAAATTATATTAAGGTTTGTTTACTTAACCTTTGTTATGATATTCACCTTAACTAATGAAATCCTCTTTGGCCAAGGAGAGAAGCGCTCCAGTGAGGTAACCCCGTATCTGTTGTGTGCTGGCCTTCTCAAAGGCGACAGCTCCTGCACTCTTTCTAACACCACATCACAAGCGGGGAGGTTGTCTAATAGTGCACAGATGCAACTTTATTTTATGAAAGCCCTGGTGAGAGAAGTCTGGATTTAGAAACTATTATTGGAGAGAACTGGCAATAGTGTTTGTGAGTCTTCATCTGTGGTATTTTCCAGGCTGCTTTTCATATTTGTGGCCTTTCCCCCTCTCACATCTGAGCACCCTCTTTGGTCCAGCTCCTCTCTTCCTCATCAAGAGCATTGGCTAGCCTCCCCTGAAACTTCACTATTTATCACATCTGCCTATATGAATTCTTCCCACGACCTCTGGCCAAGACGCCTATGTAAAGGTCAGACAATTAAAACCCTATGGAAAGGGCTTTAGGCGAGTCCATGCCCTAGTCTCCATTGATGCCCTGCTCTTCTATGTACATTCTTACTAGATCTTACCATATGTTTAGTGAAAAACATACTCTTGCATAGGACTACTAGAACCCACTTCCATGAGTTGCAGCTTTGCTGCAACTGGGTCAATGTCCCAGCGCATATATCAATGCTGGTTGCCTGGTGCTCATCTCCATGGGTTGCCTCTCTTTTACTCGGTAGTGAACCACCAGAACAAATTCTGTGGCTGGTTTTATAATGCCTAATACTATGGGTAGCTAATTTGCCATTCCTGAGTGGACTGTATATATACTACTGTTAGTCAAAACAAGCGTGGCACTTGGTAGCACCTTTCATTATGGGCTCTTCCTATGTTTCACACTAAAGTGATTTAAACTGTATTATACACACCTCTTTAAAGATGGTCAGTATCCATACTTTCAGTACATTGTCTATCCTCACACCTTTCCTAAATACTTGCATAAGCGCATAAACACGCTTCTTGTAACATAGTTTGAACAGTCTCTGAAATACATGCATGACACATAAGCTACTCTCACATAGACCACATTGCACTCACACACTATAACCAACTTTACACCAGCCCTAATGCTTTAGAATCCAGTTGTTAGAATAAAAATAGTTTATGCTTACGCAGTGCTCCATGTAAGTTAGCATTCGCTTCGCCATTTTCCATTTGGGCGCCATTTTAGGCTGTTCGAAACTGATCTAGTTCAATTCCGAGTAATGCTCCTCTCTGAGTTTTGTTTCTTCACTTGGGTTATGTTTCAGTAATGAGCACACTGTTCATGTAAGCATATAGCTTTCTTACTAGATAGAGGCCCTCTACCCCTTGTCTGATGGCGGGCTCCGGATGGAACGACCTTGGACTATGTTACTTTGTGTAAGATATGAGCTCTGAAACCTTTTTTCAGAATTTCGCAGTTTAACTGCACCTGCCTGGAAAATTCCACTGTGGGCGTGTTTTCGCCCGGTTAAAAAACGTACATAATGTATCTTTATGCTTGTCGATTTCAGTTCCCTCTGCAGCACTCCTAGAGACTGGGCAGATGGGTTCCACTCTGAGTGTATATGAATAAAACAGTTATTGGTTAGTATTCTCTACTATCTGACCGACTCTTCATTTAGTACGGAAGGCTGAGAGGTGGTCATTAGTGACCTGGGTGGCCCTAAACGGATCACTTCCTTCAGTTGGCGCCTGAACAGGGACTCCTTCGGGTGATTGATCCATCCCATTTCCGCTGATGGGGGGCGAGGCTGAGGACATTGTCGGGTTGGACTGACGGCTCAGGGATCCCTGCAAGAAGAGTGTCTGTTACTCGCAGCTACTCCTTCTGTCCTGCTGAACGGTGCCTCGCCCAGGGGTCATCCCGACTGGAGTCCTGAACGGCGAAACCCTTGGATCTGACTGTTTGGTCTGAAGAGTCGGCAGTGGAGAACTGGTTCGTTTGTACCACTGATATCAGGTCAGTTTGTTTTGGTTCTTTGTGGATATGGTACTGTTTGGGTTTGAGTTTGGTATGGTCTAAGGACTATCTCGATAAAAAGTATTTGCAAATACTTTGCCAGGTAAAAATAACTACTTTGTTTTTCTTTTGAAATGCCTGGTCTAAGCAAGTTTTGGAATTTGTGTTGTCGTTGTTATTCTGCAGATGCTCGATTGGAAGAAGCTCAGCCTGCGCCTCCTGAAGGCAGCCCTACTTTTGATATGTATGTGAAACATGGTCTTGGCCCTATTATGTTTAGTACATTATGGCACAAATATACGAGGGACAATGCCGAGTTGCAGTAGCCTTTGACGGGCACCTTTGATGAACAAAAGATTGGGGGGCAGATTTACAAGCCCCTTGCTCCGCCGGTGCATCACGTTGCGTGACGCACCGGTGGCGCAGCCTGCTAAGTGATATTTACAAGAACAGGTAAAGTCACCCTGCGTGACTTAACCTGTGCTTGTAAATATCACCCCTGTTCACGCAACACTTTGCGTGTTAGAAGCGTGACATGGGTGTTGCTGTGGGTGTTCCCACGCAACACCCATGTCCACTGATGCATTTCCAGATTTACGAGAAATCGTAAATCTGGAAATGCGTCAGAATGCTACGCCACCCTAGGGGTGGCGTAGCGAGATGCAATGAGGAGAAATGTTTTCATTTCTCCTCGTTTTTTTCCTTTTTCAATGCGTACTCCATTCTACAGCACACATTGGAAGAGGAAATCACCTCAATTGATTGTTTTTGTGCAGGAAGGTGCCCCTTCCTGCACAAAAACAATCTCCCCACAACGCAGGCATCCTTGCACCATGGTACAAGGGTGCCTGCGCCGGCGCATGGCAGAGGTTTGTGCGCTAGCGCAGGGGGAAGCACAGAGATGCGACATATTGTTGTAAATATGTTGCATCCCTGTGCTTCGAAACTAACGCAGCGGGGCACAGCAAAATGACTTGCAGCACCGCGCTGCGTTAGTTTCTTGTAGATCTACCCCTTCGTTTTTAAAGGAACAGTTATTTAGACAAAGTAGACAGTCGATGTTTGACTCCCTCCGGACTTGGCAGAAGGAGGACAGACAGACGCAGTTAAAGATGGAAAGGGACGCATGGAAAGGGAAAATGCAAACATTGACGCAAAAAGCTGTAGCATATGATAGAGAAAAACAGGAGTCAGGAAGTGAATGTGAAGATAGGAGATTTTGGGTGCATATCGACAAGTTTTATTTGGCTAAAGAGGAAAATGATACTTTTGTAGAGGAGCTGTTAGATAGTCGACCCCTGCCTCGTTATGCCCCGCAGAGGATTTATGCCACTGTTCCTTTACAGTCACAGAAGCCTGTCTCATCTGCTTCGGATGTTCTTGTATCAGTGGCTGTTACTTCGACGGCTTTGGCTACGGCGCACTCGCTCCTTCTTTGTCCTCGCCATCGTTGACTGTGACCTCTAGTATATCTACTGTTTCAACTCCTGTGTCATCTGTTCTTTCTCCTCCGGTGCAAACACTAGCCACAGCTGTACCTACTGCTTCTGTTGCTTCTCCAGTTATTCATCCTCTGACATTTTTGGATGCTGCAACACCAGTACGAGGGTTTGAGGACAAGGATTAGGCAAAATTTAGGGAGCGAGTGGGTCTGTTAGTGCGTTTTGGAGTAGGTGATGATCAGAAGGATGTATTAACAAGACAGGCTATGAAATGGGCTAATAATCCGGTTTATGACACTGAGGACATTTGGCAAGCTATGCGTGAGTTTGACCCTTTTCTACAGCAGCCCGTTCTCCAACATATGTCTGCTACATTGATTGATCTTTGGCGTACAAATATTAAAACCGAGGCCCCACAAGTGTTATGTGATATTAAGGACCGTGTCTATGTAGCTGATTTAGCCCCAGGACAGGTGCTTTCAAATATTGCCTCTATAGTTTCTTACAGAGGTCGATTGTATGATAAGAATCCCACCAATATTACTCAGTTCCCTATGCGTGAAGTTCACCCAATATATTATCCAGAAATACCTGAGTTGACGGATCGGAGCGGTGCGGTCACTAGACCGACCGTGGCTGCTTGCTTTCAGGAGCACTCTATGGAAAAGAAGTGAGGTTTTAGCCCTTAACCCCTTCGCTGCTAGGCCTTTCCCCCCCATGTGCTGAGCCTTTTTTTGGGCTATTTGGGGTAGTTCATGCTTAGGCCCCTGTCACGTTTTGACCACATAAGGTATCCACGCCACATTTGCGTCCTTTTCTTCCAACATCATGGGGATTCTAAATGTACCCAGGGTTTGGGGATTCCCCTGGAGGAGACCCAGAAATTAGCCAAAATACAGCTACATTTTGTGTTTTTTTGGGGAAAATCGGGAAAAAAGTACTGCAAATGAAAGCGTCTGTTTTCTTCCCTGAAAATGGTATCGACAAGGGGGTGGTGGTGCTGAAATCATCATTTACCCAGCTTTCAGGGACAAGCAGACTTTGTCAGAAAACCAAAATTCTTTACACAGTTTTGGCATTTTTCTGGGACATAGCCTATTTTTGCTATTTTTTGTGCTTTCAACCTCCTTCCAGTTAATGGTAAAAATGGGTATGAAAGCAATGATGGATCCTGGAAAGCTATACATTTCTGAAACATAGACAACATTTTGAATTTAGCAAGGGGTCATTTGTGTAGATCCTTCAAGGTTTTCGTATAGAAACTAACAGTTGAAAATAGAACAAATTGAAAATGAGTTATAAAAACAGTCATTTGTGCCAACGTTTTCACCTGTAACTTCTACTAAGTATGACAGATGTTTAAAAGCAATATACCATTACATCTGCTGCACCCTTCTGGTTGTGGGGATATATAGGACTTGTAGGTTCACCAAGAACCCGAGGAACCCAGAGCCAATAACTGAGCAGCGTCTTGCAATAGTTTTTTATTGTTTACCGGGTATATAGCAATTCATTTGGGAAAATATAAACAGGGAAAAATCGGTATGAAAGTCACCTATGTATTTCTGAAATGGAAACAAAATATAGAGTTTAGAAACAGTAGCTATTTGCACATCTCCGAAATTGTGGGTACCCATACCAGCATGTGAATTATAGGTCATTTTTCAAAGTGACTTCTTTTTTACACATTGTCTTACATTTGTAAGGCAGAAATGCATTGAAAGTCAATAGGTAATAACAGTTTCTCTACAATTTTGTGTTTCCCTAAGTCTCCCAATAAAAATGGTCGCTCACTTGTGTGGGTAGGTGTAGTGCCTGCGACAGGAAATGGCCCAAAACGCAACGTGGACACACCACATTTTCACAGTGAAAAAGGACCCTTTTTTTGCAAAGTGCCTAGCTATAGATTTTGAACCCTAGCTCTGCCGGCACCTAGGGAAACCTAGCAAACTTATACATTTTTGAAAACTAGACACCCAGGGAAATCCAGGATGGGGTGACTTGTCTGGCTCTCACCGGGCTCTGTTACCCAGAATCCCTTGCAAACCTCAAAATTTGCCCAAAAACACATTTTCCTCACATTTCTGTGGTGGAAAGTTCTGGAAACTGCATGGATCCACAGAATTCCACCCACCCCGCATTCCCCAAAGTCTTCCGAGAAAAATGGTACCTCACTTATGTGGGTAGGCCTAGTGCCCGCGACAGGAAACGGCCCAAAACGCAACGTGGACGCACCACATTTTCACAGTGAAAACAGACCCTTTTTTTGCAAAGTGCCTAGTTGTAGATTTTGAACCATAGCTCTGCCGGCACCTAGGGAAAACTAGCAAACCTATATATGGGCCATTTCCTGTTGCAGCCACTATGCCTACCCACACAAGTGAGGTACCATTTTTATCTGGAGACCTGGGAAAACGCTAGGTGGGAGGAAATTTGTGTCAGCCCGGTTATCCTACATCTGTCCCACACAGAAATTTGAAAAATAAATTGATTTTTTCAGCAAAATTTGAGGTTTGCAGGGGATTCTGGGTAGGGAAATGTTGGGGGATCCACACAAGCCATACCTCATTGGACTCCCCAGGGTGTCTAGTTTTCAGAAATGTGTGGGTTTGGTAGGTTTCTCTAGATGGCCGCCGAGCCCGGGGCCAAAAACTCATGGGACCCCCCCTTGCAAAAGCAGATAGTTTTGTGATAGGTAATTTTGAAGTCTCCACAGTGCGATTTGGGCCATTTCCTGGTGCAGCCACTATGCCTACCCACACAAGTGAGGAACCATTTTTATCGGGAGACCTGGGGAAACGCTGGGTGGAGGAAATTTGTGTCAGACCGGTGATCCTACATCTTTCCCACACAGAAATTTGAGAAAAAACGTGATTTTTTTAGCAAAATTTGAGGTTTGCAGGGTATTCTGAGTAGGGAAACGAGGAGGGATCCATGCAAGCCATACCTCATTGGACTCCCCAGGGTGTCTAGTTTTCAGAAATATGTGAGTTTGGTAGGTTTCCCTAGATGGCTGCCGAGCCCGGGGCCAAAAACTCACAGGACCCCCCTTGCAAAAGCAGATATTTTTGTGATAGGTAATTTTGAAGTCTCCACAGTACGATTTGGGCCATTTCCTGTTGCAGCCACTATGCCTACCCACACAAGTGAGGTACCATTTTTATCGGGAGACCTGGGGGAACGCTGGGTGGGAGGAAATTTGTGTCAGCCCAGTGATCCTACAACTGTCCCACACAGAAATTTGAAAAATAAATAGATTTTTTCAGCAAAATTTGAGGTTTGCAGGGGATTCTGGGTAGGGAAATGTTGGGGGATCCACACAAGCCATACCTCATTGGACTCCCCAGGGTGTATAGTTTTCAGAAATGTGTGGGTTTGGTAGGTTTACCAAGATGGCCGCCGAGCCCGGGGCCAAAAACCCAGGTGACTCCCGCTGGCAAAACCAGGTCCTTTCAAAATAGGTAATTTTGATGTCTCCACAATACGTTTTGGGCCCTTCCCTGCTGCGGGTACTTGGCCCACCCACACAAGTGAAGTACCATTTCTATCGGGATACTTGGGGAAATGCTGGGTGGTAGGAAATCTGTTGTTTCTTTCTGAAGCGTGGAAATTTTGGCACAGTGATGCAAGGAAAATGTAACAGTCACATTTGAGGTTTGCAGGACCTTGTGGGTAAGACAACTTGTTGGGATCCACAAGAGAGACATCACCATGTACTCCCATGGGTGTTTAGTTTACGACAATATCTACAGTTGGTAGGTTTTTCTTAGATGGAATGTACACCTTGGCAGAGAGACAAAAAAGACAAATATTACTGCACAACCTTCTATTCCTCAAGAACACACACATACTGGTTGGATTTGGCACGAGGACGAGTGATGGTTCAGTATATAAAATTTTATTACCAAGAGATTTCACAAAAATGAAATGCACTGTCAATAATTGAAAGGACAAAAAACTGAACCAGTGACTCACAGCTCGTGAGCTGTAAAGCCACGTCAAGGCTCCAACCGCTTTACAGGCCAGTCACACACCTTTCGTACGTGATACACACAAGACCATTCACACCACCAGGCACGGAACCAACACATTACAACATTCACAAAAAGGGACAAGGTACACCCTGCTTGAGAAAGACAGAAAAGACAAATATTACTGCACAACCATCTATTCCTCAAGCACACATACATACCGGTTGGATTTGGCACGAGGGTGAGTGATGGTTCAGTATATACAATTGTATTAACAAGAGATTTCACAAAAATGAAATGCACTGTTAATAATTGAAAGGACGAGAAACTGAACCATTGACTCACAGCTTGTGTGCTGTAAAGCCACAACAAAGCACCAACCTCTTTACAGGCCATTCATACACCTTTCATACGTGTGACACATACAAAGCCATTCACACCACCAGCCGTGGGCCCATCACATTACAACACTCACACCAGCAGACAGCGCCATTCAAGGGCCCATCACTTTCACACGCCCACATGCCTGACACAGCAACCACACCAGCTGACGGACTGCGTGGACTGGCGTTTGGCTAGCAGTGTGTGTAGTGACCAGCAGCAAATCACTACTCACACAACGCCAGCCAAACGCCAGTCCACCCACACCGCCAGCCAACTGCCAGTCCACGCACACCGCCAGCCGAGCGCCAGTCCACGCACACCGCCAGCCGAGCGCCAGTCCACGCACACCGCCAGCCAAGCGCCAGTCCACGCACACCACCAGCCAAGCGCCAGCCTACACACACTGGCAGCCGAGCGCCAGTCCATTCACACCGCCAGCCAAGTGCCAGTCCACGCACACCGCCAGCCAAGCGCCAGTCCACGCACACCGCCAGTCCACGCACACTACCATCCAAGCGCCAGCCTACACACACCATCAGATTTAGGTTTTTTTTATACAAAAAAGAAAACACAAACAAATTGTAAATAGATACAAATCTACTAACACAAAATCTGAAACTAAATACATTGCACAAATGCCAACCTTGAAACTGAACAAAAAATATAAAACAATACAGACCAGGCAGTTCACTTTACCACTCATGGATGCTCCCAAAAATTCTTATGCGTGCGGTACATTCTAAAACAAGCAGGCACACACAGCGCAGGGTTAGAAGGACACTCGGGGCAGTTCATATGAGTCTCCTTCGCCAACAGACTCTACATCTCCTACTGGGAAAGTCTTTTGAGGGCGTGGGAGGAATGTGATCAGGAAAGTGGCGATCTTTCAATCTAGCCACATCCTCCACCAATCCAACTCTAGGAGCACTTGCCTGTTCCACTACAACAAGGCTGCCTATTACAGACTCCTGAAACTTAGCAAAAGTCATCTTTGACTCAGGACAACAATCCCTGAATACAACAAAAGCATTAAAGGTTGCCAAGTGGAAAAGATGGATTGCCAACTTCTTATACCAAATGTAAGTCTTACGAAGAGCAGTGTAAGGTTCCAACCTCTGATCTACTCTATCAACACCACCTATGTGCCTATTATAGTCTAAAATGCACACAGGTTTGCGTGCTTCAGCAACTTGACCCCAAACAGTCACAGGTAAAGTGCTTTCATCATGGATGGTAATCAGCATGTAGACATCTCTCCTATCTGCAAACTTCACAGCTAGAAGTTCCTCGCTAGGCAACGCACTGCACTGTCCCCGCACAAGCTTTTGACAAATAAGTTCTTTTGGGAAACCTTTACGGTTAGAGCGGATTGTGCCACAAGCAACAGTGTCCACTTTGGCCAATTCCCTGAACAACTGCACACCAGTGTAGAAGTTATCTACATATAAATGGTGACCTTTGTTAAAAAGTATTCTACCAAGTTCCCACACAATTTTCTCAGTCACTCCAAAAGTGGACGGACAACCAGGGGGGTCAATCTTGGAATCCCTACCGGTGTACACCCTGAAATTAGAGACATATCCAGTCCTACTGTCACACAGCATATACATCTTAATTCCATAGCGTTCCCTCTTACTAGGAATGTATTGCCTAAAAACCAAGTGGCCCATGACCAAGACCAAAGACTCATCCACTGCTATTTCTTTCCCTGAAGCATAGATCTCAGAAAATCGATCTACAAAGTGATCAATGACAGGCCGAATCTTAAAAAGACGGTCACAATCAGGGTGATCTCGTGGCAACGCTAAACTATTATCGACAAAATGCAGCATCAGAAGCAAATACCTATCACGACTCATGACTGCCGGAAATATAGCCGTTGCCATCAAGGGACTAGTAGACCAATATGAAGACATTGATGGCTTCCTTAGCAAGCCCATCAAAAAAGTTAACCCCAAGAACTTCTTCAACTCATCCAGATTTGTGGGAGTCCACCGGGTAGCTCTAGAGTGGGGCCTAAGGCTGGCACTGTTGTCTCTCAAATACTGTTCAGCATACAAATTAGTCTGCTCAACAATCTCTGCCAAAAATACATCGTCCATAAACAACTGAAAAAATTTATCGGCAAAAAGTTTTCAGTATTCACTGTACACCCTGGAACACCAGTTAAGTCTGGCAATGCCGGCTGTACCATGCCTTGGGCAACCCAGAGGTCAGCACTTCCAACGGGAAGCCTTGCAGCCCCAGGCTGCAGCCCAGATGCCTCTTGCTGCACTATCGGCACATCAATGTCCTCCTCTAAAACAGGCACTTCATCCGCACTAAGAGTAGCTTCATCCGCACTGAGAGTAGCTTCATCATCCGATGATTCCTCGTGGACAGAAAACTCACTGCCTGAATCTTCCACTCCCTCCTCTGCCTCAGATGCAGAGTCAGTCACTGAACCATGGTCGGAGGAAGACTCAAAAAGCATACCAACAACCTGCTGAGCAGTAATCCTGCGGCTAGCCATAATCCTTACTAAGAAAGGAGACTGCACAAACAAGTCAACAACAACCAACACTGTGCAAAATAAGTAAGTAAAAAAAATGTGTGCCTTTATCACAAAGATCTATATACTCAAAAACTATACGATTCACTTGCAAGAGACAGCTACACTCACCAGCACCTACTCTGCAGAGACACAGCAAAAACCAACGATATCCCACTAGAAAGAAAAAAACAAAACCAATTACTCACAAGACAACAAAATACACATCTAGCACAAATGCAAAAAGTTTTTCACACTCAATAAAACAGAAACTAAACATTCAGCTACTATTACACCATTTACAAAAAGACATTCATGCAGGGAAATGAAACTCATTTAGAGTAAATAGTACAAAAAACATTTTCTTACCAAACACATGCAACTACACAAACTGCAGAACCACCAGTGACGAAACCGCAACCTGGAACATCAGTCTAAAGAGCAAAAGCCTTGAACTAGAATAAAAAGGAAAAGTAAAACGTTACAATTGCAATTCAGAAGAAATAAAACAATTAACATTATAACACGCTATGTCACTACTTAAATGGTCAATCTGCCAGATGGGCCTTCAAATAGGGCCGAGAAAAATGGGGGTGATTTTGCCCAATGGATCTGGTGGGGTTTTCTGCCAGGCCGATCTGTCCCCAGGTGGGGCAGAAAATAGCAGGCAGAAATTTGCCCCCTTGCAAAAGAAATAGATCCCTGGTGCCTAGTAGGGTTTTCTGTCCCCCCTTCCGCCTGGGGGCAGAAAGGCCAAAAAACGGGCAGATCTGTCCCCATGGTGATGCAGAAAATACATAAACATAACTTAAGCCCCTTGGAAGCAACCCGTGGCCAAGGGGTTGCTTCCATCTGCAATAAAAAAAAATCCCTGCCTGGTGCCTAAAGGGGTTTCTGCCTCCCCTTGGGGCAGAAAGGCCCAAAAAAATGTCGATCTGCCCCCGCGGGGCAGAATATCATCCAGTTAATTTGACGCCCTTGGAAGCGACCAGGGATTTTGTTTTTTGATGTATGAAAGCCTTGGGTCGCTTTCATACAACAAAAAACAAAATCCCTGGTGCCTAGTGGGGTCAAAAAAACGGGCCAAAACATCCAAAATTTAAATGCCCCCTTGGAAGCAACCCTTGCCAAAGGGGTCGCTTCCATGCAATAAACACAATCCCTAGTGCCTAGTGAAGGGCAGAAAGGCCAAAAAACTGCCCAATCTGCCCCCAAGGGGGGCAGAAAAACATCCAAAATAATATTGCCCCCTTTGAAGCGACCCTTGCCCAAGGGGTCGCTTCCATGCATTAAAAAAAGAATCCCTGATGCCTAGTGGGTATTTCTGCCCCCCCCACCCTGGGGGCAGAAAGGCCTAAAAAACGGGCCGATCTGCCCACAGAGGGGGGGGCAGAAAAACATCCAAAATATTATTGCCCCCTTGGAAGCGACCCTTGCCCAAGGGGTCGCTTCCATGCAGTAAAAAAATAATCCCTGGTGCCTAGTGGGGATTTCTGCCCCTGGGGGCAGAAAGGCCAAACAAACTGGCCGATCTGCCCCCGGGGGGGCAGGAAAACATCAAAAACAATATTAGCCTCTTGGAAGCGACCCTTGCCCAAGGGGTCGCTTCCATGCAGTGAAAAGGATATCCCTGGTGCCTAGTGGGGGCATTTATGCTGCACGATCACGACGCTGTGCGCGATCGTGCCGCACAAATGCCCTTCAAAGAGACATCAGGGGAGAGGAAAAACCCTTTCCTCTCCCCTGATGCCTCAATGCATGACGATTTGCCCCGCCCCACCGGAGCAAGGAAACTTACCTGTTTCCTCCGTGGACGCCTGGAAGCAAATGGCTTCCAGCACGTCCAGGGCTTCCTGAAGACGTCGGCGTGCGCTGTGCGCGCTGACGTAATGGGATTGCCCGCGGGGTCAGGGTGGCAGCGGAAACTCTTCCGCTGCCATCCTCCTTTGTGGGGGCTAGATGGGCTGCCCATGGGGGGAGCGCCAGCGCTTCCCCCATGGGTGGGTGCCATGACGGAGCAGTTCCGTCATGAGCACACGCCCACCGTGGCTCATGACGGAACCGCTCCGTCATGAGCATAGAAAGGGTTAAGGCTACTTTGCCCGACCCTAGGAAAAATCCTACAGCTTATTATATGGAACTAACAGAGGCTGCCTCTTCTACTGTAATGACTCTTGCTGATATTGAAATGTTTTTTGGTCTTCCTGTTCCGGTCGATATTTGGAGACAGGTGCATACTCAAGATCATGTTGCAGAATTGGGCGGTACATGGGATGTGATTAAAGGATGGGATCAGGAAAGGAAGCCTGGTGATAAACCTCGTGCTGAGATACTTGCTTTGCCTGGTCGTATTATTACGTACATGCACACTCTTATTCCACCTAAGAAGGTAAGCTGGTACAGATTGACGGCTTGTCAGCAGAAGAAGGATGAGAATGTGTCTGATTTCTTTACTAGGTTTGAAGACACGTTTTTTGATTATAGTGGGCAGGATATGTCCACTGAGGGAGGAGTTCGATTGTTTGATGACAGGTTTGTTAGTAATCTTCTTCCTGAAATCATGGCTCGTTTGCAGGCGTCTGAGAGTACTTGGTCCACGTCTTCTCCCTCTGTTATTTTGAATATGGCTCAATATTATGAACACTGAGATCAGGAGGAAAAGGATAAAACTTATAAAAAACATAAGGATTTAAAGACGAAGGTGTTGTTGCAGCAAGCATTTAGGGGAAATAATAGGGAACAAGGAGGTCCTTCTCAGCAGCTGCCACGTACTCGGCAGCCTTCAACGACATCTTTGGGGCAGATTCAGTGTGCGTATTGTAAGGAGGAAGGACATTGGGCTAGCCAATGCCCTGTGCTTTTACAGAAGGTTGCGTCCCCCAAAGGACGAGGTTCTGGTGGTAGAGGCTGTGGGACCGACCGGAATCAGAATGTTGCGGCTCCGGTGGGCCGTTCTGATAATTATTTTGATGACCCGAGAGATGGACAGTATTATCCAGATGAATATGACATGGATGATGTGACAGGTATGTCTTATAGTTAGGACATCATAACCAATGAGAATGTCCCTTCAGAAAGTACTGTTTTAATCCTCCAGTGGTAGAGGAAAAACAAGAGGTGGGGGTGTTCCTGGGTGTGGGGTGGTAAGTCTCTCAAGTAAGATTTACAGAGAGGATCTGATATATGGCCAACACATTGTTACGGGTGGGAAGGAAAAGAGACCCTGTTCTTTTTATAGCCCTCACTCACTCTAGTAGTGACATGCTTCATCATTGGGCTCACCCCAACTCCTAAAGGTCGGGGTGGGCTCAACCATCTTCCAGGGAGCACTTAAAGATAAGAAGTATGGGGGCGTACCGTTAAAGATAAAATTCCTCACCCACTCCTAAACAATTCTTTATTAGTGGAGTGGGAGGGAAGGTTAAAAACTATACTATAATCGGGTATCAGGATGTGATGGTCCTATGACCCTAGAATAAGCACCAACATGTTTCAGCCCTCCTTAGCTGGCCTAAATAAGTCCTGGGCTTTCGTCAGGGCAGGACGTAAAGAGGTTACTTCCCCCAGAGACGTGAGTGCACACATGCTATTTGCCTAGGGCACTTCTAAGACTAAAAAGATTTTTGGAACAAGCCTAATACTTGCCACTGGTTTCGAATGAGGAATTACCTATATATAGACAGGGAGATATAATACACACTCATTATTATGTACATTTTGACCAATGTTGTTAACATTAAGTTACGATCTTCACACGGTCCCCCTTGGAGCCAATTGTTTGTGACGGTGTCAGGGTGTCATTCACCCCACCAAAGTTTTATTAAAATCATGCTGCTATGGTGTAGTCATACGTGGTTCGCGCTTACCATACCATGTGCACTCCTGTGACTTTCACAAGTGCTATGGGTTGTGCATGCATGCATTATTTCATTCACAATAAACTTGCATGTTTACCATTGATTCATCTTCTCACACTCATTCAAATCCACACCGAGTTCTTACGGTTTTAAGGTTTTTTGGCACTCACCCCTTGAACTCAGGGCTTGTGATTCCCAAAGGAGCGCAGGATGGAGGCCTTGTAGTCACACACTGTAGATAAACTAGACGATTACAAAAGAGAAGCAGACACTTTAGCGATCAAACTACAATCCCGACGGTATCCTAGTCAGATGGTAAACAAGGCCAAGAAAAGAGTACGTAACATCCCAAGAGACTCCCTCCTAGAAAAAACTAATCGACCTGAGAACACCAACCTCATCTGTGTCACAACCTACAATATTGGATCTAATTTTGTTAAACAAACGATCAACAAACATTGGCGTATTCTCACATCAAATAAGCTTGAGTTTGAGAAACCCATGTTTTCATTTAGAAAAAACAGAAGCATCCGGGATAGACTGGTTCACAGCGATACAAGCATCAAAACAGCCAAGGGACAAAACACAGTGTGGAACCTACCCCCAGTCCAGGGACATTTTCCATGGGGAAATTGCTACCTATGTTTTTCCTCTACCACTGGAGGATTAAAACAGTACTTTCTGAAGGGACATTCTTATTGGTTATGAGTATATGAATTAGGGAGGACGTGTCCTTTCTAAACCTCGAGATCGAGGACCTCGCTACCCGCCCGGGACCTCCCTGGTCCCAGGAATTTGTGTATCAGATTATAGTTAGGACAGCCAGGGACAGAGTGAGGGACCAGTTTAGATACCTGTAGGTCAGCGTGGTCCTTATGTCACGGCGGAGTTGCAAGGCTCGACTAAGGAATTTTTGGTGGATACAGGTGCGACAAAGAGTTCTGTTTCTCGACATATGGTCCCCGGGGCGGCTGTGTCTGGCCATAATAATGTTTTGGTAGGTTTTTCAGTTGTACCGGTTGTAAGCCCCATTTCATGACCCCTTGCATTGACTGTTGGTCCATTCACTATGGAATCTCCGTTTTTATTAACATCCAACTGTGGTGGAAATTTGATGGGTTTGGATCTGTTGAAGAAATTGCACGCTACTATTTATTGTTCCCCTGCAGGTGTTTACATTACTATGGGTCTGGATGTAAATACCAGGTAGTGTTTGTCTCAGGATGCATCCCTTCCAGCTGAATTCGCTCAGGTACCACCCACCCTTTGGGCCACAGGTGATACAGATGTAGGTCTGCTGCATATACCACCAGTTTCTATACAAGTTAAAGATAATGCTATTCTACCCTGCATTCCTCAGTATAAGATACCGCAGACAGGTGAACTGGCTCTTCAGATTATTCAAGATTTGATATGAAAGGGAGTAGTTGAGGAAACGTCTGCCAACATTTGTAATAGTCCTATTCTTCCGGTCCTTAAGAGGACACATTCGGGTTCCCCTGTTGTTATTGATGATGTTTATCGCTTTGAGATTGATTTGCGAGAGGTTAATAAAATTGTAATTCCGCAGTTTCAAGTGGTTCCTGATATCACTGCGCTCTTAACGATGATTCCATCTACTGCTAAGTTGTTTTCTGTCATTGATCTGAAAAATGCATTTTTTACTATTCCTATCCACCCAGATAGTAGGTATTTGTTTGGATTTACACTGGCTGGCAGAAGTTTTCGATTCTGTAGTGCTCCTCTGGGCTATACGGAGAGTTATAGTATTTATAGTCAAGCATTGAAAAGTCAGTTGGAATCACTATTGCTTCCTCCAGGTAATGTATTGGTGCAATATGTCGATGATCTGTTAATTGCTTCTGATACGGAACAAGGTTGCAAAGACAGTACAGTGAAATTGTTATTGCATTTGGCACATCATGGTTATAAGGTCTCTCTTTCCAAAACTCAGTATTGTTGACAGGAGGTTACCTATTTAGGTCACCTACTGTCGAAGGAGGGTAGGAGGTTGACCCCTGAGTGTATCAGTACCATTATTAAAATGCCAATTCCACAAACCCAGAGAGACGTACGTGCTTTTATAGGTTATTACTTCCTACTGTTGCCAGTGGATCCCAAATTACTCACTACTAATCAAACCTTTGCTTGTATTAACAACGAAAGCAGTGCATGAGCCTTTGCCTTGGACGCCCGAATGCCAGCAGTCTTTTGAGCAATTAAAAACTGCGCTTTGTTCGGCTCCGGTACTTGGCACACCGAATTATAACAAACCGTTTGTGCTCTATGTCCACAAGGTGGCTGGCTGGGCGCTTTCTGTCTAACAGAGACATTTGGGGATAAACAGAGGCCTTGTGCTTATTTTTCTGCTGTGCTTGACCCTGTTGCTAGGGCCCTCCCGAGTTGTCTGAGAGCGGTCGCGCCTGTGGCCACTTCAATCAAGCAATCGGCTGGACTCGTACTTGATACTGACCTCACAGTTATGGTACCCCATGCTGTGGATACACTTTTGAATAAGACGAAGACACAGCACCTTACCAGTGCACGTCTTACTGGCTATCAATTGACATTGTTTGCTAAGCATATTACAATCAAAAGATGTGCCACTCTGAATCCAGCCACGTTACTACCTCTCCCTTCTGAGAATGATGCAGTCGACAAACATGACTGTATTTTTCGGACAGAAGAAGAGACGAAAGGACGGGTAGACTTGACTGATGTGCCCTTATCTGACCCTCAAGGAGAACTATATGTCAATGGCTCTTGTTTTAAATTACCAGATGGCACCACCACTGGTGCTTATGCTATCACTACTTGCGGACGGTGGTAGAGACATCACGAGTTCCCTATCAGTCAGCTCAAGCTGCTGAGCTTGCTGCCCTTATTCGAGCTTGCGAATTGAGTGAAGGATTGGTTGTCAATATTTATACTGACAGCCAGTATGCATTCGGGGTTGCGCATAATTTTGAGCGGCTTTGGCCAGAGAGAGGGTTTCTTACCTCTCATGGTACTAAGATTCAGCATGGGCATCTTATATTGCGGCTTTTGTCAGCCTTAACGGTCCCCAAGAAATTGGCAATAATCAAGTGTAGCGCCCATAGAAAGGTTACAGATGACGTAGGCAGAGGAAATGCTTTTGCAGACCAGATAGCTAAGGAAACGGCCCAAAGTAAAATGAAACGTATGTTTGTTGCAGGTCCAGCTAGGTGGGTTCCAGAGGTTGTTATGTTTGAAAATACCCTTGAGAGTGTAAAGGAGATACAAAGTGAAGCCACGATAGAAGAATTAGCGAAATGACAGGAGAGTACAGCACAGTTGAATGAAGAAGGGTGTTGGATTGATAAATCAGGGCAACATAAATGGATGTTGCCCGATGCATATGTTCTTCCCGTGGTTACTATGGCACATGGGCACATGGGCCAGCTCTTATTAGTGCAAAAGGCATTTGTAAATTGTTAGGCCCTGTATGGCATAATGATAACATCTCCAAGACAGCTGCACATTTGGTGAAATATTGTATGGTATGTATGATGCATAATCCAGGGAAGGGTACTCCTACACCGCCTGGTAATTTTGCACCACCTACTTTTCCTTTTGAAGTCCTTCAAATGGACTACATCGAATTAGAGAGATTCAATAATCTTAAGTATGTTTTGGGGGTTGTATGTGTGTTTAGTAAATAGGTTGAGGCCTACCCCACTAAAGATAATATGGCCATTACGACTGCGAAAGTACTCCTTAAAGAGTACTTTCCTCGTTTTGTCTTGCCCCGAATTATCTGGAGTGACAACGGAAGTCATTTTAATGGGAAAGTGATTACATTGATTGGTGAAGGTTTGCACGTTAAACAGAAATGTCATGCTTCCAATCATCCACAGTCAGCAGGCTTGGTTGAGAAGTACAATGGTACTCTCAAACTGAAATTGGGATAAATTCAGGAGACAACAGGGTTAAAATGGCCAGATGCTCTACCGTTAGCTCTTTTGTCAACAAGAACGACGGCTCATTCTAGAACAGGATTGTCACCTTATGAGGTCGTGTTCGGACGCCCAGAAAATGTCTGGGGCGTCCCACGTCCTCGTAAATATTCTGATATTGAGTATCCTGTGTTGCTTGATTACCTTGGCCAGTTAACAGAAAGTGTACGTTCTATTCACCAACAGGTGCGAGAGTCCCTACCTTCTGTACCGGAGGGGCCCGGCCACGACATTCAGCCTGGAGATTTTATTTTCATCCGGAACTTCCAGCGAAAGAAAAGTTTGGAGCTGCGCTGGAAGGGCCCTGAGCAGGTTCTGTTGGTGACACGAACGGCTGAAAAGGTTGCTGGTCGAAAGAACTGGATCCACGCCACTCACTGCAGGAGGATTCCTTTGCTGTTTCCATACGACCAGTGGGTCAAAGAGGCCGTTGGCGACGCTGAGTGTGAGCAGGTGCCTAGATTTGTTCCCTTCAGCGACGCCCAGCTGACCTGGACGCAGACCGATAAGGAGAACAATGATGTTTTGAATGAGGCTGTTCCCCCAGGAATTGGAGCTATTCAGGAGCCTTTGTCTATTGATCACATGGTGCCTGGGGCTACCAGGTACAATTTGCGCCTTCAGCTGAGGGATACTGAATCCAAGGAGGAGAAAGATTAGGGATGGACTGCACAAGATAGGTAGTACTGAGTTCAGTACCAACGGAATTAATAGAAATCAGTGGAGAATGTTGTATTCACTTTGCCCTTATCGTCTGAACAATAGCTAGGGAGAACAGAAGTATACCTTGTAGGTATACCATCTTTATTGACGTGGGATAGATTAAAAGAGCTTAGGACAGAGCAAGCTCCACCGCCGGTGCTCAAGAGCGCCAACTTATTGATAGACAATAGGAGCCTGTACCAGTGAGGCTCTGACGGACACTGGGAACTTGTACATTGTCTTTGCATTCTTGTCTCTTTGCAATTCATTATGCATCCCTTTGGTAGAAAGGTTGCTGAGGAAGAGCAGCCAATGGTTTTTGTTGCACAGCATAATATGATGTGGACACGGAGAAACAAAATAATATGTGTTGTTCTTTTGGTTATGCTGATAATAATATTGTGTGGGGTGTCATGGGTTTTGGAAAATGATCAAAGTGTACCTTTACGCAGCAAGGGTAAGGTTATCTTCCCGAAAAGAAACAAAAGAACAGCCCCGAGTAATGTATTCTTTGAGACACATAAGAGGTTCTTCGGAGAATGGGCAGCTTGTTTCCCCACCCAATCTGTCACTAGTCTGTGGACTGCATATCCATTGTCTCTTGAAAATTATACTTATACTCGGCCATCTCAATTTACAGAAGTGAAAGGAGTGTTTGGTTTTGGTTATCCTGGACCATGCCTACACCATAGAAAGCCACTGGAGATGGGTTACCCAGGTTGTGATAACAATACGTATTGCGACAATTTCTATATGGAAAAACCGAATGTAACATTGGTGGGTTGGCATTACAAGGAATTGATAGTTACCCGGGAGGCTGGTTATTATCCCGCTTGTTGTCCCATTGTGAATAGCACTGACACTTCACTGTATATAAATTGCTCAGGAATAGTGCTGTACAAAAATACGATCCCCTTGATGAATGACAAAGATCCAAGTACTTTTGGAATGAATTCCAGGTATGCAGCGGTAGATTATGAGGGACCGATTTATGCACACCCAGGGTTTTTCTTTCTGTCTAATGGGGCATATTCTAATGTCCACAATGGTACAGATGATGTAGCTTTTGGAATGGTATTGCCTTTCGGTGTACCTTGTAAATTTGCTAAGCCTATTGTCAAAAGGACTTTGACAATAGAATTTTGTGAGGGAGTGACCGATATAGAGGTCAATAATTGTAGTAATGGGATTACTTTTGGATACATCCTCTTTTCTATTTTCACTTTGGGGGGTACCTCTATGGCCAGGGGTGAGAAGGCTAGAGAATATTTTGGGTGTAAGCTGCAAATTTTATCTAATACCACGGTAGCAGCTTTGCGTGACATCACCACTCAGTTGTAGAGTATGCGAATATATTCGGAACAGACCAAATATACAGTTGATTTTATTCTAGCTAAGAGTGGTGGTGTATGCGCGGTAGTGGGCGATCAGTGTGTGGTCGGGATTAAGAATATGGAAAAGAATATTACCGAACACATACTAGATATTCTTGAGAATGTCAAAGGAATGGAAAGTGGGAATTGGAGTTGGTCTATGTTTTTGCAGCTGGGGCTGGATTCTTGAAAAAGTAATTTATCTAATTGTGGTATTGGTGCTCTGCTGTGCTCTTATTCAGTGCCTTCCCTTCTGCTGCTCTTATTGTACTACTATTCTCACCCCTAAAAAGAAGATATCAATTCATGACACCAATTCTGCTATAATGATTCAAAAGGATATTGAGGATCTGATGAATATCGGTGAGGGAATTTTCGAGAATTTCTCCCTCCTTACTGTTTCACTTCCTGACTTTGATAGTATGAAGTGTTTATAACTGTTTATTAATGAGATTTCATATTACTGTTTGTAGTTTTGTTCCCTCTTGTTGCTGTTAGAAAATGTTTCAGCTCATGCTAAAAGGAGGGTCTGTTAGAATAAAAATTGTTTATGCTTACGCAGTGCTCCATGTAAGTTAGCATTTGCTTCGCCATTTTCTATTTGGACTCCATTTTAGGCTGTTCGAAACTGATCTAGTTCAATTCCGAGAAATGCTCCTCTCTAAGTTTCGTTTCTTCACTTGGGTTATGTTTCAGTAATGAGCACACTGTTCATGTGAACACATAGCTTTCTCACTAGATAGAGGCCCTCTCCCCCTCGTCTGGTGGCGGGCTCCGGATGGAACGACCTTGGACTAAGTTACTTTGTGTAATATATGAGCGCTTAAACCGTTTTTTCTGTATTTCGCCGTTTAACTGCACCTGCCTGGAAAATTCCACTGTGGGCGTGTTTTCGCCCGGTTACGAAACGTACATAATGTATCTTTATGCTTGTCGATTTCAGTTCCCTCTGCAGCACTCCTAGAGACTGGGCAGATGGGGCTCCACTCTGAGTGTATATGAATAAAACAGTTATTGGTTTGTATTCTCTACTGTCTGACCGACTCTTCATTTTGTACGGAAGGCTGAAAGGTGGTCATTAGTGACCCAGGTGGCCCTAAACGGGTCACTTCCTCCACAGTCTTTGTTCTGGCGATTGGGAATTATGCTAGCGAAGAGGGATATTGCTATGATGTGGGGTAGATGACAACTGCCAACCAAAAGGCAATGGCTCTCAGGCATGCAGAAGTGTATAGAAGTGTTTCAGCTGAGAACAGGTCTGCAGTCTGAGCTGGGCGTAGGGCTGCCAGTCTGAGATGGGCACAAGCTTGCAGTTGGGCATAGATCCATAGTCAAAGCTGAACACAGACCAGTAGTTGGAGCTTTCCACTCAGCAGTTGTGTTGTTTGACAAAACAAACTCCCAAAACTGGTGTATGTTTTAAAAAACAAAAAACTAATGGCCCTAACACCCTGGTGTTTTTCTCCCACTGCGTGGGATTAATTTTTTCCCAGTTTGGGACCCCCATGCTTTTCCTGGTGGTTTCATACGCCATGTGGATGCACACATGTGGGCATAACATGTGCCCCTCTGTGTGCATGCACCCCAGTACCCGCACAGCATGGACTGCAGGAGTCCATGCCGTGCAGGTACTGATTTTGATGTTCCCATTGCGGTGCCTATTTCATAGGAACCACCATGGGAATGCCAAAAAACAGCCCGCCAGACAGGAGAAAACTCCTAATCTGATGGGCGTTCAAACATGGGTTTGGCTGTGCGGGAGTGGGGCGTCCCGTTCCCGCACCGCTGAACTCATAATGAGGCCCTAACAGTCACGTTTGGTACCAGTGCAGAGGTTTAGTCAATGTGACATGGGCCCCAGTCCAAGGAAGGAAATAGGTCCCCTGGGTGCTGTTTGAACTGAGAAATACAGCAATAAGGGTTCAGTCGGCTTGTCAGGGCTCTTGGCCCTTCTGCAATTGCACCTGCTGCTGCAATGGAAGTTATGCCCTTGTACCAGAGATAATGGCATTCAAGAGCAGTCGCCCTGAAAATCTTTTCTTTCCATTCTAGGGCATCTAGCCCTGCATTTGCTGTCAGAAAAGCGAATCTGCTAGTTCATTGATTTAAAAACTAAAGCTAGGATATGGTAACTATTACTCTGTGCGAGCCAAGCATTTATGCGCTAAATTTGCTTTTTAGGAAAAAGAAGCTTGCTACAACCCAGTGTTGAGAAATCATACATGTATCACTTAGGAAAATATCTCTAAAACAAAGCCAGACATTTTACAGATGCACTTCAAATTAAAGTAAAAGCACAAGCAGATACAAAGCAGTTCAAAGTGTGTGCTTTTCAGAAATAACCTCTCACAAATAATGTGAGTTGAGTTTTTTTTATATTTATAAGTTTGAATTAAGGCATTGTTTGTTTTGCTAGAGATTAACTCTTAATTTTTCAACCCAATAATTGCTTACAGACGATATTTAAAAGCAATTTCCAAATCAGCCTTTCAATGTGCTCAAATGCGCCATCTCACGAGCTTAATAATGGAAACTCCCTTTCCTGTTGCTGCATACCCGGTAACATTATTACACTTAGAAAGAGAAGAGCTCGAGCCCCACTCCATCCTCTGAAACAGTCCCTTCCCTCTTCTGTTGATGTGCAAGGTGAGGGCTTAAATTGTCATTTCAGTGGCCAAGGAAGAGGTGAGAAAGGGCGCTCTCTCAGACTGGTCTGAATGACAAAGGACCTAGACCTCGACACTCCCAGCTCCATCCAAGTTGCTTTGACCCCCCTGGTACTTTGTCTGTAAATGTCTATTACTGTTGCACATACTTCACAATAAAGTACGCTGCTATAGTCTTATTTTTGGGAGTTTCAGTCCCGCTTCTCAAGTGTGTGATAAAACAAAGCAGGCCCGTTAATACACTCAAAGTGAGCTCCCCATGTATTTATGTTGGTTGATGAACTATTTAATATTCTTTAAGTTATGTGAAAAGGCCGGGCCCCCAGAGGCAAATGCCTAACAAAACACATTTATATTTCAATTGGATGTCATAACTTCTTTTCCAGAAACAGAAGGAAAGCCTGTAGCTTTGACTTAAATATACATTAAGCTACAAGTGTTGCCTGCATGCCAATGTTTGTGTGTTTTTTTAAAGCAGATCCTTTACAGTCTAACTGACTTATTGTTCTTATAATATACTCTACTCTTTAGCAGCATTTCTTTCAGTTTAAAGTCTTTCACATTACCCGTCTTTCCACATTATGATGTTCTTCCCCAAAGTCAACGATATATAATTTAACAGTGTCCCTGCCTTTAAAAAAAAGGTGCATTGCTACTTCCCATATCACCAATTACCATTATTACCATTTGTACCATCATTTTTAGACCCGGGAGAAATTTAAATTAAGCTGTGTAATTCATGTAATTTGTGAAAATTTGCGGTACACTTGTTATGCAAATTCCCGAAATTGCACCACCTCATACAGTTATGTGGAATTTGCGGGGAAAATTAATTGCTAGTGCATGAGAATAATGCAAATGGCCAAAACGGGAGCTGCTGTTGCTTGCCCGTTTGTACATAAGAAGCAAAAGCAGCATTAAAATGGGTGAAAGAAAAGAAAGCTCAAAAAATTGAAAGAAATGGAGAAAGGACTATTGGAAAAAGAGGATAAGAGAGTTACAGAAAAGTGTGAGATAACAGAGGAGAAAGAAAGTGAGGAGTGCGAAGCTAGAAAGAGAAAGTACCAGATAAAGTAAGGCCATGAAGGTGAAATATAGTGAGGGAATGAGAGGCTAAAAAAGACTGAAGAGAGACCATATTGGTGAGAGAGATGTAAGGAGAGAAAGTAAAAGGGATTAAGAAGAAAGGAAACAGAGAAGGAATTTGTGAAGTTATAATGTTTTTTTTCTCACAAACTTTCTGTACCTATCATAAATACTACGATTACCAGGAGCAGCTAACAATGTCCTCTGCATTTGGATTTTCACATGAAAATAAAAACAAATACACCCCTTATAGGTTGTAGGAATAAAAAAGAAGATCAGTAATATCAATCCATTAAAACCAATTGCAGGATAAACAGTTTTAAACACAGTAGAATGGTACAGGTACTTTCAGTGACAATGAGCTCTCACAAGGAAATAGTGTCAATTGTTTTAGAGAAAAAAGTATACCAGAAAGCAAACGCACACAATTCTGAGAAGTACAGCCAGTAATCATGATCTATATATACAAGACTTTGCTTGCCAACTTGCTACACTCCTAGGAGTAAATAGCAGAGGTAGCTACAGAGGGAGGATTAAAAGAGTGAAAGAAAGAGAGGGACTCAAGTCACTGCATAATGTCAGAGTCAAACCAAGGTGTGCTAGCCTATGGCAAACCTAGATGATCCTGTAATAGTTTGATACCTTTGAGCGTGAGGTTAGGGCTGAGAAGCACATAGGGTGTCAGTGAGTACAGGAAAGTGGAAAGGATCACACACCAGTGAGGCAATGAAGCAAGAGTCTCAGAAAATGGAGACCACTGCCTAGGATCACATATTGTGAGTTTGAGGTTGACAATGCCCTGTCCAGAGTTGTGCAAGGTGTTTATGAGGACATAGAGCAAGTTTATGAGGACATAGAGCATTCACTTACATGACAGGCGACAAACTGAGTGCTTAATAACATCATGTGTCTTTTAATTCTTTCCTCCCATTATGTTGCCACCGCATTTGATGTTTTAGAGAACGTCTTATATGATCAGTAAAAATAGTTGGCAGTTTGACAGCCCTTGTGTAAGAAACCCACATGATAGGAAAATTTAATTTTTTCTTTAAAATAAGCTCATAATGGAGGAACCATAATACTGCCTCTCCTATAGTTAATATTGCCTTTTTTACATACCACCAGAGCATAAAGAAGTACTACAACAACTTACATATTGCTGTGGGTGTTTCTCTTTCTATGTGACTTAGCAGTTAAGCTCTACATACCAGAGGGGGGCGGAGCTTGCCTGAATCCAAGATGGCAGTTAACTAAGGAAGCTCCGACGACCGCCACCAATATCCGACATAATCCTGGTGCATTTTGTATGTAAAACTCCCCACAACAGACTAGGAGGTGTGGTGATATCCACAGCTAACCAGGGAAACCGAAATGTCCAAGTTTTGGGTGCAACATCGAGCACGAACGCCAGAAACCAGCAGAGGCCCCGGAGAGAAGCGAGCAGGCCCCAGAACAACAAGCAGGCAAGGTGGGAGTGCGCAGAAACGAACTAGCGGTGGCAGAGGCCTACGGAGAGACACGAGCAGACCCTGGAACAACGTGCAGCCGAGTCGAGAGAGGCTAGCGGGTGGTCACGCTCGTGAAGACATACCAGCCTGGGAAAGCGGTGAGTGACCCCGGGGGCCCAAGCTGGAGTAAACGGCCGGGCTGTGCGCAGAAGCAGGCTGGTGTGGGAGGCGGCGGAAGAGACCCTAAGGCCAACCAGAGGTATCACGAGGCCCGCTCCGGCATACTGCGGGAGCCGAACATACGGCAATGCCGCGCAGCCCTCCAGGGCCAGGCACGAAGGTGGAAAATACAGTAGCCGCAACAGTAAAGTAAAGTCCTGCATCACCCCACACATACCTATACCCAGGGGGCTCGGAGGGGTGCATAGTAGGGCATAAGGAACACGGGCACGCCTGTAGTTCCAACAATTGCAAATGACAGCGGACTAGCCCCATCAGCGCCGGAGAGCGAAGGGAGGTTAACGCGCATTGGAACAGCGCATAGGCAGAATCGGGAAGCCTAATCGACAACGCGCGGTGGAACGCCACATAGACCCATAGTGAGGCCTGAAAAGGGCGAGAGCTGAGTAGGGGAGACCGAGTGAGTCGTGAGGCCACAGCAAGGAAGCCTGGAAAAGAAGACCATCAGGGGAACAGGGGCTCCCGCCGGGACCCGACCAGAGAGCACATAGGGCAGCGGAGACAACTACGGAGGGACAGGAGGCACATTTGAATATTAGCGTGTGTAGGCCCAAAGGCACCAAGCTCCGAGCCGTGAGGAGAGGCTCCAGATATTGGCACCACGAAATAATCAGCCACAAGCCCACAACAGCCTGGCCCGAAGAGAGTAAAATACACATACGCCGGTGCTGGGGAAAACGAACGAAGCGCAGGGAAGCCCAACAAGTATATTAATGACACCTAAGCAACTTATAAATCGCACTGCCCGGCTAAATAGAAACCATTATCAAAACTGGAATACAAAATAAAAAAACATCCATCAACCATGGCAACTCCCTGAGCGCAATTATTTCTGCACTACATAGGGTCGTGCAAAACAAGGAGCCCTCACCAAAAAGCCCTAGATCTGCCCCACCTTTCCTGCCTGGAGCTGAAAAGGACTGTGCCACACACCAGCTTGGAGAGACATTAGCCGGTCAGTCAATCAGAGCCCAGGTGCTCCTGCAAGAACATCGATTTCACACCCCCTAGAACAAGGAAGAGATAAATAACTACGCCGCCCGGAACCACACTGGCAACGATAAGGGAACCGTGCACACTATCTCAAAACCGAACAATGGGAAAAACAGACAGAACTCAATCAAAGCTACAATTTGACCTGCGTAAAACCCCCAGGTCGCGAGAACCAACTAAGACAGAACCAGAGGCAACATCAGATGAACATGAGGCATTAGCCGATACAGATCTGAAACATATACTTCGCACCATGCAACAGAGTCTATCAAAAATAGACAGTAAAATCGATGCACTGATGTTTCGTATGGGCAGAATGTCTGAGAACCTCGACAAACACAGTGATAGGATACCAACTCCTGCAATCACTCCAGTCTAAGGCCGAAGACCTTGAGGCCAGGTCAAGACGGAACAACATCCGAATCCTGGGCATAGCGGAGTCATTGAATATTGGAAATATGGAACAGTATGTAGAAAAAATACTGATCAATCTCCTGGGCAGAGAAACTTTCTCTGAGGTATTCATTGTGGAGCGGGCCCACCGCACGCTGGCGCCCCGACCGGTCCCGGGTGACCCCGAGACCAATAATAGCCAGGATGTTAAACTACAGGGATCGTGATGCAGCCTTAAGGAAAGCCCGAGAAATGGGGACACTACGGCTGGAAGGCACCGACATATCTCTGTTCCCAGATTTCACCTTACAAGTTCAAGAAGCAAGACGCCGGTTCATTCCCCCACAAAAACGACTTCGAGAATTGAACATTGACTAAGTATGCAGTACCCTGCCAAGTTAAGGATAAAAATGGACAGTAAGGTGCACTTCTTTACAGACCCAAAGGCCGTAATGCAGATTCTCAAGCAAAAGGAGCAAACATCTAGACGCAGTGGCTCCCCCTGGTGGTTCCCGCTTGGGAGAAGGAGAAACGCAGGACACTGAGGACGAATGATGCAGTTGCAGGAAGCGGCGAGAAGATTCACACTTGTGAGCCCCTCACTATGGAGGAGTAGCACAGTTCCCGAAGAGCAAAGATCCCTCATGACTCAAGAACTGATGATCAAGAAAACAACACTGATAAGTAGCACACCTCCTATGTATTCGTATACGAGACATTGGAATGTTATTATAAAAGACTTGTCAAGGGATGATAACTGGTAAGATCGTTCTTGAGGTAATCACTCACAGTAGCAAGTCCCCAAAGCTAACAGCTAACTGGAACTAGAACTTCCGGGATGGGGAGCAGAGTCAAGTAGTGATATGTGTGTGTAAACATCTTGCTACCATTGTCGATGTGAGCGATAGAATGGTGGCATCACACGCCAGGGAGGGAAGGTAACATCAGCCCCCAAGTGTGCCACACTATTCAGAATGTTTTATAAAAGGTTCTTGAAATGGGAGGCAAATAGGAGAGTGGGGGAGGGATCCATTGTAGCTATGGAAGTTGCGGTTGCTCATAGAGTGGGTGGGTTGTTAAGGGTTAACTTTATTGAGATGTTTCAACCGGGGAGTGAGGGGCATCAACGTAATACCAGGCAATGCACCAACATAGTGATGCGATTTTCCCAACCAAAAACATAAACCCAATGGCACAAAAAAGTACAAAGCAACAGTCACTGCAGCTGATGACCTGGAATGTTAAGGGCCTAATTGATAACAGAAAAAACTGAAAAATACTAGCTTACTTAAAGAGGCACAATGTAGACATTGCAGTCTTACAGGAAACACATCTCCACCCAGAAAACTGTGTAGTAGTGCAACGCAAAATGCAGGCCCAGTGCGCAGCGGACCACACATCGCACGCAAGAGGGGTACTATTAATGGTAGACAGACGAGCTGGGTTAACTTTGACGGGACTCCTTAAAGACCCAAATGGCAGATTGTAGTAGCGAAGTGTAGCAAAGGAGACCTGAATTTTTTACTGGTGGATATCTACGGACCGAACTATGATGACCCCCACTTCTACAATTCAATCGAGGTGAAACTAACACAATGGGCCAAGATACCACAGGTATGGGGAGGTGATTTCAATTGTATCCTCAATCCAGATATAGACTGATCTAGGAGACCAACCAGATGCCCCGCTGCAGCTGCACTGGCCATATTAGATATAATGCAGAGGGGGAACCTCATAGACATATGGAGACACATATCCCCTAATGTGGAGAGCTACACACACTACTCCACAGCATATGATATGCATACCTGCATAGATTATTGGTTGCTGTCGAGTGGATTGGGAACAAGGGTAGTAGCCTGCAGTCACCTCCCCAGAACATACTCTGACCATTCGCCAGTTTAACTAGCGCTAGAGTACCGAGCACCCAGGATTCCCACATTTATCTGGCGTGTCCCTCCATATTCACTAGTAGATGCTGTCTCGAAAGACGAATTGACATGAGCCATAGAAGAATTCTTTGCAAGTAACATAGGATCAGTCAAAACGTTTGCCACTGTGTGGGAAACCTTTAAGGTATATATCAAGGGAGTAGTGATATCCTCTCATGCTGGAGTTCTCCGCTCTACTCGAAGTAGATTAGAGACTTCGAAAAAGGATATCAGTAATATAGAAAGGTCCTTGCAGAGAGACAAGAGGCTCCATACTGTGGCGGGACTTAAGCAAAAACTGGCCAAGTTCCAGGAAACACCTAACGATGAAATCAAACACATGGGAAAGTACGCGACGGCACCCGCCTATGGGGAACGGGACAGACCAGGTGCCACACTAGTGGGGATACTGAGACCTATGAGAAATATGGATATGATGTCGGAAATAGTGGATGACAGAGGGCATACCCTGCATACCCCAGAAGATATTGTAGAGCAGTTCAGAACTTCCTACATGGCCCTATACATCTCACAAATCCTGACAGACAACGATGCACTAACTGAATACCTGTCATGCATTAAAATGACGTGGCTGGCTTCAGAACACAGAGAACACCTGATGGCTCCTTTGCAGACAGACAAAATCAGGGGCGCACTGCAGAGCATGGCTACAGGGAAAGCTCCAGGGTCAGATGGGCTGACGGTGGCTTTTTATAAGGAATTCCAGGGATTACTGATTCCACACCATACGAGGAAATGGCAGAAACAGGAGTAATGCCCTCACATTCAGAGAGGCAATGATAGTAACACTCTTAAAATCAGACAAGCACTCCACCCGTTGCTCCTCATACAGGCCATTATTCTTGTTAAATGTGGACACCAAGATCTATGCGAAATCTTGGCCAACAGACTAGCACCCCTACTGCCAGGTACCATTCGTCCAGAACAAGCAGGATTCGTCCCAGGCCACATCCTAACACAAAACTTGAGAACACTTTTTGGTGTTATACGAAGATTAGACCCGGAGGTTAAGGCAGCTGCAGTGTTTTTGGACGCCGAGAAGGCGTATGATTCTGTAGAGTGGGGATTCATGTTTGCAGTCTTACGCAGAATCGGGTGGGGGAAGTTTTTCTACATCTGATCTCTGTATTATACACGTTACCCACCGCTAGGGTAAGAATCGGGAATGCAGTTTCTAATATTTTCAACATAACAGGGGGTACAAGGCAGGGATGCCCATTATCTCCGCTACTATATGCGGTGGTTACCGAACCACTGGCTTGCGCAATCCGTGAATATCACAGCCACAGAGGGTTGAGATTCCCAGGGTATACTCTTAATATCTCCCCGTACATGGACGACACCTTGTTGTATGTTCGCAATCCGGACTCAAACCTCTCCCCCATGCTGCGAGAGGTAGACCAATTTGGTGGACACTCAGGTCTACGCATAAATTGGGACAAGTCGATCATATTTCCCCTCACACCTGCCACAACATCGCCAGTCATGGAATACCCATTACGCTGGACCACAGACTCGGTAAGGTATTTAGGCATCAAAGTCCACTCAGATCCATCCATAGTACTACTGGAGAATTATGGAACGGCAGTACAGAAATTAACAGAAGATGTAGCCAGATGGATCAGGCTTCCATTGTCACCGATGAGGCGAGTGGTGCTAATGAAAATGGTGGTCCTGCCCAGGTTTATATTTCTATTCCAAAACATACCGCTTTTACTGTCATGCACACTGTTTCAACAATTACATACACAACTGATCAGACTAGCATGGGCGGGGAAGCAGCCGCGAGTGCGGTGAGACTCTCTCACATTACCTTATGATCTAGGATGGGTGGGTGCCCCAGATCTGGAAATGTATTACAGAGCAGCACAGAACAAAAACTGTCTCTATGAATGGGAGACACAGGCTCATCCATTATACATTTCTGCACAGGGCCTGCTACACACCTGAAAGACAATACAGGTATGGAGTGAGGGAGGACTCGAAGTGCCAGAGATGTGGGAGCGACGGAGCAGGATTTATGCACCTAGCCTGGCAATGCCCAGGGATACAGGAATTCTGGCAAGCAATATTTCACGAGCTTGGCATCATTATAAGTGCGGACTTAGAGCCAGACCCAAAGCTAGCGTTGCTAGGATGGGACCTAAGTGTAGAAAAAACCGCACACCCCCTAATAGCTATTGGCCTTTTACTAGCCAAATGGCGAGTGGCCTTGAGATGGGCTAGAGACCCATTGCCGAAAATAAAAGATTGGCACACAGACATGATTTACTGCAATACAGAAGCAGATACATACAATGAACTACTCCCACCCACCAGTAGACCCAAGAGCTGTTGGAGTCCCTACCAATCATACCTACTCAGGGAGTGAGTATGCTGCAGAAGAAACATGTTCACTTAACAATGACATTGGAAGGAGGTATGCTGGTGAAATACTGCTGTTGTTGAACCTGAGCGTAACAGTGTCTACCACTATGTACCAAAGTGTAAAAACAAATGTACCAAATGGGAATTTATCTATTCTACTGTTTAGCAAGACAACACACTGTAAGATGTAACATGCAATTGTAATCCCTGGTTATGATGTAAATTGTTCTGCAACTCAAGAAACTTCAAAAATAAATAAATAAATAAACAAAATAAAAAGCTCTACATACCAGGGGTCTCACAGTTGTCATTGTCAGTGATCTGTACACACCGTGGGGTCTGTGGCCTCTGTTGACGGGCTGCACACATTAAGGGTCCCTGGTAGCTAGTAAGACAAGTCCGGTAATCTTCCCTTCCTGGATGTATAAGGAATCTCACTAGACTGTGGGTTACAAGTCTCAGTAAACTTGCCAAGATAAATACTTATGACCCAGCATGCATGTTATTCTCCGCATTTACCTGCCCCATAGTACGAGCAACTCAATATATGTTCCTTTAGAAAAGTCTGCCATTTGCGCTGTGAAGCCCCACGCACATGCAAAATAAATCTGAGTATACAGTCACTCATATGGCTGAGGTTTACGTTGGAGTGAAGCATATTCTCAGCCAGTGGTTGCCGATGGGGGCAACAGCACTCATTTTTGGGGATCAACACTTATTTTTCCTAATCAGACATTTCCTGAGAGCAAAAGAGGGAAACACACAAACAAGAAAAAGCAGCAAGAGAAAGATGGGAAAACCATCACAAAAGAAGAAAGCAGAAACTTTCTGCTTTCTGCTTGAGATAAAGGAGCAGGGGGTGTGTGGTAGTGGATTAAAGAGGTCTGAGTTGGATTCAAGACTATGCAGCTTGGTATTTAGCTCATGACATTTAGTAGAGCTGGCTTCAGGCTTCTGAGTAAAGTTTTGGGAACCAACACTCATTATTTTACAAATTCGGCACTGAGTTGGAATATAACCTGAAAGTTTAATTGGGAACTCATTTATAAATCTGTGGCCCTGGAAGAAATCCCCATACTCCACCAAGAAATGATGCAGGTCATTGTGACAATCTAAGTGTGCAAACTTACCACGCCCACATTAGTGGATTTGCAGCACAGGAGGACAATTCACACAAATGTAGCCACACAGAGCACAAACTATAACAATTGATCTACTGCACTATGTGTAACTGTGAACATGCATCCCAGCAGGGAGGGTTTTGCATCACTGAAGGCGTAACATTTTTTGTCATAGGCCTTGAATATGTGGCTGATCCTAGCTGAGGTACTGACATGCAGATGTCTGGTTGACCGACACTCTTGTGTCCATAACATCTATCCTCCAAAGGTTTCCAAACCATGATATCATGGGGTGGTGATTGCTGACTTGCCAGAACACACCAAATCATGCCAAAGAAGGATAACTGCTACCCATTAGAGGTCTCCACCCCACTCTTGTCAGCTGCTACTTTACCCAACAATTGGCATGCGGCATGATCTGTACCCCTCTCCATTTCACACCTTTGGACTGACCACCCAACCTAAATGCCATTGAAAAGTGTTTGCGCTTGATATATTTTTGAAAAACTAGGACTTTTACCAAGCAATTTCCCTCATGATGCACCTTTTCACCACAGTTGTAACATGCTCTTACTTATAACCTTCTTTGTTGCCTATTGCCTGGGGCTTGTCCCCTGGGTCACCCTTGGTTGTCCAGGGAAATGTACAAGTGTCAGAAAAAGTTTCCACTTGTATCCGTCAACCAATGAAACACATTTAATTCACTAATCCTGTGCAGCCACATCCAGAATTCTGCTTATAGTCAAGCCCGATTGCCAAAGTAAGAGACTGTATTGTTTTTTAAAGAGACGCCACCGAATGACTGGATCTCGTTTTTCACCTACTATGTCTGGCAAGGCACACATGCTTGAACGGAGTTTCAAATGTCCATGAAATACATCAATTGATCTTTCGGGGACTGACTTGTCACATGGCCCATGGGGACATTGTTGTCTTCTCTAAGTTACACGAGCACGCTGCTGCTTTGCGCACGGTACTACACGAGTTTATTTTGCAAATGCCTCTTTTGCAATTTTCACATAAGAACCTACTGCTGTTTTCATGCTCAGCAGGTTCATGGGATTTCGTCTGAACATTGTGAACAAGGTCGAACAAAAATGCCCCTAGTTATTCTGTTCTGGTCAGGCCCTAGCACCAAGACAAATCATACTGATGCAGCTGTTGTTTGGGAATACATACTTTGGTTTTATGGGAATGCACTGATACGTAGCACACACTTGGAATGGGACCTTTCCAGGGAGAAGAGCATGACAGCACTTATGATGTAGATCTACCATCTATACACTGAGGTACCGCGTCTGCAGATAACACCTAGAGATCTTTTAGTATATAATCATCCTGCTTCTATACAAGGGGAGGGAGGTTAGGCTACGCTGTCTTATGCAATGACAGCTCCTTTTATGATTTACGGACTACTTGCTATGCTGAACGTATTTGTGTTACGCATTTTTCCGCTTATTGTGGCACGTATACTGCATGTTAGAGCACGTTAGTCAAAAAAAATATTTTAAACTTGTTTGTGTCTCAGTCAGATCTTATTGTGGACAATTACAAGAGTGTGAGCGAAAGGGTGTGTCTTACCATAAATCTGGCATACCAGGGCACCCTCCACAGAACACTCTCTGGACCCATGGAAGAAGAAAAGTTTGCATCTGCTTTTTTGAGACCTGTGAGGAGACTTGAAGGGTTGCACCTGCACCCACGTGTACCCAGGACAGAGAGGTGGACTGCAAGGAATAGTTGGCTGACCTCCTGTGTGGCTACAGGGAAACAGCAAGCTGTAAGAGGCCTTTTCCTTGAAGTGCCCATCAGACCAGTTGCAACTGTACCTGGACTGGACCTTGCTGGTGGCCTCTGCAGGAGTGAGTCTTGAGCCCCAAATGTTGTTCCTGATGTCCTGAGACCTGTGGCTGTGTCTAACTGGACTTCTCCTAACAACTTTGAAAAGTCGGCACTTAGAAAATGCTAGGACTCCCAGACCTCTGAAGATCTAGGACCCACCACCAAATCCAATCCGCCCAAGTTGCGACTTCACTGGGCTGAAGAAACAGGTTTCTCCCACGTGGAGCTTCTCTGCAGAAGCAAATCCGTTTTAGCTGGGCCTTGGTGAGAAGGTATTTGGCCTCGTTGAACTCATTGCTGGATACAAACGGCAACCTGGCTCCACTGGAGGATTCTGAGCTCCCAAAGACAGACTCAGTCCAAAACCAGACATTTTGACCAGGCAATGATGCCAAATGTATCCAGCTGACATGAGGACTTCCCTGGGTGTGAAATTAGAATTTTCCTGCTCGGACCTTTTCCCACAAAATCAATGGCTTTATCAGGACCCCGTCTAATGACTATCTGTCTTTGAGAGGACTTCCTCTGATATAGTTTGCAACTTTACACCAATAGAAGATTTCAGCTGCTGTTTCAGAGACTAGGGGCCCGATTAAGACTTTGACGATGCGGCACTGGGTCCGTCACCCCGCCGCACCACCAAAGCCATGGTCGGGCCGCCCAGCAGAGTAGGAATTTCCTCCTGTCTGGCGGGCTTTTTTAGCATTCCCACTGCGGTGCCTCTAAAAATGGGTACCACAATGGGAACACCAAAAACAGTTCAAGCACTGGATGGACTGAAAGGTCCATGCCATGGTGGAACTAGTGTGCATGCACACAGGGGGGCACATGTTGTGCCGCCCTATGTGCATCCACAGGGTGTGAGGCACCCTTTGTTTCCTCTCCACCATGGTTTCATGGTGGTGGAACCACATTGAAAACTGTGGCGGAGAGGAAACTTGTTATATGCTTGGCAGTGATCCCGCCAAGCATATTATTGTCTCCTGACCGCCGCAACACCGCCAGGGAATGGCGACTCTTAAAAGCGCGGTTGGGAGACTGCCACTACTGTGCCCCTGTGATTCTGTCAGTCTGTGGACCACCAGACTCGTAACGGGGGCCTAAGTCCCAAGGTGAAATCTTAAACCGGGAGGAACCTGGTTGGAGTAACTGACCCTTACTCCATTGCTGTCCACCTGAAATTGTACCTAGGCCCCAGTCTACTGCGACCATAAATTATCATTGGCACATAGTGCCTTTTGGAGTTATTTTTCCTTAACTCTTCCAAAATCCATATCTCCAGAACCCCTTATTGGATGTTTGTTGTTTTGGTGTCATTTTATTACGTTTGTCTCTATTTTTCTGAATTGGAGTGGTTTTTATTATCGTGTGTTTTTGACTTTTTAACAGTTCTAAGTGCTTTCCATGTTGTCTTTAAGTTCTGTCAGTTAAGCAGATCTGCGCTGTGCCAAAGCTAGCAGGGGTTGAGCTCAGGTTTAAGTTGCTGAAACCCTTGACTGGAGGTAAAACGTTAGTTACTTTGCTACCTGTAACACAATTCCAGCCACCCCAATTAATAATTCACTTACAAACCGCATATATTAATATAGTATACAATGCATGCATAAAATATCATATCTATACTCAGGTTAGTACACATTACAATATTTTTCAAAATAAAAAATGATGCAATATTTTGAAGATGGTATTAGTATCAAACCTGAAAGGCATCAATTACAAAAAGCATGGCATTGTCATGCTCCTCTGCAATAAGTCTTTGAGAAAAGAATATGGCATAAAGCAAATGATTGCCACAAACAACATTTACTGAAATCCTCACTCCGGTCCTGTAGGTAATGTGTGATCAAACGCATGAAATTCTGTCTTGCCCTGTGGATATGATAGTAAAGTACTAAATTAATCCTCTCTTCCATGTATGTAGATTCTAAACAAATGTGTCAGGTCCAAATAATATCACAATTGTTGTTTTTTGTTCATCACATGACTTGGACTGGGTATACCACATTTGGAAACATTTAAAATGTATATCTGTACAGGCACTCTGCATTGTGATATCTTGAGTTCCATTGTCCTTTGGAAATAATAACATGACCTGATTGAAACAAGGAAACCATTTGTATGAACATTTAGGGGTCGATTCCGATTCGGGCCGGAAATCTCTCCGACCGAGCCGGACCCGGAGAGATTTCCGACCGAATCGGCCCCGTGCAGTCCGACCGAACGAGTCCGATGCATTCGTATGCCACCGGACACGAGTCGGTCGGACTCCCATTGAAGTCAATGGGAGCCTGTCGTACAACGCGTACGCGGGCTCCCATTGACTCAATGGGTGCGAAGTCGGACAAGGGCGCCCCTACAGCGGGTACGCGGCGAGCGATTCGCGCCGTACACGCACAGGTAGGGGGACCCACGGGTCCCCCTGTGTGCGACTCGCGCGGCTACGCAGTACAGGGGGTCCGACACGGACCCCCAAAGTACGGCTCCGACAGCGAGTTCGAGTCGGACGGCGCGAGTCGGTCGGAGCGGTCGAGGTGCGCATCGTACTTACCCGGCCGGAAAACGTCTCCATTGCGCGGTGCGAATCGGGTCCGAGCGAGTCGGTCGGAGCGGTACGATCCGGGTACGAGTCGGTCGGAGCGGTCGGGTCGCCCGGACGAGTCGGTCGGCGACTCGCATCGTACTCGCTCGGCCGGACCCGCATACGATTCGGTCGGGAAAAAGGGCTCCGAATCGGATCCGGTAAAGCCGAATCCTATTCGGAGCCCTACCGGCCGAGATCGGAATCGGCCCCTTAATATTCATAACATTAAGTTTCATCACATCAAAACAAACTAATAAGCTATTTACAAGTATGAATCCACTACAGAACTAATTTTATACATCAACTAAAGGTAATTGAACAATACATAAATATACTTTATGTTCCTGTATACCGAGGTGCCCTTTATGTTACATAATAAATGTTCCTTGAGGTTGCTGACTATTTTTTCATGCTCTGTCTCTGCAGCATATGAGCTACCAATATCCCTTTATAGGCATAAACTTACCTTTGTTCAAAGATGTTTTCAACTAGTCTACCTTTGTTCAAAGATGTTTTCAATTAGTCTATGCCAGACTTTTATATAATTGTCTCTATCACTGGCATCTTTCAGTCGTCCTCCTCCATCATCACCCGTAGGCTGCGACTGATAATCATCATTAAGGATGAGTGGGATGTTCCACCATAGGGCAATATTGTGAAGCACAGAGTAGAGTGCAACCATCTCACCTGTGCCAGGAGAGAAAAATAGGACACCAACCGTGGTATCAGAAGCAAGCCTTCAAGGAAACCAAATGTCCACTCAACAGGTCCCCTGGTGCATACATGTGCATCGATGTAATGATCTTTCATGGAGTTGTTGGGTTTCTCAATGTTGTTAATTACCAGAATATCCAGGCATATTCTGAATCTTCAGACACAACAAAATATGAGAGCCTTTCGCTGTTATCCAACTCAGTACATCCATTATTTCTCACACAACCAGTAAATATTATTGCAACTTATCATCAGCCAGGTTGTCTTTGGTGCAAGACTTCCCATTAATTGTGGCACACTTCTGTTGAAAAGCCCCCATTGAATCATGGATGGGCTCAGGGTACCTTGCACAAACACAGGTGATGAAGAGGTCAACAGTGCAAACCACTAGCATGCTCTAGGAGTGAAAATGCTTCAGGTTTAGGTATACTTGCTCCCGGTTATGCGGTGGAACCAATACTACATGGGTGCAATCAATGATGCCAACCACATATGGCATTCTCCACAGACCATAAAATTCTCCCTTGATGTTCAGTGATGCCAAACCCACTGGTAAGTAGAGTCGAGCATATGTTGCAACATGATATCAAGGCACTGGCTCAAGGCAGAAGAAAATGATTGTTGTGATGTGCGACTAGTTTCTGTCAAAGTCTCTTAGAAAGAGCTGGTTGCACAGAAGTGCAACACTGACATGATCCATGGAAATGGTGTGATAGCTATCATAATACAAACATCAGCTTTGAATTGTGATTTTAATAGATTCTTCAAAGGCTAATATTGTGTTGAGTTTCAATCTGTATTTGGAAATGATGGGCCAAATTCACAAAGGTAACTTACATTTTGAGTAAGTTTACAGTTTTAAGTAAGTTAACTACTTTTGGTATTCACAAATTCAGAGCGTAAGTTACTATTAAAAAAAATAACAGTAGTAAATCCAGCACCAGACATGGCAAACCATTTGTACTGCAACACACTCCCATAGAAAACCATAGAAAGTAGTAGAGATAGGGGCTTCAAATAAAATCTCAGAGGAAATAATGTTAAATTAGAGTAAATATTTAAAATAATTAAAAGTACAAATAAATATAAATTAATGTTAAAAATATATAGAAATAATAAAGAGTTATTGTTTAATTAGAAAATATTTTATTAACCTATTTTGAATTTAAAAGCTGTTGTAACAATACATTTGATAATTGTAATCAATTCTATACATCACTTTTAATAATTATTAATTCACATAAAAAAATCTTTAGATGGGAATGTATTTTAATTTAAACTTCGGTAAAATTAATATAATTCAATTTAATTTCCATTAAACAAAGTTTTAATTCAAAATAAATTTGCCAGTGCTGTTGCATTTATAATTTCTTTTCTTCTACATTTGAAGTTAAAGTATCAAATTAATTTGCATTCATGTTTAACATAAAAATATTTTTAATATTTATTTTTAGGTAAATACATTTTTTCAATTTTCTTTTACTTTACCATAAGAAGATCCCACACACAGGGCAGTAAGCATAGTAAAGTACAGGGAAAAATAACACACTTTATTTAACTCAAAAATAAATATTAAAAATATTTTTATGTTAAATACTAATGTAAATTCATTTCATTTATTTAATTTAAATTTAGAACAAAATAGAAAAATGTTACAGCACTATTAAATTAATTTTGAATAAAAATGTTAATAAATCGAAATGTATTAAATTAAAGTTGATTTTTCTAATGTTTAAATTAAAAACTGAATTTTCACCGAAAGAAAAAAATATTGAGCATTGATAATTATTAAAAGTGGTGTTTAGAATGAATTAAAATTAATGTCATTATTTCAAATAAAAATTATGATCAATTTGTATTAAAAATTGTTACATCATTTTTAAATTCAAACTAGGTTATTAAAATATTTTATAATTAAATAATATGTATCTACTATTTTAATATGCTTTTGTAACATTCATTTATATTTATTTATATTTTTAACTATTTTAAATATTTCAATTTAATTTAACATTGTTTCCGATGGGGTTTTATTTTAAGTCCCTACTTTCATTATTTATAATGGGAGGGTGTTGCAGTACCAGTGGCTGGTTATGTTTAGTGCCGGACTTCCTACACTCGGAGATTTTGTATATATCAAAAAGCAGTAAACTTGGGGCATGGCCTGGACGGGCTCCAACATGGCCGCCTGTCCGTGATGCTCCGGAGCCACTGCTCGTAATCTATGATTCCAATGCTGCATGCCTGGGCCTAGTGGCTGATTCGGAGGCGTGATGTGACCCCCGGGCCCATGGCGACCCATGAGGGCTGACAGCGGGATGACCGCATGACCTCCGACACTGCGAGACCGGCAGCCCAACGCGGCTCTCGGAGGCCCCGCAGCGATAGGGGCCATGGGAGAGCCTGAGGGCGGGTCTGCCGGTGGTAAAGACCGCAGCAATTACCTGCAGATCAGGAATGCTCCTCGGCACCACACTTCATAGATGCCTACAGCGAACCGATATCGGCTGATCCCTGGCCCGGGCTGGGGCGGTGAGTTTTACTTGTTAGCCTGCGGCTCCCTCACCTTGCTCCCAGCAGACTGGGCCTTCAGCCTTGTTGCGGCCAGTGGCGCCCGGGCCGCTGGGGTGTCTCCGGAGCGTGCGGGCGGTGACTCTACATACCGGCAAGTCGCGACGCCCATGGTACAGTGGCACCGGCTGGCTGCTGGTCCTGGGCTGCGGTGGTGAGCGTGCTTGGTCGGCCATGGCTATTGCGCATTTCCCGGGGACTGGGGCCTTCTGTCTGGCTGGGGCCTGTGGTGCTAGGGTGGTTGTGACCCCCATCACGCTGATGGTGATTAGTCGGGTCGGCAGCCCGTGCGCTGCAAACATTGCATTACAGCGGGGACCTGCCTGAGACCATAGATACCCCCACTTGGGTGCCGTGTGACCCTGGAGAGCCCTGAACTGCGGGGCGGCTGTGACGCGGTGCCTGATAGTGGGGACATCGATTATACGGAGCATTACAGGATTGTGCACCCGGTAGGGCCCCCAGCTTTGTCACGCTGCTGCACTCCTTTGCGACTTTGACGTCGCACCTATCCTTGCATCAGAAATAAACTTGCCTCCGCCTATTGGCACATGAAATCTGGACTATCCTGCCTAAACACAGTGCCCCCTCTCAACTACACCATGGGACGGGGAGACCGAAGCAATGTCAACTGTCCTTTGATGCCGCCAGGACCCCCAGGTGCGGGGAGGATGCGGGCCCTCTGAGCGAGGACCCCCAGAGACAGGCCGTGCCCCAACCGTCTCTGCCAGATGGGTCTGCGGCTATTATGGCGGAGCTGAAAGCTGGATTCAAGGCTATTGATGCGCCGCTTTGATGCCCTTTCGGGTTGGTTGGAGGATATGCTTGGCCCAACATGAAACCCGCATAGATGCGGCTGAGCACCGCATATCAGAGATGGAGGATGCACAGCCAGCCATGGCTAAATGACTGGAGCGCATAGAACAACTTCTTAAGATGGTCGCTGCCAAAGCTGAAGATTTAGAGGCACCATCGCTCCGCAATAACCTCCGCATAGCTGTTGTGGCATAGTCCACCAACAGGGGCCCCATGAACGAGTATGTAGAGCGCCTACTGAAAGAGCTGTTTGGGAGCGGTGCATTTTTGTCCACGTTTGCAGTGGAGCGGGCCCATCGTTCGTTGGCCCCTAGGGCTGCTCCTGGAGCTCCCCCCGTGCTTGATCATCACCCAGCTCCTTAACAATCATGACAGGGATGTTGCCCTCCGCCTGGTTTGGGGCAGGGAGTCCATCCAATACCAAGGAATGACACTTGCTTTATACCCTGAGTTCACCCCCTTGGTGCAGGAGGCCCGTTGGGAATTCCTGGACATTAAAAAATCCTTACAGAAAGCGGGAGTACGCTATGCAATGCTTTACCCGGCAAGATTGAGACTCCATATGAACGGTAAAACTCATATTTTTGACTCACCCGCCGAAGCGGCTGATTATTGGAAGCAACACCGGACGGACTCTGCCTCCCCCGGGGTAGAGGGCCAGAAGATCCCATCATGCTTATCTTCCACTGGCCAGTAAATTCGGAACTGAGGAACAAGCTTACAATTTGGGTTACTGCGCTCCCCTCTGCCTTGCTGATCCACTAGCTGGTTTCCTTTTACATACAGATGAATGGGTCGGGATTGGCTGGTGGCCCTATTGAACAATTTTAAGACCGGTCTTGCAGCCCGCTCTTCCCCCTTTTTCTTTCTATTCTGTAGTGTTTGCTGCCTTGGGCAATTTAAGATGACATACATTTGTGGATGGTGTCGGCGATCTCTGAGCATTGCCTCTCCCCAAGGAGATCTCCTACTGTTTGATGGGGAAATGGGATTCACCGGATACCGGTTGGGTTGTTATCCAATGGGGTTGGAGGGTTGTGGGGGGTTATGGGACGTTATCTGTTATATGTTTGATGACAGTTTTCCTACAGGGCATTGATGAGCAAGCTGGCCATTTTATGGCCCTTTCAGGCACTGTTCCCAATACATTCACAATCACACAGATTACATGACACCTCCGACTGGGAGTTCTGGGGCATTAGGATTGAGGTGTATGTGTGAGGCCTATCTAACCCTCAGAAAGGACGACAGATACTAGCCTATCTTGCCCGGCATGATATTCAGGTAGCATTCTCGCAGGAGACACACTATACCCAGATCTCTGCTAACCGATTTGCATCAAATTGGGGGGACAACCGCTTTTTTGCAAACTATAGCTCCTACTCAAGGGGGATGTGTATCCTCATTCATAGAACATTACCTTTTAGAGTGCATAAGTCAGTTGCAGACCCCAAGTGCCGATATTTGTTAATGGTCGGAACTTTAGGAACCAAAAGTATACTCCTAGTAAACATTTATGCTGCCAATGTATACTCACCAGAGTTCTTTGCCAATATAACTTTGCATATCTCCCAGCTAGGCATTGACACTATTCTAATGGGTGGGGACTTTAATCTCACACTAAATCCTACTCTGGACACAATGGGAATGGGACTAATCACTAAACCCGCTCCGTGCAGTCACTGAACACTCTACTATGATCGTTTCTGCTGGCGGGTGTGTTGCGTGTCCGCAATCCATTGCGTAAAGAATTTTCCTTTTACTCATCCCCTCACAGGACATGGTCCTGCATAGACTATTGGTACGTGTCACCCAACCTTACATTGGCCATGCTCTCCCTGGAACATCTTTCTCGTACACTGTCTGACCTTTCCCCGGTGCTAATGTCCCTGTCCATTCTAGGCGCTACACGCTCGAGCACACCCTGGCACTTCCCAGCAGAGGCTATACAAGACAGCGTATTCTGAAGCGAGATAAGTGAGGCCATTGTGGAATTTTTTCAGTTGAACACTGGATCAGTATCCAGCTATTACACGCTTTGGGAGGCATTTAAGGTCTGCATTCGGGTAACTTGTATCGCCAAACAGTTTGGGGTTCTTCGGTCCATACGTCAGGACCTGGAGAAGGTGGAGAAACAGTTAAGAGACCTTGATGCACAGCTTTCACAGGGGGGTGCCCCGTCTTCGTTGCACAAAAGGGCGGGATTGGCTGTGGGGTTTCAAGATCTTGCTGCCCGTGAGGCCAACTATTTGGGCAAGTATGCACAGGCTAGAGTGTATGGAGAGAGACCTGGGCGGACACTGGCTAGACTGCTGCGCCCTCACTATCAGTCTTCCTACATCACACAGGTTCAAAGTCAGACAGCGGGGCAGAAGTCACTACAGCTTTCTTCTCTTATTATATCCGTCTATACACCACTCGCTCCCCCCGTCGATAACGCACTTGCCGACTATTTATCTGAGGTGGTCATGGTCTGCCTCGAGGACAGACAACGGCAATTTCTGGCTTCCCCTATTACGGCAGACGAGATATCCCATTGATGACCTCAGCGGAGCCCGTGCTCCGGGTACAGATGGGTTGTTTGTCACATTCTATAAGGCATTTAAGCCCTTGATTGTCCCACATTTACTGAAGGTTTACGCGGAATCCTTTGAGAATGGTGTGCTTTCCCCCACAATGCAAGAGGCCATCATATCTTTACTTTTAAAACCCGGTAAACCTCCATCACGCTGCGATTCCTAAAGGCCCCTCTGTCTATTCAACCAAGACTATAAGATTCTTGCTAAAGTGCTTGCAACTCGTATTTCCCTATTAGTGTATAAAGTTATATCACCTTATCAAACTGGTTTGTCCCAAATCACTCCACATCGATGAATCTTCGCACGATTATTGCAGTAATCAACCAGATCACGCCTCAACTTCCGGCAGCTGCAATATTACTAGACGCTGAAAAAGCGTTGGACTCCCTGGAGTGGCCCTTTCTTTACGCCACACTGGGGAAACTTGGTATCCCCCAAAACTTTTCCGACCTTGTCCGCCTCCTGTACATGAACCCTGTTGCCCGACTGCATAAATGGCGGCTTCTCAGATAAATTCGAGCTTTCGCGGGGGACCAGACAAGGCGGTCCGTTGTCACCAATACTGTTCATTATCGCAATGGACCCTGTGGTTCGCCATCTGCAGGTGCGGAACCTGCAGCGAGGGCTCCGCTTTTACAGAGGCCCTTTGCTGGCTTCATTATATGCTGATGATGTTATACTATTCGCTCGGGATCCTGAAACTAATCTCCCTCCCCTTCTCCGAGAGGTTGTGTGATTCAGGGTCTTTTCTGGACTTGTCATCAATTGGGCCAAATCTGAAACATTTCCATTAACAGATGCTGCAACCCCATTTACTCTCGAGTTCCCTCTACCATGGTGCGATGACCCCCCAAATATCTCGGAGTTTATTTACACCGCAGTGCAGCAGAGGTGATTTGGCCCAATTATGGACCGGCTGTTGACTGCTTGTCGATGCAAATCGAAAAGTGGATCAAACTTCCCCTGTCTAAGGCTGGAAGAATTGCCATTATGAAGATGGTGGTTCTCCCTCGATTTCTTTGATACATTATGGGGGATGCTCATCAGACTTATATGGGTGGGCGGACAACCGCGCATCAGCTTAACAATGCCATATCAACGCGGTGGGTTCGGTGTCCCAGACTTTTATTTATATTATCTGGTGGCGCAGGCGCATTTTATATATTACTGGTACCACCCTGATGCCCGCCTGCAGTACTTGAAGCCGGAGTGGATCCCACTCACTCTCAGCTATTATACTTCAAGGTCTACCTAGATCAATCTCTGAAATACAGACGCTCCAAACAACATTCTGGGCCTAGACAAGGCTATGCCGGTACTTGCATTCTGATCTCCTGTACTCCCCGCACATACCACTTCTAGACAGCCCATGGCTTTCCCCGACTGTGCAGACCCTGACCAAAATAACCTTAACTCGGTGCGAATTACACACTCTCTGACAGCTTTTCCACAACGCCCAAGTGCGTTCCATCCCAGATCTCGTGGGGGGGGGGGGTCGGGATGTGTCCCACATGCACAGGTTTCTGCTGCATAGAACACGCACTTCACTGACAGTTGCGTTGCTAGCATCTACTGAAGAACCGGCAGAATTCCTCCCACTTTCACTCGTTATTACTTCCACTTCAGGTGCCCATTTGGTTTCTAGGCTCTACCATTTGGCTCTTACACTTAGACCGCAAGTAGGCGTAGGGGCACGTGCGGCTTTGGAGAATGACCTGGGTCACCCCTTACCTGATAAAACATGGACCTACTGTTGCGAACAAACCCGGTTTATCGCCTTCAATCACCGCCATAAGAATTTTCACTTCAAATACATACACAGAGCATACATTACACCTAAGTTATTGGCAAAAATGGACCCCACCAAATCCCACACTTGCCCTAGATGTGCCATGGAATCTGCAGACTTCGCCCATATGGCATGGAACTGCTCGCCAATACTAGCGTATTGGAGTTAAGTCTTTCGCTACCTCACCATGATGATCAAATCCGAACTGACCCCTTCCCCATTAATGGCTTTGCTGGGCTAAGTGAAGCCGCTTAAACCTGGTGTGCACCGCTTTTCAGCTATTCCCTTACTGCATGCCAAACGGCAAGTTTCCAAACACTGGAATTGCCCCGTAGCCCCAACAGTTAAGGCCTGGATAAAGGATCTAATATATTGCGATACCACTAGTGACATATACGCCTCCATGCAACCACTTGCCTCTAGGCCTAAAAACATTTGGCAACCACTCCGATCCTACCTGCTTATACATCCTGAATAAACGGAATAAATGTAAATCAATAGGTAATACAGAACTGCCCTGACTACCTGTGTGATGAAGACATTGACCCCTCTGGAATATAATTGAACGGTGCTTGTGTTAATAATGATCCAAACTGTAATATACATGACATTATTCATCCTAATGCTACCGATTATCTATGAACAGTGTATCCCTAGATGTTTATGTTGGCTCTGATTTGTCCATTTATATATTCTTTTTTGCACTTCGGAAAATGCAATAAATAAAAGTAAAAAAATAAGCAGTAAACTTACTCAATAGTATAAATCACGTTTGTGAATCTGGCCTAATTTGTCTTTTTCTGCATGGTGGTGTTGTAATATGGACATGGATTCTACTCTTGGTTACTACGTATCCTACAAATTCTTCATTGCCTTTGATGTAATTGATGTTGCATATCTGTGAAAAACAATACTGAAGTCAATTAAAGATGAAACTAATATTGCAAATATGAAACTATAAGAAAGCAATACTTTTCCTTGTGAGGAGATCTTGAGTGTACAATATTGAGGGGCTTATTTATAAGCCCCTTACCCCGCTGGTGGGTCATTTTTTGTGACGCTCCGGTGGCACAGGAGCCTGCTCCATATTTACCAGGCAGCACTAAGCCACGTTTTTTGGCTTAATGCTGCCTTGTAAATATCGTTCACTATAACGCTGTTTTTTGCGTTAAAGGGGCGTGCAATGGGTGTTGCTGGGGGCGTTCCCAGCAACATTCATGGCTTTTTGACACTGCCCCTGATTTACGAGAAATCGTAACTCTGAGGCAGCACAAAAAACTCACGCCTCTCAGGAGAGGCGTCAGGGAGACACAACGAGGAGAAATAGCTTTATTTCTCCTTGTCTTTGCTTTTTCTATGGTTGCTGCATTCTGCAGCACACATAGAAAGAGGAAAAAGCCTCTTATTATTGTTTTTGTGCAGGAAGGTGTCCCTTTCTGCACAAAAATAATCATCCCCACCATGCAGGCCCCTTGCACCATGGCGCAAAGTTGACTGCGTTGGTGCACAGCAGCCCATTGTGCGCTAGCGCAGGGGAAAAGGACAGGAATGCACTATATCTGGTAGATACGGCGCATTCCTGCACTTTTCTTTTGCTGTAGGGCAGCACAGCAGGAAGGACTGTAGCGCTGCCCTACGGCAAAAACTCATAAATGTAGCCCCGGAAGTCCTACTATTGTATTTCTAATCAGCATATATAATAATTTAAAAACATTTTTCAGATGCGAAGAACGTTATTTAGTTGTAAAAGTTATGCCCCACACAATTCCTAAAATGGCTTTATTTTTGGATCAAAAAGTGCATCTTCAATTCTTGTCCACCATCATTGAATGGCTAATCATGGTGGACAGTGTACATGTCAGCCATTATCTGACAGCTTGCTCGATAATGCAGTGCTGTTCGTCTTCCATGGTGTTCTTGTCCATGTACACCATATTGTATCGACCATGGCTAATGCTATTTATCATGGTGGACATCACTTTTGTCCCTGGCAGACCTTCCATTGAGGATGACAGCCGATGCTGTCAAATAATGGATTTCCTATCCACCATGAAGTCGGCATTAACGATTGTCATCATGAGTGTTTACAAAGACGGATGCGTAAAGGTGAATGGCGTAATCGACAACCATGGATATCAGACGCTGTCAATGAAAGTATAAAAGTGAATCCTTATTTTGTGGACTTGATAAATTATTGGTGCAATGAGTGGTTGACTAAAAGAAATTCGTCCATTTGTCGTGCCACGTCCGCTAGTGTCATTTTATCACGTATAATTTATATGGCCCAGCAGAAAAGGGATTGAGCCCAATGTTATGATATGTTGAAAATGCTGGCCTAAATTAGCATAGCAATATTACACTGATGTTGCCTAATGATTTTTTTTTTTTTGGGTTGCTAATCAAGCTCACTGAGGTTGCAGAGGCCAGTGAGTCCACCTGCAAGTTGGAGTAGCAACCAAATGAAATTAATTTTATCACCTGCCTGGCAAAGAAGTCTGTTGGCTATTTTCATTTTTATGTATGATGGAAATCTATTTTTAATATACAGCTATTCCATCCACTCTATTTATAATACGGATTCAGGAATACGTGGATAAAAATGTTGAATTCAACATTATGGGCCTTATTAAGATGTGGACGTTGCGAATAAGGGTCCGATCGAGCACCGGTTGGCGGCCCTGACCGCTGAATTATGATGCGACCGCACATGGTGCAGTCGCAAGCTCCTTTTTCTGAATGGGAGCTTGTGCTGCGGTCGGAAACCATACAGAAAAGGACATTTCTGTTCATCCCTGCACCGCGTGGCAGGCACCTCAAGGTGCCTGCTACACGGTGCAGGAATAAACAGGGGGGCACCATAGGTGCCCACTCGGCCCCTAACCAGAGGCCACAGGAAGAAGGGGGCCCTGCTAGGGGCCCCCAAACTCACTTTCCAACAGGTTTTCCATGTCGGAAAGCCCTGCATGAAAAGCCTATCTGAACCCGAGCTTCGTAATCCAGATGGCATAAAACGCAGTCCATAGGGATTACATGCCAGTTCCGACTGGCAGACAGGCTCCTTGAGCCCATCAGAAGCCAGCCAGAATGTCCAGACAGTTTAAAAACCAACAGCCTAAATTGAAATGAGCTGTCCATTTTGAAACCGCGATGAGGCTCAGAAAGCCTCCGAACTGCGTTCAGAGGCTTTCCGAGCCTCATCATAATCGGCCCCTATATGTGATTTATCAAAGATACCCTGCATACGCAAAAACATAACCAGGTTATAGTCACATTCTATAAAAAGGAAATCAATCATTCCATTTGTGGATGTGGCATCCACCACCTTATTTGAAATGGCACTCTATAAGCAGTGAACAAGATATCAACCACTTTTTTGAAGGTAGAAATCTGATCTGTAATACTCTAAAGTTATTCCTAAATAACACCCTGGGGTAATTTAATAAGGTTTTGCATTGGTGCTTGCATGTCTCAAAGCGTCGCAAAGCATTGCATTGATTTACGTACCATTAGAAACATTAAGCAGTGTAGCATGAGTGGTCACACAACCCTTAGTAAATGAAGGCTTCTTTGTTACATTATTAAGCTGTTGCTTTATGTGCTAACATGAGTCAATAAGGCAACAGAGCAATCCACAGAGGTATTCAACAGTCAGGTGCTTACCTCATAATATAAAGGAGTTTTGATCCTATCTTCTTGAAGCTTTACACTACACAGGCCTGATGTAAAAACATTTGTTAGAATTTATAAATAAGGGCATGTTTAATTTAATTGTCAGAAACAATGTTATTATTAATTAGCAGAGTATATTTTGTGGGTCATTGTTTAAATGTATGCATTTGAGCATTGGCCTGTTCATGCTTTTGACAATGCGCGTGTGTCTGAGTTTTTGTTTCCTTTTTTATTTTATTGTATAGGTCATTCTCACACAAAGAAAATGATATAGAGATCTCTCGCTAAAGAACTACACTACAATATATCTCCTCTGCTGAATGCAACTAACATGCTTGCATCTGCTGGGGAGGTCAATCCAGCAAAAGAAAACGGGGTGGAACTCAATGACCCACTTAATTTGGCAGATCTTGTTGGTGGCCTTCTCAAACAGCCGAATGCGAAGGTACAGCAACAAGAGGGTTTGTTTAGCACAGTATTCACAATGACACATTATTTGTTCTCCAAGTATTGGCATTATGAATTATCTGTACACTTGGGGCCTAGTTACGAGTCTGGCAGTCCGAGGACCACCAGACTCGTGGGGGTGCGCTGTCCAGCCACCGCCGCACCGGCGGTCCGACTGCCCAATTACAACTTTGACTGTCGGACTGCCATTGCACGGCTGCAACTGCCCGGGAACCGCCATTCCCTGGCGATGGCGCTGCGGTCAGGGGCTCAGCAATATGCTGGTGGTGCCGCTGCGGCACCGCCATGCATATTACGAGTTTCAGGACTGCCAGTGGTGTTATGGAGGTCTTTACTCCATGAAAAGGCTGGCAGTCCTGAAACAAAGGTGGCCCAAAAGGGCCCTCTGTTGCCCATGTGCATGGTGATGCATGCAGGGGGGATAACATGTGCCCCCCTGTTTGTATGCACCCCAGTTCCCTGCACGGCATGGACTTTAGAGTTCATGCTGTGCAGGAACTGTTTTTGGCATTCCTATTGCAGTGCCCATTTTCAGAGGCACCGCCATGGAACCGCCAAAAAAAGCCCACCAGACATGAGGAATCTTGTACTCTTGCGGGCGGTGCGCACAGGGGTTTGGCGGTGCGGTAGCAGGCCACTGGTGTGGTGGTCCCCTCCCAGACCGCCAAACTCAATATCAGGTCTATTCTGTTGCTATGATGAGCATACTGTGGAAAGACACAGAGTAGGTAACATCTCTACAGTGACTAATAGTTCTTGTCTGCTGTATTATCATAGTAATCATGCTTTTGACCCTTACTTTGGGTTTGACGGATGTAGCATAAACACATTAAAATGTTGAGTATATCCACACTGACATGTTATGATATTGAAATGAAATTAGCAAATATATAATGTATGCAACATGCATCAGTTTTCCAATGATATACAACATCCATACAACTTAGTTTAAGACCCAATGTCTGATATAGTAGTATTATTTTTAGATGATATGTGATGGGCTGTATGATGTGCTTTCTTCATAACAAAAATGGGCTGCTACAGAGTGCCTTGTTTATATTTTTGTAGATGCCAAATATGTGTCAGAAAATGGGGAATATCCTGTCCACCATATTAGGGGTGCATTTTTGTCAATGGCTCTATAAACATAGTGAATGGAACATCCAGAAAATGTAGTGCATGCTGTAAAAATGAAAATAAAGCAGTGTGGGTTACATAATGCTATGTGGTTGGTGATTTTTTCATATAGGACAGTATAGACATTGATTAAGCGGGGCGTGGCCTGAGCGAGTAACATGGAGAACGCGTGAGCTCGGAGCTCCGCACCAGCCCGCTAATTATCCTGGAGCTCCTGGAGACTGGGCCGCACAGTATAACGGTGGATGACCCCCTCAGCCCTGGAGAAACGCCTGAGGCCCCCCTGGGGGGGGTGTGAAACTGCGGCAGATCCGCATGAAAGCGGCGAGTGATGGCTGCGAGGGTGCCTCAGGGGCCTGCAGGGCATAGGCCGGGAAGAGCGATGCCATTGCCTGACCGCGGTCGTTCGGAAGAGTGAGCCTGGGGGCTGTAGAGACCTGCTGTGTGAAGTGGTGCAGGGGCAGAGAAGGCTCTGAGTGAATAGACGTCGGCCTGGCGGTGAGCTGGGGTCTCAGGGCCAGATGTATGACCCTTGTAAATTGCGCCTCGCAATTTGCGCTCGATTGTGAGTCGCAAATTGCGAGGCGCAATTTACAATGTACTACAGTGTCAGAGACACTGATTGGGATTCCCAATGGGGTCACAAAATGCGAGGCTCATGAATATTAATGAGCCACTCGCAATTTGCGACCCCATTGGGAATGGCTGGCCCTGCCAGGGATGGTGGCCTGCTGGGCTCAGCAGACCACCATGTCTAGGACTGCTTTTCAATAAAGCAGTTTTTTATAAAAATGCATCCCGTTTTCCTTAAAGGAAAACGGGATGCATTTAAAAAAAAAAAATGAAACGTTGTGGTCCACTGCTTGCCCCTAAAAAATATTTTCCCCTGCATTTGCGAATGCATTACCACCCTCTTGAAGAGGGTGGTAATTTGCGAGTGTTTTGCGACCGCTATTGCGGTTGCAAAACATTCATACATGGCTTTGGGGTTGCTATTAGGAAGGGAACGCTCCTTCCTAATAGTGACTCGCAATTTCTAAATAGCGAGTCGCAAATAAATTGCGAGTCGCTATTTAGGAATTGTACATGGCCCTGTGTCATTTTGCATGCGCAAACGGGTTGCAAACCCATGTGCGCATGCAAAATAGGGTCGTACATCTGGCCCTCAGTGGTCGGAGCAGGTCCGGTGAAGATAGCGACAGCCTGCCTGGAGCACCGACGGCGGTGCAGGGGAGCTGCGGGGCTCACGACTGGCAGGAGCAGCGCCTTAGCGCAGACTGTAGCGTGCCTGAACAGGCGGACCGGGTGAGAGCGGCTGTGAGCTCAGAGGCGGCCCGCCTAGAATACTGATGGTGGTGCAGGGGAACTGAGAGGCTTGCGACCTGCGGGAGCGGTGCTTCAGTGCGGAATGCAGCAGGCCTGAACAGGCAAACCGGGTGAGTGCGGCAGAGAGCCCCGGGACAGCCTACCTGGAACATTGAAGTCAGTGCAGGGGAGCTGGGGGGCTCGCGACTGGCAGGAGCAGCGCCCCAGCGCAGAATGCAGCAGGCCTGCATGGGCAGACTGGGTGAGTGCAGCTAAACGTCTGGAGACTGGCTGAGGCCCTAAGACTGAATCCGGAGGCAGTGGTGGTGACTGGCCAGCTACGCTGTCGGTGATGTGGGAGCGCTAAGAAAGCAGCAGGTTGTGGGTGTGGAACCCCAGTGCAAACCTCAGTAGATCTGAAGGTGAGGCGTACAGATCTAGAGTGGTGGTCCAGGTGAATGCAGGAGGAGCGCAGATGTGATTGAGCCCAGAGAGGGCGGTTGTGAGCCAAGGTGTGGCAAAGGTGCCACCTACAGCAAGCGGAGCCGCTGCCGGGCAGTGGGGAGGCGTGAGAGTAACCATCCAGAGAGGGGACACAATACAGAAAACCCACTGGGTAGCTGCGAGCCAGCTGCCACGGAGAGGCCGGGAATAGCGGCGATATGCAGTACAGACCTGTCGCGCGGAGGACCTGCCATGGGAATGGAAGCAGGGGGACTATAGCGAAGGCCCTGGTCTGAGCCTCCGAGAGTGGGGGTGCAAATGTCCTTATAGGCCCAACAGGCAACATATACGCAGAGTCGGGGGAGCAGCTCGGAGACGTGGAAAGCTGGGAGAATTCACAGAGAGGCTGATGAGACAGGCCTAGCAGATGCCATAGGCCTCGCCTAGACATGAAGAGAACAGCCGGACGAGAGTACTGCGGCAGATCGCCACATGAGTCCGGGGACAGCGTACAAGACAGAAGGCACAGGCTGGTGCTACCTGTAGTGGAGACCACTACTCGGCACTCCCCACGCATGTGCTGACCTGCCGAGACAGCTGGTCCCCACCGATTGGTGCGAAGGTGTGCGGTAAACCCCGGACCAAATCGGTAGGCAAGCCCCCTGCTCAGGAGGAAGACCCCCAGGATTCGCAACAGCCTGATGCTCAACTACAGCAGCCGGTAGACCCAGTGCAACAGCAATTGACAAAGATCCTAGAGGCTATTGCAGACACTAAGGCCACCCTACACCAGGACATCAGTACGGTTTTGGTAGGGTTGGGGCTCCTCTGCGCCGAACATCACAAATTGTCGGAACGAGTAAAAACTGCGGAAACAACAATAGCAGATCTGACACCGGCCCGAGCTGCGTCGTCACACCAAATCCTAGACCTCAAGACCAGAGTAGACATACTTGAACAAAGAGCGGAAGACCCGGAGGGCGGCAATAGACGGAATAATATACGTGTAGTAGGCCTGCCAGAGAAAACAGAAGGCGAAGACATGGTGGGTTACCTAGAACATTGGCTTCAGACAGTTGTTGCACCAGAGAGGTTATCCACCTTTTACACCCTGGCGAGAGCGCATCGAGTCCCTGGGAGGCCTCCGGTGCCGGGTCGGCCTCCGTGCCCGGTGGTGGCCAGACTGCTACACTATAAGGACAGAGACCTGCTCCTACGGAAGGAGAGATCGGATGGGCCATACATGGTGCAAAACAGCAAGGTCTCTATATTTCCGGACTACACTCTCGAAGTCCAAAGACGGAGAGCGTCCTACCTGGAGATAAAGAAAGCCCTACACGAGGAAGGACTTCAATACTCGCTGATGTTCCCCGCCCGCCTACGTATAATCCTTGATGGGCAATCACATTTCTGCGATGACCCCTGTGGGAGGGAGGGGCGGAAATAGAAGCTAGGAGGCTTGAGGTGTTTATCAATTGTTCTGGTTTATTTGTAATTTGTAGAGAAAAATCAAGAGTTCTTCTTGAGCTGATGTGCTGGCCGGTGGTTGGAGGGTCTCTTCTGTTGCGTGGTCCTGGTTCCTGGAGATTCCTGATACCCCCTTCGGCTGTCCGTCCCCCAGATGGCTCGAGAGAAAAGAACAAAACAGGACGGTGAGACTTAGGTTCTCGGAAAAGGTCTTGGTCAGGAGATGGGATAGTATCCGTCACCACACCACGTTGTGCATGAAGGGGGCAAGTGCCTATTTAACGATGCCCAGGGTTTAAAAGTGCCCCCCCTCCGGTGTAGGAAATTCAAGCTGAGTCACTCAGGAGTTATAGGAAGAGAATCACCATAGATGAGTATCAGCCCAAGATATTGGTAAACGTTAAAAGTAAAAATGGTAGAAACCACAGAAATATCCTTGTGAAAGAAAAGACAATATGCAGCTTACTTTGCTGCAGTACAACAATCCCTTGACTCCCTCCCCGTACCTCAATATGCCCTCCCCTTCTAGCTTGGTGCCCTCACTTCGCTCGGTTCACTCACCATCCTAGCCTCAACTCTCCTGAGCTGCGGCTGTGTTTTCGCACCTCCTGGGGGAGGGGGGGATCCACCAATCTTCGCTCCACACCTCTCCTTTGTCCTAGTTCTCTCTGTCATGGTCGTCCCGTTTTCTTGACTCTTTTCCGTCTTCTCTCCTCCGGCGTCCTGCTGCTTCCCCTCGATGCACCTTCCGGCCTCCTCCTCCTCGTGTCTCTTCGCGTCTTCCGTCTCCGCCTTTTCTTTACCTGTCGGCCTCCCTGATTGGTCCTTCTCCGTAAAGCCATCTCCTTCTTCCTGCAAGGGAGAGGTCGGGAGCAACGGGTTAACCCTTGCTGTCCCTTGGCTTTCCTTGGTCCGTGATATCTCCGGTTTCCAGGACGGGTCACGGGGGTTCAGGGCCCTACTCTCGGGGTCCTCCTCACAGCCCCAACATGGCCTGGAACTGGTTGGAAGGGTACAGAACCGGGAATCCGAAGGGAGATGGCGACCTGCTGCGGAGGCAATCGGAAGGTGATCAGCGAAAATGACCCAAGAGGAGGCCCCGCAGAGAGAGAGCAAAAAAACCGAGTCCCTCACAGACTGAAAAAGAGAGAGCAGCAGCTCTGCAAGCAGTGGCAGACATCATGAGTGGTGTTGAGGCTTCACCCAGAGTGAGGTCGGGCTCCACTAAGGGGACGGGGGGATCGGAGTCGGAGACCTCTGAACGCAGTAGCGGAATATTGCCGGTGGTCAACCCCGGAACAGCAGATGACAGTATCTAGCAATGCATTGGAGACCTGCATAGCAAGACCAGCTGGGACGGAACGTTGTAAGCAGATGGACCCGGTGAACTTTGGGTGAGCCCAGATGATCTGAACATGGCTGGTGCAGACACAGAGCGAGTTACGGAACTTCCTCACTGGCTGAGCCCCCCGATGGGAGGGCACCGCTCTGGTTCCCACCCTACAATGGTGGTTCGTGCTTGAGAGAATGTTTGGGCAGCCGACCGTTGTTTAACTGCTCTGGGAGAAGGGAGTTGTTTGTTACTGGGAAAGGTTTTGTTTCTTTCTTACTTTCATGTGCCAATGTCCTTCCTATATAGTGCAAGTGAGTTCACAGCAGGGGGGGTTTGGGGGAGAGTCGTGGGGAGCTAGATGTTGGCTAGATAACATAGGCCATGGCAGGAGACCCAGGAATTGTTAAATTCCTCACTTGGAATGTGAGGGGATTGGGCTCAATGAGCAAACAGTGTGCAGTGCATAGCTATTTACAGAGGAGGGGAGTCCATATTGCCTTACTCCAAGAAATACACTTGATTCAGAATGAAACTGCGAAGCTGCGTAAAAGATGGAGAGGGAAGATATATGCCACAAACTTCTCAGCATTTGCTAGGGGGCTCTTGGTGTGGATAAGGGCTGGGGTTCCCCTCAAGATCACCGACACTAAGATAGATAAAGAAGGGAGGTATGTGTTGTTACATGGGAAGCTAAATGGTAAAAGTATATCCATCTGGAATATATATGCCCCAAACCATGACCAATTGGCTTTCCTGCAGAAACTATCGGCACAAATGACAGACCTGTCACCGGAAGCCACAATCATAGGTGGTGATTTTAATTGTGTGAGGGATGCGGGCTGCACAGGTCTCACCCTCCCCTCCTGGGGGCACAACCACACCGCACAGCGACGGGGTTCCGGGATTGAGGGGACCGCTGGGGTCTGGTAGATACCTGGAGGGTTCAACACATGACAGAAAGGGAATACTCCTTCTCTTCTCTACACCAACTGCACACCAGGCCGGACATGTTTCTGTACTCTGCAGACATCCATGACACGATCACACACACCGAATACTTGGGGCGCACCTGTTCAGATCCTAGCCCATTGCTGCTTTGTTACCGTCCCTTGAGAAATAGAGCCCTGATCCCACTGTGGTGATTCAGACCAGAATTGATAGAAGATGGCCCCTTCAGGGAATCCCTGGGTTCGTGCATAGACACTTACTTCGACACAAATACACGATCCGCGTCTTCTGAACTAGTGGAATGGGAGGCTTTTAAGGTGGTTGTCCGTGGCAACCGTCTGAGTCAGACAGTGGGGGTGCCGAGAACCCTGTGCGGGGAGCTGGACAAACTGGAGGGGCGCCGTCATGCGCTGGATAATAGGCAGGGGATGGACGCAACGGCTCTGAGGACCTCACAGATGCTAGGGCTCAGTATAGTGAGGCACTAGAAAGACTTCAGAGATTTGATTACAAAGGGTATTTGACTAGAACACATGATGAGGAGGGCAAAACAGGCCGATAATTAGTGAATTTGATCAAGCCGGAAACACGTGGATCATGTATAACACATATTATTAATGGAGCGGACTCTATTTTGCACGACCCAGAGGACGTAAATACCCTTTTCAAGGAATATTACAAAGTGCTACATGCGGCCCCATCTACACCCCCTCCAAGCGAAATCAGAGAATTCTTAGCGCCCCTGCAGTTGTCCAGGCTAGATGAGCAACATAGGGAGTCCTTGGGAGGCCCGGTGACACAGGCAGAAATAAGGCACACTATAAAATCGATGGCCACGGGGAAGACACCTGGCCCGGATGGCCTGCCGGCAGAATTTTATTCAATATTTGCCTCCAAGTTGGCGCCCCGTCTGGAAATGTTGTACGCTAAGTCGCTAGAGTTGGGGCGACTTCCAGACTCCACACAGAGTGCCATTGTGATTCTGCCTCCCAAGACCACCCCCCCCCCCCCGGGACTCGGGTAGGAGATTATCGACCGTTGTCCATGCTCAATCTCGACTTCATAATTTTGAGCAAGGTGTTGGCGACGAGGTGCCTCCCGCACATGCCCACGCTGATCCACGCAGACCAAAACGGATTTATCCCCTTGTGAAACACTTCTTATAATCTTAGAAGGATATATTCCATCTTATATCATCCCGAGGCCAGTACTCTTAAGAATGCAGCTATTCTGTTGGTGGACCTTGAGAAGGCCTTCGACACAGTTAGCTGGGATTACCTCTTTGCATGCATGGAGCGGATGGGACTGGGAGGCGAGTGGATACGCTGGATTAAAATACTGTATGACTGCCCGACGGCTAGAGTCCGAACAGGGGGTACACCCTCGGCCCAATACGGGATATTCTGCGGCACGAGACAGGTGTGCCCCTTGTGCTGTTTGCGCTGGCGTTGGAACCATTGGCGGCTCTTTTCCACCGGGGTGGGATGGGACTGGGACTGATGGGACTTAGATGGGAGGCAACACATCGTCTCCTTATATGCGGATGACCTGTTGATTTATTTACGAGAAGCGATGGCTGGATCAGCCATGGCCCTGCGTTTATTAGATAAACTTGCTGCTTTAACGGGCTTACGAGTGAATAAGACAAAGACCTATCTTTTCCCGGAGGCGGGACCGCTACCGAGGGCTGAAACCACGATTAAATACCTGGGCATACACGTTTACCATTCTTTGACTGACTTACGTGAAGGCAACCTAGATAGGGCGCTCTGCTCACTCAGATCTTGTGTGGCATTTTGGAGCTCACTGAAGCTGTCAGTAATGGCGCGCATATCACTGACCAAGATGGTCATGTTGCCCAGGCTGCTCTATTATTTCGTGAACATTCCGCTGGTGTTGCCCAGGGGTTGGTTTGCCCCATTGGATTCACTAGTGCGAGACCTAATATGGGGAGGCGGACAGAAGAGGGTCTCACAGGCGGCACTGCGGCGTCCGGTGTGCAATGGGGGGATGGGAGTGCCCAATTTTGAACTGTACTACTTGGCTTCCCAACTGCAGTGGCTGGCCCAGTGGCTGGAAGGTGTGCACACGGAGGGAACGTTCATGGGAGACCAGACATCCGTCCTACTCAGGTGTTGGCCAAGATACTGGACCAAAGAGTTGTCACACCCTACAGGACAATGCTACAGACCACAGCGTTAATATGCTGGAAGAAAAGCCTGGCTAGACTTCCCGAGACTCCTAGGTACTCACCCCAGCTCCCTTTGGTGGGCCTGCCACATGGATCCCCACGCCAAATTTTCACCTCGGAGCAACTAATAGAATAGGAGGGAGTGGGTCTTGAGATAGTGGGGGACCTATACCAGGACAAGGCGCTGATCCCCTTCGCGGAGCTGGTGGAGCAATATGGACTCCCGGTGGACCAGTTCTTGCACTATGAAGCCCTGGTCCACTCCTTCAGAGCCATAAGGGGGGAGGTGGGGTGGAGCCGGAAACGCATCCCCTACTCCATGCAGTGTTTACATTGGGAGGGGCGGGGCACCAAGTGAAATGGTATTATATGACGCTGGTGGAAGCATCACTGCCGACGCTGCCCAAACTCAGGGAACGCTGGGAGCAAGCACTAAGTAAACAATTTACAGACCAGGAATGGGGTAGGGTCCTGGCCTCTCCCAAGGCAATATCACACAACACAAGACTAAAGTATACCCAGTTTAACTATGTCCATATGACATATCTGACCCCGCACAGAATCAGAATGATACATGGGGGGGAAATACAAGGGTGCCCAAGGTGCGCCCAACCAGATGTGGACTTTGTCCATATGGTTTGGAGTTGCACAGTGTTGATACCCTTCTGGATCGAAGTGGTCCGACAGACGGGAGCGACATTAGGGAGGGATTTGAGTAACACCGGAGAGGCGTGCCTCTTGGGGCTTTTCCCCCGCCCGCCAAAACGGAAGGTAGGAAACAAATTTGTTGATCTGGCACTAGCGCTTGCGAAGAGATGAATTGTGGTGGCAAGGAAGGCTGATAGAGGGCCACAGATAGAAAGCTGGAAGAGAGATCTCACAAATTGGGCAGATGCAGAGATGAGAACGCTCCTCAGGGAGGAAGCGAGGGGAATACGAAAGAAGCCTATAGCAGATCAGTGGAAGGACCTGGTGAGAGCCTGGGAGGCTCTGGATCTTGAAAACGATGAGACAGAGAATGAGGGGGAAGCACAGCTCCCAGATTAATTACCCAATCATACACAGTGTGGAAAATAGTAGTTAAATCAGATAAGAGTGCTCAAGTAAGGGAAGATATACGGCAGCAGAGGGGACATACCCAAGACACTGGGGCGATTGCTGCGGGGACAGGAACCGCCAAAACGGCATGCCGAGCACAGGCCCCACACGCACACCCAAACCCTCCACAGCACAGATTAGCAGAAGGACAAGTTACATGGCACAGAGTTCTTAGTTAAGGTTGTAACAGGCATAGCAGGTAATTGGGTACTCGTAAATACAGATGCAAAATAAAAGTGGAATTTATACAGTATGATGTTGACCAATAATGGCTACGACAGCCCCTAGGAAACAGAGCTGATATGTTTAAAAATATATTAAATGTTGAAAGCTGAACTAATATGAAGCAATATGAAAACTCTCAGGTACAAGTATTAGATCGAAAACTGAAATGTAAGAAGCAAACAGGAGAAATTGAAATTGTGATACTGGTATCCTATATTGTGTGTTGCATAACTTTGGAAATGCCAATAAACAAAGTTTAAAAAAAAAAGACATTGATTAAGCAGTTATTATACATTAAAAAATCCTAAGCATACTTTGCATCAATGCATTTGTGTGCTCTGCCTTAGGACACATAAGCACCTGTACATATGTGATATTTGGATTTGGTAGAAGAGACTTCCATCAGAGGTACAGTTGCACTACAATAATTATTGTAAAGCGTTATGAATTTCATGCTTATTGCCAATTTTTTTTTTTAAATCAATGGGTCCGATTCACTAAAGTAAACATAGACATATATATTTACATCTACACCTAGGTGTAACGCTTCACTTTTTTATATTCACCATTATTTAGAGGAGATCTACACCTACATTTAACCCTACATGTCTCCACTTCCTTATGTCAGGGTTGAACATCCTACAACAGCTACTACTAATAACTTTGGACCTGTAAGTGGAGCGGTATAATATAAATGTAATTAATTTAAAATATAAATTTTTAACCTAGAGCTAATAATGTGCTGTAAGATTTTATTTTATCTCATAAAATTAAATGTATAAAAAAATTAATTATTTTAAATATATCAATTACTTCATTTCAAAAACACATTTTTAAATACTACCCACTCTCGTAAATATTATTAGCTTTTAATATTAGTAAATTATGTTGAAAGTTATATTTAATAAATGTGATTCTTTTTTTAAAGAAGTGTAAATTATTTTTTAATTCGAATAGAATAATTAAGCATATATATTGTTGATATATTATATTATATAATATTGCATTGTATTATATTATATCATATTATATTATATTCATATATATTTTATTTGAAGCACTTTTTTCGTAATGGCAACCGCTTTTGTGATGGGGGACGAGCTATCTTACTCTATAAAAACGTGGGGTTGGATTTTCTCACATTTGGATGCTTCTTCCTTGCTTAGAAACCCTTATGTCTATGGTACATGTGGACAAGTGTTTCTAAACTTAAATACAAATGTTTGTATGTATCAGCTTTAAATAGACATCAGATGCTACCGAGTCAGTCATATGTAGTTTTGCATGTGCTTAGGGGATGATTTATATCAGTACAACTTTGATGCATGCTTTTTTAATATTGAACACAGTGTCATGGTAATGACTATTTGCCTCCTGTTCAGATTCAACTGTGCAAGAAGAGTGAGATGTCAGCACATCATCAGGGATGGCACAGTAAATCCTACTGGAGTCTGAGGGAGGGCAAGAATGGATGTCAGTCCAGGATCAAACTCATAATCAGAGTCACAGGGTGACTTTTTCTGTCCTTGGTTAGCCTCTTGTGGTGGTGGATGAGAACATTAGATCTGCTCCTGGAGCTCTACATGCCTCTCTCATGCAACCCCAGGAAGTAGTCCGTCCAAAGTTATGAGACACTGAGCGAGGCTCTTCTCTCCCCTATCCCATCACACAGCCCTTGTTTCCCACGTTAGAATGCAGGATTTATGGACATGTGTGCTTGACAGTTGCAGTGGTGGCTGCCCTCCATATTCTGGGCAGAAAATGGACTGAATGATCCACATCCTGGAGGACATCAGCTCAGCAATTGCTGCCAAGCAGAGGAGGCATCTAAATGCTGCTTCCTTTTGGGAAAGCAGCGCAACACCATCTGTCCATACTCATATCGACTAAGGGGTCAATTACGATGTCGTTCCGAAAGCATTCCAACAGAATCAGTTTCGGAATGGTTTCCGACCAACTCGACCGCGAGCTTTCCAAGCGACGGTTTATGAGGCATTGCATGTAAAACTCCTACTGTGTCGGTCGGAAAGCAATCCACATGACCGAATCGTCCGGAAACAAGCCCGATCCGACCGACTCGTTAAGAAACGCTGAAAAATAGCATTCTGGTTATGAATCATACTCGGTTTACCCCACGACCAGATTACAATGCATCCGATACGGTTTCAGAACCATGTCGGTTTGTGTTACAAATGGCAATTGGAAACTGATAAAAACAGTCAAAACAAGCATTGGCACCGCCAAATGTAAAAATAAAAAAATCAAATATTAGCCACACCCACCAATCCACATATATAAAGGGCCAAAAACATGACCATGATCCTTTGCTCCAACACAACTGCTGCCAGGTCTCAGGTGTCTCTACACATTCCCTGCTCTCTGCCTCTCTGCCTCACACACTCACACTTCACCCATCACACAACTTGCACATATTGAATTTTTTTTAAATTCTTACAAACACACTTTTTTTTATATTCACACTCACACTCACACTCACACTCACCTTCACACTCACCCTCACCTTCACTTTCACCCTCACCCTCACCATGCCCCAGAGAAAGCAGCCATGTTTTACAGAGAAGGATTTGGAAGTGCTTGTAGATGAAATAGTTAGAGTAGAGCCACAGTTATTTGGGAACCTAGTCCAACTGACCCCCCTTTCCCAGAGAAATAGGATGTGGGACAGGATAGTCAACAAGGTGAACGCTGAAGCATCTGCCCTGCGCACAATGGATGATATCAGGAGTTTGTATTATGATGTGCGAAGGAGGATCAAAAAACTGCTGGCCAAAGAACATGCTGAAAGCCAGCGGACTGGCGGTGGCCCTCCTGCACCATCTGTGCACTTCATTTCCTGGGAGGAGAAGGTGCATGCCATCATTCCGCCGGAGAGCGTCTATGGACCACCAGGAGCACCAGAGTCTGGTAAGTACCTACTCCACATTCCAAGAAAGTTACCAATCACACCTCTATAGACATCACTGTAAAGGATACAGTTATACAAATGATTGTTTTTACATTAAAAAAATAGAGTCAATGAGCATGTGATGTGTATGTCATATTGATAAACAACATACCTGCAATGAAAATGAAAATGCATTAAATTCTTACCATGTACATACTTCTTACAAACTCACAGCAAGATCTGTGTTCCAAACACCAGTCACTATTGTCAGCCATCTTGCCAGCACATTTTCACTCACTCTCAGGAAAGCTGAGTCACAGGTAGGCTGTTTGGGATGGCTGGGAAGGTGGGTGTGGGCACAGGCCTGATGGGAGGTGTAGTGACTGCAAACACGCCTCCTCCCACACAGCCCAACAAGCCCACCTGGAACTATGCTTTCCTGACAGTGAGTGGAAATGTACTAGGAAGATGACTGACACTGCTGCGTGGTATCTGGAGCAGAAGGTCTTAATGGGAGTTGCAGTCAAGTCAAACAACAGGTACCAGTGTCAGACAACTTGAACCCAAATCAGTACATTTCCACTCACTGTCAGCCATTTTGTCAGTACACAACCACTCACTGTCAGGTAAGCTTGGTTCCTGGTGGGTTGTTTGGGCTGAGTGGGAGAAGGAGTGTTAGCCCTGACTACATCTCCCATAAAGCCCTGTTCTACACACACTTTTTACACCCAGCCCAAACAGCACACCTGGAACTCTGCTTACCTGACAGTGAGTGGTTGTGTACTGACAAAATGGCTGACACTGGGGACTGGAGTTTTTAGCACAAGGCCATGATGGGACTTGCGGTCAACTCTGACACCAGGCACCAGTGTCAGACATCTTGTAAGTACATTGCCACTCACTGTGAGGTATGCATAGTTCCAGGTGGTCTGTTTGGGCTGGCTGGGAAGGTGTGTGTAGGACAGGGCCTGACGGGGGATATAGTCAGTGCAAACACTACTCATTCCAAACAGCTCAACAAGCCCACCTGGAACTATGCTTACCTGACAGTGAGGGGATGTGTACTCTCAAGATGTCTGACAGTGATACCTGTTGTCTGAGTTGACAACAACTCCCATCATGGCCTTGTGCTTTGAACACCAGTCCCCAGTGTCAGCCATCTCGCCAGCACATTTCACCTCTATGTCAGGAAGGAAGAGTCCCAGGCATCTGTTTGTGCTTGGTGGGAAGTTGCGTTTAGGACAGGGCCTGATGGGAGATGGAGTCAGTGCAAACACTCCTCCTCCCACCCAGCACAACTACTTCATCTGGGCCTATGGCTACCTGACAGTGAACGGAAGTGCAATAGCAAGATGCCTGACAATGTTGCATGGTGTCTGGAGCACAGGGCCTTGATGGGAGTTGGCTTCAAGTTAAACACTACGCACCAGTGTCCGCCACCTTGCCAGAACACTTTCCCTCACTGTGAGGTAACCATAGGCACAAAGGAGTTAGCAGGGCTGGGTGGGAGGAGGTGTATTTGCAATGGCTACAACTCAGATCAGGCCTTGTCCTACACACACACTTCACACCCAGCCCAACTAGCCTACCAGAAACTCTGCTTACCTGACAGTGAGTGGCAATGTAATGACAATATGTTTGACACTGGGGACTGGTGTTTGGACCACAAGGCCCTGTTGAGAGTTGTAGAAAATAAAGACGCCAGCCCCCAGTGTCACACATCTTGCAAGTACATTACCACTCACTGTCAGGAGAGCAGAGTCCCAAAAGGCTAGTTGGGATGGGTGGGAAGGTGTGTGGAGGACAGAGCCTGATATGAGGTGTAGTCAGGGCAAACACTCCCCCTCCCACACAGCACAAACAGCACCCATGCAACTCTGCTTACCTGACAGTGAGCGGACATGTACTGGCAAGATAGATGACACTGGGGACTGGTGTGTGGAGCACAAGGCCCTGTTGGGATTTGTGGCCAACTCAGACACCAGGCACAAGTGTCACACATCTTGATAATCCATTTCCAATCACTGTCAGGAAACCATTCTGCCATGTGGTCAGTTTTCTCTGGGTGGGAAAAATGTGTGTAGGACAAAGCCTGATGGGAGTTGGAGTAATGTCAACCACTCCTCCCCCCACCCAGCCCAACCACTTCATCTGGGCCTATGGCTACCTGACAGCGAATGGAAGTGCACTAGCAAGATGGCTGACACTGTTGCATGGTGTTTGGTGCACAAGGCCTTGTTGGGAATTTGGATTCAAGTTTAACACCATTCAGCAGTGTCAGCCTCCTTGGTAGTACACTTCCCCTCACTGCCAGTTAGCCATAGTCTCAGAGGAGTTAGCTGGGCTGGGTGGGAGGAGGAGTATTTGTAATGGCTACAACTCACATCAGGCCCTGACCAACATACACCTTCCCACCCAGCGCAAACAGCCCAACACGAGGTAAGCTTACCCACAGTGTTTCAAAATGTAGTAGCAGGATGCATGACACTGGGCACTGGTGTCTGACTTTTCCACAACTACCAAAAGGGCCTTGAGCTCCAAACACCAGGCACCAGAGTCAGCCATCTTTGTCAGTACATATCCACTCACTCTCAGGAAAGCATAGTTCCAGGGGTGCTGTTTGTGCATGGTGGAAAGAGGGAAGGAGTACAAGGCCCTAATGGAAGATCTGGCCATTGCAAACACTCCTTCTCCCACCCAGCCCTACACGCCCTCTATGAACCATGCTTTCCTGACAGTGATTGGAAATGTACTGCCAAAATGGCTGAGACTGGGGACTAGTGTATTGAGCACAAGGTCATGAGGGGAGTTGTTGTAAAGTCAACCACCAGTGCCCAGTGTCAGGCATCCTGCAGGTACATTCTGACACACTGTGAGGTAAGTTTAAGTCCTGTTGATCTGTTTGCGCTGGGCTGGAAGGTATATGTATGACAGGGCCTGGTGAGAGATGGAGTCCATGCAAACACACATCCTCCCACCCAAACCAAACAGCTCATCTGGGCCTATGGGTACCTGACAGTGAGGGGATGTGTACTAGCAAGATGGCTCACAGTGATCCCTGGTGTCTGAATTGAGCACAACTGCCATCATCGCTTCGTGCTCCAAAGACCAGTCCCCAGTGTCTGCCATCTTGCTAGTCCATTCTCCACTCACTGTCAGTTATGAAGATTAAGTGGATGTGCCATGTACGGGGGGGGAGTAGTGGTTGCCATTAATCCAAATCCCATCAGGCAGTGCCATACACACACTCGTCCCACCAATCCCAAACAGCAGCCCTGGGACTCTGTTTGAATGAGAGTGAGTGGAAATGTACCAGCAAGATGTCTTACACTGGTGCATGGTGTTTGGAGCACAAAGCCCTGATTGGAGTTGCTTTCAACTTCAACACCATGCAGCAGTGTCAGCTAACTTGCTAGTCCACTCCCCCTCACTGTGAGGTACGCATAGGTACAGAGGAGTTAGCGGTGCTGTGTGAGAGGATGAGTATTTGTCGTCAATAAAACTTCCACCATGCCTGGGCCCACACACACACTTTCCCACCCATCCCAAACAGCCCACCTGGAACTCCACTTTTCTGAGAGTGAGTGGAAATGTACTGGCAAGATGGCTGACCCTGGGGAGTGGTGTGAGGAGCACAAGGCCCTGATGGGAGGTGGTCTCAAGTCAGACACCTGTCTCCAATGTCAGACATCTTGCAAGTACATTGCCACTCACTGTTAGTAAAGCATATATACAGGTTGGCTGGTTGGCTGGTTGGGCTGGGTATGAAGGTGTATGTAGGACCGGGCCTGACGCAAACGCTCCTCCACACACACAGCACAACCACTTCATCGTGCCTATGACTACCTGACAGTGAGTTGATGTGTACTAGCAAGATGGCTGATAGTGGGGACTGCTGTCTGAACCTATCACAACTACCAAATTTGGCTTTGTACTACAAACACCAGTCACCAGTGACAACCATCTTGCAAGTACACTTCCCAGCATTGTCTGGACAGCACTCTTCCTGGCGGCCTGGTTGGGCTGGGTGGGGGGAGGAGTGTACGTTTCACAAATACGCCATAAACACTCAAACCTCACCTCATTAAATTAGTTTGCCACAAAATGCCAGAAAGCAGAGTTTGTGATCTCCTCTGAGTATGGAGTAAACGTACAAAATACATTATCTGTGTAGGCACAAAGCTAAGCAGTCACACATTTGGCTCCTCACATCCATTCACTTGTGTGTAATGAGATGAGAACAATAAGCACCTCACTCACACCATTACCACAAAATTAATGGTAAATAAACAGACTGTGAGTGTGTAGGCAGCCAAACCTATGTGACTGCTAAAGACATGGACTAAGCCCAGTACACAGGCCTGAAAAATACCAACATTGGGAGCTAATGAGTATGTAAGTCAAGTGAAAGTACAGATGTGGACAACACCAACCCGCCTCTGTTATTCACAGGGTGTCACCAACCATTCAATGTCTTTGGACATGTAATGTCAACTAAACACAAAATGCGCATTCATGCACATAGCTGGACATGTTCATCAATTCCCATCTTGTCCGAATTACAGTGTTCTCCAAAAACATATGCCAACATCATGGATGAAGGAGGCCAATCTATGTACATTAACTCATCCTTAGGTTCAGTAACCTATATAATGGGTATGATTTGAGGGGCAGTGGACATTCACATCAATCATTGTGTCATTTATGTACCCACAGGGTGAGATGGGAACACCCCCAGAAATAACCAGGACAGCCAGTCCTAGACTCTGGTCGACCAGGAGCTCTCCCGTATTGATGTCTCTCAACAATCCTTAGACGACGATGAACGACCTGGCCCATCAGGTTTGGGTCAGCCCACAGCAGCAGCAGCGGCTACAGCACGATCCTCTGCGGCCACTCCCACCTCAGCTGACAACACCCAGCTGACCCCTACCCTGATGGACACAGCAGCCCGAGGCACCACTGACAGCACAGCAACACAGGGCACTCTGGAGTTGGCGGACAACAACACCCCAGTCAACGAGGAAGGAGGCTCAGTGTTGACTGTGCCACCACCAACTGGGCCTGCTCGGTGGGTAGGGGTGGTGGGAGGGGCCGTGGGGATCCATATCGTCAAGCAGCTGATGCTGCAGAGGAGGAACACCCAAACCTCTCCTGGATACTCCACGCTTACGAGGGTTACCAGGGAGAATTTGGCCGGGTCATAGGGTTCCTCAGGAACATTGAACAGCTGCAGGCAGCCCAAAACCAACGTATGGACACTTTCATATAAAAAATTTATGAAATGACTGCGGTGCACCGGGATATTGTCACCTGCCTCCGCCAGACTGCAAACAAGATGTCCACACCTCTCTGTGTGCCCACAACATCTGGTACCTCAACATCTGCACAAGCCACAGGGAGGGACGTGGAATCTGGGGGAAAGTCCCCAGCACCGCAGCTGCCTGCACCTGAGGGTCCCCCGCAAAATGTGAGAAGGGTCGTCCGAGGAAGAATCCCTGAGAGACAGATGGCAATGCATCACCCCTATGAAGTGAGAAACTGCCCCTGATATCCTCCATTGTGTGCTAAGCATTCACTCTGTTGACTGTCATTGAACTGTCCCACCTTGAATGGAGGGTCTGAGTTGGACTTTGGACTCAAATAACTGTGGATTTACCTTTGAAGACTTCATCTACAAACACTTTCAACTCCTATCTGCACTTTTCTATTGTTTTGTTGTGAGCACACCACCATTGTGTGGAACTATCTACTACCTTCATGCACAAAAATAAAACACTTTTCACAAAATACTTGCTCATGTCTTGACTAAGAATGCCAAATGTACAGATTGAAATGACATGCAAAATCACAAAGAAGTAAGTGTCAACATCATTGGTAATGAATCACTTCCAAAATGTTAACTAATAACGTGTGAGTAAATGTACCTTGTCACAGCATGATAGACAAAACCAGGTTATCACACAACCAGTAGTACATGGTACTGATTCAATGGAAGTCTATTGTCTACAAAACTATCACCATTTGCCAGCACAATCAACACTCATTGTTAGCAAACCAGCTCATCATGGTCCATATTTGATTCTGAAAATCTTTGGATGTGTGATAACAGACAAGGCACATCTCAATGTGGAACACAGGTTTATTCTCCAGATACAACCTGTCGCCGTAACACAAAATCAAATCACATCACACAAAATGCTCCCAAGTAAAAAAAAAATGACTGTCAGGTCAGAAGGAAGTGTGTGCCAGGGATTTCAGCAACAGTTCAATGTTTGAGTATGTCACAGCATCATGGTTCTGGAGAGGTCACAACTCTGCAGTTGACATGGCAAAGTACCCTGGTAAGGAGAAACATAGAACAGAGTCAGGAACTCTGGAATAAGGTAGCTCATTTTTGCAAACTATGTCATCTAAAGCACAAGAATGTCAGTGTGAACACTAGCTAGGATTCATGGTAGCACTGTACATGTTAACCTGCAAATGTAATTGAACCATTTCAGTAAAAAGCTCAGGACAATTATCATACACTCACAGGCATACATACACATTGTACACCAGCACCACACAAACAAACAAATGGGGTTTGTCACCTCCTCTCATTGCATACTTACACTCATGTGAAAAAGTTGTGGATAAGCTGTTGTCTCAAATCCAAGCCCTCCTCATCACCACTGTCATCATGTCCCAGTCTGGGATCCTCCCTCGCTGGCAGCTGCTGGTCTCTGTCATCCTGTATGAGAGGTATTGCCTTCCGTATTGCCAGGTTGTGGAGCACGCAGAAAGCTGTGATGATCTGGCACACCTTCAATGAAGCATATTGGAGGGCTACTCCTGTGCAATCCAGACAGCGGAATCTGGTCTTCAGTAGCCCAAAAGTCCGCTCCACGACTCACCGGGTCCTACCATGGGCCTTATTAAACCGCACTTCTGCAGGGGTGACAGGGTTACGGAGCGGGGTCAGTAACCAAGGCTGGTTGCTATATCCAGAGTCTCCTACATTTGACACAGAAAAAACTTCAGTTGTATGACAAGTGAGCACTATCTGACATATAATCAACACACACCACAACATACACATACAACATCACCTACCAACAAGCCAGGCACGGTCACGTTGCAGCTGAGACATCAAATAGGGGATGACGCTGTTTCTCAGGATATATGCATCCTGTGCCGAGCCAGGGAAACCTGGACATTGATAGAGTGGTAATGTTTTCTGTTCCAATTGATTTGCTCATTTGCCTGTGGTGGGATCAATGCAACATGGGTCCCATCAATAGAGCCAATGACATGGGGTATCTGTCCCAAGGCACAGAATTCCCCCTTGATGTCTGACAAATCTCCAGGTGTCGGGAACTTTATGTACTGGTCCAGGTAACAGAGCAATGCCTCCAACACATCCCGAAGGACATGGCTGAACATTGCCTGAGACATTCCACCAGATGTTGCCACTGTGTACTGGAATATACCTGTGGCAAAGAAATGTAATGTTGCCATCACCTTCACCTTTAGGGTCAATCAAATCAAATCAAGCTTTATTCGGCACATACAAAATGTCCATAAAAGCATACTATAATATCAGTTAAAAAAGTATATTTATGTACAATTGTTTCAATATAAGATTAAAAAAATTTTTTTTAAATACATTTATGTACAATAGTTTCAAAAATTACTTATTTAATTTTAGGACAAATCTACTAGCAGGTAAAATCTAATCTATTTCATAATTCAACAAATCAACTAGCAGATAAAATCTAATCTATTTCATAATTCAATTTTTCCAAATAAGCAAGATCCTTCCTTTGTTTAATAGCCAATAATATAAAACAAATTACCGCATTACAAATTAATACATTCTCCAATTTTCGAATATAATTAAAAGCAACTTTAAAGGAGTACAGACTATTTGCTTTAAAAATAGGTCGTAAAAAAGCTTTTCTAATATCATTATAAAAATTACAAAAAAGTAAAAAGTGAAGAGTACTCTGTGGAGACCTACCATCACACGGGCATTTTAGTAAATTAGCACACCACTTGGCCCTCTTGGGAAAGGCGAAAAGATAGTGGAGCGTATTCATCCGTAATCTGGTTAAATAAAATCTATGTTGTACATCAGTTATAAAAATAAGATATGGCTGAATACCCGTTAATATTGGCCCTTCAAGATAAAAAGATATACATGGTTTAGTACTCGCGGCGACATCCCTTAATGAGGTCCTAACATTGAGGAGCCTCATTTTTAATTCAATTTTACTCAAGTTTTGTATGTCCTCAGGGTTTTTCAAATTCACAGCCAAATTACATTCATTTAAAAGACCTCAGATATAGCTTAACCATGTTATTTTCTTGCAATGGTCTTGGGTCAGACAATCCAATATAATATCCCTCGTAAAATGTGTCTCTTCCCTAGTCCAAATGCGGTGCCACAAAGTTAGGGCAGGTATGCTAATCAAATCATGAATATAAGGAGTGTCAGTCTCCCTATGTATTATAATAGTGGCAGTGGAAGCTGGTACGGCTAGCAATCTTCTTAAAAAATTATTTTCCAGGATTTGTAACTGGGAAGTATCTGCCAAGCCCCACAGGGCTCCCCCGTAACAGCTCCCAGTAATGCACTTTGCCCCATATAATTTTAGAATTTCCCAAACTGGTTTTTTACCAATTTTTGGGGAAAATCTAAAAATGGCCTCAACCGATTTCACAAATTTCAATTTACATAGATTTATGTGTGCGCTCCACGTGCCCTTGCTATTAAAAAGAATCCCCAGATACGAAAAAGAAAAAGTCCTCTCTATCAGTATACCATCGATATAATGTGATTTATTCTTAATATTCCTTTTCCCGCATGACATGACTAGGGTTTTACTCAAATTAATTTTTAAATGCTTTTCCGTCATAAAGTTAGTAAAATTATCCATCAATAATTGTAGGCCGTTTGCTGTCCTAGAAATTAGGACAGCATCATCGGCATACAATAATAATGGGGTGACCCGCTTACCAACCTTTGGGGCATCAACACTCAAATTCTGTAATAACGAGTCAACCCCATTAATGTAAAGCGAAAATAAAAGGGCGCAAGAGTACAACCCTGTCTTATCCCACGTGTGATGCTAAAGTGCTTGGTGCATTCTCCATTTTCCCCGAAGCGTATCCTCGTGGACAAATGTACATAAATTTGTGATAAAAAACTAATTATGTCCTTTAGGGTCAGTGCAGTTGGATACGTGCGACCAGGCTGCAAAAGAGGTGACAACTGGACGCGCGCAGTTGTGAGATACTCGCGCTAGCTGCGTTGCTATAGAGAAATTGTGATTTTGATGTCTAAACTGCTTTTAACCTGTGTTTTTAACTATTTGTTGCTGGTACATTGCACTTTAGGTTAATATTACTTACGGCCTCACCTTAACAACCTTCAGCCCCATACCCCGGTCCACCGCGGGCTTGCCCGTTTGCTGTGGAGGGTATTGAGGACTGCCGGGCTCTCTGCTTCCGGTCTCTTCGGGGGAGGTACTAGCGGGTTACCGCTCTAGCGCCCGGATACTATTTAAGATATGGCATTTCCGTCACGAAGCGGACGCGCGCAGCGGGTGCGCCGAAGGCGCACCAAAGGCAAGCCCGTCTGCGCCCGTCCGCGCCTGTTCCGCTGCCAGCGCCAGCCAGGCTGCCAGGTGCCTCCCCGGAGCCCGAATCCTGTGGTCCAGGTCCCAATTGCTTGAAGCTAAAGATAGAGGTTGCAGTGCCCCGACGCTATGTGAGTTTTCTGGGCCTTCGGCCCTTTTTAAATGTGCTGGTTGTTCATTCACTTTTAAGTTAGACTCTATAGCTCCTTCCTTGCCATCCTCTACTCTTCCTGGATCCGTAAAGGAGCAAACTGGCTTCTTACCCGCCATCAAAGCCTGCCTACTTAACTGTAGATCGTTACCCCGCCATTCGGGCGACATCTGGCTCACCCTGACAACTTATGCATGGGATATAATGTTTCTTACCGAAACATGGGTAAGGGATTCTTCTAATCCCAACCTCTATCTTGCTATCCCCCCTGATTATCGTTTTGTGGGCATTAGTAGGGCCAACAATAAGGTGGGAGGTGGGATTGCTGTGATCCTACGGTCAGGCTGGAATATTTCTTGCAGGAAACTCCCTAACATTGGCCCTTTAGAAGTCATGTACTTTAGTATCTATGATGCATCAAATTTAGTCATGGCTGGAATTCTTATCTACAGACCTCCCAGTTCCCCTCCCCAATATCTTACAGATTTTTACACTATTGCAGCTGACCTGTCGCTTAAACACCCACACTTCACTATCCTTGGTGATTTTAATTTGCATGTGGATGATACCCATTGCCCCAAAGCGGGACTGCTCCTAGACACCCTGGAGGGCCTTAATTTGACCCAGCTGGTCAGGGGCCCCACTCATCGGGCTGGCCATACGCTAGACCTATTATTCACTAATAATCCCAATCTGACCACAGCACCGCCCCTACCTCTTACGTGGTCAGACCATTTCCTAATCCCATTCAGTCTGGCTATAACATCTTCCCCAACTAATTCCTTTAGGGCCCGTGATTATGGTAGGAAATGGTTTAAAATTACTTGTCAAACTATGGCCCCTTTCCTGCTCCCCGCTACAGTCGGTTGGGGACTTAGAAACTGATGTGTCGAATTTTAATGGCTGGCTCTCTTCAGCCATAAATACTATTGCCCCCTTGCAACCTACTGTCTCCTCCAGACAAAAACCATCTGCCCCTTGGTTTCCCCCGCTCTGCGAGCTGGAGAAAAGCCGCTGTAAAAACTTGAGCGGAGTTGGAGACTATCTTATGACTCAGAAGCAAAATCAATCTATAGAGCTGCCATTAAGAATTTCCACAAACTTAAGCGCTCAGTAATCAGAGAGTACTTTGTTAAGAAAGTCAATTCCGCCGATAACTCTTCTAAAACTCTTTTTAAAATAGTGAAAGACTTTTCCAAACCTCCCGCAGTATCTAGCACGATTCCCCCCAGTCAAGAACTTTGTAATGGGTTATCAGATATTTTCCATGATAAAATGTTACATATATACTCTACGTTTAGCCCTACCCCGGATTTTCCGGTCCTAGACACCGGGGCAATTAAGAGTGATGCATTCACATACTTTCAACCTATCCCCATTGATACATCATTCCAAAAATTGCTCGCCTGCAAATCAGGCTCTCCTAAGGATCCTTGTCCGGCACAACTTTTTAGCTCGCTAGCTCCCCTTATTATTTCCCCTTTGAACCTGATTTGGAACACCTCCCTGCAAACTGGTATCTTCCCTTCAACCTGGAAACAGGCCATGTTAATTCCTATTTTGAAAAAACCAGACGCTGACCCGTCTGTTTTCAAAAATTACCGTCCTATCTCTCTCCTACCTAAACCAGCTAAGGTCCTGGAAAAAGTAGTTCAGGAGCAACTATCTAGTTATCTCGAGTCTTGTCAACTCCTCCACGACTCTCAGTCTGGATTTAGATCCGGTTATAGTACCAAGACTGCTCTTTTGGAGGTCTCGGAGACCATTCGCGAATGCGTGGACGTTGGCGATGCCGCGATGTTAGTACTCCTCGACCTGTCCGCGGCATTCGACACGGTCTCTCATGCTATTCTGCTTGAGAGACTGTACAGTCTTGGGATTCAGGGGATCCCTCTGGCCTGGATTAGATCTTTCCTTTGTGACCGCACCCAACAGGTCTCCCTTCAGCCATTTGTGTCCGAGGAGAAACCACTCAGTTGTGGAGTTCCGCAGGGCTCCGCGCTGAGCCCACTATTTTTCAATGTCTATCTCTCTCCTCTGGCCACAGTGGCAGAATCCTGTGGAGTCAGAGTGATCTCCTATGTTGTCGACACACAGCTGGTGTTTTCATTTAAGGATCACTCTGATGCTGCTTTTGCGAACTTCAGACTTTGCCTGTGTAACATCTACACCTGGATGACATTAAACACTCTTAGGCTCAACTCGGATAAAACTGAGGTGTTGTTTTTTATCAAAAAGACCCCCCTCTGCCACTACTGTGGTGGCCATCCGAGTTGAATCCCCCTCCAGTTCCGGTGGACTCAGCCAAGAATCTTGGATTCCGATTTGACATTAAATTGTCCTGCAACTCTCAAATCAACTTGGTTTCCTCTGCGTGCTTTGGTAAACTACACATGATTTGCAAAATTTTCCCTTTTCTCCCCTTGGAATCTCGCCGGACCATTATTCATGCCCTTATCACCTCACATCTAGACTATGCTAACAGTCTGTATGCTGGGGCGCCAGCCTACCTGATTAAACGCCTGCAGATTGTTCAGAATGCGGCGGCGAGACTGATCTATAACATTCCATATCGCCATTCGATTTCACCTCACTTAAAGAAGCTTCACTGGCTTCCAGTGATAAGACGCATTCAGTTTAAATCACTGGTCTTGGCATTCAGAGCCATGCAGGGTCAGGGTCCAGCCTATCTCAGAGCTCGACTTAAGTATGTTCAGTCTAACCTCTCACTCAGATCGAACCACCTACGTCTCTTGACGACTCCCCGGTTTCGTCGCTCCAGAATGGGGGGCAGGGCTTTTGCAGTAGTTACTGCCAAAACCTGGAACAGCTTACCGCTGCCCCTGCGTATGACAGAATCTGAATCCATTTTCCAACGCAACTTGAAGACCTGGCTGTTCACCAACTCTTAGTCACATAGAGATACCTACAACTGCCGACTGTCCTAGCGCCGAGACACCTCCGTTGGGGGTAGCTGAGCGCTCTACAAGTTTCAAAATAAAATAAATAATAAATAAATAAACTGCTCAGACAACTGTTCAATTATTGGCCTTGTGAAACAGTATTTCCGTATGGTATCACGTTCTTCCTTGGTCTGTAGGTCTGGAAAGGACCTCTACACTGGAGGTCGTCTGCGATACCTATATGTAGAGTGTAAACACAGTTGGTGTTAGTTCACAATGTACAAAGCAACGTGCATTTAGACAAACATAACATGAAATCTGAACACAACTAAAACTACATGACAATGGAAATACATATTTCAGAGAATAAGGTTGACCTTTGATACATATCACAGCATTATGACCCTTGCCAGATATGTTACCAAGGTATGGTGACACAGCAATTAGAGTGCCGTAGTGAAACATTCTCTAGTGTCTGTCACCGTTCATGTGATCAAGCATCACATACTCAACAGCTCACCAACAAATAAGCCGAGATATATGTTTGTTTGAACAATTACATGGTTCAAATGTACCCACAATAGGATCATGAAATGCCAGATATGTGGGACACCAAATACACACAGCGCCTCACAAAGTAAATTATGTACACTACTGTCACAGGGTGGACACTGTCATGTTGTCATGTCTGCAATATACGTACACAAACTATTAAATATGTAGGAGTTGCATATATAACGCCATCATCCACTTAAGTCTGGGACACAAAGATACACTAGTAAGTCACCTAACAAACACAAGCTGATGTGGCTGCTTAATGTCACGGTCTACTCATTCAAAGGTAAATGCGTTAGCCATGACTTTGACAAAAAACATTTATATTTAGAAATCACACGGATTGCACACTGGGTCACACAGTCCCCAAATGCAGTGAATATGTCAAGAATGCACTTGTATATGCCCAAAAGCTCATTGGCACTGTGAACAAGCCTAAGAGGCTAAATAGAGTAGTTTCATTTCATGTTGGTATTAGTCTCACAATCAGTGTGTCATGTGCCCAATAAGGTTAGCTCCTCATGGGAGTGTGAGCTAATCATTTAGAGGTCCATGTCATCATGAAAAATCTGCCGCCACACATGTAATGCACAAAAAAACATCAATTACAGAAGTGTCTGTGCTCTGCCGATCGATTAATCAACGGATGCGGTAACCGCATCCTAACCAATTCGGAGAGAGCCATAGGCTGCAAGTTGTTATGGTGACAGACGCAGGTGTATTTTCAAAGGACGTGGTAGGCGCATCCTAACCGATTCGGACAGAGCCCTAGGCTGCCAGTTGTTATGGTGACAGACATGGGTGTATATTCAAAGGACGCGGTAGCCACATCCTAACCGATTCGGACAGAGCCATCGGCTGCAAGTTGTTATGGTGACAGACGCGGGTGTATATTCAAAGGACGCGGTAGCCGCATCCTAACCAATTCGGACAGAGCCATTGGCTGTCAGTTGTCATGGTGACAGACGCGGGTTTCTATTCAAAGGACGCGCTCGGCACAACATGAAAGATTCGGACACAGACATTGGCTGTTGGTTGTTATGGTGACAGATTCGGCTTTCGGAATGAGTCCGCATCGCCTGGAAACCGACTCGGTTACCTCCCATTGCCAATGTAGCAAAGTCATGCGCGGTCCGATGATATCGAGTCTGAAAGTGCGGTAGGCGTGTCGTCTGCAGGCAATGTAATGCATTGGACCGATTTGGAAATTGCGACCGACGCAAACCTATTGCTTTAGCCGCATGGAATGAAGGCTGCCTCTGAGGTTTAGATATACGTCTGTCTGTTTCCTAGAGACTTCACTTGCCTGCACTACCTGCATCATTCCTGCACCTCCCCATCTCTCTGCTGCTGTGTCCACATTCTCTGGGAGCTGCTATGACACGTACAGATGGCAGGGCCCCAGCTTTCAGCCATGAATAGAAACAGGTCCTGCTGGACACCCTCCTGCCACTGTACAGTCAGCTCTATATCAAACCAGAGGAGCAGGTTAGTGATGATTACACTGCATTTTCATTGGACATGTGCAATTACCATGCACTACTAGCATTAGGAATCTCATAGGCAAGCATGTAAGTTTTTTTTTGTAAGTTTAACAGTGTGTACATAACTGTTCTGGGCAGGTACACTGCTGTAGAAGTGTGTGTACTGGGGTAAATATCTTATCACTGTTCTCATGGGATGGAGGCATCATTGAACACAGGACAACTGCACATAATGCCTCTTGCCTACCCCTCAGACATTGTTGCCAATCTGACCATGACTTATGTGTACAAGTGTTTGACTCAGAAACATGTTGCATGTGTACTAAGGGTCTGTCACCATGTCATCCTTACAGGTCAACTCCCATGACAAGGGTAAGCTGTGGACGGCCATCGCCCGTAAGGTGCGCTCCGTGGGGGTCACAAATCGGCGCGTCCGTCATTGCCGCCAGAGGTGACAGGACCTTTGTGGCTGGACCAAGAAGATCGCAGAAGTACAGCTGGGCCTGTCCTCTCCAGGCAAGAGGGATGGGTGCAAAACCCTGACCCCCCCACATGCTCTGCATCGTAGTGGTGGTCTTCCCTGACCTGGATGGGAAGTTGAAAGCCACACAGCACCAAGGAGGGGGTGAGTATTTGCCTTGTCGCACACCTTTTTTAAACATGCATGTTGTAGTATCTTAGCCTGCTGGCCCTTTTATAGGTTTTAAGACACCCAAAACCACTGTTCATTTTTAAAAGATGTTTATGCACAAGGATTATGAGATGTCTAGTTATGCCCCTTTCATCAGGGACATGTGAGGAGGTTATGTTCAGGGTAGTGACAGTAGTGCCATGCTCATGTGATCAGCACACATCACAACAACATGTGCATGGAGATAACCTTCAGGAGTAATGTGATTGCTCGACATGGGTCAGCACATTGACTAATGTATGACCTGTTCTCAGTGTGGTCTCAACAAATCTGTGAAGTTTGTTGTTATTGGAACACTCAAGTGTGAATACATCCCGGCAGCAGGTGACGTCTATGTTGAGGCCTTGGTGAATTTTGCTTGGTCAGTGAGCCAATGTTATGTCCCAGCTGTGGTGCTCAGTTTATTCAGGTCGCCTGTCACACTGGCCTTTCACATGATTGGGTGTGAGATTCCATCCTCTCCATTCAAAAGAGTGAGTCCATGTGTCTGACTCTGTAACGGTGACAACACACACCATTCAGTGGCAAACACAGGTGGTCACTGGTGGAAACATGGCTGCAATTGTAATATATGATGTTAGATACACATTCACAAGGGTTGACGTGTGTAAATGCTCTTGACTCTTAATACTTGATGGCTTTGTAAACCATGTGTTTGATGCATCACTGTCAGGTTCAGAGATATCAAATGTGCATCATTTTGGAGTAAGTTAAGAAAAATAAGATGTTACACAAGAGCAATTTTAGCTGTACAAAGTGTGCATCATGTCTAAAAGAAGTGATGGACATTCAGACTTGGCCCCTACAAAGGGGGACTTCTGCAGTCTAGACAGGATTGGTACACAGTGTTGACTGGACTCTTAAAGAATAGAGGTTCATTAACAATAGTCTGTACAGACAATGCACACAGATGGCCCAGTGGCATAGTGTTCCACCTGAAGCATTATGGAGATGTAGTCATCGGACTTGGAAGTGTGTTGACCATTGTTCACATCTCAAACTGCTGGGCTGTTTAGAATGTGCACAACATTCTGAATCATCTTCATAACACTGTGCATAGATGACACAAGACTATGGGCCACGTACCTCTCACCCTAGCTATGCCTACTACCTTGGTGTCTCCACAATTAGAGTCAGATGTGTGACCTGACCGTAGAGGACCGAAGTTACAGGACAAATGAGCACAATCACTGCAATTGTGTGATATGACTTGTACAATGACTACGCCAGCTTGATGTATGACAATAAAGTCATGACCTGTAACATCAGAGCCAATGGTTCCCAATTTGATTACTAGGGATTACAGAATGGATACCATGTCTCAATTACATTGTGTGAATCCTATTTCCATTGTCTAAACTCCCTTGCATGAGATGAGCCAGGTATGTTATGACACAAGACCGTCAGGAGCAAAAGATGATACATCACCTGCTACATAGGGAAGTAGTTGACATTGTGGTTGTGGAATTTGATATTGATACACCCAATGTTGCAGATAACATCATGTGTGAGGGAACAATCGTTAACTGGCAGACTAACAAGTGCCATGTATGGAACATATTAAGATGTAATAGCACTAGTCAAAAAGATGTATTTGGTTGATCTGTGAAGATTTGTGATGATACCTATGTGTCAAGTACATACGGATGACTTATGTGAATCTTTTTCCTTCTTGTTCACAGCATCAGCACCGGCCAGCGGAGGAGGCAGTGCCACGGACGAAGGGGAAGCAACTCGCCACACTTGGTCCAGTGCTGAGTCGGAGGAGGAGGGACCCAGTAGCACGGAGGGTGAGGGGAGTCACACTGAGGGCATGTCAGAGGCAACATCTGGTGGATCTCCAGTGGACACAAGCTCCAGTGAGGACTCCCTTGTGGTGGCGGATGAGCCAGGGACTGACTCCTCTACATCGGAGTCCACCACCACCCCTAACATCTCCACCCTCCCAGCTGCTCCCAGGACCAGCGTCCGTGGCTGCTCCCCTAGAAGGGTAGGCGTCTGCTCTGCACCAGACACCTCACCCCCTGCCCCTGTCTCCCTTGCTGCCCTCAGTCTGGAGGCCATTGACATCCTGAGACAGATCTCTGTGGGGCAGACAGCAGTTCTGAATGTCCTCCAGGTGCATACCAATCATTTGACACAAATGGTATCATTCCTGGAGGGCATTCACTCTGACATGTCTGTCCTACAGAGATCCAATCAGGCTCTGACCTCCACACTAACGGCTTTTGGTAAAGAACGGGGCCCCTGTACACAAGATAAATTTGCCTGTTACAAGGAAAGAAACAATTGGAAAAAGTAGGCCTCAGGCAAGACGGTGAACAATTGCTAGTTTGGGCAACAAAACCAGAATGTGTAATAAGCACCAAATGAACAATTATATCAAACTTTTGATGTTAATTAATTTATTGTGTGTAAATATTGGTGTATAGTTTTTATAAACATTTTCTTATATAGTTAAAATGCATTCATTTATCATTAATAATGCCTGTTTACAATAAAAATGATTCTTTTTATGCATTACAAATGTCAAAAATAAAGATACAATGAACGTTGTTTTGGTTAATCATTAACATAATAGAGTTATGAAACTGGTGGTAGGTAGCACTACGCGCGTTTCGGCATTGCCTTCTTCAGGATTCCGTCTCAGTGAACTCTCATTGGAACTATATCCATGAAATTCCGGATTTTCTACTGGTCTTAGAGATGTCAGCGCAGTAGAAATTGCATCTCCTTGATTGGGAGAACCAGAAGCTTTCTTTTATATATTCCGAACGAGGTGATTTTCAATTTATTCCAAAATGATATGGGGGAGACTGAAGGGCTCCTTCAGCTAACAAAAGTGGTTAGACTGAGCGGTATACTTGAATTCTAATCTGGAACGCTCTCTGTGGGCATGTTTGTAGTTCTGCTACGGCTTTATCGGGGCTATTCCCAGATGTGGAACACGTATCGCTCGACAACCGCTCAGTCTAACCACTTTTGTTAGCTGAAGGAGCCCTTCAGTCTCCCCCATATCATTTTGGAATAAATTGAAAATCACCTCGTTCGGAATATATAAAAGAAAGCTTCTGGTTCTCCCAATCAAGGAGATGCAATTTCTACTGCGCTGACATCTCTAAGACCAGTAGAAAATCCGGAATTTCATGGATATAGTTCCAATGAGAGTTCACTGAGACGGAATCCTGAAGAAGGCAATGTTCATACGCGCGTAGTGCTACCTACCGCCAGTTTCATAACTCTATTATGTTAATGATTAACCACAACAACGCTCATTGTATCTTTATTTTTTACATTTGTAATGCATAAAAAGAATAATTTTTTATTGAAAATAGGCATTATTAATGATAAATGAATGCATTTAACTATATAAGAAAATGTTTATAAAAACTATACACCAATATTTACACACAATAAATTAATTAACATCAAGTTTGATATAATTGTTCATTTGGTGCTTATTACACATTCTGGTTTTGTTGCCCAAACTAGCAATTGTTCACCGCCTTGCCTGAGGCCTACTTTTTCCAATTGCTCCACACTGACGGCAGCAGTGTCCCAGCTCCAGCTGTCCCGACCCCTCCTGCCTCTTCCCCATCCACAGTCCCAACTACCCTCCCTGACCCAATCACATGCAAACATACCCATCCATCCACCTCAACAGCCACACGCAGCACACAAACACACACACACAAGAACAAACCCACACGCATGCACACTCAGAAGACAGACAGCACACCCACCCCCACAGACACACCACCAGACAACACACTTGTATCCACGGAAACTCTGCAGACCTTAGAACCCTCTGCTTCCACAACCCCTACCCTTGCCTCTCCTGTTCCCCCCACAGCCCCGGGACTCAAACTCACTCCTCTAAACTTCTTCCCTCCCCAAACCTTTCAAGTCCCTCTCAAGAAAAGGAAATCCACCACCCCGGGCCTGCCATCTACATCTGCCCCCCCACCCCCCGAGAGGAAAAACCCACACAATCAGCCCTCACCAGAAATTCCCCCTGGTCTCCCAAAAGCAAATCCCCTCCAGTAACCTATACTTCCCCAGCCCAGACTAGTACCCCCGGCCCCAAACAAACCCCTCCTAAAAAGTCAGATCCCCTCCCTATACGTGTCCTCACCATCAAGAAATTTAAAATACCCAAATTAGTGAAGCCCAGCCCACCCCACCTCTATCTAGCCCTCCCATTACAGCTGCCCCCCTCAATCTGAGCCAACCACTGCAGTGGACCCACCACCCCCTCAATCTGACATCACCACTGCAGTGGACACACCCCTCCTCCTGATTCCATCCCTCCCAAAACTGAAACCAGTCCCACCTAGTTTCTGCCCTCTGGTGCCTGGCCTGCCCCCTAGATGTCCCTCCTGTGGGAGGTGTCCCTTTGCAGGAGAAGTACAGGAAAGCAGTGAAGGCCATGACATTTGTGGCCCTCAAAGACATCGACTTTTATTGGACTGGCCGATGGCCTTTTTCCCAACACCGTTCACAATATAATTTGCTGAATAAAGCATTTTCTATTTATTTTTTCAAATTTCTGTGTCCTGAAAAATGGATTTCGGGGTAACTGTCATCATGTGTAATGTGTGATGTAAGTATACAATGATGTTAGTATGGCGTGGATTGCATTTGGTCCATGGAGTACGAGCACTTGGTCAGTATGTATCCTAGATTTCTGTGCCTACTTTGGCCAGATGTCAATGTTAAGATTGGTTTTGCCTATGAGTGTGACATGAAGTCACAAAGCTTTTTGTTTTAAAGCACAGTTCCACATGATTCATGCTTTCAGATGTCAACATAGTGCAAGCGAGGCAAAGTACAACTGTTTAGGAGAAACATGCTGCATATGTTTGTAATGTGCAGAAAGACACCTGTCTCATCAATACACCTGGATACATATGGAGTTTGACTACGTGGTAGTGACTTTGGACACACCCATGTACACAAAGTAATGGCACAAATCTTTCAGGTGACTTGTGTGAGAAAGTGCCCTCTTTCTGCATGGTTGCCTCCACTTTTTGCTGAATTGCTGATGTGCTTTGACTGAGTGTGCCCTGGGCTCCTGCTAATCAGGTACCCAGGGCCTATGTTCATTCCCTAAAACTGCATTGAAGCCTAAACCCAATTGGCATCTCTGGCCACAGGTCAGCCCCTGGTAAATGGTACCACCGGTACCCAGGGCACTGTGACCAGAGAAGGCCTCTAAGGGCTGCAGCACTTATTGTGCCACCCTTAGAGGTCCTGTACCCTTACACACGGATCACTGACAGAATATCGACAGTCAGAATATCGAGGTACAAAAATATAGTCGCAAAAATATTGATGTCCAGAATATTGAAGTCCTATCTACATAATGGTAAGTACAAAAATATCGGAAAAAAAATATCGTTGTTAAAAATATCGTTTTTTTTTAATGTTAAAAAAAATGTAAAATAAAGTAAATAATACATATAATTAAAACAAAATATATGGTCTTCCATGCCAACACCACCAATTGTCCGCACCCACAATTGGAGGGCAGGTTTCTAGAGAAAGTCTCTATTTTTGACTACTTGGGTCTCACACTTAATGATAAGATGGACTGGGGGACCCAAATTAAGAAAGCTAATTTGAAATTAGCTCAGTCAATATGGGGGAATTTTAAAATCCACAAAAACTGCACCCAAAAAGTGTTTGGTCCGCCAGCAGAAATCTATAAAATCCAAGCGAGGGGAACCTCACTTTATGGAGCTGAACTTTGGGGACATTGTCCATCCCAGACCCTATCCGCTACAGAGAATACATTTATTAGGCAATTATTGGCCCTCCCAAAAAGTACTCCTTTAACTCCACTTAGGATGGATTTAGGTATAGGACCTATTGCTGATTTAATTGCCGCTCGCCCTCTTTTATTCTGGCGTCGCCTATGGAGCACCCCCGAGTTATCCACCTATAGGGAGGAACTGAGGGATGTTATGTCCATATTGGGTGCTAGAAATTTACCCTGGTTGTCATACATTAGGAGAACTTGCCATTCTCTAGGATGGGCAAATATGTGGGCAACCCCTGAAGAGACCTGCCAGTCCATCCCCAAAAAATCCCTATCTCTAGCCTTTAAAGAACATAAATTGGCCCTATTGGCCCAGAGTATGAATTCATGCTGCTTGACATCTAAATTTCTGGATGTCAAGCAGCAGTATAAATTGGAACTGGTCCTGGACAATATACAACCATTCATGGCAAAGAAGTTGTTTTTTCAATTTAGACATGGGACGCTCCCTCTCCGATCATTTACAAAAAATGGAAGGGAGCAACTAGATTAGATTGTCCTGGGTGTAATCTTTCAGAAGAAACAGAACTCCATGTCATGCTATTTTGTCCTGCTTACAAAAGGTCTAGATCTAAGTGGGTTCTTCAGCTTTGTAGAAACTTGGGGTTGAGAAACCACATCGAGGTTTTAAGGCTACTGAAATACGAGACACACCCATTATTCGTAGTTGTTACCTCAAAATGTTTATTTGCGATGTGGTGCATACGTAAAGGCATTATAAAGGGAAATGAGATGGGCAACACTTAAACTGTGGCATTTTACTAGATATTGTTATGTACCATTTTTGCACAGCACTTTATTTAGGGGATAATCAATCAATCAATCATGTCACTTATAAAGCGCACTACATACCCGCAAGGGTCTCAAGGCGCTGGGGGAAGAGGGGGGTGGTGCTGCTACTGATCGAAGAGCCAGGTCTTGAGGAGTCTTCTGAAGGCCAGTAGGTCTTGGGTCTGTCGGAGGTTGGTGGGGAGGGTGTTCCAGGTCTTGGCGGCGAGGTGGGAGAAGGATCTGCCGCCGGCGGTCGTTTTCCGGATGCGGGGGACTGTGGCGAGGGCGAGGCTGGTCGAGCGGAGCTGGCGGGTGGGGGTGTAGAAGCTGAGTCGTCTGTTGAGGTAGGCTGGTCCGGAGTTGTGGAGTGCTTTGTGTGCGTGGGTGAGGAGCTTGAAGGTTATCCTCTTGTTGACAGGGAGCCAGTGCAGGTCTCTCAGGTGGGGTGTGATGTGGCTGCGTCGGGGGATGTCGAGGATAAGACGTGCAGAGGCGTTCTGGATGCGTTGCAGCCGTCTCAGGAGCTTAGCCGTCGTTCCTGCGTAGAGGGCGTTTCCGTAGTCCAGCCTGCTGGTGACGAGGGCCTGGGTGACTGTTTTTCTTGTTTCGGTGGGGATCCACTTGAAGATCCTGCGGAGCATTCGGAGGATGTTGAAGCAGGATGAGGAAACGGCGTTGACCTGCTTAGTCATGGAGAGGGTGGGGTCGAGGATGACCCCTAGGTTGCGTACGTGGTCGGTGGGTGGTGGGGCTGTTCCCAGTGATGTTGGCCACTAGGAGTCGTCCCAGGCTGAAGGGTTGGAACCAAGGATGAGGACCTCCGTCTTATCCGAGTTCAGCTTCAGGCGGCTGGTCCTCATCCATTCGGCGACGGCCTTCATTCCTTCGTGGAGGTGGGCTTTGGCGGTGTGAGGGTCTTTGGTGAGGGAGAGGATCAGCTGGGTGTCGTCGGCGTAGGAGATGATGTTGAGGTTGTGCTGTCGGGCGGCGAGGGGTGCCATGTAGATGTTGAACAGCGTTGGGCTGAGGGAGGAGCCTTGGGGTACGCCGCAGATGATCTTGGTGGCCTCGGATCGGAAGGGGGCGAGGCGGACGCTTATGTTTATCTCCTGATGTCCAATCGTATTTTTCTCTTTTAAATCATTTTTTAAATGTTTTAAATCCAATTGTTTTAATTGTTTTTATATGTTCCCACATAGGATATCCTGGCTATACTTGATTTATAGGGTCATTAATTAATTCAATGGGGTTGAGTAGTTGGGGGGGATAACAAATGCGGCATCTCAACCCACATATATTTGATATATTTGATGACACTTGTATAATAATTTTAAACTTTTTTGCTCATAACAATCAATTGTATTTTATGTATTGTCTTAATTATCTGTGCTTTTATGGCTGTATAGCCGAAATAAAGATTTTTTGACTTGACTTGACTTGACATATAAGTAAAAAAAACATAGTTAAGATTATTAGAAAATGTTTAAAATTATAAGTAATACATATAATGTAAAAATAAATTAAACATATATATGTCTAAAATATAATATAAATACTTTCTTAATAATATTTATAAATAATTATTTTAATAACTTATTAATTGTTTAAAAACATATTAAAAATTATAAATACATATAAATACACATACACCAATAATATAAATTAAAAACATAAAACATATATAACAAATTAAAATATTACATTTTTTAAATCTTTTTTAAATACATTTTACACTACATTAACTAAAACAGTAGAGAAAATATTGGGTAGCGGAGGGGATAAAATTACTATTCCCACTCCAGAGAGTGCAACAGTAGGGAAAGTGTTGGATAGCAGAGGGGTAAAGATTACTACTCCCACTCCAGTGAGTGCAACAGAAGGCAAAGTGTTGGATAGCGTAAGGGTAAAAATTACTATTCCCACTCCAGAGACTGCAACAGTAGGGAAAGTGTTGGATAGCGTAGGGGTAAAAATTACTATCCCCACTCCAGTGAGTGCAACAGTAGGGAAAGTGTTGGATAGCTAAGGGGTAAAAATTACTGTTACCACTCCAGAGAGTGCAACAGTAGGGAAGGTGTTGGATAGCGTAGGGGTAAAAATTACTATTCCCACTCCAGTGAGTGCAACAGTAGGGAAAGTTTTAGATAGCAGCGGGGAAAAAATTACTATTCCCACTCCAGTGAGTGCAACAGTAGGGAAAGAATTGGATAGCGGAGATGTACAAATTACTATTCCCACTCCACAGAGTGCAAGAGTAGGGAAAGAGTTGAATAGCATAGGGGTAAAATTACTATTCCCACTCCAGAGAGTGCAACAGTAGGAAAAGTGTTGGATAGCGGAGGGGTAAAATTACTATTCCCACTCCAGTGAGTGCAACAGTAGGAAAGTGTTGGATTGCGGAGGGGTAAAAATTACTATTCCCACTCCAGTGAGTGCAACAGTAGGGAAAGTTTTAGATAGCAGCGGGGAAAAATTACTATTCCCACTCCAGTGAGTGCAACAGTAGGGAAAGTATTGGATAGCGGAGATGTACAAATTACTATTCCCACTCCACAGAGTGCAAGAGTAGGGAAAGAGTTGAACAGCATAGGGGTAAAAATTACTATTCCCACTCCAGAGAGTGCAACAGTAGGAAAAGTGTTGGATAGAGGAGGGGTAAAAATTACTATTCCCACTCCAGTGAGTGCAACAGTAGGGAAAGTGTTGGATTGCGGAGGGGTAAAAATTACTATTTCCACTCCAGTGAGTGCAACAGTAGGGAAAGTGTTGGATTGCAGAGGGGAAAAAATTACTATTCCCGCTCCAGTGAGTGCAACAGTAGGGAAAGTGTTGGATAGCGGAGGGGTATAAATTACTATTCCCACTCCAGTGAGTGCAACAGTAGGGAAAGTTTTGGATAGTGGAGGGGAAAAAATTACTATTCTCACTCCAGTGAGTGCAACAGCAGGGAAAGTGTTGGATAGCGGAGGGGTAAAATTACTATTCCCACTCCAGTGAGTGCAACAGTAGGGAAAGTGTTGGATAGTGTAGGGGTAAAAATTACTATTCCCACTCCAGAGAGTGCAACAGTAGGAAAAGTGTTGGATAGCAGAGGGGTAAAAATTACTATTCCCACTCCAGTGAGTGCAACAGTAGGAAAGTGTTGGATTGCGGAGGGGTAAAAATTACTATTCCTACTCCAGTGAATGCAACAGTATGGAAAGTGTTGGATAGCAGAGGGTTAAAATTAACATACTTATCAATTAAATAATTATTACAATCAAATAACCAATTAATATTTAATTAATAAAAAATTTATTCTTTTACTAATAAATAAATATTAATAATTACTTTATTATAATTAAATTCCTTCCCACCCTATTCCCATATAAACCCACAACCCACTCCTAAAAAACACAATTAATATAATTAGCAATTAATTAATAATAATTCATAACCAATTAATAATTAATTAATAATACATTAATTATATAAATAAAAATTAATATTGACCTTTTTTATATTTAAATTACTTCCCACCCTATTCCCCTATAAACCCATAACCCACTCCTAAAAAAATAGCACAATTAATATAGTTATCGATTAATTAGTTAATATTAATTAATAATTAATTAATAATAAATTAATTTTAAATAATAAATAAAATTAATTATTATTTTTTTATAATTAAATTACTTCCCACCCTATTCCCTATAAACCCACAACTCGCTCCTAAAAAAAGTAACACAATTAATATAATTATCTATTAATTATTTATTATTAATTAATAACCAATTAATTATTAATTATTAATAAATTAATTTTAAATAATAATACAAAAAATTATAATTACTTTATTATAATTAAATTACTTCCCACCCCATTCCCCTATAAACCCACACCCCGCTACAGAACTAAAATACGCAAAAATAAATTTTCATAAAAGTGATTACTGCTAAAAATTTAAGACATACATTACAAAAAAACTACACTTATACCAAAAATTACATCACATACTTTTAACACACATACCAAAATACAGAACACTAATATAAATATCGATATTATTAACAACAATATTTTTACAAACGATATTACTGTCTTCGATATTAAAAAAAACGATATTTCTTACCTTACTGTCGATATTCTGTGCTACGATATACTTGCTGTCGATATTCTTGTACCTCGATATTTCAAACTCGATATTGTTGTAGTTCGACATAAACAACTCGATATTCTGTCTGTACACCCTTACACATACACACTACCTTTGCAGGCTGCGTGTTTTGGTGCAGAACAAAGTGAAGAGTCGACATGGCACACATCTCTGTGTGCCATGCCTACAACCCACTGCCCTGGCATAGATCAGTCACCCCTCTAGCTGAGTGCCCTATACCAGTGGTGAGGGTACAGGTGCATGAGCCCTGTACCCCTACAGTGTTTAAGTCCATTCTTAGACATTGTAAGTGTAGTGCTGCCATTAAGAGTATATGGTGCGGGAAGTTTGTCATTACGAACTCCAAAGCACCATAATGGCTACACTGAAAACTGAGAAGTTTGGTATCAAACTTCTCAGCACATTAAACCCACACTGATTCCAGTGTGGGATTTAATGAAAAATGCACACAGAGGGCATCTTAGAGATGCCCCCTGAAAACTAACCCACCACTAGTGTCCAGGCTGAGTGGATGCTTTCAGCTGCCACCACCAGACATGTTTCTGGACCCCTGGGTCGAGAGCCTGCTGCTCTCTGGGGCCTGAAACAATGCACATCCTGGGACGAGGTGCCATGCCTCCTCCCCCAGGATGGGCAGGGTTCATGAAGGGGAAGCTTCAAAGGCTTGCCGCCTTTGAGAGCTTCCCCAGGCCACTTGCTGCTTTCAGCAACTGGTCCCCACTGGTTCTGACCCCCACTTTTGGCGGGAGAACCGGTGGGAAAAACAAGTGAGGAAAAGAGGTGTGCCCACCTCTGCCAACTCCACCCCTCAGGTGGGGGAGGCGAGGTGAAGCACAACTCCCAGTCTCCGCCATCTTGCAGATGGGGGGACTCAGCCAACCAGGGACAGGCTCATGCCCCCTCCCACTGGAGGGTGGCATATTAGGGGTGTACCCACCCCAGAGAAGGGACCCATTGGTCCCTGCCTTTTACCTACCTGTAATGCCCCTAAATCTAGTATTTAGGGGCACCCCTGAACCTTGCTTCCTCAGACAGGAAGAAACTACAAGAAGAAGAAGAAGAAGAAGGACTGACCAGCCGTGCAGCATCTAACAAGAGGAAGACACCCACTGACTTGGCCCCAGCCCTACTGGCCTGTCTCCACCTCGAACCTGGTCCTGCGAAATCCCGGTGTGTCCTGCAGCCAGCAACCTCGAAAACCCCGGAGGACCTGCCTGCCTTCAACCCCAAAGACTTTGGGGCCGATTCTGATGCGGGTTGGAAAAGCTTCCCGACCGAATCGGTTGGGAAATGGTGTCCGACCCACTCGGATCGGGAAAGTCCGACCGGCGGAGTAGGATGCATCCGGATGCTTCCAGATACGATTTGGTTGAACTCCCATTGACTTCATTGGGAACATTTGTTCCTAACCGCATCAGAATTGGGCCCTCGGTCGGGAAGACACGTTCCCGATCCGATTCGAAGGAGCAAATGCCGTTAGGAGGCCTTCCTAACCACATCAGAATCAGGCCCTCGGTCGGGAAGCTTTTCCAACCCGCATCAGAATCGGGCCCTTTGTCTCCCGTGAACACCGGATTTGTTCATCTGCAACCTCTGGCTCCGGCCGGACACCGCGGATCCGCCCCACTCTGCACCCGCCGTACATGGCCCGAGCTTGAGTGGGCAAACACCACGAGGAGGTCCCCCGGCGATCCTGACCCGAGATCCGGTGACTCCTGACCTGCCTCAAGCCTCCAGCCGATGCCTGCAGCCAAAATCCGGAAGGCCCCCCCAACCACGACCAGGAGCTGGTAAGAAGATCCGACCCCAAAAGGCACCCCTGCACCCGACGCCCCATGGCCTTGGGTGCCCAAACCGACGGTGCCTAACCAATCCATAACTTCCCAACTTACCTCTCAAAGTGGTGATCGCACCCAAAAGACCTTCGTCCCCAAGTCTGAAGTGCCTTTGTAAACCGGAGGTTCGTCATTGAAAACAACAGGGCACCCGACGTCGAAACAGCACCCTGCACCCGGCCGCCCTAGTGCCGCTGAGGGTGCACCTTTGGTGCTACTTTGTTTCCCCATTTGCCCTGAGCTAAAGTCCAGGAGCTTTGCTCCCACAACCAAGTGGGCTTCTTGCTAGCAGCCACCAACCGGAGGTCCCCTATCACCCATTGGATAACATTGGGCCTCAGCACTCTGCACCCGGCCACCCTGGTGCCGCTGAGGGTGTAACTAGAGTGCATCTTTGACCCTGGGTGACCCCTGAGTCTACCCCCAGAACCTCAACTCCCACTACCAAATACTTACCTCAAAACCGATAACACTATTTTCCTCCATAGGATAACATTGACTGTTTTTCTTGCAATAGTTTCTAAGTGTGGAGTTTGAAAACCTAAAGAAATTGTTTAAAATTGTACTGTTTAACAAAAACGATTTTACTTAACTGTTTACAGGAAATGTCCCAGAGTAGTATCCAGGTATACTACTCTGAGTAAGAAAAGTAATCTCAAAAGTAACTTACCTGTAATGTTACAGAAAAGCCCATTCAAGTCTATGTACTGTATTTGCAAAGTATTGCATTTCTCTGCAACCATCCTGTAAGTCAAAACAAAGTGCATATACCATTTCAATTCAAACTGTTTACAAACTGCATTTACTACTGTAAAGTATTTATTGCTTACCTGTGCCTGGCTTGCTTGGTTCTGGAAAATAAAATAACTAAAAGAATATTTTTGATATAAAAACAATTGGTCTGAAGTTCAGTCTTTGAGTGTGTGAATTCATTTGCTGACTGAGTGTGTAAAACAAATGCTTAACACTGTCCTCTGATACTGCCTTATTGCTCGACCACACTACCACAAATAGAGAGTGAGGTGCTATCTAACTTTTACCTCTGCCTACCTTTGGGGTTCCACTGGACTCTGTGCACACTATACCTCACTTTGGTATAGTATATACAGAGCCAGCTTCCTACATTGGTGGATCAGCGGTGGGATATACAACTTTGCATTTGTTGGACTCTTTGGTTACCACCTGATCACATGACAGAACTCTTAAATTGTCTTTAGAATTCTGATTTTCCAAATTGGCAATTTTTTACAAAATTACTAAAAGTCTTGTTAGGGCCTTGGTTAAGTCCTTTTAGAATTTTAGAAAACTAAAAGTCACTTTAGCTAGGGTTAGAGGGGTTAGAATGTTTTTTTAACTATGTCTCAAAACAAGAATCCAGTTGTTAGTGAAAATAACCACAATGACATAGAGGACTTGGTTGAGGAGCTCGACCTCACCCCTTACCTTCACTTGTCTTTCAAGGAGTTACGGTCCCTATGTAAAATTAAAAACATAGCTATGGGGTCCCATCCCACCCCACCAAACAAAAGCTCCAGGAGCTATTGGCTGGGTATGCTAAGGACCACCCATCTGAAAATGGTGAAGACCAGTCAGATGAGGAAGAAGAGGAAGGGGATTTCCTGGTAGATCAACCCCCTCCACTTCCTAGGGAAAAAAGGGTCCAAGTACCCTTGACTCCAAGAATCAACCTCTCAGTACCTAGATCCCACACAGGTGGATCAGGTACCACTGAGGACATTGAGGACAGCCTCAATGAGGAGGACAGCCTTTTAGCAAGGCTGACCAAAAGACTGGATCTAGAGACCAGGTTGCTGGCTCTAGAAAGAGAGAGAGCAGAGATGGGCCTAGCACCCATCAATGGTGGCGGCAATTTACTTAATAAGGATAAAGAGCAATCTTATGATCCTAAAATCCCCAAACGGGATTGTCCCTAAATATGAAGAGAGTGATGATATCACAAAATGGTTCACAGCCTTTGAGAGGGCTTGTGAAATGAGAAAAGTGAAGAAGTCAAATTGGGGGGCACTCCTTTGGGAACTGGTCTCTGGTAACTGCAGAGACAGACTCCTGACCCTTACAGGGGCAGATGCTGGGTCTTATGACCTCATGAAGAGAACTCTGATTGAGGGATTTGGACTCACAACTGAGGAATATAGAATTAGATTCAGGGGGCTCACAAAACCCAAAACCAATCCTGGATTGACTTTGTAGACTACTCAGTTAAAACACTAGATGGTTGGTTAACTGGACACAATGTGCATGATTTCAATGGACTTTACAATCTGTTTCTGAAAGAACATATTTTAAGTAATTGCACTAATGAAAAGTTACATCAGCATTTGGTAGACCTAGGTCTAATTTCTCCCCAAGAATTGGGAAAGAAGGCAGACCACTGGGTCAAGACAAGGGTGACAAAAACAACCACTGGGGGTGACCAAAAGAAAGGGGCTATAAAACCTCCCCAGGGGAAAGGTGGTGAGAATCCCCAAGATAAAAAGCCTGAGTCTTCTAATGGGCCCCAAAAACCTGCACAGGGGGGTGGGTCCCAAAACGCTTCCCAGTCCAATAATAGGTAAAGTGGAAATAACTTTGATCCTTTAAAGGCCTGGTGTAACAACTGTAAGAAGTTGGGACACTTAACTGGAGATGCTGCTTGCCCAAACAAGAAGGCCCCTAGTCCTACTACAGCTACTCCTGGGGTAGCAAGTCTCCAGATGGGATCAACAGTGTGCCAAGAGCAAATCGGGTTGCACACTGAAGCAGTTCTAGTTTCAGAAGGGGAAGTTGAGTTTGCCACTGTAGTTGTGTGGCCACCCAACTTAAAAGAATACTTACAATACCCTTGGATTAATGGAACTAGGATAGAAGCTCTGAGGGATACAGGTGCCAGTATCACTATGTTGAGAGACACACTGGTTTCCCCTGAGCAATACTTGATTGGGAGAACTTAGCCAGTCACCAATGCTGACTGTGTTACCACTAACCATGCAATGGCTATGGTGACATTAGACTGGGGGGGTACTGGCCTGAAACAGGTAGTGGTCTCTCCAAAGCTACCAGCTGCATGTCTGCTTGGCAATGAACTGGAAACCTCAGCATATGGCTGAGGTTGAACTAAAACCCATGCAGCAATGCTGGATATCCCTGAATTGGTGTGTGTAAAAACAAGAGCACAGAGCAAGAGACAGGGTGAAAAAGAAGTGTTGGAGCCTGAACGTATGGCCCAACCTTCCAAGAGAAAAGGTAAGAAGACTGGGGAACAAGCTTCTGTACAGCAGAAGGATCAGGACCCCTCTCCTCAGGGAGAGGCCTTGGACACCCCAGAGGGAACTGAGCCCATGGAGCTTGACCCTTACCAGGTTGAACTCTTAGGCCCAGCGGGACCCTCTAGGGAAGAGCTGTGCCTTGGACAGCAGGATTGTCCAACTCTTGAAAGCCTGAGGCAGCAAGCGGCTGCACAGGAAAAGGGAGATGTCAGTGGTACCCACAGAGTTTATTGGGAAGAGGGACTACTGTACACTGAGGCCAGAGACCCCAAACCTGGAGCCACTAGGAGAGTGGTAGTGCCTCAGAAGTACAGGGAGTTTCTCCTAACTTTAGCTCATGACATCCCCCTAGCTGGACATCTGGGCCAAACCAAGACTTGGGAAAGGCTAGTTAGCCACTTTTACTATCCCCAGATGCTCCAAAAAGTAAAGGAGTTTGTCAGCTCCTGTGTCACCTGTCAGGCCAGTGGCAGACAGGTGGCCCCTCAAAGGCCCCCCTGATACCACTACCTGTGGTGGTGGTTCCCTTTGAAAGGGTAGGTGTGGACATAGTGGGTCCACTTGAACCTCCCACAGCCTCAGGGAACAAATTCATTCTATTAGTTGTGGATCATGCCACTAGGTATCCTGAGGCAATTCCCCTTAGGACTACTACAGCTCCTGCAGTAGCCAAGGGCGTCATTGGTGTCTTCACCAGGGTAGGGTTTCCTAAGGAGGTGGCTTTCAGACAGAGGTTCCAACCTCATGTCTGCTTACCTAAAACACATGTGGAAAGAGTGTGGAGTGTAGTACAAGTTTACTACACCCTATCACCCACAAACCAATGGCCTTGTTGAGAGATTCAACAAGACATTGAAAGGCATGATTATGGGGCTCCCTGAAAAACTCAAAAGGAGATGGGATGTCCTCTTACCATGCCTGCTTTTCACTTACAGAGAGGTGCCACAGAAGGGAGTAGGGGTTTCCCCCTTTGAACTTCTGTTTGGCCATCCTGTGAGGGGACCACTCTGTCTTGTAAAAGAGGGTTAGGAGAAGCCTCTCCAAGAACCCAAACAAGATATTGTGGACTATGTGCTTGGCCTAAGGTCCAAAATGGCTGAGTACATGGAAAAGGCATCCAAAAATCTTGAGGCCAGCCAGGAGCTTCAGAAGCACTGGTATGACCAAAAAGCTGCACTGGTTGAATTTCAACCTGGGCAAAAGGTGTGGGTTTTGGAGCCAGTGGCACCAAGGGCACTACAGGACAGATGGAGTGGCCCTTACCCTATCCTAGAAACAAAGAGTGAGGTCACCTACTTGGTTGACCTTGTCACAAGCAGGACACCCAAAAGGGTTATCCATGTGAACTGCCTGAAGCTCTTTCATGACAGGGCTGACATCACCATGCTGATGGTGACTGATGAGGATCAGGAGACAGAGAGTGAACCTCTCCCTGACCTCCTCTCATACAGCCCAAAAGATGGGTCAGTGGATGGAGTTGTCTTTTCAGACACCCTCTCTGCCCAACAGCAGACTGATTGCAAGCAAGTCTTGCAGCAGTATGCAATGCTCTTTTCCTTGACCCCTGGTCAGACAAATTGGTGTACCCATGATGTGGACACTGGTGACAGTTCACCTGTCAAAAACAAAATCTATTGACAGTCTGATCAAGTCAAGGAAAGTATCAGACTGAAGTCAGCAAGATGCTGGAGTTAGGGGTTATTGAACCCTCTGAGAGCCCCTGGGCCAGCCCAGTGGTTCTAGTCCTCAAACCTCATCCACAGGGTGGAAAGAGAGAAATGAGGTTCTGTGTGGACTATAGAGGGCTCAACTCTGTCACCAAGACAGATGCTCACCCTATCCCAAGAGCAGATGAGTTGATAGACAAATTGGGTGCAGCCAAATTTCTAAGTACCTTTGACTTAACTGCAGGGTACTGGCAAATTGGCATGGCCCCAGGAGCAAAAGAAAAGACAGCATTCTCCACACCTGATGGACATTATCAGTTTACTGTTATCCCCTTTGGTTTAAAGAATGCCCCTGCCACCTTCCAGAGGTTGGTGAATCAAGTCCTTGCAGCTTATCTAGATGGTATTGCTGTCTTTAGCTCCACCTGGCAGGATCACCTGATCCACCGTGGGAAGGTTTTAAATGCACTGCAAACTGCAGGCCTAACTATCAAGGCATCCAAATGCCAGATAGGGCTGGGAACTGTGGTGTACTTGGGCCACCTTGTTGGTGGAGGCCAGGTACAACCCTTACAGCCCAAGATCCAGGCCATCCTGAACTGGGCAGCTCCAACAACCCAAACCCAAGTCAGGGCATTCCTTGGCTTGACTGGGTACTACAGGAGGTTTGTAAAGGGATATGGGTCCATTGTGGCTCCCCTCACAGAGCTCACCTCCAAGAAGATGCCCAAAAAGGTAAACTGGACAGTTAGTTGTCAAAAGGCTTTTGACACCCTGAAAGAGGCTATGTGCTCAGCACCAATTCTCAAAGCTCCAGACTATGCCAAGCAGTTCATTGTGCAGACTGATGCCTCTGAGCTAGGGATAGGAGCGGTCCTATCCCAGACCAATGATGAAGGCTAAGACCAACCTGTTGCTTTTATAAGCAGAAGGCTTCTCCCCAGGGAGCAGCGTTGGAGTGCCATTGAGAGGGAGGCCTTTGCTGTGGTTTGGTCCCTAAAGAAGCTGAGATTATACTTGTTTGGTACTCACTTCCTAGTTCAAACTGATCACAGACCTCTCAGATGGCTAATGCAAATGAAAGGTGAAAATCCCAAACTGTTGAGGTGGTCCATCTCCCTACAGGGAATGGACTTTGTAGTGGAACACAGACCTGGGACTGCCCATGCCAATGCAGATGGACTTTCCAGGTTCTTCCACTTAGAAAATGAAGACTCTCTAGGGAAAGGTTAGTCTCATCCTCTTTTGTTTGGGGGGGGGGGTTTGTGTGAGAAAGTGCCCTCTTTCTGCATGGTTGCCCCCACTTTTTGCTGAATTGCTGATGTGCTTTGTCTGAGTGTGCCCTGGGCTCCTGCTAATCAGGTACCCAGGGCCTATGTTCTTTCCCTAAAACTGCATTGAAGCCTAAATCCAATTGGCATCTCTGGCCACAGGTCAGCCCATGGTAAATGGTACCACCGGTACCCAGGGCACTGTGGCCACTGTCCCCACTGGTTCTGACCCCCACTTTGGGTGGGAGAACCGGTGGGAAAAACAAGTGAGTAAGAGAGGTGTGCCCACCTCTGCCAACTCCACCCCTCAGGTGGGGGACGCGAGGTGAAGCACAACTCCCAGTCCCCGCCATCTTGCAGATGGGGGGATTCAGCCAACCAGGGACAGGCTCATGCCCCCTCCCACTGGAGGGTGGCATAATAGGGGGTGTACCCACCCCAGGAAAGGGACCCATTGGTCCCTGCCTTTTACCTACCTGTAACGCCTCTAAATCTAATATTTAGGGGCCCCCTGAACCTTGCTTCCTCAGACAAGAAGAAACTACAAGAAGAAGAAGGACCGACCAGCCGTGCAGCAGCTAACAAGAGGAAGACGCCCACAGACTTGGCCCCAGCCCTACCGGCCTGTCTCCACCTCGAACCTGCTCCTGCGAAATCCCATTGTGTCCTGCAGCCAGCAACCTCGAAAACCCCGGAGGACCTGCCTGCCTTCAACCCCAAAGACTTTGTCTCCCGTGAACACTGGATTTGTTCATCTGCAACCTCTGGCTCTGGCCAGACACCGCGGATCCGCCCCACTCTGCACCCGCCGTCCACGGCCCGAGCTCGAGTGGGAAAACACCACGAGGAGGTCCCCCGGCGATCCTGACCCAAGATCTGGTGACTCCTGACCTGCCTCAAGCCTCCAGCCGATGCCTGCAGCCAAAATCCGGAAGGTCCCCCCAACCACGACCAGGAGCTGGTAAGAAGATCCGACCCCAAAAGGCACCCCTGCACCCGACGCCCCATGGCCTTGGGTGCCCAAACCGACGGTGCCTAACCAATCCATAACTTCCCAACTTACCTCTCGAAGTGGTGGTCGCACCCAAAAGACCTTCGTCCCCAAGTCTGAAGTGCCTTTGTAAACCGGAGGTTTGTCATTGAAAACAACAGGGCTCCCGACGTCGAAACAGCACCCTGCACCCGGCCCCCCTAGTGCCGCTGAGGGTACACCTTTGGTGCTACTTTGTTTCCCCATTTGCCCTGAGCTAAAGTCCAGGAGCTTTGCTCCCACAACCAAGTGGGCTGCTTGCTAGCAGCCACCAACCGGAGGTCCCCTATCCCCCATTGGATAACATTGGGCCTCAGCACTCTGCACCCGGCCACCCTAGTGCCGCTGAGGGTGTAACTAGAGTGCATCCTTGACCCTGGGGGACCCCTGAGCCTACCCCCAGAACCTCAACTCCCACTACCAAATACTTACCTCAAAACCGATAACACTATTTTCCTCCATAGGATAACATTGACTGTTTTCTTGGAATAGTTTCTAAGTGTGGAGTTTGAAAACCTAAAGAAATTGTTTAAAATTGTACTGTTTAACAAAAACGATTTTACTTACCTGTTTACAGGAAATGTCCCAGAGTAGTATCCAGGTATACTACTCTGAGTAAGAAAAGTAATCTCAAAAGTAACTTACCTGTAATGTTACAGAAAAGCCCATTCAAGTCTATGTACTGTATTTGCAAAGTATTGCATTTCTCTGCAACCATCCTGTAAGTCAAAACAAAGTGCATATAACATTTCAAATCAAACTGTTTACAAACTGCATTTAGTACTATAAAGTATTTATTGCTTACCTGTGCCTGGCTGGCTTGCTTCTGGAAAATAAAATAACTAAAAGAATATTTTTGATTCAAAAACAATTGGTCTGAAGTTCAGTCTTTGAGTGTGTGAGTTCATTTGCTGACTGAGCGTGTAAAACAAATGCTTAACACTGTCCTCTGATACTGCCTTACTGCTCCACCACATTGCCACAAATAGAGTGAGGTGCTATCTAACTTTACCTCTGCCTACCTTTGGGGTTCCACTGGACTCTGTGCACACTATACCTCACTTTGGTATAGTATATACAGAGCCAGCTTCCTACATTGGTGGATCAGCGGTGGTATATACAACTTTGCATTTATTGGACTATTTGGTTACCACCTGATAACACGACAGAACTCTTAAATTGTCTTTAGAATTCTGATTTTTCAAATTGGCAATTTTTTACAAAATTACTAAAAGTCTTGTTAGGGCCTTGGTTAAGTCCTTTTAGAATTTTAGAAAACTAAAAGTCACTTTAGCTAGGGTTAGAGATTTTTTTTAACTATGTCTCAAAACAAGAACCCAGCTGTTAGTGAAAATAACCACAATGACATAGAGGACTTGGTTGAGGAGCTCGACCTCACCCCTTACCTTCACTTGTCTTTCAAGGAGTTAAGGACCCTATGTAAAATTAAAAACATAGCTATGGGGCCCATCCCACCAAACAAAAGCTCCAGGAGCTATTGGCTGGGTATGCTAAGGACCACCCATCTGAAAATGGTGAAGACCAGTCAGATTAGGAAGGAGAGGAAGGGGATGACCTGGTAGATCAACCCCCTCCACTTCCTAGGGAAAAAAGGGTCCAAGTACCCTTGACTCCAAGAATCAATCTCTCAGTACCTAGATCCCACACAGGTGGATCAGGTACCACTGAGGACATTGAGGACAGCCTCAATGAGGAGGACAGCCTTTAGCAAGGCTGACCAAAAGACTGCATCTAGAGACCAGGTTGCTGGCTCTAGAAGAGAGAGAGCAGAGATGGGCCTAGCACCCATCAATGGTGGCAGCAATTTACTTAATAAGGATAAAGAGCAATCTTATGGTCCTAAAATCCCCAAAAGGGATTGTCCCTAAATATGAAGAGAGTGATGATATCACAAAATGGTTCACAGCCTTTGAGAGGGCTTGTGAAATGAGAAAAGTGAAGAAGTCACACTGGGGAGCACTCCTTTGGGAACTGTTCTCTGGTAACTGCAGAGACAGACTCCTGACCCTTACAGGGGCAGATGCTGGGTCTTATGACCTCATGAAGAGAACTCTGATTGAGGGATTTGGACTCACAACTGAGGAATATAGAATTAGATTCAGGGGGGCTCACAAAACCCCAAACCAACCCTGGATTGACTTTGTAGACTACTCAGTTAAAACACTAGATGGTTGGTTAACTGGACACAATGTGCATGATTTCAATGGACTTTACAATCTGTTTATGAAAGAACATATTTTAAGTAATTGCACTAATGAAAAGTTACATCAGCATTTGATAGACCTAGGTCTAATTTCTCCCCAAGAATTGGGAAAGAAGGCAGACCACTGGGTCAAGACAAGGGTGACAAAAACAACCACTGGGGGTGACCAAAAGAAAGGGGCTACAAAACCTCCCCAGGGGAAAGGTGGTGAGAATCCCCATGATAAAAAGCCTGAGTCTTCTAAAGGGCCCCAAAAACCTGCACAGGGGGGTGGGTCTCAAAACGCTTCCCAGTCCAATAATAGGTCAAGTGGAAATAACTTTGATCCTTTAAAGGCCTGGTGTAACAACTGTAAGAAGTTGGGACACTTAACTGGAGATGCTGCTTGCCCAAACAAGAAGGCCCCTAGTCCTACTACAGCTACTCCTGGGGTAGCGAGTCTCCAGTTGGGATCAACAGTGTGCCAAGAGCAAATCGGGTTGCACACTGAAGCAGTCCTAGTTTCAGAAGGGGAAGTTGAGTTTGCCACTGTAGCTGTGTGGCCACCCAACTTAAAAAAATACTTACAATACCCTTGGATTAATGGAACTAGGATAGAAGCTCTGAGGGATAATGGTGCCAGTCTCACTATGTTGAGAGACACACTGGTTTCCCCTGAGCAATACTTGATTGGGAGAACTTACCCAGTCACACAATGCTGACAGTGTAACCACTAACCATGCAATGGCTATGGTGACATTAGACTGGGGGGGGGGGGTGGAGTTACTGGCCTGAAACAGGTAGTGGTCTCTCCAAAGCTGCCAGCTGCATGTCTGCTTGACAATGAACTGGAAACCTCAGCATGGGCTGAGATTGAACTAAAACCCATGCAGCAATGCTGGATATCCCTGAATTGGTGTGTGTAAAAACAAGAGCACAGAGCAAGAGACAGAGTGAAAAAGAAGTGTTGGAGCCTGAAAGTATGGCCCAACCTTCCAAGAGAAAAGGTAAGAAGACTGGGGAACCAGCTTCTGTACAGCAGAAGGATCAGGACCCCTCTCCTCAGGGAGAGGACTTGGACACCCCAGAGGGAACTGAGCCCGTGGAGCTTGACCCTTACCAGGTTGAACTCTTAGGCCCAGGGGGACCCTCTAGGGAAGAGCTGTGCCTTGGACAGCAGGACTGTCCAACTCTTGAAAGCCTGAGGCAGCAAGCGGCTGCACAGGAAAAGGGAGATGTCAGTGGTACCCACAGAGTTTATTGGGAAGAGGGACTACTGTTCACTGAGGCCAGAGAACCCAAACCTGGAGCCACTAGGAGAGTGGTAGTGCCTCATAAGTACAGAGAAATTCTTCTAACGTTAGCTCATGACATCCCCCTAGCTGGACATCTGGGCCAAACCAAGACTTGGGAAAGGCTAGTTAGCCACTTTTACTGGCCCCAGATGCTCCAAAAAGTAAAGGAGTTTGTCAGCTCCTGTGTCACCTGTCAGGCCAGTGACAGACAGGTGGCCCCTCAAAGGCCCCCCTGATACCACTAACTGTGGTGGGGGTTCCCTTTGAAAGGGTAGGTGTGGACATAGTGGGTCCACTTGAACCACCCACAGCATCAGGGAACAAATTAATTCTAGTAGTAGTGGATCATGCCACTAGGTACCCTGAGGCAATTCCCCTTAGGACTACTACAGTTCCTGCAGTAGCCAAGGCCCTCACTGGTGTCTTCACCAGGGTAGGGTTTCCTAAGGAGGCGGTTTTCAGACAGAGGTTCCAACTTCATGTCTGCTTACCTAAAACACATGTGGAAAGAGTGTGGAGTGTAGTACAAGTTTACTACACCCTATCACCCACAGGCCAATGGCCTTGTTGAGAGATTCAACAAGACATTGAAAGGCATGATTATGGGGCTCCCTGAAAAACTCAAAAGGAGATGGGATGTCCTCTTACCATGCCTGCTTTTCACTTACAGAGAGGTGCCACAGAAGGGAGTAGGGGTTTCCCCTTTGAACTTCTGTTTGGCCATCCTGTGAGGGGACCACTCTGTCTTGTAAAAGAGGGTTAGGAGAAGCCTCTCCAAGAACCCAAACAAGATATTGTGGACTATGTGCTTGGCCTAAGGTCCAAAATGGCTGAGTACATGGAAAAGGCATCCAAAAATCTTGAGGCCAGCCAGGAGCTTCAGAAGCACTGGTATGACCAAAAAGCTGCACTGGTTGAATTTCAACCTGGGCAAAAGGTGTGGGTTTTGAAGCCAGTGGCACCAAGGGCACTACAGGACAAATGGAGTGGCCCTTACCCTATCCTAGAAAAAAAGAGTGAGGTCACCTACTTGGTTGACCTGGGCACAAGCAGGACACCCAAAAGGGTTATCCATGTGAACCGCCTGAAGCTCTTTCATGACAGGGCTGACATCACCATGCTGATGGTGACTGATGAGGATCAGGAGACAGAGAGTGAACCTCTCCCTGACCTCCTCTCATACAGCCCAAAAGATGGGTCAGTGGATGGAGTTGTCTTTTCAGACACCCTCTCTGCCCAACAGCAGACTGATTGCAAGCAAGTCTTGCAGCAGTATGCAAAGCTCTTTTCCTTGACCCCATGTCAGACAAATTGGTGTACCCATGATGTGGACACTGGTGACAGTTCACCTGTCAAAAACAAAATCTATTGACAGTCTGATTAAGTCAAGGAAAGCATCAGACTGAAGTCAGCAAGATGCTGGAGTTAGGGGTTATTGAACCCTCTGAGAGCCCCTGGGCCAGCCCAGTGGTTCTAGTCCTCAAACCTCATCCACAGGGTGGAAAGAGAGAAATGAGGTTCTGTGTGGACTATAGAGGGCTCAACTCTGTCACCAAAACAGATGCTCACCCTATCCCAAGAGCAGATGAGTTGATAGACAAATTGGGTGCAGCCAAATTTCTAAGTACCTTTGACTTAACTGCAGGGTACTGGCAAATAGGCATGGCCCCAGGAGCAAAAGAAAAGACAGCATTCTCCACACCTGATGGGCATTATCAGTTTACTGTTATGCCCTTTGGTTTAAAGAATGCCCCAGCCACCTTCCAGAGGTTGGTGAATCAAGTCCTTGCAGCTTATCTAGATGGTATTGCTGTCTTTAGCTCCACCTGGCAGGATCACCTGATCCACCGTGGGAAGGTTTTAAATGCCCTGCAAACTGCAGGCCTAACTATCAAGGCATCCAAATGCCAGATAGGGCAGGGAGCTGTGGTGTACTTGGGCCACCTTGTTGGTGGAGGCCAGGTACAACCCTTACAGCCCAAGATCCAGGCCAAACTGAACTGGGCAGCTCCAACAACCCAAACCCAAGTCAGGGCATTCCTTGGCTTGACTGGGTACTACAGGAGGTTTGTAAAGGGATATGGGTCCATTGTGGCTCCCCTCACAGAACTCACCTCCAAGAAGATGCCTAAAAAGGTAAACTGGACAGTTAGTTGTCAAAAGGCTTTTGACACCCTGAAAGAGGCTATGTGCTCAGCACCAATTCTCAAAGCTCCAGACTATGCCAAGCAGTTCATTGTGCAGACTGATGCCTCTGAGCTAGGGATAGGAGCGGTCCTATCCCAGACCAATGATGAAGGCCAAGACCAACCTGTTGCTTTTATAAGCAGAAGGCTTCTCCCCAGGGAGCAGCGTTGGAGTGCCATTGAGAGGGAGGCCTTTGCTGTGGTTTGGTCCCTGAAGAAGCTGAGACCATACTTGTTTGGTACTCACTTTCTAGTTCAAACTGATCACAGACCTCTCAGATGGCTAATGCAAATGAAAGGTGAAAATCCCAAACTGTTGAGGTGGTCCATCTCCCTACAGGGAATGGACTTTGTAGTGGAACACAGACCTGGGACTGCCCATGCCAATGCAGATGGACTTTCCAGGTTCTTCCACTTAGAAAATGAAGACTCTCTAGGGAAAGGTTAGTCTCATCCTCTTTCGTTTGGCGGGGGGTTGTGTGAGAAAGTACCCTCTTTCTGCATGGTTGCCCCCACTTTTTGCTGAATTGCTGATGTGCTTTGACTGAGTGTGCCCTGGGCTCCTGCTAATCAGGTACCCAGGGCCTATGTTCTTTCCCTAAAACTGCATTGAAGCCTAAATCCAATTGGCATCTCTGGCCACAGGTCAGCCCATGATAATGGTACCACCGGTACCCAGGGCACTGTGACCAGAGAAGGCCTCTAAGGGCTGCAGTACTTATGGTGCCACCCTTAGAGGTCCTGTACCCTTACACACACACACACTACCTTTGCAGGCTGCGTGTTTTGGTGCAGAACAAGGTGAAGAGTCAACATGGCACACATCTCTGTGTGCCATACCTACAACCCACTGCCCTGGCATAGATCAGTAACCCCTCTAGCTGGGTGCACTATACCAGTGGTGAGGGTACAGGTGCATGAGTCCTGTACCCCTACAGTGTCTAAGTCCATTCTTAGACATTGTAAGTGCAGTGCTGCCATTAAGAGTAAATGGTGCTGAGAGTTTGTCATTACGAACTCCACAGCAACATAATGGCTACACTGAAAACTGAGAAGTTTGGTATCAAACTTCTCAGCACATTAAACCCACATTGATGCCAGTGTGGGATTGAATGAAAAATGCATACAGAGGGCATCTTAGAGATGCCCCCTGAAAACTAACCCACCACTAGTGTCCAGGCTGAGTGGCTGCTTTCAGCTGCCACCACCAGACATGTTTCTGGACCCCTGGGTCGAGAGCCTGCTGCTCTCTTGGGCCTGAAACAATGCACATCCTGGAACGAGGTGCCAAGCCTCCTCCCCCAGGATGGGCAGGGGTCAAGAAGGGGAAGCTCCAAAGGCTTGCCGCCTTTGTGAGCTTCCCCAGGCCACTTGCTGCTTTCAGCAACTGGTCCCCACTGGTTCTGTCCCCCACTTTGGGCGGAAGAACCGGCGGGAAAAACAAGTGAGGAAGAGAGGTGTGCCCACCTCTGTCAACTCCACCCCTCAGGTGCGGGAGGCGAGGTGAAGCACAACTCCCAGTCCCCGCCATCTTGCAGATGGGGGGACTCAGCCAACCAGTGACAGGCTCATGCCCCCCTCCCACTGGAGGGTGGCATATTAGGGGGTGTACCCACCCCAGGAAAGGGACCCATTGGTCCCTGCCTTTTACCTACGTGTAACGCCTCTAAATCTAGTATTTAGGGGCACCCCTGAACCTTGCTTCCTCAGACAAGAAGAAACTACAAGAAGAAGAAGGACCGACCAGCCGTGCAGCAGCTAGCAAGAGGAAGACGCCCACTGACTTGGCCCCAGCCCTACCGGCCTGTCTCCACCTCGAACCTGCTCCTGCGAAATCCCGGTGTGTCCTGCAGCCAACAACCTCGAAAACCCCGGAGGACCTGCCTGCCTTCAACCTCAAAGACTTTGTCTCCCGTGAACACCGGATTTGTTCATCTGCAACCTCTGGCTCCGGCCAGACAACGCGGATCCGCCCCACTCTGCACCCGCCATCCACGGCCCGAGCTCGAGTGGGAAAACACCACGAGGAGGTCCCCCCAGCGATCCTGACCCGAGATCTGGTGACTCCTGGCCTGCCTCAAGCCTCCAGCCGACTCCTGCAGCCTAAATCCGGAAGGTCCCCCCAACCGCGACCAGGAGCTGGTAAGAAGATCCGACCCCAAAAGGCACCCGACACCCCATGGCCTTGGGTGCCCAAACTGATGGTGCCTAACCATGCCCTAACTTTCCAACTTACCTCTCGAAGTGGTGGTCGCACCCAGAAGACCTTCGTCCTCAAGCCTGCAGTGCCTTTGTAAACCGGAGGTTCCTCATTGAAAACAACAGGGTGCCCGACGTCGAAACAGCACCCTGCACCCGGCTGCCCTAGTGCCGCTGACGGTGCACCTTTGGTGCTACTATGTTTCCCCTTTTGCCCTGAGCTAAAGTCCAGGAGCTTTGCTCCCACAACCAAGTGGCCTGCTTGCCAGCAGCCACCAACCCGGAGGTCCCCTATCCCCCATTGGATAACATTGGGCCTCAGCACTCTGCACCCGTCCGCCCTAGTGGCGCTGAGGGTGTAACTAGAGTGCATCCTTGACCCTGGGGACCCCTGAGTCTGCCCCCAGAACCTCAACTCCCACTACCAAATACTTACCTCAAAACCGATAACACTATTTTCCTCCTTAGGATAACATTGACTGTTTTTCTTGGAAAAGTTTCTAAGTGTGGAGTTTGAAAACCTAAAGAATTTCTTTAAAATTGTACTGTTTAACAAAAACGATTTTACTTACCTGTTTACAGGAAATGTCCCAGAGTAGTATACAGGTATACTACCCTGAGTAAGAAATGTAATCTCAAAAGTAACTTACCTGTAATCTTACAGAAAAGCCCTTTCAAGTCTATGTACTGTATTTACAAAGTATTGCATTTCTCTGCAACCATCCTGTAAGTCAAAACAAAGTGCATATACCATTTCAATTCAAACTGTTTACAAACTGCATTTACTACTGTAAAGTATTTATTGCTTACCTGTGCCAGGCTTGCTTGGTTCTAGAAAATAAAATAACTAAAAGAATATTTTTGATACAAAAACAATTGGTCTGAAGGTCAGTCTTTGAGTGTGTGAATTCATTTCCTGACTGTGTACAACAAATGCTTAACACTGTCCTCTGATACTGCCTTACTGCTCGACCACACTACCACAAATAGAGAGTGAGGTGCTATCTAACTTTACCTCTGCCTACCTTTGGGGTTCCACTGGACTCTGTGCACACTATACCTCACTTTGGTATAGTATATACAGAGCCAGCTTCCTACAACTTGATAGTGGTGGACCCATGTCTGTGTCTTCTATAGATCTGGTGGACTAGTGGCAGTGATATCCTTGCCACAGGTAGCATAGCACTGTGGGCCAATTCCCTTCATGGTGTGTACTCATTTGATACATTTCCTGTGCCCATGGTGAGTGTAAGGTAAGCAGTATTCTCACAATATTCCGACCCTGTTGCCTCCAAGGACTCTACTTTCTGCAGATATTCCTGTTAGGCAAGGTGTCTGTAGTCTTAATAGTCCAGGGTGTTCAAATTTAGATGTCAGTCATTGCATCCTGCTTTTGTTTGGGTACATCATGTGGATGGTGTGTGTATCCAGGACATGTCTCAGTCAGTTACAGTGCTTTACTGTTTTCACAGGGACACAGTTGTTGTATGTGTTGGTTTAATGTGTACACAGCGTACATGGTACATGTATGTTTGTCACACAATTTGAATTGTAGTGATGACATGCTGTGATTGCGAAGTTGTACAGTAGCTGGTGTTGTGATGTACAGCTAATTCTGGCCTTATGCCACAGTTATGGTGTGAGAGTCTGGGCATTTCCCAATTCTGTTAAGTGGACATGAGCAAAATCATGATCATATGATTTTCAATCTGAATCTGTATTGGTGTACACACGCCTGTGCTTTTGTGTATGCAACCATATTATGATGCACCAGACCAGACTATGGCAAGCATCATGATGGGGATGTATTGTCTACCCTAGGCTGATGCTTTTTGCAATATGGTGGGCAAGCTTTACAATTAGTATTTGTGTGATAAGTGATTTTGAGTGTGTCTCCATGGCCAGAGAGGATGTGTAACAAGCTAACTGTAAGCAAGGCACAATGCATGCTACTTCAGGCATGTGGTTTTGTTGTTTGCTCAAATGTTTTTTGGCATTGTGATAAGCTTTGTGTTGTTGATTCAATGAGACCTACTGTGTATCCTGCTTTGTCAAAGTTTGGTTTGTGTGAGAAAGTGCTCAGAGACACTAAACCAGCAAAACAGAGTCAAAACCGGGAGGTCAGAGAGCAAAAAGACAGGGGAAACACGCCAAAAGATGCCAAGTCTAACAGATGGGATATGACACACATAACATTGTCAGTGAGATGGCAGACATTATGTGCCAAATGCTGTGATACTTATCTCAGTTAGGTGACACACATGTGACCTAGCTACAAATGGATCAGGAGTTGTCACAATACTTTCTTGAGTGGAATGTCCTTTTTGTGTCCAGGATATCTCATCTACTTGTTCAGGGAGAATGCTGTATGCTGCCTGTTCTTAGTGTGTCATTTATGTTTCAGACATTTAGGCAAACTCTACTCATTTCTAAGCTTTTAATTTTTGTGACATCAAATTGACATGTTGGTAATGATAGGCAATGTCAAGTCCAGTTAGTACGTTCGGCGTGTACAACATTTGTCTGTGCTTGGTAATTCAAAGCCCCTTCTAGCCCCCTCATGTGACACATCTGAAGGTATACCTATTCAGTATGACAATGTTGCCTCAACAATCCCCTACTTGGCTCAGTTCATGCAAGCAGTTTGAACCTCAGTTGTTGGTACCAGAAGTGGTGTACAGTGGTTTAGTTTAGGGTGGATGCTGTGTGCCAGTCCAGGCTGACGCTGCACATGGGCAGCTGGCCAGGGACTCACAAATGCCAATGACTACAGAGCCCAGCAACAGAGCACTGCCTCTAATGTGCAGTCACTGTTACGAGCTACAGGTGGACAGACCCCTCCCTTGGGTTTGCATCCATAGTGCAACAGGGTGATGCCGAATCAACACACAACACCTCTCACCTGGGACACTTAGGAATTTGCTGAGATGTCAATGTGTTTGGCACATACACACCTTTCGTTCATGGACTGGAATGTCGTATTTTTGAAACTGCCTTGGCTTTCATGCCACACTTGACTTGCGGTCACTCCACACACAGCGTACACAATGCATTGTCATCATTACGGCATGAGGCCACATCACTTGTGAGTGCTATGGATGTGACTGCAACCTGCCACTGCCTGGATGGACTTTGTAGGACTGGTTAAATCCTGTGCAAGTTATGCTAGGAATAGGTAGATATGATGGGGTAGAACCAGCTAGACAAGGTTGGAGTCTGGCAGAAGATGAGAGCTGTAGTTTGCGGCACTACAGTAAGAGATGACTGTAACAGGTTAGTGACATTGAGAAAGGATAGTTGTTGATGTGCAGAAGTCAATGGAGGTATGGAGCATGGGACTCAGATGTGAATGTGACAGGGCCACAGTGAGACAAGGTTAAACTTGTCATTTGTAACAAAGTGAATAAGTGTATGTCAAGGGAATACACCAGTTGTTAAATTTAGGGTGCTGTATGTTAAAATGTGAGGTGTTGTGCAGTTGATGTATGGTGTGTTTGAATCTGTGGATGCATTTGTTTTTGAAATGACTATCTGAAGCACTTGAGCAGAGTAGGATGGGTGAATTGTGATATGCGAATGACTGAGGACATATTCATTGACCAATGTGTCTTGTTGAGAGATGTGGTGATGTGCATGTCAGAGTGGGCTGTGATGGCGCACATTGTGATACGAGTGCAGTCCAAGACATTACTGAGGGTGAAACTGGTGATGAGAGTGGTCCATTTGACATGTTAAGTTTAACATCTGCTGAGGAGGTGATGAGTATAGTTCATTGTGTACATGTCATGTATTTGAGAGGTGTTGTGTACAAAGTGATGAAGAGTGGTGCTGTGAATGGTGGTGTGGGTGTAAGAAGGGCAGTACCAGTGTGAGATTGTGAGATTTTGGTTGGAAGAGTTCGAGTACAAGGCTGGAGCTTGTGGGGCAGAGATTCTTTTCCAGAGAGCTGCAACAGAGGGGGCTTATGACATGCTTGTGTATGTAGGATAGTTTAGAGAGATGAGCATGTACTTTGAGGTGGATGTGAAAGGGGTCATAGATGCACAAGTAGAGATTATGCAAGGCAAGAGGCAATGTTGAAATGTACATATGTGTAGATTATGTGAATGTAAGTAGGCAAAAACAGTTGCCAGATGAAATATGAGGATATAGTATGTGTTTGCTGCAGCTTGCTGTCTGCCACTGAATGTTCATGAATGATTGTTGGAATGGTCACTTAGAGTACACTGGCATATGCAAAACCAATTGGGATCACAGGACAAGTTGCCTCCACCTAGCCTTGCCTTGTCTGAGTTATGTGTGGGCATGAGTGGCGAGTTACCCTTTATAGGTAGATGTTGTCACTGATTGATCATTCTTCCCCTAGGATACTGCCCTGGGATGGGGGTGGTGATTGCTTATATTGAAATGTCATTATGCAGAAACTTTGGCTGGCAGTCCATTGCTTAGAGAGCTATAGCCCCCTCAAGTGAAAAGTCAAGGATGTGTGTTGTTGGGCCACCTGGGGTCAGACTACTCCAGAAACGCATCCCCACACTTCCCAGTAGACTACACACACATGGGTACTAATGGCATTCTGACTTAGAATGTCAAACGTACGGGGACACCAAGGGAGATGGACTTATTGTAATGATATCTCTGGTTGTGCTGATGAAAAAACAGTGCACTGTCACAAAACACACATGTGACACCGGAACATTACACCCAGTTCCATAACTGTTTGCATTGTCAATATCTTTTTCCTTCTCTAATCTGGTTTGGCAAGGGTAGCCCTTGTGTGGGTCCATACGATGTCCCATTTACCGCATTGAAAAATGCCACATAGCCTGAGGGCAATATGACTTTGTAGAAAGTCTCCTTGATGTTTTAAAATATTAGGGTGCAGTGTTTCAATACCAAATGTGGACAAAGCAAGCTTCATTCTGCACATATCCCTCATCCTCACAAGGTGTACCCATATCCCCTGGCATAAGGATGGCTATGTCAATTGTGCCCGAGAGCCACAGGTTAAGCCCCCCCGCAAACCTCCCCCCCGGCATCCTCTCCAGTGCTGGCAGCTCAGCTTACACAATGTGCTGTGCACTGGTCACTCCAGCACTGTCAGTGGATCCTACGTATTGAGGCTCAAGAGTACTCCTACTACTCTGCAGTACACAATCTGCACATTCAGAATGGAATTATTTGTTAGCAGCACACACTACAGGCTGAGGACCTAGATGCTGAATTGGTGTGAATGACATTCTCAGAAGATGATCCTAGACACATACAGATTGGGTGTCGTGTGCAGCCCTCCCAGTCCACACATGGTGACTGTATCCGACATTGTTGTTGGACCATGCATTTTTCTAATTCCTGATGGATTTTGTCTCCAAATATTTCACTGACGACTGGGACACAACAACTTCAAGGTTGTTGGTGTGGGAATCACTGACATCATTATTGAGTGGCTGGGTCTGGGGACTTGTATGTTGTCTGGGCCAATATCCTCAGGTCTTTTCTGTAGAGAGAGGCATCACTATGTCATCAATAGACTGCGGTTCAGTTGCAGGCTGTGATGTTAGCCATGCTGACAGATGCTCAAACACACCACACCCATCTGATTGAGCAACTGGGTTGCTTTTATTTTGCAACATGACAAGCTGTGATGAACACAGAGTAGGATAAGTCAGGGCAACTCGTGTCCTGCCTCCTCTGTTGCTTCACTACAACCCAGCAGATGTTGCTGATTATGGTTCACCTGACACAGATGCACACTAGTCAGGCAACCATCCATGAATCCTTCACAGTGTATTGCTGTGGCCTATACAGTCTCCCCTACTCTGAACGCATGGTAGGCGTTTCCTGATTCCTAACTGGATTGATTCTACCTGAACTTGATCTGACAGAGCGTGCAGTCATCAACACCCTGTAGGATGGTACAAGAGATACTCAGAGTGACTTTCTGATACATACATATATGTGGCTATGGGCATTCCTGTTCCAAGGTGTGTTTCTCCCAGTATTTAGTGGTCTGACTGTACCTACATGATGATGGCATTCCCTCATTTGAGAGACACAACATGCTATGGAACTATGGATGGATTGGGGTCACAATGATGCTAGGGCACTCTGACAGTAATTGGCACACATTCTGTATCATCCCTTTCATTGAAGCCTCTTTGCTTTTACTTGGCAAGGGAGGTTTCAAAAAGCACACTGCTGCTGATCAAGGGGGTGGGGGGGTAGGTTAGAATGGCCAAATGAAACTTGGTCTCTAGTTGGCACAGGTAGGTACTTGTGACAAATAGGGACCCTCGCCTCTAGTCAGGGTAAAGGGGTACACTCCTAAAATAACCCCTGCTCACCCCCTTGGTAGCTTGGCACGAGCAGACAGGCTTATCTCAGAGGCAGTGTGTAAAGCATTTGTGAACACATACAGTAATCTAGTGACAACACTACAGATGGACACCACACAAGGTTTATATCAAAAATAAGTATTCTTTATATAGTTTTAACACAAGACCATAACGACAAAAATCCACAATACTGTACTTAAAAAGGTAGTTTTAGCTTAGTTCAGTGCAGTTCTTAAGATGCGACACTTTAAGTCAATGTACTTTACGATACTGGACGCTTCCACAACAAGCAATGTTGCAGCGATGGAAATGCGACAAAGTTCTGGTGCAAAGAAATAAAGACGTCAAGTTCTTCCTGATGTGGCCCGCTTCTCCGATGTTGCGAGAAGTCTCGACTCGATGCGTCAGCTGCAGCGGCGACACCCTTGTTCCGTGATGCGACGACAGCGGCTTTGGCAGCGACACTCTTCTCCGACGTTGCGAGACGCTTCCGCTCGATGCGACAACTGCAGCGGCGACACCCTTGTTTCGTGATGCGACGGCAGCAGCTCCGACGGCGGCACGCTTCTCCGTGGATGCGAGGCGCTTCTCTCGATGCGGTGCAATGCGTCAGCTACAGCGGCGACATCTACGATGCGACGGCAGCGGCTGCGACGGCGACTCGCTTCTTCCTCGATGCGAGACTCTTCTCTTGATGCGGTGCAATGCGACAGCTACAGCGGCGACATCTACGATGCGAAGCGGCTGCGACGGCGACACGCTTCTTCGGGGTTGCGGGACGTTTCTCGAGATGCGGTGCAATGCGTCAGCTACAGCGGCGTCATCTCCGTGATGCGACGGCAGCGGCTGCGACGGCGACACGCTTCTCCCTCTTGAGTCGCGCTTCCAGCTCCTTGCGACACGCAGTCCCTTCAGAAGGCCCAAAACAGCAGCAGGCACTTCCAAAGGATTCTTGGGGAGCTGGTGGTTGAAGTCTGTTGTCCCTGAGACTTCAGCAGGAGGCAAGCTCTTTTCTCAAGCCCTTGGAGATCCTTCACAAGTTGAATAAAAGTGCACACAAAGTCCTTTCTCCTTCCCTTGGCAGTCAGGCAACCACTGCAGGCAGATCCTCTAGCTTAGGGATAGTCTTCTCCTCAGTTTCTTCTTGGTTCCGCTCCTCAGCAAAGGTTTCTTCTTGTTTTCCCAAAGTGATCTAATCTCCTAGGGGTCTGGGTCCCCTTTTTATACACAGTTTTTCTTTGTTCTCTGAAGGCAGAGAGGCCTCTGCCTAGCCCAAAACCAGTTCTGGTCAGTCCTGGAGCACTTTGTTTTTCTGACTCCTTCTTTCCTTTCAGAATGTGGGGCAGAGTGCTCAGCCGCCCGGCAGGAGGTGGAGCCAGCATTGTGGAAGGCAGGCACAGCCCTATTCAGACCCAGGTGCAACTCCTCCCTCCACTCTGGATGCAGATCTTTCTATTCAGCCCTGTGCTGACTCACCCTGTCTCCTGTAGCCACCCCCAGCCCATTTCACTCAATCTCCAGACAAGGAATACACAACCTAGCAGAGGCAGGCTTGGAAGTTTAGGCAAGAAAATACCCACTTTCTAAACGTGGTATTTTCAAACACAGAATGTTAAAACCAACTTCACTAAAAGATGTATTTTATCATTCTGAGTTCAGGCATACTAAATTCGTTTTTCTACCATGTTCCCTGGGTCAGTCCTGACTATAAGGTGTAATAGTCAGTCTGCCCATTCTGACCTATGGGGAGCAGGTAGCCTTGAAATAGTGAAAACGAAAATGGCTGTAATTCACTATTAGGACATGCCACACACACCAGGGCATGTCCTACCTTATACTTACAATGCACCCTGCCCTAGGGCCTACTTTAGGGGTGACCCACATGTAGTAAAGGGAAGGTTTAGGGACTGGTACGTGGGTGCACTCACCAAGTCGACAGGGCAGCCCTAGGCTGCACACAGGCTCTGCGATGGCAGGCCTGAGACACATTTTATAAGCCGCTTCTGTGGGTGGCACAACCAGTGCTGCAAGCCCACCAGCGGCATTGGATTTACAAGCCCTGGGCACACTCAGTGCACTGTACTAGGGACTGACAAGTAAACCAATCATCCAATCATGGAGTCACTAATACATAACACAATTTATCATAGGGAGCACTTGCACTGTGGCACTGAATAGCAGTGGCACAGTGCCCAAAGCATCTAACCAGCAAAAACAGATCAGTAACATAGGAGGCATCATAACAAATGGAAGGGAGACCCACGCCAAGGATGCCAGGTCTAACACGTGTCCCCTCCAGCTGAAATGTGGGGAGAACTACCCTACCTCAGGGGAGTTCTCTTCACTAAGGCGGAAAAATCTGGACAGACCATCAGCATTGGCGTGTTCTGTACCAGGGCGGTGTTCCACCGTGAAATCCATCCCCTGTAGGGAAATGGACCACCTCAACAGCTTTGGATTTTCACCCCTCATCTGCATCAACCATCTGAGGGGCCTGTGGTCTGTCTGAACCCGGAAGTGAGTCCCAAACAGGTATGGTCTCAGCTTCTTCAGTGCCCAGACCACAGCAAATGCCTCACGCTCAATAGCACTCCACCTCTGTTCCCGTGGTAGTAACCTCCTACTGATGAAGGCTACGGGTTGATCTAGGCCCTCCTCATTCATCTGTGACAGAACAGCCCCGACACCATGCTCTGAAGCGTCTGTTTGTACTACGAACTCTTTAGAGAAGTTGGGTGCCAGGAGCAGGGGCGCCGTGTACATGGCAGTTTTCAGGGACTCAAAAGCTTTCTGACAGGTGTCAGTCCAAATCACTTTCCTGGGCTGCTTCTTGGAAGTCAGCTCTGTCAGGGGCGCAACAATGCTGCCATACCCCTTGACAAACCTCCTGTAGTAACCCGTGAGTCCTAAGAAGGCTCTCACGTCTGTCTGGGTTTTGGGGGTTCCCAATTCAGGATGGTTTCAATTTTGGGTTGCAGGGGCGCCACCTGGCCGCTCCCCACTTGGTGTCCCAAGTACACCACGGAACCCTGCCCGATCTGGCACTTACTCGCCTTGATCATGAGGCCTGCTCTCCGCAGCGCCATCAACACTTCCCAGAGGTGGCACAGATGTTCTTCCCAACTGGCGCTGAACACTGCGATGTCATCAAGGTAGGCGGCACTGAACGAGTCCAGTCCAGCCAACACCTGGTTGACCAACCTCTGGAAGGTGGCAGGGGCATTCTTCATCCCAAAGGGCATCACCCGGAAGTGGTAGTGCCCATCTGGTGTGGAGAATGCTGACCTCTCTCTTGCCCCATCAGTCAAGGCGATCTGCCAGTACCCAGATGTCAAGTCAAACGTGCTGAGGTACCGGGCATCCCCTAGCCGATCTATGAGCTCATCAGCTCTGGGGATGGGGTGCGTGTCAGTCCTGGTGAGTGAATTGAGCCCTCGGTAGTCCACACAGAACCGGAGTTCTGGTGTGGCACCCGGTGCGGCAGCCTTTGGGACCAAGACCACTGGGCTGGCCCAAGGACTGTTAGAGGACTCAATCACCCCTAGCGCAAGCATTTTGGAGACCTCCTCCTTGATGCAAGCTCTCACCCTGTCAGTCACCCTGTAAGATTTGTGCTTCACAGGTGTACTGTCCCCAGTGTCCACATCATGGATGCACCAATCTGTGACACCGGGAACCAGGGAGAACAGATCAGAAAACTGTCCCAGCAACTGGCGGCAGTCATTCTGTTGCTCAGGGGTCAGGGTGGAAGAGAGGTTGACACCATCCACTGACCCATCTTGCTCTGTTGCTGACAGGAGGTCAGGAAGAGGCTCGGTCTCCTCCTCCATCCCAGCATCTGTCGCTAAGAGCATGCCCACTTGGGACCTCTCCAAGTGGGGCTTCAGGCGGTTGACATGCAGGACCCTCAAGGGGTTCCTGGGAGACCGCAAGTCCACCAAGTAGGTAACCGGACTTTTGCGCTCTACAACCTCAAAGGGTCCGGTCCACTTATCCTGGAGCGCGCAGGGTTCCACTGGGGCCATGACCCACACTTTCTGACCAGGCTGAAGCTCTACCAGAGTGGCATTCTGGTCGTACCACCGCTTCATCTCCTCCTGGCTGGCTTCCAGATTCGCCTCAGCGAGTTGCCTGAAACACCTAGTTTGGTTCCTAAAGGCCAGCATGTAACTGTATACATCCTGGGGAGGTTTCCTGGGAGATTGCTCCCAGCCTTCTTTGACCAAACTTAGAGGTCCTCTTACTGGGTGTCCATAGAGAAGCTCAAAGGGACTGAACCCTAGAGATTTCTGTGGCACCTCACGGTAAGCAAAGAGCAGGCATGGTAAGAGGACGTCCCACTTACGCCTCATAGGTTCCTCAAGACCCATAATCATGCCTTTGAGGGTTCGGTTGAACCTTTCAAGCAATCCATTTCCTTGGGGGTGGTAAGGAGTGGTAAACTTGTAGGTTACCCCACACTCCTGCCACAGGGACTTCATATACTTGGAAATGAAGTTGGTCCCCCGGTCAGACACTACCTCGCTAGGGAATCCCACTCGGGAGAAAATTCCCATCAGTGCTCGTCCCACCACGGGGGCCGTCACTGTCCTCAGAAGTATGGCTTCCGGGTACCGGGTGGCATGGTCCACCAAGACCAGGATGAACCTCTTGCCCATGGCTGTCTTGGGGTCCAGTGGCCCCACAATGTCAATACCCACCCGTTCAAAGGGGGTGCTGACTACAGGGAATGGCTGGAGAGGAGCCTTGCGCTTCCTCCCACTCTTTCCACTTGCCTGGCAAGTCTGACATGTCCTGCAGTGAGTGTCTGAACTCCTGCGCATTTGGGGCCAATAAAAGTGGGTGACAAGCCTCTCAAAGGTCTTGTCCTGCCCCAAATGTCCTGCCAATGGAACATCATGAGCCAGCCCCAGTAGGAAGGCTCTGAGGCACTGGGGTACCACCAGCACACGGGTTGACCCAGGCTCAGCAACCTTAGGCTCAGTATACAGGAGATCATTCTCCCAATAGACCCAATGTGACCCAGACTGATCACCTGTTGCCTGGTCTGCAGCCTGTTGCCGCAGACCCACCAGAGAAGGGCATTCTTTCTGCTCCTTGCAGAATTCTTCCCTGGAGGGTCCTCCTTCTTGCTGCCAATGGGTCAGCTCAGGCAGGTCCCCCAGTTCAGCTACCTGTTCCCCTGTAGGCTCCAGGGCATCCCCCTCAAGGTCTGCCTCCTCCTGGACCGTGGGAACTTCGGGGCCGGTTTCCCGCGCCCCCTGCCTCTTCTCGTGACGGCAGGTACCTGGGCCTCCCTCTCAGGCTCCAGGTCCTCTTGAGCACCTTTACTTGCTGCCATGGACCGGGTGGTCACACACGCCCAGTCAGGCAAACCCAACATCTCCAAATGAGCACTTCGCTCCACCTTCGCCCAAGGGAGCTCTCCAAGTCGTTCCCTAACAAACAGTCAACAGGCGTGGCGGGCCTCACAGCTACCTGAAGAGTACCAGATACCCCCCCACTCAAAGGGAACCTGAGCCACTTTGCAGTGACTCTCTGTGTTGTCAGCGGCAACAACTGGATAGAATGCATGGGGGACAACCTGCTCTTGAGACACCAGGTGACACTTGACAGCTGTCACACTGGCTCCTGTATCTCTAAGAGCCTCCACCCTATGGCCATTGATGGTCACCCACTGCCTGTATTTCTTAGTGTTGTCAGGCAGCGGGGTCCTGGGGACCACCTCACAGTCTCCTAATGAGACAAGGGACATCTGTGCGGGACCCCACCCTCTTGGGCATCCATCTCCTCCCCCAGGGCTACACTAGCCATCTGCCGGGGGCTGCACCAGGGGGTGCAGTCTTTCCAAACTGGCGGCACCTGGGATCACTCGCTATATGACCCAGGTCCCCACATTTGTAGCATCTCAGGGGTCCCCTTTGAACAGGTGGACCTGTCGGGGCCCCTGAGGGTTTCTGGGGGGGAGGCTGGGTACCTTTCCCTTGGTTCCCTTGGGGACCACTTTGGGGCCTTCTTTGGAACTCCCTCTGTTTACCCTTGTCCCCCATACTCTTCTGCTGGGGACCCTGCCCACCCTTGGCTGAGTCTCCCACGTGACCCTTGTGGACCCTGGTACTGACCCAGCGGTCCGCCTCCTCAGCAAGCTTCCTAGGGATAGTCAGCTTGCTATCTATCAGGTGCTGGCGTAGCTCTGGAAAACAGTTATTTGACAAGTGCTCCCATGCAATCAAATCAAGGAGCCCCTGAAAATCATCAACTTTGCTACCCTTCACCCAACCATCCAATGCTCTGCAGAAAAAAGTGACATATTCCACCCAGGTACTGTTCTCTATCTTCTTGCAACCCCTGAACCTCTGCCTATACAATTCAGGAGTTAAACCATACCTAGACATTAAAGCATCCTTCATGTGGTGATATGAATTATGGACATCAGAAGGCAAATCTAGCAGTGTGTCCCGCCCTTCACTAAGGAACCGTCCCCACAACCCCGCTCCCCAGTCCTTCTCAGGGACCCGGTGGGAAGACATGGCTACCTCATAGGCCTTGAACCACTGCCCAATGTCATCATTTTTAAAAACTCTCTGACCACATCCTTAGGAATATACACTCTAGATTCCACAGGCATTGACGGTGTAGCTGCCACCAGAGGGAGTAATTTCTAAGCTCCTAGCTTTCAAATCCAACTCCCTCAAACTTCTATCATGCTCAAGCTGTATCCTCTTTTCTTCCAGGGCCAGTTTCCTAATTTCCAATTGCCCATTCATTTTGGCCAGCTCTAACTCATGCATCCTATTTCTCTCCCTGTCCTCCAGCTCTTCTGTGGACAGACCTTTGGCAGAAACACTGCTACCTGCTGGGGAAGGTGCCTTCCTTTCCCTGGACCCAATGGCCCTTCCAGCTGCACATCTGCATCATTATCCCCTTCCTCATTCTCAGGGGTTTTCCTTGCTTCTACCCAGGCCCTCAGCGCCTTGTAGAACTCCTCCCTCCTGGTGAGCCCGGTAATTGCAACATTAAATCTTTTGCAGAAGTGCTTCAGCTGCTTCGCATTGTAGCATTCTAGTTTCTCCTCTTCCCAATCAAAATCAACAGATGCTATGGATGCTGGTTTCATGATGGCTGAACTTGGCAAAAATGGAACGTCCTAGAAAAACAAATCTACCAAAAGTGTGTGGTCGCGTTTGGTCTGCACTCACTAGTAGTGTTCACCAATCACTGTACATGAGTCACAAATGCAAGTCCAGAATCCTCACCGCTGACCACCAATGTTAGAATTGGGGGTCTCTAGTTGGCACATGTAGGTACTTGTGACAAATAGGGACCCTCGCCTCTAGTCAGGGTAAAGGGGTACACTCCTAAAATAACCCCTGCTCACCCCCTTGGTAGCTTGGCACGAGCAGACAGGCTTATCTCAGAGGCAGTGTGTAAAGCATTTGTGAACACATACAGTAATCTAGTGACAACACTACAGATGGACACCACACAAGGTTTATATCAAAAATAAGTATTCTTTATATAGTTTTAACACAAGACCATAACGACAAAAATCCACAATACTGTACTTAAAAAGGTAGTTTTAGCTTAGTTCAGTGCAGTTCTTAAGATGCGACACTTTAAGTCAATGTACCTTACGATGCGGGACGCTTCCACAACAAGCAATGTTGCAGCGATGGAAATGCGACAAAGTTCTGGTGCAAAGAAATAAAGACGTCAAGTTCTTCCTGATGCGGCCCGCTTCTCCGATGTTGCGAGAAGTCTCGACTCGATGCGTCAGCTGCAGCGGCGACACCCTTGTTCCGTGATGCGACGACAGCGGCTTTGGCAGCGACACTCTTCTCCGACGTTGCGAGACGCTTCCGCTCGATGCGGCGACACCCTTGTTTCGTGATGCGACGGCAGCAGCTCCGACGGCGGCACGCTTCTCCGTGGATGCGAGGCGCTTCTCTCGATGCGGTGCAATGCGTCAGCTACAGCGGCGACATCTACGATGCGACGGCAGCGGCTGCGATGGCGACACGCTTCTTCCTCGATGCGAGACTCTTCTCTTGATGTGGTGCAATGTGACAGCTGCAGCGGCAACATCTACGATGCGACGGCAGCGGCTGCGACGGTGACACGCTTCTTCGGGGTTGCGGGACGTTTCTCGAGATGCGGTGCAATGCGTCAGCTACAGCGGCGTCATCTCCGTGATGCGACGGCAGCGGCTGCGATGGCGACACGCTTCTCCCTCTTGAGTCGCGCTTCCAGCTCCTTGCGACACGCAGTCCCTTCAGAAGGCCCAAAACAGCAGCAGGCACTTCCAAAGGATTCTTGGGGAGCTGGTGGTTGAAGTCTGTTGTCCCTGAGACTTCAGCAGGAGGCAAGCTCTTTTCTCAAGCCCTTGGAGATCCTTCACAAGTTGAATAAAAGTGCACACAAAGTTCTTTCTCCTTCCCTTGGCAGTCAGGCAACCACTGCAGGCAGATCCCTCTAGCTTAGGGATAGTCTTCTCCTCAGTTTCTTCTTGGTTCCGCTCCTCAGCAAAGGTTTCTTCTTGTTTTCCCAAAGTGATCTAATCTCCTAGGGGTCTGGGTCCCCTTTTTATACACAGTTTTTCTTTGTTCTCTGAAGGCAGAGAGGCCTCTGCCTAGCCCAAAACCAGTTCTGGTCAGTCCTGGAGCACTTTGTTTTTCTGACTCCTTCTTTCCTTTCAGAATGTGGGGCAGAGTGCTCAGCCGCCCGGCAGGAGGTGGAGCCAGCATTGTGGAAGGCAGGCACAGCCCTATTCAGACCCAGGTGCAACTCCTCCCTCCACTCTGGATGCAGATCTTTCTATTCAGCCCTGTGCTGACTCACCCTGTCTCCTGTAGCCACCCCCAGCCCCTGTCACTCAATCTCCAGACAAGGAATACACAACCTAGCAGAGGCAGGCTTGGAAGTTTAGGCAAGAAAATACCCACTTTCTAAAAGTGGTATTTTCAAACACAGAATGTTAAAACCAACTTCACTAAAAGATGTATTTTATCATTCTGAGTTCAGGCATACTAAATTCGTTTTTCTACCATGTTCCCTGGGTAAGTCCTGACTATAAGGTGTAATAGTCAATCTGCCCATTCTGGCCTATGGGGAGCAGGTAGCCTTGCAATAGTGAAAAACGAAAATGGCTGTAATTCACTATTAGGACATGCCACACACACCAGGGCATGTCCTACCTTATACTTACAATGCACCCTGCCCTAGGGCCTACTTTAGGGGTGACCCACATGTAGTAAAGGGAAGGTTTAGGGACTGGTAAGTGGGTGCACTCACCAAGTCGACACGGCAGCCCTAGGCTGCACACAGGCTCTGCGATGGCAGGCCTGAGACACATTTTATAAGCCGCTTCTGTGGGTGGCACAACCAGTGCTGCAAGCCCACCAGCGGCATTGGATTTACAAGCCATGGGCACACTCAGTGCACTGTACTAGGGACTGACAAGTAAACCAATCATCCAATCATGGAGTCACTAATACATAACACAATTTATCATAGGGAGCACTTGCACTGTGGCACTGAATAGCAGTGGCACAGTGCCCAAAGCATCTAACCAGCAAAAACAGATCAGTAACATAGGAGGCATCATAACAAATGGAAGGGAGACCCACGCCAAGGATGCCAGGTCTAACACCCCCGATGCAAGGCCCCTACTTACAACGCAACCTCCCTGCACCTGCCACAACCTAAAAGTGATGTGCGGGTGGGGGAGATAACACTGCTTCTGGCAAGGCACGTAAGGCAGGGTGCCAAGGTGAATATTCCCCAAAGGCTGTCCCCCAGCCTCAATTTACAGCACAACTGGGGAGAGGACAACATACTGGCACCACATTGCAGTGGCCTGGTGGGGACTGGTGAAGTAAGTCAGTCTCTTGGTGTGGTTTACAGAGGCCCCAAAACCATGGGCCACAGGTGACCCTGGTGTACTGGCCCATCAACCAATGGCCAATTGCTCGCATTGTCAATCCAAGGCTATACAGAACACTTTCTGATAGAACTCAACACCCATAGGACTCTATGGGCTTCCGCTCCCGACGTCGTGTGTGTCAGCCCAGGTTGAGACAGCTTCCTAACACACACAGACAGTTCTTGAGCAGCTGTGGGCGACTGGTCTGTCGTCTTTGCACATCAGCACATGAGTATTTCACAGGTTTTTAAGGGACCATTTACTAGATGATGAGGCTTTGTTGGTTTTTCAACAGTCCCTAGAGCACCAGCAACTCCACTCTGCCCATTCCTTAAAGTTGCCAATTACTTTTGCTGCCACAGTGTGAGAATGCATTTCCTGCCAAGTAACCTTAGGCTATATTTAGGTCGAGCATTTGAGACCTCTTGTATATAGTTTAGTATATACTTATATGTGTATGTACTTTGTGGGCTCTGGAGATCAGCCCTAGGACTTGTCTGCTTCCGCTTAGGGACTTTTGTTTCTGTTCAACTGCCTCTATATAACTGTCTTGATAGAAAATGACCAGTAGAGGTCAGTAAAATACCAGAATTGCTTTCTGCTTTTTCAACTGCCTCTATTTAACTGTCTTGATAGAAAACGACCAGTAAAGGTCAGTAAAATACCAGAATTGCTTTCTGCTGAGGGACTTTCTTTTTTAATTTTTCTGGCAACTGCCTCTATTTAACTTTCTTGATAGAAAACGACCAGCAGAGGTCAGTAAAATACCAGAATCACTTTAGCATTCTCTAGATTCCAGTCCATAGAAATTGTCTTTCACGAGCACCCGTAGACAATAATATTTTTTTCAAATCTTGTATTTTCGGTGATATGACCACCGGAGGCCCTGATTTTATATTAAAAATAGAGCTTTGGACAATACCATTTCCTGCTGAAAGGAAATATTTGTCTCCATGTGTTCCCATACCTGGCGTGTCACGCAGTTTGGTGCTTACTTACCCTCCATGTTAAATAACAGTAGATGTTTCAACACCCAGGCTAATGTGCTGCATAGCTAAATACATATAAGGTTCCAAAGGTGAGACCGATTGCATTGCAAATGCTTGTTTTACTTTTTTCTGCAGCTTGTACTCCACCCAGAGGTATTGAGGCACTTTGCATGAGCACCAGTTACATCATTCAAGGACACAATCCTAGGAGTATTATCCCCCCTCCCCCTCACAATTTGGCTCTATATTGCTGGGAGTGTTAGCCCCCGCATACCCTAAATTTGGGTCCACATTGCTGGGAGTATTAGCCCCCACACCCCCAAATAGGCTCTATATTGCTGGGAGTATTAGCCCCCCACACCCCAAATTGTCTCTACATTGCTGGGAGTGTTAGCCCCCCTCACCCCAAATTTGGGTCCACATTGCTGAGAGTGTTAGCCCCCCACACCCCCAAATAGGCTCTACATTGCTGGGAGTGTTAGCCCCCACCCCAAATTTAGCTCAACATTGCTGAGAGTGTTAGCCCTCCACACCCCAAATTTGGGTCCACATTGCTGGGAGTATTAGCCCCCCACACCCCAAATTTGGGTCCACATTTCTGGGAGTGTTAGCCCCCCAACCCCGAAATTGGCTCTACATTTACTGAAAGTGTTAGCCCCCCACACTCCAAATTTGGCTCAACATTGCTGGGAGTATTAGCCCCCCACACCCCTAATAGACTCTACATTGCTGGGAGTGTTAGCCCCCCAAGTTTGGCTCAACATTGCTGGGAGTATTAGCCCCCCAGCCCCCCTTTGGGGCTAAATTGCTGGAAGTATTAGCCCCCGAAAATTGGCTCTACATTGCTGGTAGTATTCCCCCCACCCCAAATTTAACTGTAGTTGCGCCCCTGCTTTCTCTTGTATTGTCTTTCGCGAGGTAGTTACGTTATTCTGTAGGGGGAGGAGTCTAACTTACCGTCTGCGATGACCGCGTCAGTTGGGGTTGTAGTATTCATCGTGGATGTAGAGTAGAGGGATGACATGCGTGATGGGATGCGTAGCTGCCCAGTCTCGGTCCCAGGAATCGTGTTGTGATGCGATTCGGAGCAGAAATACTCCCCTTCCCACTGCTCTGACGTGTTGGTTGGTCTAACCGATTCGGCGCATAGGAAGTACGCATCGTACTTGGGCGTTTGGATTCGGACTCAGAACCTCGGAAGGACTCCATTCTGCGTTTCCGGAGGCTTCTCATTATGAAAATCCAGTCGATTCGGAGAAACCTATTCGGTCGGTAAGTAATGGGTTCTGGGCATCGTAATGCGTCGTTCGGGTAAACAGAATCCGAGTACGAGCAGGTCGGAAGGTCCGACTCTGAAAGGCTCTCGAATGCCCTTCCCGGCGACATCATAATCGACCCCTCAGTGAGAATGACATGTTAAAGGGTAAAAGTAACAAATGTATTTGTGGTTTTTTTTCGTGGTTCGGTTGTTTAGAACCATCCATTCACCTTTAAGATAACAGTTTGTACGTTTTTCTGTTACACTTTTCTGTTTTCTGTACATTTAAAAATGCTATATGTACACCTGTTGAATACTGTATGTAAAAATACCTTTGTATTTGCAGAGTAACTGCAAGTGGGTAGCATACTAGTTAGAGATGCATGTCCAGGTTTTGCAGCAGCAAGCGCATCCTGCTTCTGTTGATTATGGTCAGGGAGCATGTGCACCCAGAATATTGACCCCAAAATATCGATCGGACACAACATCAAGGACACAATATCGATAACAATATAGATATGTATAGATTTTCTATACCTAACTCCACATATGTGTGCCTATGTGGTACATCTTTCTTCAAGGTACGTAGATGTGGAGATAGGAATGGTATATCTATGCTTTACTGTATGCACTTACTTTTTGATATTTTGTCCCATGGTATTCTGTCCTCAGTATTCTTGTATCACGATATTCTGGGGGCCTTTATTCAGAAATATAATTGTGTGGGAGTGGAGGGGGTTTGGATACTTATAGTTTGCACCTCCATTGCTGCTATGGAGCATTGTCTGCCGGGAATCCAACTGACGGACTACGTTCCCTAACTATGCAGACGAAGGAGAGGAATTTTGCAATCAGCCAATTTTCAACCAAACAAGCATTGATGGCAGAGTGAAAGTGTGGCAGAGACAGCAGTCCGATGAAGGAGGTTCATTGTCAATGCTTTACATTCTCATTATACGCCCGGTAAACAGTGGCATAGCAAGGGGGAGCAAGGGGGGGAGGGGGCGAAGGGGGCAGTGCGCACCGGGCGGCTCGAGTTTTGGGGGCTCTTACTTGTGGCCGCACGGAGTGGCAAACGCTGGATTTGTTCGCCAGCACCCCCCACTTTCGGCCGCCGCAGGGCGACAAAGCCTGGAACCGCCACGGGCGGTAGAAGGCCTAGCTACGCCACTGCCAGTAAATCATGGTGGAGGATAGAACACCTGCCGATATGTGGCAGTTCCTGTACATCTGCCAAACTCTAAATAAGTCCCTTTTTGTCTAGTTCACCACACCATTTTCAGGTTAGCCCTGCTATTGAGAAAAAACACACATCAAGAAATATTCTTCTAAGTGCTCTTTCCACTCTGGTGACTTACAGTCTATGTCCCATTACCATTCATAAAGTTTGGGAGGTCGCACCTTCTCTGAATTGGCACCCACCCGTTGAAATTCACCTCCCTTTTCAGAAAAAAATAATCCTACTGTTTCCCACAGTGGTATAAAGACCTGACTACTCCCCAATACCAGTCGGGTTTCAGAACGGATATCAGGCTGAGTCTAATAACAACCCACCCCACTTCACAGAATGTGGTTCTGCTTTCACGCAGTCAAATACTAAAAACAAAACAAAGTAGTGGAGGGAAGAGGGAAATGATAATGAAAGTGGAAAATGGCAGCCAGCATTTCTCATTCTTCTCACGAAAGCTTCTCTCAGAGTTTAGGTATTTAGAAATGTGGATAGCACAGGCTCGCGTTATCAAGCAGTTTAAGTGACCACTACAATATAAATTATTCCCAGCTATATATTAGCCCAATTGACAAATATATGTATATTGGTGCCTATGTGTCTTTCTATGCCTTCCCGAAACTGATGCCATGGCGGCTTGAAGAGGCACATAAATAATGTTTCAGGCACTTTGGTGAACTGTGTATGCTCTTCCGTTTCCCAGAATCAAGTTTTTAGGTCTCGCCTAGCGTTGCTGCGCACATGCGCAGCTCGCTCGGCGAGATTTATTGTAAATGAGGAGTTTGAGAAAAGGGCTTGAAGCCCCGCCCCTTATTTCCATTGGCCGGCGTCACCGTTTATGTTAAACGGTGGTCTACCATTGGAAATTAGGTGTTTGGGCTGCCTCCCTTTCGCTTTTTGTGCCGGCCCACCCGGACTGGCTTGCCTGCTTTGCGTCTGTCGCAAAGCACTTTCTTATCTTTATGGGGCCATGTGTTTCTAATTGTCGTTTCTTTCGCTCCTTCACCTTGCCTTCCTTACCTCCACCGCCTGGCTCTCTTTCCCTTCCTTTTTCTCTAAATCTGTCTTGCGTTGTTTTTCTCTTTTACACGCTTTCTCTTGCTCGCTGCATCTTTACTGCATTTCCTACACTCGTACAGCCATCGCTCTCCCATGCTCCCTGCAGCTGACGTACCTCAGTGTACGCATTGGATAACAGGCTGTTAGATGCACAGTTACCCCACAACGCACAGGTGCCAGTAAGGAAGGAGTGACCCTGGGCGCTGCGGCCTGCCGTGTCCGGGCCACGCGTTGTGTTGGGGGGGGCATAGGCGTTGCTGACAGAGTGGAAAGTGCTTTTGAAAGCAGGGTGGAATTAGCGAGGTCGTGAGTCGGCAGCGTAAGGGAAGACAATCCCAAAGCAAGGGGTGGACGTGTTTCTGCAGATCCCTCCCTCCCCACCCATGCATGCACACCTTGAAAAGGCCTGCAAGCTTGTTCCTCAGGAGACAAGAGGGTGTTATCACGCCGGACAGCTCGCCACCAAAGGTCCGTCCAGGCCACCGATCACTCCGGAGATTATGCATACTCCACTTCTGGAGGAGGGGTCTTGGCAGTCATGAAAACAGAACTTTATTTTTCTTTCGTGAACCTACAGGACATTTCTCTCTCCCGATGCACTTCGAATCAAAATATGGGCAGCTGAGTAGTCGCAGTTTACAGCTGAATAAGCGAGGTTGTGAGTCGGCAGCATAAGGGAAGACAATCCCAAAGCAAGGGGTGGACGTGTTTCTGCAGATTCCTCCCTCCCCAACCATGCATGCACACCTTGAAAAGGCCTGCAAGCTTGTTCCTCAGGAGACAAGAGGGTGTTATCACGCCGGACAGCTCGCCACCAAATGTTCGTCCAGGCCATCGATCACTCGGGAGATTATGCATACTCCACTTCTGGAGGAGGGGACTTGGCAGTCATGAAAACAGAACTTTATTTTTCTTTCGTGAACCTACAGAACATTTCTCTCTCCCGATGCACTTTGAATCAAAATATGGGCAGCAGAGTAGTCGCAGTTTACAGCTGAACTATTTGAGACTGTCTGCAAACGTGCTCTCCGTGGCTACCTCTTCTACTATTTCTCTCTTCTACCTGTTCGATCCCTTTCTCTCTTTTTTTTCCTGTCTATCCTGCCTTTTTCGCCTCGCCGCTCTTCTGTCGGTCTTGTCCACCCTCTATCATTTTCTCCTGCCCTATCTTAACTTCTGTGTCTTTGTTTGCTGTCATCCCTTATTTCTTTCTTCCTGTTTTCTTCCGCCCTCTCTCTCTCTGTCACTCTCTCGCGTATTATATTCTGCTCCAAAGATTGTCCCTCAGGTGAGCAGCACTCGGCCAGCAGTTTTTTCATGATAGGCAAGGACGAGGATCCGCTTGTAGGAGCTGCTCCGTATTGGAATTGCCTGACGCGTTTCGAAGCTCCTGATGCTTCTCTTCAGAGGCTTTAACGGAGACGGTGCGTATAAACGTTAGACCCACTTCGCCATTTTTATATTACACACCCACCAATGGGAAGCTCATTTGAGACTGTGCATTGTGGGAAATGCGGTCCGGAATCCACACAAATCACGTCCTGTATGGACCCTGTAAGCGGGCTCGCCCCTTCTTTTAATCCTATTCTCGGCTGCTGACCCACGTTGCCGGCATGGTAAATACCATGTCGGGTGGCCCCCTCAACATTACGGGGTGGTGCGCGCTCCGCGGCAGGACGGCCGCGTATTATATTCTGCTCCAAAGATTGTCCCTCAGGTGAGCAGCACTCGGCCAGCAGTTTTTTCATGATAGGCGAGGACGAGGATCCGCTTGTAGGAGCCGCTCCGTATTGGAATTGCCTGACGCGTTTCGAAGCTCCTGATGCTTCTCTTCAGAGGCTTTAACAGAGACGGTGCGTGTAAACGTTAGACCCACTTCGACATTTTTATATTACACACCCACCAATGGGAAGCTCATTTGTGACTGTGCATTGTGGGAAATGCAGTCTGGAATGCACGCAAATCACGTCCTGTATGGACCCTGTAAGCGGGCTCGCCCCTTCTTTTAATCCTATTCTCGGCTGCTGACCCACGTTGCCGGCATGGTAAATACCATGTCGGGTGGCCCCCTCAACATTACGGGGTGGTGCGCGCTCCGCGGCAGGATGGCCGCGTATTATATTCTACTCCAAAGATTGTCCCTCAGGTGAACAGCACTCGGCCAGCAGTTTTTTCATGATAGGCAAGGACGAGGATCCGCTTGTAGGAGCCGCTCCGTATTGGAATTGCCTGGCGCGTTTCGAAGCTCCTGATGCTTCTCTTCAGAGGCTTTAACGGAGATGGTGCGTGTAAACGTTAGACCCACTTTGCCATTTTTATATTACACACCCACCAATGGGAAGCTCATTTGAGACTGTGCATTGTGGGAAATGCGGTCCGGAATGCACACAAATCACGTCCTGTATGGACCCTGTAAGCGGGCTCGCCCCTTCTTTTCATCCTATTCTCCGCTGCTGACCCACGTTGCCGGCATGGTAAATACCATGTCGGGTGGCCCCCTCAACATTACGGGGTGGTGCGCGCTCCGCGGGCAGGACGTCCGCGTATTATATTCTGCTCCAAAGACTGTCCCTCAGGTGAGCAGCACTCGGCCAGCAGTTTTTTCATGATAGGCAAGGACGAGGATCCGCTTGTAGGAGCCACTCCGTATTGGAATTGCCTGACGCGTTTCGAAGCTCCTGATGCTTCTCTTCAGAGGCTTTAACGGAGACGGTGCGTGTAAACGTTAGACCCACTTCGACATTTTTATATTACATACCCACCAATGGGAAGCTCATTTGAGACTGTACATTGTGGGAAATTCGGTCCAGAATGCACACAAACACGTTCTGTATGGACCCTGTAAGCGGGCTCGCCCCTTCTTTTAATCCTATTCTCGGCTGCTGACCCATGTTGCCGGCATGGTAAATACCATGTCGGGTGGCCCCCTCAACATTACGGGGTGGTGCGCGCTCCGCGGCAGGACGGCCGTGTATTATATTCTGCTCCAAAGATTGTCCCTCAGGTGAGCAGCACTCGGCCGGCAGTTTTTTCATGATAGGCAAGGACGAGGATCCGCTTGTAGGAGCCGCTCCGTATTGGAATTGCCTGACGCGTTTCAAAGCTCCTGATGCTTCTCTTCAGGGGCTTTAACGGAGACGGTGCGTGTAAACGTTAGACCCACTTCGCCATTTTTATATTACACACCCACCAATGGGAAGCTCATTTGTGACTGTGCATTGTGGGAAATGCGGTCCGAAATGCACGCAAATCACGTCCTGTATGGACCCTGTAAGCGGGCTCGCCCCTTCTTTTAATCCTATTCTCGGCTGCTGACCCACGTTGCCGGCATGGTAAATACCATGTCGGGTGGCTCCCTCAACATTACGGGGTGGTGCGCGCACTGCGGCAGGATGGCCGCGTATTATATTCTGCTCCAAAGATTGTCCCACAGGTGAACAGCACTCGGCCAGCAGTTTTTTCATGATAGGCAAGGACGAGGATCCACTTGTAGGAGCCGCTCCGTATTGGAATTGCCTGACGCGTTTCGAAGCTCCTGATGCTTCTCTTCAGAGGCTTTAACGGAGACGGTGCGTGTAAACGTTAGACCCACTTTGCCATTTTTATATTACACACCCACCAATGGGAAGCTCATTTGAGACTGTGCATTGTGGGAAATGCGGTCCGGAATGCACACAAATCACGTCCTGTATGGACCCTGTAAGCGGGCTCGCCCTTTCTTTTCATCCTATTCTCGGCTGCTGACCCACGTTGCCGGCATGGTAAATACCATGTCGGGTGGCCCCCTCAACATTACGGGGTGGTGCGCGCTCCGCGGCAGGACGGCCGCGTATTATATTCTGCTCCAAAGATTGTCCCTCAGGTGAGCAGCACTCGGCCAGCAGTTTTTTCATGATAGGCAAGGACGAGGATCCGCTTGTAGGAGCCGCTCTGTATTGGAATTGCCTGACGCGTTTCGAAGCTCCTGGTGCTTCTCTTCAGAGGCTTTAACGGAGACGGTGCGTGTAAACGTTAGACCCACTTCGCCATTTTTATATTACACACCCACCAATGGGAAGCTCATTTGAGACTGTGCATTGTGGGAAATGCGGTCCGGAATGCACACAAATCACATCCTGTATGGACCCTGTAAGCGGGCTCGCCCCTTCTTTTAATCCTATTCTCGGCTGCTGACCCACGTTGCCGGCATGGTAAATACCATGTCGGGTGGCCCCCTCAACATTACGGGGTGGTGCGCGTTCCGCAGCAGGACGGCCGCGTATTATATTCTGCTCCAAAGATTGTCCCTCAGGTGAGCAGCACTCGGCCAGCAGTTTTTTCATGATAGGCAAGGACGAGGATCCGCTTGTAGGAGCCGCTCCGTATTGGAATTGCCTGATGCATTTCGAAGCTCCTGATGCTTCTCTTCAGAGGCTTTAACGGAGACGGTGCGTGTAAACGTTAGACCCACTTCGCCATTTTTATATTACACACCCACCAATGGGAAGCTCATTTGTGACTGTGCATTGTGGGAAATGCGGTCCGGAATACACACAAATCACGTCCTGTATGGACCCTGTAAGCAGGCTTGCCCCTTCTTTTAATCCTATTCTCGGCAGCTGACCCACGTTGCCGGCATGGTAAATACCATGTCGGGTGGCCCCCTCAACATTACGGGATGGTGCGCGCTCCGCGGCAGGACGGCCGCGTATTATATTCTGCTCCAAAGATTGTCCCTCAGGTGAGCAGCACTCGGCCAGCAGTTTTTTCATGATAGGCAAGGACGAGGATCCGCTTGTAGGAGCATCTCCGTATTGGAATTGCCTGACGCGTTTCGAAGCTCCTGATGCTTCTCTTCAGAGGCTTTAACGGAGACGGTGCGTGTAAACGTTAGACCCACTTCGCCATTTTTATATTACACACCCACCAATGGGAAGCTCATTTGAGACTGTGCATTGTGGGAAATGCGTCCCGAATGCACACAAATCATGTCCTGTATGGACCCTGTAAGCGGGCTCGCCCCTTCTTTTAATCCTATTCTCGGCTGCTGACCCACGTTGCCGGCATGGTAAATACCATGTCGGGTGGCCCCCTCAACATTACGGGGTGGTGCACGCTCCGCGGCAGGACGGCCGCGTATTATATTCTGCTCCAAAGATTGTCCCTCAGGTGAGCAGCACTCGGCCAGCAGTTTTTTCATGATAGGCAAGGACGAGGATCCGCTTGTAGGAGCCGCTCCGTATTGGAATTGCCTGACGCGTTTCGAAGCTCCTGATGCTTCTCTTCAGAGGCTTTAACGGAGACGGTGCGTGTAAACATTAGACCCACTTCGCCATTTTTATATTACACACCCACCAATGGGAAGCTCATTTGAGACTGTGCATTGTGGGAAATGCGGTCCGGAATGCACGCAAATCACGTCCTGTATGGACCCTGTAAGCGGGCTCGCCCCTTCTTTTAATTCTATTCACGGCTGCTGACCCACGTTGCCGGCATGGTAAATACCATATCGGGTGGCCCCGTCAACATTACGGGGTGGTGCGCGCTCCGCTGCAGGGCGCCAAGTATTATATTCTGCTCCAAAGATTGTCCCTCAGGTGAGCAGCACTCGGCCAGCAGTTTTTTCATGATAGGCAATGACGAGGATCCGCTTGTAGGAGCCGCTCCGTATTGGAATTGCCTGATGCGTTTCGAAGCTCCTGATGCTTCTCTTCAGAGGCTTTAACGGAGACGGTGCGTGTAAATGGTAAAACGTAGAAAATGGCGAAGTGGGTTCAGCATTTGCACACACTGTCTCCGTTCAAGCCTCTGAAGAGAAGCATATGGAGCTTCGAAACGCGTCAGGCATTTCCATTATGAGGCAGCTTCTACAAGCGGATCCTCGTCCCTGCCTTTCATAAACAAAGCTGCTGATCGAGTGCTACTCACCAGGTGGACAACCTTTGGAGCAGAATATATATATATATATCCTCGTCGCCATCCTTGCTTCTCAGCCATTCTCTTTTCTCTATCACGCTCTTGCCTGTCCACCTCTGTTTCTCTACCACCCCTGCTCCCAGAATGTGGCCACTTTCTTTTCCTTCTCTGATCTCCTCTTTCACCTAATCTCTCACTGCCTTTCTCCCTGTTTCAATCCTGAATTGCTTCTCTGCCGCCTCTATCAATTTATTTTCTTCTTGGCTTTTCTACGTTTCATGGTCTCAATCTCTGTGCCTCTCTCCAGACTGCCAACCCCTCGTTCTTTTTATTTCTCACTCCCCACCGTCACTGCCTGCCTCTGCTTTTCGTTGCCAAAACACAGTTTGCTCTCGAGTATCCATTTCCAATCTCGCATCCAGCAACAGGCTGTACCAGAGTAACGTTTTATTAGAAATCACGCAGCAATTCGTTTAATCAAACCGTGGGGGAATGTGTCACTAGCTCAGCCATTTTAATTCCAGGCTGTGTGTTTATCCTGGCCCTATTCGGAACTTTTAACTGGCGTGTCCGGCTTCACGGAGGTCCCCCCCAAACAGCCCTTTCTCGAATTGGCTCAGGGGAGTTCGGGTATACACGCTACTTAATCAGCTATGAAGTGCACGTGCTCTCTGGAGGCAGGGCCGGCGCTAGGCATGGGCAGTGTGGGCAGCTGCCCAGGGCCTCGCGCTCAACTAAAAAACAGGGGCCCCGCTTCACTGTGAAATGCCACGCTTTCACAGTTAGCCCACCTGCTCCTCCAGGGCCCCCTGTCCCACACAATCACAATACAGATGCAGATGTCTTGACCTTGCTGGTCAGGGCATGGTGGCATTCCTGGGGTTGCAGGGGTGGGGGGAGGGAAGAGATAATCAGAGTGGGAAAGGCACAGCAGCGAGGTCAGCAATTATCTTGGCTCACAGTGTCAGGGGCGGGGCAGCACCTCTGTTAAGTACCGGCCATACCCTTTCTGCATTTTGTTTCTAGGCAACAGAAGGCCCCTTTGTTTCCAGGACCAGCCAGACACAGGTAAGGAGAGGTGGGTGAGGGGGGGAGGGAGCAGCCAAATCAGCTGGCTTTTGTTAACTTTCGCATCACCCATTTTTTTGATGGGAATGTGTACTTAAATTGTATGTAGAACTGCCATGGTAGGGCAGTGTTTTACGAAATGCCTTGTCACTGCTTCGAGGCCCAGGGGAGGGGGCCCCTTTTCCCTGGGCCTCTAAGCACTAGAGCAAGCTGCAAGGTCCAGGTGTGGGGGCCCCTTCCCTGGGCCTTGTAGCCATTATTCCCTCTTTCCTTTCCTTTATTAGTTCCCTCTGAAATGGATACAGAAAAGAGAAACACTTTTGCTGGAAAGGTTGTCTTTTTCGGACATTTTTCACTTCCAAAGTGCAGCCTCGGAGGAAGAGAAATAAAAGGTTTAAAATGTGAAAAATAACTAAAGCAAGACAGAGTGGGTCGAAAAGGTGCCTGATTGATTTTATTGACACCCAAAACACATTAGGGCCACTTACAGAGTTTGCCAGTGAAGCGCTACTTTTGTTTTCTTGTCTTTCTCTGAACAGCATTTTTTTCCCCGGGTGGGGAAGTGCACCATTCCTTGAGGTACTGTGCAATACATGCTTTATGGGTGGATTGGAAAACAAAATGCATACCGCGGTTCTGTATTCACGAATGTGGTCTTTTAAACCATACTGCTTACGTTTTGTAAGGATATAAGCAATGGACATTGAAACAGGTCCTTTCCAGCCCTGTAGTCATGTCCTTGACTTTTGAGGCAAAAACACTGATTTCTGAATAATGAGTGTAAAAGTGTTAAGGTAACCATGTTGTTCCTGCTTACATTTCACATGCTTTACTTAATCTTGCATTCCCTATGAGTGTTTGCTCTTTCCAGGATGTTGGCACTTTTTTTTAAGGCAGAATATTGCTCTTGTCTAGTGCGTAATTTGAATTGAGTCGCATCCAGGTGTTTATAGCGGGGCACAATTGGGTTGTAGCTGAAGGGAGTGCGAGCTTCACTCAGTGGGGCAGTATGGTGTTCAGTGGGGGAGAGGATGTGGCACTATGGTCAGAGCTGCTGAATTTGGAACTGGGGAACCAGGTTCAGCATTCATGACCAGTCCACCAGACCACTCTCCTGAGGGAGCACATTCCCATGCTAGACCTTAGAAGGTCCTGCAAGACCTTAGAAGCCCTGGTGTCTTAGCACCAGCAGGTGGACCCTAGCGGTGTCAAGTGTGGGTTAACCTTGAAGGCCTGTCCACCACAATCCATACTGAAGTTCACCTCCAGTCTTTTGAGAAGACCTACGAAGCAGCACACCCTAGAGCAACAGTGACTCTGTCACTGAGGTCACAGGACCCTTGAGAAGGGAGGCTCTGGGTGGTGTGAACGGTGTCACCGCACAAGGCGCTGACTTTGGGTCGGGGCGTCATGTTTGCAAGTATATTATGTTTTTAAAAGCACTTGCTGCCTCCTTCCTGGCCTCCAGCAATTTTCAGCAACAATAAAAATGTCATGATAACTCCGGTGATTAATGTTCTTCCTAGAGAGAGATGGAGTTTTGTCAAGTGGAAGTTTTGACTCAAGGAAAGTTAGCGTAGAGGGTTAATGTGCATGCTGCAAAGAACATGTACCATGCAGATCACAAAGTGCACATAATGTAAATATGTCAGTGGGTTACTGCTTTTGTCAGTGAGATCCTTTTGTTACTTGCAGTTTATAAGTCAAAATCGGAACATAGAACAGTGAGCTATTAGCTGTCATCTAAGAGCTGCATACAAACTGCAAGGTATAAATTAGAGCGTTATGGTTTTTTCCCCAGTCTTTGATTATCCTAATGTTGCAAAAAGGGTTCATTTGGATAGAAATCAATTCTGGTTATTAAAGAGAACCCCCAACCATGGTATTACGTTCTAAATTCAGAGTTTGTGTTTCTCCAGACCAATCACTATTAAACTATACTGCCTACCAGTATGGATGACTTGTGACTCCTACACCTTGTAGTCCTCTGGCTTATGTAACATTTCCTATTCAGTGATTTACACATGTGTGATTGATCGTCTCTGTGTAATGTATGTGATGTAAAGTGCTCTGACACCCTAAACTGAGATCAGTGGCGCTGTAAATCAAATCAAATGCATCTAAGCGGGAATGTGGTTATGGGAGACTTGAGGGGCACTGTTAAGGGGTGGTAGTGAGGGAATCCGTGGCAGAGGGAGTCATTGGGGGGCACCAACAAACATTGTCGCACAGGGCTCCACCAGCGCTAAAGCCGGCCACTTCCACTTCCCACAGTTCTAACACCAAATCAAAAACGTTGATTTGAAAACCCCTTGAATCTGCAGCATACCTTCAAGTCAATGTATGATTTAGCAGTGGTCTCGGTTGTTCTAAGTCTTTTTTAATTTATGTACAATCTTTATTTGTTTGCAATGGTGTCTTGTAATTTTGTATTATAAGTGTTGTGTTTTTGCACTTAACATAATTCTGGCGAGTAAAGAGCCCACACACAAAAAAGATTGTCCTACAACTCTTAGCATGTGCGTGTGTGATACTGGTGAGAGGATTTACGTTAAATGCTGAGCTGAGCTGCTATTTACCCCCCCCAGCGCCTTGGGACCCTCACGGGTGAGTAGCGCGCTTACAATTCCCCATATTGATTGATTGATTGATTTAAAACAAATTACTAAGTATTAATGTCATCCTAAGGTGGCACAATAATGGCACAGAAAGATAAGGGAGCCTTTTGAAATTTGCGATTATTTTCATGGTGTGAGAGGTTTTCTCTTTGGAATTTTATATTTTGAATGATCCCGCCCCTCATTACCTCAACAGGATCTCTCCCCTTTATGAGACAGAACTGGAATTTTTATCATGCACTCATCTGGAAACAATCAGTTAACATGGAGTAAAAAATATCCATCTTTGTGAGACCTGTACCTAGCTTTTCCGTCCAATGTGACAAATGTAATCCGTTTAATACAGTTTGAAAATATATGGACTTATTTAACTTGTATATTTTTCTTTTTGCCCATGTTGCTGATATCCACGTTAGATCTCTTCAGTGATACCAAATAAGATCAATAGTCCTGCGATTTCACTTTCTGTGATGTCACTTTTTGTGATGTTACATGCAAATTAGAGGGGCCTCACATCTTTCCTTTCGCCCGGGGCCCCAGAAGTTCTAGGACCGGCCCTGTCTGGAGGGCCTGCCTGCACTGTGTGCCTACATCAGAAGGGGAGCTGGCCTCACTCTATTTGCGGGACATTGTCTACCTTCTCATTGGACACAGTGCAGCACGTTATTTACCTCTCTCCCACTAGTAGACGACCCCCCCATAGTGTACACTTTTCCCCTGCACATGGCACCCTGGTGTCAAACATTGCGTAGATGCCTTTAGAGGAAGTTAGAATTCCTGGGGTTCATCTTTTGCAAACTGTGGTAGAGCGGAGCCCTACTGAGGATACCACTGTTTCTTTCTTCAGAAACTCCCTGAGTTCACAGTCACAAACTCTGACTGCCAGTTTACTTCCGTTGCCCAAAGAAGGTAGTCTATTTGGTGTTCCCAGGGGTAGGTCAGCTGTCCCTGCGTGAGACCACTCTTTTGTGCAGCCCGGACCAAGGGTCACTTTGGGGGAGGGAGGGCCGCGTTCGCTGAGTGAGACCGTGAGAGCCCAGCGGTCACTGCGTGAAAGGGCAGCCGGGCGCGCGTGAGAAACGGTAACCCCAGACCACTCTGTGCCAGACTGATGTTAGGGGAAGGCCAGCGGCCACTGTGTGAGGGCACCCTGTACGCAATCTGGAGTGAGGGACAGTGACACGTGAGGCTAGGGAAAGCCAGCGGCCACTGCGTGAGAGCGCAGTCACTCTGTTTTTTTTTTTTTATGCAGATTAATATAGCGCGATCTCGACCCGAAGGTATTGGAGCGCTTTACATGAGAACCGGTTACGTTACACAAGGACACTGTGGTGTTCTCCACACCAAATGACAGGACACATAGACGGACGAAGTGCTGAAAGGTCCGTTTAATCACCTCAGCCATCAACAACTGATTTACATTCGAATCCCCACAGCTCAAAACCCCCCAACATTCTTTATTGGAATACTACATAGGCATACAATGGAATCTTAAGACGTCACACATCTTCTCTCCTTATAAACAAACAAAAACAGAATATAGAAGTCAGAGATGGATGCAGAATATCACAAGACATATTCCTAGAAGAAAAGATGCACTGAGTAGTGAGCAGCTCACATGACAAAGTCTTTCATGTGAAATGGTAGACTGCACAATCTCGCACTCTTCTCTCTATTGCTATCAGGCAAATTGTGCGAGTTAGATGAAGAAGAATTGTTACGAGTGTTCACTGAACAGGTAGGTACCCCACCCAAAGTAGGTTGAGAATTAACAGAGACCACACGACTCTTATTCCAAATCCTACCATCTTCAGTCTTCACTGCATTCCTGAAGATCTTCACAATTTTTCTTATTTTTGAAAACTTTGACCAAGGTTGACATCCCACTGGCGCCCTTATCTTTACAAAATCACCCACACTCAAACTATTGAATTGTACACATTTCTTGTCATCAAAGTAGCGTTTCCTTTCTACTTGCTTCTGTAGCTCTCTATCCCTCCAACCTCCAATGCAATTGTCCTTGAGACCCTTATTTAACTTGATCCACCCTGGGCATAATTTGGAATTGGGAGCTCTACCTCTAAACAACTCAAAGGGGGACCTGCCAGTGGTGGAGTGGGGAGACATGCGATAGGCAGAGATCCTATCTTGCAACGCCTCTTTCCAATTTAAATTGCTCGCCCTTGCCAACTGGATACTCTCTTTAAGAGTTTTGTTAACCCTCTCAATAGCTCCGTTGGTTTCCGGGTGATACACAGCACTGCGTTTGTGAATAATCCCACAACCTCTCAGATATGCCTGAAACTCTGAAGAGCAGAACTGAGTCCCATTATCGGAAAGCAAGGAGTTGGGGTAACTCTCCTTCTTGAATACTTCTTCTAAGAATTTTATTACACTTAAAGAAGAAATATCTCTAACTGAGCGTACCTCAATCCATCTTGAGTAGAGATCCAGAAGAACTACTAAGTAAGGAGTATCTGATACCCCTTGTAAAGGGCCAACTATGTCTATTGCTAGCTCATCCCAGGGATATTTAGGTAGTTTCCTGCACACCATGGGCATTTGTCTGGTCTTGAGAATCTTGTCACTGGAGCAACACTCCAAACAATCTCGAACCATTTTCTCAATCTCTCTATCCATGGCGGGCCACCAGTAGAGCATCCTCAGATAACCCTTGGTCTTTACAATCCCTAAGTGACCAGAGTGAGCCAAAGTTAAGAGTTTGCCTCGCACCCCCACCGGGGGAACCAGCTTGGTACCTCTCACCAGTAATCCATCCACAACAGCCAACTCATCAGAGATGAGGGACCACGGCTTTACCAAATGTTTGTTTTTGCCTGACATAATTAACTCCATTACTTTAGATATTTCCTCATCTTTCACTACTTCATTTTTCCACTCTAACTCATCTACCGCACCGACAGTAATTTCACACACATTCACTGCATCATCCGGTATAACCTCCTCCTTATCATCAGAGTGAGTAACATCCACCAATCTAGAAAGACAATCAGCCGACTTGTTGATAACTCCTGGAATGTAGTCTACACAGAAATCAAACTCTTGTAGAGAAATGATCCACTTCCTGATTCTGGAAGAGATTGAGTCCAAACCCTTCTTAGAAAACACCTCTTTGAGTGGTTTATGATCAGATAAAACCCTTACCTTTGTTCCCCAAATCAAATTCCTAAACTTCCTCAATGCCCAAAAAATGGCAAGTGACTCCTTTTCTATTACCGAATAGTTTAACTCTGATCCTCTCAAACATCTAGAGGCACACGCGATAAGTCTCTCAACACCCTCACTCCTCTGGATAAGCACCGCACCCAGACCCTTGGCACTGGCATCAGTGAAAATCAGAGTCTCATCACCTGGCACAAAAGAGTGGAGGGAAGGTGCTTCTTTGAGGTCTTGCTTGATAGCAACAAACTCGTTGGCACACTCTGCACTCCAATCAAACACTGCACTTTTAGCAGTTAGACTCCTAAGGGCATGAGTCTTATCAGCATATCCAGGAATGAACTTACTATAATACTCAACCATTCCTAAGAAGGAAAGCAACTCCTCCTTGTTTGAAGGTTCACTGACGTTCTCAATAGACTGGACCAAGTCCTTCTTTGGAAAAACCCCTCGACCTGTTATGCAGTGCCCTAGGTAGTTAACTTCCTCCACAGCAAACTTACACTTCTCCTTTTTTATTGTTAAGCCAGCTTTTCTCAGACATTCTAAGACGGTACACACTCTAGAATAATGCTCCGTTTCAGTGCTACCATAGATCAGTAGGTCATCCTGATAGCACTTTACCCCAGAGACCCCTTTGAGGACATTAGACATGATCCGCTGAAAAACTGAAGCTGCGGAAACTAATCCAAAAGGCATCCTTCTAAATTTATAGGTTCCCATAGGAGTGACGAATGCTGTCAAATCCTGCGAAGCCTCATCCAACTCCACCTGATGGTATGCGGATGCTAGGTCTAGTGTTGTGAAAAACTTAGCCCCTCCTAGAGTGCTGACCAACTCATCTATATTGGGTAAAGGGAACCTATCGACAATAACTTCTTTGTTTAGCGAGCGCAAGTCAATGCAAAGGCGCAACTCCCCACTGGCCTTCTTAGCGACAACAATGGGAGCCAACCACTCCGTCGCCTCTACGGGCACAATGATCCCTAGTTCAACCAACCGCTCGATCTCCTTTTGGACACCAGACTGTTCATTCAAAGGAATCCTTCTGACTCTAGCAACTACAGGTATGGCACCCTCTTTCAGTCTTATATGATGTTTGTAACCTTTAAGGCAACCTAATTTGTCCCCAAAAACATCTCCAAATCGCTCGGCTAAGGTAGACCATGAATCTCCTACAGACTGAACGACGACTTGAGGTTCTGTGTTGGGATTGAGAATTACACCAAGCGAACGTTGATGAGTCCACCCCAACAGTGCATCTCCACACTTTGCTACGTAAACTTTCCCAGAGATATTACGTCCCCTAGCTCAATGTAGGATGTGAAGTACCCCAACAGGTCTATTGGAACACCACCATAACCCACTGGCGAAACGTCTCCTTTCAACAGTGCGCATTTGTCCTTAAAATAATGATCAAAGGTGTCTTTATCTATCACAGTAAGATGTGAGCACGAATCGAACTTCATCTCAAGCCCAACCCCATGAATCTTGACGATATGTGAGGGATGATTTGCTTTTCCCGCATCTACTTGATACATAATCTCTTTTACCTGCGGGATATCCCTAATTTGGGCTTGAGGTTGTTCTCTTCTTTTACTCTTGGTCCTACACCATTTTGCATAATTACCTTTTTTCCCGCACGCACTACAAGTAATGTTAAGAGCAGGACAGAACGGAGCATTTGCTCTATGACCAGTCCTGCCACACCTAAAACAGATTAGTCTGTTGTCATTTGAGGAAGCAAAAGAAGGCAAATAAGAACTGGTATACGAACTACCCTCACCAGCACGAGGATGTTTCTCGCCCTCACTGACAACAGGTGCTCTGTTTTTTACAAGACATACAACTTCCTCTACACTTGAATTCGTAACACCTGACTTTTCTCTTGTAACACTCAATTCGCGAACACACTTCATCATATGTTCAACTCGCTTTGCTATTGCGAGTACCTCATCTAGGGGTGGCTCGTCTTTGAGCCACAGTTCTTCTCTTATTTTGTCGTGTGCGCATCTCAGCACGAACTGATCTCTGATCCTTTCTTCTACAGCCCCTCCAAATTTACATGACGCTGCCAGTTTCCTCAACGCTGTGACGAATTCTTCTATCGTCTCATCCTTTTTCTGCTCCCGTAACCCAAAGTGGTACCGTTCCATTATAGTACTCAAACGAGGCAGATAGTGCCTATCTAATTGTAGGATGCATATTTCATATTCATTCAGTGATCTTTGGTCATTTTGACTGAGATCCGGCAAATGTTCCAAAACATCCTGTCCTTCACCCCCTAAACAGTGCAAAAGTAACGAATGTTTCCTCTCCGCACTCAAGTTTGTTCCACATACACGTGCATAGTTGCAAAATATTTTTTTCCACTTTTGCCACTTTATCGTGGGCTCCCCTGGACTGTTAAGAAAAAACGGTGGCTGAGTTACATTCTGCATATTTCTCACTTAGCCCCTTGTTCCCACTTGAAGGCTATACGCTATTCTTTAATTCTACCTCCTAGATGATGTGCACTTCACCTGCTAACACTATCACCTTTATATTTTGTCCCTAAAGGTTCCTTTGTTTTGACCCTTTCGCTTGGTAAAGTCTTTCAAAAAAAAAACCCACACTTCAATCCTTGCAACCAACCCCAAGTTTTAAAATACCAAGCCAATTTTCGTAATAATAAAAAAAATAAAAAAAATTGTTTTTTTAAAAAAAATTTTTGAAGTCCCATACACCAAAAATCAAAACAGTCACAGTTGTTTATTGTCTTGTGACCAGGGTGCCCTCAGCTATTCCTGCGCGATTGTCACCATGTCTTCTTTTGTTGGCCTGCTGTATTGTAATTTCCACTCCAAACCTCCTTTCTCATTCACCAACACTGGATAAGGCACACTTGCTGGTGAAAATCTTCCCAACTGTCCAAAATGGCCGCCGAAAACGTGCTCCGACGTGATGACGCTCTACAGTGAGTGACGCCCTTCTCTGTTTCACTGCTCCTCTTCGCGTGTTGCCTCCTAGCAACCATCCGCTCTTTCACGCTGCACGCTCTCTATCGCAGCCGTCTTCCACTCCCTTCGTGGAACGCATATGCGTTTCAGCTCCCCGCCCCACCGCACACAACTCCTCACCGGATTTCTTTTCCTCCGGACAGACCATCGATCGCCGCATCAGCCGCTGGAGAAGTGGCTTGGACTTCTCTGAACATGCCAGTCAGCCGCTGGAGGAGTTTGCGATCTTGGACTTCAAGGGACGCTTAATCCGCTGAAACTGTACCCCACTGGATGTTGAGGTGAGAGTCACACCGCCACGCTCGTCGCCAAATTAATGTGGTGTTCTCCACACCAAATGACAGGACACATAGACGGACGAAGTGCTGAAAGGTCCGTTTAATCACCTCAGCCATCAACAACTGATTTACATTCGAATCCCCACAGCTCAAAACCCCCCAACATTCTTTATTGGAATACTACATAGGCATACAATGGAATCTTAAGACGTCACAGACACATTCAGGCACGGGGAGATTAAGTGATTTGCCCAGAATCACAGGATGTGGACGCGACCCCGAGGCTCGAACCTTGGTTTCCAGCACCAAAGTCGGCAATGTAGCCGGCGGACCACATCCTCTCCCCATCTTCTGTTCCGTGGAACAGAAGGGTGCAGACAGGTCTGTGAGAGGGAAAGGAGGAGTGACAGGCAGGTCATTTATCTATGTGTAAGTCTCATTCATTGATGCAGCCCTATTAAACTTTCATGCAGCCAGCCATCTTGGCCTTCCCCTCCTAAGGTTACTGGGCGGTCTCCCTGACGCAGCGTTTTAGTGCAGAATGTCTGCAGCTACTCTGTATTTATTGTAACCCCAGGCGTTGAAAAGTCTTTTTGCTGTCGTCCATGGCAGGATTTTAGTCCTACTAACTGGAGGCATTAAAGGATGCTCTCATTTGAATAGACTACTGAAACCCATGCATCTTTTCTCCTTTAAAAGTCAATTTGGGATATGCATACATACGCTGATCTGATGCCAATTTGTTTTTTTTATATTTGCAACATGTAAACTGAAAAATAAAGTTTAAAAAAAAAAAAAATTCAATTTGGAGCTTTTTAATGAACATAACTTCTGTATTTAACATTTTAGTGTACGAATGCGTTGGTTGTATTGTACTGGTACTATAATAAAGGGAAGCGACACATACGGTGACCTGCCTGGAGCCCTCCTTAAGTTGCTGCGACGCCACATTGCCTGTAAATTAACAAGCATTTGCAATGCAATAGGTCTCGCATTTACGCTATTGGCATTGTAAATGACAATGCCTTTTATTTATGTTTATAAAAACGAAAACAACAATAAAAGGCATTGTTATTTGCAACGTCAATAGCTCAAATTCGCGTAAATGCGAGACCTATTGCATTGCAAATGCTTGTTGATATTTGAAAATGGTGCATGAAAATATTGCTGTAAGCTATGTTTTAAATGTCATTGGGCACACATAAAGCACGTCATAGATATAAATGGAAGGGCATCTTTTCATCGTTTGCAGCAGTGAAAGAAAATGGGTGGTCTGAAGAACCTCGGGATTAAATTATTATTTAAGCTGATGTACATGAATCTTTGTGTTTTTTTCTTTGCATAATAACACGTAAGGCAACTCTGGCAGGATAGCTGGACACTTATCAATGAAATATGCCATAATCTGCTGACAAATTCGAATCCTGCTGGGAACAATCAGCATATCATCCCTCCAAGGTCGATCAATTGAGTACCAATAAATTGGATAGCTTAGAAACTGCACAAGTGCATTATGAAGTGCTATATTAAGATCGGGGGAGATGTGGCTTAATGGCCAGCTTTGCTGACTTTGGAATTGGTCCACCAGGTTAAAAATCACTGACGGGGCTATTCATAAAGACAAATTACACTTGTGAGCAATTTACATTTGTAATTTACACTTTTAGTGTTCAAATATTTTATTGTGTTTGGATAAAAAGAAATACAGTTACAAAGGAACAGCGATACATAAAAATCAGAAAATGATGTATGCAAGTAAAGAATTAAAAAGTTAAAAAGGATTACATGACAAGCAATATCTGGACTGGGATGAAAAGATAGAACATTATCATTTTAAAATGATCAGATAAATATCATGACAAATAACAGGTATTTCAAATTCATCGAATATTAAGTATAATCCCAAGGAAGGTAGGACAGATGGAATAGCCTCATATGTCACAGTAAAGTCATGTATGACAGAATGTGTATCGCTTGGTAAATAAAATACATCAGCAAGGGGAAAGAAGTGAAAAAGGAAAGAGAAAGAAAGGGAGAGGAGGGAAATGATATTAGGAGGGAGGAGGGTGGGATGGGAAGGGAGGAGGGTGGGATGGGACATGAGATAAAAATGTATAACTTTTGGAAGCGGTATGGCCTGAGCGCCGCCACTTAGCAAGAAGTGAGACAATAACCGAATCTGTAGAAAGGGTTATCTTAGAAAGTTTGACTTTTAGCTTTGAAAAGTATAGAAATCCTTGTTACTGAGTCTATATTTTTTGGCTAGGAAAGAAAAGGGGAGAGGATCATGATTAGTATCATAGAGGTCTTTCACTAGTCTAATACCCTTAGCAGCCCATAGAGAAGCAGTGTTATGTTCAATGTCAGTAACAAGCTTAGGATTAAGCCATAAGGATCTGCATCTTGATTTATGAACAGGTTTTGAAAGTTTCCGATCAAGGTATTTCAGGGCACTAACCGTATCTAACATAATACGTTGAGAGTGTGCTATTGTAAGTTTTGAAGCTGTGAGCATAGAAAGAGTGCTAAAGGGAGCGCACAATTCTCATTCTATATAAACCAATGGAGGTAAATACTGAGAATCTGGTAAAAACTGAGGGCCATATTCACAAGGAGTTAACTCCGATTTATCTCCACCTTAACGCAGCAAAAGTGGAGATAAATTTAACACCCCATTCACAAGCTGGTGCAAACTGTAGACAACACCAGTATTCCCGCGATAACTGCCCCCAAATTTATCTCCACGGTGGACACCACCAACCAACACTAATGAGATGCAGAGGAGGCATTCCCGTGCAAAAACACACGAGAAAACCACAACACCACATTCACAACGAACTGCCAGATCTGCGAAGCGAAGCAAAAACAGGGGATAACCCTCGGTAGCACCAGGGATTTTACACCTGCCTTTTGCTGGTGCTAAGCAGGACGACTACCCACAGCATGAAAGGGAGCCCAGCCAAGAGCCACACCTGAAGACCCACAGATGCCATGGAGGCAATGATCATGCAGCTCCGACACCCATGAGGTTCACAACACCCACCGCCACCACCCCCAGCCACCCCCGCCATATATTTTTTAATAACCTGCCAACCCCTCAGCATTCACCCGTGAATGCATTTCCATCTATCACTTGTGGGTGCTGGCTGGCAGGGTCTTTCAATAGAGCGGGGGTACAGCGGTCGGGGAAAGGGCCTCTGTTGACACAGCAGTCTTTCAGGCTGCATGCCAAATGTTAAATGAACCAGACAATGTCTCCTGCATTTGTTGTTCACTTGACATCCTAACCCTCACATCCTAATATTTGTAGGGCCATGTTCGCAATGTAATATCGCCTGGGTTGAGAAAGGTGAGTTATCTGGCGCTGATGTGCCGATCCACAGCTATCGCCTGCTAACTCAGGAATAACTATCGCCATTGCGATGTTGTTGTCGCCTGTTTTCTCCGCCGTTCACTGTAATTATCGCCATGTAGCGCGGGCTTGTGAATACCACGCTATCACGGAGAAGAAAATCGGGGTTAGGCAGTGCTAACTTTTCTGCCGATAAATTACTTTGGCGATAGTTATCGCACGTTCTCGTGAATATACCCCTAAATTGCTCCTTGGGCCACCAAAAATAATACCTGGTTTAGATTCCAGTCCGGGAGGTTACAACCTCCCATTGTAGAGGGTTTCCTAAAATATTTATAAGAAATTCTAGCTCTCTTATTGTTCCATAAAATCTTGGCATGAGTACATCAATCTCATGAAAGAAAGATGATGAAAGTTTTAAAGGAAGCATAGAAGATAGAAAATTAATAATTGGGGTTATCATCATTTTAGGAGTTTGTAACCTACCCCACCAAGAGATATATTTAGGAGACCAGGAAGACAGGAGATCTTTAACTTTATTTATTATGTAGGATTCATTATAAAGAACAGTATCTGTAAGATCTTTACAGAACCAGATCCCCAGATATTTAATGCGCTTGGATTGCCATTTAAAACCTGAATCTCCTAAGTGAGAGGGAAGACATAAAGGATTCAAAGGGAACACTTCCGTCTTCTCTTTGTTAAGAGTATAGCCAGAGATGACCAAGAAATCACGAATAATTGCGAGAAATAGAAGGGATCGCTGATTCAATATCTTCTGAAAACATAAGAACGTCGTCAGAGTAAGCAGCCGTTTTAAGTATATGTGATCCAAATTGGAACCCCTTAATCTCCAGGTTTAGATTAAGCAAGCGGAGAAGTGGATCAATGGATAAAAGAAAGAGAAGGGGTAAAAGTGGGCACCCTTGCCTAGTTCCTTGGTGGAGATTAAAAATGGAGGACATTGTGCCATTAATTCTAATATTGGCCTTAGGTTGCGCATAAAGAGCCATGACCATATTAATAAAAGAGTTGCCAAGGTTGTGAGACTCTAAAACCGAATGTAAAAAAGGCCAAGATACCTTATCAAATGCCTTTTCGGCATCAAGGTCAATCACAGCAGATGGTAATGAAGAGAGTTTTGCTTTTTCTGAAATGTGACAGAACGTACGAATGTTGTCCCTAGCAAGTCTACCCTTAACAAAACCTGTTTGGGAGTCATGGATGAGATTAGGAATGTGACATTCTAGTCGATTTACTAAAATCTTAGCAAAAATGTTTGCTTCCATATTTAATAGGGATATGGGATGGACGTTTTTTGGATCAGAATGATCCTTACCTTTTTTGGTATAACTACTATAGTAACCTCAGCGGCCATACCCAAAACTTTGCCAGAGAAAACATAATGGTCAAAAATCTTTTTAAGATATTTAATGATTGAAGAGGTAAACGTTTTATAAAAGCCAATGGGATACCAGTCCGGTACAGGAGCATTCCCCGAACGAGTAGCTTTAATAGCCTGAATAATCTTGTCAATTTCAATTGGCTTACCCAATTTGACTTTATTGTTGTCCGAATTTGTAGTAGTAGGTAGAGAGTTAAGGAATTGTTGACAGTTAAGCTTTGTGCACTGACTTGGAGGGGTATATAATTTTTCATAAAACTCCCTAAAGACTTCAAGAATTTCTTGGGTATGAAACTTTTTCGAATTGTTTTTATCAGTAATATGAGTAATTTGAGTGGGATTGGTATTCTGATATTTGAGGGTAGTAGCTAACAATTTGCCAGCTCTATTGCGTAGCAATAATTGATGAGACTTCTGAGCGTGCACTCCAAGATAAGCTCTTTTGGTAACTATGGAATTAAAGGAGTATTTTAAATGTTTATGTCCTGCAAGCGAGATTTGTCACTAGTATGTCTATATAATTCCTCTTTTTGTTTAATGTCATCTCCCAAAGATTGAAGAGATCTTCTAAAATCGCTATTTCTTTTGGCCATTTCTTTTAATAATATGACCTCCTATAGTACACTTAAACGCATCCCATAGTATTATCGGAGAATCCACCGATAATTAATTTCTTTAAAGAAACCAACAATCTCATCATTAAGTTCCTGGACCTCAGCATCAACCTCCAAGATTTCTGTGTTTAGACATCAATTACGGTGTCCTTTTGTATCTCTAAGGTTAAGGATGGTTAACGAAACTGCAGCATGATCAGAGACAACTATTGGATGAATCATGACATTCGTTGTATGTTTTAAAAGAGAAGCGTCAACAAGAAGATAGTAAATACGACGGAAGCTGGAATGAGGGGAGGAGAAAAAAGTGAAGTCGCTACCCGTAGGGTTATGTAATCTCCAAGCATCCAAGACATGATGTGACAAACACATACTAAGCAAGTGTTTGTGTGATCTAGGGGGTCGATATTTAAAAGCAGAGTGCCTATCCAAAATAGGATCGAGAGGAAGATTGAAGTCTCCTCCAACAATTGTTTTTGAATTTTGTGGAATGTCAGCAAGTTTTTTGTTTATCGCATGCCAAAAATTTGGGTCACCTATATTTGGGGCATATAGATTTATAATATATAGATCTTCCGAACCATTAGTCAGTCGTGTAAGTAACCATCTCCCGTTGGTATCATTTTCAGCTGCAATTATAGATAAGCCAGATTTTTAAAGATAAGAATAATAACCCCGTTCTTCTTTCCAGAAGCTGCAGAGCATGTGACATCTAGCACCCAATCTTTCCTCATAAGAAGGGCTTCCTCAAAACCTATCTTAGTCTCTTGAAGTAGGACCAAATCACCAGACAAACTCTTGCGATAATTTAGAATTTTGGCTCTCTTAACTGGGTTATTCAAACCCTTAATATTAAGGGAAACTACATTAATACCGGGCATTCGTATATGTAGTTTACAGACAGCAGGTACTTCTGATAATGGAGTTCAATGACAGTTAAAACATACTTAAAGAACCGAGGCAGATGTCCCAATATTAAGGTGTGGATAAAGGGGAGGAATGAACAATAGGGAAAAGAAAAGAGGGCTCAAACGCACTCCAGAAATGTCCGGAGCAACATCGAAGCCCAGTCCCACCATGGGATGTCTGTAAGAGACATATTGCATGAGGAATCAACATGGACGAGCAGCAGCAAAGGCTACCATCAACGACGTAGACAGCTCAAACATAAATAATCTGCAGAGCAGCGGAACAAATGTTGTCACCATAAATGCATAACCATAGCAAACGCATGACAAGAGTGTAGCACTAGGTAGTTGCTAACTAAATGAATATGACGCAAAGAGAACGCCTGCAAGAAGATGACATTTCATAAACGAACAAGTAATAGCATATAAATCCAGCTTATAAATACTTCATCCCATTTATAAAGAACATTCAGGTAAATTCAAATGTTATACGTACAATATTATTATAAAATAGCTATACAATATAAAGTATTAATAGATTATGAACATCAAATTATAAAGATGCATCTCATAAAGACATAACATTAATTGTGGCACTGGAGGCAAAGCAAAATAAATATATTAAATATATTAAAAGACCATTAGTAAATAATAAAGCATTCCATTGGTGATCAGTGAAGCCATTAAATAATAAGTAGCATATAGACAAACTTCTATATAAAAAGGATCAAAGATAAAGGAAAAGGGGTAGAATACTTACCTATTGCCAAGGAGCTATGAAAAAGAGGTGCAAGATTTATAAGGAAGTAAATTCATAAACAACAAGATTCAACTAAAACTATATAGTTTAAAGAGACCATATCAGATAGGTGTACAATGGTTATAAAGGACATTCTTAAAGAAGTGTATTCCCAAAGTGAGCAAAATACAACTTAGGTATTGCATAGTGCTGTATAAAATATCAAACATCAAAATCAGGCTTGTTCAGAATATAAAGTACATTATCACCGATATAGCAAAATGTATTAGAGCCTCAATATTGAGCGAAATCACAACAGAGGCTGCTGTAGAATATACAGTAAGAGCAACCTAGAATAACTAGAACAAGTTATATAAAATCTTGTAAATATAGAAAATACAAAGACAGAGCCAAATACAATTGTGCAACAACAGGAAATGGTTATCATGGAAACATAAGAAGCAGGTCAGGTCAATCTATATGGAAGACTAGGAGTGTGAAGTACCAGGTAAAGAGTCCGAGTCCATCTGAGATTCAGAGTTATTATCCAAGAAAGTGGAGAGATCTGCAGGTTCATAAAAGATCTGTAGATGACCTTTGAAAATTATCCGGAATCTTGAGGGCCCAGAGAAAGAGAATAGAATGATTGAAGAAGCCTTTTTCGGCGGATTACAGTGTCTCTGGCAAAGTCTTGCGAAATAGAAATTTTGTGCCCTTCCCATTGAATCATCTTAATCTTCCTCATTTGAGCTGGATTTGATCTGTGTGTTGATGTCACAAAGGTTTAAAAATCAACGGTCTTTGAGAGGACAAATTCCTGGGTTTCAAAGTTGGAACTCTGTGAGCTCATTCTTTTTCAAAGTCTTTTGTGAAAGGGAGTTGCAGGACATTTGGGATCCAAGTAAGCAAGAAGTCAATTACTGAAGGGGCAGAATTTTCACACCCCTCCGGTATTCCAAAAATACGAAGATTACTTCTACGATTACGATCTTCCTGTTCTGCTAAGTCTCTCCTTAAAGATGTGATGGAACATTCCAGATTTTGGATGGGTTTTGCTTACTGATTATGTGTAATCTTCCACATTGCTTATTCTTGTCTCAGCGTTAGAAAGACGTAATGAGAGATCTTTAAAGTCGTTACGAATCCCTGCCACCTCCACCTGGAGTAGATCTGTATTGGTTTTGGTACCTTGAGCTATATCGTACATTGTGTTGAGCTTGAGTAGTATAGCTTCTAAAGTTGAGGCAGAGTCAGGACAACCTTTAACCGGCGAATCCGGGATTGGTGAACAGTGTTTGGAGTGTTTCAGGTTCCCTTCGGAATCTCTGTCTTTAATGTTACCACCCGTACCTTCCGCCATTGGGAATGTTCGTAATAACCACAATCAGGTAGATTCAGTATGCACTGAGGAGAACAGGCAGGGCAATATGGATGAGCCACTAAGCCACTGATATCAGGATGAATAATAAACCAGTACTGCTGAAGAGAATGTAGGAAAAATCAAGCACTGAATTATGACTCATTAAACAAACTAAAGCCCATAAGCAGGAATTGCACAAGACAATGAGGTTTCTGTCAGCAGCCGCCATTTTGTAGTCTCCAGAGATGAAATAAACAAGCACTCCCAGTATTGATAGATAAAATTTGAGACTTGTGGTCTATTGATCGAAAATTAATTCACACAATACCTTGTTCAGAAAGAGAAATAAACCTCTATGAGGAGCTTAGAAGCTGACTACAGTTCTCACTTGCCATGCCGTGACGTACCTGCAATAGTGAACGCCATTCCAGGGCACTGTCATGGTCAAAATTCCTCACATAGAGTAGTCAGCCAGCACTAAATTATGTCCCATTAATAAGATTAGAACCTTTCAGCAAGGATTGTAGAACATAATAAGGTTCCTGTCAGCAGCCGCTATTTTGAAGCCTCCAATAGTGAAAGGAACAGTCACTCTCAGCACAATAATTATAAGCTCAAAGACCTGTGGTCTATTGATTAAGATTAATGTACATAGTACCTCTTATTCAGAGTGAGCAGTAATCTTCAAAAGGGATTTAGCAGTTGGCTCCAGCTCTCACAAGTCGTGCTATGTCGTAGCTGCAATAGCGGCCGCCATCTCAGGGCACTACCGCGGTCGAAAACCTCGCGTGTAGAGGCCTCTAGGGAAACAGCTTAGAGCACGAAAAAAAGTCTTCTTAGTGCTCACTGACTGTTCCGCCGCTCTTCGCCGTACAGAGGTGAACAAAAAATCACCCGCAAAGCATATTCATTGAGCATCCGCACCAGCAATGTCACGGAGCTCAAGAAAAGGCAGCCTTCTTCGCTGTGCGTCAAGCCACGCCCCCCCAGTAATTTACATTTTTGAGTAACTTTACTACTTTTAGCTATTCAGAAAAAATAAGAGTATGAGGTTACTCAAAAGTGTAGACTTACACATCTCTGCCCCCTGAAAAAGGGGGCTAGAGTCAAGCTTACGAGTGTAAGTTACTGCTCGCAAACAAGCATTGGCAAAGACAATAGAATTTCCCAATGCAAGATCTATTGGCGTTGTCAACTTTTTTCAGGCATGTTGTACAGCAATGCAGGCTGCTATACAACATGGCCTAAAGTTTAAAAAAAGCATTTTGATGTGGCCAGCGTTGATCGTGTCATAGCGCTTTTTTTCTTTAAGCCATGTTGCACAGCAGCCCTTGTTGCTATGCAATATGTCTAAAAAATATTAAACAAAGTCAAATAGCACTTGCAATCGCAATAGATATTTTTGAGCAGCACAGCAGCAGCTGGATTGGCAAACCAAGGAGCAAATAAAAAGTAAAGCAGTGATGGTAATAAGGAAGGGGGTGGCAGAGCCTCACTTATACTACATACAATTGATCCAAAACAATTGAAATTTCACTTTGTAGCATGCAACGGCAATCCCACCAAAATGAATCATTTCAATCGTTAAATTAGCAAATTATGAAGTTTTTATTACATAGTACTGCTTCCTTAGCATTAAGATGGCTTTATGCTCTGTTTCTGATTGGTTAATATTGATCCCTGAAAAGTTTCTCCAACCATCAAAAACATACACTGAAACGGAATGTGTTAAATATCTAGAAGGCATCATTCGCACATCGTTCCTTTTACTTTTCAGACGCTTAACCCAAATTGCAGACACTTATATTGCAAGAGTTTGTTACCTAGATTACTAAAGTTATATTGCTAGCATTCCATGCAAAGATTATTTTGAAGTGAGAGATACACGTTTACCAATAATTTTACTGTTTCTTCTCCCTATCTATCAGTATTGAGGCAGCACTTGTAGGGGATGGGAGGGTTGGAGTGGGCAGGGGGAACTGTGAGGGGTTAGCAACACAACTGTCATGAGTTGGAGGGTGGGAAACAAGCAACATGAGGGAGGGAGCAGTAACAATGGAGGGTGGGGGATTGCGGAGGGCAAGCAATGCAAAGGTGGTGTGGGGAGAAGGAAGGGAGCAACAACATAACAGAGTGCTGGAGGAGTAAATTAGTTTAAATTAATCCTATACATCACTTTTAATAATTATTAATGTATAATACAAAATTACTTTAGGTGAGGATCGTTTTTACATTTAAAATTCAGAAAAATATTTTTTGTTAAATGTAATATATTTAAATTAATTATTTGATTAAAAATTAAATTAATGGTGCTGTGACATTTTTTATTTGTACTACATTTAAAATAAACATTACATTTTTAATTTCCTACTTTATTAATTCGTTAGGGTACATCTCTGTAATAAATTAATATCATAAAAGATCTGTATACAAAAGTAGAATGCAAAATACATCTCCACAGCAAGGTGATTCCATGTCAACTGATACACGATTCATTGCAGAAAATAGTTTTTAAAAAAGAAACAATTTACGAGCATATTGCATCTGTTTGTGCTAAAACACACAAGAATAACTCCCTGCTAAACAAAGTCCAGTCGGCAAAAATCTCAGAAATGGAATATAAATAGGCACTAGGATGGTCCGCTATGCCGACCGTAATGTCTAGCAGTATGTACTGTTCGGGGATAGTCAGGCGTTACCTACATAAAGTGCGTAGTGCATAAGTAAAAGTATTAAAACATCAATCGGGGCAGATTTTGTTTCAGTTAGGATCATCCGAAAGAAGCACATTAACATACAACACAGGATAACAAGCATTTGCAATGCAATAGGTCTCGCATTTGCGAGAGTTTGAGCTTTTGGCATTGTAAATGACAATGCCTTTTATTTATGTGTTTTGAAAACCTGCAAGTATTGTGTAAACCCGCACTTTGTACTTATAGGCGTTTCTTACGACAAGCAAGGCTGGCAGTAACTGTGCCTCTTTGTACTTGTAGTCCATGCTTACCAGAAGCAAGGCTGGCGGTAAAAGAGACGCAGTTACTGCCAGCCTTGCTTCTCGTAAAGAATTTGTGTTTACACACCACATTACAGGTTTTCAAAACACATAAATAAAGGCATTGTCATTTACAATGCCAATAGCTCAAACTCTCGCAAATGCGAGACCTATTGCAATGCAAATGCTTGTTTTGTGTTTCCAATTGTGAAATGTGGGTTCTGGTATTGCAGCCGCACCGTAACCCTGTAACAACGGTTTTTATGTATGCCTGTAAGTAGCTGGGGGGCACAGCCATGAAACATAGCTTGAACTCTTTTGCAGATTGTTTCATATTAAATGTTTGGCAAGGTTAGATGGGCTGGGAAGAGGTCACCTTGCCTTAGACCTGTGCATTAGTAAGGATGCTTTTGGTGTGCGCTGGATCGTTCCTAACTGGCAAGGGTTATTTTTAAAAAAGGGAGCAATTTAGGTCGCATTTACAAATGTTTACTTTGCATTAAATGAAACACATAAGATTTGCTGGGGAAAAGTCACTTTGCACCCACGCTGTTACTGTGTAACAACGTTTTTTATGTATGTCTGTAAGTAGCCAGGGGAGACGACCAGGGAGGAAGTGTGAAGTATTATGCAGATTGCAACTTATTAAGGCTTCAGAGCGGTTAGATGGGCTGGGGAGAGGTCACCTTGCTTTGGACCTATGCATTAGTAAGGATGCTTGTGATGTGAGCCTCTAACAATCTGTTGGCGAAGGTGAGGGAAGGAAGCTTGCAGTACAATAGGATATTTAGCGATTTCGGCTTTAAAGTACAACTGTTTAATCATGTAAAAAAAAAAAAATACAACATTGGCTTATTTAAGCAAGCTGTACCGGAAATGCTGCTTATAATGCACTTATACCTGTTTTTTTGTGTGTTTTCTTTTTAAACAAAAAGTCTGTGTTGGTAAGAGCTTTTCAATTGCACATCTCCTGAAAGCAAACACTTACAGTGCAATAAAGATAACAAGCAGTCTTCAAAAAGGAGAGGGCGGTGCGAGTGGGCGCGCGGCGGCAAAAGTGAAAGCAGCTGCAGCGTCCACACGCTTTCTGTGTGCCCGCGAGCGATGCGCTGAGCGCATGACGAGAGAGATAAGCCAGATGGCGCCTCTGCTCGTAACTGTGCGCATAACCGCACGCTCGAGGCCACACAGAAAGCGTGTGGTCGGATTTTTGAATGCCCACTCACTAAAAGTCTCGCCAGCGCATGCGCTGGCTCAGGCAAGACCTAAAAATAACCCCAATTGTTTGCAGTTATTCGCAGTTCATCATTATGCGGTGTCAGAGGGTCTGCGAGACAGTAAAACATAATGTACTCTATGAATGCTAAAATTTCAATCCTCTCTTCCTTCGTATATGACTCATGGCAAACAAACATCTGCAGACACCAAATACAATTAATCATGAGCAGTCTGTTTTCAAAATTCTTAGGGCCTCTGAAAATTTCCTAATCCTCAAACCCAGGCACATTGATTTAATCCATTTCCTTCTTATGACAGCGTATTACGGACAGAAAAATAGAATGTGCGCAATGTTTTCTTCGGCATCTAATAAACAGAAAGTGTATTTGGTTTCTCTCCCTACTATTTGACCAGGCAACCATTTGGCTATAATTGAGTTGATCTGGAGAGTCATGTGTCGAAACTTCATAAAAAGAGTTTTTGCTAATTGGGGTTGGATTTCATCCAGATAAGGTTCAAAGCTTGGCAATAGTTTGAAGGTTAGGAATTGTGTAGTGAGTCTTCCCATTCTGCAATCATGATGGTCACTATCCGATATGAATTCACAATAAATGCGCTTTAGTTCGTTCTTGGAGTTTGCGGTCAGTGAACTAGGATCAGTCCAGAACCTACTCAGACCCATCTCATGGAGCCAATTACTCCCATGACGGTACCACGGAAAAGTAAGCTGGCCGTCAAGTTCCAGTAGCTCCCTCAGTCCTTGTCTGTAGGGGTTTAGTTCTTCTGTGACCCAGATTCTTAGCCAGTATAATAGGGGTCTCAGTATGGCTAAATGTTCCAGTCTCTTGATACCAGTATCATGGAACAGTGGAATCAAAGGTGTATTTTGGGGGAGACACGTTAATATCTGAATCACTTTGTTTTCTCCCATAACAATTGAATTCATATTCTTCCACCCCATAGTTCCGCCCCACAAAGGGCTGCTGTCTGGGCTCTATATCTATAAAGCTCCTGGAGGGATCGCCTTGGACTTGATAGATTGCTGCTTTTTAATAATTGGCATAGAGTTTTGAAGCAGAACTACCTTTGCCTTATTAATGAGAGGTTTTCATGACAGTTTTGAATCGATTGTTATACCAAGATAACTGAAATTAGATACGTGCTCCAGTGGTGTTCGGTCGATTACTATATCAGTCTTGAAACTTTTATGTGGTTTGATGGCCATGTATTTGGTCTTGCTGGAATTTATTTCAAGGCCCTTTAATCTACAGTAGTTGCTAAAATTATCAAGTAGTCTTTGTAGCCCCCTCGGGGTCTGAGACAGCAAGATGGTGTCATCTGCGAACATTAGCGCACATATAGGGGCCCCCTAATTTCGGTGAACCATGAGTGCAATTTCATAAGTGCTGGACTACATCATTGACGTACAATGAAAAGAGAGCGGGTGCCAAGACGCAGCCCTGTCTCATCCCCCTCATGACAGGAATGGCCTCTGCGAGCTTGCCCCCATCGGTCCCCATCGCACTCTTGCATAGTTGTCTTGGTGAAGCCTGATTATCTGTGTCAGGATTTCTTCCGGTACACCTTGATGTCGCATTGATTCCCATAGGAGATCCCTTGGTACTGTTGTGTAGTTCCTACAAATATATAGGATCTGCAAGTTTAGACAATATAAACTAAGGGATTAATGTCCAGTCTGATTCCAGACACCCCCAAAGGATATGTCAGCCTTTAGACCAGCTAGCTCACAGTGCCATCATAAGCCCCCTAACCTTACCAAGGAGCGAATAGTTTCTGGCAACTATCAAACATGACAACCCTTGATCCTTCAGGGATCGTGGAAACAGTACAGTACTTTTCGCTCAGTCAATCGTGCTTACTTATTCTGAGAGAGATACACAGAATAAACGATGGGGACGTTTTTAATAAGCATTTATTTAACCAGCGTTATTCTAGTATAAAACATGTGTGCTGCGACAGCCATTAGACAGAAACAGATATATGAGATAACAAGCAACAGAGTAAATAAAAGGTAGAATTCTACCATGGTGCTAAATCAGTGAATATATGCAAGCATATAGTGTCATGACAGCAATTAAGCGAATTCCTGAGATGCAAACCTTATCTAAGTGTACCTAGCATGTATGTGGGTGTAAAGCCAAGAATCCCCTAGGAAAGAGCCAACCCCATTTCCTGATGGGAGAGAACGAAGGACCCCACCTTGGTCTCGAGTTGGACACTCCGCAAGGGATGTCAGACCACTGCTTGCTGGAGCTTCTGCAGGCCGGGACCTCAGCGTCTAGTGTCAGTGTGAAGCTTCTCCTCTGCCTATATAGTCTTGGTATGGTTAATTTATACTTAAAGATAGCCTCGGGGTTCCTTACATAATCGATGTGTTGTGAATATGATTATGCAAATGAGCCTAGAACAATACCTGCAATTATGCAAAGTGGTTCTTTCGCCCTAGGATGAAGATGAGCATGACTTTTACGCAAAGTATGTTCATGCTGTTATGTACGTCATGTGCAGGGACTTTTCTAAGAATCCTCATGCATAATAAATGAGGCTAGTTTCCATGAAACTGATCGACATATATTCAGCACATAACTGGGCAAAAGGTCAGAGCTAGAACCGTTATGCAGAGCAAAGTAAGACAAATGTAGGTAAAAGGTTGTGTAGCTACCTAAGCCTATATTGGGGTACATTGAGGTACATAACAGTACTAGGTCAAATGCAGCTTTCAGATCAATGAAAGCAACGTACAAATGCCCAGCTTTCAATTTGTCGTATTTTTAAGCTATACATAAAAGTCTGAACACCTGATCAATCGTGCTTGTCTTAGTTCTAAAATCCCACCTGGCATGTTGAGAGAATATCGTTCTCTGTTATCCAGTTGTTTAATTTATTCAGTATCTGCTTTGCATAGACTTTTTGGAGGATGTAAATTACGCTTATTTAGGCCTGTAATTGGGCGGATCTTCCTTGCTGCCCTTCTTGTGGATGGGGACAATTTTGGACCCCTTCCATGATTTTGGGATAGGCGCACCTGACGTCACTGCGTTGCTTAATAAATTGACATATGGTACCCATATTTATAAATCGTGCTTCAAAAGGTCCACAGGTATTTTGTCAGGTCCTGCAGCCTTCCCTGATTTGATGGAATCTATGGCTGCTCTAGTCTCTTCTTTGCTAAAATGGAGAGTCGGTTCTAGCAGTTTGTGGGATAGAGCCTCGGGGGATTCAGTAGGATTTGTGCAAGACTCAGGGGCCCTAGAGTATAGTTCGGAGAAGTGTCTGCACCAGGTGCCTAGGTCCAGGTAATGGTCGGTATTAGTTTTGCCTTAGTTGCATCCATGCGCTATTATTCACCAAAAAGTGGCCTGTCTTTAGTTCTGGCTCCAATGATAAGATCATCCCAATTGGCGTCTTCCCAGCTCTTTGACACCACTTTTAATACCTTTTTGTATTCTACCCTAAGTTGCCTTATCTGTGCCACGTGTTTGGTCTTGAGTGCCACTATCAGCCTTATCTTAGCTAGTGAACACTCATTGTTATACCAAGGGGTCTTAGATGAGCTCATAGGAGCACCTGGGTTCCGACCTATTTTTTGAGGCTTAGTCAGGTAAACTTTCCTGCTCTCAACCAAGCAGTGGTAGATTTGTACTATCGGTTTAGCATCCAGAGGTACATTGCTATAGAGGATAAGAGCGTCATGGAAAGCATTAGAGATTCAAGGTAGGGGCTCAGTTTTATTGACAATACTAGACCATTTAACTGACCTGCGATTGTTACTGATCGACAGCTGTGAAAGCTTATTCGCTTTGGCAACAGCTCGAACTTCAATCAGCCTCCCTGTCACAGTTAAACACAATGGAAAATGATCGCTCTCTTCTCTGGTGTCCACCCTCAAATCATTCAGTTAGCCCCAATGTGTGGTGCTCACCATGATGTAGTCTATTCTAGACTTGGTAGCACCACTTTTGAAAGAATGGGCACATAGATTATCCAAAGTAAGCAGACCGTTGCAAGATCTCAGCCCTCGCACTGTGGTAAAGTGGGCTAATTGCTTAACCGCACGGGACCGAGGAATTTGTACTTACAGAGTCAATTCCTCTGGTCAGATCTTCATCCTCAAGAATTGATTCTAGCCCCATTACAGGCTCACATCTACAATTAAAATTGCCACCAATAAAAACAACTCCCTCTGGTTGCATAAAATCAAAGACTCCACCTAACAAATGCATCACTGGAGACTCCGCAGTGGATAACCTTGGTCTTATATAAATATTGAAAACATATAAGTCCATTCTGTTGGACGTTCTTAGCTTCAGCCCTAGTATATCTGGTGAAGGAATGTTCATGACATCTATAGTAATGTTTAGGTTGATCTTTACCCATATAACCAACCCACCAGAGGGTCTCCCTTTTTTAGAGGGTATTGCTCCAACTCTAATTGTGCTGTATCCTAATTTATGTAGAGGCTCAATCATGGAGTCAGGGCTACATGCGGGTTCTGTATTTCTATTGCCCGTTGTACCAGAGGTTACTCTACTCTCTGCCTGAATTTCTTGTCTCTCCAATTAGCCTACCATTAAAAGGTTACAATCGACCCCTTGTGAGTTTGGTGTGGGTACACTATTAGCACTATTGGTGACCCACCTAGCCAGTCAATCTACAGATTCCAGGTTATCAACAGCCTGGGGGCTATGCAGGGGTTGCCTGACTCCTGCCTTATTCCTTGATTATGATTCTTCTCAAAGATAGTCTTGTTCAACTTGAATCTTATCCTAGACTCCATTAGTGAATCGGTACGTAAGTCAAAAGCTATCAGGCCATCCACGGTGGGCTTGACCCAAAATACTAGCAGTGTCTCATCTAAGTACCCATTAATGCTCTGAAGATGTTTGACTTTGGCTTTGTAAGATCTTACAACAGATTGACATTGGCAGCTATGCCTAATCCAATGTATCACCTTATTCTTTAAGGTATCCTCATTCTCCCAACTACCCTGTCTAAGTATGGCTGAAGTCTTGTCAACCCTCCCTGTTCTGATCTGTAGTTCAAACGTCTGTCCGCATCTACAGGGTAGTGGGCATTGGTTGAGGGCGAGTGTTTGTATTCATCCCAAAAGTATACAAACTCCTTGCCGTAGCTGGCCCTTCCACCCTCCAGTGGCCACTTAGTGTACTTGATCCTGTATTTCGCCTATTTGTTTCCAGCCCTGTGGTTATAGTTAGGAGGTCTGAGTATTCGATATTGTTAGTATATGCTCCATGAGTGACGAGGTGGGGTTGTGTTTCTGGCCACTGGTTCTGTGGGTTACAACCTTGGCCTGTTCTAGTTTTCTCGTCGGTGTAATTTTTGGTGACTCCCTCGTTTCCACTCCCAGTATTTCTATTTTGCACTGCTAGCTCACCAATTACTTTTTTCAGAGCTATTACCTCGTTAGACAGAGAATCTAATCTCAGACGGAGCTCAGTCGTTAATTTAGCGTTCTCAACCTTATCTGGGGAGTTGGCTACAATTGGGGTTTGCACCGCCTTGTCTTGGCAACTACTTTTGTTAGACATGTAATTTTGTACCACACTTTTATTTCTTGTGCTCTCTACCCCTTCTAGAACGACTAATGGTTCTTATCTACTTGAACAGCTTACTGGTATTATTTCCCCACATTTACTCCCATTTTTAACAAGGATTGATGTGCTGGTATTGGAAGGGTTAGGCTGGGAAGGATCCTCTACACTGCTTTCCCTCGAAGGAGGAGGCAGTGAATCCTGTAGCCCTTTATCACAAGGGGGATGGTGGACAATAATGTTACGTGTAGAGGGTTCTGCACTGGGTGTCCTCTCCTGCTTGTTATAAAAAGTTGTTATTGTTTTTTGCACCTACGCTGGCCGCTTTCTTCCCATCAGACAGTATAAATATTCTTAGTATTTTTTCGAGTTAAATAAACTTTTTTACTTTTCCCTATGCTTTACCATGCGGAGATCTCTCCCCTGACTGTGGAGTCGCCCCATGGTAAAGTATGGGGGAAAGTAAAACAGTTTATTTAACTAAAAAAAATAGCAAAAATAATATTATTTTAAATATTAATGTAAAATAATTTTATAGGTTTATTATAGATGTAGAGCAAAAGGAAAAATACTACAGCTCTATTACCTTAAATACATTTTGAAGCAAATCTTTAAATGTATTTAATCAAATAAAAAATGATTTTGCTGAAGTTTTACTAAACAATATATTCCCACCAAAAGTAAAAAATAAGCATTAATAATTAAAACTGATGTATGAAATGAATTAAAAGTAATGTAATTATATTTTTATAAAGATTAATGTTTGATTATTTTTTAGATTAAAAAGGCTATTAAAATATTTTAGAATTAAATAATAAATATGTATTTTTAAACATGTGTTTAACCTTAAATTATATTTATTTATATTTCTAACTATTTTGAGTAACGTTGTTTAATTTAACATTATTTCCAATGGTGGCTTATTTTAAGTCCTTACCTCCATTATTGCCTATGGGAGGACATTACAGTACCAGTGGTTTACCATGTGTAGTGCTGGACTTACTCCAGCTCTGAGCTATGTTATATCAGTTTGTAGAACACGCTAATCATTCATCAGGGTATCCAGGCACTTGATAGTAATTTACAACTGTTTTGAGACCCTTTTAAGCCATAGTAACTTTAGAAGTGAAGTTTGTGAATTGCTCTTTTGTGGGTGGGTGCATGTCCCTCTCTAAACCCTTCCTTACTCCTCTCTAAGCCCCTCCAATTTAGAAGTATGTATTACAATTTTTTTAACTACTCTCCCTGGTTCCTACCTCATTTACTTCTAAGGGCCCGATTACGATGTCATCAGGAAGGCCATCCCAGAGCCGTCCGGAGTCGGACCTTCCATCCGACACGTACTGGGATCCGGTTTAACCAAACGACGCAGTACGATGCCCAAACCCTTTACTTACCGAACGACTCGGTCACTCCGAATCCGCCTTTATTTTCCCAACGAGAACTCTCCGGAAACGCAGAATTGAGTCGTCTGGAGGCATTTTCCAGGCTGAATCCGACCTGACAAGTATGATGCGTACTTCTCATGCGCCGAATCGGTCGCCACAACCAACACGTCAGAGCATCTGGAAGGGGAAGATTTTAGCTCCGATTCGCGCCACAACCCGATTCCTGCGAACGAGATGGTGCAGCCATGTATCCCATCACTCACGTCATCCCCATACTGTACGCCTATGAAGAATACTACCACCCCAACCGACTCGATCGGCGCAGACAGTAAGTCCGACACGTACCAATACTCAATAACGCAACTACCCCGCAAAAGACAATACAAGACAAAGCAGGGGCCCTACTACAGGGAAATTTGGGAGGGGGGGAATACTACCAGCAATGTAGTGGCAAATTTCGGGGGGAGCTAATACTTCCAGCAATTCTGACCCAAAGTGGGGACTGGAGGGTAAATACCCACAGCAATGTAGGGGCAAACCTGGGGTTGGGGTAAATACCCACAGCAATGTAGGGGCAAACCTGGGGTTGGGGGGTAAATTCCCACAGCAATGTAGGGGCAAACCTGGGGTTGGGGGTAAATACCCACAGCAATGTAGTGGCAAACCTGGGGTGGAAGAGAAAATACCCACAGAATATAGGGGCAAACCTGAGGTTGGGGGGAAAATACCTACAGCAATGTAGGGGCAAACCTAGGGTTTGGGGGTAAATACCCACAGCAATGTTGGGGCAAACCTAGGGTTGTGGGGTAAATACCCACAGCAATGTAGTGGCAAACCTGGGGTTGAAGGGTAAATGGGGTTGGGGGTAAATACCCACAGCAATGGGTACCTGAACAATGTAACTGGTGCTCATGCAAAGTGTTGCAATACCAACAGGTGGAGTACATGCTGCAGGAATTCTTCAAAAAATAAACACAAAGGTCATTTTGCAGGAAATGCATTCTCACAGTGTTGCAGCAAAAGTAACTGGCAACCTTGAGGAATGGGCAGAGTGAAGATGCTGGTGCTAAATGGACTGTTGAAAAACAAACAAAGCTTCATCAACTAGTAAATGGGCCATAAAAACAGGTGAAATACTCAGGTGCTGATGCACAAACATGACAGACCAGCCACAGCTCCTGGACTGTATGTGTGTGTGGAAGCTGTCTGAGCCTGGGACGGCACACACAACGGGGTGGGCTGAAGTCCATAGAGCCCTTATGGGTGTTGACTTTGAACAGAAATTGTCATGCAAAGGCTTGAATTGGCTATGTGTGAAATTGGACATTGGGCAAAGGGCTGGTACACCAGGGTCACCTGTGTGCTGCGGTTGTGTGACCTCTGTAAAACACACCAAGAGACTGACTTACTTCACCAGTCCCCACCAGGCCACTGCAATGTGGTGCATGTCTGTTGTCCACTCACCAGCTGTGTTGTAAATTGAGGCTGGAGGACAGCCTTTGGAGCATACTCACCTTGGCGCACTGCCTTGCGTGCCTTGACAGAAGCAGTGTCATCTCCCCCACCCACCCATCACTTTCAGGTCATGTCCGGTGCAGGGAGGTTGCGTTGTATGTCGGGGCCTTGCAGGGAGGCAAGTCTCATTTGGACAGTCTAACCTACACACCGCCCTCTGTATCAGCAGCAGTGTGCTTCTGTGAAACAACCCTTGACAGGTAAAAGCACAGAGGCTACAATGAAAGAGATGATCACAAAATTTGTGCCAATTACTTTCAGCGTGCTCGAGCATCATTCTAATCTCAATCCAACCATGGGTCCCAAGCATGTTGTGCATGTTCAATGAGGGAATGTCATCATCAGGTAGGTACACTTACCCCTCAAAATACTATTAGAAACACACTTTTGACGGTGGAACTGGAACTGCCATACCCACACATATGTATGTATCACAAAGTGAATGCATGAGTCCAACACAAGACACACTGAAACATTGTAGGGCAACAGAACTCTAATGTACTCACAAAAGTATGACATTGAGATGCCTCTGTGTACATTAAAGACCAAAGGATATTGGCCCAGACAACACACTACTCCACAGACCCTGCCACTCTGTACTGATTTCTGGGCCTCCCAATACAACAAGCTAGAAGCGGTTGTGCCACATTCATCTTTGAATCATTTGTAGACAAAATCCATTGAGGTTTTGAAAGAAGTATGGGCCAACAACAAGGTGGGATACAGTCATCAGGTGTGGACTGTGGGCGCTGCACACAACTCCCAATCTGTATGTGTACATGGTCATCTTTGGAGAATGTCACTCACAGCATTTCTGCATCGAGCTCCTCAGGCTGTAGTGTGTGCCCCAAAAAAAGTCACATGTTGAAGGTGCAGATTGTGTCCTGCAGAGTAGTAGGAGTACGCATGAGTCTCAGGACGGAGAATCCACCAACAGTGTTGGACGGTCTAGTGCACAGACCATTGTGTGAGATAAGCTGCCAGTACTGGTGAGGATGCCAGGGGGTGGCTAAATCTGTGGCTCTCCAACACAATTGACATAGCCATCCCCAAGCCAAGGGATATGGGTACATCTTGTGAGGATGAGGGATATGTGCAGAATTAAGTCTGCTATGTCCACATTTGGCACTGAAACACTGTCTCCAAATCTATGAGAACGTCAAGGAGACCTTCCACAAACATATATTGCCATCACGCTCTAGGGCAGTGTTTCATGGGCAAAATGGGAGCACCCATGGGCACACACAAGGGCTACCCTTGCCAAACCAGATTAGAAGTTGCAAAATATTGACACTGCATACAAACATTGGAACTGGTTGTAATGTTCCAGTGTCACATGTGTCTTTGCATACAGTGCAATGTGTTTTCTGCAGCACAACCAGATATATCATCACAATGACTCCATCTCCCTTGATGTCCCCATACCCTGAACATTCTAAGTCGGAATGCCAACAATAAACATGTGCATGTAGTCTACTGTGACGTGTGGGGATGCGTTTCTGGAGCAGTCTGACACCAGGTGGCACAACAACACACATCATTGACTTCCCACTTGAGGGGGCTATATCCCTCAAAGCAATGCACTGTCATTCAATGTTCAAGCATCATGACATTTCAATATAACCAATCACCACCTTCATCAAAAGGCAGTAAGCAAGGTCAACAATGAACAATCAGTGACTACAAATGCCTACAAAGGGTAACTCCACACAGCTGCCCACACACAACTCAGACAAGGCTAGGCTAGGTGGAGGCAAATTGTCCTGTGAGGACAATAGATTTTGCATATGCCAGTGTACTCCGAGCCGCCTTTACAACAGTCAGTCATGAACATTCAGTGGCAGACAGCAAGCTGCAGCAAACACATTCCACATCTTCATCTTTACTCTGGCTACTGATTTTGTCCTGGTACATACAACTAATCTACACATACGTACATTTCTATAGAACTTCATGGCCTGCATGATCTCCACTTGTGTGGCTATGACCCCTATCACATCCACCTCACAGTACATGCTCATCCCTCAAAACTATCATACACACACAAGCATGTCATAAGCACACTCTGGGCCATCTAGATGGAAAAGTAAGTCTGCCCCACATGCTCAAGCATTGTTCTCAAACTCTTCCAAACTGATTCTTGCAATCTCACATGTGCGCTGCCCTTCCTACATCTACACCTACAATTCAAATAACAACTCTTCATCACTATGAACACAGCACATCTCACATACATGACATGTACACAATGTACTGTACTCATCACCTCCTTGGCAGACGTCAAACATAGCATGCCAAATGGACCTCTCTCATCACCAGTTGCACCCTCAGTAATGTCTATGGCTGCACTCATATCACAACATGCAGCATCACAGTCCACTCTGACATGCTCACTTAACACATCAACACATCTCACAACAAGAGACTTACATTGCTCAATGAATATGTCCTCAGCCATTTGCATATAAACATACACACACCATACTCTGCTTAAGTTCTACAGATTGTCATTTCTAAAACAAATGCATCCACAGATTCAAACGCATAATACATCCACCATACAACACCTCATATGTTACCGTTCAGCACCCTAATTTTCCCAATTGGTGTATACCCTTGACATACACCTATCCACTTTGTTACTAATGACAAGTTTAACATAGTCTCACTGTGGCCCTGTCACATCCACATATGACTTCCAGTATCCATACCACAATTGAATTAGGCACATTAACAACCATCTTCACTCATTGGAACTGCCCTGTTACAGTCATCTCTCACCCTAGTGACACAGACCACAGATCTCATCTCCTGCCAGAATCAAACCTAGTCTACCTGGTCATACCCCTATCACATCTGCCTATTCCTACCATAACTTGCACAGGATTTAACCAGTCTAACAGGCTCACATACTCTGATTCACACCCTCGTATGTTTAACCACTCACATTGGGTGAATGTGGATACCTCACGTCTCCTACACAAGATCTGCCTATGAACTTAACTCATACCTTACACTCTCTGACAATCACTAAATTAGTACTGCCACCATGACGTATGAAGCTCCACTCCATCTAAAAATTAGAAGGACAAGTCACTCTCACCTTTACCCTTGTTTAAGCAAGCTCAGCACATACAACATGAACCTTGGTTAACACATCTGCAGCTAGGCCCCATATTAAAAAAAAACATCCTCCCCTGTGTGGCGAACTAAGAGCATGGATGTGACACTGGCTCCTGTAGCATCTGCATAGTAGACGGACACACCTCACTCCTGTGCACTTACTATCCACTTGGCTTACCACATGTAGCACTGGGCAATCCAACAGACATAACAGCACTCCTAGTTCAGCTCTGTGTGATCTGGAACTACATCAATCATTGCTTAAAGGGACCCCATTGTCAGTCATCCACAAATGACTAAGGGGCACATGCATCAAGGTAGGCTTTTGCGATTCCTTAATTGCGATTATTAAGGAATCGCAATTAAGGAATCGCAAAAGCCTATGCATGTAGGAATCGCTATAAAAATAGCGATTCCTAAACATTCCTTAATTGCGACTCGCTAATTGCGAGTCGCAATTAAGGAATACCTCCCATTAATTCCTATGGGCCTAGAGGCCCATAGGAATGAATTGGAATACATTCTCAATTAGCGATTCGCAATTAGAGAATCGCAAATTGAGAATGCAATTTCAAGGGTGCCAGGGTGTCAAAATGACACCCTGTTGCACCCCTGAAATTGTGATGTGCACCCATGTTGCGCACACACATGCCCCAAGGGCATGTGTGTGTGTAACCTAAAACTTAAAAAATGCATTTTAGAGCATTTTTCGAAGGTATTGCAAATTACAGACAAGTTTGATTTGTCTGTAATTTGCGGTCCCAAATAGCGAAATCGCTATTTGAAAGTGCTTCTAGCATTGCATTTAAGGAATCGCAAATTGCGATTCCTTAAATGCAATCGCAATTAGGAATTCGCAATTAATTGCGAATTCTTAAATTGCGCATAGGAAACACTTTCATGCATCTCCAAAGGCCAATTTGCGATCGCAAACGGCCGATTTTTGCGATTCGCACCGTTTGCGATCGCAAAAACCTTTGATGCATGTGCCCCTAAATACACAAAATTCACATGCACAACTGTGACTGGTGTGTGGTTGTGAATATGAAATCTAAGCTTGGACAGATTAAAAAAATCCATACACGTGATGTTCCAAAACAAAAGCAGGAGGGCATGAATGACATATGAAGTAGAAAGCAATGGACTATTAAGACAACACACACTTTGCCTAACATGAATCCATGCAGAAAGTGGAATCCTTGGAGTAAACAGGGTCTGAAGACTGTGAGAATACTGCTCACCTTACACTCACCATGGGCTCAGGAAATGTATCAGATGACTACACAGCCATAAAGAGTATTTGCCTACAGTGGCATGCCACCTGTGGCAAGGTTGTCATTGCCACTAGTCTACCAGATCTAAAGAAGACACAGACATGGGTCCCCCACTATCAAGTCACATACATGTATTGCATCACTACTTTGTGTACATGGGTGTGTCCAAAGTCACTACCATGTAGTCAAAATCCTGGTAGGTGTATCGATGAGACATGTGTCTTTCTGTACATCACAAACATATGCAGCATGCTCCTCCTAAACTGTTGCACTTTGAAACACTTGCACTTTGTTGACATATGAAAGCATGACCCATGTGCAATTGTAAGGTAAAAAAGGAAAGGTTGGTGGGCGGAAGGGGAGTAGCTAAAAAGCCACGCTGGAGCGGACGCGCGCAACGGGCGCGCCTAAGGCAAGCCCGTCTGCGCCCGTCTGCGTTCGACCGGGGCCTGGGGCCAGAACCCCTGGTCAAATTCGGACTTACACAGGGACAGAATTGCAGACGATAGCCTCAGGTAGTCACACCCTTAGCAAAAAGGTAGCAGAGAAGCTGAGAGCTGAGAACCTGCTGAGAAGCAACGTCATAGGAAGTCCTATCACCCCGTGCTCAGACCCCCATTATAACACCATACCCAGCAACCCCCCAGGCTTGAAGGTGGCAGTCCTTAATACGCACTCCTTACAGAAGCACCACCTGGAAGTCTTTTCACTCCTCCAGGATGGAGACATAGACATCCTAGCACTCACCAAAACCTGGGTGGGTGACACCTCAGTCCCAGACATCATTGCTGCCCTCCCGGGGAACTTCGACGCTTTCTGGCATAACAGACAAGAAATGACACGGGGAGGGGGAGTGGCCATTCTCTTTAACAGGCGGATAATGGTCACCAAATTTGTGGCAGAGAGCATTGATAATGCAGACATATTAGGGGTCAAAATCTCATTTAATTCATCCTGCCTACTACTTCTGGTTGCATACCGCCCCCCACGGTCAACCCCCAGCTTTTACGTTTTTTTTGCGGAGATTATTAGTGACCTCTGTTCACGGTACAAACGACTTCTAGTGGTTGGCGACTTTAACTATCAATGGGATAAAGCTCCGAAAGAGTCGATCGCTAACCAGTTTGAGACAGGAATGTGCGCGATGGGACTCCACCAACTGGTGGATGGCCCTACCCACTCAAAAGGACACATCCTGGATCTTATCTGGACCTCGCAACCACGGGCCAGTCTGATAGCCATCAGCCCCTGTGCATGGTCGGACCACGCGCTAATTAGCTGCTGGGTCCCAATAGACAGCCAACTATCGCAACCACCCCCAGAGAGGAGAAAGGTGCGAAGCTGGAAAAAAATTGAAGCTGATAACCTAGTAGACACCCTACTCAGGCTCCCCCCCCCCCTAAATTCAAATCAGGGAATCTCGACCAGGAGAGCGAAGCCCTGATCAACACCCTACGCGGAGCCATAGACATAGTGGCACTGGAGCGAAGAGATAGAGTGAGAGACAAAGGGAAAGGGGCCCCCTGGTTTAATGAGACCCTGAGGGAATTGAAGCAAAGCCTCCGCCATGCCGAGAGGCAGTGGCGGAAAGCCTAAGACCAAGCGGAGCTGGCAACATATAAAACCTTACTGAGCTCGTATAAAAAGTCTATCACTGTCAGGAAAGCTGAATACTATGAGGCGAGAATCACAGACGCGCCTAACAAGCAGAAAGAGACTTTCAGAATACTGAAAGAACTCAGTCAAAAGTCAGAGGTGAAATCTGCAGCCGCACCCTTAGACTGCAATACATTCCAGACCTACTTCCTTCAAAAGGTCAGGGACATCCTTTCCGAGATTGATAATACCCCCATTAACCAAAGCTCCATAGTCCAGATTCCGGCCCCCCCTCTGCCCTGTAAGCAACTTACCACCTTCCCTAAACTGGACTCTACGTTCCTGACCCAACTGATGAATCGCATTAAGTCGGGTTCTCCTGCAGATCCTTGCCCACCGAGGATTTTCCAAATGGCTCTTCCTGGGCTGGAAAAGCAGCTCCTCGCCTTACTGAACGACTCCTTGGAGACTGGCCACCTACCTTCCAACTTGAAGGAGGCCAGAGTTACCCCCCTGCTAAAGAAACCTGGAGCAGATGCCGCTAGTCTCAAGAACTATAGGCCCATTTCCCAGCTCCCCTTCTTGGCGAAAGTGGTAGAACAACACGTTCTCAAGTCACTTTCATCCTTCCTGGAGGAACACCAACTACCCCAGACGCGACAAGCTGGGTTTAGAGCCCATCACAGCACGGAACTGGTGATGTTATCTGTTCTTGATGACCTTAGAATTTTGGCCGACAATAAAAAACCGAGTGCCCTGATTCTATTAGACCTATCAGCGGTGTTCGATACGGTCAACCACACTCGGCTGCTGGATCGAATAAAGGACCTGGGCATTCATGGGCCGGCACACCAGTGGTTGGAATCCTTCCTGTCAGAACGGTCCCAGAGGATCCAGTTAGGGGAGCGGGTATCAGACAGAGGCACCCTCACCTGCGGCGTCCCTCAAGGCTCCGCATTGTCCCCGCTCCTATTTAACATCTACTTACAGCCTCTAGTGACAGCCCTAGCCCACATAAACTGCCGTGTTTTCAACTATGCGGACGACACCCAGCTCATCCTCCGGATTGACAATTCCACCTATGCCCAGAAGATAGCGCAAAACATCCTCAGATTCACAGTGAATTGGATGACTGCCAACTCACTAAAAATCAACCCTGATAAAACGGAAGTCCTTGTCATCCCCACGAAAGAGAACCCCTGGAGCGACCGTTTTTGGCCACAGGAGTTGGGTGCCACCCCCACACCAGCACACGCCGTGAAAAGCTTAGGCATAAAGATTGACTCCGAGCTCTCCATGGCCAACCAAGTCACCACAGTGGTCGGAACCTGCATAGGGCTCATGAGACAGCTACGGAAACTTGTCCCCCTCCTTTCAACTGCCTCTCTACAAATGATTGTATCGGCCACAATTGTCTCCAGACTAGATTATGTCAATGCCTTATACATCAGCCTCCCTCAAAAACTTACTAATAAACTACAGGTGGTACTGAACGACGCAGCTAGGTTGATCTTTAGGCTGCCAAGACGGTCCCATGCCTCCCCTTTGCTGTGCAAATTGCACTGGCTTCCCGTCAAGCAAAGAGCAAAATGTAAGGGTCTCTGCATTGCCCATAAAACAATCTACAGCAAAGGCCCTGCCTACCTTAAGGAACGCCTGAAGAACTATGTCCCGGGCCGCACCTTGAGGTCTTCTGAGGCCTGCCGCCTGGTCACCCCAGGATGCAATACAGCATTTAAAGGGGGCAGAGCCTTTTCCGTTTTGCTTCCACAACTATGGAACCAATTGCCCGATTACCTGCGCAAGGAACCGGCACTCCTCCCCTTCAGGAAACAGCTCAAAACGTTCCTGTTCAGGGAGGCCCTGGACACTGTTTAACCCACCTCACTGTGCGGCCATGCACCCGTCTGTGACATCTGGCATCTCTCTCAAAAGCGCTTAAAGACCTGCCGGTGATTAGCGCTATACAAAAATCAGTTAACATAACATAACATAACAAAGGTTCGTGACTTCATGTCACACTCATAGCCAACACTGATGTGGACAATGACACCCAGCAAATGTAGACACAAAAACCTTGAATACATACTGTCAAAGTGCTCATACTACATGGACCATATGCAAACCATGCCATACTAACATCATTGTATACTTAGACTACTAATTGAACATGTTTACAGTTGACATAAATAACAATTGGAAGAATACAGAAATCTGCAAACGCAAATTCGAATCTGCTTTATTCAGCATGAGAACTGGAGATAATAAATAACAAAAGGCCAATGGCCAGTCCAAAAGTCTCTGAAACATGGGCCAGAGGAGTCATGCCCACCAAGTCTCGCCTGCACAATTTCTGCTAAGGGTCACCTCCCCTGGGAGGGGCATCTAGGGGGCATGCCAGGCACCAAAGGGACAAAACTAGGGAGGACTGGGTTGGGTTTTGGGAGGGATGGGATCAGGAGAGGTTTGTGGGTCCACTGCAGCGGTTGGGTCAGATTGAGTGGGGGTGGCTCATTTGCAGTGGTAGGCTCAGACTGAGGGGGCAGCTGTAGTGTGAGGGCTAGATGGACAATGGGATGGACTTGGTTTTACCATTTTGAGGATGGTATAACCCTTAATGGAAGGTAAAGAAAAAGGGAGTGACTCAGACTGTTTGGGAGTGGCTTTTTGGGTGCGGGAAGTACTGGGCTGGTCTTGGGAAGTATGGGTGGGTGGAGGGGTTTGGGTCTTGGGAGACCTGGAGGATTTGCGAGTGGGGTTTTTTGGCCTTGGCTTTTTGGGGGTAGGGGGTGGCAGGTTCAGATGTCAGGGCTGGGGGGGGGGTTGTCTCTTCTTCTTGGGAGGGGGTTTGGATGGGTCGGTAGGGAAGAGGCCAAAATCACATAGGAAGAGTTTCTGGACAGAGGGGGGAACAGGAGAGGAAAGGGTAGGGGTTGTGGAGGCAGAGGGTTGTGAGGTATGCAGAGTGTCTCTGGATGCATGTGTGTCATCTGCTGTTGTGTCTGTGGTGATGAGTGTGCTGTCTGTCTCCTGAGTGTGCGTGTGTGTGGGTTTGCCTTTGTGTCTGTGTGCTGTGTGTGGCTGTTGAGGTGTGTGCATGTGTGTGTTTGCGTTTGCTTGGGTCAGGGAGGGTAGTTGGGACAGTGGATGGGGAAGAGGTAGGAGGGGGGAGGAACTGCTGGGACACTGCTGCCATCAGTGTGGAGGCCAGAGCCTGATTGGATCTCTTTAGGTCAGACAAGTCAGAGTGAATGCCCTCCAGGAATGACACCATTTGTGTCAAAAGAGTGGTATGCGCATGGAGGACATTCAGTACCGATGTCTGCCCCACAGAGATCTGCCTCAGGATGTCGATCGCCTCCACACTGAGGGCAGCAGGGGAGACAGGGGCAGGGGGTGAGGTGCCTGTCGCAAAGGAGACGGGTCCCCTGCCACAGGACTGGCCACGGATGCTAAGCCTGGGAGCAGCTGGGAGGGTGGAGATGGGAGTGGTGGCGGACTCTGATATTGAGGAATCATTTCCTATGTCCTCCACCACCACATGGGAGTCATCATTAGAGCCTGACTGGTCTTCAGATGCTGCAGATGGAGTTGCAGACCTGCCCTCAGTGTGGCTCCCCTCATCCTCCCCTCCACGTCCGAACTGGCACTGGACCCAGACTGGCGAACTGCATCCCCTACATCCGTGGCACTGTCTCCTCCGCTGGCCGGTGTTGATGCTGTGAACAAAAATGAAAAAGATTCACATAAGTCATCTGTATGTACTTGACACATAGGTAACATCACAAATCCTCACAGTTCAAACCACTACATCATTTTGACTAGTTCTATCAACTTTTCATACATTCACATACATGGCACTTGTCATTCTGCAAGTTAACCATTGCTCCCTCACACATGTGGTTATCTGCAACATTGGGTGTATCAACATCAAATGCCACAACCACAATGTCGACTACTTCACTATGTAGCAGGTGATGTATCGTCTTTTGCACCTGACGGTCTCGTGTCCTGACATACCTGTCTCATCTCCTGCAAGGGAGTATAGAGCTCACAATGGGAATAAGATTCACACAATTGAATTGAGCAGTGCCTAATTTGTGCCGGCACCTTTTTATGAGGGCCGGGTCTACACCGCCAACTTACATCACTGCAGTCTGCACGTCATGTGTCGTGTCAAAGTAAATTAAACATAATTGCCAGCTTACTGCATGCAGTCTTGTTCACACACTCTGTCACAGTCTGAGCTGAGACAGTCTCCTCAGTCCTTCCATGAAGAAGAAGAAGAGTGTTGATGACGACGTGCAGTGCTGCTGAGAGAGCGCAGTGAGCCTGATAAATAAATCCATTTAAGATTTGCTTTTCGTTGAAGTGTTGCTGGTGGGCGGGGTCCTAATTGGGCTGCATTTGGTTCTATGGGGGTAGGGGGCTACGGCGGGCAGCGTGTGCTGGCGTGCGTAAACTTTTCCCTCGTATTGTGGACCACACCCGCACACACGCACTGCAGTGGACGAGTGTAGCAGCAGCACAGCAGTTAATAGCACAACGTCAAGCAGGTGGGCCCTTTTATTCAGCTGCGCAGCAGCCTGCAGGCCTCTTAATAAAGGCAGTGCTGTGCCACCAGTCCGGCAATAACCGACCGACGAGCGCAGTAAGTTTGTTAGTATTAATTAAAAAAAATTATGCTCACGCTGCTTTTTCTTGCACGTGGTGTCGCCGTCATGTCAGGTCACCTGAACCAAGTCGGAGGCCTGCCGCCCCAGCGCCAGGCCTGAGCAATCATGGCAGTACACTGCATGCCACTCGCTCCAGGCGGGGTGGGGCACAGTGTGCAATGCTAGGGCCCCCGGGGCAGCGTGTGATGTCAGGTCACCTAAACCAACTCAGAGGCCAGCCGCCCTAGCCAGGCCCGAGCAATCATGCCACCACTACTGCATACCACTGTGACTGGCTCCAGGCAAGGGCGGGGCACCGTGTGCAATGCTAGGGCCCCCGGGGCAGTGTGGCATTGCTTCTTGCCTTTTCAGCAATGACTTTGACGAGCACAATAACTATGTGCCCGCCGGACGGGAGAAAGCAGGCAGGAATTCCTTTAGTCCAGCAGTAACCGACCGACGACCGCAGTAAGTTAGTATTAATAAAAAAAATTATAGTCATGCTGCTTTTTCTTGCGCATGGTGTCGACGTGATCGGGGTTTCTAGTGCCTGTTGTCCAAGTATAATCGGAGTTATGGGGTTACCAATAAGAAAATGAAGCATTCATGCTGCGCCTTTCAAGTGCCCACAGAGAGAAGAGAGGAAACACATCTTATAGTGAAAGAGACAGTCAATCACGACATAAAAATATGGTTCTGTGATTTGATCACATATGCCGCAGTAAAGAGAAACTGTATGAACATATATATATGAAGAATGTTTAAAGATGTTACAGATTCAGGTAGGATGGGAGAAATAACTAATTATGTGATGTCTTTGAAAAACTGACGGTCTCCCCAGTAGACAAACTACAACCCCGTCAGATATGGAGGTGTTTTGTCACTGCTGGGACAATTATTTAAACCGTAATATTGTTTTGGACACGGTGCAAAAATCTATTCTATTGTGAATATCCATAAGTTTGTTCAATCAGTTAAATACTTGCTGCCACCACACATGCGTAAGGCATGCTGGGAACAAGTGTGCATTCTAATAGAGCTGAACTAACGCCTTCATTCTCTAAAGGTGAAAAAAATAAAGTGACTTTTACATTAGTGGAAAATATTAATTACATTGCTACAAAATGGAAAATATACAAAGCAAACAGAATGGAAAAATTATTTTATTATTAAGTCTGTGTGCGCACTTTCTGTTCAGTAATTCCACAAATGTTTCTTCTTTAAACTCACGTTTGCTTTCACTTCCAGCCTCCTAGTCCTTGCTCGGGGCATTGTACTTGCACACGGTGCCGGCGCCGGATGCATGATTGCTCAGGGTAGGCCTTAGACGCGTCACTCGGTGAGTTCACTTCCCAGTTCACTTCATATGTGTGAATCTGAACTGGGAAGTGAACCACCGAGTGACGAGTCCGAGGCCAGGCCTGCCCTGAGCAACCATGCCTCCGGCGCCGGGCACTGTGTGCAAGTACAATGCCCCAGGCAAGAAAGTGCGCACACAGACTTAATGGCATTGATTTGTTGTTTGTTTATGTTGAGCATTCATTTATGATGTGGCACTGCATGGTCGAAATTCTCAATATAGAAATGAAGGATGCAGTTAGTCTGGGACCTGGGTCATTTACATGTCTTCAGCTGTTCTGTCCAGCAGAATGTGTGGATGAGAAAATAAAAAGCTGTTTGAAGGAAAGAGACTGTAGGATTGTCAGACAATCCAGGTGCATGCAGAATCGTGTGCTTTGGACTTGGAGCCACCTCTGCAGTTTGGTCACCTTTATTGCACAGGTGGTCCTATCTAGCCCTCCTCTAGAGATGCCCATTAGACGGAGAGACATCAAGAAATATAGTGAAGAAACTTTAGGGACAGGTAGTAGGGTACAAGAGAGGTGAGTTAGACAGAGAGCTAATGTAGAAAGAGGTTAGTAAGAGAGCACTCGAGGCAGAGAGAAGTAGTGAAAGCAGTGGCAGGTAGAATGTGGGCAGTTACAGTACGAGAACTATATAGGGGTTCTAGCTAGAGAAAGCAGGGTGAGGAAAAGAAAGAGGTAAAATGTGAAGTGAGGCTTAGAATGATCAGGTCAGGTGTAGAGAGGTAGAAAGAAAGGTAGAATTAGAGTGCTGAAGGACAGAAAGAGGAGATTTTGAGAGAAGAGGTGAAGCAAAAAGACAGAGGTGAGGTAGTGAAAGAGAGCTGAAGGTGAAACAAAGCTAGAGAGTGGTTGAGGTAAAGAGGTAGAGAGTAAGAGGTGAGATATAAAAGTTCATAAAGAGAGGGAGAAGTAGAGGGATGGGTGTCGGTGAGGAAGGGAGAGTGGGTTGAAACTGGGAAAGGGGCACAGAAAGATGAGAGGGACAGAAAAAAGAGGTAGAGAAGGAGAGGTGTAGTAAGAAAGAAGTAAGATCGTGAGAGAGGTGAAGGGAAGAGTGGTAATTTTTAGGACAACACTCTGAAAATTGTTCCAGCGCCCCTGGCCTGGGTGCCTTTGTTTGACGTTTCCATGCTTTCTGGCCACGGTGCCTTTGTGTGACATTTTCATGCTTCCTGGTCTGAGACTGGGTACTCATGTGTGACATTTCCATGCTTTCTGGCTTGAGGGCTTATGTGTGACATTTCCACGGTTCATGGCCTGGGTGCTTATGTGTGACATTTCCACGGTTTATGGCATGGGTGCTTATGTGTGACATTTCCATGCTTTGTGGCCTGGGTGCTTACGTGTGACATTTCCATGCTTTCTGGCCTGAGGGCTTATGAGTGACATTTCCATGCTTTTTGGCTTGGGTGCTTATGTCAGGTCATCATTTACGATTTATTATGCTTTGAAAGTTAATACAGCTAAATATGCAATGGAAATTGTGTTGTGCATCATTTTGGTCTTTCTTTTTACAAAATGTTTTTAGGGGAGAATTCCCCCAAACTCTACTAGCAGTCGTTAAGCACAGGGCAGAGGAACCTCCTATCAAAACCTTACTATGAGGAAGGCTCCATTGCTGAAATTCAGCTATTACATCTAACTTTTAGCAATGCCAGTTTAGGATTTGGGTGGAGCCAACAGAGTAAGTAGGTGGAGGCAGTGGAAGAAGTGGGTGGAGCCTGGAAAGTGGGTGTGGTCTAAGACAAACATTTGAGCACCTGGACTTCATATTTTACAAATTAGGCACTGGAATTGAGACATGGTATCTATTCTGCAATCCCTAGTCATCAAATTGGGAACCATTGTCTCTAATGTCACAGGTCAAATGACATCCTTGTCCAACTTTAAGTTTGCGTACTCATTGCATGAGTCATGTCACACAGATAACAGTGATTGTGCTCATTTGTCCTGTAACTTAGGTTCTCTACTGTCAGGTCACACATCTGACTCTGATTGAGGATTCACCAAGGTAGTAGGCATAGCTAGGGTGAGAGACACGTGGCCCACTGTCTTGTGTCATCTATGCACAGTGTCATGAAGATGAAGCAGAATGTTCTACACATTGTAAACAGATCACCATTTTCAGATGTGAACAATGGTCAACACACTTCCAAGTCCGATGACTGCATCTTCACAATGCTTCTGGTGGAACACCATGCCAATGGCCCCTGTGGGTGCATTGTCTATACAGACTATCAGTACTGAACCTCCATTCTTCATGAGTCCAGTCAACACTGTGTACCAATCCTGTCTTGACTGCAGAGGTCCCCATTTGTATGGCCCAAGCCTGAATGTTCCTCACTTCCATTAGACATATTGCACACTTCCTACAGCTTATATTGCTCTCCTTTCCCATCTCATTTTGTTGATTCACTTCAAAATGATGAATATTTACACCTCTCAGGCTGACAGTGATGCATCATACACATGGTTTACAAAGCCCCAAGTATGTATAGTCAACAGCTTTACACACATGGCAACTGTTGTGAATGTGTATCTAACATCAGACCTCACATTTTCAGCCATGTTTCAACCAGTGACCACCTGTGTTTGTCAGTGAATTGCATGTGTTGTGACTGTTACAGAGTCAGACACATGGACTCACTCTTTTGAATGGAGAGAATCGAATCTTACACACAATCATGTGACAGGCCAGTGTGACAGATGACCAGAGTTAGCATACCTGTAATTGGCCCATGGGATACATTTTATAACACTGAGCAGCATGGCTTGGACCTAACAGTGGCACAATGAGCAAGCAAAACTCACCAATGCCTCAATCTTGATGTCACCTGCTGCAGGGATGTATAGCATGGCCTCTTCACACTTGTTTGCTACAATAACAACATGCTTCACACATTTGTGGAAACCACACTGAGAACATTAGTCAATGTGCTGGCACTTGTAGGGCATTTGCATTACTCCAGAAGGTTACATCCATGCACATGTTTCTGTGATTTGTGGTGATCACATGAGCATGGCACTACAGTCACTTTCCTGAACATAACTGACTCACATCTTCCTGATGAAAGGGGCATAATCCTGCATTAAATCAACCCTGTGCATATGCATCTTACAAAACTGATCAGTGGGTTTGGCTGACGTACAACCTGTAAAAGGGGCAGCAGGCTAAGGTACTGTAGCATGCATGTTTAACAAAGTGTGCAAAAAGGCACATATTCACCCACCCCTTTCTGCAGTCTGTCTTTCAACTGCCCATCCAGGTCAGGGAAGACCACTGCTAGGATGCAGTGCATGTGGGGGGTCAGTGTTCGGCGCCTGCCCCTCTTGCCTGGACGTTACAAGCCCAGCTGGATCTCAGAGATCTTCTTGGCCCAGCCATGAAGGTCCTGCCACCGCTTGCGGCAATGACGAATGCGCCGAAGCTCCAACCCCACGGAGCGCAGCTTACGGGTAATGGTCCTCCACATCTTGGCCTTTTCATGGGCATTGACCTGTAAGGATGACATGGTGACAGAACTTTAGTTCACATGCAACATGTTTCTGAGTCAGACACCTGTGCACATTGGTCATGGTCAGTTTGGCAACAATGTCTAAGGGCTAGGCATATGGCATTCTGTGCAGTTGTCCTGGGTTCAATGATGACTCCGTCCCATGAGAACAGTGATAAGATCTTCACCCAAGAACACACACTTCTACAGCAGTGTACCTGCCCAGAACAGTTATCTACACACTTTTAAACTTACAGAAAATATTTTACATGCTTGCCAATGAAATTCCTAATGGTAGTATAGCATGGTGATTGCACATATCCAATGAAAATGCAGTGTGATCATCACTCACCTGCTCCTCTGGTTTGCAATAGAGCTGGCTGTACAGTGGCAGGAGGGTGTCCAACAGGACCTGGGTCTCCTCCTTGCTGAAAGCTGGGGCCCTGTCCACTGTACGTGCCATAGTAGCTCCCAGAGAATGTGGACACAGCAGCAGAGAGATGGGGAGGTGCAGGAATGATGCAGGTAGTGCAGGCAAGTGAAGTCTCCAGGGAACAGACAGACTTGTATCTAAAAGGCAGAGGCGGTCTTAACTGCATGCAGACAAATCTATAGGTTTGCGTCGGTCTCATTATACCAATCGGTCCAATGCACAACATTGCTTGCAAATGACACGCCTACCGCGACGTTAAAAAACTCATCATCGCACTGCGATTGAATTTGATACATTGGTGATGGAAGGTTACCGAGTCGGTTTACACGTGATGAGGACACAAACCGAAACGCGCGTCTGTCACCATAACAACCAACAGCCAATGGCTGTGACCGAATCGTTCCGGATGCAGCTACCGCATCCTTTGAATACTCACCCGTGTCTGTCACCATAACAACCAACAGCCAATGGCTGTGACCGAATCGGTTTGGATGCGGATACCGCGTCCTTTGAATACTCACCGACGTCATTCAGCATTACAACTTGCAGCCTATGGCTGTGACCGAAACAGTTCAGATGCGGATACCGTGTCCTTTGAATACTCACCCATGTCGTTCAGCATTACAACTTGCAGCCTATGGCTCAATCAGAATCTGTTAGGATGCGGCTACCGTGTCCTTCCAATAATCAGTCGGCAGGGCAGACACTCCTGTAATTGATGATATTTTTGTGCATTACATGTGTGGAGACAGTTTTTTTAATGAAAAAACGTACCTTTGAATTAACAGCTCACACTCCCATGAGGAGCTAACCTTGAGGGGCACATGACACACTGTTTGTGAGGCTAATACCAACATTAAGACAAAACTACTCCTTTAACCTTCCTAGGCTTGGTCATAGTGCCAATGAGTTTTGGGGGATACATATGACCTTTCTCTACATATTCACTGCTTTTGTGGACTGTGCGACCCAGTGTGCAATCTGTGAGATTTCTGACTGTAAATGTTGGGTGTTGAAGTCATAGAGATAGCATTTACCTTTGAATGAGTAGACTGTGACATTAAGCAGCCACATCAGCTTGTATTTGTTATGTGAATTACTAGTGTATCTTTGTGTCCCAGACTTAAGTGGATGATGGCGTAATATATGCAACTTCTACATTGTTCATGTTCTGTGTATGTGATTGTATGTGTTTGGCAGACATGACAACATGACAGTGTCCACCCTGTGACAGTGGTGTGCATGATTCTCATTGTGAGACGCTGGGTGTATCATGTGTCCCACATATCTGGCATTCATGATCCTGTTGTGGGTACCTTTCAGCCATGTAATTGTTGTCACAAACCTATCTCTTGGCTTATTTGGTGGGGGGTTGTGGAGTATGTGATGTTTGATCACATGAACAGTGACAGACAGTAGAGACTTTTTACAGTACAGCACTCTAATTTTTGTGTCATCATAACCTTGGTAACATGTCTGGGAAGGGTTCTAATGCTGTGATATGTATCTAGGGTCTGGCTTGTTCTTATAAATGTGTATTTCCAATGTTCTGTACCTTTATTGTGTTCAGATTTCATGTTCAGTTTGTTTCAATTCATGCTGCTTCGTACATTGTAAACTGACACCAACTCTGTTTAAACTCTACACATTGGTATCGCAGACGACCTCCAGTCTACAGGCCCTTCCCCGACCTCCAGACCATGAAAGAACAGGATTCCATCAGAAGATACCGTTTCACCAGGCCAATTATTGTGGAGTTGTCTCAGCAGTTGGCCCCGCATTTGCCCATATCATACTGCGGTGACCCCCAAGGTGAAGGTGATGGCAGCACTACATTTCTTTGCCACGGGGTCATTCCAGTATACAGTGGTAACATCTGCTGGCAAGTCCCAAACCATTTCAGCCATGTTATTCAGGATGTGTGGGAGGCATTGCTACATTTCCTGGACCTCTACATTAAGGCTGGGCGTAGTTCGCGAAGTAATGCTTCGCGAAGCTACGCAAAGTGCAGTTCGCGCTACGCAAACTTCGCGTAGCACTACGCGAACTGCGTAGCGCACTGTTCGCAATGATTGCACAGTGCCGGATGCTTGTCCGCACTGTGCAATCATTGAAAACGGCAACTTGCACAGTGCGAGCTGTCTTTTACTGCCGCTCGAGTAGATTTTTACTCGAGCGGCAGCTTTCTCAACGCGGACTGGTAGTTTCTCATCGCGAGCGGTCGCGAGCATACGCGACCACTCGCAATGAGAAACCTGACCTCCCCGCGTTGAGAATCTCGCCGGGAGGTTTATTTTCCACGCTCGCGATCGGCAACTTGATGTTGCTGATCGCGAACGAGGAAAAAGTCTCGCCGGGATGTCATTTTGCTTGCTCGCGGTCGCCAACTTGACGTTGAGGACCGCGAGCAAGCAAACATGACCGCGGCACTACGCTACGCTTACGCTCACGCGTGTTTGCACTGTGCTACGTGCAATTCGCGTTGTGCGAAGTAGCGCAAACTTCGCAAACTACGCGAGCGTAGCGTAGCACTTCGCCCAGGGTTACTCTACATTAAGTTCCCGACACCTGGACAGTTGGCAGACATCAAGGGAGAATTCTATGACTTTGGACGGATACCACATGTCATTGGCTCGATTGATGGCACCCACATTGCTTTGATACCACCACAAGCCAATGAGCAGACATACAGAAACCACAAACATTACCACTCAATCAATATCCAGGTGGTATGTCTGGCTGACATAATGATCTCCCACGTCTATGCACATTTCCCTGGATCAGCACATGACATGTACATCATGAGGAACAGTGTCATCCCTCAGTTGATGTCTCAGCTGCAACCTGAGCATGCCTGGCTTGTTGGCAGGTGATGTTGTATGTTTATGTTGTGGTGTGTGTTGATTGTATGTCAGATAGTGCTCTGTTGTCGGACAATTGAAGTATTTTCTGTGTTCAATGTAGGAGACTCTGGATACCCCTACCAGCCTTGGTTGCTGACACCACTCCATAACCCTGTCACCCCTGCAGAGGTTCGGTTTAATGAGGCACATGGTAGGACCAGGCGAGTGGTAGAGCGGACTTTTGGCCTACTGAAGACCTGATTCCGCTGCTTGGATCGTACAGGAGGAGCCCTCCAATATGCACAATTAAAGGTGTGTAAAATCATCACAGCTTGCTGCATGCTCCACAACCTGGCTATAAGGAATGAGATACCTCTCATACAGGATGACGGAGACCAGCAGCCGCCGGCGAGGGAGGATCCAGGACTGGGCATGTTGCCAGTGGGGATGAAGAGGAGGGCTTGGATTTTCGAAGACAGCTCATCCACAACTTTTTCACATGAGTGTAAGTATGCAATGAGAGGCGGTGACAAAGCCCAATTGCTGGTTTGTGTGTTGCTGGTGTACAATGTGTATGTATGTGTGTGAGTGTATGATAATTAACATGATTTTTTCCAAAAATATGGTTCAATTAAGTTTTTAGGTTAACAGGTACAGTGCTAACATGAATCCTAGCTAGTGTTCACACAGACAATTTTGTGCATTTGATGAAAATTTCTTGTAAAATTGGCCAACTGATTCATGAGTTCCTAACTCTGTTCTATGTTTCTCCTTACCAGGGTACTTTGCCTTGTCGTCTGCAGACTTGTGACCTCCCCGACCCATGATGAGGTGACATATTCCAACATTGAACTGTATTGGAATTCCCTGGCACGCACTTACTTCAGACCTGATGGTCATCTTTTGTTCTTTTGTGCTTTTCGACAGTGTGATGTGATCTTATTGTGTATGAAGGCGCCAGGTTCTATCTGGAGAATAAATCTGTGCTCCAAATTGAGGTGCGCGTTGTCTGTTTTAACACATCCAAATATTAGTTAGAAAAAAAACATGTTCCATGATGATCTGGTTTGCTGACAATGATTGTTGATTGTGCTTGCAAATGGTGCTAGTTTTTTAAGGCAATAGACTTCCATTAAATTTGTACCATGTCCTACGGGTTGTGTGATAACCTGGTTGTGTCTATCATGCTGCGACAAGGTACATTTACTCACAAGCCAGTAATAACATTTATGAAGTGATTTGTTACCAATGTTGTTGACACTTTCTTCTATGTGATTTTGTGCGTCATTTTAATTTGTACATTTGGGATTAAAAGTCACAAAATGAGCTAGTTTTTTGTGCAAAGTGATGTATTTTCGTGCATGACGTAATGAAATCATTCCACACCATGGTGGAGTGCTCAACAAAAAACAACAAAACAAAGTGCAGATAGGAGTTGGTAGTGTTTGTAGATGAGGTATTCCAAAGTAGATCCACAGTTATTTGAAGTCCTTAGTACAACTTAGACCCTCCAGCCAATGTGGAACAGTTCAATGATAGTCAACAAAGTAAACGCTTGGCACACAACGTAGGATATCAGGAACAGGGTGTCACTTCCTGGAGGTGATGCGTAGCCATCTGTCTCTCAAGGATTCTTCTTCGGATGACCCTTCCCACGTTTTGCGGGGGACCCTCAGGTGTAGGCAGCGGCGGTGTAGGGGACTCTCCACCAGAGTCCACATTCCTCCCTGTGGCTGATGCAGATTTTGGTGCACCGGATGTTGTGGGCACACATGGAGGTGTGGACATGTTGGTGGCAATCTGGCGGAGGCAGGTGAGAATATCCCTGTGCACCGCAGTCAGGTCCCCACGTCCCCTCCCACCACCCCTACCCACCCGAGCAGGCACACTGAGCCTCCTTCATCTTTGACAGAGATGTTGTTGTCCTCCAACCCCAGAGTGCCCTGTGTTGTTTTGCTGTCAGTGGTAGCTCGGGTTTCTGTGTCCGTGAGGGTAGGGGTCAGCTGGGTGTTGTCAGCTGATACAGGAGTGGTCGCAGAGGATCTTGAGGTAGCCGCTGCTGGTACTTTGGGGTGACCCACAGCTGATGTGCCAGGTCGTTCCTCGTTGTCTGAAGATGGTTGAGAGACCTCAACGCGGAGAGCTCCTGGTCGATTAGAGTCTGGGACTGGCTGTTCTGGTTGGTTCTGGGGGTGTTCCCAGCTCGCCCTGTGGGTACATAAAAGACACAATGATTGATGTGAATGTCCACTGCCCCTCAAATCATACACATTACTTAGGCTACTGAACCAAATGATGAGTTAATGTACATAGATTGTCCTCCTTTATCCATGATGCAGGCCTATGTTTTGGGGGTACAATTAAAGTCAGATAAGATTGGGATTAACGAACATGCCCAGCTATGTGCATCAATGGGCATGTTGTGTTTAGTTCACATTACATGTCCAAAGACATTGACTGGTTTGTGACACCCTGTGAATGGCACACGTGGGTTGTTGTTGCCCACATCTTTACTTTCACGGCGACATACATACTCTTTCTCTCCCAATGTATGCATTTTTGTGGCCAGGGTACTGGGCTTAGTGCATGTCTTTAGCAGTCACATTGGTGTGGCTGCCTACACACTCACAGTCTATTAATCTTCCCAGATATGTTTTGGAATGGTGTGAGTAAGGTGCTTCTTGTTCTCATCTCATTCTACACATGTGAATGACTGTGAGTAGAAAAATGTGTGACTGCTTAGCTTAGTGCCTACACAGATCATGCATTTTGTACATTGACTCCATAGTCAGTTGAGTTCTCAAACTCGGCTTTCTGCCATTTTGTATCAACGATCTTTGATAAACTGCAGTTTATGTGCTTGTGCTCTAATTGTGAAACTTACACTCCTCCTCCCACCCAGCCCCAAGAGGCCACCATGAAGAGTTTGTCAAGACAAATTTGGTAAGTGTACTTGCAAGTTTTTTTTCACTGGTGGCTGGTGTTTGTAGCCCAGAGGCAAATGTGGTAGTTGTGAGAGGTTCAGACATCAGTCCTCAGTGTCAGCCATCTTGCTAGTACACATCCCCTCACTGTCAGGTAGCCATAGGCCCAGATGAGCTGTTTAGTTTGTGTGTGAGGAGGAGTGTTTTCAATGGCCATATCTCCCATCAGGTCCTGGACTACACACACTCTTTCCACCGTGCACAACAGCACCCCTAGAACTTTGCTTTAGTGAGAGTTAGTGGATATGTACTGACATATCTGGCTGACACTGGTGCATGGTGTTTGTAGAACAAGGACCTGTTGGTAGTTGAGGAAAAGCCAGAGACCAGTGGGGTCATGCATCCAGCTAGTACATTTTGAGAAACTGTGGGTTAGCTTAGTTCCTGTTGTGCTGTTTGTGGTGGGTGTTGGACAGAGCCTGATGTGAGTTGTAGCCATTACAAATACTCCTCCTCCCACCCAGCCCAGCTAACTCCTCTGAGACTATGGCTAACTGACAGTGAGGGGAAGTGTGCTAGCAAAGAAGCTGACACTGGTGCATGGTGTGAAACTTGAATCCAAATCCCAACAAGGCCTTGTGCCCCAAACACCATGCAACAGTATCAGCCATCTTGCTAGTGCATTTCCATTCACTGTCAGGTAGCCATAGGCCCAGATGAAGTGGTTGGGATGGGTGGGTGGAGGAGTGTTTGTCATTACTCCAACTCCAATCAGGCTCTGTCCAACACACACTTTTTCCACCCTGAGAAAACTGACCACATGGCAGTATGATTTCATGACAGTATTGGAAATGCATTATCAGGATGGGTGACACTTGTGCCTGGTGTCATTAGTGCTTTGTTGTCCACACACCAGCCCCCAGTGTCAGCCATCTTGCTAGTACGTTTCCACTCACTGTCAGATAAGCATAGTTCAAAATGGTCTTGTTGTGCTGTTTGTAATGAGTAGTGTTTGCACTGATTCCATGTCCCATCAGGCCCTGTCCTCCACACAACTTCCCAGCCAGGCCAAACAGCACACCTGTATCTATGCCTCCCTCACAGTGTATGCCAATGGACTATCAAGATGTCTGACACTGGAGCGTGTTGTCAGAGTTGCCCACAAATCCCGTCATGGCCTTGTGCTCCAGACACCAGTCCCCGGTGTCAGCCATCTTGGCAGCACATTGCCACTCACTGCCAGGAAAGCAGAGTCCCAGGTAAGCTATTAGGGATGGGTAGGAAATTGTGTGTCTGACAGAGCCTGATGGTAATTGTAGTGACAGCAAACACTGCTTCTCCCAATCAGCACAGACAGCTCACCTGGGCCAATGGCTACCTGACAGTGAATGGAAGTGTACTAACAAGATGGCTGACACAGTTGCATGGTGTTTGGGGCACAGGGCCTTGATGGGAGTTGGCTTCAAGATCAACACCAGTCACCAGTATCTGCCACCTTGCCAGTACACTTCCCCTCACTGTGAGGTAAGCATAGGCCCAGAGAAGTTAGCAGGGCTGTTTGGGAGGATGAGTATTTGCAATGGCTACAACTCCCATCAGGCCTTGTCCCCCACACACCTTCCCACCCAGCACCAAATGCCTACCTGTAACTCTGCTTACCTGACAGTGAGTGGGAATGTCCTTGTTAGATGTCTGTCACTGATGACTGGCGCCTATGTATCCACAACTCCCAGCAGGGCGTAGTTGTCCAGACACCAGTCCACAGTGTCAGTAATTTTATAAGTACATTGCCACTCTCTATCAAGTAAGCATGCGTCCTGGGTGTCTGTTTGTACTGGGTGGGAGGAGGAGTGTTTGTACTGACTTCAAGTCCCATCACACACCTTGCTCGGCAGCCCAAACAGCACACCTGGAACTATGCAGTCTCTGAGACTTAATGGAAATGTACTGGGAAGATGTCTGACACTGGGGCCTAGTGTTTGTGGCATACGGCCATGATGATATTTGCCTTCTAGTTCAACACCATGCAGCAGTATCAGCCATCTTATATGTACACTTCCCCACGCTGTCAGGTACCCATAGGCCCAGATGAGCTATTTGGGATGTATGTGAGGAGGAGTTTTTACTGTCACTGCAACTCCCATCAGGCATGGATCCCCACCCACACCTACCCACACAGCTCATACAGCACACCAGAGAGAGTGATGTACTGACAATGAGGGGTAGTGTACTCTCAAGATGTCTGACAGGGGTGCCTGTTATATGAGTTGACCACAAATCCCATCATGGCCTTGTGCTCCAAACAGCAGTCCCCAGTGTCAGCCATCTTGCCAGTACATTTCAAGTCACCGTCAGGGACAGCATAGTCCCAGTTGTGCTGTTTGAGCTGGGTGTGAAGGTGTGTGTGTGACAGAGCCTGATGGGAGATGTAGCCAGTGCAAACACTCCTCCTCCCAGGTAGACCAACCAGATCACAAGGGAGGATGCTGTCCTGACAATGTGGGAAGTGTACATTCAAGATGTCTCACAGTGGTGCATGCTCTTTGAGTTTACTACAACTCCCATGGAGGCCTTGTTCTCCAGACACCATGCAGAAGTATCAGCCATCTTGCCAGTACATTTACACTCACTGTCAGGCAAGCATGGTTCCAGGTGGGCCTGTTGGTCTGTGTGAGAAGAGTTTTTGCTGTGACTACAACTCCCATCAAGCCTGTGCCCACGCCCATCTTCACAGCCATCCCAACCAGCCTACCTGTGACTCAGCTTTCATGAGAGTGTGTGTAGCTGTGCTGGCAAGATGGCTGATGCTGGTGACTGGTGTTTGGAGCACAAAGCCTTGCTGTGAGTTTGTATGTAGTATGTACATGGTAGGAATTTAATAACTTTTAGTTTTCATTACAGGTGTGTTGATTGTCAATATGGCATACACATCACCTCCTCATTTACTCTAGTTTTTGGAAAGTTTGAAAACAGTCATTTGTATCACTGTATCCTTGATAGTGATGTCTATGAAGGTGTAATTGTTAACAATATTGGAATGTGCAGTAAGTACACACCAGACTCTGGTGCTTCTGTGATTCCATGGACGCCCTCCGGCAGAAGGATGTCACGCACCTTCTCCTCCCAGGAAGTGCAGTGCACGGGTGGTACAGGAGGGCCACCGCCAGTCTTCTTGCTCTGTGCGTGTTCCCTGGCCATCAGTTTTTTGACCCTCCTTTGCACATCTTAGGACCTGTTCCTGATATCATTATTGTGCGCAGGCAAGGTGCTTGAGCATGCACCTTGTTGACTACCCTGTCCCACATCCTATTTCTCTGGGACAGGGGGGTCTGTTGGACTTGGTTCCCAAATAACTGTGGCTCAGCACTGACTATTTCATCTACAAGCACTTCCAACTCCCTATCTGTGAACCTTTGCTGCTTCCTTGGGGCCATGGTGGGTGTGGGTGTGGGTGTGAATGTGAACTTGAGGGTGACTGTGAAGGCGAGGGTGAATATGAAAAAGAGTGTGTTTGTAAGAAGTTTTTGTAAATAAAATCTGTGTAAGTTGCGGGGTGGGTGAAGTGTGAGTGTGTGAGGCAGAGAGGCAGAGAGCAGGGAATGTGGACAGACTCCTGATACCTGGCAGCAGTTGCATTAGAGCAAAGGATCATGGTCATGTGTTTGGCCCTTTATATAGGTTAATTGGTGGGTGTGGCTAATTTTTTTAATTTTTTGGGGCGTTGCTAATGCTTATTTATACTGTATTTGACATTTTCCACTTGCCATTTGTAATACAAAAAAGACACAGTTCAATAACTGCGTTGGATGCATCGTCATATGTTCGCGGGGTTAACCGAGTCTGATTCCCAACAGAAGTACTATTTTTCAGTGTTTCCGAACGAGTAGGTTGCATCGGGCTTATTTCCGGATGATTCGGTCAGACGGATTGCGTTCCGAACTACTCAGTGGGATTTAACACGCATTGCATTGTGATCTGTCGTTCTGGCAGCTCGTGGTCGGGTCGTTCGGAAAGCATTCCGGAACCGATTCGGTAGGAATGCTTTCCTAATGAGATCCTAATTGGCCCCTAAGTAGTAAACTTACATGTGTAAGGCTCTCCCCATAGGAAAAAGATAGGAGTGGTGGAGATTTATACTTGCAGGTTTGTCAATAACATTTTGTAGTGCTTTATTAGTGTATTGTAGAACTACGGAATGTACTGCAAAATGCAGTTTGTAATAAGTCTCTTAATCTTGCGGTGCACAAAAACACACAAACCCATCCCAAAAAAGAATCTGTTCTTTTTTACTATAATCTGGGGTTCATGTAAAACACTCTAATGCCCTTGGGCCAAGTTTGCGCTATATTAAAAGAAAAATCATATTTTTAAGATTGCAAAAGCTACAGAGCACTATTCCACGGAACATTCATACGTGTGAGCACAGGGTAGTCGAAATTTTGTTGATCCCTGCAAATTCTGGAACGTTCCCCAACAGAAATATTAAGCAAAAACATAATTACCCCCTGCTCTGGTGGCCCATATATCAAAACTACGCTTGCCATAAGGATGCTCTAGGCCCCAGGACAGCAGAAAACACATAGGGGCTTTAGGGGTATGGGTGCGGCCTGATGTCTGGACAGGCCATTCCCCATCAAATTTCTTTTACATATCACTGGCATCCAATTTGCTTTCTGCACTCTGGGGGATATTTGGAGCAAATTCTCCAATCTTTCCCCCAGGAGGTGGGTAGAAAGGTAGAAAGGTGGGTCGTAAGGGGTGGGAAGGGTGGACTGATGAGAGGTAGCCACCACCCTATTCATTTTTTTAAAACATTCATAGGTGTAGTGAACTGTCTTACTCTCTCGTCACTGTAAACTCATCAATATGCCCAAAAGGGAACAGAAAGACTGCTCTGGATCATTGTGCAGTGGGGGATACAGTCCAAAGCTTGGGCTGGCCTCTACACAACATCTATTTGTTAGAAATAAAATCCATGGTGTCCACTGAGCTTTGGATTGAAGGGGTTTACCAGAAAGACTGTTAGGGCCATTTTGATGTGGAGGGCACAGTCACTCCTTCCGCTTTTACATTTATTTTCCCTGGGTCTAGTAGGCTTTGTGCCCTCCTCCTGGGGGTGCAATTCAGGGTAAATCCTCCAATCACCCCACAGTAGGGGAAGAAGGACATTTTTTTTTAATTGGGAGAGCACTGAACCATGCATGGGGAGGCTGCTCCTGTCGTGGACCCTGGATGTAGCTGTTGATGTGTCTCCTTATTTAAGATAGAACATCTTGTGGCACACAACTGACAGAAAGTTGGTTGTGACATACCACCAGGTACTACCACAGTGTATTGGAAGGATCCTGTGGCCACAAAATGAAGGACAGACATGATTTTGACAATTGGTGTAATAGATGTGGGATTTCTGTTGTGAAGCTGAAGATCTAGCTCCAGCTGGTGACAAAAATCCAGTATAGTTTGCCTCTTCAACCTGAACTTCTTGATTATATCCCTTTCTTCCATGGTGGCAAGTTCTGGAAATGGGCGGTACACTGGAGGCTGTCATCTCCACACTCTCCCAGGGTTCATATGTCAGCATTGGAGAAACATGTGAACATTGTTTACATTATCTACAGCAAGATATTTGATGAGTAACACAAAAGTCATGTATTTGGACAAAGTGTATATGGGTTAATACATATTTTGAAGCAACATTTGATTCTTGTCCTTTAACTATCACAAATGACATTTATGGCCTTGATATGAATCTGAAAAATATATGTGCAGATAATCCATTTCAAATGTATTATTTACACATTATTTTTTATTTGTTATGTTTTTTTCCTCCAAAAATACTGTCAACGGAGGTGTACACAACACCGCCCTAATATCGGGTTTCAACACAATAACGCTCTACACATAAATGTTTATTTTAAAAAATAAGTGTCCATCGAAGTGTGATTATTTGAAGAAACTAGCGCCCATTTGGAGTGGTGGTGACGCACTTAACAGTCACTAACATACTAGCTTGAAGTCCTAAAATGGAGAGTGCCTGACCTCGCCAATATGACATTTGGAATCAGACGGCAGCGGTGGAAGTCGACCACGCAGTGGGCGGTAAACTCTACGATGGACACAGCCATAGACTAATATTGGTGAACTTAACGGTAGAAGCCCAATGCCTATGTCCGTCTCTGCTGAAGACAGCGTACATCGCGTACGCCGCATACATGTATGCGACGGTTGGAAAAAAAGCTCACCTACCTTCTAGCACTGCCGCTATCAAGACCTCCTTCACTTTTGCTGCTGTTCAGAGGGCCCCTGCCTTCATGCGAGAGAAGTTGCTGGCAAAGGAGGTCCTTTCCTGTATGGCCAGCTCTATGACTCACCAGAAGAACAGGTACATGTTTGACATACATATGTGAATCCGTCTAGCCGGCTCTTTTCCATTTTCACAGGCTACAATTTCCTTTTGAATTCCAGAGTGAAGTGTAGTGATTGATGTTAAGTGTCACGTAATGTGGCCCTTACATAGGACAAAGATGTAAGGGATTTGTAGGCACATCTCAATGTCAAATATACAACACCATCAATATGTGTTGTGTGTTTAAAGCCCTAGTTTCAAATTGGTATGTATGCAGAGATCTATGCATGCATATGTTTGATGTACTTGTGTTAAGTTGCCAAATAACATCATGGTAAATGGTAAACACATCATATACTCTTTATACCTGGAGATATGTATGTACTATGTAAAAAACAATTGAAAATTATGTTAGTTATGTGTATAGTCCAACAAATCACTCAGCGTGGATCAGGGCTCTCCAAAATGTAGTTTGGGAGCTACCAGTAGCTCCCAGACCCCTTCACAGTAGCACACAGCTTTGAGGTCAATTATTGGATGGGCACAAGGTGACCCTTGTAATGTAAATGTTGAGAAAAGACTGTGTTCATGTGACATCATGGTTATCAGGCTGCAGATAGCAAGACCTGTCATTAAGCAGTGCTCATTCAGAATCCTGGGCCAAGGCAGGGTCATATAACTGATGCACTGAGATACAGCTGTCAAGAACATATTTCCTTTGCATGTCAAAATTTGTGGTGTACTTAAAATATGCCCCTGATAGCTTTAAATGGACAAGAGTTGAAAGGGAGAGTTCCCTGACTTCTTGAGCTAACACTTCTTTTCAATTGACTCACATTTCAAAGAATGTCATGTCCAAACTTCAGGCCCCTTATTCACAGTGGCCACTATTCACTGTGCCATAATCATTAATGTTTACCTTCAGTAGTTCACAATCTTTAGCACTGATCAGAAGTAGGTCACATCACAGATTACGTAGGGGTCCCTGAGCTAGATGATGTCACAGACCTGAAATTGTATGCTTAGACCATGACATGGGATGAGGATGGGCAACCGGTCACTGTTAAAGTATGTATGAGGATATTAGTTTAGGTCAGCATGTGACAATACACATTTTGTATGGTAACTTATGAGTTAAGCTACTGATAGCTGTAGACAATTTTTGTGACAGCAATACAGACAAACAAAAAGTAACAATACCATTGTTTGTTCTTTCCTTTCATGTATCCATACAGGTCAACGCCTATCAGAAGCGCAACATATGGAAGGCCCTCGCCAGGATAGTGCGGAGCCTGAGGGTCTACAAGCGGCGCAGCATCCATTGCCACAAGAGGTGGGAGGACCTAAGACGCTGGACCCGTAAGATCACAGAAGTCCAGCTCGGGAAGTCTTCCCAATGTGTGAGGGGCATGAGCCGCACTCTGACCCCCCTATTGGCCCGGACTCTTGTGGTGGCCTATCCGGAGCTTGATGGGCAGTTGAGGGCCCAACAGCAGCAAAAGGGGGTAAGTTCTTATTAGAGTTACACGTTACATTACACATTTTGTGATACAGCTAGGATTTTTGCTATCAGCATTCAGGGTTACCCATGTCCAATGCTCAAGAAGAGTTCTTGAAGGTGCACATTTCGTACAAGGTGTATGATGATGTTTTTCTTTATTATATTTGGATAATGAGCCCACCTGATTCCTGCCCACAACCAATGGACTGTTCTGAGCAGACATGTGGCTGCCTAAACTCCACATATACATCATGTTGTTTGATGTTATGAGGGACAGTTGTAACAAACAGACAACTGGTCTTTATTGTGTCAGGTGTGATATTTTTTCACTGGATGATGTCATGTTAGCCCTATTACAGGTGACATAGCATACTAGGCACTTATGATACAGTGGATGTACCAACCGTCACATTAGTAAGTTGGGATTCTACACAACCCAGAGTGAGCATGTGATCCAACATGAATAGTGACTGCAGAATTGATGGCTACATATTGGTATCAAGACATATCTAAAATGTGTCCAGCATTAGCAATACTGTTTCATACACGTTAAGCAGTGACAAATTTGCATAATGTCTTAGTGCTTCACAAATGTGTGTATAAGGCTGTCTGCTTTTGGCCAAATGATTGAGACAGACATACTTTTTTTGATGATACACAGAGAGGAATGTGAACACAATGGTGACAGAGTACCAAATACCCCAAACCCATTCCTCAATGCCCTTTGTCATGTCCAGATGAACTAACAATGATGGAGTAAAATGGGAAACTTAAAGGTGTTTTGGAAGATGGAATGTTGCATCGCATATATGTATGAGTATCCCATCAGGAAAACTCAGATTCAGGCCAAACTCACGACTCATTAGGCAAATGTTGAACTGCATAAAGGTGTACTATGTTGCATATTGTGATTCACATTTCAGTCTTTGCAGTAAATATCATATATGAATCATTGTATGTAATGATTAGTGTGATGTTCTACAATGTTTTGACTACAGTGAAAGCCAACATATTAAGTGAAACTATTTCACAAAGATACAACAAAGTTCAAATAACTATAGATATTTATGGGTCAAATGTGGAGATGCATTTGCTCTGTACTCAAGTGTATTAGAAATGTTTCAAGGGCTATGTATTTCATTATGTTGCAGTAGTCATTTGTCAATCCTCACAAATATTAGTTTCAGACTGTCTTCAACAGCATAGGTATGCAGATAGTATGTGAGACCTTGCTAAGTTACTTCAGTACAAACTTCATGTAGAATTTGTTTTACTTGACATATACTTTAGTAACTTGAAGTGAGTGTTCCCATTGTGAAATGTCCAAGCAAAGGTAACCTGCTTTCAGTGTATGTTAATATTGGTACAGCTTTGCAGTATATGTTGACAGACCTTGATTCATATATTACTTATTGAGAATGATAAGTATGCAGATTTCAGGGCATAGTGAACACAGAGTACAAAGATATTGTTGGTGTATATCCTTTTTGGTGACATCGGGTCACTATTCTGTACAACAAAGGCCAAACATTCTGAGGTGTGAATCAGTTCCTGAAGAGGCATAATAATGGATAAGAGACAACATCATAGATGATCTAGCAGTTATCGTGGGGAATTATATAACTGTGACCAAGTGACTTCTGAAAATGTTGCCTATATGCATGTGCTTATGCTGATGTAGAACCAAAGTTTGAGAGGCTTGAAGCAGGTGAAATCTGCCAACTTGGCAACTGTTTTGCGTAAAAGTTCATGATCTGCTCTGTTTACATATATACAATAACACTATTCTATATGTCATTTCAGCATCATCTGGGCAGGAAAACGAGAAGTTGCCAACGTAGGCGGGGAAGTATCAGGCCACAGTGGTTCCGGTACCGACACCGAGGGACACAGTGGCCCGGAGCATGAGGGGAGTGCAACGGAAGCCACCAGTGACTCTACATCTTCTTCTGAGGCCTCCTCCAGCGAGCACTCCCAAATAGTGGCGGACCCTACTGCTCCAGTTCCACCTGCATCCTTGTCCGCCACCCAAAGTGCCATCCCCACCCTCCTTCTTGTCCCCCAGTTGGCCTACCCAGGCACGTTAAAAGGCATGGGATCTCCTTCGCTCCAGGCACCTCACAACCTACCCCTGTCCCCTTGGCTGCATTGAGTGAGGAGGCTATTGACCTCCTCAGTAATATCTCTGTAGGTCAGACTGCACTATTGAATGCCATCCAGTGGCTTGGTAGCCAAATGTGACAAATGCTAGCCTATCTGGAAGGCATTCACAGTGCTATGTCTGGCCTACAAAGGTCTTTTCAAGGTCTAGCCTCCTCACGGACAACAACCTCCCAACCATCCTAATCTTATGTCTCACCTCCCACCCTGTCCCCATCCAAATCGCCTTTTCCCAGACCGGTCCCAAGCACATTCACACCTTGCATGCATCCATTCAGACAGACACAAGCACAACACCCACACACAAACACAAACAACACAAAAAAGAGGCATGCATCCAAACACACAGTCACCAAACCAACCCCCAGCACTGCCCCCACCACCACAGACACATTCACCTCTCTCAGCACTGCCACAAACACTGCCCCACCATCACAGACACATCCACCACCCCAGCACACCCAGACACTGCTCCCACCACCTCAGACACATTCATTACCACAAGCACACCCATATAGACTGCACCCACCACCACAGCCACATCCACCATGAGCACACCCAGCACCTCCACAGCACACACAAAAAACACAAATGCCCACACTCACCCAAACAACACACACCATTAAAGCAAGACACACCCAAACGTTCATGACATACACCAGACCCACAGACACCTGCACCATCAACAGATACATGCACAGCAGACATTTCCACTCCCTCTACCTCCCAACCCCAACTACTTCCTGACCATCCTACCCATTTTCCCCATGAAAGTCTTCTGTTTGCCCTTGCCCTCCCAAACCCCCAACCAATCCCTTCCATATCCCAAACCACCCCTCATAAGACCATACCCACCTCTACTACCCTGGAAAAGGAAAAGACCTCCAACCCAAAAGCAAAACCACCCCTGCCAAAACCACATCCCCCTCCAAAAACCAAGACCACCCCTCCCAGAACCACCCCCTCACAAACCCAAACCCAACCACCCCCCTCCAAAGTAACATCTTTGAGGTGCCTGCTCTGCCCACTAGATGAGCCCTTTTCAGGGGAGGTTCCCCTGACAGTGCAATTGAAGGCAAACTGAGGCACACCTGTGCACAGCTCACCATTTGGACTGGCATTTGCCTTGTTTCAAACTACTTGAGAGAATTATCTCATTATGATTAAATCACAATGTTTCTTTTCACCAAGTTTGTCCTAGCATTATTTTTCCTTTGCAAATGTTAAATTCCTAGCAATGTTTCAGTGTTAAATGTGTGGTACCTATTTTTCTTTAGCATGATAGCAGAAACTACTACATACTTTTTACATGTCTACTATGTAAAGAGGATTCACTTGTTCACATGGTATGTGATGTTGATTTGAAATTAGGTGCAGCCATTCAATAGTAGTAGTGGACACTTGCACCTACAAATAGTTGTTGAGACATTATTTAAGGATATTTTACTACAGGTGTGCTAGTTTCACCTGGATTACTGATACGTATGTATGCATATGCATTTCACCTTGTAATATGATGTGCAAAATGAAATTGCATACAATACAGGACTTGCACTAGAAGAGGGGAAATGTTACATGGAGGAATTTGTAGAGTGCTTCTGATTTGAGAATGCGATTTATTTCCCAGGTAATCTGTGAGGCGAGAGTTACAGCTTGTCTACTGCAATTTTTACATGAGGTTAAACTGCACTTATCCCAGCGATGTGTGATGCATATGTTTTTCATTTGACAATTTTCTTTCTTTATTTCCACACAGCTGTATGGTGAGTTTCTGATTTTTGATTTATAAATTTTTGTGCTAGTGTCCATTTTTTGTAAAGCAGCTTGCACCTGAGTTATGAACACAATGTGGTTATAAAGGTGTATTACTTTACATTTCTTAAACCTCAACATTAGAGACATATGCATTTCACATTCGTATGCTATAGCTTGTGTGAGTAATTTCATGTTGCGATCCTCTTAATTAAAACTCCAGGCTGTTCAGAATGGGCAAAGACAGTCCCCAACTCCCTCTGAGGACTAACTGAAGGTAGCAGTGGCACAGAATATACTTCACCGACAGGAGTCCCCAAGGGGAAGGGGGGTGCAGTATCGACTGCTGCAATATGTAATCTCGGGTTAAACCAGGTGATCTGCCCTCGGAGGGGGTGTGCCACCACACTCCCTGTTCTGTTTGGTATGTTGGTTTGACCCAGGTGGGCTTAAGTAATAACAGACCGCTGCTGGGGGGAGTGTCCTCAGTGACAGACCCCGCGCAGCAGCGAGAAACCCTGAACACTGCTTGTGGCATCCAATTATTGACACCGATAGGGCTGCGCTGTTGCATCAGCGCCACCGGTATTGCACCACTAGCGTGAGGGACCAAAGGTCCTGACCCCGGTCACTACACAACATTGGTGAAGAGGGCGGTCCTAACTGCCCTCCATGTCCTGCAGCGGCCGCGCACTGCATACACGTGTACGCAGTGCTCGTGCCGCAGTGCTCATCACACCCCATTAGCTTCGGGTGGCATCGCGACGGGCCATCGACCTGGCCCCCACTGCAAGGAGGCCCAGTGTGTCAGAAGGAAGAGCCCGGAGCCCCGCCTGCTGGCTGCCTCGCTCGGCAGAAACAGTCACCACACTCTGGCCTGTGGCGGTGCATGGAGAGAAGTCATCACCTGTAAGTGGCAAGAAAAAAAACAAACACACAATAAAATCAATGGGCATAAGGTTTCAAATGAAACTATACATTTTCATGTCTGGAGGGGAGGGATCAGGACAGTAGCCCCCTATCAAGGAAAGCAAATTAAGGGACTGCCATAACAGGTCATTCAAAAGATGGCTCAGATTCCAGCAGTGGAGCCGTTTGTAGTGGAAGTGGAAGGGGCCCCATCAGCACAAATGCCGAAGTGGAAGGAATGGGTGGAGAGAGTTCTTCTGTTCTTCGAGGCCACTAAAGTTGATAATGCACAAAAGCGCGCAATGCTACTCCATCTGGGTGGGAGAGACATTTATAAAATATCTAAATCAATTGTGGAACCCACACCAAAGACTCACCTCACCCTTATAACAGCCTTAACAGCCCGTTTTGAACCCATGGAAAACCAGGACTACCAAAGATACATATTCAGACAGGCGAGGCAGCAACCAGAAGAATCCCTCGATGTGTTCCATTCCCGCCTGAAGGAGTTAGCAAGCATGAGTGGTTTCCAGGATGAGACGGAAGAGATAAGAGGGCAAATAATTCAGGGGTGTGCCTCAGCGAAACTGCGGGAGCGGATCCTAGAAGAGTTCGGCAAACCTTTGGCTGATATTCTTATGCTTGGAAGGACCAAAGAACTGTCAAGAGCTCGTGTTGCGCACATGGAAGCCACTCTCCAGAAGCCCATCAAGATGGAACCTATCATCGTCATTATCCCGTCTACCCCTTCACAATCTGACAGGAAGAGAAATCAGAGAACACGGTCCGGTGGCTACTGCGGGGGACCCACTCATCGGCCCTCGGAGTGTCCGGCAAGAGGTAAGAAGTGCACAGGGTGCAGAAAACTAAACCACTTTATGAAGGTATGCCGCTCAGGAAAAGGACGAGCTTCGCGCTCAACCATAAATACTATCCCGAAGGGACAGGAAAGCAGCAGCGACATGGACGATGATGACAGTGAAGAACATACAGTCCATTCCATTTTCACAATCGGCACTGCATCTCAGACCACGAGGCGTTTACCCCAGAGTCAGATAATGGTGGGCGGACACCCCTCCACTGCTGTGGTTGACACTGAAGTGACAATCAATATCATGTCCTCTGAAGCATTTGGCAAGATGCGCTCGCCCCGCAGCTAGTCCCAGCCAAAATCAAAGTTTTTGTCTATGGGCAGGAACGACCCCTCGTCATGCGAGGTCGGTTCAAGACCACTCTCACATATGAATATCAATCCATTGAATCTCAAGTGTATGTGACGGAAGAAGGTCACGGCATGCTCCTGGGATGCCAAGCAGCAGAGGCGCTGGGTATCGTCACATTCGCCTTCGGAATACATCAAGAGGTCATAAACCACATCCTCGACGAGTTTCCCCAGGTATTTGATGGCACTGGGTGCCTCTGTGGAAAACAAATACACATACATATAGACTCGTCAGTGCAACCAGTAGTCCTCCGACACAGGCACATTGCATTTCACCTCAGGCCTCTTGTGGAAAAGAGCTGAACATGCTGGAAGCTGCAGAAATCATAGAGAAGGTGAAGGGGCCCACTCCCTGGTGTCGCCCATCGTCGTCGCATGGAACCCAAGGAACCTGGCGAAGTGAGAATCTGTGTAGATATGTGCTTACCGAATGCTGCGATCAAGAGAGAACGGCATCTCACGTCAACAATTGATGATCTCATTGGCGAGCTCAGTTGAGCTAGTTGGTTTTCAAAGCTAGATCTGTGCTCAGGCTACCACCAGCTTGTTCTTGATGAGGAGTTGCGGTACAAAATTACTTTTTCAACACATGTGGGATTGAGGCGATATCAGCGATTGAGTTTTGGAGTGTTGAGTGCCGCTGAGGTGTTTCAAAACACCATCCAAGAGCTTCTCGCAGATCTCCAGGGAGTGGTCAATGTCAGCGATGACATTCTGATTCATGCAAAATCAATATCAGAGTACAGCGCCAGACTACGGAAAGTACTTCAATGAATCCAGGACTCGGGGCTCACCCTCCACCGCAACAAATGCGAATTTCTGCAGCAAAAACTACAGTTCTTTGGGTACATATTCTCGTCAGAAGGGGTTGCCCCTCACCCAGAGAAAGTGAAAGACATCAAAGAAGCACCTGCAACCAACACAGTGAGCGAGATGCGCAGTTTCCACTGCATGGTTAACTACTGTGGCCGTCTCATAAAGGATCTCACCTCGCTGACGCTACCAATACGAGAGCTAACCAAGGCATCTGCCCCCTGGTCGTGGAGCCCTGAACAGGAAGCCGCATTCCAAGCTACCAAGGATGCCCTCTCGTCGTCCACCACCCTGAGGTATTTTGATCCCCGCCAAAACACCTTGATTGCCGTTGATGCCGGTCCTCGCGGACTGGGAGCGGTCCTGATGCAGAGATTGAATGCTGACGAGGAATGGGCGCTGGTGGCGTTCGCGAGCAGGTCGCTGACCACCACGGAGCAGAGGTATTCTCAGATCAAGAAGGAGGCCATCGCAATACACTGGGGATGCTGCCACTTCCACCTGTATGTATATGGAAAACCATTCCTGGTCACTACTGACCATAAACCGCTGATTCCCCTGTTCATGGGGACTGCTTCGAAGCCACCCCCAGGATAGAGAAGTGGATGCTCCAATTGCAGGAATACAACTGCCGGGCGGGGTACCACCCTGGGGTGAATAACCCAGCAGATTCCCTATCCTGACATCCTTGTGCGGCCATGGCAAGCAAAGAGGACGGTGCGGAGGTGACCGAGGAGTATGTCCGATAAGCCGTGGACAGATCTCACCCGATACTACTCTCCCTGAAGGACCTGTGTCAAGCCACATCCCAGGATGAATGCTTACAGAAGACTCTGGAGACGGTGAAGACAAACAGGTGGCACCACTTCAAGAGCCAGTGGGCTCTCCTCATCCCAGATGCCCGACGGGTGCTGAAAAGCCTGTACAACGTGCGTCAGGAATTGAGTGCTGATCTTAATGGGTGTCTGATGCGGGGCCATCGCCTAGTCATCCCTGCCTCGCTTGCTGACGAGTGATCCGACTAGCTCATGCTGGTCACCAGGGCATGGTGAAGACCAAATGGTGTCTACGAACAAAACTATGGTTTCTCCTGATGGATGAGAAAGTGGAGGAGGCTGTGCCATCCTGTCCATAATGTCAGGCAGCAGGGGAATCAAACCCTCTCGCACCCATACTGACAGAGCAAAGTCCGAGTGGCCCGTGGATATGTGCCAGCATGGATTTTGGTAGTCTCCCAGACAGGAGGCACACCCTGGTGGTGATTGATAATTACTCCAATTTTCCGGAGGTAGAAGTCCTGTCCTCCCTGAGTGCGTCTGAAGTTATACTGAAGCTAGAAAAGATCATGGCTACACATGGGCTAATCAAAGAACTCCGAACTGACAATGGGCCCTCCCTTTCAGGGGCAGGAAATTGAATCATATTTCACTTCGCTGGGAATCGTCCCCAGGAAGATTAGTCCCAGATGGCCTCAAGCCAACGAAGAGGCTGAACGCTTCATGGGGACCTTGAATAAGGTCATTCGAATCGCAGCTGTGATTAGCGAATCCCCCGAGCAAGCCATTTACTCCTTCTTGATGGACTATCGACAGACTCCCCAATCCACCACTGGTCGAGGCCCTGGACATCTCTCCTTGGGAAGAATCATTGCCGACTATATCCCTCATCATCCAAAATGGGTTCCAGGCCCCATGAATGATAAGGTGATGTATGATCAGAGGAAGAGGTCTAATGAGAAGGTCAGCTGTCATCGCCGAGCCAAGAGTTCTAATCTCAAAATTGGTGACTTGGTGCTAGTGCAAGATCGACATCCAACCAGCAAATTTCGGCTGCCCTTCGAGAGAGACCCATGGCACATTATATCTATACACAGCACCCAAGTTACTGCCTGCCGGGGGCCAGAAACCATAACTCGAAATGTGTCGGCGTTTAAAAAATTCCATCCCTGCCGAGGCATCACATCCACTAGTGACAATCCGGAAAATGGTACTCGGGATCAGGAAGAGTGGTCGGAAGATGAACCTGGAGAGGCCGAACCGGTGGAGGAGGAGAATCCGCGTAACAGGGGCCCAGGAATGGGCTCTGATCCACTGGGAGAGACTGCCAACCGAGAGATGGTTCCCGAACTGGGTCATGAGTCACAGACCAGATATGGTCTGCGGAGTAATCCCATGCCGTCAAGCAGGCTGAAGGACCATATGTGATAGCTGGTTCATGTCAACCCATAGAGGCAGGTACATTTCTAATTAAGCACATTGTGAGAGGAAGAACAAGGCCTGCTGCAAGTTTGAACGGTGGGTTTTTCTTAGTGACGCGGGGGACTCTGTGAAATTGAAGAACTGCCTCACGTGATGTATTTGGGTTGATCATGGTGTATAGCACTATTTGACATTTCATTTTGTTTGGGTAGGAATGTAGTATTGCTTGTTGCAATACATAATCCCGGGTTAAACCAGTTGATCTTCCCTGGGAGGGGGGGTGCCTCCACACTCCCTGTTTCTGTTTGGTATGTTGGTTTGACCCACGCCATGTGGGCTTAAGTAATAAAAGACCGCTGCTGCGGGAAGTGTCCTCAGTGACGGATCCCGTGCAGCAGCGAGAAACCCTGAACGTCCAATTATTGACACCGATAGGCCTGCGCTGTTGCATAAGCGCCACTGGTATCGCACCACTAGCGTGAGGGCCGAAGGTGTCCTGACCCCGGTAGCTACACAACAGGGGGTTAGGAGAGAGAGAGAGAGAGAAACAATACCCGATTTTCTAAGATCTGATCTTTGTTACCGGACAGCGTCACTGGCTTCGGAGTGATGAGCACTTTGGTTGAGTTATTTATTACTTGGTTAACTTGCAAACATAGCAGGACCCTACCTGTAAATAACAAGCAGATGCAGCTATTACCAAGAGAACACTCGGGGAAAAGCAGAACACAATGCACATTGGTTATATACACACATTAGCATATGACCATACCAACAGTTACCATGTGATCGTAGTCTAGAACACCGGCTGTGCTAGACCTTTCTTACTGTCATTGTCTGTTTCTCTTTTGCAGGAAGGTGTCGAACGCTGGACCGCTGAAGTCACCGGAAGTGCTGGAGACTGGATAAGGAAGCGGCGAGGCATCCGAGGACTGGCAGAGCGGGATACCCATGGGGGAACTTGAGTGACAGGTAAGTGCCAAAATCCAACGAGGCTAAGCGTGGACCTGCTTGCGCCAGCGATTTAAATACCGTCGGCAGGAACAGGTGCTCTGTGACACTGGCAGTGCGGTAACGGTTTGTCAATGAGGAGCTGATCACGCACATAGACTTGCACTTGGCGGTTGACATGTGCCGCTTGTTGACAATGGGGGTTCTCTCAATAGGAGCATGCAGAGGGAAAGCACGCAAGAAACGCGGTTGACGTGCTGTTTGTTGACACGGGGTGCGGCTGTCAGCAAGAGGGGAAGCATAGCAGAACCTCGTGCCACTTGCAGAGTGTTCTTGTTATGTGAGTCTGTCCTTACCACAGAATGTGACACCTCATGAACCTACCACTGCCACCAGGGAATAGAAGGTTATGATATACACACTGATGCCAGAACATGAGTACAGGGCCAATACAACACATATCGCATAGTACAGCATAGTCCACATAATCGAGGAGGGGGCCACATGATGTTGGGAATGATCCAGACATACTGTGACACAATTAGTGAAGCACATAACAGTCGCCCCTCCCAAAGGCCCCCCCACAGGTCGTGGTTTGGTGGGGTTTAGGGCGTAAAACCACCGTTTCAGACGGGGGGGCGGGGGGGACATAAACGAAAGAAGCGGGTTTCCAAGAATGCTTAGACGGATCATATCCTTTCCAATTTATCAAGTAGTACAGTTTTCCACAGACGCGTTTCGTGTCGATGATTCGCTGTACTTCATACTTCTGATGATTGCCTATCATGATGGGACAATGGAAGTGTCTTTGTGAGTTTTAGAATGGTATGGTTTGCTTATGGATACATGAAATACTGGGTGTATGGCATATTCAGGGGGTACTTGCAGACAGACTGTGACAGGAGTCAAGATTTTTTCAATGGGGTAGGGCCCAATGAATCGTGGTTGTAATTTTCTGGGCACGTCTAATGTCATGTTGCATGTGGCTAGCCAAACAAGGACTCCTACCTGATAGTCTGGTTCAGGGGTTCTATGTTTATCGGTTTATCGGTTCACTTTAATTTTTACCAGGGACAGTCTAGCCTTGTCTTGGATGTCTTGTAACTCCAGTAGATGTTCAGAAACTGAGGGCATGAGTGTTGGCGTCTGTGGCAAGAGTACAGGCAGCATTCATGGGTAAAAACCAGTGAGGTAATAAAAAGGGGAACACCCAAGGGAAGTGTGTACATTGTTATTGTATGTAAATTTAACGAGTGAAAGGATGAGGCCCCAGTTGCTAGTTAGAGTTGATAGCAAACTTCTCAGAGTTTGTTCCAAGGTCTGGTTGACCCGTTCCTTCTGGCCATCAGTTTAGGAATAATATGCGGAGGACAGAGCCACCTCAACCCCCAAGGTCAAACAAAAGGCCATCCAGAACTTGGATGTGAATTGACTTCAGCAGTCGGAAATGAGTTTGGTGGGCACACCATGCAGTCGCACTATGTGCTGAAGGAAAATAGTACTGAGTTCTGTAGCTGAGGGTTAGCCGTTTAATGGTATAAAGAGTGCCATTTTAGAAAGCATGTCTACAACTACCACAATTGCTGTATGTTTATGTGATCCTGGTAGATCAGTGATAAAATCAAGACTAAGCGCGTGGGAAGGAGTTGGTGGTATGGGTAGGGGTTGAAGAAGACCGGAGGTTGCTATGTGTTGTGCTTTGCTGCAGGCACACACTGAACATGTGAAAACGTAATCCTGCACTTCCATGAATATTGAGTCCCACCAAAAATGTCATAAGCAATTATCTATGATTTTCTGGACTCCAAGATGCCCTGATAGAGCCGTGTCATGACACTAGGCAATTACTTTTTGTGGTAGTTTACCAGTGGGTATAAACAGTTTATCGCAATGGAAGAAGTACCCCTCCCTAATACTGTTTTTAGGGTTTTGAGAAAAGTGTGTTGGAGGATGGGTCTTGAGAGCTGTTTTTACAGCGGTCATAAAGGTATCAACCTCTGTTGCTGCAACGATTTTCTCTGTTGGTATTATGCTAAGTGTAGGGTCAACTTTGTAATTGTTCTCAGCGTGCCCTAATCTGGATAAGATGTCAGACTGTACTTGTTTTGTCCCAGGCCGGTTTGTGATGAGAAAGTCAAAGTCGCTGAAGAAATACAACCAGCGCATTGATGGGGCATGAGAGCCTTTACAGAACTGAAGAATTGTAGGTTCTTGTGATCAGTAAAGATTTTTATGGTGTGCTTGGCTCATAGTAAATAGTGTTGCCATTCTGCGAATATAGATTTTATAGCAGGTAACTCCTTTTCTGCCACTATAGTTCTGCTCTGCAGGGAGCAATTTACGAGAATAGTAGGCCAGAGGATGAAGGTGTCTTGTCTCTGGGTCTTTTGGGATAATACACCTCCCACTGCAAATTGGGAAGCATCGGCATATACAAAAAATGGTTGGTCCGGGTGTTGTAAAATGAGAGCTAAAGTGTACTTTTTCTTAAGGGTCCTGAAACGAACGGTTGTCCCTTTTTGAGCAGCTTGGTGATGGGGACCACAATTTTAGAGAAGTGTGCAATGAGGCGTCTATAAAAGTTTGCAACGGCATGCGCCCTCTGAACTTCTTTGTCTGTGGTAGGAGGGGGTCAGGCTAGGATAGTATCCACCTTTTTGGGATCCATGGTGATCCCTTCTGGTGGCAAATGGTACCCGAGAAATTCCACCGATCTGGCGTGGAAGGTGCATTTGTCTAATTTGGCATCAAATGCATGTTCTCTTAATTATTGTAGGACAGAATGTACATGTTGAACATGCTCTTGTTCAGTTTTGGAATCGATGAGGATATCGTCAATACAGACGATAACACATACATCCAGGAAGTTATGTACTACTTTATTAATTAAGTATTGAAATGCTGCTGAGTCATTACAGTGTACTCATGAAGGCCACATTTAGGTCTTAATGCCATTTTCCGTTCATCTCCTTCCTTTACATGTATGAGGTCAAAAGCATGGTGCAAATCTAGCTTGGTGTAGATGGTGGATTCTTTAACCTGGCCTAAGAGGACAGGGATGAGGGACAGGGATAACAATTTTTGACTGTGCTTTGTTGACTGCTCTGTAGTCGATACAGATCCATAATTACCCATTCTCTTTTGAAACAAAGAAGAGGGGTGAGGAGATGGGCGAGGTAGAGTGTTTTAGGAATCCTAGGTCCAGGAGCTTATCCAGATATTTGTGAAGAAACTGTGTTTTGGGTTCTGTCAGGGCATATATCCTATTCAAAGGAACTGGTACCCCAGGTATTAAATCAATGCAACAATCATAGATCCTATGAGGGGGTAGCTGTGCAGCTTGGACTGGGTCAAACACGTCCTGAGAGTCATGGCATGTTTCAGGTAATAAGTTAAGAGAACAGTGATCAGTGGCGCCACAGTGAACAGGGGTCACTGGATGGTGGACTTCCTGGTAGCAAGTGGTCATGCAAACAGGGGAATCCAAAGTTACAGTTTGACGCATCCAATCGATCTTGGGACTGTGGTACTCTAACCACGGGATTCCTAGAATTATGCCAAAAGCAGGGGTATCAATTAAGTCAAAAGTCACTTGTTCTGTGTGACCATTGTCACACACAAGAGTTAAAGGATCAGTGTGGAACCGGATGAGTACGGAGGTTAATGCAGAACCGTCTGCTGCACGTACTGGTTCTGGTTCTGGTTCAGCTTTGGGGACTCGTGCGAATCCCGGTTTGTCTGCTAAACTTAGGTCAAAGAAGTTCCCAGTGGCTCTTGAATCGATAAGTATTGGAAGGCTCAGTCATTTTTGAGGAGACAGTATGATCGTCATTCTGATAGTCATATGTCTTGGAATACGATGAACAACGTTCGTCAAGAATTGGGAGATCTGACTGCAAGCACCTCTTGGAAAAACAATCTCCACATTGTTCGAGATCTTCAGTTTTCCTGCTTATCAGCAGCCACATCTATTCTGGCTATTGTCTTTTTCTTCTTGGGTTTATTTGTGCAGTCACAGGCAAAATGAACCAGTTTTCCACAATAAAGACACAAGTTTGTCTTACGTCACCTGTCTTTCTCCTCATAGGATAAGGGGCTCCTAATCTCCCCAATCTGCTTAGTTCTGCCTCAGTGGTCTTATCTTCCAGACTTTTCCTGTCTGTCTTTAGAACTACCACTCTGGTATCTCCCCAAGGTCTTTCAGTTTTTCGTTCTCCTAATTTATGGTCTAACTTAACCACCAAATCAATAAATTCAACACAATCCTCAGGTAACTCAACTATATGTGACAGTGAATCTTTGAGGTTGTCTTTTAAGCCTCTATAGAATAAGGGTGTGTGTTTTTCTTCAGACCAGTGAGTTTCTGCTACCAAGCAGTTAAAGATGGTGCTATATGATGAGAGATCCTTAAAGCCCTGCCGCAAATTTAGCAATTCATTTTCAGATTATTGTATGAAGACATGTTTGGCAAAGAGGCGAGTCATAACAGCTTTAAACGCTGGAAAATGAAACAGGATGGGATCTTTTTGTTCAATTGGGGATATATTCCAATCTGCTGCCACACCCACCAGGTAGGAAATCATAAAGGCAACCTTGGCTGCATCAGACGTGAAGATCTGGGGTTTGCATAAGAAATGTAACTGGCACTGGCTCATTTAAACAGCGAAGCGTGCGCTATCTCCAGTGAACCGTTCGGAGGTGGCTAAGGGTACAGGACTAGGAGTCATGACAGTGATGTGTAGATTTTGGTCTGAGTGTGGTGTGGAAGAGGAGGTGAACAAAGCAAACACAAGGAGATGATGGACGGAGCGCTGAAACTTTTCAGACACTCACCCCCAGTCACAGATCTGGGTTGAATCCATCATCGTTCTTTAGCTCACTTCGCCACCCCAGTTCAGACACAGCTATATTCAAATCAGTCTTGACCCTGTGCCTCATGAGAACAGTCCAGCCCGAACTGCCAAGCCATGTCTTCCCTGGACTGGAAACAAGCATCCTGGGACCGGTTTCGGGCTAACAGCCCTCATCAGCCAGGCTAGCTTGAATCCAGTGGCAAAGTGAGCAAGGGACCCACGTCTGGGCATACCCTGCCAACTTTAGGCGAACAAAGCAAACACAAGGAGATGATGGACGGAGCGCTGAAACTTTTCAGACACTCACCCCCAGTCACAGATCTGGGTTGAATCCATCTTCGTTCTTTAGCTCACTTCACCACCATCTCCTTGTGTTTGCTTTGTTGCGCGAGTGGTTTATATCCCATTAGCAGGAAGAGGTGCTCTGTGGCACGTGTAGTGTGGTAACGGTTTGTCAATGAGGAGCCGATCGCGGAAATGGACTTGCACTTGCGAGTTGACATGTGCCCCTTGTTGACACTGGTCAGGAGCTGCGTGCAGAAGGGAAGCATAGCAGAAGCCTGTGCCACTTGCAGAGTGTTCTTGTTATGTGAGTCTGTCCTCACCACAGAATGTGACACCTCACGAACCTACTACTGCCACCAGGGAACAGAATCATATGATATACACACTGATGCCAGGGAACATGAGTTCAGGACCAATACAGCACATTTTTCATGCTACAGCGTAGTCCACATAATCGGGGGAGGAAGTCACATGACGTTAGGAACAATCCAGGCACACTGTGACGCAATTGGTGACGCACATAACATTTCATAATGCATAAATCCTGAGCATATGTGAACAGCCAAGTGAAAACAGGTAACAGGTAATGTAGGAGGTTACCTTCGGTTCCGGCGACAGCGGTGTTGATTTGCATCATGATCAGCCAACTGCAGCAGAGGCAGGACGTGTAGGAAGTGGGAAGTTGAGTTTGTGCCCTATATACATTTCATTCCACCAACTCAGGTGTGGAGGTTTCCCTGCCACATTTGGGTCAGTGGGAAGGCACATCATGTTTGGCCCAAGAGAGATACTGGTAGTCCTCCCTCCGAAAGCTGCTTTTGCCTATACCGCCGTCAACGTGGTTGAGATTTCCTGGCAGCGACGAAGGGCAGTCTTTTATCTATGCAATCACTGATATCTAAATAGGGCATGCAGGAAGACCACCGAAAAAGCGACTGCAGGACCGATTCCACCAAGATCTAAATCAGGCCCTAACTGTTGAAAAAAATATATATAGAAAATTAGCTGGGAAAAAAACTGTCATTTGTTACAAAGTTTTAATCTTTAACTTCTTGTCCTGATGACTAATTTAAAAAAGCAATATACCATTAGGTGCGATAGACCAGTCTGGTCACGGGTATAAAAACGGTTTGTAGATTCTCCAAGAACCAGAGGTAGCCAGAGCCAGCAACTAAGCTGCACCTTAAAAGTTTTCATTGTGTGCCGAGTTTAGAGCAATTCATGTGGTAAAAAATAAAGAGCAAAAAATGGGTATAAAGGAAACCTATGTATTTCGGTTTAAATCATTTTTTTAGATTTTATGTAGTGTGACAACATTACAACATAAGCCACCTACAACCCTTGGCCGGTGGTCTGTGCATTTGGTTGCTTACTTAGTAGGCAGCGAGTAGATAATAAAGAACATTTATTAACAAACTGTTGAGGGTAAAAGAAAGAGATGAGGAGAGGGGGCTGAGAGGGAGGAGGGGAAGAGGCTGGGACATGGCTTCCCTGACGTGCTTGCGTCCTTGGGGAGTGGGTGTGGCCTAGGCTGGTGTGGTATATTCGTAGCTGTTAGTTGCAGGATCCGCAGGTATTGGGGGCAGGTCAACTTGTGGAACTCGTCTGCTAAATACTGTATGCATGGTTGCCACATCTTGTCGAACCAGGGCAATTGCTGCGCGGCAGCGGTCGTCAGCTTCTCCATTCCCAGGATTTCCAACACCTTATGTAACCAGTCCTGGTGTGTGGGTACCTTATCTGTCCCCCATCTGGCTAAAAGGAGTTGCTTCGCCACCCCCAAGGTAAGAGTAATGGCTTTGCCTCTAGGTGATTTCAATGGGTAAGTGAGCGAGTTAGGAAGGCCTAGCAATATGTAGCTAGGAAATGAGGGTATGTCCTTGTTAAACATTGTATTAATAGCGTCTAGGACTCCTGTCCAGTATGATTCTATCTGGGGGCACTGCCATAGGAGGTGCGTAAGTGTGCCTTGCTGTCGGCATTGCCGCCAACACAGCCCGCCCTCCCTCCCTCGGGTCCCTTGTAGCAACTCTGGCAGGTGTGAGGTACCAGTAGTGGGCTATTTTGAGGAGCATTTCTTTGCTGGTGGTGTTGAGGGCGGATGTTCATGCTCGGTGTAGGATGTCGCTCCATTCTTTATCAGAAAAGGGGCATTCGCATTCTCTTTCCCATCTGGCCGTGGCAGGGGAAGGTAAAGAGTGTACGGACTGCACCAAGAATGCGTAGATGTCAGAGAGCAGCTTCTTATCTGAGCTCCGCATAATGAGCCACTTCTCAAAGGGCAGATGGGGTTCGCTGGAGTGTGGTTGAATACATTGTCGGGTCACCCAGTGTGCCACTGCCAGATACTGCCATCTCGCCGAATCCGAGAGTGGGCAGCATGTCTGCAGTTTGGCGAAGTCCATGAGTCCATCTGAGTCGAATAGATCCCCCACCGGCTTGCCGTTGGCATCCTGCCATACCTTAAATCCCGAACCTTCCAAAGCAGGGGGGAAGTCAGGTTACCTATCAGCGGGGTCTGTGGGGATATCAGAGTAGAGAGATTATGTCTCCGCTGTACCTTGTCCCAGACTCCCAATGTCGACCTCGTGACTGGTGAGATGTACACACCCACTGGCCTATCCGGCTTAGGTAACCACGGCACTTTCCAGATGTGTGTTCCCGCTATTGCCTGATCTATAAAGCACCAGTGCTTTTTGGTGAGTGTGCGGGACCACTCTACCTTGTATCGCAGCTGGGCTGCTTGATAGTATTTGCATATGTTCAAGACCCCCAGTCCTCCCTCTGCCATCGTAAGAAAGGCCCGTGGTTTGGACATTCTCACCTGCTTACCCTCCCAGATAAAGTCCCAGATTAGAGCCTGTAGTTTATCTAATATCTGTGTTGGGGGCTGGTGTGGCAGGGTTTGCATTACGTAAAGTAGCTTGGGGTGTAGCATCATTTTGACGGCTGCCAACCGCCCCAGCCATGAGAGGCCCTGCGGCTTCCATTTAGTGAGATCTGATCGGGTCATGGCGAGTAAATTCCCGTAATTATGCTCCGTGGTAGCCCGGAGAGTGGGGAGTATTTGTAGTCCTAAGTATGGGACCCCGTCTTCTGCCCACTGAAATGGGAACTGTCCATGAAGTTGAGTCCGCTCAGGCTCCTGTAGTGTCAAATCCAGGACCAGAGACTTTTGTGGGTTGATTTTGAATCCCGAGGCTCGCCCGAACTCCGAGAGCTCTGCCAAGGCGGCCGTTAGGGAATTAGACTGGTTGGTGAGGGTCAGGAGCACGTCGTCTGCTTATAGCATAATCTTGTGCTCCCTTCCTCCCATCCGAATCCCGGTCACTCTCACATTGTCCCTTATCCGATCTGCCAGTGGCTCCATATAGAGCGTGAAAAGGAGAGGAGACAGGGGGCAACCCTGTCTAGTTCCTCGCCCTATTGCGAAAGTTGGTGACTGTACTATGTTTACACAGATGTTGGCCTGGGGAGCTGTGTAGCAGGCTTGCACCCAGCTGCGGAATCGAGGGCCAAGGCCTATCAGCTCCAGCACCCGGTATAGATACGTCCATTGCATACGATCAAACTCCTTCTCTGTGTCTATCACCAACACGAGTGCTGGAGTCCGGGAGCGCTGCGTTTTGTCCAGTCGGTGGCATAGCCTCCTCGTATTGTCACTACATCTGCGCTCCGGGATGAACCCAGCCTGGTCCGGGTCAACCAGTCCCTGCACATAGGGTGCCAATCTGAGGGCTAGCACACTAGTAAAAATCTTCGAGTCGACATTCAGCAATAAAATCGGGCGGTAGGAGGCGCAGTTTTTGGGGTCCTGGCCTTGCTTTGGAATTACTGTGATAGTTGCATTGCGCATTGATTCTGGTAGCGCACCCTGTTTGTCAATGGAATTAAATAGTCGTGTGAGTATCGCAACCAGGTGAGAGGCGAAGGTTTTGTAAAATTCCCCACCATAGCCATCGGGGCCGGGTGCTTTGTGCGGTTGTAGCCTGTGTATGGCGGTGAGGACCTCTTGTATCGTGATGTTCTTCTCTAAGGCAGTGTGCTTGGGTACTTCCAGATCAGGTGGGGAGACCCGGGACAGGTATGTCTCCACATCTACATCCCGTAAGGGTTCAGCAGTGTAAAGGGCCTTATAAAATGCTCCAAAGGAGTTTGTGATGCCCTCATCCGTGGTGACCGCGGAACCATCTGCCCCTTGTATTTCGGATATCCGCCGTTCGATGACCTGTGCTCAGAGGCGATGTGCTAACATGCGCCCCGCCTTATTGCATCCAACGTAATATTTCTGGCGCAGTCGCAATAGTGCGTACTCTGCCCGCCCCATATCTAGGGCTCGTAGCTGTTTCCACGCAGCCGTCAGCTGTCGACGAGCCATCACAGCTCCTGATTGGGCGTGTGCTGTCTCCAGCTCCTTAATCTGGACTTCTAGCTGACAGCGCCTCTTCCGCCGCTCCCTATTGTAGCCAGTTGCAATGCCAATGAAGTGGCCCCAAGGACCACCTTTAGTGTCTCCCATAGTGTGACAATATTCGTCTCGGCACTGTCGTTGTGCTCCAGAAAGGAAGTTAGTGCTAGTGTCTTACGCACCTTATCGTATGTGAGGAGTTTTGTGGTAAGGCGCCAGCGGTGAGGAGTTGTTGGTTGTGGTTTGGGCCGGAAGTGTACATTAATGGGGGAGTGATCAGAAAGGGCAGCCGCCCCTATGTCCGCGGCCATTGTGTCCCTCGTTACCCCTGGTGTTGTGAGGAAGTAATCGATCTGTGTATATGTTTGATGCACCGCTGAGAAGAATGTGTAGTCTACTTCCGAGGGGTGCGTGTGACGCCGGATGTGAGTTAGGCCCACTTCGTCCAGCCAGCTCTTAGCGCTCGGGGTGAGACCTATATCCTGGCCCGCCCGGTGGAGTGACTTGTCCCTCTGCCTGTCCATTACAACATTAAAGTCACCCCCCACTACCATCTCCCTGTCAGGGGTGTGGAGATCAATCGTCTCAGGGCGTCCCTGAGAAAGAGTTCCTGTTTTTCATTGGGTGCATAGATCGTGGCTATCGTGGCTATTGTGTACCGGGTGCCCTGTATTTGTACGTGTAGTGCTAGCAAACGACCTGGGATATCCATGAAGACTCCCTCCACCCTTCCTGCGAAGTGTGTGCCGAGCAAGATGGCTACCCCCGCTTTCTTGGCAGGTCCAGACGAGAAATACTGACGGTTAAACCAGCGAGAGCACAATCGTCGCCAGTCTTGTTGGAGTAGATGGGTTTCTTGCAACATGCAAATGTCGCTCTTTGTGTCTTTAAGGTATGATAGTACAGCCAGCTGTTTCATTGGGGAGTTATGGCCTCTGACGTTAAGGCTAAGTATAGACACCATTATCAGTGCCGGCGCACCGCATTGACCGCACATTCAAGTTGGCAGGGAGGGTAAAGAGAAGGTGAAAATTAGAACACAGAGAATAACACAACAGGAACAATAACTCTGGCAACGTCTCCCACCTGGGAGTCATCACAATCTCAGATTTGGGGTCCATGTCACAGTCGGGTGTGCGAGTTGGAGTTGAAGTGATTGTCTCAGTGAAGCTCCGCCGTAGTGTTCCTGTTGCTAGGGTCCTGGGATTCAGCTTTGACTAGGCCCAACTGCACCCGTCCAGAAGGCAGACACAAAGTCCACAGGGCCGGTGAGGACCAGATATCTTGGGCCCTTAATGATCACCGGCAGTGGACCCGGGGGCACCCTCGTGTTGTAGGTGTTGGAGTAGCCGCGAGCGCTCCTCACGGCTATCGGCTTCTGTAGGTTTATTCAGCGTTTTCCGCCCATGTCTAGCAGATCGCCTTGTTCTTCGCCCCTTGTCCGCGGGCTCGTGGGTCGGCGACGCCAGGGGATTATGCTGCCGCAGCCCGGTATCTCTGGCAGCTCGCGAGCATCGGCCAAGGTGCGGACTAGCCGGACCTCCTCCTTCTATACAAATTGTAGGCGGAAAGGGTGTCCCCATCTACACCGGGCGCGGAGAAAATCAGTTAGTGGCTTTAGGTCTCTATGGCGCTGCAATGTGGTCGGGGATAAATCCTGATTAAGCCAAACCTTGAAGCCCTCAAATTCAATGGTTCTCAGGTCTCGCATTGCAGACATTATAGCTTCCTTCTGTTTATAGACAGGTGAGTATGTCCTGGGGTTGGCCAGGCGCACCCGCTGGTCTCCCGGCCCGATGTGTGTGGTCCAGAACGACCTCCTGGTCCTGAAATGAGGGCGACATATGCTTGAAGAGACAGATCACAAACCCCTCCAGATCGTTCGAGATGGCCCGGGCCGGCACGCCCTTGATGCATATGTTGGAACGGCGGGACTGGCTTTCCAGATCTTCAACCTGGTAGCGCAGCTCCGAGTTCTGGTCCCGTAGCTCCAGAAGCTCCTGGCGGTGGTTCTCCAACTCTTCCTCCCGGGCGTCCTGATTCTGCTCCACCGACTCCAATCGATGGTCGATTCCCTTGATGTCCGAGGCAATGTCACGTTTGAGTTCTGCAAAATCTTCGGGGAGGGTGCCAAACAGGTGCTCCATGAATGCTTGTGTGAGTGGGGACTCTTTCCTGCTACCCTCCTTGCCACTGGCTTTATCCAAGGGCACCCCATGATCCTTGGCCTCCCGTGACGAGTCTGCCTTTTTCGTGTTCGATCGGGCAAACATGTCCTTTACTGAGGGGTCCTTCTTCGATTGACGATGGGTAGACATTCCTGCTAGAGAGTGGCTCCCCTGCCACGAACCAGTTTGCTCACCCCCCCTGAGGGCCGCCCCCCTCAGTCGTCACCGGGTAGTTCGGCTCAGGTCAGACCGGCCCAGGGGTCCATGGCCCCCAGCAGGGAAGCGGGGCAGTGCTCAAGATCAGGACTCAGTCAGAATGAGGCGGGCCTGTCCACCACCACTGGGCCGCAGAAGGCCGCAATCCAGGGCCCTTGCCTCTAATTCTAATGCTGTGGCCCCAGGGGGGGTCGGTGCAGGCCTCAGACACGCCTCTAAACGTGGAGGTAGAGGAGGGGGCCCAGGTGCACTACCAGGGCCCACGGCTGCCCACCCAGACACAGCAGGTCGGTCCACCCAGTGTAGGCCTCAGAAGATCCACGTTGGCGACCCCCGCGAAAGCAGCACCCGAGTGTTGAAGGGCCTGCAGCTCCTCCGCCCGGTGAGTAAGAGAGACAAGGCGTAGCGCCGCGTTGGGTCAGAGCGAGGCGGGCCGGCCCGCACCAGTGAGCTGCAGAAGGCCGCAATCCAATGCCCTCGCCTCCAACTCCAGCTCCAAGGCCCAGGAGAGGTTGGCGTGAATCCCCGTGCCTGCTGGTAAATAAGGGGAGGCGGCTCACAGCAGTGTCTTAGGGCCCCTCTGTGCCCCGAGCCTCGGTCCCAGTCGCGGACCGGTGAGGAAGCGGTGGTGATTGCGGGCACACTCCTGCCCTGCAACAGTCGGCGGGCTGCTCCCCCGCGCCACCAGCCCCAGTGCCTCCAGTCACCGTAATCCACGTCGTCCCGGGAGGACCGCCGGTCCAACACCGCACGGCCAGGGCTCGATCATTGGGTCAGCAGGGTCAGGCGTGACTCGCCCGCCCCAGGTAGCCTCCAGCCCGGGGTCGCCGCACGCTCCAGTCGGCCCCGCTCCGGCCACCGGGATCTCGTCTGTCCTCGCTACTTCGCCGCCACCGAACCCTAAAAAATGCCCCTGCCTTATGTCTGCGGGCAGGCGGTCACTTCCATCGGCTCTAGGCGCCCGTGTCCCTCGCTGTGTTGCAGCTGGGCCTAGAGATCCGGCGGAGCTCCAAGGTGTACGTCTTACATGGCCGCCATCTTGGACACGCCCCCAAACCTTTGTATTTTTATGATGTACACCAGATATTGAGTTTAGGAGCAGTGGTTATTTGTACATGTCTGAATTTGTGGGCTCCCATGCTAGCATGTGATTCAGAGTCCTTTTTGCAAAACATCGTCTTCCTTTCACACTGGCTTACAATTGGAAGGCGCGAAAGTAGAGAAATCTAATTGGAAATAACAAATGTTCTACTATTATGTATTCCCTGGTATCTCTCAATAAAAACGGTACTCAATGTGTGTGGTTGTGGATAGAGCCTGTGACACAAAACACCCTAAAACGTGTCCTGGAGACATCATATTTCACCCAGCAGAATCTATGCTTTTTTTGAAATTGTGGGTAGCTGGGGATTTTGGGACCTAACTTAGCTGCCCCCCAGGAAAGCCTACTATACAAAGACATTTCTGAACACTAGATACCTGGGGCTGTCTAGGGTGGTGTGACTTGTGAGTTTCTAATGAGAGTTTCCTACACAGCAGCCCTTGCAAATCTCAAACAGTGCCTAAAACACATACTTTCCTCAAATTTCTGTGAGTGAAAGTTCTGGAATCTGTGTAGGATCCACACATTTCCTTCCACCCAGCATTCCCCCATGTGTCCCAATAAAAATGGTAGATACCTCACTTGTGTTAGTGGGTCTTGCTCCCACGACAGGAAAGGACTCAAAACGCAACATTGACAGATCAAATATTTCCACACAAAAATCAACGTTTTTTAAAATGATGGCGGCTGTGGAATGTGGGACCTAGCTCAGCTGACACTCAGGGAAACCTACCAAACCGGCACATTTCTGAAAACTAGACACCCGGGGAGTCCAGGGTGGCGTGACGTGTGTGACTCTCACAAGGTTTTCTTGCAGAGGGAGCGACCCTTGACCTTGCCAGGTAGGTCGCTCCCCCACCACACAGCTCCGCCTGTGTTGTCTGCCCGCTGCTCCTGCAGGTAAGATCGCCCTCCGCTTGTGGCCCCGGTGCCCGTATTTTCTGCTTGTCTCCCCATTTTCCTTTCTGTGCCCCTCGCTGCCCCATTGTCGTTGTGCCCGTGATTGTGTCTGCTTGTCTCCCCATTTTCCTTTCTGTGCCCCTCGCTGCCCCATTGTCGTTGTGCCCGTGATTTTGTCTGCCTTTCTCCCCTTTTTCCTTCTGTGCCCCTCGCTGCCCCATTTTCGTTGTGCCCGTGATTGTGTCTGCTTGTCTCCCCTTTTTCCTTCTGTGCCCCTCGCTGCCCCATTGTCGTTGTGCCCGTGATTTTGTCTGCCTTTCTCCCCTTTTTCCTTCTGTGCCCCTCGCTGCCCCATTGTCGTTGTGCCCGTGATTTTGTCTGCCTTTCTCCCTTTTTCCTTCTGTGCCCCTCGCTGCCCCATTGTCGTTGTGCCCGTGATTTTGTCTGCCTTTCTCCCCTTTTCCTTCTGTGCCCCTCGCTGCCCCATTGTCGTTGTGCCCGTGATTTTGTCTGCCTTTCTCCCCTTTTTCCTTCTGTGCCCCTCGCTGCCCCATTGTCGTTGTGCCCGTGATTTTGTCTGCCTTTCTCCCCTTTTTCCTTCTGTGCCCCTCGCTGCCCCATTGTCGTTGTGCCCGTGATTTTGTCTGCCTTTCCCCCATTTCCTTTCTGTGCCCCCGCTGCCTCTCGCCATTCCCGCCGCTGCGTCCCTGCGGCCCCGCCCCCTGACTGCCCATTCGCTGCCCCTGCCTCCCGCCTCCCAGCTGCTCCTCCCTCCCACCTCCCCATAAATGGCGGCCGCTGCGCGGTGAGGAGAGCGACCCTTGACCTTGCCAGGTAGGTCGCTCCCCCACCACACAGCTCCGCCTGTGTTGTCTGCCCGCTGCTCCTGCAGGTAAGATCGCCCTCCGCTTGTGGCCCCGGTGCCCGTATTTTCTGCTTGTCTCCCCATTTTCCTTTCTGTGCCCCTCGCTGCCCCATTGTCGTTGTGCCCGTGATTGTGTCTGCTTGTCTCCCCATTTTCCTTTCTGTGCCCCTCGCTGCCCCATTGTCGTTGTGCCCGTGATTTTGTCTGCCTTTCTCCCCTTTTTCCTTCTGTGCCCCTCGCTGCCCCATTTTCGTTGTGCCCGTGATTGTGTCTGCTTGTCTCCCCTTTTTCCTTCTGTGCCCCTCGCTGCCCCATTGTCGTTGTGCCCGTGATTTTGTCTGCCTTTCTCCCCTTTTTCCTTCTGTGCCCTCGCTGCCCCATTGTCGTTGTGCCCGTGATTTTGTCTGCCTTTCTCCCCTTTTTCCTTCTGTGCCCCTCGCTGCCCCATTGTCGTTGTGCCCGTGATTTTGTCTGCCTTTCTCCCCTTTTTCCTTCTGTGCCCCTCGCTGCCCCATTGTCGTTGTGCCCGTGATTTTGTCTGCCTTTCTCCCCTTTTTCCTTCTGTGCCCCTCGCTGCCATTGTCGTTGTGCCCGTGATTTTGTCTGCCTTTCTCCCTTTTTCCTTCTGTGCCCCTCGCTGCCCCATTGTCGTTGTGCCCGTGATTTTGTCTGCTTTTCTCCCCTTTTTCCTTCTGTGCCCCTCGCTGCCCCATTGTCGTTGTGCCCGTGATTTTGTCTGCTTTTCTCCCCTTTTTCCTTCTGTGCCCCTCGCTGCCCCATTGTCGTTGTGCCCGTGATTTTGTCTGCCTTTCCCCCCCATTTCCTTCTGTGCCCCTCGCTGCCCCATTGTCGTTGTGCCCGTGATTTTGTCTGCTTTTCTCCCCTTTTTCCTTCTGTGCCCCTCGCTGCCCCATTGTCGTTGTGCCCGTGATTTTGTCTGCTTTTCTCCCCTTTTTCCTTCTGTGCCCCTCGCTGCCCCATTGTCGTTGTGCCCGTGATTTTGTCTGCTTTTCTCCCCTTTTTCCTTCTGTGCCCCTCGCTGCCCCATTGTCGTTGTGCCCGTGATTTTGTCTGCTTTTCTCCCCTTTTTCCTTCTGTGCCCCTCGCTGCCCCATTGTCGTTGTGCCCGTGATTTTGTCTGCCTTTCCCCCCCATTTCCTTCTGTGCCCCTCGCTGCCCCATTGTCGTTGTGCCCGTGATTTTGTCTGCCTTTCCCCCCCATTTCCTTCTGTGCCCCTCGCTGCCCCATTGTCGTTGTGCCCGTGATTTTGTCTGCCTTTCCCCCCCATTTCCTTCTGTGCCCCTCGCTGCCCCATTGTCGTTGTGCCCGTGATTTTGTCTGCCTTTCCCCCCCATTTCCTTTCTGTGCCCCCGCTGCCTCTCGCCATTCCCGCCGCTGTGTCCCCTGCGGCCCCGCCCCTGACTGCCCATTCGCTGCCCCTGCCTCCCGCCTCCCAGCTGCTCCTCCCTCCCACCTCCCCATAAATGGCGGCCGCTGCGCGGTGAGGAGAGCGACCCTTGACCTTGCCAGGTAGGTCGCTCCCCCACCACACAGCTCCGCCTGTGTTGTCTGCCCGCTGCTCCTGCAGGTAAGATCGCCCTCCGCTTGTGGCCCCGGTGCCCGTATTTTCTGCTTGTCTCCCCATTTTCCTTTCTGTGCCCCTCGCTGCCCCATTGTCGTTGTGCCCGTGATTGTGTCTGCTTGTCTCCCCATTTTCCTTTCTGTGCCCCTCGCTGCCCCATTGTCGTTGTGCCCGTGATTTTGTCTGCCTTTCTCCCCTTTTTCCTTCTGTGCCCCTCGCTGCCCCATTTTCGTTGTGCCTGTGATTGTGTCTGCTTGTCTCCCCTTTTTCCTTCTGTGCCCCTCGCTGCCCCATTGTCGTTGTGCCCGTGATTTTGTCTGCTTTTCTCCCCTTTTTCCTTCTGTGCCCCTCGCTGCCCCATTGTCGTTGTGCCCGTGATTTTGTCTGCTTTTCTCCCCTTTTTCCTTCTGTGCCCCTCGCTGCCCCATTGTCGTTGTGCCCGTGATTTTGTCTGCCTTTCCCCCATTTCCTTTCTGTGCCCCCGCTGCCTCTCGCCATTCCCGCCGCTGCGTCCCTGCGGCCCCGCCCCCTGACTGCCCATTCGCTGCCCCTGCCTCCCGCCTCCCAGCTGCTCCTCCCTCCCACCTCCCCATAAATGGCGGCCGCTGCGCGCCGCGCCGCTGGCGCGCCGAAGGCGCGCCTAAGGCAAGCCCGTCTGCGCCCGTCCGCGACTGGACCGCGCCCAGCGCCAGAACCCCTGGATCCCACCGATGCAACACCACTCGACGGACCTACGATGCCGCCACACTCACCGCACTCAATGCCGGCCGGAACCCTGCCTGCTACCGAGCCTCACCGAGACGCACCCACGGACCCTTCACCTGCCAAACCTGCCGATTCACCTGCCCCCGGACGTGCACCACCTCCGCCAAGTCGAGCACCAGCAGCAACCACCTGAAATGCATCCTGCTGAACACCCGCTCCGTCCACAGGCACGCCGTGGAACTCTGGGACCTGCTCGACGCAACAGCACCGGACATCGCCTTCCTCACCGAAACCTGGATGAACGCCTCCTCAGCGCCCGACATCGCCATAGCCATCCCGGACGGATACAAGATCACCCGGAGGGACCGCGTCAACCAGACGGGAGGAGGCATCGCCATCGTACACAAGAACACCATCCGCATCTCGACTAACTCCGACGAGACCTTCACCGCCGCCGAACACCTACACTTCCAGATACACACTGACCCCAAGACCACCCTCCGAGGCACCCTCATCTACAGACCCCCGGGACCACGCACACTATTCAGCGAAGACATCGCAGACTTCATCAGCCCGCACGCCATGCCCTCCGCCGACTACATCCTCCTAGGGACCTCAACTTCCACCTGGAGAACAACAACGACAGAAACACCACCGCCCTGCTGGACAACCTCGCCAACCTCGGACTCAAGCAACTGGTGAACACGCCCACCCACTACGCCGGCCACACGCTTGACCCCGTCTTCTCGTCCAGCAAGCACATCTCCTTCAGCCACGCCACCGGACTCCACTGGACCGACCACAGCTGCGTCCACTTCAGCTTCAGAAAGACTGCGACCCACCACCACCCGCAACAGGCTCCCCGCCGGAGCTGGAGCAAGATCACCGCCGAGCAGCTCACCGCCTCCCTCAGCCAGAACACACCCACCAACTCAACGGACCCAAACGAAGCAGCCAGCAACCTCGCCAAGTGGCTGACCGCCTGCGCCGACGACCTCGCACCACTAAAAACCCTCCCAGCAGACCCGGAAGCAAGAAAACCCCTTGGTTCACCAACGAACTCAAGGAATCCAAGAAGAACTGCCGCACTCTCGAGAAAACCTGGCGTCTCGACCAGACCACAGACAACAGGACCGCCCTCAAGCACGCCACCCGCAAACACCACCAGCTGATCCGTGCCACCAAGAAGTCGGCACTCAAAGAACGACTGGACAACAACGCCCATGACAGCAAGGAACTTTTCAGCATCGTCAAAGAGTTCTCCAACCCCAGCGCCGGAAACAACGACATCACCCCTCGCAAGACCTCTGCAACTCACTCTCCGCGTTCTTCCACCGCAAGATCACCGACATACATAACAGCTTCGACGCACAAACCACGCACCCTACCACCAAACCAACGCCCGCCACCACCACCCTCTGCAACTGGACCCCGATCAGCACCGAAGACACCACCCGCACGATGAACTCCATCCACTCCGGATCACCAACCGACCCCTGCCCACACCACGTCTTCAACAAAGCCGACGCCGCCATCGCACCCCATCTCCGGGACATCATCAACTCCTCCTTCCACACCGCCACCTTCCCGGAGAGCTGGAAGCACGCCGAGCTTACCGCCCTCCTGAAGAAACCAACGGCGGACCCCACCGACCTCAAGAACTACCGTCCCATCTCGCTCCTTCCGTTTCCGCCAAAGTCATCGAGAAGACCGTCAACAGACAGCTTGCCGCCTTCCTCGAGACGAATGGGTCCCTCGACCCATCGCAGTCTGGGTTTCGGGCCAACCACAGCACCGAGACCGCCCTTATCGCAGCCACCGACGACATCAGAACCCTAACCGACAACGGGGAAACAGCTGCCCTCATCCTCTTGGACCTCTCCGCGGCGTTCGACACCGTCTGCCACCGCACCCTAGTGAAGCGCCTCAGCAACATCGGAATCCGAGAGAAAGCACTGGAATGGATCATCTCGTTCCTCGCCGGAAGAACCCAGAGAGTCCGCCTCCCCCGTTCAGATCCGAAGCCACCGAAGTCATCTGCGGCGTTCCACAAGGATCTTCACTCAGCCCAACCCTCTTCAACGTCTACATGAGCCCCCTCGCAGCCATCGCACGCCAACACAACCTCAACATCATCTCCTACGCCGACGACACCCAGCTGATCCTCTCCCTCACCAACGACCCCACCACCGCCAGAGCCAACCTACACGACGGGATGAGAGACGTCGCCGACTGGATGAGGAACAGCCGCCTTAAACTGAACTCAGACAAGACGGAAGTCCTCATCCTGGGCTCATCACCCTCCGCCTGGGACGACTCCTGGTGGCCCCCGGCCCTGGGCACCGCGCCCAAGCCAACGGACCACGCACGCAACCTGGGCTTCATCCTGGACTCCTCCCTGTCGATGACCAGACAAGTCAACGCCGTCTCATCTTCATGCTTCAACACCCTGCGCATGCTCCGCAAGATCTTCAGATGGATCCCCACTGAAACCAGGAAGACCGTCACCCAGGCACTCGTCACCAGCCGACTGGACTATGGGAACACCCTCTACGCCGGAACCACAGCCAAACTTCAAAAAGACTCCAGCGCATCCAGAACGCCTCCGCACGACTCAACCTGGACATCCCCCGACACAGCCACATCACCAGACACCTGAAAGACCTGCACTGGCTCCCCGTCAGCAAGAGAATCACGTTCAGACTCCTCACCCACGCACACAAGGCCCTCCACGACCTGGGCCCAAAGTACCTCAACGACCGCATGACCTTCTACACGCCCACACGCCAGCTACGATCAACCAGTCACGCCCTCGCCACCGTACCACGCATCCGCAGAACCACCGCCGGAGGAAGATCCTTCTCCTACCTGGCAGCCAAGACCTGGAACTCCCTCCCCACTCACCTTCGGCGAACCCAGGACCATCTCTCCTTCAGGAAGCAGCTCAAGACCTGGCTGTTCGAGCAGTAACTTACCCCCTCCCCCAGCGCCTTGAGACCCTCCCGGGTGAGTAGCGCGCTCTATAAATGCCGTGATTGATTGATTGAGAGAGATCCTTGCAAACTTCCAGCTTTGACTAAAACATATTTTCTTCACATTTCTGTGAGGGAAAGTTCTGGAATCTGTGGAGGGCCACAAAATTCCTACCACACAGTGTTCCCCTGCATCTCCTGATAAAAATGGTGCCTCAATTGTGTGGGTGAATCTCACACCTACGACAGGAAAGGGCCTGAAACGCAATGTAAGGAGGACGACGCCGGGGTGGACCGGAAGTGGAGAAAGGTTGCGATGCTTCCATGCAGACCGGAAGCCGGCAGCGGTCTAGCAGTGACTCCGGCGAGTGGGGAGGAGACTGTGACGAAGGCGGAAGAGGGCTGCACAAAAGATGCGGAGGAGCAGGAGACGGCGAGAGGTATCGGAGGAAGAGGGACGGAGAGCGTGAAGGATAGCAGTAAAGCAGAGGAAGGCGAGAGCGAGGAGGAGCAGAGGAAGGCGAGGACAGAGGAGTATATCGTATACCGCTAACAAACCCGGTGGGCCGGAGGAAGGAGAAGACGCCCCGGGTCCCGCTGCCACGGTCCCGGAGACGGGCCGTGGCCCAAGGCAAGTGGCCCTCCGGGGATCGTTCTGGTGGGGGAGGTGGGGAGGTATGGGGAGGTAGGGCACTGGAGTGGTGAGGGCCCCCTTTGATAGAAAAAACCCACACGAACCCTCCCCGCACATACAACTTGGTCACGGTAGCACAAAGCCAACCCTACACAAGCACAGTTATTGACCCCGACCTGTTTTGTGTTCTTTTCTTTCCCCGCCCTCCGAGTGAGTCCAAGCAAGGTGCAAGAAACCCAGGAGGATCCCGGCCCATCGAACCCCGACATCCCGGAACCAGAGACCAAAAAGAGAGACTGCCTCTAACCTTCTTTGTTTTGTGTTGTTTCTTTGGGTTGACCGATTCTTCCGAAACCCCCAAGCCCTTACCCACGTAACGCCTGAAGGAAAATAAATAAAGACCTCACGTACACCATAATACGGCATCCTGTGATCCATCACACCCCGGCGACGCTAACACGCCTACAATTGGTGTCAGAAGTGGGATCTCCTCCCCGGGTGTCGAACCCTGACACAGCCCGCGCCTGTAACCATGGAAAGCATTATCACTCAGCTTGCGGAGGGGCAACGGCACCTGCAACTGGTGTTCGAACAGCAGGCCCAAACTGCTCAGAAAGACCGGGAAGCACTACAGGACGCCCTAAGGGACCAAGCAGCTCTACTCACGTCAAACCAACAGGTACAAGACACGGCCATACTCCGGCTTACGGATGCCATTGTTAGTACCCGAGTGCGCCCAAACGTCCCTGGCTCAGTCCTGCAGAAGTTTCAGGAGGTGGATGACCCTGACTATTTCTTCATTAACTTTGAGAGGGTCGCAACTACAGCTGCCTGGCCCCAAGAAAGGTGGGGCCAATATATTGCCCCTCTCTTGTCAGGGGAATTACAAGCAGCCTATCAGGCCGCCAACCCCGCCGGTACAACACCCTATGAGGATGTGAAGAGGACCGTATTGGAACGATTGGGGTGTGATCAGGACTATTATAGAGCCAAATTCAGGAAAGAGAGGTGGACCACCGGGGACAACCTGCGTGCACTGTATTACAGGATTAAGGACCTGGGAAATCGTTGGCTGACACCCCAAACCTCCAGTATGGAAGAAGTGACAGAAAAAGTGTTCATGGAGCAGTTTCTGGATGCCCTACCGGCAACAACCCGTTCCTGGGTAAAACAACATCCCAACCTCACCTCTGCAACGGCTGTGGACTTGGCTTGTGCTTTTCATAGATCCCCAGAGTTCAAGGCTGGTGTATCACGGACCCCTTTATTTGCCCCAAGAACCACACACAGACCCGATACAAAACCCCAACCAGTACCCCGTGCAATCCCCAGACCTATACAACCCATCCCAGGTCCAGGCGGGCAAGGACCTCAGTGTTACCACTGTGCTGAGTGGGGACACATAGCCCGGCAGTGTCCCCACCGAATCCCAGCACCAGAACCAATGGACGTGGGGTACTCTAGGGGCGAATCTATGTGACCGGCAAGGGTCCCCAACAATACAGGAAGGAAGTGTTGCTAAATGGGAAAAAGCACCAGGCGCTTTTGGACACTGGGTGTCACGTGACAGTGGTAGACCGAGCCCTAGTGTCCCGACCCCAAATACGAGAGACAGAAAAAGTAAACGTCACCTGTGTCCACGGGGACACTAAATCCTACCCCGAAGCGGAGGTCCTGCTGGACGTATCAAACGACCCACAAGTGCGAAAGGTGGGGGTTATACCCTCACTTCCGGAGGCAGTCATTATTGGCACGGACCACCCCAGGTTTGAGCAGTATTTGGATGAGACAAAAGGGGAGGGCTTACCCTGGTTACATGAAGCCCCTTTCAGAGACAGCGACTTGGAGGACACAGCAGGAAAGAATAGGAAGAGCAGGAGTGAAAGACGGAGGGAGAAACGGCTATATACGCAGACACAGACATCACGCCATGCTTTTCCTCTCTCCCTTACAGACCCGGTTGAGACAGCCCCGGTTAGTTTTCGATCAGCTCAGAGGGAAGACAACACCCTTGTCCATGCCTGGGAACAGGTGCAGGAACAGGAGCCAGACAAGGTAGGACCATACTTCTTCATAAAAGGGGTTTGCTATATAGAGCCATAAAAGGGGAGAAAACATCAACACACAGCTCATTGTACCCCTTCCTTTCCGTGACCACGTGTTGCAGCTAGCTCACAACCACACAGGGGCGGGCACTATGGAAAAGAAAACACGCTGAAATACCTTTTGAACAAATTCTACTGGCCAGGGGTATACAGGGACGTGGCGAAGCATTGTGCGGCCTGTGTGAGGTGTCAATATACTAACCCCGAAGGGATAAGAAAGGCCCCTTTGTTCCCCTTGCCCATCATAGACATCCCATTCAAGCGTGTCGGTATGGACCTGGTGGGTCCCCTGCCTCTCTCAGCCAGAGGCCATCAGTACATCCTGGTCGTAGTAGACTACGCGAGTAGGTACCCGGAGGCTTTTCCTTTGTCGTCTATGACCACCCCTAATATAGCCAGGGCCATGGTTGCTTTGTTTTCCCGGGTGGGATTCCCGTCAGAAGTACTCACTGACCAAGGGACCCCTTTTATGTCCCGTCTCATGGCACAGGTCTGTAAGATACTAGGTATCCGTCAGATCCGAACTTCCGTTTACCATCCCCAAACAGATGGCCTTGTGGAGCGTTATAACAAAACCATCAAGAACATGCTCCGCAAGGTCATCTCAGAGACCGGAAGGGACTGGGACCAGAAACTGCCCCTTATCCTCTTTGCTATACGAACGCATGAGCAGAGGTCAACAGGGTATTCTCCGTTCGAGTTATTGTTCGGGATAAAACCCCGAACATTACTAGATATGGCAGTAGAACAGTGGGAAGAGGAAGAAGAGGAAGGACAACCCCTACCGAAGTATGCAGCTGACTTGAAGTCAGCGGTCTCTAGGATATGGGGCTTGGTACACGGGAACATGGAAAAAGCCCAAAATGTACAAAATCACTACTACGATCGAAACAGTCAGCTGAGAGAATTCACACCAGGGGAAAAGGTACTCCTCCTACTCCCGTCAACAGAGAACAAGCTTTTAATGCAATGGCAAGGTCATTATGTCATTGAAAAGAGAATAACCCCAGTCACGTATAGCGTTTTGCAACCCCTGCGGGTTGGTGGAAAACAGATATATCATGTCAATCTGTTGAAAAAATGGGAAGAACCGTCAGTGTCCACTGCTACAGGACAGTCGGCATTGTTTGTGAATACCGAAAGACCCCTGGAGATTTCTACAGCAGACACCCAGGGAGAACCGAATGAGAAAGCCCCAATCGGGGACATACTGTCCCCGGAACAACAGACCCAACTGATTGCCATGTTGGAACAATTCCCTAACCTCTTTTCCTCCATACCGGGGTTGACCACCATGGTCCAACACGATATCGTTTCCTTAGACCAGACTGTCATTAAGCAGAAACCCTATCGAATCCCGGCAGCCAGAAGGGAAGCGGTGGAGAAAGAAGTAACTGCTATGTTACAGGCACATATCATAGAACCCTCCTCGAGCAACTGGTGCTCCCCAATTGTGATTGTGCCAAAACCGGACGGAAGTCTGCGTTTTTGTATTGACTTCCGTCAGGTAAACAGCATCACCAAATTTGACTCATACCCAATGCCCCGCATCGACGAGCTGGTCGAACGGCTAGGAGATGCCAAATACCTGACCACCCTTGACCTTACTAAAGGTTATTGGCAAATCCCTCTAACTCCTCAGGCCAGAGAAAAGACTGCCTTCTAAACCCCCTCGGGGCTCTACCAATTCAGGGTACTCCCTTTCGGCCTCCATGGGGCACCAGCGATGTTTCAGCGCTTAATGGATCGCCTACTGAAACCACATGCGGCATATGCCGCCGCTTATTTAGACGACATAGTCGTTTTTAGCCCAACATGGGCAGAGCACGTGAGACATTTGGCGGCGGTGTTCAAAGCCATCCAAGAGGCCGGCCTCAAAATAAACCCTAGGAAATCCCTTCTGGTCACAGATTCCATCCAATATCTCGGTTACACAATTCAAGGGGGACTGCTTAGACCATAGATAAGCAAGATCGAAGCCATTAAAACCCTTCCCATTCCCAAGACCAAACGTGACATTCGGTCCTTCCTTGGATTTATCGGCTACTATAGGAGATTTATCCCGAATTTTTCTTCCTTGGCCAGTCCCCTAACTGACCTCCTAACCAAAACCTACCCATCCCGAATAGCAGTCTGGGGTAAGACACACGAGAATAGCTTCCAAGCCCTAAAAAACACCATCTGTACAGCACCCGTGTTACACTGCCCCGACTTCCATAAACAATTCATACTCCAAACTGATGCTTCTGGTCTGGGGCTGGGTGCTGTATTATGTCAGCCTGACTCAAGGGGTGATATTAAGCCTATTCTATACATCAGCAGAAAACTGTTCCCCCGAGAGGTGCACTACTCAACCATAGAGAAGGAATGTCTCGCAATCAAATGGGCGGTCGAGGCACTTCAATATTATCTGTTGGGACGCCCTTTCACTGTTCTCACCGACCACGCTCCTCTCACTTGGCTCGTGAAACACAAAGACACTAACCAACACATCCTCAGGTGGTTCTTAGCATTGCAACCTTTCTCCTTTCAGACTATGCACCTACCGGGTTCCAGGCAAATCTGTGCAGACTACCTGTTCAGGAACCCCTCCACTGAATGGCCCCACCGTCCATTCCTAAGGGGGGAGATCTGTAAGGAGGACGACGCCGGGGCGGACCGGAAGTGGAGAAAGGTTGCGACATTTCCATGCGGACCGGAAGCCGGCAGCGGTCTAGCAGTGACTCCGGCGAGTGGGGAGGAGACCGTGACGAAGGCGGAAGAGGGCTGCACAAAAGACGCGGAGGAGCAGGAGACGGCGAGAGGTATCGGAGGAAGAGGGACGGAGAGCGTGAAGGATAGCAGTAAAGCGGAGGAAGGCGAGAGCGAGGAGGAGCAGACGAGACGAGGACAGAGGAGTATATCGTATACCGCTAACAAACCCGGTGGGCCGGAGGAAGGAGAAGACGCCCCGGGTCCCGCTGCCACAGTCCTGGAGACGGGCCGTGGCCCAAGGCAAGTGGCCCTCCGGGGATCGTTCTGGTGGGGGAGGTAGGGAGGTATGGGGAGGTAGGGCACTGGAGTGGTGAGGGCCCCCTTTGATAGAAAAAACCCACACGAACCCTCCCCGCACATACGACTTGGTGACGGTAGCACAAAGCCAACCCTACACAAGCACAGTTATTGACCCCGACCTGTTTTGTGTTCTTTTCTTTCCCCGCCCTCCGAGTGAGTCCAAGCAAGGTGCAAGAAACCCAGGAGGATCCCGCCCCATCCAACCCCGACATCCCGGAACCAGAGACCAAAAAAGAGAGACTGCCTCTAACCTTCTTTGTTTTGTGTTGTTTCTTTGGGTTGACAGATTCTTCCGAAACCCCCAAGCCCTTACCCACGTAACGCCTGAAGGAAAATAAATAAAGACCTCACGTACACCATAATACGGCATCCTGTGGGCCATCACACCCCGGCGACGCTAACACGCCTACACGCAACATGGACAGATCATATTTTTCCATCCCAAAAAATATCCTTTTTTTTGGCAACTTGGCTGACTGTGGATATTGATTGATTGATTGATCAATTGATTGATTGATTGATTTTTTATTGTTTAGTTATTAAAAACTGTAACAATTTTAGCATAGTAAAAACATAATACAGCAAAATTCATAATTGAAAGAAGCATGGTTAAAACGTTAATTCCTTGTGTGAAAATAAACCAGACATTGTACAATATTTGGGTACATTTTTTGACTCGAGGCTTGCTGCAGCCATGAGTGCAAACTTCATTCTTAGGATAAAACATAATAATATTTTGTCTAAGGTTAGTTAGCTGTCAGCGTTCTTTCAGTGAATCTTTTACAAAACCTAATATGAAACTTGTAATAAAATAGTTGTGTCTAGACAATTCAGTCCATTAAAATAGCTATTGCAAGCAAGGATGTTATAGATATGGATAAATCGACCTTAAGATCTGTGCAAGTACGCAAGTGTTTAAGAAGTGAGAGCGCAAGTATTTAGATGGGTGTCAGTCAGTCAATAATCTTTATTCCATCCATCACATAAGCTTTATTTTGACATCCCGTGTCATAAAAGCAGTAAAAAAACATTTTATAAGAGAAATGCAAAATAAACTTATCATAGAGCAACACGCTAAAAATGATATATACAAGCAGTCTGTCCAGGTTTACTGGTGCGCCCTCGATATAAGATGCAGTTACCGGGATCAGCTGATTAAGAGTTAATACACATCCTATCAGTAAAAACATACAATTAATACAATAAAAATAGGGGGAGGGGACAACATAACAATTCGTCTTGGATAGGGTCAGGTAACAAGTTGCCACCCCCGCAAATCTACTAATAATAGTGTCCCTACCTTCCTTGAGATAGGAACACATAGGATTAAAAATAGAGGGAAAAAGTGCATGTGCATAACATATGGTTTTGGAATTAAAAAGATCAGCCAAGGAGCCCTACAGTGATTGCGTGTCAGCGTGTTTCGGCAGCGTGCTGTACTATTCCTATCAGGAGTCTCTGTCTGGTGAGCCATGCGTGACTTAGAAACTTTGCCACACAGCACGCAAAAAGCAGCCTGGAATCGGACCTAAGGATGCGCAGGGCAACCCGATAGTCCCATTTGCCCAGTTGCCGGCAAAGTGGCTTTAGCCACTTGGCCCTCTGGATGTTATAAGCCGTGCAAGCAAACAAAACATGGGCGACACTTTCTAACGGGGCCCTGCAACAGGGGCAGGCCTTTGATGTTTGATTGCGTGAGTGCCATTTCGCTGTAGTCTCACAGACTGGGAGTGTACCGAACATGAAGTGGATATAAAGCGTCCTGTCCCGTGGGGCCTGAATAATATCTAAAAAAGGGCTTTAGGTATCTATTCTGCTTATGGAGATAGAAATTCTGCTGTTAATCTACCTAGATTCGGTTTGCAGGTTTCTTGGCGATCCACCCATTCCCAGTAAAGGCGTTTTAACTCTTCTTTCGTAGGTGGTTACTGCCTGTCCCAGTGCGCTTGGAGCCCCAAAACTGACAGCATTTTCCTAACATTGGCGATCCATTTTAAAGCCAGTGTCTATTCGTATCACCTCAGAAAGGGCTTCAGCATTGGGGAGGAGCTCTGGGGTTTGCCTGATGCGAGCCCAAAAGAGGAGCGGGCGGATCCTTGCTATGTCGCCAATCAATCGCCTGCCCATGTCAAGCATTAGGGGGGTAAGGGGGACATATTTGGGCACCGTTACCAGGTCCCTGAGAAACTTGTGCTCAGACCTGCAGAGATCATGAGCCTTGACAAATCCCCATAACTCTGCACCGTACAATGGTGTGCTAACCACTTTGGCATCATAGACCTGGAGGGCTGGGGCTACCGGTCTGCTGTGTGAGAGGCGGTGTTCCCTCCCAATGCTCCAGCTACTCGCTTGTGCCCCATCAACATTTTCACTAGGTGGGGCTTCCATGACAGTTTGTCGGAGAGTCGAACACCAAGGTAGTCGAAGGTGCCCACCCTTTCCAAAGGTATCCCGCCTAGTGAAGGGTTGCTTCTGTAGGACTTAGGGGGGTTGAAGGCCATGAATTTGGTTTTTAAGGTGTTAATAACCAACCCCCGGTTGTCGCAAAAAAGGTGTAACCTGTTGAGTAGACGTTGCAACCCAGCTGGGGTCTTGGACATCAGCAAGGTGTCGTCGGCGAACAAAAGGTTCGGTACCTTGTCACCCCCCAGGGTTGGTGCGTCTGCTGGATCTTCTTGCAGAAAGCTGATCACCCTGTTCATGTAGAGAGAGAATAGGGTGGGAGCCAAGACACAACCCTGTCGCACTCCCCTGTTAATCTTTATTCGATTTTATAAATAAAATCATAAAAGCCAAGTCATAAAAAATACAATTTCTCATTACCAAATTCATTATTGTTCTCAGTTTAAACCCCCATCAAAAAACGTACTAGAGAAAAACAAATAAAAGGACTATTTAACAGCTGTAAAAACAGTAGGGCTGGCCTAACTTGGGTAAAATTAAATGGTTTTAGAACAGGACGTAGATATTTATGTCTCAAGTTATTGTATTTTGGACAAAACATAACCACATGTAAAGTATCATTAATAGATGTGTTATCACAATTACACGGGGGCAAGTCCGAATTTGTAAAACATCCATGATTAAATGGGATAAGGTGGGGAAATAAATTCAACCTAAAATAAGTCAGTATACGACGTTGATGCCGTGTCATACTCCAGGTCAGGTAAGGTTCAGTGTTATTAACAGTTTTTACTAATATAGCATGGAATATTTCATTAATGCAGAATCCTCTCGCTCTGATGCCATCTTATCCCTCAAGGCAGTTTCGATCCATTTACCATCAGAGCGCGTTGTAACAGAAGGATTATTATACAGATCAGGCCTCCCCAAGGCCCGTAAGCTACGGGCCACATAGGCCAGCCACCGTATCTGTGAGGATGTTTCTAGTTTTAAACAATCCTGCAAAATCAATCTATTTAGATTTAGTTCCTCCTTTACCCAAATTGAGACCCAAAGCTTTAAAGGGCAAAGGCACAGCAGATCTGTAATAAACTCTAGACCTAGTTCTTCATGTACAATTTCATATAGTACACTTTGTGGAACTCCCAAAAGGCCTCTTAAAAATGTATTTTCGGCCACTTGAAGTGGGGCGACCCCGCCATACCCAAAATTCCACTACCATAACTTGCTAGTGGGATACACTTGGCAAAAAGTGGGTGCCAAAAGGGCATGTACAAATATTGTTAGGATTGCATGGGCTTATGTCAATCGCAGCTCAAAGTCCTGTAGTTTTATTGAGTTTTGGACCATGTTGTGCTACATGTTACCCATGACTCCATAATGTGCAAACAAGTGGGAATGCCATAAGATGTTTATAAGAATGTCTGTTGTCCCTGGCGGGAGGCCCCAATTATTAGTCCAGACTCTCGTAGTAATTTACCTGCTTCTGCGAAGAAATTGCCAAACTGTGCTAGGTCCTTCGGGGTAACAGATGTATATATGAGCGCTAGTGCTTCCTTATATGATCTTATCTCATGCTGCATGAAGATAGGCCTTACGTACCTGCGTCTGTGGCTTGTGCAGCACCATACAATATGGGCAGCTGATTCATAATGATATTTGCACAGCCTACATTGCTCCTGCCCCAGAGCCCAGTTTTTCCAATGTGCCCTGTATTCCCTAATGGGCGTCGTTAGGAACCTGACTAATAGGATGTTTCTGAATGCATGCTTTCCAATTGCTGCTCTCAGATATGGTTGACAAAGAAAGGCTTCATGGGATGCTACAAGCTCCTCTGTGCCTCTAATGCTTCTTGCTTGATTTAAGTCCAGAACACTCGAGGCCTTTCTGGCATGAGCCTTTAGATTGTTCTTTAGTTGCACTTTGCTGATTGGGAGAGCTAACAAGAGTGATGGATCCAGATTTAATGTTGATCCGGCAATTTCCAAGTACTTCGCCCAGGCGCTTTTCATATCCGAGAACATTGCCATGAGGGCACCCCGCAAGGACTCAGGATCTGCCCAGCTCACCTGAAGATAATAGTTGATTATGTCTTTCTTGCATGCTATGTCCATGCTTACTAGATTAAATTCCAGCCGGATTAAAGTGCGCCGAGTGTTCTTTGGCATACCGAATATCTTCTTGTATGACAATGTGTGGCTCCGTTCTAATGTCTCCATTAGCCTTCCTGGATAGGCATAGGTGGCCATAACTTATTGATGGTACACGTTTAGCCCTGATGACTCTTCGAATTGCCTCGGTCGAATGGCTGTTTAGTTTGTGGTGGAGCGTTGATAAAGCATACATGATTTTTGCTGCTTTGCCTGCTACTGCCTTTATCTGCAGTGTTTGTTTTCCTTTGATCATCAGCTAAACTCCGAGGTAATTGTATTTGGAGGCCGTGTCTACTTTTAGTGGACCAAGTTGCCATTTAAGTTGGCATTTTTTGGTGCATTGGCCGAAGACCAGGACTTTTGTTTCCCCGGCATTCGCATGGAGAGCATTGCGCTTATTATGTGTGTAAGATATCCAAGGCCCTCCTCATCCCAATGCAGGTCTGATCCATCAGGACCAAGTCATCCGCGTACTGTATTATTGGTAATTTTTTCCGGCCTAACGTTGTTCGAAAGGTTCTACCTTTCAATAGTTCTTCCCCAAGATCCGATGTGTACAAGTTGAATAAGGTCGGCTCGGGTACGCATCCCTGCTATAGGCCTCTGTTGGTGAGTATCCGTGCGGTTGCGTGTGATTGTGTTAACTTGATCCTCACCTTAGTACCGTGTATAGTGCAGCTATTGCTGCGAGCAATTGTTTCTGGATGCCCCATCCTGCCAGTTTTCTCCATAAGATATTGCGGTCGATGCAGTCAAAGGCCGCAGTATAATTGACAGAGCAGGCATATAGAGGTGGAGTATTTGTTTTGCGCTTTTGAGCCCAGGTAAATGGGGGCGATGATGTTGTCTAGAGTCTAAACCCTGTCTGGTTGGGCGGAATGATTTTATTATCTGTTATCCAATGTTCTAGTTTCTTTAGGAGAACTTTGGCAAATGTTTTGCCATCTACGTCCAATAGGGCGATTAACCTGTAGTTTTCAGGTCTGGTCGGATCTCCCTTTTTGTGAATTGGGGGGAGGATCGAGCCCTTCCATGCTAACGGAATGACTGATGTGTCAAGGCATTCATTAAACAGGTTCAGCATCACTGGAACCCAAAATGTTCGCTCTTCTTTAAAAATAGTCCCAGGTAAGCCGCTCGGTCCTGGGGCCCCGTCACTCCGGTTGTTTTTTAGTATCTTCAGTATCTCCACCCTAGTTACTGTTATATTGCTGTCCTCCAGATCTTCTAGGGAGTTTTTCAGCCGGTCGATGTAGAAGGTCTGAGTTTTGTCTGAATCCACGTATAGGTTCTCCACATACTGCTCCCAAATAATTGCTGGTACAATATTCTCCTTGCTGTATGACATAGTTGCTAAGCTATTTACATATTTCCAGAATTCTCTAGACTTGCTGGGCGGAAGCAAGGAGTATATGTGTTTCCACTGTTCCTGCGTTTCTTGTTTTATTTGGCTCCATGCAATTTTTTTGTATTGGTTTCTGGACTCTTTCAGTTTGCTTTCTGTGGCTATGGTTCTTTTTAGGTCGAGCCTCGAGTAGCGCGCAAGCGCTGCTTAGAGGCGAAGACTTTTAGTAAGCGAGTTTGAAAACCAGTCCCAAAAACGCTGCAGTGCGTCGTGGCTGGCCTTTTGGGATGGGTAGCGCGGCAAACATGTGTTTCCAATTATCATGCCCAGACGCGCGCGATAATTGTAAACACATGTCTGCCGCGCGTACCCATCCAAAGGCCAGCCACGACGCACGAGCGTCTGGTCAGCTGAGCAGGCTGCCGCGCTCCCTCCTCCCCCCTCCGCTCCTCTGTTCTGCGCGCGCACCACTGTTTTTTTTTTTACCGCGCGCGACGGACCCACAGTTGAAGGAAGCTGGCGCGCACCTCACAGGAGCCCCAGCCCTACCAGCCTCTCTCAAGCCAAAGGGGTTATTAGAGCCAGTCTCGCGCTTTCCTGCCTCACTGTGAGTTGGCCTGGCAACAGGGCAGGGTGGAATGCTAGGGCTTTTGTCGGAGTTGACACTTTGGCAGGCTGCAGCAGGGTAAGCGTTTCATTACTTACACCTTATTCTTACTCCTTCATGAACAGGGTGGAATTTCGGGCAAAATATGGAGCAGAATCGGTTTGCCTATGCTGTGGAAGATGGGGGAGAATTATTTGCCAAGGCAGCCCCGCGGTTTTAAATGAGGAAGCAAATCTTTATCAATAATACACCTCTTTCTTTCTGCACAAGCAAGTTATCTGTCGCCACGCCAAGCTGTTCCTTTTTAAAAAAAATCCAAAATGCATTATTTCCAGTGTGTAGCTTCTCAGAACGTGTTAAGTAAGGTGCGTATACTTTTCAGGGACTCCGATTTAAAGCTATGGATTTTTATATTGGAATACTCGGGTGCGAGTTTACTTTTCCCTTCAATATTAGAAAGTCTGCACTCTGATGGAGCGCCTTGATGTGAGAGTCTGGACAGGGGCGTCATGCCCTGCTGCCACTTACATTGTCTACACCGCTGAATGTGGTTCTGGATTAGTTTGGGAGTATACGGTTTGCTTGGGGTGCAAGGCTTCGCAGGAGCTGTTTCGGTTAGTGTCACAGTACAAGCAGGTCGAGTTGGACTCGGATGTGAATCTTACAGCTCCCAACATGCAGTAGAAGTTGGTGAACGGTTATGGAGACCAGGTGCAGTCTGAATGAGTTCCGTGGCTTTTCTACATCCTTTGTGTCTAGATCTACAGGGCACTGGAGAACCCCAGCGTTACTCACAATATTCAAGCTGCGGCATTGATGTGCACTGTACCTGCTCTCACTTGCTGGTTGTGAAGTATTTTCTCCATGTTATGTGTTTTCGTGTAGTTCTAATGTGCTTTCGTCCTTTGGAGTGGCTAATAGCTGGCATACAGCTACTCTGTAAAAGCCAACCAAATGTGCATTCCAGTTTTTGCCGGCACACGTCCACCCTTTGAAGGCCAAAATAGTTATTGCCTATGAATTTTATTGGAGTGCTGCTCTTATACACATTTTTAGAACTCCTACCGTAGAACACATAGGAGCGGATTCCATATTTGTGAGAGTCCCTATACAGTTAGAACCAACGTTTCCAGAAGACACAGATTCCATTGGTGTAATTTACATTCATTTTGGGACGACCTTTGCAAAATGTCCCTTTCTTTTTGCACTTATGAAGCCTTGCAAATATCGGCACTAAATTCAAAAGTGCAGTTGTGGTTGTAACCTGCCTTATTGTTGGTAAACAGCTACTTTCATTGCCAGTTATGCCTCCCTTCTTTTTTTCTCTGTTCTGTTAAACGCAACAGAGCCATTTCTTGGTGTGGTCTTGAGTGAATGATGTTTATATAGTGTACCCAAAAAGTAAAAATACTCCTTGTTGAAAAAGTCGCCCTCATCTTCAATTCAAATATTGCTGTATTGTGTCATGTCATGCTATATATCCAAAGCATCTCTTACTCCCGGGCTTGGCCGATCGCCTTTCATTTGTCACCGGTGGCTCTCTCTCTCATCCTCACCCTTAACCCTCATTTCTTTCTGCCCCTCTGTAGTACTTTGACACAACTTTAGGGCGTTTAAGCGCTGCAGAATTACTCACCTGTACATAATAGCATGTACACACCTCCCATATGCGGTACACTCGCTCTATGTCTAGTTATTATAAATTTTCAGCATGCTGCATAGCACCCACACTGCTCTACAACATAGCTTAAAGACATTGACAATGCTGATATCTCTGGCTAAACACTTATAAGGTCCCAAAAGCGAGACCTATTGGCTATGCCAATGCTTGTTTTTCTATGTTGTTGTTCAGAGCGTTGATACCATTTTTTGCTCTCTAGAATATTTTGTGTTCTAGGGAGTCGGGCCGCCCCGCTCTTTTCAGCACAGTTTGACATTTATTTCGATTTTGTCAAATTAGTGACTCGTGGAGCTTGTTTAACAGTGAGGAGAACTGCACTGCCCTTTTTATTTCAAGATCCCATGGCCCAGTTGGGAGAGTGCGTTTCCAGCCTTCATAGTTGATCATGTTGGTTGAGCCCTATTTAATTCTTTTTATAAGCGGGCCCGCATTTGATTCGGACTTGCAGCCGGCTGGGTTGTAGTTTTTGTACACATTTGCACTTATGTTGACAACTTAAGGAAGCTAGCTCAGCCAAGGATGTTAAGTTATTCTGGACCGTTGTTACCTGGGGTAGTAAGTCAGGACCAAGCCCGCCCCCAATCATATCACAGGCCAGGAGTGGTATGACCACTTTCGGAGGCTCTACTCATCATCCGAGCCCATGCCCTTTGTAGAGCTAGATGTGCCCTATGGGCATGACAAGGATGACGAGCTTTTTGACCTGGCCGAGATAGAGGCTGCAATAGGCAGGATCGTGTCCTCTAAAGCAGCAGGACCAGATGGTTTGCCAGGCGCTCTATTCCTTGCAGATACCTCGAATTGGGCACGTTATATTTTCCTTTTGATAAACGCCATTGCCAGTGGGGCCCCCGTTCCTGGGTCTTGGAAGGGTGCGGAGGTGGTCCCAATTTTTAAAAAAGGAGCCAGAGACGACCCCTCAAACCATAGGCCCATTAGCCTGATTGATGCCCTGCAGAAGGTCTTTGGTAGAGTTCTCCTGCAGAGGATCCAGCTATGGGCAGATGACGCTGCCATTCTGTCACAATACCAGGCCGGCTTTAGGCCAAGGACAGGAACAACCGACCAGGTGTTTCGGTTGTTACTAATCTACTGGAAAGTAGTGGTGATCGGCAAGAGCAGTCTCTACCTCGCATTCATTGATATAAATACTGCCTTTGACCTGGTCCCTAGAAGCAAACTGTGGCTTGTACTTAAAGAAATGGGCATTCCTCCACTTATCCTTAACCTGCTGGTCCGGCTATTCGAAGGAAATTATGCCCAGGTCAGATGGGGGGTGCAAGGGCAACTGACAGAGCGTATTCCTGTCAATAGGGGAGTCCGACAGGGTTGTGTTTTGGCTCCCACCCTATTCTCTCTCTATATGAATGGGGTGGTCAGCTTTCTGCAAGAAGATCCAGCAGATGCACCAACCCTGGGGGGCAACAAGGTACCAACCCTCCTGTTCGCTGATGATACCCTGCTGGTGTCTAAGACCCCAGCAGGTTTGCAGCGTTTACTAAACAGGTTTCAACTCTTTTGTGACAACCGGGGGTTGGTCATCAACACCAAGTTCATGGCCTTCAACCCCCATAAGTCCTATAAAAGCAACCCTCTGCTGGGTGGGACACCCCTGGAAAGGGTCGGCACCTTTGATTATCTCGGTGTCCGACTCTCTGACAAAATGTCGTGGAAGCTCCACCTAGCAAAGATGCTGATGGGGCTCAAGCGAGTAGTCGGAGCACTTGAAGGGGACACCGTTCCTCCCACAGCAGACCGGTAGCTTCGGCCTTCCAGGTTTATGATGCCAAAGCAGCTAGCACTGCGCTGTACGGAACCGAGTTATGGGGATTTGATAATACTCATGATCTTTATAGATCTGAGTATAAATTTCTTAGGGACTTGGTGATGTTGCCCCAAAACGTTCCCCTTACCCCTTTAATGCTAGATATGGGCAGACGATCGATTGGCGACATAGCAAGATTGCGCCCGCTGCTCTTTTGGGCTCGCATTAGGCGGACCCCAGAGCTTGAGCCTTATGCTGTAGCTCTCACCGAGGTCATAAGGAGAGAGATACCGACTGCAAAATAGGCTGGATCTCCAAGGCCAGGAAAATGATGACGGCTTGGGGCTCCAAGCGCATTGGGACAGGCAGGAACCACCAAGGAAAGACGAGATCAAACGCCTGTATGGGGAATGGGTGGATCGTCAAGAATTCAGTGAACCAAATGTGGGCAGACTAACATCAGAATTATATCTCTATAAGCAGACCAGACATCTTGAGTCCTTTCTTGATATAATTCAGGTCCCTCTGGATAGGACGCTTTACATTCATTTGAGGTTCGGCACACTTCCCGTCTGTGAGACAACCGCGAAATGGCACACACCTAATCAAACATCAAAGGGATGTCCATGTTGCAGGGCCCGACAGAAAGTGTTGCCCACCTTATGTTCGCATGCCCAGCATACAACATCCCGAGGGCCAAGTGGTTGAAACCGATTTGCCGGGAACTAGGTACTCGGGACTTTCGGGCTGCCCTGCGCATCCTTAGGTCTGATCCCAGACCCCTTTTTGTGTCTAGTGTGGCAAAGTTTCTTAGTCACGCATGGCAGATTAGACGGGAGCCCCTTACAGGTACGGTACTGAATCTTGCCAAATTATGTTGATATGTAACTGATGTAGGGCCCTAAGGCTGCTTATTCAAACCCTGAAACCACATGTTATGCACGTGCACCTTCTGTTCTCAACCTTCCGTGCTGCCATTCTAAGGAGGGTGGGAACCTTTGCAGAAGGTCTGTTGTGGGTTGTGACCTGAGCTCATTATAAAGGTTTTTCTCCATGAAGAATTGTTATGCTGTTTCCCCCACTTAATTTTAATGTATCAAAACGTATGTTTTTACTGATAAGACGTGTATTAATTTTCTAATCACCTGGTCCCGGTAACCGCATTTTACACCGAGGGCGCAGCGGTGCACTTGGATGGATTGCTTGTATATATCATTTTTGAACGTTGTTTTATGATATGCTTATCATGCATCTCTTTTATAAAATGTTTTTTATAGCTTTTATGACACCAGTTGTCAAAATAAAGCATAACTGAAACTGAAACTTATGTTGACGTCAATAGTGATCGGTGTAGGACTTGGCCTTTTTGGCTAACGTTCCTAAAACCTTTTGCTTTCCCCCTAGACCGTTTTCCTGACATAGAGTGCCAATTTAGATGCTTTGGGTACTTTGCCACTGCTGATCAGTGTCAAAGTACAGTAGTTCCCTGTGTAAAGTGTAATGGTAATTGGTTGGCCATGATTGGTATGTTTGCCTTACTAGTAAAGTCCCTAGTGATGTGCATTGTGTGTGCCAGGGCTAGTAATGCGCGGAGAATGGAACTCAGGCCTACAGTGTAGGGCCTGCGCGCAGTTTGCTAAGTTAGCATGTGTCCTGACAAGTACAGCTACTTGTCAGGCCTTACTTTCCCTTTTACATGCACCATGGGCACCCCTGTGGTAGGTCCCAGGTAACCCCTGGGCAGGGTGCCGTGTAAGTAAAAGGCAGGACATATACTGAGGTGTGTGTTATGTCCTGACAGTGAAAAACACTCCATTTCGTTTTTCACTGGTGAAAGGCCATTCTGCCCATAGGACAGAATGGGGGAGGCTGGATATTGTGTTTGTTAGCCTAGTTTCCCATAAGTTTAGAATGGAGAAGTGAAGTTTGGTATGTATGAACACACAGCGTCATAACCCATCTTTCTATGAAAGTGGTTTTGTCACTGTGTGTTCAAAAGCCGCTCTTTTAGAAAGTGGCTGAGTTTTGTGCTTTAAGCTTTTATGTGTGTCTCTGTTGAATGTGGATTGACTGTCTGGATCTGAGAGGGGAGGGGGTGAGATGGCACCAGGCTGACCTGCAGCTGGAGAGTATGCGAGGAGAAGCCCCGGGAGGTGAAGAGGCCTGGGTTGCGGCTATAAAACAATTGACCCATCTCCTGCTGAGTGATTAAGGATCCAGACCCCCAGTATCAAAGGGAGAAAGGTGACACTGGGAGGGAGGCACCCAGAACTGATTTAGGCAGGGGTCATAGACCCCTGAGCACAACGAACTTCAAAGACATTTAGGGGTATATCTATGAGAGCTGAAACCCCTGAACGTTGGAATGAAACAGAGATGGATTGAGACTGAAAAGGCTTGGACCCATTCTGTGGTCAAGAGGAACCTCTGCTAAAGAAGGAGCAACTGAAGAGACTGCTGGGGGAGACCAATCCTTGCTTCGTGATCTGGGACTGGTCTGCAGTTTGCTGTTCTAACTAAGGGAGAGGTTGTTGGGTCTGTGCTTGGAGGCGCTGGGTCCCCCTGCTTGAAGAAGACTGTGCTTTGTGCTGTGTCTCGTAACCCCAAGGGCCCGAGGTGAGCTGGCTCCCTGTTTGGAAACACAGGAACATAAAAGTTTCCGGAGACGTTTCAAGCAACGTGGTGGGCGCGTGTTGTGGCAGCTTGAGACCCTCAGAAGGTGTGCCCTGTGATCTTGGACACACGAAGGAGGAGCGAGACTCGGACGCGCTGGGTGCATGTCGTGGTGCACAGGAGGCGTTAGTGAAGAGCGCCTGGTGAACATGTGCATCGACGGAGGAGTGAGTCTTGGACGCGCTGGGTGCATGTTGTGGTGCGGTGAGGGGCGCCTGGTGAAGTGTGCATCGAAGGTGAAGCAAGACTCTGACGCGCAGGGTGCGTGTCGGGGGTGCACCGCAGGCGCTGGTGAAGAGGGCCTGGTGAGCGGGTGCATCGGAGGTGAAGAGAGTCTCGGACGCACTGGATGCCTGTCGTGGTGCACTGGAGGCGTTGGCGAAGAGCGCCTGGTCAACGCATGCATCAGAAGTGGAGTGAGTCTCGGACGCGCAGGGTGCGTGTTGGGGTGCACCGAGGCGTTGGTGAAGAGCGCCTGGAGATCGAGTGCACCGGAGGAGAAGCGAGGCTCGGACACGGTGAGCGTGTCGAGGTGCGGCTGGAGGCGTTGGTGAGGAGCGCCTGGATATCGGGGCACCGAAATTGGAGTAAGTCCCAGTGAAGCAGTGTGCGTGCTTTGGTGCAACCTGGGACTGTGAAGGTGATCGGCTGATCATCGTGTGCACCGGAAGAAAGTGAGTCTCTGCAATGTGGTGTGCGTGTCTTGGTGCGAACTGAGACAGCAGAAGGGAGTGCTGGTTGAACGTGCACTCGGAGTCAACGTGAAGTCCCATCAGCGTTGTGTGTGTGGCTTCGTGCCAGAAGAGACCCGGAGGGTGCGGTGGTGAACGAGCACCCGGAGTAACGTAATCTCAGGGGCGTAGGGTACGTGTGCCCTGCGGCTGCCTGAGACCTTCCTAACAGTCGCGGCCCGGACCGGCAGCCCCGGAGGAGCTGAGCTGCCAGGCCGAGCCTCTGAAGCCCATTGAGAAAGTTCTGCACGAAAGGCCTAGTTCATTGAAGGAGGAGAGGAGAGCGGGGTCGCTCCCCCCAGGTAACGTGGATCACTGCCTGGGCGGGGTGCGGGCTCGGAGGGACACTCTCTCGGCCTCTCAGTCCTTCTGACGACCTGAGCCTTTGCTTCGGCTCAGATTGGGGCCCGTACTGACCAAGGAGTGGTTATACTGGGGCCCGAGTGGGAAGCTGTACTGTATTTCATCGTGAATACGTGTGGGGGGCAACTGTTATCGAAGAAGCTGACTGTCGTAATACACATTGCCAATATTGCTGCTAACGAACTGCCGGACTGTCTTAGGACGCCTGACATTATTTCCGCCTAACGAAGTACACGATTGTAGCGCTACGCATTGCATTATTTCTCCCTTGCAAAGTAGAGGATTGTAGCGGCCCGCATTGCATTATTTCTCCCTTGCAAAGTACAGGATTGTAGTGGCCCGTATTGCATTATTTCGCCCTTCCAACGTACATGATTGTAGCTACGCATTGTATTATTCCTTAATTGCAAAGTACATGATTGTGGCGGCGCAAATTGCATTCTTTCTTCATAGCAAAGCACCTGATTGGGGGTATGACGCATTGCATTATTCCTTCATTGCGCAGTACATGATTGTAGCGGTACGCATTGTATAATTTCTTCCATTGCAGGTATCGGAGTGTATCGTTACTCATTGTATTATTTCTCCTGTGCCCAGCACAGGATTGTATCGTTAAGCAGAGCACTATTGTTTGTCCATTGCAACGTGTGTGATTCTAGCATTACGACCAGCATAACGTTTGGAAAGCGGTGGTTGGGATTTGAACCTACCAGCCAGCCGGAACAAATATTACCATTTATTATATGTTGGCTTTTGTAACGTGTGGTCTGATCGTATATCGTTCTATATAAAGTTTATACTCGTTTTATCAAACTCGTGTGGAGTCCATTTGTGGTGTCACCAGGGGGTTGCTGTGGACGTGGTTGCACACACTGTATACTCGTGCCTTGGAGATAGGCCTGGCTGCTCGTGCCAAGCTACTAAGGGTGTGAGCAGGGCTATCTCAAACGCTGTCCTTACTTGGCCTAACGTTCAGTGGGGAGTCCCGGGTCGCGCATTTGTGACAGTGACGCGTGACGGGGACTCCGGCTTCCAACAATCGGGTTGTGATCACTTTCATTCCTTTGATTCCTTGGTAAGTTGTGCACCTCTTTAGTAGCTCCCTACTTAGGAAGGCTGGCTGTAGATATTGGGCCCTAGCTCAGCCAGCACTCAGGGAAACCTATCAAACCATTCATTTCTGAAAACTAGACACCCGGAGTAGTCCAGGATGGTGCGCCTTGCGTGGAACCCTTGATGTTTTATTACCCACAATACACTGCAGAACTCAATCTTTGGCTACATACACACATTTTCCTCACATTTCTGTGAGGAAAAGTTCTGGAATCTGAAGGGGGCCACAAATGTCCTACATCCCAGCATTTCCCCACATCTTCATATGAAAAAAATGGTACCTCAAATGCATGTGGGCCTAGCACCCGCAACAGGAAAAGCCGAAAATTGCAACATGGGCACATCAAATATTTCCAAAAAAGGCAACTCTGTTTTTGCAATCTGCATAGCTGTGGATTTTAAGGCTTGTCTTGGCTGCCGCCCATGGGAGCCTACACATTTCTGAAAACTTGACAAGTGCTGGAAACCAAGGTGATGGGCTTGCGTGGATCTCATGAGGTTTATCACTCAAATGACCTTACAAACCACAAATTTTGGCTAAAAACACACATTTGTCATACATTTCTGTGCAGGAAAGTTCCTGAATCTGTGGGGATTCACAAACTTCCTACCACCCATTTCCACACATCTCCCTCTGACAAAGGTACCCCACTCGTGTGGATGGGCCATAAGACTGCAATATAAAGGGCCCTAAAACATTAAGTGGAGAGATCAGAAATAGGGGCTAGGCTCTGCCACCACTCATGTTAATCTACCAACCACAGATATTTTTGAAAACTCGACATCCAGGGGATTTCCAGGGTGGTTTGCCTTGCATGGATCCCATCATAATTTTTTTACCCCCAGTGTCCTGCAAACCTTCAACTTTGGCTAAAAACACAAATTTTCCACACATTTCTGTGAGGGAAACTTCCAGACTCAGCACGAATTTTCAAAATTCCTACCACCCAGCATTACCCTTGCCCCAATAAAAGTGCTGCCCCACTTCTGTGGCTGGGCCTAGTGCCTATGACAGGAACGGATCAAACCAAGGTCAATGGGGATCCTCGCATAGACTAAGAAAACAATGTGGGATCCATGCTAGGCATACCACCCTGGGCTACCCCGGGTGTCTAGTTTTCCGAAATGTGTGGATTTTTTTTTTTAACAGATCTTTTTATTGAATATAAAACTAATGCTGTGTACAGTACAGTGGTCAAAGAAAATGAGTGATAGAAACATCGTATAACACAGGTCTGTTTCAGAAACAATTAGTTCATTAGATCACAGGATTCACATCGCAAACCTCTTACATGAGGGAATTCTTGCACAATCCAGTGACAGACCCTCCGCCCGCCCTCCCTCCCTCTACTTACAGATCCCTATAAGCGACCCATTGGTGCCACACTTTCTCCCATTTCTTAGGGCAAACCCTGCCTTTGTACACTATTTTTTCTGCAGCACAACACCAGTCTAAGTCAAGCTTCCATTGGCTCACTCTCGGTGGCAGGGCAGCCCCCCACGCTGAGCTATATTTCTTTTAGCCACCATTGCAGCCACCATTAGCCAGAGTTTCTGGTATTTCGGCCATGTCTGTTCCCCCGTCACACACAGTATATGCCATCTGGCATCTAAGGGAATGTCTAGTCCCAGGACCTCCGACATCACCTGTGTCACCTGTTCCCAGTAGTGGTATACAAGAGGGCACTCCCAGAGGATATGGAAAAAGGTACCTTTACTGTCGCAGCCCCAAATGCAGGTGTCTGTATGTATGCGTCCAAGTTTATGCATGAGCGTGCTCGTGGAGTAGGACCTATGGAGGATCCGCAACTGTACTAATCTGAATCGTGCCCTAATTGCCACTTCTCACGGGCTTTGTATGGCTTCTGCCCAGTCATCGTCCTCTAGTAACCCTATGTCAGCCCCCCAGGCCTCCCTGAGCACCCCCAAGGGATCAGGCGAGTTATTGACGATCTTCTTGTATGTGAGGGATAATCCTTTTTGGTTGATAGGATCTAACATAAGCCGATCTTCCAAGGGGCTATATTCCGGAATATGTTCCCCCTCACGGATATGTGCACGGAGTGCATGCCCTAGCTGCATATATTTATATCGCTCTGTGTCCGCTAACTGGAACTCAGATTGTAGTTTTTGAACGATATGATCGCCGGGCCCCGCCATACATTCCCCAAGTGGCCAATATCCAGCAGTTTCCATTTGCCAAAGCCCCGCAATTTCCCAACCTCTTCTAGCATATCACTGTCCCACAGCGGTGTGTGTTCCGTCAATCTACTGTCCCACCCCAGGAATTTATTAGTCCCATTCCACGCATCCAGCACTGCCTTTGTGTGTGAAGGCATAGATTTCCCACCTCGTTTACGATACAGAGCGGCAGGGTAGCCGCCTGTGCCCATCACTAGGTGGTCAACGCGATATGCTGGGTCGTTTATGTCCCCGAAGACCCAGTCATTTATCACCGTTAGTTGCGACGCCCAATAGTACTTTCTGAGGTCCGGCACTGCCAGGCCCCCCTCATATACGCCTCTTTGTAGTTTGACCAGTGCTATTCGCGCGCCCCCCATCCCACAACACCTTCCGCAGTTCGCTATCAACCTCTTTAAAGAAACTGTCGGGTATCTTATACGGGGTATTCTGAAGTATATAGACCATTCGCGGCAGCGACATCATTTTAAATAGGACGGCTCTCCCCATCAGGGAGATTGGCAACGTCCTCCAATGCGCCACGTCTCTTCTCAGGCGTTCAAGGTGGGGTAATAGATTCCTAGCCATGAATTCTGCCTCTGTCTTGGTGACAACAATGCCCAAATATTTAAAGTGATCATGCACCTGAAGCTAGATCCCCTCGAGGGGAACGGGTGGTGGACTGCCCGAGAGCATAAATAGTAGGGACTTATCCCAGTTAATTCGATATCCAGAGTACCCCCAGAATAAGTGAAAGATTTGCAAGAGTTTACTGATGGTGAAGCGGGGTCTGGTCGCATATAGAAGAATGTCATCAGCATATAAGGAGATTTTCTCTTCCCACTGCCCACCCCCAGTAATTCCAGAGGCCACTGGGTCTGCCCGCACCCACGCCGCAAGAGGCTCTAAAGCTAGCGCAAATAACACTGAGTACAGTGGACATCCCTGTCTCGTCCCCCTGTGCAAGGTGAAGGAGCGGGAGACTGAGCCATTCACCAGTACTCTAGCCGATGGGCTATTATAAAGTAGCCTGATCCAGGACTGAAATCGGGGGCCAAACCCGAATCTGTCTAAGACAGCGAACAGATAGTGCCATTCGATGCTGTCGAACGCCATACGCGCGTCTAACGACAGGAGCGCTGCGTCCTCAGCCGGTTGGGACTCAGTCAGGTGCATCACTCCGTACAAACGACGTAAGTTTAGTCTGGTGCTCCGGTGTGGCATAAAACCGGACTGATCGGTGTGTATTAATGATGTAATCACCCCAGTGAGGCAATTCACCAAGGCCTTAACGAGGACCTTGACTTCCATATTGAGCAAAGATATGGGCCTATAGGAGCTACAATGGTTTGGCGGCTAGCCCACCTTTGGTTTAACCACGATGGTGGCTGTATGTTGGTCAACTGGTAAGCAGCCCGCCCCCCTGGCCTCCTCAAACATAGATAGGATATACAGCGCCAAGACACTCGTCATGTTCTTGAATAGCTCCGCTGGTAAGCCGTTCGGCCCCAGGGCCTTCCCGGACTGTAAGTTGTGGATTGACCCTTCAATTTCCTCAATCGTAAATTCTCTATCCATACTTTCCCTATCTTCACCGTACAGCGTAGGTAGCCAGACGTCCACCAGCAGGTCCCGGCATTCAGTCTCCGTCCTAACGGGGTTTGAGGCATTAGACCTCCTCATAGAATTCCGCAAATGCTTCCGCTATCTCCTCCCCCGTTACATGCGTTGTCCCCCGCGAGTCACAAATCTCTGCCACCCAATTACGTTCTCTATCTCTCCTCTCCAGCCAAGCAATCATCCTGTTGACCTTGTCACCTAGGTCAAATACCCACTGTTGTGTCGCCGGGGCGGCTGCTCTCGTGGAATTGTCTGCAAGGCTTTTCATCTCTTGCCGTTTAAGCTCGAGTTGATGAAGAAGCGGCGGATCTGTCTCCTCTCCAGCCAGAATTCTGGCCTCCAAGGTGACAACCTCAGCTTCTAGCGTGTCCCACTGGATCCTTTTTTCCTTTTTACAGCCCCCCAGGTGGGCCTGAATATGCCCTCGTATCACCGGTTTAAAAGCTTCCCAGAGAGTGCAAGCCGAATCAACTGACCCCTCGTTTTCTTGAAAATACAGTTTAGCCCTCTCCTTCGTTTGGTCTACCAAGTCCTTATTCGTAAAGACCCAGTTGTTTATTCTGGGCGGCAAGACAGTGGTTTGTAGCGGTCCCTGGAGAGTTACCTCCACTGGCGATTGATCCGAGATCCCTCGAGATTTGATGTGGGCATTGTGGAACCACCCTTCATTACCCCGACGAGTTAGGATATGATCGAGGCGGAGTAGCTGCAATGTACGGCCGAGTAGAAGGTGTATTGTTGCTCGTGGGGATTGTGAAGGCGCCATATATCCTTGAGGGCCATGGCTTCTGCAAAGGTACGCAGTGGCTCCACCCCTCTCCCCCTCACTGCTCTGGTTACCCTATCCCGCTCCCGATCCATGGTGGAGTTCATGTCCCCCCCTAATATTAAAATACCCGGTGGGAGGTCCACCAGCAAGGCCCCCAGAGCCGACTGTGCCTCTGTGTGTAACGCTGACGGTATATAGCCCGATACTATGTTCAGCGTCTGATTCTCCCACTTTCCAGTAAGTGCCACATATCTCCCGAAGGGGTCGTGCCAGAAGTTCCCCATCACAAATGGGAGGCCTGTCCTAACCAGTATCTCTACCCGCTTGAACCTGTTGTGTAACCGGAGTGCGCAGCAAGCCGGTAGCCATATCTATCAAGCGCTTTGTACCTATTGCCTTTGAGGTGCGTTTCCTGGATTAGTACCAGATCGGGGGCGTGCCTATGAAGGTATTGCAAAACTACAGCACGCTTGATGCGATTACCCAAACCATTGACATTCCAGGACAGGACTCTAAGATTATTGAAATGACGACGGTTCCCCTGGTGCGTCACATCTACACTCTGGTCTTCCATTTGGGAGGTAACCGCCCCTTTCTTGTGCATTTAGATATCGCCCACATCGACAAAGCCACTGAGTACTGCCTAAGACCTGCATAGCAATACTTTACCAACAAAGAGTAAACATTCCCAATAAAACTGAAACAACCCCTCATACCCTGATCCCCCGTCCCACCTCCCTGCTACCCTGCTGGCGGGTGAAACAACCGCCCACCTCCCCAACTCGCAGAGTGCCTGTCGCCCTGAACTGAATAACTGCGTAAGGGGTTGACAGGTGCCGAGCAATGTAGTGCCCCATCCCCGACCTCCCGCACATCCCAAAACCCCAATCTAATCTGGTCCAGTCCTGCCGGCCATACATCTGGCTATCAGTCAATTATAGGTCCCGGTAAGCAAAGTCTTATGCACAGAGTCTCATCTTCCACTCGGTGGAGGGCCGCCCCCTGTTTGCCTCTAGACCCCAGGCTGACAATGCTGCTTTACCTGCCCAAGCCGAATCCATCGTCCTAAGCATATCTCAGTCCAAAGCTTGTGCCCCATGCAGTGTTGGGCCCCCTTGTTGGTCTTTCGCAAGGCCTCGTCATCGCTCGAGGGGAGAGGTGCGGCCCACTGTGCGCCAACACTCCAGCCATTCCCAGGCCTCCTCAGCCGTACCGAAGTACCACGTCTTCCCTTCAGCGACCACTCTCAACTTCGCAGGGAATAGCATGGAGTATTTAATGTCCCTACTACGCAGTTCCCTCTTGACGCCTTCAAAGGTACGCCGCTGTCGTTGGACTTGGAGGGTGAAGTCGGGGAAGAAACGTATTACTGCATTTTCAAGGTGTAGATCCCCGCGTGTCCGTGCTGTTTGCAAAACTGCGTCTCTATCTCAATAGCTGAGGAGTCTTGCTATGATTGTCCGGGGTGGGGCTCCAGGCTTCGGTTTAGGGATGGGTGCCCTATGCGAGCGTTCAATAGTAAAGTACGTAGAGAGTCTTGGGGGCTTTAGATGGTTAATGATAAGATCTTCCAGAAACAGGTCTACACTTGCTCTTTCCATCCCCTCTGGGACCCCGACTACACGAATGTTATTCCTCCGTTCCCGCCCTTCCTGGTCCTCGAGTTTGGCCGCCATCACCTCTTGTTCTTCGTAAGGGACCGAACTTGCTCCTCAAGGCTTTTCGTGCTGGTCTGCAGGTGCGTCACATCTTTCTCTGTGGCTGCCACTTTGTCGGCCATTTTGTGGAGATCGACCCGCAGAAGGTTCACATCCACCGTTACTGTGTCTATTAGGTTCAAGCGAGCCCTTAAGATCCGCAATCGCCGCCATTATTGCACCCAAGGACGGTTCTGTCGCTCCCTTCGATCATTGCTCCTGGGCGGCAGCCAATGGTTTGGGGACGGCGTTCTTGTCCATTTTGTTCGTTTGTGTCCCTTGTTGCCCCTTGGGCTTCATTCGGGGGCCCGGTGTCGTCGCCAACGCTTTGCTGGCAAGGATTGTGACGTGGGACACTGGAGATGGGTCGTCCCTCCACACCAGTCGATGCACTCCCTCCGCAGGCCCCCACCGGGAATAAACCAACGCCCAGGGGAATCCAAACCTGGCGTATCACTACCTCCGTATCATCTCTCTAGGGGTGTATAACTTCTGCCACACGCCTCCGGATCTGCGAGGTCGCACTCTGGTCGACACCGGTCTCACTTTTCCAGGTTGCTTAGGGGAACTTCTCACCCCCAGGCCCCTCCAGTTCCCATGGTCTCTCCAGCCCTGGTCACTCCACTACACGTTGTGTCCAAGAATCAGGCTCCAAAGGGGAATGGTGCTTTAAGCCGGGCCGTTAATGCGCGCTGTCAAGCCCCCCTCGACAACTATTCTCTCTGTGAGTTCACCCCAGTAGGTGCTGGCGTTCCTACCACTTGTGGGGCCAGTCCACACATGCCTCCTCGCTATAGGAAAGTTGCAAGGTGAGGATCGCGCTGCTCCGGCGGCTTACCGGTGTCACTGGTGCGCTCCACGGCCACTGGTACTTAAGGTAGCCAGGATCTCCACTTCAGCCTTTCATAACCGAGGCCCAACCGCACCGCAGGCCGCCGATCAATGGAAAGGCCTGTCTCGCCGCAGAGCCTTAGGCGGGAGCCGTGTGCGCGACCTCCGCGCTCAGCCGCTTCAGCACGTCAGCAGGCCCTCCCTAGGCCGCTGCCGCCTCAGTGTAATGGCGGCCCTTCGGGAGCGTCTCCGGAATAGCACTCAGCCCCATGTCAGTCCCCGGGGGTCACCAGTGCCGCGTCGGCACAAACCACCGGCAGGATCGGCTGGACAGACAGATTACTGGTGGAATTACGGAGTCGGTGGATGGAGCTCCGCTAAAGCGCCATCTTGCTCGGCTCCTTAGCCACGGCCCGAAATGTGTGGATTTGGTAGGTTTCTATCAACAACATCCAGTTACAGGCTCATAGTCCGCAGGTACCCACACTACAAAAAAATGTGGGTTTTGAGTAGGGAAAATGATTTAGGCAAGTTAGCTTTTGTGCACTTTCCTATTGCGGGTGCTAGTCCCACCCACACAAATTGGGCTCAATTTTTATGTGGAGATATGTTGGAACCCTGGGTGGATGGTAATATGTGGATCTCTACAGATACCAGGCATTTCCCCCACAAAATTTAAATAAATTGGTGATCTTAGCCATTTAAACAAAGTTTTCAGGGCATTGTGGGAAAGCTTTTTGAATCAATGCAAGTTACACAATCCAGGACACCTGCACGTTTTCCGTTCTAAAAAAATGTGAGCAGTTTTTATTGTTCCTTCGAAGTCCTCCCAATACTGAAGTACAGGCTTATACCATTTGGTTTTTGCAACTCCAGAACAGCTAGCGTCAAAGAGCAAAAACTAATAATAGTATAGGAATATTGTATTGTAATTGTAATTGCATTTATATAGCGCTTACTACCCCTGACGAGGCGTTGAAGCACTTTTTCGGTGAGTAGCACGTTACTCCAGAACCCATAAAGGATTAGTGTTGAATTAGTATAGTGAAATATGAAAAGTAATTAGAGTGGTGTGTAGGTTAGTCAGTTATTTGGATTCCGAAGGATAGCGGAGGGATAGAAGAGGAAAAAAGGTTTGCATTTATATAGCGCTTGTTAGCCCTGATGGGGTGTTGAAGCGCTTTTTTGGTGAGTAGCACGCTACTCCGGAACCCATAAAGGATTAGTCGTGAATTAGTATAGTGAAATATGAATGTAATTTGAGTGGTGGATATTAGTCAGTTATCTGGATTGAGAGTATAGCGGACGGATAGAAGCGGGAAAAAGGTTTGCATTTATATAGCGCTTGTTACCCCTGAAGGGGTGTTGAAGTGCTTTTTTTAGCAAGTAGCACGCTACTCTGTAACCCATAAAGGATTAGTGTTGAATTAGTATGGTGAAATATGAAAATAATTTGAGTGGTTGATATTTTAGTCAGTTATTTGGATTGAGAAGGGTAGGGGAGGGATAGAAGAGGGAAAAAGGTTTGCATTTATATAGCGCTTGTTACCCCTGATGGGGTGTTGAAGCTCTATTTTGGCGAGTAGCACGCTACTCCGGAACCCATAAACGATTAGTGTTGAATTAGTATTGTGAAATATGAAAGTAATTTGAGTGGTGGATATGTTATTCAGTTATTTGAATAGAGAAGGGAAGCGGAGGGATAGAAGAGGGAAAAAGGTTTGCATTCATATAGTGCTTGTTACCCCTGATGAGGTGTTGAAGCGCTTTTTCAGCGAGTAGCACGCTACTCTGGAACCCATAAAAGATTAGTGGTGAATTAGTATAGTGAAACATGAAATTTGAGAAGTGGACATGTTAGTCTGTTATTTTTATTGAAAAGGATATTGGAGGGATAGAAGAGTGAAGGCTTTAGACTTTTTTTTTGTTTTTTTGATTTGGAGGTCACAGCAGTAGGAGGGGGCTTGGGATGAGTAAAATGGGATGTGGAGGGGAAGAGTCAGAAGGAAGAGTTTAGAAAGGCTTGTTTTGGGGGATCGGTATAGTAAAAGAGGTTTCAGATGATGCAAAGAGGGGTAGAGTAGGGGAGAGTAGAAAGGGTTATTCTGGGGCTCATGGTAGTGGTATGGGGTTTGGGATGAATGAGAGAGTGGAGGTAATGGATATATTGATAGAGGTATAGGGTGAGAAATAGGGTAGTGCATTGGATATGCTAATTTAGAAGAAAGTAATAAATATATAGATCCATAAGTACATGGAAAGTATATAGATGCATAAAGGAAGTAAGTATATGTAGATTAAAGATATTGATAGAGGTATAGGGTGAGAAATAGGGTAGTGCATTGAATATGCTTTTTTAGGAGAAAAGTAATAAATATATAGATTCAAGTACATGGAAGGTTTATAGATGCATAAAGGAAGTAAGTATATGTAGATTAAAGATGCATTAGATAAACACTGGTTTTCAAGTGTTGTACTTAAAAATTGTATTTTATTTATTTTTAAAAAAACATAATTATTCTACATGTTTATACATAGCAATACACATATATAGGTACATATCTATATTACAAATAAATGATTATATACAGAGGGATATGCTGTATATTTCTGTTTGCGTATGGTGCATAGGTGGGGAAGAGCCAATTCTTCAGTAGTTTTCTGACGATAAGGTGGTTGTCCATGGATCTTATGTTGGGGGGTAAAGAGTTCCATAGTTTGGCTGCTTGTTCAGAGAAGGATGTGCAACCCATGGTTTTTTTCTTGTGTCTTGGGATTTTGAGGCAAGGTGCCACTCTAGAGCAGAGGTTCCTTTGTTGAATGTGTTTGGTGATTTTATTCCTGATGAAGAGCGGTCCCATTCCATGTATCGCTTTGTGGGTGATACAAAGCAGCTTGAACATGGATCTTCTGGCAACCGGTAACCATTGCAGGGCTTTCAAGGCAGGGGAGATGTGGTCTCGTGGTTTGTTATCCAAGAGTAGTCTGGCAGCCGAGTTCTGAATGAATCCGTTGTAGTCTTTTCATGGTCGTTAAAGGTGATCCGTGGTAGAGGCTATTGGCCTAATCGAGTTTGGACAGAACAAGGGAGTGGTAGCTTGGACCTTGTGTGGAAATCCCGAATGGGGGAAGATTCGTCGCAGAGTTTTTATTGTAACAAAGCTTGATCTTGCTAGTTTTTCCACTTTGGCATTCATCGATAGCTTGGAGTCCATGGTCATTCCGAGGTTTCTTACTTCCTTCGATACTTTAGGCGGTGATCCCAGTTCATCAGGCCAGGCGGCAAGCGGGTCATACTGTCTACAATCGCCACACGTGAGGATTTCCGTTTTGGAAGCATTCAATTTGAGATGGCTCCAAGTCATCCATTGATCCACGGCTCTGAGACAACTGAAAATTGGCCAGTTTCCAATGTCTTTGGGGCATTCCAGTTGAAGGAGTATTTGCGTGTCATCTGCATAGTTATAGCACGTGAGGTGAAATTGATTGATCAGTACCGGTAATGACTTCGTGTAGATGTTGAAAAGTATGGGTCAGATGATAGAGCCTTGTGGGACCCCTGCTTTTGTGGAGTACGGTTTGGACGAGAAATGTGGGGTATGGATGACATTAGTTCTGTTTCGAAGGTAGGACGTGATCCAGTCAGAGTGTCATGGTCAACCGTGTCAAAGGCAGCCGAGAGGCCAAAGAGGAGTAGCGCAGCAACCTCGTTGCGGTCAACTGTGTTCTTCAGGTCATCCCAGGTGGCAAGGAGGGCATATTCTGTGCCTCTTCCCGGATGGAATCCTGTTTGGAAATCTGAAAGTATGGCATTTTCTTCAATGAATTGTGACATCTGGGCGAACGCTGCTCTTTCTATCAGTTTGCCCAGGAAAGGTCCATTTGTACTGGGTCTGTAGTTGTCAGGGTTCAATGGGTCCAAATTTGTTTTCTTCAGTAGAGGGCGTATGTATGACTTTTTGAGTTCTTCTGGAAATATTCAGGTAGTTAAGGAATCGTTGATGATTCTTCTTACTGGAATGGCAGCAGAGGTTGTTAGATGAATTGTCTTGAAAGTTTGCGGTGGACATGGGTCAGAAGGGCTGCCGGCAGGCCTGCTTGCTTTGACCAGGTCCATAAATTCATTGTGTGAAATGTGTTGGAAGGACCAGAGAGGCTGGGTTAGACTATTCTTGGGTTGTTGTTTTGTAAAACGGTTAGTGCTGGCGCTTTGTCTGTGTTTTAAGTATGAGTCCAACGTGTCTGCTTTGTTTGTGTAATGATTTGCCATTTTGTCTGTAAAATCTTGAGCAACGGTTGAGTTCCTTCTAGGCAATTCGGTTTACGAAATTCATTGAGTATTTTATAGAATTCTTTATTTGCACATTTAGCATTTTGAATTCTATCTGAATAGTACATTTTCTTTGCTTTTTTGATAACTGACTTATATAATCTGTTAATTTTCTGTAGGTGATGTTTGTCTTGTTTGGTGTTTGTTTTGAGCCAGGCACGTTGCAGCTTTCCAATTTGTTGTTTTATGTCTTTTATCTCTGTATTTCTCCAAGGTGCTTGTTTTCTTTTGTTCTGTTGTGTGGTTTTGAGTGGGATTAGAATATTAAAAGATTCCTGTAGCCACTCATATAGTTTTTGAACAGAACTTATTGTTTTCAGATCTGTACTGGATGTTAGTTGTGTTTCTAAGTGTTCCAAATTGAGTTTGTTCCACGGTCGATAGGTGGATGCAAGTGAGGTGGTTTTAGGTGAGTCGCTTAGTGTTGTTTTATGTTAGAAAGCAAGCAAATGGTGGTCTGACCATGTGACTGGAGTTATAGTTTGAAAGGTAACTAATTTGGTATTAGCAAAAATGACACCTAGGATGTCTCCAACGATGTGTGTGGGTTTGTGGACGAACTGATGCAGGTTCAGTTGGTCTAGGCCAGCGATTATTGTTTTCGGATGGGGCATATTGGGTTTGTCAAACCAAATGTTGAGGTCACCCAGAATGCATAGGTTGGAGTGTATTGTTATCTGACTTGAAACTGTGTCTAGAAGTGTGTCTGGGAATGTTGCCTTGTTAGGTGGAGGTCTGTAAAGGAGCAGGAAGTTACAGAAGGAAGACGGTGTAGAATTGCATCTGGTGAGAAGAGCCTCACAATTATTAATGGAGTTGTCGTCAACTTTAGTGATATGTAATGTTTGCCTGAACACAACAGCTAGGCCACCTCCTTTTTTGCCTGTACGATTTTGGTTGATCGTTTGATAGCCTAGAGGAACAGCTTCATGCAGGACTGGAGCTATATCATCTCCCAACCATGATTCAGTTATGAATAGTATGTCTGGTTTTGATTAAGTGAGAAGGTCATAGATGTGATGTTTGTTTTTAGAGAGCGATCGAGTATTTATTAGTAGACAGTTTAGAGAATGTGTTTTGGTGACAGTGAGACTTTGTTTTGTAGAAGAGTGATCAGTATTGTGTGGGTTTGTAGCAGTTGTGTTTTTAGTGCTGGTATTAGCTGTATTAGGATAGCAATTGTGTAACTGTTCTGTAACGTGTTCCTCGTTCAGCAAGATAAGAAGGCATTTCGATGGGTCTGGGTGCCTAGGTGGTGGAGATGGCGTTTGAGAGTCAGTTCGTGTGCTGTGTTGTTTTTGTGGTGTAACATTGTTGTGCAGTAGACATGGAGAAGCAAAGTTATGATGTGTGGCACATTGCTTATATTGTGTGCGTGTGTTTAGGGCAGAAGGTTATGAGTTAGGGGTGGCGGTGCCGCATGTGGGTCATGTAGTAAGGTTCTAAATTATCCAATGGATGAGAGGCGGTTAGAAGAGAGTTGCTGTGTTGCTGTTTGTGTGTTAGGTGTTGTGGAAGAGAGAAAGCTTGGCATTGTAGTTTGTTCATGTGTGTAGCTTGAAAGGTGGGTGAATGATTGTATTTTGTGACTGTAAGTATTATGAGGTATTGCGCTTGAGAGATTATGTTGTGCTGGTGTGCATGATATGTTTTGTTTTTGAGGAGTAGTGAAAAGAGGTGCTGATGTATTTGTTTTATGAGATGGATTTGTTTGTATATTATTGTTTGTGAGTGGAAGTTGTAGGGTAAAGGGGGTGGTGATGTGTTTGTGAGTAGAGTATGTTGTGTGTAGGAGGGGATGAAGTGGAGTTAAGAGTGTTTGTCTTAGACTTGTTTTCTGCAAGACTTAAAATGTGTGGTGCTATGGAGTGGAAATGTTATGTTGTTGTGTTATTGTGGTAGAAAGAAGAGGAGGGTGTTGGTCGGACAAATGATGGAAGGGTGAGTATAGGTTTGTTAGTGATAAATGTGGGTCTGTTCGGAGTAATTAGAGTGGGAAGTGGGTGTCTGGATGGGTTGTAGTTAAGTATGGTATGGATTTTGGTTGTGTTAGTGATCAGTGGATTGATTAGTGGTATAGGATAGAGTTTTGTACTGCTTGTAGGTGATGGTGGAAATGTGTGGTAGCTGGTATAGAAGGGTCTATAGGTGTGGTTTGTGTGGTTTTATAGTGTGTGCTGGCACATTGATTTGTGCATAAGGTTGGTGTATAGTAAATGTGTGGAGTACATTTGTTGTGATTGTGTTACTCAGTTTGTGGATATGGATGGTGTAGGGTAGGTATTAGTATATGAGAAAATTGGCAGCATTTCTGGCCCTAGTCCCGACCACTCTCGAACGGGCTCAAACATGCACTCACCCTTGTCCTCTGTGCCCTTAGCCTCGACACCCGGGCTGAGACACCCTAAGCCTTGGCCTTTTATAGCCCTAGTAGTCAGGTGACCTCTTCAACCAATGGGCACCCTAGCCCTAACCCTATCCAATCACAGCGCTAGCCCTAGACTCTGGAACCAATAGGAGACCAAGACCTTACAGCCAATCATAGCCCTAGTCCAAGGACTCAATCAGGCAGAAAACCCTAATCCCTACGTCCAATAGAAGGCCTAACCCTAGCCCTAGTCCCAACCCTAGTCCCAGCAACCAATCGTACAGGAAACCCTAATTCCTACTTCCAATAGAAAGCCTAACCCTAGTCCTAGCCCCACACCTAGTCCAGCAACCAATCACACAGGGAACCCTAATCTCTACTTCCAGTAGAAAGCCTAACCATAGCCCTAGTACCAACCCCAGTCCCAGCAACCAATCACACAGGAAACCCTAATCCCTACTTCCAATAGAAAGCCTAACTCTATCCCTAGACCCAACCCTACATTAATTGAAATCACTGACCCAGGAATCCAATCAGAACCCTCAAATCCCCAACCAATGAGAACACTAACCCGAATCCAATAGAAACACCAGATACAACCACCAATCAGTGCACACATGTACCATCCAATAGGAGACTATATAAGGTCCCAGTGACCTCAGGCAAAGTTTGCTGGCCAGGGAGTTGGAAGCAGCTCCTCTATTCAGAATCTCCTAGGAGATAGACAGGCTCAATCCACACTTTGGACTTCTGCAGGTAAGGGCCTAACAAACTTTGTCCTCTAACAATACTGTTTGTATAAAACTTTACTCACTCTCCTAGCCCAAAACTGAGTTCACAATCCCTATAAAACACAGCTTAAACAGCTCACAGTAGAATACTGCTCTCTCAGAGCACCATCTGTTCACTCTCTGATGTAGAATATCCCTGGTGCTAGGTAGGGAAGGGGGGGGGGGGGTCTGGTTTCACTCACTTCCTAACACAAAATGGGAGCTGGGGTTGGATTGCTGAGCACAGAGCAAGGGAGAAATTAGGAGGGAAAAACAGATAGTCATGGGGAATGATAGGGAAGAAACTACAGATTTTGGACTTCAAATCCCACAGTTCAACAGGTTAAATGAAAACAGTCACAGGCAAGTAAAAACCACAAGTTTAAACACAAATCAGTTGAGAAATTATGCAATCACGGGCAGGTTAAAACTACAATTTTTAAACTGTAACAACCACAAGCAAAACAGTGAGAAGGAAAAAGAAAATATGCCATCACGGGTAGGGAAAATCGCTTTTTAAAATTTTTAAGAAAGAGACATCACCAGTCTGCCTCCTTACCACCTCTTGTTCTTTGGTTCACTGCAATCTGGGGCACAGGGAAACTGCAACTCACAAAATGGAGGTGAATGCTTTGGGGTTCACAAGCAAACCCTTAAGGAGCCTGGGCAGGTGTGAGAGGAGGGCTCAGGGAGCTTAGGAGCCAATCAGTAGGCTTAGGTTTGCTGGCCCTGGGGGGCTGGGAAGGGAAACTGCTCCTCTATTGAGAATCTCCTAGGAGACAGACAGGCTCAATCCACACTTTGGACTTCTGCAGGTAAGGGCCTAACAAAGTTTGTCCTCTAACAGGTCTGAGCACAGAGCAAGGGAGAAATTTGGAGGGAAAAACAGATAGTCACAGGGAATGAGAAGGAAGAAACTACAGATATCGAACCTATGACTGCTGAAGGTGAACTGCAAATCCATGTAAAGGCACCAACCACTTTACAGGCATTCACACACCTTTCATGTACCACACACTGCCAGCCACAGGCCCAATCCAACACAACAGAACACTCAGATCAACATACTGCTGCCATTCAAGGGCCCATCACATTCATACTCCACAGGACAGAATCACTAATCATGCCACCTTTTACCCAGTCATTGACCAACGTGCATACAAACAACCATAAACAAACCTCTACACACATATGGCCAGACATGTTGACAGTTGGTGCCGCGAAAAGCTTCACAACATCACAAATGAAAAGAAACATGGACTACATTTTTACTATCTGTCAAGAATGCATGTCAAGTGAACCTTTACTAACAGCTGGCATGATAGCCACATGAGGCTCAGGAGGACATATGTTTCATGCGCCCTTAGTGCACTTGCTGGTATGCTCAGTCAGTGTTGTGTAAGGCTTTGAATGTGTGTGTGAGGAGTTTGAAGGAAGCTTGCTTGTGGATGAGGAGTATGTGAAGCTCTTTGAGACTGGGGGTGATGTGCGTGCTGCATAGGAGGTTTAGGGTGAGTCTGCGTGCTGTGTTCTGTATGGTTTGGAATCGTCTGGTTACTTGAGTGAGGGAGTCATTGAGTATCGGAGTGAGTGTGACAAACATAGGGGGGTGAGTCCTTTGGTAAAGATCAAGTGGCTGCATGTGTATTTCTCCTACCATGACTATCTGCCTTCTGCCTATGGAATAGCTCTATGAAAGCATACCTTGCCTTAGCGTTTCCTACCTGCTTTACTCTCTTCCTCCTTCAGAGTCCTGACTAATCCTATATACTTGCCAAGTGAACCTTTAATAACGCCTTCCATGGTAACCATCTGAGGATCAGGAAGACGTGTCTTTCATGCAACTTTAGTACACTCGCTGTGTTAAATCCAACTCCTTCCAGTTTGTGAATGCAAGTTGGGGGGTGTCACAGGATGCCTCACAGCCTACATTCCTCAAACTGACTAAGCCTATCTATCTTTGAAACCAAGGTAAAAATAATGGGTAAGACTGTCCTAAGTTTGCTAAGGAGCACTTAAAAAACTGCTAAAGTTTTATGTTTTGCTGCACCATGACAATGTGACCTATGCTCCATCCACCAATAGGTGCAGTGAACTAACTGTAATGCACTTGTCATTTGGGAAACAGAACATCTACCACTCTCTAATAGTGTCAAGCGGGCCATTAGAAAGTCAAAGATTTTGTCAACTAGAGGAAACAATTTGAAGGGCTGCTTGCCTAGTTAAGTAGTGGCCCATGGAAGGTATTTATCCATACACAGCCACTGAAAGGTATATTCTAGGGCAGCTCCTCCTCAGTCAATTTACCAATACTTAAGTTTTGTATGGAACAGCATAAAGCAAGTTAGAAAACATAGGCCTGGTTGAGACGGGCACTGGTGACAGTAACAGAGTCTCTTGCATCCTTCCTTGCTCAGGGCAGACTCTGCAATTACAACATGCTCGAGTCTTTTTTGCTAATGCAGGAACACAGACAGCAAACTGATGATCCTGCAGCCTTGAAACATCCTCCGCAACAGATGAGGTAGAGGCTACTGCTTCTGAAGCAGTAAGACTTTCAGTGACAGTCAACTGAACGTCAAGGAAAGATATCAGTCTTCCTGTGGTGGTCTTCCACTAAACAACATACACATTTTTTTATGCCAACTGTATCAGGTGTGAAAACATTTCTTATACCATGTACATCTTTTACGACTCGCTTTATATGGCTGAATTATATTTGTAATTTTTATCCACACTGGCCGTGTGCTTGTCGGAATCAAGTACACAGGTGGGCTTATGAACTTCATCCAACTGACCCCAAATCATCACATCTCGCCTATCAGAGAATTTGGAATGCAACACAGTGCTCTGGGATTTTGGAGCTTCTTACAAACAAGCTCCTGTGTGAATCCTTTGTAGTGACATCGAACTGTATCACATGCCTGTGTAGAGTTGCCCACATAAAGGCCATAACTTTTATGAAGGAGTGAGTGGACAAGGTCCCATACAATCTTTGCTGTGATTCCTAGCGTGGAATGGCCACTTACAGGATTTACAGTAGAGTCCTTTCCTGTATACACTCTCAGGCTTCATACATAACCAGTAGAGCTCTCACACAGCATGTATATGTTGATTCCATAACTAGCTCTTTTTGCTCAGTATGTACTACCTGAACAATAACCACCCTTTGTACAGAATCAAGGAATCAATCAATGGCTGTATTCTTTCTAGGAGTATCCGTCTCTGGAAATCAGGCTGCCAAATGTTCCACAAGAGGCAGAATTTTGAATAACTTGACATGGGCTGGATGGTCCCGGGGAAATGCAGCAGAATTATCATTGAAATGCAGCATATCCTGCAGTATCTTAAAAACATCTCTGCTTATGACCAATGCATAGCTGGGTGCTGCCACAACCATGCAAGTAGACCTGTAGGACTGTATGCTTGGTTTGTGTACTATTCTCATTTTGAGAGTAGGGTCCAGAAATGTCTTCAACTCGCCAAGTGAAGTGGGAGTCCACCGGCATGGTCTAGAATGAGGCCCAAGAGGCATTTCATACTGCCTCAGAAACTGTTTTAGCATACTAAGTTGTTTGGTGTACAATATCCTCAAGGAAGACAACATCCTAGCTTGACTTTACATCCAGCTTGTGCAGTCAGTGGGAGAATTTGCCGCGACACATGCCTGCTCTTTGGGTTGGTCTACCCTGCTACTTTCTCTCCACTGCACAGATTGTGGTTGCAAAGGGACATCATGACTGGCATGACCATGTTCCTCAGAATCAGTGGACGACAAGTCATCGGATGGAACCCTGCCAACTTAAAAATTGCTTCCAGATTCTTTTCCATTTTCTTCTCCTTCTGAGGCTGTCTCAGTTTCTGATCCTGCCTCTAAACTGTCATTCATTACTTGAGTTAGAGCCTGGGCAGCAGTCCTCAACCGAGACGCTTTCTCTGTTGACTGTCTAAAACCTGTCTAAAACCTTCCTTCTGAAAGATTTTGTCCTACGTAGAAGGAACAACTATGCTTTTAAATCAGTGGGTGGATGTGTGCGTCTGTGAGTTATGTGTGCGATAAACAAAGTGGAAAAGCAAAAAAGCACTTAGTTTATCGATGCAGGGATCTGATGAACATCTTAAAAAAAAGTATTACTACTAATTGCCACATATGCAATTCCACAACACACTTCCTAGGACAAATGGTGAAACGCAGCAAGCAAAGTTGCTCAGCTGCATTGCGTCAGCTGGAGAGACCAGAACTCTGCCTTATCTTCCAAGAAATGGTGTAGTTCTGCTCTCTCCATGCACCGCCGCACTTTGTGCTGCCTTGTGCCAAGGCAGGCATCCTTGATCCATTGTGTAAGGATGTCTGTGTTATGGCCATGAGAGTTTTTCTGCAGGAAGGGGCCCCTGCTTGCATAAACAACATTTTAGGCTCTTTCCTCTATATATGTGTGTTGCAGAATGCAGACGAGAAGATATTTCTTCTTGTTACGCCAGCCACAGGCAGGTGCCAGATTCTGGTGCAAATCCATGTCTACAGGTCTTTATATATATGTATTTGCATCAAAAACCACCCACTCACACACTGATACAGCCACTTATACACCCATTCATAGACCGATACAACCACCCATACACCTACTGACAAACCCATACAGGCACTCACACACCTACTCACTGACACATACATTTACTCACACCCACTCACAGACCCCTACAGCCAATCACTCACCCACTCATGGACTCATACGGCCACTCAGATACCCACCCACCCACTCACTCACACACCCACATAACCACTCACACACCCACTCACAGACCCACACAACCACTCACACACCCACTCACAGACCCACACAACCACTCACACACCCACTCACAGACCCACACAGCCACTTACACACCCACTCACAGACCCACACAGCCACTCACACACCCACTCACACACACATACAGCCACTCACACACCTATTCACACACATATATAGACACTCACACACCCAGCCACATACCGATACAGCCACTCACACATCCACTCATGCACTGATACAACCACTTATACACCCATTCACAGAACAATGCAGCCACTCACACACCCACTGACAGATCCACATACCTACTCACTGACCCATACAACCACTCACATACCCACTCACAGACCCATTCAGCTATTTACACATCTACTCTTCAACCCAAACAGCCACTCAAACATCCACTCGTAGACCCATACAGCTACTTACATACCCACTCGCAGACCCATAGAGCCATTCACATACCCACATAACCAATCATATACCTACTCACAGACCCACACAGCCACTCTCATGCCAACTCACAGACCCATACAGCCACTCACACACCTGTTCACAAATCTACACACCCACTCACAAACCCATACAGACACTCACACAACCACTCACAGACCCACACAGCCATTCACATATCCACTCACCCACCCATACAGACACTCACACACCCACTCACACACCAATAGAGCCGCTCACACACCCACTCATACACCAATACAGCCACTCACATACCCACTCACACATTGACACAGCCACTTACACACCCATTCATAGACCAATACAGCTACTCACACGCCCACTGACAGGCCCATACAGCCACTCACTCACTGACCCATACAGCTACTCACACACCCACTCACAGACCCATAGAGCTACTCACACACCCACCCATAGTCCATACAGCCACTCACACACTCACTCACTCACACACTCACATAGCCACTCACACACCCATACTGTCACTCACACACCTACTCACACACCTACTCTCAGACTCATACAGATACTCACAGACCCATATAGCCACTCATACACCCGCTCATAGACCCAAACAGCCACTCACTCACCCACTCACACACACCTACCTAACCACTAATACACCCACTCACAAACCCACACAGCCACTCACACACCCACACATTGATTCATACCCATACACGGACCCATACAGCCACTCACTCACCCACTCACAGACCCATACAAACACTTACACACCCACTCACACACTCTGTCACACCCCACACAACCACTCACACACCCATTCACAGCGCACATAGTCTATGACAGATAAACTCACACACCCATTGACACACTCAAACACCTAGTCACAGACCCACAAAACCACTCATACATCCACTCACAGACCCATAGAGCCTGGCATATGCTCACTGTATTAAATGTGTTGTTGTTTTAAATGAGTGTCTTTGGTTGGGAACGGATCCGCGGGTCCGTCGCAGAGCCAAAATGTTTTGCTGTCCTGTATCGAATGTGTGCATTTGGTTTGGGATCCACGATGGATTCGCAGATCCGAATGAAAAAATTAAAAAGAGGATTTGAAAACAAAATGAACCAGTGTTTGGGAAAAGGGTTGGCTCTGAAAAGAGCCTTTGTGTTTATGATATTTAGATGACAACTGCACGTAGAACAGGATGCAGTCTTTCAAGTTGTTGAGGAACACCCTGTTGCCTCCATCTGTGAAATGGACTCCATCTTTTCAATATATTCCACCCATATCGAAGCGTGCATTTTTATGGTATATTGAGCCCATGATGTGGTCTTGGAGGAATGCAAAAACAGCTTTATTGACGTGTTTCCTGGCTTTGCCTATCTCTGGACAAATTCCTGTCTTTAGGCAAATGTTGGAGAACACCAAGGCAATATGTGGAAAAAGTGACATTAATTTACCAAAGGTATCCATCATTAGGATTTCCAGTCTTACCCCAATAATTGTGCCTAGGTCATTGTCACCACAGTGCACAATCATGAGGTCTAGATGTAGGCAATCCGCAATGTGTTCAACCAAAGGCAGAAATTGATGCCTCTTTAACCCTCTATGGCCAACTCAAGTAATGACTACATTAGGCAAACCTAGTTCCCTGTCAATGGCACTCTTTCTAGCACTCTCTGGCCAACACAAAACTATGGTCCACAATCCAGACTCTGACCATTTTGGAGACAAGCAGGAATAGTACACAGGAAAAGGTTGCATCAGAATGAGGTAGTTTTGAAGATGAAAAGCAGCTAAAATGGAAGAGAGCAAGTAAAATATAAAAAGAACATATTTGATTGGATGATGGAGATGCACAGGGAACTAAAATTAGGTAGTGACTTTAACAAAAAAGTGACTACCCTTGTGATTGGCTTTAAAAAAAAAGTTATGTTGTTTGGGATATGCTTGGAATTGCAAACAGGTAACCACACCTGTTACAGTTTAATTTCCATCTAGTATGCTGCTCAGAGAAAGTCTTGGGAACTTGTGACCTAGTGCTAGCAGAGAGTGTTTCAAACATGTTTACTATGGAAATGGAGACAAACGAGTGTGGGGGAGGGGGGCAGGAAAGAAAAGAGACCACTGTGAAACTTAAAAGCACAGTGGTGTACAAACATTGCTCATTAGAGAGTGTTTGGCTTCTAAGTGAGTATTTTTTCACAAAGTAATATATAAATACAAAGCATTAACAGCAGATTGTTAAATGCTTGCAAGGGATTCTGTATGGATCCACTCATCCTCTGCCAATTTACACGGGGGTCATGCTGAGCACTGCGGTGTATTTACCCAAAAACTCTACCAAATTGGGCTTTTTTACAGGAGACTTGGAAAGAGTTAAAAAATCCTGACCATTTAGAAGTGGTATAACAAAAATTAATACATGAAATGAAGCCTGTGATTTGCTAAGTACAGCAGTATCAGTTAAAGGAGAGTGGGAAGGGCAGCCATTATTGGTACTTTTGTAGTGGAAGAGCATTGCTATATTTCTGATTTGACATTTGCACTAAAAAGAGTTATTAACTGATATCAAGAGAAAAGTTGAAGAGCAGCAGTTGGAGCGCAGGAGTTGGAGAACAGCAAAGACATTTTACTGGTATGTGAATTAGGGTGTACTGTAAAAAAACTATATGTAAAAAAAATTATAAGTACGTATAAGCTGAGAGAAAATGTGTACTTTGCAATAAAAAGCAAAATAGAAGGGATGTTAGATGAGGACATTAAATAAAAACATAGGTCCTGATTTAGATCTTGGTGGGACTGGTCCTGCCATCGCTGTTTTAGTGGTCTTCCAGCCTGCCGCCTTGGTGGTCTGCCCGCTTGATTTAGATGTTGGCTGGTCACTGGAGGGAAAACTGCCACAGTCCCACCGCCTCTGCCAGGATCCTTCTCCTGCGTCAACGGCATCAGAGGCAGAAGCTGCTGTCAGAAGAGGTCCCACCAAGATTCCCACCATCCAGATTACGATGTGCCTTTCCATCGAGGCAACCGTGGTGGGGAACCTCCAAGTTCGTGTTGGCAGAATGGAAGAAAAAGAGGTAAAAACTCACCTTTTTTTCCGTCTTGAACGCCATTGCCCAGGTCCATCCTGTGCTGCTGCTACTTGACCACGACGCTCAGCCACCCGTTGCCACCGGGATCTGATGTAGGCTTTTGTGGTGGATGTGGGTATACATTCAACAGTGTGTGTATGTTGTTGGTGTGCCGTGCTATATGTAAAAATATGGGCAGTACACATTGCCTACATATACATATTGACAGATCAACAACATACACGTATATTGAGAAGATAATACGTAGTACTTACTTGTCTCCACCCCACCATGGCCTCACTCCATCATGACACCGCTGTCAGGACACCGGCAGCACAACAGGAACATCTAAATCTGCTCAGCAGAAAAGCACCAGCATGACGGTGATGGAGTACTGTTAGCCAGCAGAGAAGACCGCCGTGACTGCGGTCTCCTGTCTATTGGCACAACATCTAAATATGGCAGGCAGACACCGTCAGCTTGAAGGAGTACTTGGAACCACAGCCGTGGTCGGACGGTGGTAGTACTGCCAAGATCTAAATCAGGCCCATAGTGACCAGGAAAGGAGAAAGAGGAATTGGTATACTGAAAGTATCCTTATTTTATAAAGCATGTATGAATAAATGTGTGTTGAAATTATTTCATAAAGCATGTATAAATGAATGTGTTTGTAATTAGAAATGGGTGCTTGATTATAGTATGCAAGTTAATAGTATGTCATTTATACTCACTGACACAGTGAAGCCGTCACTGATGCAACCAGTTACAAGCCTAGAAAAGCACTTATGTACCCACAAGTTAATTAGCCATACAGTGACTGACACACAGAGTTGTACACCCATAAAACCATTTACATACCCATTTACTCACCTATTGATACACTTACATAATCATTCACACACCCATACAGGCATTGTCACACCCACTCACACACCAATACAGCTATTCACATACCCAGCACTCAGATAGTCAGTTACAAACGCACTTACAGACTCATACACCCAGGAACACACCCAGTCCCCCACCTATACAGTCATTCACATACCTATTTACAAAATCGTACAGCCACTCACACACCCAGTTAGACAGTGACAAAGTCACTTATATATGCATTCACACTCAGACAGCACATATGTATCCAGCACTAATAGAGCCACTTGCACACACAGTTACACCCCGAAACACTCACTAACACAGCCAGTTACTAATCCATACAGCCATTCACATACCCATTTGGACACCCATACAGTCACTAACACACACAGGCACCTACCCAGACACCCATTTGGCCTTCGGAGTCTGAGCACTTAACCACTGCTAGATAGTGGCAAAGTGTATGTCCTTCTCCCCTAAATGTAGTTTCATTGACTTAGCCACAATCGGTACAATTAATTCATCTGTAATTCCCAAGTAGAGTGCACTACCTGTGCCCAGGGCCTGTAAATTAAATGGTACTAGTGGGCATGCAGCACAGATTGTGCTACCCAGACAAGTAGCCCTTTAAACATGTCTTAGGCATGCTACTGCAGAGCCTGTGAGTGCAGTTTACACTGCCATGTTGATTTGGCATTTAAAACCCCTTGGCAAGCCTTAAAATTTCCTTTTATTACATATAAGTTACCCCTATGATAAGCTCCAGGTAGCTGATAGGGCAGTGTGCTATGTGAATAAAAGGTAAGACATGTACTTTTAAGTTTGTCAGTTACGCATGCACTTACATACCCATACACCCAGTTATACACCCAGTCACCCGCCCATACAGCCTCTCTCATATCTATTTACAAAACCATACAGTCACTCACACACCCAGTCATACAGCGATAGTTACTTTTACATACATTCACGCACCCACACAGCACTTATATATCCAACACTAATAGAGCCAGTTGCAAACACAGTTATACACCCAAACACCCACTAACAGCCAGTTATCAATGCATGCAGCTACTTATATCCACATTTAGAGACCCATACAGTCACTAACACACCCAGTCATATACCCACACAGCTACTAACACATTCAGTGACATACCCAAAGAGGCACTGATACACTCACTCACATATGTACTCAACCAGTCACCCACCTAGTAATCCACCCGTACATGCACTCATAAAACGTAACATGTGTATTTGTAAACCGCATGTTCACCCAGAAGGGTTTCTTGGCGCTGAATAAGAGATGTTTATTGTTAACCAACTCAAAGGTACTGATTTTTCCGACCTTAGAAGGATGAAAGGCAGAGTGGATGTGCCGGAATGTGAACCTGCGACCATGAGATCAAACATAGGCCACTATAGTGGATGCATTAGTATACTAAGTGACCGGAACCAGCTATATTAATTTATATACATATAGTCAAAAACGTACACAGGATCCTACACTCTTACATAACCTCTTATGTAGGTATTGATTTGCTCATACATAGTGAGGCAACCACTGATACACCCAGTTACACTTCCAGAAAAGCACTTATGTACCCACTACGCATGTAGCTAGACAGTGAGTAAGACTCTCAAAAATATACCAATAAAAGCATTCACACATGAATGTACTTACCTATAGGTTCAGTAACATAGTTATTCAAAGATCCATACAGTAAATGTTATACCCACTCACACATCTATAGAGCCATTCATATACCCAGCACTCAGACAGTTAGATAAACAGACACTTGTAGTTATACACTTGTAGTTATACACTTGTAGTCACTTACACATATAAGCACTCATATACTTATTTACAAAACCAAACAGTCACTTACATACCTATTGACACAGCGACAGAGGCAGTGGCACATCCACTCACATACCCACATAGCAGTTATGTATGTACCACTAACAGAGTCAGTAGTACACATAGTTACACACCAAAACACTGACTAACACAGCTAGTTACCAATCTATAAAGGCACCTACATGCCCATTTACACACTGATACAGTCAGCAACACAGCCACTGAGATACCCAAACAGCTACTTACATATTCAGTGACACACACACAGAGGCACTGATACAGTTACTCAGATATGCACGGAACCAGTGACACAACTAGACACTCACCTGTAGAGCGACATATACAAATTTATACAGTAATAGTTAGACACTTGGGGCCAGATGTACGACCAGTTTTTGCATGCGCAAACAGGTTTGCGACCCGTTTGCGCATGCAAAAACCTAAATGGCCATGTACTAACACTATTTTGCGATTCGCAAAAAATTGCAACTCGCAAAATAGTGTTTTGCGACTCGCTATTAGGAAGGAGCGTTCCCTTCCTAATAGCGACTCACAAGCCATGTATGAATGTTTTGCAACCCCAATTTTTGGTCGCAAACCCCTCGCAATTTACCCCCTTCTTCAAGAGGGTGGTAGTGCAGTCGCAAATGGGAAGGGGTCCCCAGGGGACCCCTTCCCCTTTGCGAATGCAGGGGTAAATATTTTTTAGGGGCTGGCAGTGGTCCCAGGGACCACTACCTGCCCTTAAAAAATGAAACGGAAACGTTTCATTTTTTTTTTTTTAAATGCATCCCGTTTTCCTTTAAGGAAAACGGGCTGCATTAAAACAAAAAAACTGCTTTATTGAAAAGCAGTCCCAGACATGGAGGTCTGCTGAGCCCAGCAGGCCACCATCCTTGGGATGGCCAGCCATTCCCAATGGGGTCACACATTGCGAGTGCCTCATTAATATTCATGAGGCTCGCATTTTGCGACCCCATTGGGAATCGCAAACAGTGTTTCTGACACTGTTGAACATTGGCATTAGTGACTCGCAATTTGCGACTCGCAATTTTTCGTAAATTGCGAGTCGCTAATGCCAATGGTCGTACATCTGGCCCTTAGAGAGCTTGTTACAAACTGAGATAAACTTTTATATAACTACTGATTTGCTTATAGTATGTAATGAACTACTATATAATATAAAGTTGCATGTATTTTTTTGGCTTTTCAGATATTTACTTGTGTTTAAAGAGGTCGATTTACAATGCCGAGAAAGATAGAAATGAAAAAAAACAGAGGAAACAGTACTATCTGCTTGAAACTGAGAGTAAAAAAGCACATGATGTGGAGAACGTACTGGAAAAGAAAAGAGCTGCTGGTAAAAGAAATAAGGAGTTTCTTAAAACAGTAAAAAACTTTAAATGAAAAAGCAAGGTTTAAAATCAAGTCACAAAGGAGAAAGAATACGTGATTTTAAAAGTGAGAACAGTTATAGGAAAACATCTACTTTGACAAGGAGACAGTAACAATTTAAAGTAATATGAATAAGGATGCTGAGAAGTAGATTAATACAGAATTTGGTACGAAACATGAGGGAGAGTAAGAGAAGAAGAGCAGCATTGAAACAAAAACAACATATTGAGAGTGTGGTTGATAAAGCGTTTGCCCTGAAATTCAAATTATTTATCTTGATACTGAACAGAATGAGAACACTGGATAAAACAGTATTGTCTATGAAGAGAAAAAGTGGGAAAAACGCTTATTAATAAAAGCTATTTTTGCTAAATTTTCAAAGGAGATTGGAAGCATACATCTAGACTTTCCTTAAAGAAGAAAGCTACTTACAAAAGAACACATTAGTGCATGCAGTTGAAGCAACTGGCCGATGCTATGAGGTAAAAGATGGTACTACCATTGCAAAAGAGGAGATGGTTCCTAGAAATGTAGCAGAAGAGATAGCTGAAGAGGTACAGGGAAGGCTTAGAGATGCCCTGTGTATAAATGGGACTGGAGTAGTATTTGTAGTGTTCGGCAGGAATCAAATGATATATTAAGAACATTTCTACTACAATTTCCATGTAAAAGTGTGAAGCGGAAAATTGCAATGTTGCAAGGATTAGATCCATGCAAAGTGCGGAAATACACTAATTTACAAGGACAGTCATTGGCATGTCTATAAAGGAAAGTGTTCAGAAGCATCCTTCATCATTTTCAAATGTTGGCTGTTCATCATTCAAAAATGCAAAATTTAGAAGGCTTTACTTTGTAAAATGTGGTGCATTGTGTTTGGGAGATATGAGGAAAGCACTTTTGTAGGGTACAGTATCAGAGGTCGAAAAACTTTGTGGAAATATTCATTTACGTTTCTTTGGTCATGAAGTGCAGTCTGGCCAAAATGAGGAGTTGGTATGTTCAGGCATAGAGGAACAGAACTTAGATATTAGTACTGATAAGTTTAGACAAGCAATAGCAAAGTTTCATACAGTTTCTACAGAGAAACCAAACTATGTTTATATTTGTTTTCGGCGCACCCACTGCAAAGCCCAAATTCGTAATGTTGATGTGTTTTTGAAAGCGGAACAAGAAAACAGAGAAAGTGACTAAAATTTGCAGTGTATTTATTTGTGGAAGAACTTTTTGATTTGTCAACATGCCAGATCGTCTGCAAATATTGCTATGACAAATTAGAGGACAACAAAATGCATGCCAGAGCAATACACGATGAGTTAGAGGTGGTTGAAATTCCAGAGGAACTTCGACATCTTAATGTTTATGAAACAATACTGATACAATCTATACACCCTTTTCAAGCAATAGTTTATATAAAACGAAAGAGTGGGAAACTACCACCCACTGAGCTACAGAAAGGATGTATTTACGGCTAGAGCGGTCAACCTCGAAGCTGGGGAACCGGGTTCGAGTCTCGACAACGATGCTCAACATCCTGTGATTATGGGCAAATCACTTAGTCTCCCCATGCCTAACAAAAATGAATGTGTCCATCTGTAACGAAACTGGTGCTCATGCAAAGCGCTCTGATACCTAATATCTTCGGGTCTAGTTTGCGCTATATAAAACTCTAAAACAAAAAAAAAAGGCCTTAAAGGTAGAGTTGTGTACTTACCTTTAGATTTTAAATGTAATATGCAATATTGAAACTGTGGATGTAGAGAGAGATTTAGAAGAACCACTTCTTATTCTAGTAAATGGTGTGCCCACAAAAAAACAAAAACAAAATCTGGCATGAACTACTGGATTTAAATAAGGTGAATAAAGCTACTTTCTACCTAAAAGAAAAAAAATTGTACTATAAAGATGTAGATGTTGTCACACATGGAAGTTGCATTGAGGAAGAAATGTTGACTTCAAGTGGACAGTTTGAAAAAGTGGATAGAAGTAGATCCGAAGACATATATATGAGCACTACAGTATCCAATCACTGCATTCAAAAGAGGTTATGGGAGATGCCAGTGAACTGTATCAGATGAAACAAGCTAAAGGAGCTCCAACGAGTGTGTGGGAAAAAGGTTTAGAGGCTCGATGCTTTCCTCAACTATTTCCAACTGGAGTAAGCTCACAGTATGATGACCGGCTTGTGCAAATACCTGTAGCTGAGTATAGGTCAACAGGATTATATTCAGAGGACCCTAGATTTCGACAAATTATTCCATATGTAGTCTATCACCTATTTCAAAGTGATTTGTCTGGACTGTCATATGCTGTTAACCATATTCTTAAGACAGGAGTTAATCTACAAAATATGTCTGAAAAAGACCTTGTTGACAAAATTCATGGATAAGATGAGACGCTGGAGTACAATTTAATAAATTTAATGGCATGGCAATGTGGGACCAATGAGTATTGGTATCGTCGTCTTGGTGAGCTGAAGTGTATGTTGCAAAATTTAGGTGAACCAACTTGGTTTGTAACCATGAGTTGTGTAGAGTATGCATGGGATGACTCACATAACTTTTTGAGAGAAGCAAACTCTAACATTAAAGGCATCAAATTGAAGATACCAGCACTTTGCTCTGTGGATCCTGCAAATGTTTGCAGGTATATTAACCACAGATTTCAAGCCATGCTATCTTTCATCTACAACAGAAAAATCCACTTCTTGGAGAAGTTTTTTTTTTTTTATTAGGTTTTCAAATAACATACAGAGTAAAACAGTTTGCATATCACAAAACCAAAGTAGAAAATCAAAGAACCCGTGACTGACCAGATCAGGGATTCACTTGCACACAGATACATTGATAGTAGCTGTTACACATATTAATGTACAATTTATACATGACCAGAGTTATCCATCTTCACTTTCAGATGATGCACCTTGATCTTTAGTCCGTAGATATTGCATTAGTGGTTCCCAAATGTCTTTTGGTCTAGATGATGTTGGTAGCTCTTCAGCATATAGTTCAAGATTCTCCCTGCAGTACACGAGGTCTTTAAGCCATTGATCTGGGAGTGGAGCATCCGAGCCCTCTCATGTCATTGCTGTAGGAGAGTAGGATCTGCTTCTTATAGTTACCCCCACTTTTTGCTGATGTCTCACTGTTTTTGGCCTAGTCCGACTGGGATCCTGCTATTCAGGACCCCAGTCTATCTGCTTTCTCCTATAAATTGATTGCATGTACTTTAAGTACACTCCAGATTGGATTCTGGGGTACCCTTATCAGTCCCTAGTATATGGTACACCATGTACCCAGGGCATAGGTACCCCAGAGGCCTCCCAGGGGCTGAAGCATGTATTGTGCCACCCCTGAGAGACCATTCAAAATGACACCACAGGTCTGCTACTGCAACCTGTGTAAGGAGGTTCATGCACCCCTTACTTAGATGTAGGTTACCTATATCTATTCTAAATCACTGCATATATAAACCTATCAGTCACCCCTAAGGCAGGCCTTATCAATCCTGAAGGCAGGGTGCTGGGTTTTACGTGAGAGGGTGCCCCTGCATGAGCAGAGCCCCTCTGCAGCCTTCGGAATCTATTCCCCGGGGTTGTCTGTGATACAGTCAACCATATATACTTAAGGGCATTATAACCTCGAGGTAAATGCTAACTTTAAAACGGCTGCTTAGAAACATGTCGTGTTTGGTGTCAAACACCTTGGAATCATACCTCCACACCAGTAACTGGTGTGAGAGGTATGATTCCTCCCTTGTAGTACCACTACTATGGGGCACCGGTCTACCCGGTACCAGCTTTCTCGACCTGGGCAGCACAAAATGGATGCTGCCAGCCACAGACACGAGTCTGCCCTCCTGCTGCTGAGCCAAGCTCGAGCAGAGGAAGGCCTGACAATAGGTTTCCTGTCACAGGGAGGTGTGACCACCTCCCAGACAGGCTTTAGTGTATTGGGGCTGGGTGGGTGCACTCTTAGAGTGCCAGAAAGTCTGCACTGGGGGTACATTTGGTGTCCCCGTGCATAGTCCAGCTCAAACCGGTTGCAGGAGCCAATTGCTCCTGCTCTGGCGCAAAACTGGACAAAGGACATGGGTGTAGCCACCCCTCTGTCCTGACCCTCCCATAGGTGGGTCCCCAGAGTTAGTCCAACCCCTACCTTGGGTATAAAGTAATAAACCTGACTACAGGACTTTAGATTTTACCTGGACTAAACTCTGCAAGCAGAAACTAAGTACTTCGACGGTCTACACTTCGCTGGACGACAGAAGAATCTCCCTTGGAGTAAAGGAGTTACTACCCTGCAGCAGCAGTCACCTAAACGCATCTGACCGGTTTGCATCTCCCGAGCTCCTGAGGACTCCGAAGATTTCTGCAACACAGGAGGTGGGTTCCCGAGCGTCCCTGAGGTCGATCTGCTCTCTCAGCAATCCTGAGACCAGTATCCCTCGTGTGGACCGTGCAACCCGAACCCTTGTGCACTGTGTACTTTTGCAGCAGCATATGCTTTTCGGCGATCCCTGAGGCTGTGCTTTGGCCTACGTGTAGTCCCGACCCGAGCAGCATTTCCACCAAAGATCTCCGGCCTCCACTCGACAAGTGCTCTGTGGGCTGGTGTTTTGTGATTCAGCTCGAGGTCCCTTCGCGATCCCCAGTCCGTTGACCTGTGGGTCCTGGCCAGGGTCACTTTGACTTACCTTGGGCTTCCCTGGTTGCTCCAGATGTGCCCTGACTCTCCATAGCTTGGAGAGTCTCCTGGACCTTGCTGGTCCATACTATCACTTGTTTCCTCATCCCGAGTGGGTTGCCTTTGCCAAGGCTTGTTGGTGTTCAATCCGGACACTGACCCCTCAGCACTCGACATCCTTCGTTGGACAGCTGACCTCCGGACTTTGGTCGTCGTCGACATCTCCTGGTCCCTGTGGCTGCAGAGTCAAGCATCCGATCTTCGCACCTGAAGCACCCGACATCGGTGGGCATGCGTCTATCGAGCCCCTGGTCACGTGAAGTGGCCCAGACTCTGTCCCCTCTGCTTTCAGGTTCTTCTTACTCCGAATCCAGGCTTGGATTCCACCGGACACTTTTCATCTTCCCGGCAGCAGTACTTCTTCGCATCATGCCATTGAAAACGACGAGGGTTTCTGACACCACTTGACCCCTATGCACCCGGCTCCTCTGGGATAGGTAACACGGGTACCTCAGTACTCACAAGGGTGCTGGCCTTAGAACCTTCTATGTTCTAAAGAGTTTGCTTGAAGTCCTCTCCAAAGTGTCCTTAAACTGTAATTTTCCAACCGCGACTTTTCCATAGAGTTGTACGGAGCTCGCGTCTGTGTTCCCACACTGCACCCGTCCTCCGTGGGCTCCCTGTGTCACTCCAGTGGGTGGTTCCTTGGGGTCCCAGCGACTCTACGTGCTCGAGGCACTGTGTCTATTGAAGTCGTGGTTGTTATACCACTTTCTTAGTATAAGGTTCGGTCTCCCCCTGGAGCCCGCTGTGTATTGTGCTATTTACTGTCGTTCTATTGATTTAACATTGTGTACTGTACATTCTAATCTCGGGTAGAGATTAGTAGAGAGTGTTTTAGTAATAAATACATATTTTTATATAACACTTGTGTGGTTCTCCTTTCATTTAGTCATTCAGGAGGTGATATTCTGGTAAAACAAGCTGCTTTACATTCCTTCAAGATTAAGCCTGAAGGCTGGTCTCCATAGCTACCACTAGCATAGCTTTCATAAAGGTTATCTTTGACCTAATCATCAATAAGGGTTGTTTGGACTGGTGCAAGGTGCCCACTTTAATTAGTGGACAGCATATACCAGGCCAACTTCTCACAATTGCCACCCTCCTTTTCGCCAGTAGCAGAGCCACTCTTATAAATTTACCCAGGGCACCCTTCAGTTGCGGTGTAAAGCACAATAGGCATATCTGCGGGGTACGTTGCAGGGTGATAGTGGTCATGACCTGTAGCCTATTTAGCACCTCAGCCCAGAAATCAGCCACCCGGGCACACTCCCAAGCCAGATGCCAGAAATCCGCTCACGAAGCCCCACATCTCTTGCATGTATCACTGTCATGAAGGGCATATTTAAACAATTTAGCCGGCGTATGGTATATTTGATGAAGGTATTTGAAGTGAATTATACGTAAATTGCCATTGGATGTAAACGCACTAGTGAGTTGGCAGCAATATTCCCATTCTTTTTGCGTTAACTGTGGGTGAAGCCTGGCATTCCATCTTGCAAGACTCCTGTCCTCCGTGAGTACTTTCTCATCTCTGGGTGCCCTGTACAATTTGCTAATCAGCTTGTGTCTCGTGGGGCTAACCAAGAGCAATTGAAGAGTTTACAATGTCTGTGGCTCAACGGGAAAGGTGTGATAGTGTGTCTGTATTGCCTTCTTGAGCCTGTGAAATATAAACAGGAAGAGCGGTGACCTGTTATGAACATACCTCATCTCCTCTTCCGTAACGAAACTTCCATTAGGGAACAAATCCTGCATGCTGTCTATGACTGCCAATATCAATGTATGCAGAGCCCCCACTTCTTGTGTTACTGATAATGCTGCATGATGCGCTAGCGGGAACGAAGGGGCATACAATGGGAGTTTCGCAGCCAGTCGACCTATATCTTGCCAGGCTGCAATTGTGGTGTCTATGGTATTAATTTCTTGTTTGGGAGTGCCTCTATGGGTATGTGATAGCATACATTTTAGTGGAATCGGGTGTGCATCCCCGTCTTCGACCGCAACATGCGGTATGAATTCGTGATGATTGTACCCATAGTATGTGTATTGCGCTTGTGCACAGAGATAATACAAATGCATGTCAGGCACCCTGAAACCACCCTTACTGTAATCCAATGTCAGGGTATCCCAGCTCACACGGTGCTGTTTCCCTCCCCAGACTAGCCTCACCAACAATGAGCGCATGGTTTTAAAAAAATGCTGGGTCAATTTTATTGGTATTTTACTGAACAAGTATAAAAATCGAGGTAAAACGACCATCTTAATGAGGCCTATGCAGTCAGCCAAGTACAACAGCATTACTGTCCAGCTGGCGACCTGCTGTTTCAATGTGGCGCACGCAGCGCCGTAGTTCTCCCATATAACTATGTCTGTGTCACGGTGAACCCACACCCCCAAGTATTTAACAGGGTCAGATGACCATACAATCGGAAAATCCAGAGCATGGGCAGTTGATTTTCCGGTCAGTGGGACTATCAGTGACTTATTCCAATTAATGCTGATCTCTGAGAAAAACCTGAATCGTATATATTCCCGCAGTATGGGCGCCAAATATATCTGCGGTTCTCTAACGAAAAGCAGCATATCATCGGCATATAACAATATGCTCACAGGCCGGTGTGCAAATCGCAGAGCCGCCTCTCTGTGTCGCTGCCTAATAATGCAGGCTAAGGGTTCCAACATTAGGGAAAAGAGTAGCGGCGAGAGAGGGCACCCCTGTCTGGTACCCCTTCCGATCCGAATTGGGTCTGACGTGACCCCACCCACACAGACGCTTGCCGTGGGGCTCGTGTATAATAATCGCACCCATCTGCTGTAGCCCGCAGGGACTCCTATGCGCTGTATGATTTGGAACATGTATCCCCATTCCATAGAATCGAATGCTTTAGCAGCATCCAGCATAACTGCCGCCCCTTGGAGATCAGGGTCGAGTATATGAAACATCGCAAAAATTGTGCGCAAATTGTGTGATGTGGATCTGTTTGGTATGAACCCAGACTGGTCCGGCAGGACCAGGTTCAGCATTAGCGTTTGGAGTCTAGTGGCTAAGATTTTTGCCAGAATTTTTGCGTCCATGTTAATGAGTGACAGGGGGCGGTCCGACTCACAGCATGAGGGATCCTTGTCTTTTTTAAATAAAGTTATGATCAGCGCTTCCCTAAGGGTTGGCGGTAGGCTTCCCGTTTCGTAGGCTTCCACATACATGTCCAGCATGTACGTATTACCTCATCCGCGAATTCCTTATAAAATTCGCACGTGAGGCCGTCCGGCCCCGGTGCTTTCTTGTTTGGCAGTGAACAGATTGCCTCACGAATATCAGCAGCTTCGATCGGTTGACATAAGTACTCCAATTGCCCGGAAGGCAGCCAAGCCATGGCGATATTGGCCAAATAGTCATCCAGTTCCATTGGCTCAGTCTCCCCTTTAGATGTGTACATCTCAGTATAGCAACTACGGAACTGCTCCGCGATTGCCTGCGTGGAGTAGTGGTCCCGCCCAGCGTTATCGGTAATTTTTGTTATTACGTTATTTTCGGTCCTAGTCTTAATCTTATCAGCTAGACCATGTCCCGGTCTGCCCCCTTCACCATACGCACGAGCTACGTGCCTCTTAGAAAGATAGCGCACCTCCCCGATTGCCAGCTCTATATTCCAGAATAAGTTCCTTAATTTGTGCTAGCGTAGTCGCATGTGGGGAGACCGCATAATCTCATTCCAGCTTTGATAGCGCAGATTCTACTCTAGTTAGTTGACCACGAATATCTTTGAGGATGCCTGACGTTGTGCCTATACATGTACCCCTGATAGAGTCCTTGAAGACCTCCCAAAGAGTAGCGGCACTGTTCACCGTCCCCTTATTTAACTCAAAGTATTGTATTATGGCCTCTCTGACTGTGTTAGTGTACAGCGGGTCGAGTAGTGCCTCTGATTTAAAGTGCCAGGTAAACTGACGTGGGAGACTTAGTGGGATGTGTAGGGTAAGCCTGACCGGGTTATGATCAGAGAGCGTTCTGGGCAGCGCAGCTATTGAGTGGACCCATGTTTTCACGTCATCGCTTACCAACCAATAATCGAGCCGTGACCAGCTACCATGCGCCGTAGATGTGTGTGTGCCTTCCAATCTGTCTATGTTGCGGAGTCTCCATGCGTCTATAAGGCCTATTTCACCCATCCCACTATTTATGACCAAAGCCGCCTTTGGTGATTGCCCTCCCTGTTTGCTCGATTTATCTTTACTGGGGTCCAGATCTGTGTTCAGGTCACCTCCCCATATAATTTTTGTGTCAGGCCATTCCCTCAAGATATTAAATATACCCTCAAAGAGTGCGGTCGTGTCAGTGTTTGGTCCATAGACATTCACTATAATGAAGAGCGAGCCAGAAAGTTTCCCATTTATAATGGTATAGCGCCCTCCGTCGTCTGTGCAGGATTTGACGACAGTAAACGGGAGACCTCTCTTCATTAACGTAATTACCCCTCTTGCATATGATGAGTACGAAGATGCCAGGCGATACCCAGACCATCGTGATCCCACCCTGGCCTCAGTCTGCTTGGTCAGATGTGTCTCCTGAAGCAAAGCGATCTTGACATCATGTCTGTCTAAGTAGGCTAGTACTTGCCTAATTTGTTTTGGGGAGTTTAATCCACAGACGTTCCACGTCATCCATGTAATACTATCATTATCAAACCTAGTCATTTTCGTTGTAGAGGGTGCACCAGAAAAGAAGTCAAAATCACTAGAATAAGTCCATACAGTTTCTTTTATTCTTCACAAAAATCCAAATTGGACATCCGCCAACGCGTTTCGTTCCATTAGAACTTCGTCAGGGCTATTAATAACGGAAAATGTGTTCCAAAAGCCTCCAGATACACACAAGCTAAAAAGGGCGTACATGCCGAATGACTGAAGGAGAATTCCAGAGTATCATGGCTGGATGTGACTGACATGACCCAGGATCGTGGGGCTTCTTTTGTCATTAATTTTGAATTTTGCTTGTGTGTATCTGGAGGCTTTTGGAACACATTTTCCGTTATTAATAGCCCTGACGAAGTTCTAATGGAACGAAACGCGTTGGCTGATGTCCAATTCGGATTTTTGTGAAGTATAAAAGAAACTGTATGGACTTATTATAGTTATTTTGACTTCTTTTCTGGTGCACCCTCTACAACGAAAATATTTTTGCTCTGGATGCCAGTGGAGCCTAACTGCGGCAGGCTCCGGAGGTGTATTGCACAAAACTTTTCATATAATTGAATAGGGATTGATGTGCAGAACTTATGGTCAGCCGCTTTTTGGTGTTTTTGTATAATCAAACCTAGTCATATAAGCTTTCTAGCAATATACCAGGAGTATCTGTGTGATAAGGCAATACAGGCAATCCCATACATATTCTTGACATCTGGTCGGTCACATAAAACAATCGTATTGTTCCCCACCACCCACTTCCTCCCCCACCCACTTTAGCACCCCCAACTTTGCTAAAGCCATCCCAAGAGCAGCAAACAAACCCCCAATGCAAAACATAGTCACAGTCAAATGCTTGGTACACCCACGGGGGAAACGCCGGAGCACATTTAGCCTCCCAGGTGAAAAGGGAGGTGGCTGAATATACATTAATTTCTCTCCCTAAGCTTAGAAAGCTCTAGGCAAAGAGGGTTACACACAGCAAGTTCACTGGCCATAACAACATATAATACCTACAGTGCGGTAATGTAGCGAATGGCTCGGCAGGAGAAGCTAAAAAAAACTGCGTAGCCCTCCCTTCCACCACTCCCCGAGAGCAGCCATACCCCATATCTCTAGAGCCATCTCTATACAGAGCTGTAACATTTAGTAAATACATCACCGCATTTATTATGGCAGCGTTCAGTCCTCTACATCTGGTGTGTCGGGTGTATCTCGGGTCTTCCGTTTAATGTTCTTTGCATACTCCATAGCTGATTTAGAGTTTGTGAATATTCTTGATTTGCCTTCTGCTCCGATGCGCAGCCGAATCGGGTACAGCATGGCGTAAGGGACGTTCTCCGCTATCAGTAATTTCTTTACTGCTTGATATTCCCTTCTTGCCGCCTGGACCGCCACTGTGAAGTCCGGATAGAACACCAAATCATTTCCTTGATAAGTTATGTTACCTTTTTCACGGGCCAAACGTAGAATTGAATCGCGGTCCCTATAATTCAGAAGACGTGCAATGATCAGTCTCGGCGGGGCGCCCGGGGGAGGGCGAGCGGTCAGCGAGCGGTGAGCTCTCTCAACTATCAGTACCTGGGATAAGTGTTCCGAACCAAATATCTCGCGTAGCATCGCCTCCACATACTTTTCCATTCTTCCGTTATTGGTCGACTCCGGCAGACCAGTGATTCTTATATTATTTCGCCGAGACCTGGCTTCCAAGTCTTCATTTTTTGCTCGGATGACGTCGATCACCTTCTCCATGTCGAGGGTCTTGAAGGTCAGCTTCTTCAAATTATCCTCTGTGTCCGATATGCGCTTCTCCGCCTCCCCCAGTCTGGTAGCATGTTTATCCAATTTCGCAGACATATGGTCCATCCGAATATTTAGAGCGTCAACTTTTCCATCTATGGACTGCAAACTGTTCTGCATGGCGATGAGTGTCGCCTCCAGTGATGGCGGGCTCTCAGAGGGGGCGTCAAGTTCCGAGTCCAATGTGGCACGTTGTCTCGATTTTCCCGGCATGCGGGGCTCAAACGTTAGGCGAGGCTGAGTCTTATCAGATTTGCCCATATCTGCTTCGGTGTATACTCCAGCCGTGCCCAACACTTTGAAGCGGGCTGCTGAGTTGTTGATCTGCAGGCTTGTTATCATCTTCAATCACTATCAGCGGCCAGCGCACTTCCAGGGGGGGGCAATAACACTCAGTTTCAACCCACGCACCCTCAGGGTACAATGCCTCCAACTAAAGTCTCCGCCTGATAATGACCGCTGTATGAGTAAGTGCACCTGCCCTAGCTCCGCGCTTTTACAATCTCAGCCACGTTATCCGTTTGTGTATTGTATTGGTGGGCCTTAGAATAACCCGCTTGTGCTCCTGAGTTGTGAGCACCCAGTTAGATGACAGGTCAGTGTTGACTCATCAGGGTAGCTGTGTCATGCAGCGCGGTGTTCCCAGCCCAGCCCGATTATAGCACCCCACGCACAGAGTCAAATAGTGAAGGGCGCGCGCACAGGCCTCCACGACCGGGGCCTCTTGTGGTGTGCAGTTACCGTTCTGCAAACTTCCCGCAGCAGTGATGGCGCCGCAGCAAACGCCCAGCGAGGTTTACGCTACTTGTCAGCCCACCACTAATTCACGCTCAAGAGCACCGGGACGTGCCAGGCAGGTTCCCCGGTGGTCTCGCGTACTTCAGCAGGGTAGCCCGATGTCGTGTCCTGGGGAGCACCGCTCTCCCCAGACCCCCCACCGACTGCAACTGACCTCTAAGTCCGCCACCGGATTCGGTGTCAAGCGTGGGCTTTCACACTGCGGTCAGCGGGATCTGCGCCATCCGGGCGGCAGCGTGATGTCCAGGTGTTGTATGTCTCTCTGGCCGATCACACAGGCGCCATGTTGTGCAAGTAGGCCGTCAGCACGATAGGACGCTGTCCGAGGCCGCCGGACCAGTGTGCTATCCGCAAACCACCTCCGGACCAGCCGCCCCGATTCCGCTGCACCTCCCTCTTTTGCTGTGCTCCGGATTGCACCTGGAGAGCAGATTAATGTTGGATTATTAATTTAGCCGGCGGAGCTGCACTACGGTGCAGCCATCCTGCCGCGCGCTCACTAGCGCCCCCTCCCCCACTTCTTGGAGAAGTTACTGATTTCTTTTAGCAAAAAAGGGTACTAAGCAAGGGGTGCTCCTCATATTCACATACTGTTGTGGGTAAAAGATGCTCCTAAATTTCAAACAGACACAGATGAGTCTGTACTTTCTTTCATAGAGGAGTATGTTACATGTAGCATTCCAAAAGAAACTGAGGAAAGAGGCCTAAAGCAGCAAGTATTGCATTTTCAATCACATAGATGTGGAAAGTGCTGTCGGCTGAAGTACAGAGCAAAAGGAACATTTTATACAAAATGCTGTTTTGGATTTCTGAAGACCTGTTATTTCAAAAGGAAGAGTGAACAGTTATATGTCGGCAATGAGACATACACTTACTCCTAAATCACCAAAACACACTTACAACTTCAGGAGAATGGAGGCTTCAGAATTTATTAATGACTACAATGCTGTGATTTTGAAAACGTGGAATGCCAATATGGATATTCGATTTGTGGCATAGAACTCTATAGCTGTTGCTCTTTATGTTTAGGCCTGGGCGTAAACCTCTGCTCCGCTCATGGAGTTTGCAGAATTTGGCAAAAGCGGAGTTACCAATAAACTCCGCACTCCGCAATGGAGTGAATTTTTTTTTGTTGGCACGCTCGAAATGTCGTTGCGCACTTGCAGGGGAGAAAAGAGAGACTTGCTTGACGCTCGCGAGTGCCAACAAGATTTTCTACCTGCCTGCGAGCTCCCGCGTGATTTTGCTGCCACTAGCGATGTCTTCCGGCACTTCTTTTGTGATGTGCGCGTGCCCGTGTGAGTATGATCAACCGCGGCTGCAACCTGGGGAAGATTCTCTCCTAGAGATAAATCTTCTCGAAATGACTATTTGAAGTTAAAAACCTTCTCAAATGGACTGTTTGCATTGGGTTTTTTGTGCAAGGAGTCCTTTTATAAAAACTTTTTTCCTAACAGGAAGGAAGTGCCCCAGAGTTTCCAACTTCCTCTTCCTGTCCAGCAGGCTCCTCACAGTGCTTTGTTCCTCTCCTGGTCACTTTTCATTTGGATTTGGAGCTGGAAGGATCCTTGTCTGCTGCATATATACCATTTGGCTTTAAGGACTTCGTATATGAGATTTCACAAGTAAGTTAAAAAACTGTTGTATAAGGGTGTTGTTTGTTTGATCGGGGGCATGCACCAGGATATTTGTACTTTTATTCGATTTTTTTTAAAATCTCGGAGGGTGGCCTGTAGTTTTAGTAGGGGTCTAGTTATTTTTTTTGCATGCAATTTTTCTTCTTTTGTAAAGGAAAAATGTTGCACAGTTTAGTAAATGTTCTCCATGTTTTTAATAAATTTGCCATATTCATTTAATTCACTATGTGGCCTAGTCTTCCAATGGGCCTTCCAGACATTAGGCCCAGTACTAGTCATGGGTGCATGAAGCAACTGCGTCTGTGGTGTCTGTTGAATTGAAAGATCATTTAGGCCATGGATGGCTTTGGATTAAATTACGAAATGTGTTTTTTGGGGGTATTTTATGGGTTTTTTTCTGAAAAAAGTGTATAGGTGTAGTAATATATTTGATGAATGTGTGTTGTTTTAGCAAACTTAGTTTACCTTTTTGGCATTGCTGAATTAATGCTGTTTTCTCCTGTGTTACCATGCCTCCTTTGTCTGGCTAGTGTTTGAGTGTGCTTGCCATAGGCCACAATTTGTCTTTGTTCCTCATGCCATGTAGCGAGGGGCCATTTTGTATAGTCAGTGCCCATAGGCCTGCATGTGTTCTCTGTTTCCCATGCCTCCTGCTTGTTGTTTGACCATGTGACTGGCGGCCATTGTGTGTAGGCAGCCAGTGTGCTTTTGCCATAGACCTGCATGCCTTCTTTGTTGTGGCCCTGCCTCCTTGCTTGCTGTTTGACCATGTGGTCGGTGGTCGTTTTGTGTAGGCAGCAAGTGTGCTTTTGCCATAGGCCTGCATGTCTACTTTGTTGTGGCCATGCCTCCTGCTTGTTGTTTGTCCATGTGGCTGGCGGCCATTTTGTGTGTTATGCTTGAGGCCTAGTAGCTCAATGCTCATATTAAATGTACTGTATGACCAGTTTTTTATATATTATTATATTTTTTTGCATTTTTCATTTGCACCACTCTTTGCCTCCCAAATCCCAGTGGGTTTCAATTCTCATGGTTGTCCCCTTCCCCTAGTACATCAGCAATTGTATTTTTTAATTTTTTTGAAAAAAAATTTACAAACTTTTTTTATTTAATGTAATTGATTTTTTAAATTTCTTATTAATTCTTTTAATTTTTTCAATGTATTTCTCCAATTAGTTTTTTTCCTTTAATTTTTTCTATTTCAATTTTTTTTTTAAATATACAATTTTTACTTTTGTTTTATTTTTTTTTCTAATTTTATTTTTTCCATTTTCCTAACATCCGTTATCAACCCCATGTCAACACCATTTATTTTCTAAGGATTATTCCATTGTCACCTGCACCTCTCTGAGTGCCACATCCCAACTTGATACACATAGAGCAAATAGTTACATGTTGTTGCTCTTTCTTATCCTTCTTGAGTGTGCATGAAAGTTTATGTTGGTGTGGTTTTACGAACGGATACACTGTATTGTTGATTATTTATAACTTAAGTAACCCCACTAAATGATATTGTTTGTTTGTACTACTAAATCAGCTGCAACAGTGCCACTTTTCACTGATGTTCTTCTTCCTTGTTTGCTTTTAGGTGCACAAGAGAGCAAAATCCAGACCATCATGGACTGGGTTGCTCCCACTACCCAGACTCAGATCAGAGCTTTCTTGGGCCTGACTGGGTACTACAGGAGGTTTGTTAAAGGATATGGATCCATAGTGACCCCTTTGAATGACTTAACTTCCAAAAGAATGCCCAAAAAAGTTCAGTGGACAGTTAGCTGTCAAAAGGCATTTGATGACCTGAAGCAGGCCATGTGCACTGCTCCCATTCTGCAAATTCCTGATTATTCCAAACAATTCATTGTTCAAACTGATGCATCTGAATTGGGGGTAGGGGCTGTGTTATCACAATTGAATGAAGAGGTTCAGGATCAGCCAGTAGCGTTCATAAGCAGAAGGTTGACCCCCAGAGAGAAACGTTGGTCAGCCATTGAGAGGGAAGCCTTTGCTGTGGTTTGGGCTCTGAAGAAGCTGAGGCCATACTTGTTTGGTACTCACTTCATTGTTCAGACAGACCATAAGCCCCTTTTATGGCTAAAACAAATGAAGAGTGAAAACCCCAAACTTTTGAGGTGGTCCATTTCCCTACAGGGGATGGACTATACAGTGGAACATAGACCTGGGAGTAACCATGCCAATGCAGATGGACTCTCCAGATATTTCCACTTAGAACATGAAGACTCAACTGGTCAAGGTTAGTTTAATGTCCTTACGTTTGGGGGGGGTTGTGTAGGAGAGTAGGATCTGCTTCTTATAGTTACCCCCACTTTTTGCTGATGTCTCACTGTTTTTGGCCTAGTCTGACTGGAATCCTGCTATTCAGGACCCCAGTCTATCTGCTTTCTCCTATAAATTGATTGCATGTACTTTAAGTACACTCCAGATTGGATTCTGGGGTACCCTTATCAGTCCCTAGTATATGGTACACCATGTACCCAGGGCATAGGTACCCCAGAGGCCTCCCAGGGGCTGAAGCATGTATTGTGCCACCCCTGAGAGACCATTCAAAATGACACCACAGGTCTGCTACTGAAACCTGTGGAAGGAGGTGCATGCACCCCTTACTTAGATATAGGTTACCTATATCTATTCTAAATCACTGCACATATAAACCTATCAGTCACCCCTATGGCAGTCCTTATCAATCCTGAAGGCAGGGTGCTGGGTTTTATGTGAGAGGGTGCCCCTGCATGAGCAGAGCCCCTCTGCAGCCTTCGGAATCTATTCCCCGGGGTTGTCTGTGATACAGCCAACCATATATACTTAAGTGCATTATAACCTCCCGGTAAATGCTAACTTTAAAACGGCTGCTTAGAAACATGTCGTGTTTGGTGTCAAACACCTTGGAATCATACCTCCACACCAGTAACTGGTGTGGGAGGTATGATTCCTCCCTTGTAGTACCACTACTATGGGACACCGGTCTACCCGGTACCAGCTTTCTCTACTTGGGCAGCACAAAATGGATGCTGCCAGCCACAGACACGAGTCTGCCCTCCTGCTGCTGAGCCAAGCTCGAGCAGAGGAAGGCCTGACAATAGGTTTCCTGTCACAGGGAGGTGTTACCACCTCCCAGACAGGCTTTAGTGTATTGGGGCTGGGTGGGTGCACTCTTAGAGTGCCAGAAAGTCTGCACTGGGGGCACATTTGGTGTCCCCGTGCATAGTCCAGCTCAAACCGGTTGCAGGAGCCAATTGCTCCTGCTCTGGCGCGAAACTGGACAAAGGACATGGGTGTAGCCACCCCTCTGTCCTGACCCTCCCATAGGTGGGCCCCCAGAGTTAGTCCAACCCCTTCCTTGGGTATAAAGTAGGAAACCTGACTACAGGACTTTAGATTTTACCTGGACTAAACTCTGCAAGCAGAAACTAAGTACGTCTACACTTCGCTGGACGACAGAAGAATCTCCCTTGGAGTAAAGGAGTTACTCCCCTGCAGCAGCAGGCACCTAAACGCATCTGACCGGTTTGCATCTCCCGAGCTCATGAGGACTCCGAAGATTTCTGCAACACAGGAGGTGGGTTCCCGAGCGTCCCTGAGGTCGATCTGCTCTCTCAGCAATCCTGAGACCAGTATCCCTCGTGGGGACCGTGCAACCTGAACCCCTGTGCACCGTGTACTTTTGCAGCAGCATATGCTTTTCAGCGATCCCTGAGGCTGTGTTTTGGACTACGTTTAGTCCCGACCCCGGGCAGCATTTCCACCAAAGATCTCCGGCCTCCACTCCACGAGTGCTCTGTGGGCTGGTGTTTTGTGATTCAGCTCGAGGTCCCTTCGCGATCCCTGGTCCGTTGACCTGTGGGTCCTGGTGAGGGTCACTTTGACTTTCCTTGGGCTTCCCTGGTTGCTCCAGACGTGCCCTGACTCCCCATAGCTTGGAGAGTCTCCTGGACCTTGCTGGTCCATACTATCACTTGTTTCCTCTGCCTGCGTGGATTGCCGTTGCCAAGGCTTGTTGGTGTTCAATCCGGACACTAACCCCCTCAGCACTCGACATCCTTCGTGGGACAGCTGATCTCTGGACTTTGGTCATCGTCCACGTCTCCTGGTCCCCGTGGCTGCAGACTCAAGCATCCGATCTTCGCACCTGAAGCACCCGACATCGGTGGGCATTCGTCTATCGAGCCCCTGGTCACGTGAAGTGGCCCAGACTCTGTCCCCTCTGCTTTCAGGTTCTTCTTACTCCGAATCCAGGCTTGGATTCCACCGGACACTTTTCATCTTCCTGGCAGCAGTACTTCTTCGCATCACGCCATTGAAAACGACGAGGGTTTCCGACACCACTTGACCCCTATGCACCCGGCTCCTCTGGGATAGGTAACACGGGTACCTCGGTACTCACAAGGGTGCTGGCCTTAGAACCTTCTATGTTCTAAAGGGTTTGCTTGAAGTCCTCTCCGAAGTGTCCTTAAACTGTAATTTTCCAACCGCGACTTTCCCATAGAGTTGTACGGAGCTCGCGTCTGTGTTCCCACACTGCACCCGTCCTCCGTGGGCTCCCTGTGTCACTCCAGTGGGTGGTTCCTTGGGGTCCCAGTGATTCTACGTGCTCGAGGCACTGTGTCTATTGAAGTCGTGGTTGTTATACCACTTTCTTAGTATAAGGTTCGGTCTCTCCCTGGATCCCGCTGTGTATTGTGCTATTTACTGTCGTTCTATTGATTTAACATTGTGTACTGTACATTCTAATCTCGGGTAGAGATTAGTAGAGAGTGTTTTAGTAATAAATACATATTTTTATATAACACTTGTGTGGTTCTCCTTTCATTTAGTCATTCAGGAGGTGATATTCTGGTAAAACAAGCTGCTTTACATTCCTTCAAGATTAAGCCTGAAGGCTGCTCTCCATAGCTACCACTAGGATAGCTTTCATAAAGGTTATCTTTGACCTAATCATCAATAAGGGTCGTTTGGACTGGTGCAAGGTGCCCACTTTAATTAGTGGACAGTATGTACCAGGCCAACTTCTCACAATTGCCACCCTCCTTTTCGCCAGTAGCAGAGCCACTCTTATAAATTTACCCAGGGCACCCTTCAGTTGCGATGTAAAGCACAATAGGCATATCTGCGGGGTACGTTGCAGGGTGATAGTGGTCATGACCTGTAGCCTATTTAGCACCTCAGCCCAGAAATCAGCCACCCGGCCACACTCCCAAGCCAGATGCCAGAAATCCGCTCACGAAGCCCCACATCTCTTGCATGTATCACTGTCACGAAGGGCATATTTAAACAATTTAGCCGGCGTATTGTATATTTGATGAAGGTATTTGAAGTGAATTATACGTAAATTGCCATTCGATGTAAACGCACTAGTGAGTTGTCAGCAATATTCCCATTCTTTTTGCGTTAACTGTGGGTGAAGCCTGGCATTCCATCTTGCAAGACTCCTGTCCTCCGTGAGTACTTTCTCATCTCTGGCTGCCCTGTACAATTTGCTAATCAGCTTGTGTCTCATGGGGCTAACCAAGAGCAATTGAAGAGTTTGCAATGTCTGTGGCTCAACTGGAAAGGTGTGATAGTGTGTCTGTATTGCCTTCTTGAGCCTGTGAAATATAAACAGAAAGAGCGGTGACCTGTTATGAACATACCTCATCTCCTCTTCCGTAATGAAACTTCCATTAGGGAACAAATCCTGCATGCTGTCTATGCCTGCCAATACCAATGTATGCAGAGCCCCCACTTCTTGTGTTACTGATAATGCTGCATGATGCGCTAGCGGGAACGAAGGGGCATACAATGGGAGTTTCGCAGCCAGTCGACCTATATCTTGCCAGGCTGCAATTGTGGTGTCTATGGTATTCATTTCTTGTTTGGGAGTGCCTCTATGGGTATGTGATAGCATACATTTTAGTGGAATCGGGTGTGCATCCCCGTCTTCGACCGCAACATGCGGTATGAATTCGTGATAATTGTACCAATAGTATGTGTATTGCGCTTGTGGAGGACCACGCGATGAGGGCAGACTGACGCCGTTTACGAATGAAGACTGGTCTATACCGAAATCCAGCTTACTGACTGAACATGATAATTGGACCCCTTAACATAGGAACGGTGACTCTAAGAATATATTAATTTAGGAATTGACACAGGTGGTAGCATTGGGAGGGATTAAAACTCCCTCTGCATGACATAGATGAACGCCACGAATGCTTTCGTGATACTTTTTTGCCCTGAAGAAGTCCTTAGGGACGAAACGCGTTGGCTACGGTCGTGTGTTTTAATGACGAATATGAATAAAGAAAATCTATACAAGACCTGCTGAATGGATTTGAATTTTTTTTTGTTATAGTTCTGTTTTACTATTTAGTGGAGTGCAGGATCACTGTGTTTTTGTTTTTTTCTCCCGTATAACTATGTCTGGGTCGCGGTGAACCCACACCCCCAAGTATTTAACAGGGTCAGATGACCATACAATCGGAAAATCCAGAGCATGGGCAGTTGTTTTTCCGGTCAGTGGGACTATCAGTGACTTATTCCAATTAATGCTGATCTCTGAGAAAAACCCGAATCGTATATATTCCCGCAGTATGGGCGCCAAATATATCTGCGGTTCTCTAACGAAAAGCAGCATATCATCGGCATATGACAATATGCTCACAGGCCGGTGTGCAAATCGCAGAGCCGCCTCTCTGTGTCGCTGCCTAATAATACAGGCTAAGGGTTCCAACATTAGGGAAAAGAGGAGCGGCGAGAGAGGGCACCCCTGTCTGGTACCCCTTCCGATCCGAATTGGGTCTGACGTGACCCCACCCACACAGACGCTTGCCGTGGGGCTTGTGTATAATAATCGCACCCATCTGCTGTAGCCCGCAGGGACTCCTATGCGCTGTAGGATTTGGAACATGTATCCCCATTCCATAGAATCGAATGCTTTAGCAGCATCCAGCATAACTGCCGCCCCTTGGAGATCAGGGTCGAGTATATGAAACATCGCAAAAATTGTGCGCAAATTGTGTGATGTGGATCTGTTTGGTATGAACCCAGACTGGTCCGGCAGGACCAGGTTCGGCATTAGCGGTTGGAGTCTAGTGGCTAAGATTTTTGCCAGAATTTTTGCGTCTATGTTAATGAGTGACAGGGGGCGGTACGACTCACAGCATGAGGGATCCTTGTCTTTTTTAAATAAAGTTATGATCAGCGCTTCCCTAAGGGTTGGCGGTAGGCTTCCCGTTTCGTAGGCTTCCATGTACATGTCCAGCATGTACGGTATTACCTCATCCGCGAATTCCTTATAAAATTCGCACGTGTGGCCGTCCGGCCCCGGTGCTTTCTTGTTTGGCAGTGAACACATTGCCTCACGAATAAAAGCAGCTTCGATCGGTTGACATAAGTACTCCAATTGCCCGGAAGACAGCCAAGCCATGGCGATGTCTGCCAAATAGTCATCCAGTTCCATTGGCTCAGTCTCCCCTTTTGATGTGTACATCTCAGTATAGCAACTACGGAACTGCTCCGCAATTGCCTGCGTGGAGTAGTGGTCCCGCCCGCATTATCGGTAATTTTTGTTATTACGTTATTTTCGGTCCTAGTCTTAATTTTATCAGCTATACTATGTCCCGGTCTGCCCCCTTCACCATACGCACGAGCTACGTGCCTCTTAGAAAGATAGCGCACCTCCCCGATTGCCAGCTCTATATTCCAGAATAAGTTCCTTAATTTGTGCTAGCGTAGTCGCATGTGAGGAGACCGCATAATCTCGTTCCAGCTTTGATAGCGCAGATTCTACTCTAGTTACTTGACCACGAATATCTTTGATGATGCCTGACGTTGTGCTTATACATGTACCCCTGATAGTGTCCTTGAAGACCTCCCAAAGAGTAGCGGCACTGTTCACTGTCCCCTTATTTAACTCAAAGTATTGTATTATGGCCTCTCTGATTGTGTTAGTGTACAGCGGGTCGAGTAGTGCCTCTGATCTAAAGTGCCAGGTAAACTGACGTGGGACACTTAGTGGGATGTGTAGGGTAAGCCTGACCGGGTTATGATCAGAGTGCGTTCTGGGCAGCGCAGCTATTGAGTGGACCCATGTTTTCACGTCATCGCTTACCAACCAATAATCGAGCCGTGACCAGCTGCCATGCACCGTAGATGTGTGTGTGCCTTCCAATCTGTCTATGTTGCGGAGTCTCCATGCGTCTATAAGGCCTATTTCAGCCATCCCACTATTTATGACCAAAGCCGCCTTGGGTGATTGCCCTCCCTGTTTGCTCGATTTATCTTTACTGGGGTCCAGATGTGTGTTCAGGTCACCTCCCCATATAATTTTTGTGCCAGGCCATTCCCTCAAGATATTAAATATACCCTCAAAGAGTGCGGTCGTGTCAGTGTTTGGTCCATAGACATTCACTATAATGAAGAGCGAGCCAGAAAGTTTCCCATTTATAATGGTATAGCGCCCTCCGTCGTCTGTGCAGGATTTGACGACAGTAAACGGGAGACCTCTCTTCATTAACGTAATTACCCCTCTTGCATATGATGAGTACGAAGATGCCAGGCGATACCCAGACCATCGTGATCCCACCCTGGCCTCAGTCTGCTTGGTCAGATGTGTCTCCTGAAGCAAAGCGATCTTGACATCATGTCTGTCTAAGTAGGCTAGTACTTGCCTAATTTGTTTTGGGGAGTTTAATCCACAGACGTTCCACGACATCCATGTAATACTATCGTTATCAAACCTAGTCATTTTCGTTGTAGAGGGTGCACCAGAAAAGAAGTCAAAATCACTAGAATAAGTCCATACAGTTTCTTTTATTCTTCACAAAAATCCAAATTGGACATCCGCCAACGCGTTTCGTTCCATTAGAACTATGTCAGGGCTATTAATAACGGAAAATGTGTTCCAAAAGCCTCCAGATACACACAAGCAAAAAAGGGCGTACATGCCGAAAGACTGAAGGAGAATTCCAGAGTATCATGGCTGGATGTGACTGACATGACCCAGGATCGTGGGGCTTCTTTTGTCATTAATTTTGAATTTTGCTTGTGTGTATCTGGAGGCTTTTGGAACACATTTTCCATTATTAATAGCCCTGACGAAGTTCTAATGGAACGAAACGCGTTGGCTGATGTCCAATTCGGATTTTTGTGAAGTATAAAAGAAACTGTATGGACTTATTCTAGTGATTTTGACTTCTTTTCTGGTGCACCCTCTACAACTAAAATATTTTTGCTCTGGATGCCAGTGGAGCCTAACTGCGGCAGGCTCCGGAGGTGTATTGCACAGAACTTTTAATATAATTGGATAGGAATTGATGTGCGGAACTTATGGTCAGCAATTTTTGGTGTTTTTGTATAATCAAACCTAGTCATATAAGCTTTCTAGCAATATACCAGGAGTATCTGTGTGATAAGGCAATACAGGCAATCCCATACATATTCTTGACATCTGGTCGGTCACATAAAACAATCGTATTGTTCCCCACCACCCACTTCCTCCCCCACCCACTTTAGCACCCCCAACTTTGCTAAAGCCATCCCAAGAGCAGCAAACAAACCCCCAATGCAAAACATAGTCACAGTCAAATGCTTGGTACACCCACGGGGGAAACGCCGGAGCACATTTAGCCTCCCAGGTGAAAAGGGAGGTGGCTGAATATACATTAATTTCTCTCCCTAAGCTTAGAAAGCTCTAGGCAAAGAGGGTTACACACAGCAAGTTCACTGGCCATAACAAGATATAATACCTACAGTGCGGTAATGTAGCGAATGGCTCGGCAGGAGAAGCTAAAAAAAACTGCGTAGCCCTCCCTTCCACCACTCCCCGAGAGCAGCCATACCCCATATCTCTAGAGCCATCTCTATACAGAGCTGTAACATTTAGTAAATACATCACCACATTTATTATGGCAGCGTTCAGTCCTCTACATCTGGTGCGTCGGGTGTATCTCGGGTCTTCCGTTTAATGTTCTTTGCATACTCCATAGCTGATTTAGAGTTTGTGAATATTCTTGATTTGCCTTCTGCTCCGATGCGCAGCCGAATCGGGTACAGCATGGCGTAAGGGACGTTCTCCGCTATCAGTAATTTCTTTACCGCTTGATATTCCCTTCTTGCTGCCTGGACCGCCACTGTGAAGTCCGGATAGAACACCAAATCATTTCCTTGATAAGTTATGTTACCTTTTTCACGGGCCAAACGTAGAATTGAATCGCGGTCCCTATAATTCAGAAGACGTGCAATGATCAGTCTTGGCGGGGCGCCCGGGGGAGGGCGAGCGGTCAGCGAGCGGTGAGCTCTCTCAACTATCAGTACCTGGGATAAGTGTTCCAAACCAAATATCTCGCGTAGCATCGCCTCCACATACGTTTCCAGTCTTCCTGTATTGGTCGACTCCGGCAGACCAGTGATTCTTATATTATTTCGCAGAGACCTGGCTTCCAAGTCTTCATTTTTTGCTCGGATGACGGCGAGCACCTTCTCCATGTTGAGGGTCTTGAAGGTCAGCTTCTGCAAATTATCCTCTGTGTCCGATATGCGCTTCTCCGCCTCCCCCAGTCTGGTAGCATGTTTATCCAATTTCGCAGACATATGGTCCATCCGAATATTTAGAGCGTCTATTTTTCCATCTATGGACTGCAAACAGTTCTGCATGGCGATGAGTGTCGCCTCCAGTGATGGCGGGCTCTCAGAGGGGGCGTCAAGTTCCGAGTCCAATGTGGCACGTTGTCTCGATTTTCCCGGCATGCGGGGCTCAAACGTTAGGCGAAGCTGAGTCTTATCAGATTTGCCCATATCTGCTTCGGTGTATACTCGAGCCGTGCCCAACACTTTGAAGCGGGCTGCTGAGTTGTTGATCTGCAGGCTTGTTATCATCTTCAATCACTATCAGCAGCCAGCGCACTTCCAGGGGGGGCAATAACACTCAGTTTCAACCCACGCACCCTCAGGGTACAATGCCTCCAACTAAAGTCTCCGCCTGATAATGACCACTGTAGGAGTAAGTGCACCTGCCCTAGCTCCGCGCTTTTACACTCTCAGCCACGTTATCCGTTTGTGTATTGTATTGGTGGGCCTTAGAATCACCCGCTTGTGCTCCTGAGTTGTGAGCACCCAGTTAGATGACAGGTCAGGGTTGACTCATCAGGGTAGCCGTGTCATGCAGTGCGGTGTTCCCAGGCCAGCCCGATTATAGCACCCCACGCACAGAGTCAAATAGTGAAGGCCGCGCGCAGGCCTCCACGACCGGGGCCTCTCCTGGTGTGCAGTTCCCGTTCTGCAAACTTCCCGCAGCAGTGATGGCGCCGCAGCAAACGCCCAGCGAGGTTTACGCTACTTGTCAGCCCACCACTAATTCACGCTCAAGAGCACCGGGACGCACCAGGCAGGTTCCCCGGTGGTCTCGCGTACTTCAGCAGGGTAGCCCGATGTCGTGTCCTGGGGAGCACCGCTCTCCCCAGACCCCCCACCGACTGCAACTGACCTCTAAGTCCGCCACCGGATTCGGTGTCAAGCGTGGGCTTTCACACTGCGGTCAGCGGGCTCTGCGCCACCCGGGCGGCAGCGTGATGTCCAGGTGTTGTATGTCTCTCCGGCCGATCACATGGGTGCCATGTTGTGCAAGTAGGCCGTCAGCACGATAGGACGCTGTCTGAGGCCGCCGGACCAGTACGCTATCCGCAAACCACCTCCGGACCAGCCGCCCCGATTCCGCTGCACCTCCCTCTTTTTCTGTGCTCCGAATTGCACCTGGAGAGCAGGATTAATGTTGGATTATTAATTTAGCCGGCGGAGCTGCACTACGGTGCAGCCATCCTGCCGCGCGCTCACTAGCGCCCCCTCCCCCACTTCTTGGAGAAGTTACTGATTTCTTTTAGCAAAAAAGAGTACTAAGCAAGGGGTGCTCCTCATATTCACATGCTGTTGTGGGTAAAAGAAGCTCCTAAATTTCAAACAGACACAGATGAGCCTGTACTTTCTTTCATAGAGGAGTATGTTACATGTAGCATTCCAAAAGAAACTGAGGAAAGAGGCCTAAAGCAGCAAGTATTGCATTTTCAATCACATAGATGTGGAAAGTACTGTCGGCTGAAGTACAGAGCAAAAGGAACATTTTATACAAAATGCTGTTTTGGATTTCTGAAGACCTGTTATTTCAAAAGGAAGAGTGAACAGTTATATGTCGGCAATGAGACATACACTTACTCGTAAATCACCAAAACACACTTACAACTTCAGGAGAATGGAGGCTTCAGAATTTATTAATGACTACAATGCTGTGATTTTGAAAACGTGGAATGCCAATATGGAAATTCAATTTGTGGCATAGAACTCTATAGCTGTTGCTCTTTATGTTTAGGCCTGGGCGTAAACCTCCGCTCCGCTCATGGAGTTTGTAGAATTTGGCAAAAGCGGAGTTACCAATAAACTCCGCACTCCGCAACGGAGTGAATTTTTTTTTGTTGGCACGCTCGAAATGTCGTTTCGCACTTGCAGGGGAGAAAAGAGAGACTTGCTGGACGCTCGCGAGTGCCAACAAGATTTTCTACCTGCCTGCGAGCTCCCGCGTGATTTTGCTGCCACTAGCGATATCTTCCGGCACTTCTTTTGTGATGTGCGCGTGCCCGAATGAGTATGATCGACCGCGGCTGCAACCTGGGGAAGATTCTCTCCTAGAGATAAATCTCCTCGAAATGACTATTTGAAGTTAAAAACCTTCTCAAATGGAATGTTTGCATTGGTTTTTTTGTGCAAGGAGTCCTTTTTTAAAAACTTTTTTCCTAACAGGAAGGAAGTGCCCCAGAGTTTCCAACTTCGTGTTCCTGTCCAGCAGGCTCCTCACAGTGCTTTGTTCCTCTCCTGGTCACTTTTCATTTGGATTTGGAGCTGGAAGGATCACTCTCCTTGTCTGCTGCATATATACCAATTGGCTTTAAGGACTTCGTATATGAGATTTCACAAGTAAGTTCAAAAACTGTTGTATAAGGGTGTTTGTTTGATCGGGGGCATGCACCAGGATATTTGTACTTTTATTAAATTTTTTTTTAAATCTCGGAGGGTGGCCTGTAGTTTTAGTAGGGGTCTAGTTATTTTTTTGCATGCAATTTTTCTTCTTTTGTAAAGGAAAAATGTTGCACAGTTTAGTAAATGTTCTCCATGTTTTTAATAAATTTGCCATATTCATTTAATTCACTATGTGGCCTAGTCTTCCAATGGGCCTTCCAGACAGTAGGCCCAGTACTAGTCATGGGTGCATGAAGCAACTGCGTCTGTGGTGTCTGTTGAATTGAAAGATCATTTAGGCCATGGATGGCTTTGGATTAAATTACAAAATGTGTTTTTTGGGGGTATTTTATGGTTTTTTTTCTGAAAACAGTGTATAGGTGTAGTAATATATTTGATGAATGTGTATTGTTTTAGGAAACTTAGTTTACCTTTTTGGCATTGCTGAATTAATGCTGTTTTCTCCTGTGTTACCATGCCTCCTTTGTCTGGCTAGTGTGTGAGTGTGCTTGCCATAGGCCACAATTTGTCTTTGTTCCTCATGCCATGTAGCGAGGGGCCATTTTGTATAGTCAGTGCCCATAGGCCTGCATGTGTTCTCTGTTTCCCATGCCTCCTGCTTGTTGTTTGACCATGTGACTGGCGGCCATTGTGTGTAGGCAGCCAGTGTGCTTTTGCTATAGACCTGCATGCCTTCTTTGTTGTGGCCATGCTTCCTTGCTTGCTGTTTGACCATGTGGTCGGTGGTCGTTTTGTGTAGGCAGCTAGTGTGCTTTTGCCATAGGCCTGCATGTCTACTTTGTTGTGGCCATGCCTCCTGCTTGTTGTTTATCCATGTGGCTGGCGGCTATTTTGTGTGTTATGCTTGAGGCCTAGTAGCTCAATGCTCATATTAAATGTACTGTATGAACAGTTTTTTATATATTATTATATTTTTTATGCATTTTTCATCTGCACCACTCTTTGCCTCCCAAATCCCAGTGGGTTTCAATTCTCATGGTTGTCCCCTTCCCCTAGTACATCAGCAATTGTATTTTTTAATTTTTTTGAAATAAAATGTACAAACTTTTTTTATTTAATGTAATTGATTTTTTTAATTTCTTATTAATTCTTTTAATTTTTTCAATATATTTCTCCAATTAGTTTTTTTCCTTTCATTTTTTCTATTTCAATTTTTTTTTTAAATATACAATTTTTACTTTTGTTTTATTTTTTTCTCTAATTTTCTTTTTTCCATTTTCCTAACATCTGTAATCAACCCCATGTCAACAGCATTTATTTTCTAAGGATTATTCCATTGTCACCTGCACCTCTCTGAGTGCCACATCCCAACTTGATACACATAAAGCAAATAGTTACATGTTGTTGCTCTTTCTTATCCTTCTTGAGTGTGCATGAAAGTTTATGTTGGTGTGGTTTTACGAACGGATACACTGTATTGTTGATTATTTATAACTTAAGTAACCCCACTAAATGATATTGTTTGTTTGTACTACTAAATCAACTGCAACAGTGCCACTTTTCACTGATGTTCTTCTTCCTTGTTTGCTTTTAGGTGCACAAGAGAAGAGACATCACCCACAGTACTGCCCGACAGAAGGCCTCTGCACGACGTGATGCGTGACTGACCACACAACAATGACATCTCTTCAGCTTGTGAAGCTAAGTGCCACTGTCAACTGATAGCTTCAAGATGGTCCCAAAGAAAAGTGCTGCCAAGAAAGTGAAAGCAGACAGCGGGTAGAAGAATCTGATTTCCACCACTGGCGTGCCGACCAGAATCTTTTTCAGGCAAACTTGTGCCTGCCACACCAGCCTCTGGGTAGCATGCTGGTAGCAGCACTCCCACATCAACGGCCCCACCCCAACCTAGGCCCAAGCCCATGTGTGGCACAGAGGTAACCACTCTAATCATGGCAACGTCGACGAGCAGTGACGTTGAATTGGACTTATCTCTTTCACAAAGTTGTACCCAGTCATTGGCGTAACCTCAGCTAACTGGACAACAACAGCTGCAGCCAACAACAGTCATTCCTCCTGAAGTAAGAGCACTTCAGGATATTGAGCTTCATGCTGAGGAAGTAGAAGAATCCCCTCTTTCAAAAGATCCATTGTCTTCCAGATCTCCAGCAAGAAAAAGGAGGGGTAGGTGTACCCCACCATCTTCTTTTCCAAGCCCCCCCGTCTGATGATCAAGACTCCACTTGGATGCTGCCTTAGTCTGAGACAAGTCAGGAGAGGCTAGTGAAAATGAAGGTACCTGAAAGCCTTAGAGTTATTGATGAAGAAGAGGAGGATGACGACGAGCTAGTCATCATGGATGTTAGCCTAGCTCCAGTGGAGACTGATGTTACCCCAGCTCAACCTGTTCTGAGGGATGTGGCACAGATACCACCACCACCAGCTTTCATATTTGCAAGGCCCCCGCAGCGATCTACATCCACAACCACCTCAGTAGAAGTAGGCACTGCAGAGAGGCAAACTTCAAAACTCCCACCTACCGCCACTTTTTACAACATTGGCAGTGGCACCAGTGTCAGAAAGTGGATCTCCTCAGTTTGGGACTTCTTCACGGTTAACAATAAGGAGCCGAAAATTGCCATATGCTCCATTTGCGGAGCAAGTGTTAGTCGGGGTAAGCTTGGTACAAACTATGGTAACGGAGGCCAAACAACCCATTTGAGAAAACAACACACCATCTGCTGGAAGGAGCACCTTAGTGGATGAAAAACTTCAGGTGGTGTTGGTGAAGGAGGTGAGAGCAGGGAATCCGTTCCGATCACGGTGGAAGGTGAAGAATAGAGTGATATTTTCGTTACGCAAATCAGCCCTGCCTGTCCCCAACAGTGCAGTAGTATCACCCACATCAGCAACACCGCAATCGTACAAGACTCTGAGTCAGGTCGAGACACCAAGGCAAGAGCATACAGTTACTGCCCTGCTGAGACGCACATTGAGCCTACTACCTTCTGCTCTCAAGAATTCACCTGCATCAGTGACACCAGAAAAGAAAAAGATTCAGGCTACTATTCCTGGCATGTTTAGGCAGGAGGGGCAATATGAACTCAACCACCCAACGGCACGATTATACAACGCGAAGCTGACTAAAATGTTAGCGCTGGACCTCCTCCCTTTTTCTTTTGTTGGAGGACTGGGTTTTCTAGAATTTGTGGCGACCATCTGCCCGAAATGGAAGGTTCTGAGCTGGGCCTATTTTGCCAGAGCTGCTGTTCCAGCGCTACATCACGATATGCTGGAATTGTTTGGACAAACTTTGCAGCAGAGTGCTGTTCACACTATCCACCTCATGACAGACATGTAGACCAAGCCACTGATTACATGTGCATCCCTGCACACTGGACCTCTTTTGTGGGGGTTAGAGAAATGATATCTGCGGGTGTTTACACTGCTGAAATTTTTAATGCCGCTCATAAGCATGCAAACACAAGGCAGAGGGTCAAGACTGATTTGCATATGGCTGGGTCCAAACTGGAATGGCATGGTGAGCAAAAAAACGATGGATTTAGGCCCAGATCTCTGTACTGGGGTGAATGTACGACATTGTTCTGCATTCTGTCCATCAATTGTTGTTTTAGCATGCAACAGTAGCCATGTTCACCACGGAGAAATCCCATACTGCGGCAAACATCTTGCATGACTTTAGCAGCAAGGTCTTTGAATGGCTGCGACAAAGAGGGCTTAACATTGGATTTGTTGCCACGGACAATGGCAGTAATATAGTTAAGGCCATGGCAGATGGTGGCTATTTCAGGGTCCTGTGTTTGGCGTACTGTATCAACATCATTGTACAGTACTTTCTCAGAAAAGAATTTCAGCCATCCTTTTAAAACCCAGAAGCAGTTGAGGATCATTCAACGTGATAAGAGAATGCCAGTCAAAGCCCTCATACAAGAGGTGCCTTGACTCGACTTATTACACGTTGCAATGTCTGTTTGAGCAGTACAGACCGATCAATGAATATGTCATGCAAAGACGGGATGCAACTGTGAAATGCATGATCATTGAGATGGACCAATGGGGCCTAGTCAAAAGCCTAACAGAGATGCTGCTTCCTTTTCAGGTTTTCACACAGGAAGTCAGCAAGGAGGACAGTACCATTGGCCGATCTATCCCGTTGTTGCATATGCTACAGGGACAGCTAAAGAAGGTGTCTGAAATGAACGCAGATGTGGACAAAAAATTATGTCCATGAGTTGGTGGCTTATCTGTTAATACAAGGATTCAAAGAGACATTGTGTCATCCAAATATTAGATCTGTACCACTATTCTTGATCCACATTACAAACAATTACTGGCCACTTTCATTCCTGGATGTTTCAAACTACAAGATGTGCATTGCTGAGCAAGCCAGCGACCTAGAAAAAGAATGGCTGGGAATTAGAGGTCCATTCCAGAGCGCAAGTACTGTGGTGCAGCCTTCAGAGCCTGAGGGCAGTGCTGTTGGCTCACAGCAGCCAAAAACAACAACAAGAACACCAGCAACAACAGAAACAGGAGCATTGGCCCCAAAATCTGCATTTGATTGGTTTCTAAAGGCAGGGCTTAAGTCCTGTGCAGAGACAAAGGCAAAAGAGGTCGAGCAATGTGGAGCACCAATGCTTTTTTTTGATAGTCAATTTTATTGATTTTGCAAAGAGTGGTAAAAACATAAGTACAAACAGCACAGCATGATCAGTAGCACCACAACATGTGACATTCAGCGAGCAAAACAGTCTTGCAACATTATACATTGTTGTTTCTCCATCTTCAGCGGGGCATACAGAATTAGACCCGGGAAGACAAGGAAGTTAATTAGTCAAGCATTCCCAACCATTTACCCCAGATCCTCCGGTGTTTGGCCGGACAACCCCATGCCTCGTATGGAGTACCAATGCTTATTGAGAGGATGGTCCAGGCCTATCTGGATGACCCAACAGAGGTCTATCTTGATCAAAACCCATTGGTGTATTGGTATGGGAAGAGACACCAATGGCCAGTGCTCAGCAGGCTGGCAATAAAGTATCTGGCTTGCCCGGTGTCAGTGTGTCCACTGAGTGGGTGTTCAGTACAGCTGGTGCAGTTGACACAGTGAGAAGGACCAGTCTCTCGCCCCAAAACATGGAGAGATTAACCATGATCAAAATTAATCAGCACTTTATACCACTAAATCTCACCATACTTGAAGTACTACAGGATGAGGCTGATTGGTCAGATTCAGGTCATGGTAGTGTGAACCACCTGAGTTTGAGGACGAACTCTACTTCCCTGACTTGTGCTGAGTAGACCTGGGCCACCATAGAACTTTCTATCGCCGAAGTGCTTTGACAAAAAAAAAGCTATAGCTACGGGAACATTATATTATTTTGTTTATGTCTGACTCACTAAGGCAGCCCCACCATTTTAGACACATGTATGGCCGGATCGGAGTTATACCAGTGTGCAGTAAAGAAGCCTCCCCCATTCCCCTCAAGGACATTGGAGAGACAATGTGCCTACCTCCATCCTGTGCCTATCTAGCCATTCTTTATTCCCCTAGTAGGGCTGCCCTACAATATTTGATTTACAAGACTGACCAATGTGTGTTTCGTGAATCAAAGAGCATTGGCCATGTACCACCGTGCTTGAATTAGAACATGTAAATTGCATGCACCAATGGTTGATAAATATTATGAGTGATTGTTGTTTGTGAGTGTGTTGAGATGATGCATGTGGTTGCAGACAGGGAGAGTAGGTGTTAACTATAACTATTAAGCTTGATTATGTTTGTGATGATTTACAATGTTGGTGGCCTAATGAGGGGTGATCATTTTTTTCTTGTAGGTGATTTTTTTCCTTCCCATTTGGCACTTAGCGAGATTTGTTTGCCGGGTCCCCACTGCTTTATTTTCTGGTTCACACTCCTCAATGACCCGACCAGCCTCTTTAGCTAACAAACACAAATCTAGACTACACAAAAAAATGACTCAATGTTTCTCATGTTGTTCATCAACAGCATTGCACTACAGGTCAATCTCTCTCATTTGAGTCGGGACTGGAGTCAGTAAGGAGTTGGACATATTCATTACTCGGAGTCATGAGGATGATGGATGGACTCAGGGTGTGACTGCTTTAGCAACTACCAGAAGATGGAAGTTATCAACTTCATGGAAACCAACATGGCCTAGTGATGACTCAAAGAGACCTACTCAACTCTCTGAACTGGTGAGAGGTGAGTTGATTACTTGATTTGGGAAATGCAATGCTGCTGAGTGTGTGTGCCTCCTGGCTCAAGTTTGAAACTATATGGTTGGGTCGGTGGCCTGATGTAGATAACTGGAGACAGACATGTGAAGATGTCAGTAACCTCATCACATTATGAACGCGCTAGGCTTTCTACAATATAATTTCTGTTTCACAATCTGCAGTTTTTCTCTTCTCCTGCACAAAAGGCAGAGGCACCATAACACTGACGCTTACCTGACCGGACCGCTTCAGCCAGGCACCCAAGATTGATGGACAATCCAAGAAGAATGCAGATGCACCGCCCAATTTGGCAATACAGTATAATTTTTCTTTTAATATCATTTTTTAGAACTGTGTATGTCATTCGCTTCACCCCTACTCATTTCTATTTACTATTTTTCAAACCTATGTGACAGAACATTTAGATATATAATAATATATTATAACTTGGGTCTGTCTGTGGCTGATGGACTGTTTGCAAACTTTGCAATGCATTTAAGTTAACTGTGTCATACTCATGCCTTCGTTTCTTCTACAACAGATTGATCATGGAGGCTCATCGCCTAGATGAATATTGTCTTTCTGTAGTGTTTGTCTTTGTCATACCTTTCCCCAAATCCCCTTTCCCATCCATTCGTTAAATCCCTAATCTTCTTCCCCTGGGCTGTGCGATTTATTGAGGTGTGACTTAATAATTTACACCATTAATTGATCACCCACTTGGTCGGGTGGATGTGGTGAAAGCAATACCAATTCAGTACAGGATCATCAGTTTTTCTATTACCTAAACAATAGCCCACACTGGCCTCATTTTCCCATCCATGCATAAAAAATGACAACTATTTTAGATATAGAAGAACATCATTTGTCTACATCATCATTCAGGCATTGTGTTGCTCAAACAAGCTTGTCCACTCCAGACTTTGAGTACACTTCACATTTCGAGTATTTACTGCTTTCGTTTTTATTAAAAGACTAGCTCACCGCTGCTCTGAATAATTTAGTACTGCTTAATATATTTTCACTATCAGGTATTCTTTGTTGTGTAGTAGTTTGGTCTCAATTGTTGGTAAAGCTACGATATAATAATATATATAACCCACTAACTCAGTTTTATTTCAATTTAGTTGCCTGCGTTGACTAATCCTTCTGATTAATCCTACAGTTGGAGTTCACCTAGGTGGGATTGGGACCTCGCTTCTCCTTCACTGTTAGTGCGCTAACCACTGCCACCACCATGGCACTTTGGGAAACCATGCAGCCCTCGCTTCATCTACTCAGGTAAGAGAACTATGGAGCGTTGTTGTACTTGTAGGCATAATAGGCAAAGGAAAGTGGAAACCCCCCCACCTCCCCTTAGTGGTCAATATAGTTGTAGACTGCAGACACTAGGAGAGTAGTAGTAGGACAAGGGTACCACATAACTAATTGCTTTACACTATCAGCAGATTTTAAAAACAGGCTGCAGCTGAGCTAAAAGGCAGCAGTGCAAAGTAAAACACCCCAAAAAAGATTTGAAGCATAAATAACGTAAAATAAATATTTATACACTAGCAACAACAATATAATACAAAATCCAGCTCTTCAACCCTAAATTGGCCCACCCCTCTCCCCAAACAACTCTCCCCGTCCCCAACCAATGTCCAAAATGTGCAAAAAAATTAAAGTCCAAACTCTACTGGTCCCAAATCCCATCATTCCCACCCACAACAAGTCCCACCCACCAAAACAAGGGTTACAAAAGGGGCACAAACAACGAGCAGGAGCTTTTTAAGGTGCCTCTTCTTCTTGATCTGCCTAGCTCCAATTCATTTCAGCCTCTGCATGATGTGGCAGTAGTTGCAGCCAGAAATTGAGGGGGGGCAGCAGTGATGGAACACCGGTGGGCCGCTGCCAGCGGACTGCGGCACTGGTGTTTAAAAGCCGGAGGTGCTGGGGGCTGGCTGGGGCCCTGTGCAGTGGCCTCCTCCTCCTCGTCCTGGCCCACCATAATCTGGTACTCATCCTGTATAGCCTCCAGTCTTTGCTGCCGCAGCTGGACTGCTACATCCTGCCGAGTTGGATGACCAACGAGAGTAGCTAGAAAGAAAAAAGAGAACTTTTAAACAGTGCTCTGTGTAAACCACTTGTTTAAAACTATTTAGTGGGTGGCACAGTAGCAGTACATTGCTGGTCCCCTAGGGACATTGGATTTGATGTGACTAGTGTCACAGCCATTACCCTCACATGCCTCACATAAAACTAAAGGCAAATGGCAAATGCACTAACTCTCTGAAAGGAATTAAGGCAGAATATAAATGCAGCACACCAGTTTAAAACAAACTGTTATTTTTTTATCTTTTGAAGAATTTCCTAGTAAAAACTAAACAGACAGTTTGTTTAAAAAAATAAAAATCAAGTACCTCTCATTAATGAACAAGGCAATATGCACTATGGAATACAAGTATTCTCTCTCTTGTGCTAAATTAATGGAGGCATACTAGCTCAGCTGGTTCCCTAGTCGTACTCGTTAGTCGTACTTTGCTACTGTCTGCAGCCGGGGCAGCTGTAATAGACAATTATCTTATTCCAATGGCCCTTCTCTTTTCTAAAATGCCTTTCAATCTTAGCCTGACTACAAGGATGATGAATTTTGATACACGTCACGTATAAAATCAATCATGCATACAACATGTCTGCCGTAAGTAGACGGTGGAAAAGCGATGCAATGCAGTACACTGCAGTACAGGGAAAGGATTAAGGAACGGGATATAGATTGTATTTGGCATGTTCATAACAGACAACCCCATCTTCAAAAGTCAAGGCACTTACTTAGTCCCACTTTACACCCTGGCCACACCCTCCACCACACTTTGTGATTTGTTTTTTCAACAAATACATTTGCTTGGGAATAAGGAAAGAAAACTTAACTTACTTCTACTCTAGGGTAAGTTATAGGGATTGACCGGGTAAGTAGATGTTTTACTGATCATCATCATGTGCCTAAGCTTTGGCTACTGTGTCACTTTGGTTGACAATGTTGAAAGGGAAGAATTTGAATAGGCATAAATCCATTATGGAAGCCATGATGAAATATATCACTTGGCTAGAAAAATGTGGCGCATACAAAGATTAGATTTTTCAAATTTTGGGGAATACTGGGACAGAACTTGGGAAGTAATAAAGGAGTTAAGTACTGGTTGGAAGTAACTGAGTGGGCACTGGGAGGAAAGGGAAACACCTTTTTTTCACGATGCCATGCATTGAAAACTTTGTAAATGCGACATTAACTCAGGCAGATGCACATTGCACAGCCAACACTGCAGTGACAAATTGAATCATGCAGTGGTTAGGTCATCATGGGTGGCACTGGCAAAATGCCATGGGTAGGGAGGGACGGTGATGATTGATGATGAGTGGGCTACATCAATATCTGACTCGCTTAAAAATGCAGTAGACAGAAATACAACCGCACATCTTTGAATCAAAGCTTTGATAAAACCATTCCAAGCAAGTGAAGTAGGTAAGCATGCCCCTATCCAGAAGAGCTCCCTTGTTTCTTCATCCAAGCAATTATCCATTCATCATTTCATTGTTCTAGTATTCTTCATCCTTAAGCTTTACATTCTCTCATCCAGTCTATCACCATTGAAGACCATCCATCCATATATATCCCGCCATGCAAACATTGCTCTCAATGAACCTTTCACCAACATCCATTTGCCTACCCATTCATCCTTTCACCCATTCACTCATCCTGCTTTAACCCACCTGAGCATTTCTTTCACCCACCCAGGCAGGCCTCCTTTCACCCATACCCTTTCACCCACCCAGGCAGGCATCCTATTACCCGTATACCCTTTCATCCATCCTTCACCCACCCATGTATCGTATCACCCACCTATATGCATCCTTTCACCCACGTATTCACCCACGCATCCTTTCACTCATATTACATTTCACCCATCCTTTCTCCTTCCATCCTTTTTTCCCTTTTCCATCAACCCATTGTTGTTGAAGTTCATAGTGAACCTTTGTCTGCTGAGTTGAAGATAGAAGAGGCCCTTAACTACCCAACTCCTGCTGTAACTGCTAAAGCAGGGAGTTCACGATTCAAAGCCCTTGCAGTGAGTATATTACTAATTGTCAATCAGCTAGCAATGTGATTTACCACTGCCCGTCTCTGCTGCTGCTGGGACCCCCCCTTCAACTACAGCGGCCACATCTGCTCCACCGGCACCCTCACTGCCGGCCCCGGTACTGGTGGCCTAAGCAGCTACAAAAAACATTACACATTTTAGATGCCAGATACGCCTCCCCCTATTATTTTTCTGTTAACAAAATACAACCACAATACATCACTACAGTTTGGTTATAGTATCTTCTATCAAAATACCACATTGGGTATTTTGTTGGTTGGCAATGTTTGAAAAGCCAGGTAGTCAAGCCAACCAAAAACGTTTTGTAATGGAGGGGCAGAACTATGATGAGTCCGAGTCAATGAAGCACAACGAAAGGGTGGAATAGTTGATCAACAAAGGACATATGGTCTTGGTTAGCTAATGCAATGGGGCCATCTTCATACTTCCAGCCATGCTGCACTGTCATCAACTGCTGGTACACTATGGTAATAATACATACACAACATTGGGGGGTCCACCATGGCCACTCTCTTGTTTTACTGTTTGGGCATGAGCAAGAAAAAGAAGGCCTTCTCAACAAACATGCATACAATACCTTACTTGGGCATGCAGTCTTCACAGTAGAGTATCTGGCCTAAAATGGGTCTCTGAGTCTTACGTTACCACCAGTCCACAAGAGTCCACAAGATATTTAAGGGAAGATGGAAAGCTTACACACAAAGCAGAAGAAAGGAAGCTACAGAACAGACAGATTAGTACAGGCAGTTTGAAGTTAAGTACAGGAACTTGAAATATATAAAATAAGTAAATAGGATAATGCAGGGATAAGAAGAATTTAGGAAACAAACAGAACAAAGAGGAGTGGGTAAAAAAATATTAGGAGACAGGCACAGAAAAAAGGAAAATAATTCTAATTATACAGAGTGGTAAAAGTTTGGGAAATATTAATATTAACAACAGGAGGACTTACTGGGGTGTTGTGTAGTTCCTATAAATCTATATATGAGGGATTGGTGTCCAGACTGATTCCAGACACCCCCACCGGATATGGTCACCTGTATACCAGCTAGCTCACAGTGCCACTGTAAATTCATCTTACCAAGGAGAGAATAGCTCCTGGCAACTATTGAACATGACAACTGTCCCATCAGGGATCGTGGAAACAGTACAGTACTTTTCGCCCAGTCACTCGTGCTCACTTTGTCTCGGAGAGTTACACAGAATAAACGGTGGGGACGTTTTTCAATAAGAATTTATTGAGCCAGCGTCATTCTAATGTAAAATAGATGTGCTGAAACAACCATAAGACAGAGGCAGCTAAAAACGATTATAAGCACCAACAGAGTAAATGGATTGTAGATTTCTACCATAGTGCTAAAACAATTAATATATGCAAGCATATAAATACATGACAGTAATAATGCGTACTCCTACGATGCAACCCTAACTAGATGTACCTAAGTATACCTAGCATGTATGTATGTGTAGAGCCAAGAATCCCCCTAGGATGAAGCCAACCCCACTACCTGGTGCGAGAGAATGAAGGACCCCGTCTTGGTCTCGAGATGGACACCCCGCGAGGGATGTCAGACCACTACGTGCTGGAATGTCTGCGTGCAGGAACCTCAGCGTCTCGCGTCAGTGTGTTAGCATGGAAGTCTTTCTCCTCTGCCTGCCCCAGCAAAGATATGGTGTATATATACCCAAAAGGTACCCTCAGGAGATTCTACCTTGCTGTGTCACGTTGGCCGAGGATGATGGAGGGATGACCCTTATACATAGTTATTATGCAGAAAATGGTAATCCTGTGATTCTGAGAAACCTCATGCATAATTAATGAGGCTAGTTTTCGGGGAAAACCACACAACATTTATGCAGCGCTTAACTAGGTAAAAGGTCAATACCATAACCCGTTATGTAGTGCAATGGTACGGTAAATGTAGCTGAAGGGTTAGGTGACTACTCAAGCGTATATTGGGGTACCTTACAAAACATAACACCCACTCCTCATCCCACCAGACGACAAACTAAAAAGGGAATGTCCTTCTAATCAAGCATTAAACATTGTTAAAAGGCGTTTAAAAAATTCTAAAAATTCATAAAAGCTCTAAGAAATAAACTCTAAAAGTCCTTTAAAATATGTGCACATGTGTAGTCTGAGCAACTGAATACGTCTGCAAGCCATGGTACTCAGAGTAAATAACAGAGGATTTTTTTTTTTTGAAATTCCAATTTCGGTTGTTTTGGAAAAAGGCCGAATTCTTACCAGCACACGGAGAGCCAAATGTTTATGTGTCCTGTGTGGGAGACATAACATCACTGCTGCTTGCCTTCGCAGATGACGGTCCCTGTAACACCTCGCAGATCAGGTCAATTGAGCAAAGATGATCTTCCTCCGTTCCCATAGCCGATGATGGGGAAGCATTTGAAACATCCAAAGCCTGTGTGCCTGTAGTAGAGCTGGTATCCAATCTAACGGGAGCTGAAGCATCTGGTGGTGGCTCTAGGAATGCCGACATCAACATTGGAATTTGCTGGGGACACTGCAGTACATGGGCCGTTAACGGGTCCAGCAATGCATCCACGTCTGGTGGCGCAACCAATGGAAGTGTTAGACAGAGGTCCAACACGCATTCATATCTGCAGAACAAGCAGCGGAGAACAGGCAAAACACAGTCAATCCAGACTGGTCGAAATGATAGGAACCAAGACTCGCTTAGCTCCCGAAGTCGAGGGGTGCCAAGATAGAGTACCATGCTATCACGGTAACGTCGCTCCATTTCCTTGGTGACTGGGATGTCCATTGCGTAGCAGAAAAATAAAAATTAGGATACCCACTATCAGTAGCAGGATTAGCAGAAGCCCTCCAAAAATGCTTCTAAATACGGAGTGTATAAAAGCTGGAATCACTCCGAAGACTGTCTGAAAGGTACTTAACAGTCCAGAACCTATGGTCTTAAATAGGTGTACAATACCCTTCGTATCAGACATGGTAAAGATACGATGTACCCTTTCTCCGAAATGGAAAGGGCAATTTGTGAGTACCAGTGCCTGTATCTCACCTGAGGACCTTGCAACCTGGAGATCAAAAGTCTCTCGGGCTGAGGTTAAGGGCACATCCTGCTGTAAGAGCATGGCTTTCATTCGGCTCAGAGTATCAAACCGTATAAAGGAAACATTCAACGAAGGCCATAACGGCACCTCCCCAACTGTGTGGGTCGGTGGAAACAATACTTGCATACAACAAAGAACCCTGAAACTTACAGTGACAAGATATGCGATTCCTGGAAGCATCCCACAACGACCCTGATCATTCAGCATTAAGTAACTCCCATTTGAGAGCAGCCTGAATACTGGATTTATCACGGCAGCTGGGGACCCTTTCAACTGATAGGACAAGTTTGCAACTGAACCCTTACAGGCCCCATGAAGCATAATATCCTGGCAAATGAGAGATCCACTCAATTAATTCTCACAGTCTGTACCGCTGAGAAACACTTCAGTGTCTCCGTTCCTGCATCTGAATCTATACGGTAATTCCCAAGATTCACAGATGAATTCCCTACCCATTGCTTCATACCTGCCTACCTGGTGGTGTTCAAGGTAATATTGAAACTGGAAAGTTGTTACTGGCAATGTTATATGGCCATGAATTAACCATTCTGGGGACGGTGCCTCTGCCACGTTGAAAGGTAATTGGTCCAATTTTTCAATTTCAATGCACAGCATTGTATATTTCGCATTTCCTTTGTGCCATTGTTATCTGCTTTGTAGTTAAATTATATGCAGAGAACAGAGACGTACTGTTGATATAACGCCAGGGCACATAACCAGAGCGCAATGATTGAAGCGTCCAGCTTAATGATACAATAGAACGTAATTGTGATTGTCCTTGTTGTAAGATGGACAAATCTTGTTCCAGTATATCTATGGCAGAAGATACAATGTTGCCCAGTGAATAAATCCTGGATGTTAGTGTGGTCATGCCATTGTCAACCACAGCCAAAAGCCTTTTCTAAGTTAATTCTGTCAATTTCCCACAATCTCTCTGCAGCTTCCTGTTGGGAGATTTTCCAAATTTCATTATTAACAGCGTATAAGAAGCGTCTCTGACGTGGCTTTCAGGGACCTAGTAAAAAATCACTAAGATCCATGTCATCTGAGAGTAGAGACATGTGTTGTTTCAGCTGAGACAGTGTTGAGGTTCTTAGCCAATCTAGGTATAACTTCCCAACACTGTATGATGTCACCACCCCCGGGTGTTCTCGTTGTACATAGCGTAAGACGGGCATATGGATACTAAACCCTTCGGTGGTACCCCTGAATCTTGACTGACACCTATTTGTGTCGATAGGCCAAACTAACCATCCCTTCCAATTGGGGTCTGTTGAATTGTATGAAACGTCATGAATGATGTAATCGAGTGTACCGTCACCATTTCCTGTATAGTTCTGCCATCCCTCCAAGTATGAAGGTGAGGGAATACGTGGTGTGTTCAGTTCCCTAATCTTGGCTAACTCAAGACAGGAAGCCTGTTGCAGAGTGTCGTTCAGGAAAATCATCTGTTGTGGTATGAGGCATGCTCTAAATAGTGCCTCAGTTCCCTGAACCTGCCATTCCTTACTACCCTAGACTGATTTTATGTCTATATGTCTTTCCATAAGTCGAAACCCTGTTCAGACAGTTGGGCAATAAAGGATGCAGAGTATATCTGTTTTGTGTTAGTGAGCATACTTTTCTTTGCAGCTGTAGGTGCAAGCTTATAACAATATGAGCGCGGATCTGATGTAATAAACCCAGAAAAATAAGCAAACTTTTGTGCAAAAGTTTGTGAACTACTTTCTGTGGTTTTGGGCAATGTTCCCATTGGTGGTATGTGAAAACATTATGTGGTGCACTTGTTCTATGCAGAAAGTGATGAGCATAATGTTGGTAACAGTACATGGTATCAAAATCAGACGAGTCGTCAAACATTTCATTTTTTGTAAATGCTCCCGACAGTTCTAAGTCAGAAAACATATTATTAACAGTTTCAAAATCCCAATCGTCAGAGTATGTACTTGAGGTGATGATATAATTTAAAGAAATTTTGAATACATGTGGTATTTTTAAAAGTTCAGTGGGATCAAATACATCATATGAAACTCTGTCCCAAACTAATCCGTCAGGAACTGGAACTGCTATAATGTTCACATAGGATAGGTCTCTCTGTTCACGATGAGATGACATGAGGTTTCAGTACCAAGTTCACATGTGAAACTGCAGAGCATTCTGGGAGATAATGTCCATTCATGAGTAAGGAAAAGACAGTCACCAAACCTATGCAGAAGAGTTCAAATAGTATACCAGTTGCGATCCAAAGCTACAGCCATGGTGAGACTAGGTATGTCTAAAAAAATGTAGAAATCATGAAGTTGTTTTTTTACGGGAACCTGGAGCTGGCAGTGACTCAGCTTCACTTGGATCCAGAGAAAAAGTGTTGAAATCGATGAAGTAGCCAGATGCAGTTCGATCTATCTTTGGTAGCTCAGCAGGTTTTGTTGCACTTTCAGATGTCTCTTGTAGAGGCATATTGATGTAGATGTCGGTGTTAGGCTGAATTGATATTTGTGTTTTATTTGAATTTTGTTGTTGTTCAGTTTCAATAGGCACGAGTTCCAATCCATTATTGGCAACTTCATTACTTCTTAGAGTAGAATCTTCAAATGTTATCAGTCTTTCTGTCTGAACCTCCTGTATGGTAGCGAGAGGAGAGCAGTGGCTACCCAGGAGTCCACACGGCCTGCTATTCAGGATCGGCCACATAGTGCGGTTGGATCAGATCAATGGAGACAAATCTCTTTTCTTTTTTCCCGGCAAGAGGCGGAAGAAGTACTCTTCTTGTTCCTTCGACAGCCAGGACAGGTATAGGCGTTCTGTAAGATGGTCCAAATTCTTTCTTGTCCACAATCTTTTCTTTGACCAGCTCCCCGACTTTTGGGATCCAGGCAGGTCTTGCCGTGACTGATTTTACTTCCCCAGTGGCGTTGTGTTTTACTTGGACTTTGCTTTACAGTGCCCTGAATTCATTGAGTTCCTGTAAAATAGCCAAACGTTTATTGATGTCAAATGGTTTTTCATCCGCCACTGTGCTTCCACAATCGAGGTCAGATACCCACATTCTCGTCCCAAATAGGTCTTCGTAAGGGGTGATACCTCCTAGGGAATTTCTTGGCATGTTATTAAGTGCCCTCTGGACCCCATATGGGTGATTGACCCAACTACTACCCGAACCTAATACCCTTGCTGTTAAAGATTGTTTAAGTCCCGGTTTTTCCTCTCTACTACCGAATTTCCCTCAGGATGGTATGGACAGGAGTACCGCAATGCAACACCCAAACTTCCGATGGCTTCCTTGTAAGCCCTAGAGCTAAACGCCGGGCCACGGTTAGAATGTAATGTGCCAACTGCGTATGTCCCTATGAAGACTCGCAAATCTTTTATAACAGTTCGGGCGTCAGCCGAGCGCTGAGGCCAAACCCACAGGAATCTAGAGCATGAATCCACTGCCACCAAGATATACTTGTAAGCCCCATCAGATTGTAAGGGGCCGCAGTGGTTCAAATAGACACAAGCGAGAGGTCTGTCTGATATTAGTAGTGGTGTTTGCGCTGGACGTGCTACAGTGTAACCCTTCATCTGCTGACAGATGTCGCATTTAAGGACACATCCTTTTGTCTGTTTTGTTAAACCTGGCCACCAATAGCGTTGTTTCAATAGTGAAACAGTCACAGTAATCCCTGCGTGTGCAGAACCCACACCCTCATGTGCAGCTAGAATTAAACCTAATCTGCGATCCATGTTTGGTATTACTCTATCTCCCACTCCTGGAATTTGAGCATACAGAATATTTTTGCATCTAACTTGTAGGAGTACTTGAGTAGAAAGCCTTTTGGCAAGGCTGTGCTGTTTTTGCGTGAAGCAATGACAGCTATCATTGTGCTTCCATCTATTCTCGTACTAGAACGAGTGATTGCAGCTACGGCAGCAGTTCTCACTGTTGCCTTGGCGGCTTCATCAGCCAATGAAATCCCTTAACGTGAACGCCATCATGTTGATGTCTCAGCTTGTGTATCACGTGAGCTCTTGGCAAGTCCTTTTTCAGCTCTGCCACTTGTTCCCAAAGCAATTTGTGCTTTATTGTGCAACCTTTTGAGTCTTTAAACCTATTCTGACCCCAATAGTGGAGATATTCATTGTAAGACTTGGCACAGTAAAATGAATCGCACACTATAACTGTGGGGAATTCCCGATCCGTATTTATAAGTGCCAATAATAGAGCTTTTAATTCGGCAAGCTGTGCCGTGCAATCTCCCAGAGACTGCGTCATCGTACTGCTAGGATGGAAATTGCCTTCCTGCATACGTCCTTTTACAATCACACAAGCCGCGCTGTATTGTTGTTTTTGACTTCCTATTGCAGGCTGAGCTGAACCGTCAGTGTAAATAATGTATTCATACTGGACTAGAGGCAATATTTCATTCGGGAGAGGGTATTCTTGTTCGTATTGCAGAAATGCTTGTGTTTTTAATGTACAATCAAATTTGTAATCTACATCTGTGGCAGTGAGAGAATTAGCCCATTGTATCCATCGCGGATGTAGTGCTTTAGCATTTGGAACGCTAGCTTTTGTAACAGCCTCTAAAGCCAGTACCGGAGTTATGACAATTATTCGTTTCCCGTGAGCCAGTGCTCTTTTTCTCACTACAGCAGTCTGTACTGCTGTCAGGATTTTTTCTGTAGAAGCGAAACGCATTTCAGCGTTTGTGTACAAGTGTGCTTTGTATGCTATGGGTACTGTTTCGCCTTCATTGAAGGTGAGGTATGTGTACCCTGATTGACCTGCAATTACATGCATCACCAGATTTGTGGTGTTTATACGTGTGTGTAGGTGTTTGGAAGCTATCATGTCAACTTATAAGGAACAAAGGATATCCGTGTGTTCCTGTGTCCAATGTCTGATTGAAAAATCAGGTCTGATTAGATCGTAGAAAGGTTTCACTTTTTCTGCGTAATCCAAAATGTATGTTCTGTCAAAATTTAGGAATCCTAAAATGGATTGTAAATTTTTCAGAGTCCTTGGAGGTTGGAGCAGGGCACACGTTTCTAAATAGTTGGCTGCTAGGCTTTTTCCTTCACTTGATAACTCGTATCCCAAGAATAGGACATTGAGGTGGGCTATTTTTGATTTTTTTAAAGTTGAATTTGTAGCCCTCAGGGGCGAATCCCAAAATTATGTTGCTCACCCTGTTCAAATGATCCAATAAATCATCATCCGTCAGATAAATATCATCTACATAGGACAATGCCTCCTCATCAAAATGTTGAAGTAACTCTGTTACCCTAGCTGAGAACAACCCGGGGCTATTCTTATACCCTTGGGGCAGTCTATAAAATTGACGCTGAGAGCCTAAGGTTGAAAATGCTGTCAAATATCAGCTTTCAGGCGCTATATTTTGGCAGAAAAATCCATTTGAGATATCTAGTGTCGCTTTGTATTTTTTCCACACAATGTTATTCATTAATGGGGCACTGTGTGCATTCTGTACTGCAAATGTCTTGTACATGTGTTCAAAAGTCTGTAGTCTAAAACTAGAAGGTATGAATTGTCAGGCTTCATTACGAGAATCAAAGGATTATTCATTGAAGAGGTGCAATTCTTTATTACACCTTGGTATTCAAGTTGATCTAAGATCTCCCTGACTTGTTTTTTTGCTTCTTGTTTTATTGGGTACTGTCTCTTTGGAGTTGGAGTAGCTTTTACTGGAATTACATGGTGTGGTGACTCAGTATCCCTCCCAACATGGTTGCGATATAATGCTGGATCAAGTGCTACCACCCAGTCCTGCGCGTATGAATGTTTTAGTGATACTGGGACGAGGTTGGAAAAAGCAGGTAAAATTACGCCTTTCTCCCCTCGGGCACTCCATTACAATCTCAGGCGGGCAATCTTTTTCAGCCAAAAGGATGTCATAGCCATAAGTCAGGTTCTCCCAAAAGAGACCTTAAATCTTTCTGGGTTTGTCCCCCTCCATTTGTAGTGTTATTTCATATAACGGGTGTGGGACACCTACCCTAGTATCCAGTGTCTCCACCGTGATATGTTCACTCAACACCGCTGTCACCAGAAATACCATCAGGTCCTGCGTGCTATTGTTACTTCTGCTGTGCTGTTTAGCATTGTCAGAGCCCATTCCACGTTCAGAAGTTGAGTCCTCAGAATCCTTGGCATTTCTTACTTTAAGACCTGCCACTCTCTACTTTTTGAAGTGTGGTTTTGATTTTGGTTTATCTTCTTTTTTGATATTATAGTCTGAAGTGCGTTTGCGTGTCTCTGGACTATGTACGTTCTTCTTGTCTGTGTTCTGACCGTCCTTCCCTCTCGGAGTGTTTTGATGAACCCTGAAAGGAAAAAGAGGAACGTGTATCAGTATCCTGATACCTGTCAGGTTTTTTTATGTTATCACGATTCCTAAGGTTATACCTCCTTTCGGAGGGCTCCTGTTGAGGAGACCCACCCCTTGATTGTGATCTATTCTCTCTATTCTTTAGTTTTTTACTGTCCCATTTCTTCTTAGAAGAATCAGGTGCTTGCTTGGTGTTATCCTTCTCAGGACCACCCATGAGTTGAGGTTCTGTTGCTCTAGCTCCCAAATTATCTCTACCTAATTCGGCGTATGTATCTTCGATAATTTTAGATAATTCATGCTCCTGTTGTATAGCAGTGAAATCCCTCAGGCGTTGGCGTATTGCCACTGCTGCTGCGTCCCCTTTTATGTTTGGTAACATAATTGTGGATACCTGGGCAAAATTTAAACTAAGTTCAGAGCAGGTTCTGCTCCATACTCGTTCTGTATTTGTCTCAACACGTCTGGTATTACTGCTATTGAGGGATATCATGAGTTCTGGTATAAAAGGCAGCGAAAACTGTACCCCAAGAGGTACAATCCTCAATCTGGGGAGCTATACCCATTGGCAAGCATATTGTTAGCATTCCATGTTTTTCTTGAGGGCTTGTGTGTGGAAACACTGCCTCTAACTGTGTTATTTTCTGATCTATCCAGAATGGCATTTGCTCACATTTAGTGGGCATCTTACCCATAACTGTGTTTAGTGTTTGCGGAGTTATTTTAGTTGCAGACCCCTGAATTTGACCGGCTGGTGTAGCCCTTGTTGGCTGTAGTGTGAGTGTTCTCATAACAAACTGTGTCAGATTTAAGTAAAGTTTTATTATTTATTTGTGTAGTGGACGTAAGTCTGCTATGGGCATTGTGTCAATGTCTGGATGTGGTGTGTAAGCCGCTAGGACCGACCAAGTGGCTCCATCTCTTCCCAGTACTTTTCGCCCAGTCACACGTGCTCACTTTGTCTCGGAGAGTTACACAGAATAAACGGTGGGGATATTTTTCAGTAAGTATTTATTGAGCCAGTGCCATTCTAGTGTAAAATAGGTGTGCTGAAACAACCATAAGACAGCAACAGCTAAAAATGATTATAAGCACCAACAGAGTAAATGGATAGTAGATTTCCACCATAGTGCTAATACAATTAATATATATAAAAGCATATAAATACATGACAGTAATAATGCGTACTCCTACGATGCAACCCTAACTAGATGTACCTAAGTGTACCTAGCATGTATGTAGGTGTAGAGCCAAGAATCCCCGTAGGATGAAGCCAACCCCATTACCTGGTGCGAGAGAATGAAGAACCCCGTCTTGGTCTCGAGATGGACCCTCCGCCTGGGACGACTCCTGGTGGCCCCCTGCCCTGGGCAACGCACCCAAACCAACGGACCACGCACGCAACCTGGGCTTCATCCTGGACTCCTCCCTCTCAATGACCCGACAAGTCAACGCCGTCTCCTCGTCTTGCTTCAACATCCTACGCATGCTGCGCAAGATCTTCCGGTGGATCCCCACCGAAACCAGGAAGACGGTCACCCAGGCCCTCGTCACCAGCCGACTGGACTACGGCAACTCCCTCTACGCGGGAACCACAGCCAAACTTCAAAAAGACTCCAACGCATCCAGAACGCCTCAGCTCGACTCATCCTGGACATCCCCCGACACAGCCACATCGCCGGACACCTGAGAGACCTGCACTGGCTCCCCGTCAGCAAGAGAATCACGTTCCGACTCCTCACCCACGCACACAAAGCTCTCCACAACCAAGGCCCCAGATACCTCAACGACCGTCTGACCTTCTACACTCCCACCCGCCAGCTACGATCGACCAACCACGCCCTTGCCGCCGTCCCCCGCATCCGAAGAGCCACAACGGGAGGAAGATCCTTCTCCTACCTGGCTGCCAAGACGTGGAACTCCCTACCCATCCACCTCCGCCTTACCCAGGACCACCTCTCCTTCAGGAAGCAACTCAAGACCTGGCTGTTCGAACAGTAGCGGACCCCCCTCCCCCAAGCGCCTTGAGACCCTCTGGGTGAGTAGCGCGCTATACAAATGATTGATTGATTGATTGATTGATGGACACCCCATGAGGGATGTTAGACCACTGCGTGCTGGAGTGTCTGCGTGCAGGAACCTCAGCGTCTCGTGTCAGTGTCTCAGCATGGTAGTCTTTCTCCTCTGCCTGCCTTGGCAAAGATATGGGGGCACATGCATCAAGCTAGGCAATTGCGATTCCTTAATAGCTAATATTAAGGAATCGCTATTAAGGAATCGCAATTGCCTATGCATGTAGAAATCGCTCAATAAATAGCGATTCCTAAACATTCCTTAATTGCTACTCGCAAATTGCGAGTCGCAATTAAGGAATACCTACCCATTCATTCCTATGGGCCAGGAGGCCCATAGGAATGAATGGGAAGATATACACTATTAGCGATTCGCTATTAAAGAATGGCTAATAGCGGGAGCTATTTCAAGGGTGCCAGGGTGTCAAAAGGACACCCTGTTGCACCCCTGAAATCTGCATATGAGTACATCTTGCACACACACATGCCCCAAGGGCATGTGTGTGTGTAAAATGGAAGTTTAAAAAATGAACTTTAGTGCATTTTTCAAAGTTTTTGCAAATTACCATGCAGTTTAACTTCATGGTAATTTGCTCCCTATTAGCGAAATCGCAAATTTTTTAACTTTAATGCATTGCATTTAAGGAATCTCAATTTGTGATTCCTTAAATGCAATTGCAATTGCAATTTAAGGAATAGCAATTTTGCGATTCGTTAAATTGCGATATCTGCATTTGGGATGATGCATCCCAAATGCAGAAATACTGGTCGCAACGGGGCAGATTCTGAGAATCTGCCCGTTTGCGACCAGTATTTCGGTTGAGGCATGTGCCAGATGGGCTGTATATATATACAAAAGGTACCCTCAGGGGATTCTACCTTGCTGTGTCATGTCGGCCGAGGATGACGGAAGGGATGACCCCTAGTTATTATGCAGAAGATGGTAATCCTGCTGTGATTCTGAGAATCCTCATGCATAATTAATTAGGGTAGTTTTCAGGGAAAACCAAATGACATTTATGCAGCACTTAACTAGGTAAAAGATCAATACCAAAATCCGTTATGTAGTGCAATGGTAAGGTAAATGTAGGTGAAGGGTTACGTGACTACTCAAGCCTATATCAGGGTGCCCTACGAAACATAGCAGGGGCCAGTAGAACCATCTGCCGAGGTGCTTGTGGAGGCACCTCCAGCTCCCTCGCCCACCTTGCTGGATCCAGGCCCCTCCCGCTTCTTGCCCCTGGATGCTAACTTTAGAGATAAATAAAATAAAAAAAGATTAGTGGTACAGTTAATAATAATCTCCACAAACATATTTTGACAGGGAAAAACAAACGCCATAACATTGAACTTTTCTAAATCAGATTTCCTATAGTACTATTAGTATCATGGACCTATCCCTAATTTCCTAAACCTAACCCTAGTCCAAATTTCCTAAACTACATTTTGGAACTACTAATAAATTGCAACAAATGATCTTTGCTTCTCATATCATCATAATTTCTCAATCTCTCAGTCTCAAGTGAAACCCCCTTTGACGGGCCAACTCAGTCTGCATCTTTTTTTTTTCATAACACATTTTATTGAATTTCCATGGTACAGTCTGGGCCGTAGCCCTGCATATACATATCGGAGACAAAAATGACTCAATCGTACCAAAGCATGTATACATTATTAACTGCAGGAATTGCATATAAAATAACAAAAACATGGCGCAGACAGTTCCATTTCCCATATATCTTAGGAAGTCTAACTGAGTACAAGTACAGACGGGGATGTAGCGTGGTGTAGGTTGTGCAGTGGTCAGGGGTATGCAGGGAGAATCTCTTATCAGGGTGTCTGAGAGGGAAGGGGAGGTAAGTCTATACCCCGATATGTTGCCCATCGGGACCATATTTTCCTTTGTTTCTGGGGGCAGCCTTGGGCTTGGAACACAGCGATCTCTGCACCCATACATCTGTCTAGGTCCTTTCTCCACCCCCCTAATGTCGGGGGGACGCCCCCTTCCATAACTGGGCAATGTCACGCTTAGCAATAGTGAGGGCTAGAACGAGTGGGTGCTGTTTGTACCAGTTCCCTCCTATCCTGTCAGTGCTATGAAGTAGGAATAACTTCGGGTCGAATGGGAGATCCCAGGATAATACCCTGCCCAAACAGGTTGAGACCTTGCGCCAGAAGGGCTGTAGTGCTGTACAGCTCCAGACTGTATGTATAAATGTTCCCTCTTCCCTTTCGCAGCACAGACATAGGGTTGATTGGATATCCCCCATCTTCCAGAGATGGGATCGCGTATAGTATACGCGGTGTATGTATTTATATTGGATGAGGCGATAGTGTGAGGACACTGCCGCACCCCGGGGAGCAGCTTAGGCTTCAGCCCAGTCATCATCGGTTAGATCTGGTATGTCATCTTGCCACGCCCTTCTGGTCTTATGTAATGTTGTTCTGGTGTGTGTCGTTAAAGTCTGATAGATCTGACGGATTTTGTGCGCACCCAGGTCTCCCATTAAAAGGCGGCCCTCAAGGGGATGGAACTCCGGCAAGGTGTCCAAGGAGAGAATTGTGGGACGAGTGCATGGCGCAGCTGGAGATATTTGTAAAATTGTGTCTTATGTAGTTGGAATTCCTCTTGTAACTGGTGGAAGGACTTTAGAGTGGTGCCCTGTATAACATCCCCCAGGGTGGATATGCCCACCAGGTCCCATTTGCGGAATCCCATTAGAGCCGCCACCAGGCGCAGATGGGTACCGTGCCACAGGGGAGTCGCCTGGGTCAGGCAGCCACGCCATCCCATCTGTCTAACCGTGTATCTCCAAAGCCGGACCACTGTTCTACTGGCATTAGGTAAGAACTCCAGGCTCTGTGCCCTGTATAACAGCTGAAGAAGTGGGATACCTTCCATTGCCGCGTGTTCAAGTGCGAACGCCGGGTCCATTGGTGAGCTATACCACCATTCGTTTATGATTAATTGGTGGGAAGGTGCATAATATGCATATACATCCGCCTCCGCGATGCCGCCGCAGTATGTTGATTGTGCACAAGTATGTAGGGCCACCCGAACCACCCCACCATTCCATAGGAATTTATTATGAATGGCGTTTATTTGTGCAAACCAGAATAGTGGTATATGATATGGGAAGTTCTGCAGCCGATATGGGACTCTGGGTAGAGAAACCATTTTGAAAATCGCTGTGCGCCCGTACAGCGAGAGCGGGAGGGAGGACCATATTGCCGTCTAATCTCTAAGACTGGCGACAAGGGGATTTATGTTGTGTGCCCACGAAATCTTTGGGCAAGGTGACATGAAGATACCCAGATATTTGAAGCCCTCGGTCGCGTGGGCCAACTGTGCCGCCCAGGCTCCTCGTCCCTGGTCCCCACATACCGGGAATAGCACAGATATAGAGGGGTTAGTGTGGAGCCCAGTGGTCTGGCTGAACACTCGGAGGATCTGCAGGATTCGTGGGCCCGAGATCCATGGGTCGGTCATAAAGAAAAGGATGTCATCCGCATAAAGCGAGATGCGATCAGATCGTGACTGCGACCACTCAAAGCCCCGGAGCACCGGGTCGCTGTGCACCCACGCCGCCAAAGGTTCCACAGCCAGGGCGAATAAGAGCGGGAACAGGGGGCAGCCCTGTCGCATGCCGCAACAGATAGGGAAGGGGGCCGACCGGTGCCCTGCTATGCGGACCGAAGCCATGAGATCTGTGTAGAGCAGGCGGACATATGCCAAATAGCGCGGGCCAAAATTGACGGCTTCAAGAAGTTGGAAGAGGTACACCCAGCTGAGGGAATCGAAAGCCTTGTCAATATCGGCTAATAATATGGCCGCGGGGCGCCCTAGCTTTGGGGCCACAGCCATGGCGTTATGGACCCGTCTAATATTGTGGCTAGTGGCCCAGTGTGGCATGAAGCCGGATTGATCAGGGTGGATCAGATCTTGAACGCAAGCCCCCAGGCGATAGCAAGGACCTTGCCCAAGAGTTTGGGCTCAAAATTAATAAGAGAGATGGGACGGTATGAGGATGGATCGTCCGGTGGGCGACCTGGCTTGAGGAAGAGAACAATCTCCGCGTGCCGCCAGTCCCGGGGTAACAGGCATTGATCAAGAGAGTCATGTATTGCCTGTAACAGGTGTGGGCCCAGTGTAGACATATGCGGTCGAAGAAAATCCATAGGGAATCCATTCGGGCCGGGGGCCCGCCCCGGGTGCATTGCGACCAGCGCCGCACTTAGCTCATCAGTTGTGATAGGGGCATCTAGTTGGTCTCGCACCTGGTCAGTGAGTCTTCGGGGGGGGGATATCTCTGAGGAATTCACCTATGAGAGCCTCCGACAGCTGTTCTTGCTGCGGGTATAATGCAGAGAAATATTGCGCGAATTCCACAGTGACTGCCTCGGGGGACGAGTGTAGGGCGCCGTCTGCGCCTCAGATAATTGGGACATTGGCAGGGGACTTCCCCGCCTGACATAGCCTATGAAGCATTTTGCTTGATTTGTCCCCCCATTGATATATCCGGTGTTGCGATGCCAGCCAGATTTCTTTCGCCTCGCCCATGTGATGTTGCTGTATATGTTGTTGTGTTTGAAGTATGTTGCGTTGGAGGGGGGGGCTGGGGTCGTGGATAAACTGTGCCTCCAGGGATGCCTGGTGGGCTTCTAGATCGGCCAGTTGGGCGGAGCGCTTACGTTTCTCATTTGTACGATAACTAATGTCAAGCCCTCAGATTGTGGGCTTTAGGGCTTCCCATAAGGTACCCTTAGATGGGGCCGAGGCTACGTTCGCTTCAAGGTATTCCTGGACTGGCCTGGTGAGTGTCTCCTGGTAGTCCGGATCCCGTAGGTGCCATGGGGACATATGCCACCTAATGGGGGGTTTATGGGAGTGTGTATGGAGTTTAAGAATAACCGGGGAATGATCCGACAGCCCCCTAGGAAGGTGAGAGACCTGAGAGAACCTGTGAATGTAGCTACTTGGTGTGAACATGTAGTCCAACCGGGATAGGGAGCCGTGGACATGTATGTGTAACTCAGTTCGGCGGGCTGGTACTCGCCCCAGTTGTCCGACCATCCCAGTGTAGTGGCAAGGAGGCGCAATTTAGATGTATCGGTTGAGGGGCCTGGGTCAAACCCACGCCTTCTATCTAGTGGTGACATGACGTCGTTCCAGTCTCCTCCCAGAAGGGTCAAACCATCCGGGAGTTCACCCCAGAGCTGGGAAATTTTGTCGAAAAATGTATTCTCTAAAGGAGAGGGAGCATAAATGCTCCCAAAGTTAATGTGTTCCCCGTATAGCGTGCCTGATAATATGACATAACGTCCCCCCGGATCTACCCAGTGCTTTATGTGGACAAAGGGGACATGATGGTGAATTAGAATGGCGGTCCCCCGGGATCCCCTGGTGAACCCTGCATTATGTATCAAGTGGCCTAGCAGGAAGCCTTGGTGCCCAATAAGTGAGTCTCCTGTAAGAGAAAGATATCGGCCTCATAGCGCTTGGCCTGGCAAAGGATGGCGCCCCTCTTGATTTTATTGAGCAACCCCCTGACATTCCAGGATACCACGGTCAGGTCCCCAAGTGGGGGGATATGAGCCTGTGCAGTCATCTAACGTCAATGTACGCACTCTGAGGACCTAGCGTAGCGGGATCTGGACTATGTGTCTGCGCTCGTGCAAAAACTGAAACCATCGTACCAAGAAACCCCGTGAGCCCCCCCTCGCCCCCTGATACTGCCATAAACAAGGAGCATCTGCCGTAGTGAAGGACGCCCCAGGCCCCCAACGGGGGAACCCAGAGCCTCTCCACCAATGGTTCCCAACCCTCCCATAAAACTTCAACATGGGGTACTAATGTCCGGGGCTAGGCAGCTTCATGGCCGGTCGGTCACGCCAATTCAGTGTTTAGTATGAAGCAGGATATTCCAAATGTCGAACAGTCTGTATGGTATTAGAGCCAGGGAACCTTATCGGCCGGTCCAGATCAAGATGTCCGTTCGGGACTTGAGGAACGTCGTTTGGAGCCAGATCTGAGTAGCCATTTTAATTTCGTCCTCTTTGGTCTGTTCCGCTGCGAGCCTCGGGAGGAGTCCGACTCCAGCGGCGGCAGGGAGTGGGGCTTCAGATGGGTCTGTTCGTCGGTCCAGGCGAAGACAGCCTCTAGCGTGTCGAAGAAGTGGGACTTGGAGTTAAAAATGACGCGCAACCTGGCAGGGTATAGGAGCATATATTGGATATTAAGGTCCCGTAACCTATGCTTTGCCGCCGCAAAGTATTGGCCTTGTTTTTGCACCAAACGGGTATAGTCTGGGAAAATCATTATGGGCCTGGAGTCGAATAAGAGTTTGTCCTTGTGTGATCTGGCGAAGTGCAATACGGCATCCCGGTCCACGTAGTTGAGCAATTTAGCAATTACTGGCCTTGGGCTTTCCTCAGGGGGCGGTTTCTTCGTCAACGCCCGATGGGCTCTCTCCACTGCAAAGCAGGTGGATAGCATGTCCTCTGGTAAGAGATCCTCAAGCCATTGGGTGAGAAAGCGGTTCATGGAGGTGCCTTCACAGCCCTCTGGGAAGCCCACAAAGCGGAGGTTTTTGCGCCTGGCGCAGCCTTCTGCATCTTCCACCCGAGATGCCAGCTCTTGTGACACCACCGTAAGCTTGTGGACTTTCTTCTGTAAGGTAGTCACAGTGTCTTCAACGGTCGAGACTCGCGACTCCGCCTCCGTGATGCAGTCCACTGCCTTTCTGAGTTCCTGGCACAGGAAGGAGACCTCAGATCCCACCGCACTGATCTTGGCATCAAGCTTGTCTCTGGCCTCTGAGATAGCCGCCAAGAGCGCTGCATTGTCCGGTACGGCTCCACTCGTGTCCCCTCCGCCTGGGTTCATAGTGTAGTGGTCTAGGGTGCTCTGTTTGGCTCCTGCACCACCCGGCTTGTCTTTGCCCATGATTGCGCGCTGTGGGATGGCTAACCCGGGGTCTCGTGAAGCCAGAAGCAGGGGGACTCGCCTCTCAATGGGGAAGTTCACAACAGGCCTCGGGGCGCCAGGGATGTGTCCCACCGGCGGCGCCACGGGGAACACCACGGGACTGTCCTCACGGAATCCAGCACGTCCTGGGCCACAAGCCGCACCGAGCCTAGCTCATCCGCCTCCGCAGCCAACGACGGCCAGCCAAGTAGGCCCCCTAATGGGGCCTACTTGGCTACTCAGACTCGCCGGGCCAACAGCCTGCCACGTGCTCCCTCCAACCTATCCGGCGTGAGGCCCAATGTCTTAGCACAGGCCACAATCGTGGAGCACCCCCTCTACAAGTAGCGCCAGAGCAAAGCTCCACGCGCCCTGCCCAAGGACACAATCCAGACCCTCCAGTTATGGCCAGCGAGGTGTGAGGAGGATCTCAGAACTCCAATAGGGGGGGCGGCCACCCCCAGCTCCGGGGCCCCACCACGGCAGCTCCTGGGCCCCACCACGGCAGCCAGCCGGGCACACCACAGCCCCAAGGGATGCAGAGGGAGAGGGGGGAGGCCCAGGGCACCCGGCATCTTCTAGGCGTAGGGCCCCACGGGGCCGCGCAGGGCCGGCATGCAGCGCTGCAGATCTTCGCCGAGCGTCGGATCAATGCTGCGCCTGGCCTGTGCCCGGGCCCGAGAGCGCCTCGCCACCGGAGGGAACCAACCCAGGCGGGGAGGCACACAGGCGGCCAAGGATTACTTCAGGGAGCCGGTGGCCGTTGTCCAACGGGCCCGCACCCACAGCAGGCCCGCCGCGATCCCTGGGACTCGGGCGCCGCCGGTGGCCCACCACAGCCTCCCCAGCATTGGACGCCCCTGCCTCAACTCCGTGGCCCGATCTGGCCCCACAAACCGCAGCAACACTCCGAATTGGGAGCTGGATGAAGGACGGGCTCCGTCAGGCCCAGGCCCGCGCCACACCTCTGACGGCTCCGACGAGCGATGCACCAGCCGAAAGTCGCTGCCTTGCGCCTCTCGCCGCTAAATGTTGTTCCGGCCGCTGGTGTAACAATACCGATGTCCGAAATGCTACACTGAGCAGGATTCAGGCAGATTAATTAGGATTATGTGGCGTGGACGTGCGGAGCCCGGTTAGGCTATGTCCGCCATGTTGGCTGTCCAAGCCACGCCCCCCTCAGTCTGCATTTTCAATGCATAGATGCATTCATATACTACACATCACTGGGAAATTGCTTGGGGTTTGGATTGGGACTGTACGAGCTACAACAACAAAGAAATGCACAGAGAAATGAGAGAACGCGCTAGCTCACTAATAACTACTATCTTAGTGACAGGACAGAGGAGTCTCTGCATGACTTCTTAAACAAACAGCGCAAGCGAGCGCCAAGGTGTAGAATTAGGTAGCGCCGCTGAGCACCTGTCTAGATGATGATCACATAATATTTGTAACATAAACTTAACTTACCTGAGTGTGAGCAGCATGCTTGCTGTTTGGGAAAAAATATTAGCATAGATAGAACACAACAAATACATAATTATTACTCACAGAGCCCGCAACCTCCACACCCAGCAGGTCGAGTAGGTCTTGGTCCCTATCCAGGATGTTGGCCCACTGGTGCGTAAGCTGCTATTGGGTGCGCTTGACCCCAGAGCTGTGGCGCACAGCCTGGTGCACCCTCTCCCATCACTGCTGATGCTCCCAGAGGCCGTATCTGCTGCCAGGCCTGCCGCCTGCTGCATGGGTAGAGGGAATATGGCGCTGCGCATAAAAAATGTGCGCAGCCACCTCCGAAAAAATGGCACGTGGCTGCACCCCTTCACGGCACCGCCGACCCAAGGTATGCAGCTGGTGCTATCATGAGTGGTTAGGGGGGCCTGGTGCTGTCGCTCCCTTGTTCTGCCATGGCGCTTGGTGGGAGGAAGAGAAGATTAGAATAGAAAGAGGAAAAGAAAGGAAGGAAGGAAATAAAAATGAAAAAGTAAAGCAAAAAATATAAAAAGTACAAAAGTCAGGAAAAACACATTTAAAAAAAACTTAAAATACACAAACACAAAGACACGCAGTAAGATAATAAATAAAAATGAAGGGTAGATAAGTTAGAGAGGGGTAGGATTAAACAGATTAGGGAGGGATTCCAAAGTACGCCACAGCGCCATAAGCAGAGCAAAAAACAAGTTGGCTGCACCCATGCAAACTGCGTGGTCCCGTCCGTGCATGATTTCCGGCGTGAGAACACACTTCACATTGCGTATGTCACATGAATGGGTACAGCGACCAACTGTCATGTCATTGATTTTTTGGGGAAAAGAGTGTTCTTAAATTCATGTTTCATGTGATGTGTATAAATAATAATTTGTAATTGAATAATTTATTGAATGTAATGTGTAATGAAGAATTTGTATTCAAAATTGGACATTGCATATAAACCATTGTAGCACTCGACTTACTGAGGCTTGGGGTTATGAATGGTAGATGCATGGCATTTTGTAAATGCATGTATGATTGAACACTAAAAGGTAGAGAAGTGTGTTGAACGTGGTTCCAAAAGGAAACATTTGTGACTTCACAGTCTTATATGAAGCCTTGTCCCTTTGGCTGAGGGGCCCCTCTCATTTTCTTTATTCTGTACACTTTAAGCCAAACACTCAAGAGGACGCACAGGAGTTTTCAATGGTAATTTTTGCTGTTTTAGAAGAAGAGGAAATACCTATTGATGACTTATTTAGACTTACTTATCCATTAAACCATGAATGTGAAGATTGATCATACAGGTCAACTACAGAAATAGATTCAGAGTGTTTTATTTATTTATCATTACCTGACTGCAAAAGTGTAACTTTTGACAGATTGCTGACACAAGCTACACAAAACAATGTATGCCCAAATTGTTGAACAGAGCTTCTGTCAACTTTACGTGTAGCAAGAAGTGGCAAGTATGTTATTTTAATGCTACAGCGATGCAGAGCAGATGGAACTAAATTAGAAACTGAGTTTACTAATGTTAAAAGCACAGCTCTGGCACAAGAAGATAAACCACAGGAGATTGTAGAGTAGAAGTGTGGTTTATTAAGTTGTAGGTTACAGGAGAAACATCCCAACCTTCCTCATCAGGCAGGTTCCAGTTCGCATTTCGAAGCATAACATTCTTCAAGGAACATCACTGCTGAGGAGTTCCAATGGAATGTGACATTGTCACATTCCACATAAGAACACACAAGAACCAAGTTACCCCACACCTCCCTCTCATATCATTAAAATATAACTCTTTTAACAAATAAGAAACAGCAAGATCATAAAAAGAAATACAGATACAATTATACATAAAAGTATACATGAAATTGCGTTGACTTGTACTTAAAAAACACACATACTAAATTGTATACAAATTTACAATGACTTGCACAAAATGCAACACTAAAAGAACATTAAGCAGCAATGCTAATCTCTATACATATATTTTACATAATCCTCCAAGTACCTAGGAGGAATCACCTTCCTCACACTTCTTCTTACTTCTATATTTCCATTCTCCTTACTATTTACTGTCTCCATGTTTCCTTCCGCACCACATTTCACCACTACCAATCTGTTAAGATGCCACACCCTGGTATCCGCTTTCTTAAATCATTCTTGAAGAGTTTTATCACTTGTACGGGATCTGAGAATTTCCTGCCAGTTCCCGTCATTCTTATTCTCACCCAATCACCCACTTTCACCTCAGTGGCCTTTGCCCTTTTCCTTTCATCAAACCATTTTTTCCTCTCCTTCATTTTCTTACCCACTCTCTCTTGTACAGTCATACTTTCCTTTTTTCCTCACATTTCGAATTCACCCAAGAAGGTGCCATAACACTATTCAGCCTCCCTTTTCTGAAGCGCTCAAAAGGACTTTCCAGTCACAGAAGGTGGAGCTAAGCGAGACACCTCAATTTTCCTACATACTGCTTCTCTCCATTCCTCAGCATTATCCTTAGCTATCCTGATGGTCTGCTTCAGCACTCTATTAAAATATTCACAACACTTTTGGCCTCTGGGTGATATAAAGCATATTTCTTATGTTTAATTCCTCTCTCTGCCAGAAACTCGTCCATTTATTTTGAGACTAACGGACCCCATTGTCAGTTAACAATGTTCCAGTGATACTCTTCCTACCAAAGAAGTCTCTGAGGAATGCCACTACAAGTATGGTTTCCACACCCTGAGTGAAAGTCACTTCAGGCCACCTTGAAAATAGGTCCATCAACACAGTGACAAAAAAAGAACCCTACTTTAGAATCAATCGGACCTAAGATGTCCAGGCTAACTTCCTCCCATGTACCTTTAGGCAACTCTTGCATAACCATAGGTTGGACCCTGGGTTTAAGAATCTTAACACTCGTCATACATTGTACACAAAGTCTAACCAATCTCTTGGCTTCCATGTCCATACCTAGCCACCAATAAACTGTTCTTAACCTCTCTTTAGTCATATGGATTCCCAGATGCCATTCGTGCTTCAACTTCAACAATGACTTCCTCAAAATGACTGGAGGTACCAACCTTATTCCACGAAACAGCAGTCCATGCCTTTTTGATAACTCCTCTCTTATATTCCAGAACTTCTGACATTCATTACTGCTACAACTCTTCTTACTCCATCCAGACTGTAACAACCTAAAAACCTCTTGAATCACTATGTCTTCACAAGAAGCTTGTCCCCATTCCACTTCTGGAATTGCTATGCCATCACTGGCACAGATACACTTATCTTCTCAATCTCATCATCACTAACCACCAAACCTTCATCATTTGTCGCCAATCTGGATAATGCACCAGCAACAACATTTCTCGCTCATGGTATATATTCCACCACAAAATTATATTCTTGCAATGCCACAACCCACTTTCCTGTGGAAAATCTCTTGCAAGGGCTTATGATCAGTTTTAATTTAAAATTTACATCCCCAAGGAAACATCCCCTTTTTCCTTACCGCCCAGAATATTGCAAGGGCCTCTCTCTCTCAATCACAGAGTACCTTGTTTCCGGTCCCTTCAGACTTCTAGATGCAAACATGATAGTTCTAGTATTGGACCCCTCACCTTGCAACAGTATCACTTCTAATCCCTTCACACTTGCATCTGTAACTACCATGGACTTCATTTTAGGGTCAAAACTTCGTAAATTAAGAGCTTCAGCAAGTTCCTGTTTTATGAATCTGAACTCTTCCTCGCAATCTTGGCCACACACAAAATCTGCACCATTCTTTAGCATATTCCTCATTTTAATACTCTTCATGGCAAAATTGGATATGAATTTGCAAGAATACTCAGCCATCACTAAATATCTGAGCAATTCTTCTTTGTTCTGAGGAGATGACAGCCCATTGATCGTAACGACCAGACTCATTTTCGGTTTCATGCTACTACAGGATATCTCATGTCCTAAATACTCATCTGAGATTGCCTAAATCTACATTTCACACATTTTATGGTTAAATTCACTGCTTCCAACCTCCTAAGTACTCCCTTTCTCTCTTTCATCATGCTCACGTACATTGGAACCATAAATCAGTATGTCATCCTGATAAATCTTAACTCCCTTCAACCCCTTTAAAACTCTCTACATAGCTCGCTGAAAAACTGAGGCTGCTAACATGAGACCAAATGGCATTTTCTTATACCTAAAAGTGTCAAATGGTGTTATAAAAGCAGTAAAATCTTTAGATTTCTCATCCAACTCTTTTTGGTGATATGTAGATTTTGATAGAAGAAAACACTACAGCACCCTTTAATGATGATAACATATCTGCAATGTTAGAAATGGGATACTTATCCACAATAACTCCTTTGTTCAACTCACACAAATCCACACACAACCTCACCTCTCCGCTGCTCTTTTTTTTGCTATCAACACTGGGGCCAACCATTCAGTCCCTTCCACTTCTTCTATCACTCACTCCATTTTTAGTCTTTCTAACTCCAGTCGCATGTCGTCTCTCACAGCAAATGGAACATTGCATACTTTACCACAAGCAGGCTGCACACCTGCCTTCAACTTTAGAATGTGAGTATACCATTTAAACCTAATTCAGGTCTAAATACTGCTTGCAATTCTTCTGCTAAACTGTGCAAAGTCATCATGTGGGTCACTGTTACGATCGAGCATGACTCCTACGTCTCCCTCGTGAAACCAGCTCAAGGTGCTATTGCCTCGTAAATCTTGCCAGAAACTAATCTCGTCTCATACTCAATGAAACCTATGAAGTAGCCCTTTAGTTTTCTAGGCTCCCCTCCATATGTAAATGGTTTGATATCTGGTTTAATTAATTTTACCTTTACGACTAAATGGTGATAAATGAAAGTTTTGGAAACCAATGTTATTTTAGCCCCTGAGTCAAATAACATTTTTGTCTGTTTCCCCTCCACAAGAATGTAATCAATAGGACCTCTCTTGGCTAGATTTCCCACTTGCAAGACTATCTGCCCACATTCAAAGTCAGAATCATCTTCATTATCCACAACAATTATTTTTGCCACATTAACATCCTGCATCACATTTTTTTTATAAACTCCACACATTTCAAAGAGTGTTCAATTTTCTTTACAACAATCAAAGCTTCTTCTAAAGTGGGATCATCTTTAAGCCAAAGCTCATCCCTGACTGTTTCAATACTGCACCCCATCTTGAACTGATCTCTTATTCATTCTGACGTGGTACCCATACATTTGCATGAAGATGCCAGTTTCTTCAAATCAGTGACGTAATTCTCTACAGATTCACCATCTTTTTGCACACGCCTTGTGGTGTAGTTCCTATAAACCTATATAGAATCTGCGCGTTTAGACAACATATACTGTAGGATTGGAGTCAGACTGATTCTGGACACCCCTACCGAATATGTCAGCCTGTATACCAGCTAGCTCGCTGTGCCACTAGAAACCCCTCTTACCAAGGAGAGAATAGTTCTTGGCAACTATCAAACATGACAACCCTGATCCCCCAGGATCGTGGAAACAGTGTACTACTTTTCGCTCAGTCACTGGTGCTCATGTCGTCTCAGAGAGATACACAGAATAAACGTGGGGACGTTTTTCAATAAGCATTTATTGAGCCAGCGTCATTCTAGTGTAAAATAGGTGTGCTGAAACAACCACTAGACAGTAACAGATATAAATGATTATAAGCACTAACAGAGTAAAAGAATGGTAGATTTCTACCATCATGCTAAAACAATGAATACAGGCAAGTATATAAAATACATGACAGTAAAATGCGTACTCCTACGATGCGTCCCTAACTAGATGTACCTGAATGTACCTAGCATGCATGTGGGTGTAAAGCCAAGAATCCCTCCAGGATAAAGTCAACCCCATTACCTGAAGTGAGAGACTGTGGGGCCCCGTCTTGGTCTCGAGATGGACCCCCCGCAAGGGATGTCAGACCACTGCGAGCTGGAGTGTCTGCGTGCAGGAGCCTCAGCGTCTCGCGTCAGTGTGTCGGCATGGAAGTCCTTTTCTCCTCTGACTATTTCAGCAAGATATGGTGTATATATACACAAAGTGGTACCCCCTGGGGATATACCTTGCTGTGTCATGTCGGACTAGAATGACGGAAGGAATGACACTTATACATAGTTATTATGCAGGAGATGGTAGGCCTGCTGTCCTGCTGTGATTCCAAGAATCCTCATGCATAATAAATGAGGCTTAAGCTTTTCGGAGAAAACCCCATGTCATCTTTGGACATTACCGTAACTAGGTAAAAGGTCAGTACTAAGAACCATTATGCAGTGTAATGTTAGGGAAGAATATAGGTGAAAGGTGAGGTGACTACCTGAGCCTATATTGGGGTGCCTATATGGAACATAACAGCCTACCGAAATGATACGTTTTGAGAATGGTATTGATTTTGGGCAGATAGTGATTGTCTAATTTTCTCATGCATAACTCATATTCACTCAAATTCGCTGCCTCACTATCAAGAATAGTGGAAAGATGCTCAAATACCTCCTACCCCTCAGGACCCAAGCAATGCAGTAAGAGAGCTATTTTGCGTTCTGATCTCAGCAAAGCCTCGCACACTCTGGGGTACCACTGAAATTCCTTTTTCCACTTGTCGCATTTTATTGTGGGTTCCCCAGGCAAAGACAGAAAGAACAGTGGTGCAGTCATATTACGCAGAGTGACTTTGATCCAACAAGAATGTCATTCGATTAACAAAATAATAAAAGAAATAAATAAACCGTTGGTCAGTTTTTCACCAGTATGCATCCAGTTATTCACACACTCCTTTTGCTTTAATTGAGACGTGCCTATCGCCATGATAGGGAAAGCACTGTTCAACACCCCTTGACAGTCTTCAGAATATTCAACTCTGAAATGTGACATGCCTATTGCTGGAAATGCATAGCGCCTTTATTATAATAATAGCTAAGTTTGTACCTCTTATTACTTTCCCAGCGTGCCTGTCACCATAATGGTTGCAGAACAGACACAACGTTGTACCACCAAATGTGGCAATGCATCAAAATACAACAACAACAAGGCATACCTATCGCCGAAGATCTCAGCTTGCAGGCAGCAAACAGGCAATTCACAACCAAAACGTACCTGTTATTGTGACTGACAATAGAACGTGGCTACCAATACCACGCGCCTATCACCATGATTGACGATAGAATGTGGCTTCCAATATTTTAATGCGTGCCTGTCGCCGAAAGTTCTCAAAACAGGCCGAAACAGCAAAAAGTGTGCCTGTCACCAAGAATGTTGTGCCAATATTGTAATTTAAGGATAATTAGCACAACAATCCAAGTCGGCCACTCCGACATGGAAAACATTGTTTTTCTTACAGTGAGTGGAGCTTGTTTCTCTCACACATGCACACAGGACACACGGGCTGAAATGCTGGGAACAGATTCCAACTCTTGCGTTCAGCCATCCGCTGAACTCGCGCTGCTCAGAATAACTTTAAGCGTGCCAACTCGTGGAAACACAGTGCCATGTGCAACGCCAGTCCTCTCAGCAGCTCATGAGAACGCGTACTGGGCAGCTCAACAACCGTTTGGGTAAAATGAATGCACTTGCCATTGTAAATTGTAATTTGCCAAACTCACTGTATTTCCAAAGATGTTGCCCAATAAAATTGAGATGTTGAGCGTCTTCTCCTTAAGCGGAACTATCCTGCCTCTTAATTAATCCTTAAATCTTTGGATGGTTCAGCTCGTCGCCAGTGTTAAAAGCACAACTCTGGTACAAAAATATAAAGTACAGGAGATTGTATAGTAGAAGTGTAGTTTATTAAGTTGTAGGTTACAGGAGAAACATATCAGCCATCCTCATCAGGCAGGTTACAGTTCGCATTTAAAAGCATAACATTCTTCAAGGAACATCACTGCTGAGAAGTTCCAGTGGAATGTGGCATTGTCACATTCCACATAAGAACACACAAGAACCAAGTTACCACAACTAACTTTAATGCAGGACAAATATCTAATTCTAGAAAAACATATAGTATTATTGCTATCATTTTTCATGAAGGAGTTAGTATTAAATCTGGTCATTACAGGGTCTATCTAAAAAGTAGAGGTGGATGGACAGAATGTAATGATAGGAACCTTAAATTCAAGCAAAGATTGACTCATAAGTAAAGCTCCCAGTTTTATGGTATTTATGTTTTTTAACAATTCCATCTGTATTTATCCATTTATTTAACTAATAAACATGCACTCATGCTTTGATGCTTGTTGCTTTTAGCAAATTGAGCAGCGAAATATAAGATAATGCTACACCCACATGTAAATATTAGCATGATATACAAATATATGTTAACATATGCCTGTATTTAAGGAAATCTCATCCTGTTTTTAACTCCCCAAGCTGCATATCTGCTCATCTGTTGGCCTGGAATTCATGAAGGACAGCATTGAGGTACACTCACAAGAAGCACAATATTCTGTATTTTTCCCTCTTAAAAATAAATACAAACAGGAAAAACATTTTTTTCTGTGTGTATTTATCTGTAAAAATCAGTAAAAAATGGAAAACTGTGAGTTTTACTTATAAGCTATCAAATTTCTATCTGTTGTTTCTGGAACCAAAGTTCTAAGGAGGATTACAGGTATAAAAGTGAAATGGTCTAATTGTAGTAGATGCATTATCAGAATTTATGACACCATGCGGCCTACCAGGGTTGATGTCTTTATAACGCTTTGCACATTCTACTGTGCCTTCTGTCAAGTACGCCATTGCACCCTCTATTTTTGGACATGGGAGTTAAAAAGGTAGCCCTTTAAGCACTCCTACGGCCCTTGTCATTCTGGTGAAGATTATGGGCTATCCCAGAGCTGGCCCATTACGCTGTTGCCTTACAAGACATCATTAAGTTAGATAGATAGCATAAAATTCCATGGTTGACCTCGACTAAAAAATGTTGTCTTCTTTAGGTTTTGGGGGCTTATGTTGCCATCTGACTGCCCCCAAATCTCGTCCAAGGAGGTGTTAAAAAACAGTACTGTACACTTGTGCTACAGAGGGAGGAGCAAAATGATGTAGGCACTTCACTGACAGGGACTTTTTGATGTTTGAATCAGTGTACGGCCTAAAGAAGTACTGGAACTTGATTACGGTGCCTTCAGACAGGAAGTTATACCATCAATTCAGAGTACGGATGCTCCATCTGAAATCATTCACTGCGAAATGATCGGGATCTGTTTCTGAAAAATGCCCCTTATGTCTTGATCAAACCGAGTCTGTACCAAATGTACTGTTTGCATACCCGGCTTATGTCCAGCCACGCTCTGCATGACTGGCACCCTTTGCAGACAATTGGGCACATCTAGCCACTGCACCGCTCTAAGGCTATTGAGATCGGAGCCCTCCATACTGTATGCCTGTGCAGTAGTAACATTTTTGGTGCTGATGTGGGCAAAGAGTAGAACTGTAATAAACGATTATGTATATCGATTTTAGGTTAGTGGTGCACTGGAACTGGTTTTATCAAATTTTTATTTCTATGTCATGCATTTCCACTGTTGATTTTAATCTATCATTGTGACATTTCCTCATAAAAAATGTAATGATGTTTTGCAGTTTTCTTTTATCTATGTATTTATTGTATTTTATCAAAACCTTTATGGCTTCTGCAGAAATAAAGTTATATTTGACTTGACTTGCTGTCCCTTATATATCTAGTAGTAGTTCTAATGATGAAGGTCTCATTTTCAGCATGTTTCTTTAAATTAGTACAGCAAGTATAGTCAAAATGATAGTTTAAAAATTTGTAGTGAGTGCAATGGACAGTGCTGCTTATTTACAGTGACATAGTGTGCGATTCTGGATTTTTAAAAATACAATCTATATGATTGTTTTTTCCCACTGTTGAAGGATGATTCTTCATACAGTACATCATTTATGGTGCATAAGTATAAAAGCTAAGAACAGTAAAAAAGGGAAAATGTAATGCTTATTATTATTATAACATAGCATTACAGCATGAGAAATGTGTAGTGATTTGTTCCAATTATGAAGTAATGCATTGTTGAAATGTCTAAGTTTAATTTATAATTTTATAAATTGTAATACTAATTCAATTTTTTTTCTTTTTATACAAATGAATGGCATCATCTAATGGAGTAATGTGGTTTACTAATTAGTTGTTTCAGTGTTGTTCCATAACATTACATTCTCAGGGTGTTCCAGACTATAATTAAAAAACATACTCCCACTTACACAATCAGACACCCACTTATACTCCCATATAGCTACTCACAAACCCACTCACACACTGATATAGCCACTCATACACCCACTCCCACACTGATACACCCACTCACACACCCACTCACCCACAGCCACAGAGACACTCACAAACCCACTGAAACACACATCCTGCCACTGACACACCCACTAGCACACCCTTACAAACACTCACTCACCCACTCACACAGGCTCTCACACATGCTCTCCACACTGATACAGACATTTACACACCCACTCACACACCCATATAGACACTCACACACCCACTCACACACAATACAGCCACTCACGTACCCAGTCAGTCAAAAAGAATGTTTATTTAGACCGTTGGTCCTTAAACACATAAAAATGTCTCAACTTCCATAAATACAATTCCTTAAATAAGCTATATAAAAAAAATAAAACCTTACATGCAATTCCATAAAATAAAAGATTAATTAATAGCTCCGCCTTTCTATGCAGAGTACATTTCATCAAAAAATGTCTAAACACTCCGAGGCCGATTCACAGAACTAATCTGAGATAAAATCCTAAACTTACTACTTTTGGTATTCACAGAAGGCATTTGGTAGTAGTAAAGTTAGGACTCCTAACTTTACTACTACTAAACTGAGACAAAATCCTAACTTTACGACTTTCGGTATTCACAAAAGGTATTTAGTAGTAGTAAAGTTAGGAGTCCTAACTTACTAATACTAAATGCCTTCTGTGAATACCAAAAGTAGTAAGTTTAGGATTTTATCTCAGTTTAGTAGTAGTAAAGTTAGGAGTCCTAACTTTACTACTAAATGCCTTCTGTGAATACCAAAAGTAGTAAGTTTAGGATTCTATCTCAGATTAGTTCTGTGAATCGGCCCCTCCAATTCTATACATTTTTAAAAGCTTTTTTAACTTGGAGCATAAACTTCCCGATGGCACCACATGCTATATCCAAAGAGCACATTTCAGTTAGAAGATCTACAGCTTGTGCACAATTTTCGATACTGTATTTTAAGAAAATTTGGCGTAAATACATTTTCTGTACAGCTAGGACCTTAAAACAGTCTAATAACATGTGACATATGCAAAGTATTGCATTTTGTGCCTAAAATACAGGTATACTTCTATTCAGAATCAATGATAGCCCCTTTTATCCTGTTGTTGGCATAACAGTGATTGATTCCACACCTTAGCCTTAATAGTTCATTTCTAAGCCAGCGATTGGGTAGTACATCTCTATATGGGAATTGCTGTTCATTTTGCTGTGAGTTAATCATAAACCCCACAGATTTTTTCCCCTCCAGATACTGTCAATCATGGTCTCGAGATATTTCTTTCCCTAATGCCCTGAGATCCCTCATAGCAATCTCAATTTGTGGATTCTGTGGGCACAACTTGACTCTCATGTGTCTGCAAACCTTTGCTATGGTTTTCCTGACCCCCTTTGCCAACTTCAAATCACTCTTCATTATCTCACTTTTGCACCATTGTAATGGTCCGGACGCTACCAGAATCTTATTAGTGCCATTATGTCCCATGATGCCATTCCAGTCTCCATTCTTACCACCTGGAGCATCGAAGACCTGGGTAGGGACTGTACGTTTTTAAAGCATTTCCCCTCTACAACGTCCCAACCACTTTTACCACGTTGTAATAATTCAGCTCCATATTGTAACTGGGTGGTATCATGGGCGTATAAGCTTTCAAAACAGGTCTAGCTGACATTTCTCCGTAGTCTTTATTACATTTTCTCAGACCACTAACGGAAGCAAGGGCCTTTACTCTCAGTGCGTCCAAATGGGTTTTCCATTTTAGGGATTTCTCAGACCACACCCCTCGAACCAGCTAAATTTTGTTGTCTTTTTGCCAAAGCTCAGGACCTTAGATTTTTCCATATTTCCTCACCCACTCACTCACTGATACAGCAACTCTTACCCCCACTAACTAACACATGATACAGCCACTCACACACTGATACAGCCACTCGCACACCTACTCACACACTAATACAGCCAGACACCCACTCACACACTGATACAGACACTCAAGCCTCCACACACTCACTGCCACAGAGACACTCACAAACCCACTCACACACTCATGCAGCCACTGACACAACCACACCCACACAGACACTCACACACCAATATAGGCATTCACGCACCCACTTACAGACCCATACAGCCAGTGACACACCCCCTCACATACCCATACAGACACTCACACACTGATACAGCCACTGACACACCCAGCCACGCACCAAAACAGCTGCTCATGCACCTACTCACACACAAAACAGCCACTTACACACCCACTCATACACTGGTACAGCCACTCACCCACCCACCCACCCACCCACATACCAATACACACACCGATACAGTCCCTCACATATCCAGCCACACACAGATACATCCACTCACACACCAATACAGCCAGTGAAAAACACAGAGCCACACACTGATACAGCCACTCACACATCCACTCACACACTGATACAGCCACTCACACACCCAGAAACACAACCAGAGAGACACTAACACATCCATAGAGCGTCTCACAATTCTACCCTCACACCCACACACCACTCACACACCCATACAAACACTAAAAAGCCAGTCAAACTAGATATGTAGACATATAGCAAAAGGTTTTCAGATATTCACAAACACACATATAACATATAGATTTTCATTCTTGAAACCAGAAGGCAGTTCTAACAAGAACCATTTTTTTTGTTTATCAAACTTGATTTATTTTGTGTGTTTTTCGAATATATTTTTTTCTAGCAGCAACTATAAAACATTAAAGGGCAGATGTACGACCGTTTTTTGATGTTGCAAACGGGAATTTGGCCCGTTTGCGACCGCAAAATTGGTCTGCCCCATGCACAAACCATATTTTGCGAGTTGCTAAACTATTAGCGACTCACAAAATATGGTTTGTGACTCGCTATTAGGAAGATCAAGTCTCTCATAGAAAATCTAACAATGGACGGACTGAGAGAGGGTTTCTGGAGTCAACCTGAGAATGACTTTTTGAACAAAAAAGACCCCAGGATTCCAACCATATACACCCTTCCCAAGGTGCACAAACGCTTAGAAAAACCGCCAGGGAGACCGATCGTGTCTGGGTGTGGGTCAGTTCTAGAACCACTTAACCAATTCATCGATCATTTCTTACAACCTTGGGTCCTAGAGACGAAGTCATATGTAAGGGACACGATGCATATCATCCAATTACTGGAAGACCAACCATTCGATATCGAAACACAATTACTTGTGACTCTTGACGTTTCCTCTCTCTATACATCCATCCCCCAGGCCAAGGCTTTACACGTGGTGAGACTCACTCTGGACAAACGCCCAAGACCACACTGGATACCAACTGACTTCCTGATTGCCATGTTGGAAATCGCGATGAGGAAGAACTACTTCGTTTTCAGAAACCAGTTTTATTTCCAATGCAAGGGTGTTGCGATGGGAGCTACTTATGCACCTAGCCTGGCCAACATCTTCATGGATGACTATGAAGAAGAATATTTGTACAGCCATGACAACCCTTACATTGAGTCCATTGAGGTGTGGAAACGCTACATAGACGACGTTATAATGGTTTGGTCTGGTACCGAAGATGACCTCAAGAAGTTTAGGGACTGGCTGAACAACAGAACAAGTGACATCCAGTTCACTATGGCCTACAATAATGAAGCCATTGACTTCCTTGATCTCACATTCCGAGTAGATGATGGCCTCCTTTACTGTGATCTATATCGCAAGCCTACAGAAAGAAACACACTCCTTAAGTATGAATCGCATCACCCACGGAGCCTGAGGGACAACTTACCTTTTGGTCAATTCCTCAGGCTCAGGAGGAACTGCACACGAAGAGTGGATTTCTTTAAAGAAACCGATACCCTCACGACTCGCTTAAGAGAAAGAGGCTACCCTAAAGGACTACTCAAACGGGCCCGAAAACGAGCTTGGTATTGCCCACGAGACGAGTTACTACAAGTGAAACAGAAAGAGACAAAGACCAAAAACATTGTTTGTGTGACCACATTCAATTCCAAAAGCAATGACATCAAAAAGATTGTCAACAAGTATTGGAATTTGGTTGCAAGTGAACTGAACATCACAGAAAACCCAGTGTTCGCGCTTAAGCGAGGCAGGAACATCAAGGACAATGTAGTCAAAGCCTACCTTGAGCCGGAAAAACAACCTGACTTGAGGAGCCAACTGGGTCTACCACCAATAACTGGACACCACAAATGTGGGCAATGCAAAGCGTGCCCTTTGACCATTGAAGGAACTATCTTTACACATAACAATCGAACACACAAGTTACCAATATTCAACAACTGCAATAGTACCAACGTGGTCTATACCATCCGTTGTCCGTGTAACTTACTTTATGTAGGACAGACCACACAGAAGGTAAAGACAAGAATACTGCAACACATGAGCAGAGTCAGGTGCAAAGTACAGGGAGCCCCTCTGGTTGAGCACTTTACAACTCACAATCACCCCCCCGAAAGCATCCGTTGGTGTGTGATCGAGAAAATCTGCCCCCATCCGAGGGGTGGGTCTGTGGCTGTGACCCTGAATTATAAGGAGTGTAGATGGATCGACTCCTTAAACTCGGTGGCAGAGGGTCTCAACGAGCTTGAGGAGACCACAAAACAAATGGGCCAATTGTAGCGCAATTTGCCCACAATGACTGTATCATGATTACCTGTGGCGATCTATACCGCAATAAAAATTGTCCTTTTTTTGCATACCTTGGTTTTACGTGTTGTTCAGGTTGACTTAGTGATGCCATCTCACACAGATGAGTGGTCCCTGATGACATTACCATGCCTTATGTGATCACTATATCTTAAAGGGAATATGTCATATATAAGTTCCTCAGACATGCTCATCAGATTGCAAATATGCTAATTGGGTTGCAATTGGCAATTAACCATGACAGACAAAGGGCGCCCTGGGACATCCACCATGCCTTATGTGATCACATATATATATATTGTACTATTGCCAAATGCTGTATAGTGAATGACAGTACACCAAGCCTTATTTGACCATATGTATATATATTGTACAATCACCAAGTTTTGTAAAGTGAATGCACTTTTTGTTACAGTGATTTGGACTATGTATTCACTTGTGCGTCACTTAGGAATGTAAACTGGTCTGTGAACATAACCTTTACTTTATGGTAACAATTGAAATTAATATATTGCTTTTAATTTTTCATTATTTATGATTGTGCATGCATTGCTCTCCAAAATATGCATGTATCACACACATGTTTGTATGTTACATGACTATCCGTCCCTGAGCCAAGCCCAGATCATTTCACCATTGACGACGTTGTTGCCTCACTCCTCCATCGATTAGGCAGCCACATCGGTCTCCCTAGCAACCGGGCTGAACAGCATCTAGCTGCTGCCTTCACTAGTGCTACGTGCACGCTACAGTTGCGTGCGTGCTTTAACCTTATATTCCGGTTCCACGTAACCGGGGACTCTACCTGACTAAACGGATGCGGATCAACAGGACACATGCCTGTCTCCGCCACGCAGCACTGAATCCTCCGTTGCTGCCACCTATTAACTTTAACACCGAGACTCATCGCTCGGATCATCCACTCGGTGAGTCTATTAATCTCTCATCTGGCCCTGATTTTTCATGCCGGTTGTGTGTATTTGTACTATGTAGCTAATACGAGGCCCCTCATTTGCAAATAGGATCCTGACACATTTTTATCTCTAGAGTTCCGAGGTTCCTTCAGCATCAAATCAATAACACACGGAGTCCTTGAATAATGCTCGTGAGGTTTTTAATAACTTGCACCTTGCGCCCCAATTTATGTTCACTTTCACTTTTAATCCTGACATTTGTCAGCTTGGTTTAAGCGCCTCCTGGCTGACTTCTTGCTATAATTATTAACACTGAGCCTCTAATAGCGCGCGCCTGTCATTTGAATATACTGAGATACATTTATATTATGCGCGACGCAATTCCTTCTGACTACTTGTTTCATTAACACTAAGCCCCTTTTTAACGCGTCTGTGTCTTTTGAATACACTTTTAAATCCTGAAATCGGTCAGCTTGGTTTAAGCGCCTCCTGGCTGACTTCTTGCTTTAATCATTAACACGGAGCCTCTAATGGCGCGACTTGTCATTTAAATATGTTGTATTATGCGCGAGGCTATCCCTTCTGACTACGTGTTTAAATCATCAACACTTAGCCTCTTTTAGCGCGCCTGTGTCTTTTGAATACATGGAGATACACTTGAATTCATAACCTGCGGGGGTCTAATCAACAGCGCCTGTTGTCCTTTCCATAATTTAACTTAAATACAAGGAGTATACCCATGCACTGTGCGCCCTAACCTCCTCCCTATTGTCGATTCCAACATGAACTAGCAGGGTTGATACATAGGTAAACAGTGTTCCTCTCCTGCCTTGTCAGTCTTTATAAGCCATCTTGACACGCAGATGGGTTTGAACTTTACGCCCTTTCTCTTTTAGAGTTACGTCGCTTGATTTAATTTGGATCCTTAAAGATGTTTGAATAACCAGGAGTCACTCTGGTTTTCTGTGGGTGAATACTTATACTGCCCCTCTCCCCATTCTTATCTCGTCCAGACCTAGATAAAGAACACGCTTAATTCGTGTTTTTTTATTTATAGGCTGTCACCCCTAACCCCCGTTGTTTGTCCTGATGAAGACCCGCCTTGACTACCTATTGGAGCTGAGTTTGGGTTGAAACGTCGACGACCTCGCATGGTCCAGATTGACCAAGGCTCTGTGTGATTAAGAATATTCATTACACAGCAGAGTTATTGTTGTTCCCTAAAATTCTGGCCTATTCTTTCCCATGTACATATTTAAAGCCCACTGTACATATTATGCACTGAGCACCAGCACTGAGCACTAATGTCACTTGTTCACTTATCATTTATAAACCTCACTTCGTGTTGACAGCCTTTTTTACAAATGTGTAAAAATATATATAAATGATTCAATTTATATAAAAACAAGTGAGTAGACAGAAATTTGTGTCTCGCTCTTGATTATTTGTTATGTTTTCTATCCTGATATGTTTTCTATCCTGTCTGGACAATTGAGATACCTATGTTAATAACTACAGAATAATATATTAACACTTGGCGTTCTTACAAGAAATAATTGGAAAAACGCGACAGAACCATTGTTTTTGTTTTCTTCTCGCTATTAGGAAGGGGCGTGCCAAGGGCGTCCCTTCCTAATAGTGAGTCTAACAGCAATGTATGATTGTTTTGCGACTGCATTTGCAGTTGCAAAACAATCGCAGTTTACCACCTACTTCAAGTAGGTGGTAAGCGACTCGCAAATGGGAAGGGGTCCCCAGGGGATCCCTTCCCCTTTGTGAATGGGTGTGAAATTTGTTTTTAAGAGCAGGCAGTGGTTACAGGGACAACTGCCTGCCCTTAAAAAATGAAACTGAAAAGTTTCATTTTTCTTTTTTAAATGCATACCGTTTGCCTTTAAAGAAAACGGGCTGCATTTTTTAAAAACTGCTTAATTGAAAAAGCAGTCACAGACATGGTGGTCTGCTGACCCCAGCAGGCCACCATCCCTGTGAGTGCTAGCCATTCCCAATGGTGATGCAAATTGCGCTAGCCTCATGAATATTGATGAGGCATGCAATTTGCGACCCCATTGGGAATCGCAAACAGTGTCTGAGACACTGTTGTACGTTCACTTTAGCGAGTCGCTAATTGCGAGTCGCAATTCAGTGCAATTTGCGACTCGCTAAAGTGAATGGTCGTACATCTGGCCCCTAAGTGCCAAAACAGAATGCATGGAACTTGTGCAACAATTCTTTATAAACAAAACAAATAGCATATGTGGCTTTTTACAGCCTGTATCAATGCAGGGATAGACTGCTTCCCAACAGTCAGTACTTTCTTTTACACTGTGCAAAATGTTGGGAGTTTTCGAAATTCTGGAACTGTAGCAGGCAGATGAGCACCAACTGCAGCTGGCACTGGGTCCCCAGGCACTACCTGCTCCGCACCAGATGTAGAGGCATGCCCCGCATCACGTTCTATCTCTGCCCTTGCGAGGTGGTGAGTGTGAACTGTTTTTCCATTTTTCAGCATACTGTTTGTACCATGGCAGTACTTTCATGAAGTCCCGCTTGACTGTCGCTTGTCACAAAGATTGCACTGTACTACCCTGGCAATCACATTCTTCTCCCCAAAAGGTACACCGAAGAATTTCCAACGCAATGGACTCCTTCTTCTTTGGTGGTTTATCTTTTTCAGAAGAGGTGTCTCTTCGCTGTTCCTCCTGCTGTTGATTCTTTCCAGGTGCCATTTTTAGAAAACACCAAGCCAAAAACAAAATAGTAGGAGTGTGTCTGGAAGATGTGATTTATAACAGGCACACACCAAGGAGAAAAAAATGGGAAGAAACTTCCTGTACAAAAAGTTGAAAGGTGTTTTAACCAATGAAATCCATCTGTTCCTGTGTCACATGGGATTCGCGGTTATAGTTACCTGAGCTAACCATAACTTATGCCCCCACAATGCACCGCTTATGAGCACACATATTACATCACTCTTGAAATGGTCAGGGACATCACTGATGACATCTCAAATGACATCACTGATGACATCATCCAGCAAAGTAAGCTTCAATATACTTAATAAAATACCATTTCTTTTTTTGAGAACCAACTTGGTATTAGAATGTAAGTCTAGCCCCACGGTTCTTAACCCGGGGTCAACTGACTCCTGGGGTCTATGACATATACTCAGGGGGTCCTCGGCTCTTTTGAAAATGAAATAATATTAGCAGATTAATTATGTACATATACATAAAAAGCAAAAGGTGAAATTACATTTTTTTAAATGTTCTGTAAATGTGAAGCAACTTGAAATTGTAGGCTAAAAATTAGGTTGTTATCATTAGCTTGCTTCGTGGAAATAGCGCAAGTATAGCAAACAGAATCTAGTATGGGAGATTGGTGGCCTCATTGAAGCACTGGTCTGCACCAACAAAAAGCATTCATTAGGAACAAAAAATGTAAAATGATATGTTGAAGTCTAGCATATTACTTTGTCTTTTAGAAATGAAACCAAATTTGAAAAGCTCCAACTTTCCCATTAAAATTTGGATGTTTGTATACATTTTGGTCATGTATTAAATAAAATATTAACAAGTAAGAAGAAGCCATAGGTGAGACACATACAGCTCCCTGAAATCTTATCAACTACTTCACTTCCTTAACACCAAATAGAAAGTTCTCAGCGGATAATCCTATCTCTTCCAAAACAGTACTTTAAACACTAATGAACAATGTAAAACGTCTAACCATATATGCTAGTCCAAACCAGAAGAACACTATTCGTAAACCTGGAAAGAGGTTTCAGTGGAAATGTCAGATTTACACAAACCACTACGACATGCAACCAGTAGAGAGGTCTTAGCGGACAGGCCACTGTGTGACAGACCACTAGTAAAATTATTCTTCATCCTGGAGAAAGGTGTGAGTAGAGAGGTGAGACTGTTGTAAATGTTGCTTACGCTGAGCTATCATCTTAGAGAAAGGTCTTAGCGAACAGATGAATTTATGGAAATATACTACTACAGTCATTCATCATAAAGGAGAGAGGTCTAAGGAAACTAGTCAGAACTATACTCACCAATCACTGTGGAGTGAAGTCTCAATGAACAGCTTACACTATCACAAAGCACTACCATGTGCGTGCATTAGCAGGGGACATGTGCCAGTGTAGAGGCTAGTTCACTGATAAATAGTACACCCGCTTTAAAAATAGGATTATAGATCAGATGACATCTTACAATTAGTATCACTTATCAGTAGTACAGAAAGAATAGTAATTTAACTGATGCAGTAGCTTAGTATATATATCTCTAACTCTCAGAAACTTTTGCAAAACACACTCACTGAATGATGTCATCAGCGATGTAATTTGAGATGTCATCAGCGATGTCACTGACCATGTCATGAGTGATGTAAAATGTGAGGTCATAAGCAGTGCATTGCGGGGGTGTAAGTTATAATTAGCTCAGGTAACTACAACTGCTGAATTTCTATGGTTTTGTGTGTGTAAAATCTGAACCTAACTATAACATCCCTTTTACTTTTTTCAGTAAATATATATCCATAAATATATATATATAGATTGACGGAAAAAGAAAAAGAAAAAATGGTGGCAAAAATACTCCCATCAAAAGTGATTGAGGTTGCTAGTCTAGTTGTTTAAAATGATTGACACTAACAAGGGGTTAAGCACGTTGCACTTTATATAATGTTGTCTAGACACAAGGGACTCTATGGTCCAGTAGAAGGCTAGTGGTAGCTGAAACGCGTAGACCGTCCATTTTGCTATTATTGCACAGGGTGTGTATGTAAAAAAGAAATAAACAAACTTATTTCATCCAGCAGTAGTGCCGTGACTCTTGCCTGGGGATACCTTTTTTTTTGGTGAGAGAACTGTGAAATACATTGTGCAGCGGCTGTACTGCATGTCACGGGCACCAGAGGAGTGAAGCGATACGGCGTGGAGAACTGCAGCTGACGCGAAATAATTGCCGAGAATTTCAGCCGACGCTTCTGTTGGTAAGCGGACTTTGAAACTGCGAGATTGCGGGTCGAGAGATTGGAGAAGACTAGCGACTCGCGACTCGATGTTGTGGAGCCGGTCGGCGGGGTTGAGCGGTGAGTAAAGGGGCAGGGGGGAAGCGCGGTGCATGTAGCTCGTAGCGCGGAGGCAGTGTGAGGGAAACGTGCACCCGCTGAGACCCGCTCGGCAAAAGCCGACTCACTCAGAGCCGTACCGGGGGAGGGTAAAGGCACGTTAGAGTGAAGGGATCACTCCGTCACAATTGCCGGCACCTCCGAGAAAATTGGACCACATGAGTGTAAAGTTACCCCTAAGGGGTTAAGCAGTATTTAAAATACCCCGCCAACATATCCATTGGGGAACCAATATACAAAGTTATTGGTTTCCACTGCAGGAATAAGGGACTCTAAAAATCCGGAGGAGGACTAACGAGTACCCATAAAATAACAACACACCCTGGCTAATATAGCAATTAAAGACAAACAATAGCAACCCTTATCACATTCACCATTAACATGGCTGAGAAAGGGAGAAATCGCTTATTGAGAGCCAGTGAGCTGTTGAATGATGATGCGGTCCCCAGTACAAGCGCCAATATAAGGGAAACATCAGAAGACAAGAAGAAAAAAAACTATAGGTGTTGTCCTGAGGGAATTACAGCAAAATCGAATATTGGAGGTGAACAAATGGTGGGAGAAAACCACATTGGAGAAATATATCGAATATAAAAGAATACCTAGAGGCTTGAGAATTTTAATAATGCCCACATTAAATGATCTTGACATGGATTTAATAAAACAATGGCAGATAGACACTAATGAATGTGCTTTCAAACTGATGAGGACCCTGATTATTCATGCTGAGCGGAAATTGGAGAAACTGATGAAAATAATTGAGAACTTGGAAAATGAATTAACCCAATTTCCAACGTCAGAGGAAAACAAAGAATTAATTGAAAACATGGAGAAGAAAATCAATAAACATGAAGTGGATGTGGAAAAAAGGAAGGCGAATAAGTTTAGTAGAGATAGAATTGATTACACCAGTGGGCGGATCTATACATTCGCCAGGAAATATGACATGCACAGAAATAGAGTGGTGATGGATAAATATGCAGGGGAAGAAGTGTCAGAAACTCCGGATAGCTCTGACCCGAACTCAGCAGATGAGGAGACAAATGCCACACACCTGGATTTTTGTGGGGAAATGCGTCTGGCCCAGATGATAATGCGGCAACGAGGGAGAGGCAGAGGAACAACATGGGGAAGAGGACAAAACAAAATTTCAACAGAAGGAGCAGAAGAAGGAGCAAAACTAAAGAAAGGAAAAGGAAAGCAAAAGTAAAACTGAATAAGAAACTTACAAAGAATAATCTTGTAATCAACATATCGAATAAGATCTTGAACAATACGCAAATCCAATTATTAGAAAAAGGATTATCCTTCTGCCCCAACAATGATATAGACATACCCACCCTACGTATAGACCTCTACAAATTTTGCCGAAAGGTAAAACTTAAGAAATATTTTGTGGAAAAGACCATGAAACCACAGTGCAGATTGACTGGTGATCAAGACCCCTCACCCCTAACACAGAGTGACCTACCAACCCTCAGAATATTAACATCTCTGGAAACAGAAGAAAATAATGGGAACAATGAACAATCCTTGGAAACGGATCAAGAACTGTGCAAGAGACTGGGGATAATTACAAACAAAGGGGGTGAAAGTGGATTTAGAAAACAATCAACCTTTTGTCCACAGTTCCCATCTGGGAATAAAATAGATTTGTTTCCTGAGATTATGGTGGAAGAAATCAATAAAATAGCGAGAAATGGTGTAGAAAATAAGTATACTGAAAAAAAGTGGAAAAGGAAAAAGTGGAATTTGACAGCAGGAGAACACAAAGCTTTGAGAGAACTCAGGGAAGATCCGGAAATAATCATTAAAGCCTCTGACAAAGGCGGAAATATTGTGGTCCAAAATCTGAGTGACTATACAACTGAAGCAATGAGACAGTTGAGTAATGGTGACCACTATCAAAAACTTGCGGATAATCCAATCGAGCAATGGACTGCTGAATACCACCAAATGCTATTGAATTGGAAGCAACAGGATCTGATAAATTTGGAAGAATTCTTATATTTGAAGACAGAACATCCGATCACTGCCACTATTTACTTTTTACCAAAAATCCATAAAACCATGAAAAATCCGCCTGGTCGACCAATAGTTAGTTCTATTGGGTCACTACTGGAATCAACGTCTAGATTTGTGGACATTTTTTTAATGAGTTATGTGACCTCTTTACCATCTTATCTGAGGGACACGATGGATTTTTTAAACAAAATTCAAGAAATTGAGTGGAAAGAGGGACTAATAATGGCGACAATAGATGTTTCATCCTTGTATACATCTATCCGACACAAGGATGGAATAGAAGCAGCCAAAACATTCTTACAGACTAGATCTATAAACTTTTTACAACATTCAGAAATGCTGCTGGAGATGCTCACCTATTGCCTAGAACACAATGTATTCCTCTTCAAAGGAGATCTATATCGGCAGAGACAAGGAACGGCAATGGGGACGTCATTCGCCCCCACATATGCAAACCTGCTGATGGCAGTCTGGGAGACAGAGATCCTGGCTAACCAAACCCATTTGAAAGTAAGAACTTGGTGTCGATTTATCGACGATTTATTTGTTGTGTGGGAAGGGAATCAGATTGAATTACAAGAATTCATTGACTCTTTAGAAAACAACAAGTATAACCTCACTTTTACCTCTAATATTAGTGAAACTAATATCATCTTCCTGGACGTTGAAGTTTTTATAAAAGAACATAGGGTATGCTCCAAAATGCATAGAAAGCCAACATCTTGCAATAGTATATTGCATGCAAATAGTGGTCATCCGCAAAATTTGAAATGGAGCATACCCTATGGAGAAATGTTACGTGCTAAAAGAAATTGCACAGAAACAACTGACCTGGAATGTGAACTAGACAATATGAGCTGTCGCTTCTTAGAGAGAGGTTATCCATTGGATGTCATTGAAAATGCAAGAATACGTGTAAAAGGTAAAAAAAGAAAGGATCTGCTAACTCCAACACAAGTAAAAAGAAGACAAAACAAAAAAGGATACATTGGTGATGAAAGGGATCAGGGGGATAGCACCACACGACTGATTTTATGTATGTATTTTAATAACCAAAGTGGTGAAATCAAAGGCATCATTAGAAGAAATTGGAAAATCTTAATGCTGGATGAGACATTGAAAACGACATTAACATCATATCCCAGCATTACGTTTAGGAAAACAGCATCTCTAGCGGACATTTTAACGCAAAGTCATTTAAAAACACGAGAAGTGAGGTCTAAGTCATGGCTTTCAACTCCAGGCTTTTGGAAATGTTCAAAGTGTCGGGCCTGTGAACATGGTTCTAATATTACATCTTTTGACCTACAGAATGGACGAATAGAGTTGATTCAAGATCATATTACATGTGAATCAAAATTTGTAGTGTATAGACTAACCTGTCCATGTGGAAAACATTATATTGGCAGCACTATCAATAAATTGAAATTAAGGATTTTATAGCATTTGCGTGCCATAAAGAATAAGGATTTTAGCTACCTAATTTCAAAACATTTCTTTGACTTTCACTCAAGTGACTGTAATTTTTTGAAATATTCTGGATTAAAGATTGCCAAACTAACGGAAAGGGGTGGAGATAGAACTTTGAAATTAAGACGAGCAGAATCCCGAATGATATTGGCAATTGGCACAGAACATCCTTATGGCCACAATCAAGATGCTGAACTGCATGTACATCTGTGAAAATGGAGGTTGAGGACTGAATTGTGAAATAGGATAAGAACTAAATCTATTGTGGTCAAGAGATGGTTCTTTGCCGAGAAACTCTTTAATGAATTTGATATGATTAGTGTTTGATTCTCAATAAGCTTTTATATTGAATGTGTAACTGTATATGTGATGAAATTTCTTCTGTGATTTTCCCTCATTGACTTTGACTTTTCCCTCTACCTTTACTCTTCACTTTTTATCTGACTTTCATGTATTTCTCCCTATATTTATTTATTTATATATTCATATATGTGCCTCAAAAAACTTTGCCCCGCAAAACTTTTTAGAATTAATGTTGACTGTCACTTTTAAAAAGTATAGATGGTGTTTTAGAATGAAATGGTTGCAATGCATAGACAGAACAATCTGACGAATTGGTGTCGCAGATAGTTGGCATCAGCTATGAAGCATGAATGCGTTTGCTCACGAATTACATAGAGGCATTAGTGTTGATTTGGTAGTGTTAGAAGATTACACTGGTAATAGATTGCACAAATTATATAGATTGTCCGATTAGAGTGGAAAGAAGGGAATGACGTGGAAAGATCTTGATAATATATCTTAGAGATCTTTGCAGAAAAGACAAAAGAATGGTTAAATTCTTGGTTAAAAAATCAGATGTGGTGAGGTGTATAAGAAATGTATAAATGCTGCTACAATGTAAATATATGAAATGATAAAAAAATCTTTAATTTTTGTGTACTTTACACAAAAAGTTTATTAGCAATTGTTAGTAGGTTTTTAGCATTTCTATTAGTAATATTACACTTTTTGGAAATATCTTTAACAAAATATTTTTAATTCTTTCTAATGAACCACCGAAAATGAATTTTAACTTACATTGATGATTCATCAGGAATTATGATGGAAGTAGTGGATTATTTGAAAATCATCTTTTAAATTGTGCAGCCTTTACTTTATTTATATTATTTTATTGCCTAATGAGGACACATACAAACACAAGAAAGCTGAATGTATAATTTTTGAGCATGCTTCTCTGGGTTAACATTAACTTTGTAATATCGTTATGATTTGAAGGTCTACTTATTGTAATTAGAGGATATATGCACTATTTGCACTTTACTTTAAGTGACAGAATGTACTTCACATTGATTGACGGAAAAAGAAAAAGAAAAAATGGTGGCAAAAATACTCCATCAAAAGTGATTGAGGTTGCTAGTCTAGTTGTTTAAAATGATTGACACTAACAAGGGGTTAAGCACGTTGCACTTTATATAATGTTGTCTAGACACAAGGGACTCTATGGTCCAGTAGAAGGCTAGTGGTAGCCGAAACGCGTAGACCGTCCATTTTGCTATTATTGCACAGGGTGTGTATGTAAAAAGAAATAAACAAACTTATTTCATCCTGCAGTAGTGCCGTGACTATTGCCTGGGGATACCTTTTTTTTGGTGAGAGAACTGTGAAATATATATATATATATATATATTACAGCTGCAAAGTACAAAGCACAGCACTCACGGGAGCTTGTAACCCAAATTTATTAGGGTCTAGATGCACAAAGGACGCGTTTCGGCGACTGCCTTTTTCAATATCAACCGGCAGCCCGAGACAGCGTCATTTAAATACACAATTCATTGGTGGGTTGAAAATGTCAAAATCAACAAAGGACTGCCGTTCTTGTTCGAATTTCGTTTCGGCTATCTTTAAACATGCAAAATAGCCTATTTCATTCATGTTGAAGTTGCTTGACTACATTCAATAAAGCAAAATATCTCGCCCTGAATGGGCACACATATACATGTCATGTCTCATTGTTACATTGATTATTAATTAATCTGGATAATTTCATTATTTGGCCCATAATGGGCATATCCCAAATACAAAACATGTATATCAAAACAACACAGTTAATCCATATGACACTCATTCCTCCACCCTAAAAGTGAAAAGTTTCCCTCAATTTCATCATGCTAATATATACAATATATACAATCCGGATCCTAATGCTTCAATCCTACAAATGTATGCCTAACTCTTCCCCACTGTTCAATCCATAGGGCATTTTTGTCTGTATATCTATAATATATCTGGACTCCAATCTCCGAAGTTTTTGCTGTCTATCCCCACCTCTAATATCTCTGGGCACATGGTCCAAGCAAAAATAGTGCAACAGATCCCTGTTACTGTTATGATGGCTTTCGAAATGTCTTGCCACCGGGTATGTGACATCCATGGTGGCAATGGCTCTAAGGTGTTCCAAAAGCCTTATTTTAGTGGGATGTATAGTGCTTCCGATGTACCTCAGTCCACACGGACATACTAAACAGTATACCGTGTGGCTGGTGTTAGAATTCATGAATTTGCCTATTGATTTGGGAGTTTCAAGTCCAGGTACCTCATAAGACAAAACCTTGTGACTGTTCTTGCAGGCCTTGCATTTCCTGCTGGGGAAGAAACCTTTTATCTGGTCATAACATGACTGTCTATTCTCCTTTGCATAGTGGCTTTGTACCAAATGGTCTTTCAAAGACCGTGCCTTCCTGAATGACAACAAGGGGGATCTAGCCAGATCTTCCCCTATGATCGGATCTGCTTTTAGAATGTGCCAACTTTTCCTCAATGCCCTTCTTATGTCATTGGCATTGCCGGAATAGTCTGTGATCATTCTACAGTCATTCAACTGAGTTTGATATGTTCTGGTTTTTTCTTTTTTCTTTCTAGTGGTAGATATCCCACTAACCAGTTCTATTCTTGGCTTGGTATCTACTTTCTTCTTGGCACTTAATAGAACCTCACTCGAGTAACCTCGTACTTGAAATCAGCTTGTAGCTGCCACCTGGAAATCGCACTCTCTAGTGCAGTTCCTTTTAATCCGCAGCAATTCCCCATACGGAATGCTCTTTATTAATTTATCCAGATGACAACTGCTGGCATGTAAAACGGAGTTACCCGCTGTGGGCTTTCTGTGTAAAATTGTACAAAGCCTTCCATTGGATACAAATATTTGTAAATCTAGAAAGTTAACTGATATTTTGCTCACCTCTCCAGTGAACTTCAGATTTAAATCGTTCATATTCAATACTTCCACAAATTCCCTGGCTGATTCTTCAGTCCCATTGTACATGATAAATAAATCATCAATATACCGGTTCCAGCTAACCAATTTGCTAGTCCATTTCTCATTGGCATCTGACCAGGCCACCTGCTTCTCCCACCAGCCCACGATAAGGTTTGCGTAACTGGGGGCGAAGCAGGTGCCCATGGCCGTGCCCTGTATTTGTCTAAACAGCTGTTCTTGAAAAAGAAAGATGTTATTATTTAAACAATAGTCGACAAATTCAAGTAGCATAGCATTGTGCTCCATGTATTTTAAGGAGCGACCATTCAGGAAGTATTTAATACCTTCCAAGCCCTTTCTATGATTAATAATTGTGTAAAGGCTAGAGATATCTAACGTGATCATTACAAAATCAGACTCCCATGACACCCCCTCAAGTTGTATATATATATATATACAGTTAGGTAGTTATAGGTAGGACCAAAGTTTCCATAGGAAAAGCTTTTTTTGTTTTGCCAATAACTTTGGCCCCGCTTGACGAATCTTCACCTAATTTCCCCAAAACTTCCCCTTTTTGATTCACCTGCTGTGTTGAAAGTTTCGAGAAAAAAGGGGGTCCTAAAACATGCTTTCCCCATGATATGTCTATGGGGATTTTTTTTTTTTTTTTTTTACACGATTACGGCCCAAACTGCTAGACGGAATTGCACCAAATTTGGCAGAAAGCTAGATGTTGGTCCAGAAAGCGTGCTTTTTGTGATTTGGTGTAAATCCGTTCAGTAGTTTTTGAGATATTAAATTTAAAAAATATAGATATCTGGGGACGGGAGTCCTTGCAGTGGACTCACGAAGTCTACTAAAATTGTATTGCCTGCCAACAGTTCAACCAAGAAGTGTTGCCAGCCATCTTGGGACTTGGCTTGCAGTCGAGTCCCACAAAATATGTTAAAAAAAAGAAAAGGGGCAGGGTAGGAATACCCTGACCCCCCAGATATAGTAGGGTGTTCCACAATGCCCCACTACATCGACATCTTCCACGACACAGTAACTAAACAACTCACTAGGTTCATACATAAAACCTGGTTAAATAACAACACGAAACATAATCTGACTGACACAGAAATTAACCATCAAATCCCTGGCTGAGGACAAAAGCATTATTATTCTCCCCTCAGACAAGGGGAGCAATGTAGTACTGCTAAGTAGAGAAATGTACACATGAGAGGCACTTAGTCAACTCAGTGATTCACTCTTTTTTTTTGGGTGTAAATATTTTGACAGTTTTTCGATAGTTATTTTACATCTAGTTTTGCCAAGGATATCGATGTGAAGTACATTCATTTTTTCATGACTCTTACATGTTCCTTAACAACATATTTAATCAACTTTTAATGTTAACCCTCCCTCCCTCCTCCTCCCTCCCCTCCCTCTATCCTCCCCTTCATTCCAGCTACTGAGTTACAGGTTCACTTCCCCTTGTCGCATAAATTGTCAATACATGGATGCCTACTCATTTTTTTTTTTAACAAATTTTATTAGGCATTTATAATACAACAGTCTCTATGGCATATTCTCTTGATCTAGGCATGTAGGGCAATATCTAGTCATTTGTAGCAGTCATGTAAATGGGCCCTGCTGCGCAGTTTGTTATATCCGGGCATCAGGTTCCCATTAGGTTCAATTATAATCAAATTCAAAGCCCTCATTAATATGTTATACAATTACAGACAAATAATCCCCCCCTCTCCCCAACTTTGGGAACAATCCCACCCACCCTACCACCCCTTCCTTTAGCCATAACGTACCCTTCCCTTCCCCTCCCCTATACAACTCCCCCACCCTCCAGGCATGTCGCTCGGTCATCAATAGCTCTGCGAAGAATCGTACTCAGTCATACAAGACGACAGATACAGTAATTCCAATAGAGTGGTAACTGACAAGGGGATGCCGCTACGTATTATATGGTTTCATTCCCCCATAGGTCACAACCCAATAGGACAACACTTCAGCTCTCCCTCACAGATCCACTCACTCAGGGGGTTCGGGATCATCTGCCGGGTGCCTGAGCAACTCAACTAGTGCCTCCCATGCCCTTGCCGTATCTAGCATTTGTCCATTATCCATTCTCCGGGCCATTTGCAGCCTAAGAATCCCCTCGCAATCTGCCCATTTTATAAATTCCCTCCGCCACCTCGAGCCACTAGGAGCACTGGTCGCCTTCCAGTGGCTGGTGATTTCTCGTTTAGCCAGGACTAACCCCAGGTCTATAAATTTGCTGGTAACCTTATTCCGGGCAGTGTGGGGAAACCAATGCAGCAGGCAATATCCCGGGGTCAGTGTAGTGTCTCTTTCCGTTATGTCGCCCAGTATAGTCAGTATCTCCCTCCAGAACCCCTCTAGTAGCGGGCATTCCCAAAACATATGTAAAAATGCGGCGTTGTCTAATTTACATCGCGGACAAACTGATCGGGCCCCAAAATACTCATTAATCTTGTGCGGGGTGAGGTATGCTCTGTGGAGGACAAAGAACTGAATTAGCTGGAATCGTGCATTTCTAGAACTTTTCCATGCCCTCTCTACTAATGCCTCCCACGGCTTCTCAGCTATGGGCATCCCAAGGTCTGTTTCCCATTTGAGCCGCAGGCTCTCCAAGGGCCGTCGCATCTCCTGGGTGAGCCGCCCATAGAGGCAAGTGACTGCCTTGATCGTCCCAGCCGCTGATACTACATATTGGCATGGTGTCGAGATCGGCGGTTCCACCATTCCCTTCTTCCAATGTTTACGGATAGCCATCGTCAGGGAGGCATGTAACAAGAAGTCTCTCCTGGGAAGTCCGTGTCGCTCCATCAGGTCATTAAAGGGTAACAGGGTATCGTTTTCGTAGAGGTCTCCAATAGTGGAGACTCCGCCCCCTCCCAGGTCCGCAATCCCTGCCAGTCTCCCCCATGGGGTAGTGCCTCGCACAGCAGCAGCGGGATCTCAGGGGCATATGGGGGTATCTGCCGGGTTCTCCTACTAACCCGGTTCCAGCATTGACGCATCGCCCACAGGTCTCTCATGACGTCCCTTTCTCTCAATGGGAGCCCTAGTAACACTTGAGAGAGCTGTCTCAGATCCGGATCAGAGCCCTCCCGTTCTTCCCCAGTACGAAGTCTACCCGCCATCCATTTCGTGAACCACTGCAGCTGTGCTGCATGGTAGTAGGCCTCAAAATCCGGCACTGCAAAGCCCCCATCTCGTCTAGGCCTCATCATGGTGGCGAGCGCTACTCTGCGTCTCCCGGAACCCCATAAAAAGCCTGTGATCATGGTATTAAGCTGGGTGAAGAATCTTCGCGGAATCCATAGCGGTAGCGTCCCAAAATAATAGAGAATCGCGGTAGCGTGACCATTTTTAGAAGCGCCACCCGTCCCGCCATCGAAAGCGGGAGAGTCCCCCAAAATTCAAAATTATTCTTAGTGGCCCGTATCGCCCGTCCGACATTACCCTCTAATAAATCGGCAGCCGTATGATAAATACGTACTCCCAGATAAGTCAAACAGCTGCTTTCCCATGCAACATCTAGCCCATCCGGCGGATCACTCCTTCCACTTAAAACAGGGAACAGGCACGTCTTGCTCCAGTTGACCTTAAGGCCCGCCACCCTTCCCAGTCTGGTCAATAGGTTTTTGGCACCTTGTAGTTCGTCCGTAGTGTTGGCGAGGAACATTAGAAGATCATCAGCATATAATGCAATAAATTGGGACTGACCCACCCCGTCCAGCCCCCGGTAATACCGCCCGAACGCGCATGTACAGCTAGAGGTTCCATCGCCAGCGCGAACAAGAGGGGAGACAACGGGCACCCTTGTCTCGTTCCCCTGCCCACTGCGCAGGCCTCTGATATCACGCTTCCCGTGCGCACTCTGGCAGTGGAGCTCTTATATAATATTGCCGTCCAGGCCACAAACCCCTCCCCGAGGCCAAAGGCCCTCAAGACTCTGAAAAGATATGGCCATTCAAGGCTGTCAAATGCTTTTTCCATATCAATCGATAGGATGCACGCCTCTCTGTTTTCTTGGATGGGGGCGTCCAGCACTCGCAGTAACCGCCTGATATTCATGGCCGTATTCCGGGAGGGAATGAAACCCGCCTGGTCAGCGTGCACAAGCGCCGTCATGTGTGTCATCAAACGGCTGGCTAAAATTCGGCTCAAGATCTTATAATCCAGGTTGAGCATGGCGAGTGGCCGGTACGCAGTGCGATCCCAGGGCGGCTTACCTGGTTTCAAGAGCGGTATAATTACCGCTTCCCTCGTTGACGCAGGCAGACATCCGTCCCGCCTCGACCTATTGTACAGGGCCACCAAGCGAGGAGCCAATGCATCCACGTATGTGGCATAGAACTCGACCGGGATCCCGTCCGTGCCAGGCGTTTTATTTCTGGCCATGCATTTAATGGCCCCTCTGACCTCACCCAACTCTATGTCATGACCCAGGGCCTCCGCAGCGTCTGCATCAATTTGGGGAAGTTCAATATCCTCCAAAAATCCCTCATCCTCCAACACCATAGGGTCCAATTGGCTCTGGTATAAAGTAGTATAATATTCCAAGAACTGTGCGTTGATGTCTTGTTGTCCGTAATGAGTCACGTCACCCCTCCCCTTAATTCTAGGATCGTCGTCCCTCTTCTCGCCGGGTTGGCCAGCCAAGCCAGTAATGCCCCAGACTTATCCCTCTCAGCGTGGGCCCGGGTTGCATAGGCCCTATAGTCAAAGCATCTCAACCGTTCCACCTGTAATGCTAGTGTTTCCCTGGCCTCTAGTAGCTCCGCTTGTTTGTCTACTCTTTCTGGTCTATCCTTTTCAACATCTCGGAGCCGGTCTTCTGCTGTCTGTACATCATTTAAAAGAACCCTCCGTACGCCTACCGCTTCACCAATACAGCGACCCCTTATGACTACTTTAAAGGCATCCCATTCAATGTGGGGGTTGGCAGCTGTGCCAGCATTATTCTGGAAATATTCCTCTACTGCGGTGCCTATCGTAGCTCGGAATACCTGATCCTCTAGTACCTCCGGTCTGAGACGCCAACTGGGAATTGTGGGTCTAGTCCGCGCCCAGCTCAAGGATATCAGTAGGGGTTATGATCAGACAGCGTCCTAGTCAAGTACTCGCTCGAGGTGATCCCTGCATGTACGTCCGGTGAACAGAGAATGTAGTCCAACCTAACATGCAGCTCGTGTAGAGCAGAGAAATAAGAGTAGTCTCTTTCCCTCGGGTGATGGGCCCTCCAAACATCTGTCAGTCCCCAATGTCGTTGCCAGTTCCGTCGAGCTTCAGCGACCCTGTGTGTAGGGGCGGTAGAGAGTGGTGGGTGGGATCGGTCTAGGTTCACGTCAGCAATGCTATTGAAGTCACCCCCAAAAGTACTGGTCCGGTCAGGACCTGCGTCAACGTCTGTGATAGCTGCACTAAGAATGCGGGTTGATCAACATTGGGGGCATATATGCTTCCTATAGTGATGTCTCGGCCATCCAGGCGCCCCAGCACCACCACAAACCTACCCTCTGGGTCTATTATCTGCCGGACGCACTGAAAGGGGACTCCCGCCCTCACCCATATTAGGGTCCCCCTAGCAAAGGCTGAGTACGTGGTGTGGAAGATCTGCCCTCTCCAACGGCGCTGGAGTGCCATCCCTTCCTTCTGTGTGAGATGTGTCTCTTGTAATAATGCAATTTGCACTCCTCTTCTAATCAGGTAGGCGTGTATTTTGTGTCTTCTGCTCATGGTGTGCATCCCCTAACATTCCAGGTTAGGCATTTAAAACCTACGGTGGAATCCATAGTACAATCTCCAATGCTTCTCGACGTACTCCTCTCCTAGCGACATGCCCGGCCCCAAACCAAATTCCCCCAACAATAAAAACACCCCAACTCCCTTTCCCCAGGACAGGCCTACCCAACCAGGTCCCCATCCAAACTATATCACTCAAACAGTGAATCATGGAAGTGGCAGCACGTATCCGATATCACTGGACCCAGAACCCCCCCGACCCCGCCCCCCACAGAGAAAGAACACTCGGCAAGCCCCAATAGTGCAAGTGTGTCCATCGGCAGTTCTCAGTCTAAATCGCTAGTACCAAGGGTCACCATTCCCCAACAAGCAACCCCCTGGATATACGACCTGTTGCCTGGTCAGCCAAACACGCCATCCGCTGTTTGTGGTGTAACGTCCGGCAGTTCAGTGTCCGAGAGCCCATGGGCACTGCTTGAGCTCAAGCTCCCAGATCTGTCCCGATCAGGGTCTGTGATATTGCTGGTCGGACTCGCTGCTCCCTGACTGATCTCCGCCACTGCTCGCACCGCCCTGTCTCGTTCTTGGCGTCTCCCATCAGGCGAGGGGCCCCCTTGGGTGGCGAAGAAGAAGTTGATTGTTGTCGGGGCGATTCCAGGCACTGTGGTCGCGTTTCCCCACCGAGTCGAGCTTCTAACCAGTCCCACGCTTCTTGCGGAGTATTAAAGAAATGTGTCGCCGCATCCGCCGTCACTCTCAGGCGAGCCGGAAACAGCATGGCATATGGGAGCTGCAGTTGTCGTATCTTTCGCTTGACAGCTAGGAAGGAGGTTCTTTGTCGCTGCACCTCCCTAGTATAGTCCGGGAAGATCATCACCCTACTGTTCCCGATTTGTAAGGACTGCTTTTCGCGAGCTCGCTGCAGGAGGAAATCCCGGTCTCGATAATGGAGTAATCGCACCACCAGTGGGCGGGGTGGAGCACCAGGATTAGGAGGTCTGGATGGGACTCTATGGGCCCGCTCCAGGGCATAGAAGGGGAGAGGCCCTCCGGGGCCACCTCTGTTTTTAACCAAGCCTCCAGGAACTGGACCGCATCCATCCCCTCCTCCCGTTCTGGAACTCCTACGATGCGCAGGTTGTTTCTGCGTGAGCGCCCTTCACTGTCCTCAGCTCTCACCTCCAGCACTTTGACCCTGGTTTCCACCGCTTTCAGGGCCTGCTTCAGTGTGTCTACTGTGTCCGGGATGTCCCTCATGGTGGTCTCATTGGCAGCCACTCTCTCCTTAAGTTTGCGGTGGTCATCCTTGAGCAGGGTGAGATCCGTCCCTATGGCGTCCATCTTTGTCTCCAGAGCCTCCCTCGAGGAGGTGATGGCCTGCATAATGTCAGCCAGAGTAGGATCTGCAGGCACACTTTCCACCCGTCCAGCAGGTGCCCCCTCCTCCTCGTCGGTGTGATGTTCCTGCTCGTCCAGCCGCAGGACCTCAAATCCTTTTCTCCTGGACGTTCTGCCCATCTCGTGCCCTGTCGAATTAGGTTTCAGTATGGTGCAGTAATCGGTTGGTAGAATGCCGTGGGTTTTCCGGTGCTCGTGGCTGCCCTATAGCGAATGCGGGCACTCTCTCGCGTAGCAGGCGGTAGGGAGACCTCTCATATACGGACCAGTCGGATGACTCCGTTTTGCAGGGGGTTCAGGCGGTCATCGCAGTCCCCATCGAGTCAACCAGAAGACATTCAGTGAGTCTGTGGTTACGTCCAAGGCGGCAGCACAGTTCCAGCTCCCCTCAGGATCCAGCAACCGGGCAGCAGCGCAGCCCCACTCTCCTCACTTCACTTTATGGCAGCGCCCAGGAAGTACCCATCCGTCCCCCGCATCCAGAGCAGCAGTCCCCTGCTTACGAGGCGTCACAGAGCCCGCACCCCAGTCAGTTCGATGTGTCTCCCAGGTCCATCCAAGTGCTGGCTCCCACACCCGCAGCGGCTAATGTTGGGCTCCACTTGGTATCACCGCAGGCTCGTGCGTTCCCTGTTCCATACACACTCCAACCGGGAGGCTCCTCATCTACTCCGCTCCCTGCCACCCATGAGCTATATCTAAGTCCAGGCACCAGGAGCCGGCCACGAGTGCCACGGGGGGGGGGCAGGCCACCACAATCACCGGCCGCAATCACCAGCGCGTCTTGCCTGGGGTGTCTTGCGACGCCATTTTAAGGTCAGGCGGTGTCCTCTGCGCTCTCCTCGATCCTCACCTCGCCTCCGTTTTCGGTCCGCCTGCCCCCCTCACAAGCGCACGCTCGCTGCCCTTCTGCTTCACTCCCCGCTCAGCAGTCTCGCCCAGCGCCTCGGGCTCTCTTACCAGCGGAGCCTGTTGCAGCGAGGCGCGGCCGCCATTTTATTCGCGATCTTTCAGCCGGAGCACGATCAGGGACAGAAATCGCCGTTTTCTTCGTTTCTCGGCACCCCCGTGTCTTGTTATCCTATCCAGATGGGCACCAGGACCTCCGCCGCCAGTTACGACGCCAGGGGCCACCCTAGCAACTCAGGATTACTTGCTGTGGAGGGAGGTCACGGAGGAGCTCTAAGGTCCGCTGCTCCCTACATCGGCGTCAAGCCACGCCCCATGGATGCCTACTCATACTCTAAATTCCTTTCCAGTCTTATTTATCACTGCTAGAAGTCAGTACCATTGTGGTGCCCTGAGATGCAGGTACCTGATTTCCTTGCATAGCTATCAACATGGTGGACCATGCTAGAATGTCCTCTTCGGCTTTTGCGTCTTGTCGGAGAAGTTTCATTGTCACCGCTCCGCTGTCGTCCACTCACATATATCTTGTCTCCAATCGGTGTGTTTGGGTGGTCTAGGGTTCATCCAAACAATAACCACACGTCGTCTAGCTAACACCAATCCAAGACTAGTTAGTCTTCTAGTAAGTTTTTTCCCTTTAGGTGCTGGTAGAACCCCCAGCAATATCTGTTTGTTGCCGCTTATGATATTCCACCCAGTAACCTCCCGCAATTCTGTAATCACTTGCTCCCAGAAGGATCGTAGCAGTCTACAGGACCATATCATATGAAGAAAATCAGCCCCTTGCTGTTTACATCTAGGGCATTCATCTATGCGGGATGGGTAGATTTTGCTGATCGTGTGAGGTATACCTGATGTATCACGTTATATTGGAGAAGCTTAAATCGCACATTAGTGCTAACCTTCTGTACTCCTTCATGTACTTTCCGCCACTCAATTGGTGTAAGGGGTTCGTCTAACAGTGCATCCCACCTCTGCCGGATTTTAAGAGTCTCTTCTGGTAAGTCATCTCTGAGTGCCCTGTAGAGATGAGAAATTAATCTCCCTCCCCCGCCATATACAGCAGTACTTTTAAATTATTGGTAGTGGGGGGGGTTCGTCTGGGAAGCTCGGCCAGAGCTCCCGTGCTACACTAGAGTTTTTCTCATATTGGAGGAACTGGCCAGGTCCAAGGTCAAAGGTCTCCTGTGCTTCTTCTCCAGTCGAGAACCCCCCACCCAGATAGAGGTCTCCCAACGTCTGACAGCCTCCGTCTTTCCAACGTCGGATTGACATAGAGCCCGCTATACTTGCAAAGGGGCGTAGCTCCCAAAGTGGCATATCTGGTGCATACTGGGCAAGGTGATTCACTCTTTTAAATGAGAATCAATAGAGAGAGCTACACCTATAGCGTACTGGACATATGGGGCAAGTTGACGGATTGGAGAGACAGGGGCATACTTTAATTGGGAGGAGCACTGTTTTCTCGAACGCGACTACCCCAAGTTACCTATCTTATAACTTACTCCCTAAGCTTCACAAAAACAACAGCAACACCCAGGGAAGACCAATAATTTCCTCCCACTGCAGTGCTGTAGAAAACGTATCCAGGTATTTCGGCCATTTCCTGAGAAATCACGTCACCACCCTTCCCTCACATGTGAGGGATACCAAAGATTTCCTTGCCAAAATTGAGGGCATTCAGTGGAGTGACGAATATCTGCTCCTCAGTCGCTTTATACCATCATAGTCCATGAGCAAGGCACGGCTGCCTCCTATTACTACCTAACTAGAAGACCTGTCATATATTTGGAGCACACTACCATGCTGTTAGAGATGATCAGACACAGTCTACATAATAACATATTTATGTTTGATGGTTGTCTGTACAGGCAGGTCCTCTGTACTGCCATGGGGACTTGTTTTGCCCCCAGTTTTGCAAATCTGTTTATGGGGGACATGGGAATATGACATCTCCATGAATCCCAACCTTCAACCAAATTTGGGACAGGTGGTCTTGTGGCTTCACTACATAGACAATCTGTTCCTCGTCTGGAAAGGCACTGAAGAAGAGGTAGCTATCTTCATTGACAATTTCAATCACAATAATCGCAATCTGACATTGACGAGTCAGATGAGCAGACATACCATTGAGTTCCTGGATGTCACGATCAACATTGTCAATAGCAACATACAGACTCAGTTCCACAAAGCCATGGCTGGCAACAGCCTCCTGCACGCACTCAGCAGCCATCTGTACAAACTGAAATGGAGTATCCCCTACACAGAACTCCTTAGGGCCAGAAACAACTGTAGCACGGAGGAGTCTTTCAAAGTTAAGTAAACTACCATGATCTCCAGATTCGTGGAACAGAGCTACCCTGCGTGGGGCCTCAAAAAAGCTCTCAAAAAGGTTAGTTTGGTGGACAAGGCCACCACCCTGAAGGATCACTAGCTGGATGCTACTGCAACTGGTGAAAGACTACCAGAATTATACTGACCTACAATAACGATGCCAAAGACATACAGAAAATTGTAGCCAAAAACTGGAACCTCTTGACTAGTGATCCAGACCCAGAATAATCTATAGGAAAGATTGCAGTATCAGGGACATTTTGGCCAATGGTGACATCACATCCACTCAACATACCAGAGGGCACAACCTTCAGGGACTTTTTCCTTGCGGACACTGCAAAGCCTGCCGCAACAGCCTAATGAGGAAGGAGTATTCCACCCCCAGAGGCAATACTAACAGGAAGATCTTGCAATTTTGACCTGCAGCTCCACCTATGTTGTGTACATCATGGAATGCTTATGCAGTCTGAGGTACGTCGGGAACACCACCTTTATGGTCAAAAAGAGAATCCTTGAACACATGAGGGCCATCACCAATAAAGACCAACATTACTCCATAGCCTTAAACTTTCAAACCCATTATTTCTCTGACAGCTCAAATTTGAAATACTTTGCAGTGGAACAGGAACATCCTGGCCCTAGAGGAGGCAATAGAGTCCTCAAACTTAGGAAAAGGGAGTCTAGGTAAATTGTGGACCTCGAAACAAAGAACGCTGTGGGGCACAACATGGATGAGGAACTTGCCATACACCTTTATGAGGATTAGGTTTCCTTCTCTCCCACTCTGAGCCTGCATAGGACACATCCAGGATTGACTCTTTCTCTCTTTTTTCCTCTTTCTCCATCGCCTTATCTTCCTAAGGGAAGACATGTATTGACATGTTCATGGTTTTAACTGCATTTTATGTTTTGCATGCTTTGCAGGAGAAAAGGAAGGGGCCCAAAGGAGTATGTCAGAGACTTCCACACAGGTTCCCTACCCTTTTCTTCATAGAGTGAGCACTTGGTGATCGTCGCACTGATATAAGAAGCATTAAATTTGTATTTTCAATTGTTTCTGTGTCATTAAAAGGTTGGGGACCTTGTATTTGTGCTATTGAGATCTTATTGACTGTGTAACCGCACGTGACCTACCTGGGTTTTCACACACACATACAATTCCTTTGTACACATGGGCACCAAAGATTCAGACTTTCTTGAAAAGCAATGCATATTCACCCACTTTTAAACCACCACATTCATAAAACGCCGTCCCTGATTTGTGACATTTTATCAATTCCAATGTCACGCCTTAAGCTTACATATATCACTAGCGTACGTGCTGGGACATGAAGTATTTACTTTGAGGCCCGCGTTTCCTGATGGGAGCACACGCACAGAGTCACTCACACGGCCACCACACATTTTCATGTCACAGCCTTAAGCCTACATATACCACTGGCGTTTGCACTGGGACATGTCTGATTGACTTTCATGCCTGTGTGTCCAACCGGGGCACACACTGAGGCTGCCTCACTCCTTACGTTGGCACCACACTTCTGGTCTGTGATTATTTGGATACACATGTGCAGTCATTTTCAAATGTATTTTGCAGCCAACGTGACCTTATCATACCATTGCATTACACTGCGTTTTTCCGTTCATGATTATTTTGGTACTTATGTGTAGTCATTATCATATGAAATGTATTTTACAGTCACTGAGACTCTACATATGTTTAACCTTGGTATTACATGGCAATATATGCATATATTCACCAAACCATGATGGCTGTCCTTGTTCACAAGGTTCTGTTCGGAAGTGCAGTTAGCTGGCTTGCACCAATGTTAAACACACACAACAACCTCTCTAAGTACAGAGAGAGCTTGCACTCCATGATAGGGGAAAGCCCATACATTTAAATGCATCAGACAGCAAGGGAATTCATTGATCAATAGATCAGGTGGCCCAGCACAAGTTCATATCTCTGGCAAATTTAATAAAAAGACGCGTTTCTGCTAGTCTCAGCCTTTCTCAATTTTTCAAATCACCACTTTCAAACGCCAATGCATGTACAGGAAATATGCTGGTCATTTCTTAAACATAGAAGACATACTTTCAAATTTTTCCTATTTTCAATCATAAAACTATTTAAAACATTTAATTTCTGTGCACACCTCTAATTATATATAGTGTTTCATAACATCCACCTCAATAGGCAAATTCCATATGTTTTGTGCACACATGGTTCATGCTCCAATATGTCAGTGTTTCTCAAGGGAGATATCTGTCATTTAGCCACACAATCACAGAGACAGTGTCCCAATTAGCCTTTACTATGAACCACTTGCCATCCGATCAGCCTACAATATGTATATCCACAGTCACGCACCGCAAGGCAAATGCCACTGTGCCCTGTTCTTGACATCGGGGTCAATACATGTGGTAGAAAACACAGCTTCTTGCAGAAGTCCCAGTCCTTGCAGTCAGCATCAGCATTGGACCTCTCACTCCTGCCCCAGCTCCTGCTTCCTCATGCATAATTACTCCATGTCCAGGGGCTAGCCAGCATTGTAATTACAAAGAACACAGAAAGTTGTGGTTAGCTGGCTTGCACCAAAACGCATGTGGTATTTCTGTACTGTTGGTTACACTGGAGTGTGAATAGTAAATTTAACCCCTCTGGAGTTCAGCATTTTCCCTAATGTTGTGTGGACTGGAGTGGTAATAGTAAATCTAACCGGTCCAGGGTCCAATACTTTCCTTACTGTTGCTTATATTGTAGTGGGAAATGTAAACCTAACTCCTCCTGTTTTGTAATTTAGAGTGTATACTTAATAGTAAATATAACCCCTGGGGAGTCCAAAATGTTCCCTACTGTTCATTAGATTGGAGTGGGAATAGTAAATGTACTATCCAGATTCTAACTATTTCCTGGCTGTTGTTTAGATTGGAGTGGGAATAGTAATTTAACCCTGCCGGAGTGCAACACTTTCCCCACTGTTGCTTAGACTGGAGTGAGAATAGTAAATTTATCCCTCTGGAGTCCAACACTTTCCTTACTGATGATTAGAGTGGAGTGGGAATATTAAATATAACCTCTTCGAAGTCCAACACTTAGGGCCTTTTTTAGACCTTGGTGGTATTACAGTTGTCCCGCTGTAGTGGCGGTTCCAAATACTCTGTCAAGCTGATGGTGGTCCCATCGTATTTAGATGCTGCTGCAATAGACAGGAGACCGATGCAGTGGCAGTCTTCTCTGCTTGCTAACAGTACTCCGTCACTGTCATGCTGGCGGTTTATTACCAAGCAGATTTAGATGTTCCGGTTGTGCTGGCGGTGGTGTCATGAAGGAGTGAGGCTTTGGTGGTGTGGAGACAGGTAAGTGCTACTTATTATCTGCTCAATACACATATATGTTGTTTATCTGTCAATATGTAGGTAATGTGTACTGCCCTTATTTTTACATATAGCATTGCACACCAACAACATACACACACTATTGGATGTACACGCACAAACACCACAAAGCCTAACTCAGATCACAGCGACAACGGGGTGGCTGAGTGTCGTTGTCAAATAGCATCAGCATAGGATGGACCTGGACAATGACGTTCAAGACGGAATCGGTGGTGGGTCGGTGAGTACCCATGTGAGTACCTGAGTGGGTCTGTGAATCGGTGGACAAGTCTCTGAGTGGGTCTGTGAATGGGTGTGTGAGTCTCCGAGTGGGTCTATGAGTGGGTGCATGAGTGTCTGACTGGTTTTATGAGTGAGTGCAAGAGTCTGAGTGAGTTTGTGAGTGAGTGTAGGAGTGTTTGTGTGGGTCTGTGAGTGGATGCATGAGTGTCTGACTGGGTCTATGAGTGGGTGCATCAGTGTCTGAGTGGGTCTATGAGTGGGTGCATGAGTCTCTGAGTACATCTGTAAGTGGATGCATAAGTATCTCAGTGGGTCTCTGAGTGGGTGCATGAGTCTCTGTGGGTCTGTGAGTGGGTGCGTGAGTGTCTGAGTGGGTCTATGAGTGAGTGCATGAGTGTTTGACAGGGTCTGTGAGTGTCTGAGTGGGTCAGTGACTGGGTGTGTCAGTGTCTCAGTGGGTCTGTGAGTGGGAGCATGAGTCTCTGAGTGCATCTGTTAGTGTATGCATGAGTATCTCAGTGGATATCTGAGTGGTTGCATGAGTCTCTCTGTGGGTTTGTGAGTGGGTGTGTGAGTCTCTGAGTGGGCCTGTGAGTGGGTGTGTGTGGTCTGTGAGTGGGTGCATAAGTGTCTGAGTGGGTACATCAGTGTCTGTGTGGGTCTCTGAGTGGGTGTACAAGCCTCTGAGTGGGTCTGGGAGTGGATGCATGACTCTCAGAGTAGGTCTGTAACTCAGTGGATGAATTCCTGAGTGAGTCTGTGAGTGGGTACATAAGTGTTAGTGGATCTGTGAGTGGGTGTATGAATCTGTGACTGGATTTGTGACTGGGTGTATTACTCTCTCAGTGTGTCCGTGAGTGAGTGCATAATTGTCAGACTGGGTCTGTAAATGTTTTTTTTGTTGCTGATATTCGTGAATGCCGCGCTAAATGGGGGTCATGATGAATTTCTGAATATCGCACGTGAAAAAGAAAATCCTATTTAGCAGCATATTGGACACATGTGGAGATCCTGAAAGATGCTTATATGCTTCCCATGGGGTCAGGACACATCCAACCTGACCCCTTATACCAAGTTCTGCCATTTGATTTTACACACACACACATATATATATATATATACATATATATACATATATATATATATATATATATATAGAGAGAGAGAGAGAGAGAGAGAGAGATAGATAGATAGATATACATATATAAATCTATATATATATAGATATAGTTCTATTTTTTTATTTAAAGTGGTGAATAAAACTATTTTTATATGTTTATTTTAATACTTAAAATGAGTGGTATTTTTGTGGTTGTGTACATTTTTTTAAAACTTCCCCAAGTCTTCCGATAAAAATGGTACCTCAATTGTGTGGGTAGCTCTAGTGCCCGTGACAGGAAAGGACCCAAAGACAATGTAGAGACATCAACATTTCCAGTCACAGAAATTACATGATTTGGCAATGGGCTACGGTTTTTAGGCCAGGGCTCAGCGGCCACCAAGAGAAACCAACCACAGCTAAACATTTCTGAAAACTAGACAACTAGGGAAGTTCAGGGTGGTGTGCCTTGTGTAAATCCAACAAAGTTTTCTCATCCACAATGCCCTGCAAACCTCAACATTTTTGCATTTTCCTTGTATTTCTGTGACATCAAGTTCTTGAATCACGGAGGCGCTAGGTGGCGCACGAGCGGAATGGCCGTCCTGACGTGAGGCTCCCGCAGCCTGGTGCCGATATCCTGCAGATAATCCTTGCCCAGATGGCAATAACTGCCGAATAACCATTGATCTGTGGTGCCCAAGGCATTGGGAACAAGCAACGCGAGTTTGCCACATATCCGTCATTGTTCAGCGCTGCGATCGGCGGTTGCTGCATCCACCGCTGCGAGGTCCCGTGTGGCCCGGAATTGCTACTGGGCATTGACTGCTAAGCAAGGACCGCGGTCCCCACGTGGCGGGTGGGCCTTCGCGCTGCTGGTATCAGAAGCTGAGGTGCGGTGAGTGCTACCCTGCCGCGTCGGTGCCTGTTGCATAAGGAGAGCGACTGAGGCCGGGGGCGACGGCTGCTGCATCCCCATGAGGCGGCCATCCGGATAATCTCCCGGGGTGAGGCGCCATTTTAAACCAGGCCGCGCGGGTGGCGGATCGGCCATAAGTGGCGGCGCTCTTGTTGCATATCCTGCACAGCTGAGTGTAGTTTATACGCTGTGGATGTCACTAGTATAGATGGACTAACCGCACTCAACGTCGATTAAGATTTGCGCCCTGCTGAACATTATTGCGCGTCCTAAGAACCTGCTGTGCATTTCGCCAAAGTTAGACCATGGCGACAGGCAACCTGTGATAGGCCCTACAGGGCGAGGCGCTTAGAATAATCTAGCTACACAGCGTCACAAGGGAAATTTCCTAATTAGCGCGAGAGCTCATCCATTGACAGAAGAGCACGTAGACGCGCGTAAATCTAAATGGGGATTATTGAAAGTTGGAGAGGCTTGCAGCATCAGCGAGGTGGCTAACAGTTACTCCCTAGTTGATCACATTGTCAAATTACTGCCTGTGAAGCGTCTCTGCAGCATCCTTCACAGTGGAGCAGATAATAAATACTGTGCTTACCGGTGTCAGGCGCTCAAATACCCCCCACCCAGGGACAAGTACCATACACAAGATTGTTGTGCGCTAATAATGGGGAAACCTGACGCGAGACAGCCACGACTCACCTTTGGCGCTAAAAAAAGCACCTGCCTGCAGCAGACAGAGGCAGAGGGTGGCGCCGAAATGTCAGTGCAAGAACCACCTCCCTCCCAGAGCGAGGACATGAAAACAATCCTACTGGAGGTCAGGCAAGGCCTCGCAACCATCGCTGACAAAATGGATGCCATGACTACACGCATGGATGCTATTGTCCATAAAATAGATGACCACGAAGAGCGCATAAAGGAGACAGAGCGCTGCATCTCAGATGCTGAGGATGCCACCTCTCATATTCAAAATTCTGTGTTGCAAATGGACAAACTACTGAAAATAATTGCCGCAAAGAATTAGGATATTGAAGCGAGAAGCAGACGGAACAACATTCGAGTCCTAGGCATTCCAGAAAGTACAAATACGGGCAAAATGGAAGATTACATAGAAAAGTTGCTACTGGCAGTAGTGGGGGCGGAATCTCTCTCCCCTCACTTCATAGTCGAACGGGCCCACCGCTCTTTGGGCCCGAGACCTCCACCCAGCAGAACGCCTCGACCCATCATCGCACGCCTCCTGAATTACAGGGACCGCGACATCGCCCTTAAAGTGGCACGGGAAAAGAAACAACTGCATTTTGAGGGAGTACCATTCACCATATATCCCGACTTCACGGCAGCCGTGCAGGAGGAGAGGCGCAAGTTTCTTCCTGTTAAACAGAAGCTACGACAAGCCCAAATAGACTATGCCCTAATGTAGCCAGCCCGTCTTCGAGTTACTCATCAAGGTAAACAGATGTTTTACACGAAACCACAACAAGTCGAAGAATTTTTGAAACATCTCAAGCGCCAGAATGCTACTACAATCGCTCCAGATGCCTCGCCAAGATCGTCCTCACCGAATATGGAATGATCGGTTAAACAGGAGGAAGACGCGCGCCCATTACTGGGGACCAGAGACACTCAACTGATGGGAAGCAACGGACGCTACTGTACTATGATCCCATTATCGTGGGATGCCTGCATACTTTGGCCAGTTACGCCACACAACGGGTAACATGAGATAAATATCACCAGGCACCCTCATACCCTAGTAGGGGTCGAAGTCTCCATCTCACTACCCCTTGAGGGCGAGGGGTACCTGTGTGCCGCCTAGGAGTTTCCCCCTTACGGTAGATCCCCCTTTCTTTTTCTTAACTTTGAATAACTCGAATAGTATTGTACTGTTTGATATTGGACTTTTGTTTGAGGGAATAGGGAGGGGGGAGGGGCAGACACATCTGGCATGATTGGGATGCTTCAGTGGGTGGGGGTGGTTAGGGGGTTTGTTGGTAAGACTTTCCCTATGTATGCGCTACAGCAAAGCAGACATAATTGTAATTATCTTCTTGTTCTCTCTGCAATAAGTACAGACATGCACTGTCATTATTTCTACACTAATGGGGAGTACGGCTGATTCGTTCACTAAACAACATCTACAGATACTATCTTGGAACGTCCGAGGGCTGGGTGACCCGCGGAAATGCCGACAGATACTAGCTTACTTAGACCGTCACCAGATAAACATTGTCATGCTCCAGGAAACCCACATTAACCCACAGCAGCCCACCACGTTTGCCAGCAAATGGGCAGATTATAGGATATTCTCTTCATATTCCTCCTATGCAAGAGGCACCGCAATTCTAGTTAAAAAGCGAACACCTTTTACACCAGCTGGTACGATCATAGATCAATATGGGAGGTGCACAATTGCATGGGGATGACTGGGTATGGACTCGGTCACTTTGGTATGTTGCTATGGCCCTAATGTCGATACTCCTGACTTCTTTACCAGCCTCTGGGGAAAGATTGTGGGCATAGGCTCTACCCACATAATTTGGGGGGGAGACTTTAATGTGGCCCTTAATCCGGCAGCAGATAGGTCCAACACCGCATCACATCATTATAATAAATCTCAGGCAGTCCTACAGGGGATATTAGAGGAAGGACCCTTAATTGATGCCTGGCGCCATCTTCACCCTAGTGCAAGGGAAGGTACATACTTTACAACACAGGCAGCAACTTGGGCTCGGATAGATTATTGCCTACTCTCACGTGGCCTAGGGCAATCTATACGAGACGTCACACATTTAGCTAGGACCTTCTCTGACCACTCTCTCGTGAAACTCATGCTTACACCACCGGGGTATGATGTACCAAGATGTAGCTGGAGACTACAGCCTACAGCATTATTAGATGCGGCTTTCCATAGTGAGTTAGGTGAGGAACTCTAAGATTTTTTTCAGAGAAATAAGGGATCTGTGGACAGTGTGGAAACTTTATGGGAGGCCTTTAAGGTCACGATCAGAGGGTTTTGCATCTCCAAAAGCTTTGGGGTTCTTAGCGATATACAGGGCACACTGCGGAAGCTGGAGAAGGACCTCAGAACGCTAGAGACACAACTGGCCGCAGGGGGAGAGGGACAGACGCAACAAGAATTTCGAGAGAAATTATCGGACTACGCTGAGACCGCATCGCGTGAGACAAAATTTAGGGGGAAATACTGGGTGGCTCGCAGGTATGGAGAGGGCGAACGACCTGGGAAAGCACTAGCTGAGGTGATAAAGCGACCACGATTCTCTAACTACATACTAGAATTTGTGGGGCCTGGGAAGGTGATGCACCGAGATACGGCTGATATACTTGCAACATTTGCCGCGCACTACTCGACGCTATACGCCTCGCAACGGAGAGACAATTTTGAGCTTGACAGCTTCCTAGGTGACGTAGCGCTCGGATGGTTGGGTGATTCACAGCGGGAGTTCTTATGCGCCCCTTTTGAAATTGACGAAATCCGTGAGGCGATAATGCAGATGAAATCCGGCAAGGCACCTGGTCTGGACGGCCTTCCTGCCGAATTTTATAAAGAGTATATAGACTTGATGGCCCCAATTCTGAAGGAGCTTTATGAAGCATCCCTGGAAATGGGCACGCTTCCCCCATCCATGAGGGAGGCGCTCATCACTTCCCTTTTGAAGCCTGGTAAATCTCCAGTTTCATGTGACTCATATAGACCGCTATCGCTCATAAATTGTGACACGAAAATTTTGGCTAAAGTCATTGCTAACCGTTTAGCCCTTTTAATGGACAAACTTGTCCTCCCTGATCAATCGGGCTTCGTCCCCGGACGTGCCACCACACACAATCTCCACACCCTATTCTCCATTCTCCAGAACGTAGCTCCCGAACTGCCACTGACTGCAGTGTTTTTAGATGCCACCAAGGCATTTGATTCAGTGGAATGGGATTACCTCCTTGGAGTACTACAACGCATGGGCTGTCCCCCCCTCTTCCTGTCCTGGATACGATTACTGTATCAATGCCCCACGGCTAAAGTGTTAATAAACGGTCATTTATGATCTGCATTCCCCATCTCGAGAGGCACCCGGCAAGGATGCCCTTTATCTCCCCTATTATTCGCCCTTGCGATCGAACCCTTGGCATCCAAGTTGCGACAGCACCACCAGGACAAGGCACTTCGATGTAACTTACGCCAAATCCTGATATCCCTCTATGCGGATGATATTACCCTTTATGTAAGAGACCCTCAGCAAAATATTAATCCTCTGCTGCGGGAATTCATCGTTTTTGGGAAACTCTCCGGGGTTCATATCAATTGGGGGAAGTCACAAATATTCCCCTTAACGCCCGCGGTCACTAGATTTCCCCTGGATTTCCCACTGGAATGGTGCGATACTGACCTGCGTTATCTAGGGATCCGAATCTCTGGAGACAGGGAAGAATTGATACGTCTCAATTATGGTACAACTATGGACCGTCTCTCAAGCAGTGTCACCCGTTGGATTTCCCTGCCTCTCTCGCTCGCAGGTCGAGCTTCCTTAATAAAAAATGGTGGTGCTTCCGCAGCTCTTGTATTCATGAATATACCTTATAATCCGGGCCGCTATTTTTTCAAGACACTTCGCACAGAAATGATAAGATTGTTCTGGGGTGGTAAACAGCCGCGGATACAGTGGTCGATACTCACGAGACCCTACGCGCAGGGAGGATTCGATATTCCAGATTTCAAATTATATTTTACATGTGCACAAGCTCATTATGCCTACTACTGGATCAATCCCCCCAGGTACATGCCACAGGTGGCGGCGGAGCACTGGCTGGCTGACCCTATCCCCTTGGACGGGATGCTGCATGCACCCATTCGCACACGCGACATTGCACCCAGTACTATCACGGGCACGGTTGATGCATGGCACCGCATCTTAGGTCTCCTTAAATCTCCCATGTTGTACTCACCGTTGCTTCCCCTGTCTTATCACCCCCGAATGCCCCTACTTCAAGAAAAGGGCTTTCTCAAAGTCTGTGAGCGCACCAACATTACCAAATGGGGAGATCTCTTTCATAATGGTACATTCCGCTCCTCTGACCATTTTTTTCACGAGATGCAACCCTCCTCCCTTGACATCTTTCTATATGTCCGTCTCCGGCAGGGAATACGCTCTATTGTTCCGGAATTCCCTCAGGAACCCACAAGCCTTGCACCTCTACACCAGATGCTAGGAGCCACAGCTCCGGGACACTTGGTCTCTACACTCTATCACAATATACGCACCCAACAGCCAGAGTCCTCTAACACCTCTCAGTATAGAAAATTGTGGGGATCCTCTGAATTCTTACATCAAGGACTCATCCCCCCCTGCCTGACCTCAAGATGGTAGCCTCAGTCATTGACTCTGTGAACTCTCCATCGACAGCTGAGACCCAGCCATTTTGACTGATGCCCGGTGGAGCTACCTCGCGAGCTAAAGGGGAGATGGGCTATGGATTCCATCCTTGGCCATCACCTACCCAGCCGGTCCTTGGGCAAACTCTCCTACATCTCTCCTTGACCTTATCTCCCTCCTCCCCCTTCACCCTACCCCCCACCGCTCTACTCTTCTCTTCTTTCCAGCTATTGACCCCTGCCCTCACCCGTCCTTGCTCACAGTTCCCACCCTGTTTATCCACTGGACTTTCTTACGTGAACTCTCCCTCGTCAGTTTGAGACCTAGATATTTGACTAATGCCCGATGGAGCTACCTTGCTTAGCTAAAGGGGAGACGGGCTGTGGACTCCTTCCTCGGTCATCACCTACCCAGTCGGTCTTTGGGCAGACTTCCCTTCGTCTCTCCTGCCGTCTTTTCCCTCATCTTCCCCCTCATAATTCCCCCTTCCTCGCCTCCTCCCTACTTCTCTCTCCTTTCTTCCCTCTTTCAATGTGTTGCTTATTTTTTGACAATGTGTAATTGTTATCATTTTCTGTAACATTGTGTAACCGAATGTAAAGCGCTCTGATACCTATGGGTCTAGCCAGCACTATATAAAACTCATTAAATAAATAAATAAATAAATAAATAAACCTCACGTATGCATTGGAACACAGATCTAGGGAATGAAATAGCGGACGAACAATGGAAATATTGCTGTCTACAAACTGCACAAATTTCTGCTAGCTGTAGATTACGTATTATACACTATAAGTTCCTGCAGCGCTTATACTACACCCCTGTCAAAATGTTTCGGTTCAAATTGAAAGAAACAGATTGCTATTGAGAGATGTAACAGCCCGGGGGCTGGTTTTCTGCATTTAGCCTGGGAATGTCCACGGGTACAAGAATACTGGGTGCAGGTCTTCGACGCCTTGGAGAGGATGACATCTGTCTCGCTGGAGTGCAGTCCCCTTATTGCTCTTTTGGGCTACACCGAACAGGTCCCCAAGTTATACCGCCGATACATTACTATATCGCTATTGCTGGCTAAGCGTAGAGTAGCTTGTAGATGGGGTAGCAAGCACATCTCCTTCAGCCACGCCACCGGACTCCACTGGACCGACCACAGCTGCGTCCACTTCAGCTTCAGAAAGACTGCGACCCACCACCACCCGCAACAGGCTCCCCGCCGGAGCTGGAGCAAGATCACCGCCGAGCAGCTCACCGCCTCCTCAGCCAGAACACACCCACCGACACAACGGACCCAAACGAAGCAGCCAGCAACCTCGCCAAGTGGCTGACCGCCTGCGCCGACGACCTCGCACCACTAAAAACCCTCCCAGCAGACCCGGAAGCAAGAAAACCCCTTGGTTCACCAACGAACTCAAGGAATCCAAGAAGAACTGCCGCACTCTCGAGAAAACCTGGCGACTCGTCCAGACCACAGACAACAGGACCGCCCTCAAGCACGCCACCCGCAAACACCACCAGCTGATCCGTGCCACCAAGAAGTCGGCACTCAAAGAACGACTGGACAACAACGCCCATGACAGCAAGGAACTTTTCAGCATCGTCAAAGAGTTCTCCAACCCCAGCGCCGGAAACAACGACATCACCCCTCGCAAGACCTCTGCAACTCACTCTCCGCGTTCTTCCACCGCAAGATCACCGACATACACAACAGCTTCGACGCACAAACAACGCACCCTACCGCCGAACCAATGCCCGCCACCACCACCCTCTGCAACTGGACCCCGATCAACACCGAAGACACCACCCGCACGATGAACTCCATCCACTCCGGATCACCAACCGACCCCTGCCCACACCACGTCTTCAACAAAGCCGACGCCACCATCGCACCCCATCTCCGGGACATCATCAACTCCTCCTTCCACACCGCCACCTTCCCGGAGAGCTGGAAGCACGCCGAGCTTACCGCCCTCCTGAAGAAACCAACGGCGGACCCCACCGACCTCAAGAACTACCGCCCCATCTCGCTCCTTCCGTTTCCGGCCAAAGTCATCGAGAAGACCGTCAACAGACAGCTTGCCGCCTTCCTCGAGACGAATGGATCCCTCGACCCCTCGCAGTCCGGGTTTCGGGCCAACCACAGCACCGAGACCGCCCTTATCGCAGCCACCGACGACATCAGAACCCTAACCGACAACGGGGAAACAGCTGCCCTCATCCTCCTGGACCTCTCCGCGGCGTTCGACACCGTCTGCCACCGCACCCTAGTGAAGCGCCTCAGCAACATCGGAATCCGAGAGAAAGCACTGGAATGGATCATCTCGTTCCTCGCCGGAAGAACCCAGAGAGTCCGCCTCTCCCCGTTCAGATCCGAAGCCACCGAAGTCATCTGCGGCGTTCCACAAGGATCCTCACCCAGCCCGACCCTCTTCAACGTCTACATGAGCCCCCTCGCAGCCATCGCACGCCGACACAACCTCAACATCATCTCCTACGCCGACGACACCCAGCTGATCCTCTCCCTCACCAACGACCCCACCACCGCCAGAGCCAACCTGCACGACGGGATGAGAGACGTCGCCGACTGGATGAGGAACAGCCGCCTTAAACTGAACTCAGACAAGACGGAAGTCCTCATCCTGGGCTCATCACCCTCCGCCTGGGACGACTCCTGGTGGCCCCCGGCCCTGGGCACCGCACCCAAGCCAACGGACCACGCACGCAACCTGGGCTTCATCCTGGACTCCTCCCTATCGATGACCAGACAAGTCAACGCCGTCTCATCTTCATGCTTCAACACCCTGCGCATGCTCCGCAAGATCTTCAGATGGATCCCCACTGAAACCAGGAAGACCGTCACCCAGGCACTCGTCACCAGCCGACTGGACTATGGGAACACCCTCTACGCCGGAACCACAGCCAAACTTCAAAAGAGACTCCAGCGCATCCAGAACGCCTCCGCACGACTCATCCTGGACATCCCCCGACACAGCCACATCACCGTACACCTGAAAGACCTGCACTGGCTCCCCGTCAGCAAGAGAATCACGTTCAGACTCCTCACCCACGCACACAAGGCCCTCCACGACCTGGGCCCAAAGTACCTCAACGACCGCATGTCCTTCTACACGCCCACACGCCAGCTACGATCAACCAGCCACGCCCTCGCCACCGTACCACGCATCCGCAGAACCACCGCCGGAGGAAGATCCTTCTCCTACCTGGCGGCCAAGACCTGGAACTCCCTCCCCACTCACCTTCGGCGAACCCAGGACCATCTCGCCTTCAGGAAGCAGCTCAAGACCTGGCTGTTCGAGCAGTAACTTACCCCCTCCCCCAGCGCCTTGAGACCCTCCCGGGTGAGTAGCGCGCTCTATAAATGCCGTGATTGATTGATTGATTGATTGGTAGGGGGCGAGCCCCAAAATTCAAGGAGTGTTTTGATGACTTAATATACTGCCAGGAGCAGCTGACTACATATGCTGAAACGCTCCCACGTGCTTCTAGGCCCAAGGATATATGGGACCCTCTCCAGAGCTACCTTCTGGCGCGAGCTGAGGAGGCTGCATCTGATACACTGTCGGAGGTGGGATCTTAATGTTGGCTCTGTCTTCTTTTCCTTCCCTCCTTCATAACAAATTCAGTACTACTGTGACGTAAAGTGCCTTAAGATAACAATGTGCTGCTTTCGAATGACCCTCTTGTAAATACTACTGTCCTGTTCTCCATTAATTCCAAGATAGATGTCATGTATACTGTATTGTAGCTTATTTACCCAAAAATCAATTATAATGCGCCATGTGTCATGTGACTGTACTAAGAAGGAATTGATTTGTTATAACATGATATTGCATTATCAATGACTCATTCCCTACATTTCTCTCCTTTGCATCTACGAGACAAAAATTATGTATATGCAAATTTTTCTTATGTCTGTAATTATCAGCCTTAAAGACTGTAATGTATGCTATATTTGACTAAAATCAATAAATAAATGTTTTTTTTTTAAAAGTTCTTGAATCACCAGTAATCCACAAAATTCTTACCATCCAGCATTTCCCCATTTGTTCTGATAAAAATCCTACCCCACTTCTGTGCCTGGGCCTAATGCCCGCGTCAGCCATGCATCAAACCGAGGTCAATCAGAGTCCCTGATTCAAAGTGTGCCTGTTGGGGGTACTATGCCCAGCCATACAAGTGAGGGTAGCATTTTTATCAGGACAAGTGGGGAAATGTAGGTTGGAAAGAATTTTGTAGATCCCTGTGGTTTCCAGATGTTTACATCACAGAAATAAAAGGAAAATGTGTAATTTTAGTTAAGGTTTGAGATATGCACGCCATTGTGGGTTATAAAATTCTATATGAGATCCAGGCCAAGCACACCATCCTGGACACCTCTAGATGTCTAGTTTTCAGAAATGTCTGGATTTGGGAGGTTTCCCTGGGTAGCCGCAGAGCCCCGGCCCAAACACCAGGGCTACCCTTTGCTGATTTCTCCACATTGCGTTTTTAGGCCTTTTATATCACAGGCATTAGACTCAGCCACACAAGTGGGGTAGCATTTTCTTGGGGACAAGTGGGTAAATGCTGGTTGATGGCAATTTTGTGGATCCTTGTGGTTTTCGGAACATTAAGTCACAGAAATGCAAGAAAAATGTACGATTTTAGTCAAAGCTAGAGAGTTGCAGGGCATTATGGGTAAAAACATTTCTTTGCCTCAACCTAAGGCACGTCATCTTGGACTGCCCTAGGTGTGTACTTGTAAAAAATGCCTGGGTTTGGTAGATTTCCCCAAGTGGCAGCTGACCTGAGCCCAAAAAGTGGACCCATTCAGCGTAGAAGTAGGACAATATTGGGATTTACCCCCACTCTGATACTTATATGTAAAAAACAATTCAAAAGATTCAAAATCTTCCCACTTGCCATAGGGATGGGGATGCCTTCAGCAGAAAGACTCTATTGCCCATTCTGGGATAGGTGTATTGTGTCGATGCCAGAGTATGTCGATCCTAGCCTATATTTGTTTTGTGCCATGTTGAAATCCCTGGTGTTTAGTGGTCTCTGTATCCACCTCTGGGGGCAGAGTTTGCCTCAGTCCATTCCCGGGGAGCAGAAAGACTGATACACCTGCTCTGGGTGAGAGCATGGCGCGATGCCTGGGCGAGATGCCCCCACCACTTTTTTTATTTTTTGGGCCTATTTTTCCCCAGGTGTCTAGTGGCCTTTATGTTTTGGATAAACACCCTCAATCCACCTCCTGTCGGGGGATAGAAAGACAGATGTAACTATTCAGGCATGGGAGCACAACATGCCTGGGTGAGACAACCCCCCCCCACCATTTTTTTCTCAAAAAAAAGGGTGCAGGGGTGTGTTCACCCAGGCACATCACACCTTGCTCTCACTGCAGAATAGGCACATCAGTATTTCTGTGTTTACCCAAAATCTGTCCCCAAGTGGCAGAAAGGCCACTAGACACCAGGGGAAAAATATTCCCAAAATGTTTAAAAAGTGGTGGGGTGGCTCACCCAGGCATCATGCCAGTCTCCCACTCCAGAAGAGGTGCATAATTGTTTCTCCCCCCGGGGGTGGATTGAGAGTCTTTACCCAAATTCTCCCTTCGGGAGACAGACGGACACTAGACACAAGGAGATAAATATTTCCCAAAATAAGAAAAAGGAGATTGGGCGGTTAAACCAGGCATTGTGTCGTACTACCACCCCAGAACAGGTGCATCAGTCTATCTACCACGAGAATGGATTGAGGTGTTTACCAAAACTCTGCCCTCCAGGGGACCGAAAGGCCTCTAGCCATCAAGGGAAAAATATCCCAAAAATAAAAAAAAAGGTGTGGGGTCAACTCACTCGGACATTGTGCCATTCTCCCATCCTAGTGCATAAGTTTTTCTTCCCCCTGGGCGTTGTTTGAGGGTTTTTACACAAACCCTGATGCTGGAGAATAGAAAAGACACTAGACACCTGCGGAGAAATATTCCCAAAAATAAAAAAGTGGTAGGGGACTCACCCGGACAATGTGTTGTGCTCCCATACTAGAACAGCTGCATCAGTCTTTCTGCACCCTGCGAGTGGATTGAGGGTTTTTATTCAATACTGAATACAGAAATGCCAATAGACACCTGGGGAAACATATTTCCAAAATAAGAAAAAAGTGGGTGGGGGAGCTCACCTAGGTATCATATTTCGCGCTCCCACTCCAGAACAGGTGCATAAGTTGTTCTGCACGCTGGGGTGGCTTTAAGGTGCTTACCCAAAATCTAGCCCAAAGGGACAAAAAGGAACTTGACACCCGAGAATGGATTGTCTCAAAAAACAAATAAGTCCAGAATTGACACTTTACTTTTTCTGACGTCCTGGGTAAAATTGCGGGTAAAAACCCTCCAACCTTTTTTTTTATATGGCACAGAAAAAACTCCTTGGTGTCTAGTGGGCTCATTGATCTCCTCAGGGGCAGATTAGAGGTAAAACCACCATAACTGCCCGTGAGGGGGCAGAAAGAATGCCTGGGCCATTTTGGGGGTGGGGCTCGACTCGATGTCTGGGCTGGCCACCTCCACTACTGGCAACAATAATAAAAGCAAAACTCCCTGGAATCTAGTGGACGTTCTGCACCCACCACCCTCAGGGGGGCAGGTAAGAGGTAAAGCAGAAGGAATGCTGGGTCATTTTGGGGGGTGGAGGCTGGGCTCAATGTCTGGGCAGGCCGCTACCACCCCTGATAGCAATAAAATAAATAATCTCCCTGTTGTCTAGTGGACTTTCTGCCCCTCGGGGCTAGATTAGAGCTAAGGACCTCCTATCTGCTCCTTTGCGGGGAAGAAAGATTTTTATGGCTGGGGAAGGGGGTAACACTAGCCCATTGCCAGGAAAAGGCTGCCCTCCCAAAAAAAACTACTGATTGGAGTCTAGTGGGTTCTCTGCCCCCACCAGGAGAGGATTGGAGGAAAACACCTCCTATCTGCCCTGAACGGGGACAGAAAGTCTGTTGCTAGTGATTTGGGGGGCTGGGGGCTAGGCCCGAATCATTGGCTGGATGGCCCCACCTGTTCTTCTAAAAAAACAACAATCCCTGGTGTCTAGTGGGCTTTTTGCCCCCACCATGGGGCAGATCAGAGGTAATAACCTCTAAACAGACACCCAACGAGGGATAGAAAAACATTTGTGGCTGGAGAGGGAGGAGCACAAGCACATTGCCAGGGGGCCACTCTTCCCTATAAAACTAATCCCTGGGATCTAGTAGGCTTTCTTGACCGACTCCCGCTGGCGCAGATTGGAGGAAAACCCCTCCCATTTGCCTACGAGGGGGGGAAGAAAGACTGTTGCAGGTGATTTGCAGCGGTGGCGGCCAAGTATAGTGCCTGGGTGGCCACTCCTACACATATAGCAATAACAAAAGGAATCCCTGGTGTCTAGTGGATTTTCTGGCCTCCCCTCCCGGGGTGGATTAGAGGTAACAAACTTTAATCTGCCCCTGGTGGTGGGCAAAAAGACTTTTGGGGATAGGGGAGCAATGCACGCCAATTGTCCTTACAATGACAAACATACCACTTTTTTATAGGGACACTGGGGGAATGCTGTGTGGTAGGAAATGTGTGGCTCCCCGCATTTCCCAGAAATTTATCTCACAGAATTGTGAGCAAAATGTGTGTTTTTAGTCAACGTATGAGGTTTGCAGAGCATTGGTACAGAATCCAGGCAAAGCACACCACCCTGTACTCCTCCGAATGTCTACTTTTCAGAACTGTCTGGGTCTGGTAGGTTGAATGCTCTAGCCACCCCCAGGAGGTGCAGGAAGGCTATTGGGCCAGAGGGGGATCACAAGCCCATACCTGGGGGGCGCTCCCCCCAAATAAATATTGCAAGAATGCAGACCCTAGTGTCCAGTGGGTTCTCTGTCCCACAGAGGGTAGATTGGGGGTAATCGCCCCCATCTGTCCCGGGGGGCAGAAAGGCTACCTGCTTTGTTTTTGGGGTCGGGCATGGCCAGGCCCATGGTGGGCAGCTCCCACCGCTATATTTCTTTTTTTTTTTTAAACATCCTGGTGTCTAGTGGGATTTCTGCCCCCCCTGGTGTGGCAGATTGGGGTAATCACCCCCATACGTCCCCTAAGGGGGGCAGAAAGACAGTGTGCTCTGTTTTGGGGTTCAAGCCATGGCCATGCCCATGTTGGGCAGACCACACACCTATATCTATTCAAAAAAGCTTTCCCTGGCTTCCGTCAGGCTTTTGTCCCCAGGGTGCAGATTGGGGGTAATTACCTCATCTGCCCCCGGAAGGGTAGAAAGATTGATGCCCCATTTAGTTGGGGTGGGGGCATGGCCCCACCCTTATATTTTTTTAGAAAGATTTCCCTGGCATCTAGTGGGCTTTCAGTCCCCCGGGGGCAGATAGGGTAACTGCCCTCATCTGCCCCTCAGGGACCAGAAAGACTGAGGCCCCATTAGTTGGGGTGGGGCCATGTCCGTGGAGGGCAGCCCCACCCCTATTATTTTTTTTTAAAAGAGCGTCTCCTGGGATATAGTGGGCTTCCTGTCCATCCAGGGGAGGCAGATCGCGGATTATTAACCCATCTGCTCCCAGGGGGTAGAAATACTGATGCCCCATTTAGTTGAGGTGGGGGTATGGCCATGCCCATGGTGGGCAGACCCAACCCCTATATTTTTTTATAAAGATTTCCCTGGCATCTAGTAGGCTATCTGCAGCCCCCCCCCCAGGGGCCAGATATGGGGTAACTACCCCCATCCGCCCCTCGGGGGCAGAAAGACTGATTCCCCATTTAGTTGGCATGGGGGCAGCCCCCACCCCTAATTTAAAAAAAAATGCTTTCTTTGGCATCTAGTTGGCGTTCTGGTCCACCGCTGCAGCAGAACGGGGGTAATTACCCCCATCTGCCCCTCAGAGAGGCAGAAAGCCTGAACTATTTAAATATGTTTGGGGAGCACAAGCCCTTGCCTAAAGGGCTGTTCTCCCATTCCTGGTGCCTAGTGGGTGAATCCCTGCTTGGGGATCGCTCTCCTGTGGCAAATTTAAGTAAGGATCCACTGGGAAGGGGTAGCATTGTAAAGAGGAGATTTCCCCTTCCCACCAATACCTCTCCCAAAAGAATCAGTGCTCAAGGGGCTGAAATATGCCACTGAGCACTGATTCAGTGAAAGTAAACGAGCCCATCAGCTCCTTTTACTTTATTTTACTGTGTGCGCTGATTGTCATTACAGTAAAGAAAAACAAACAAGTGGCTCAGGAAGCTCTGATGTTAAAAAGGAAATGATGGACTACCTCTTGTGCAGAACACCAGAGGGGCCTTTATATTCCTCCCCAGTATCGGCCACTGGCTGACACACGCACTGGGGAGGTAGAGTGTGTGTCGACCATTGGCCCATCTGCACATAAACGGTTAACACAACCAAAATTTCAATAACAACAATATCATCTTAAATAAATCAACAAATATTACTGTATTTAACCCCTTTAGTGCGTCCGCCCGCCAATGTGCGATGGCCGCACTCCCTCCCCAGTGCATCTATTGGCCATTAGCCAACACTGGGAAGGGCTGGAAAGGGTCCTCCAGTGCTTGCACCTGAGTATTCCTTTTTTCAAAACAAAATGCGGGGAGACGCGGGATCACTTACACGTTAGCCCCTGCCCCTTCCCACCCATCTATGACATCAGCGTGCCGCGAGGCGCACTGCCGTCGCAGATACCCCACCAGATTGGCGAGCAGAAGGAGGTGAGTGCTCTCTCCTGCTCCAGTGGGGAAACAAATGCAAGAAAGGCAACCCCACATTTCTGCGAGGCCTCATTGGAAAGGGGAGGATGTCATAAATGATGTCATAGAACATGTCATGAGTAATGTCATATGTGAGGTCATAAACCTCACATATGACATGACTTGGCGGGGGTGCAAGTTATAGTTAGAGCTGTTAACTATAACTGGTGAATTTCTGTGTTTTTTTAGTTCAATGTTGTCACTGAGAAATTCACCTAACTAGAAAGTTACTTTAACCTTTGGTTTTTTCAATGAATTTCTAAGGTTTTTTTTTTTTTACAAAAACAAAACTTTTTAATACACCTAACTATAATGTTACTTTAACCTTTGGTTTTTCAGTGAATTTCTAGATTTTTTTAAAAGTAAATTCATAATTTTTGGGGTATATTTATGGTAGAATAACTGAATAATATATCCTGTGCGGACAGTATTTTGAAAGGGAATGGCTTTTGTATTGTAAAATAACAGGAAAGCATGCACAGTTTGCAAAACGTTTCTAAAAATAAAAATGATAAAACAGAGTAATATAACAACATTTGTGTTGAGATTATCCATCTCCTTAGTTCTTGTAACTCTCATATTGAGACATCTTCTCAGCAAGTTCATTAATATTCTAATACCATACTTTTCATAGTCTTTGTATCCGCTTTTACTCTAAAATTGTAATTATCATTCAAAAGAGAGTAATCAGTTTTTGCAATAATGTATAGTATAAGTTTTCACAATGTAAATCTATTTTTAAGGTGTTTCATTACTCTCATGAGAGGCACGTGATCCACTCGTGGGACACTTGAGGATTGTAGTTATAAATTTCATTTTAAAGTATTGTACAGAGTTCTTTTTCATGTGTTCAGTTATTGTTTAATGGTAATCTATACAAATGGAGTCTTTGAGCTATGTTTGTTAATTTTTTTTAAATTTTTAGAAACTGATAACTTTCGCGAGATGCTCAAAGGAGTCGAACACACAATCCCCTCCATGGACTCCGAAGGAGCTGTACTTCCTGTTTGGCTCTTTCAAAGTACACATGAGATCATACAATTAAGTTAATAACAATGCTGTCTTCTTATTCTGAACAAAGGAAGAGATTAGAGGTGTTGATTAAGTTAGAAAAATGAATTATGAATTGTTTAATTCAATATATAAAGCAATAGTTGTTTTACGATCTCACAAGGCACTCGCGAGTGTCTCATGAGCGGTCCAGGAGAGGACACACACCCAAAGCAAGAGTTGTGAATTGTTGATATGGATGTCTTTATTTGCAAAAGGTAGAATCTATCCTTTTGGTTTATTTGGCTATTGGAGTTTGCTGTGGGTAGGCCTTGTTGCTGTGCTCTGTGTGCCTTTTTGTTTTGGCATAGAAGAATATCTTCCTCAGATTCTGATGAACAGCCTGGTGCTATGGCACGAACTTAGCCAACTCAGCCTGTGAAAGAGTTTATAGCATGTCAATTGTTTGACATGAGGCCAGGCAGCAAAAACATCTCGGCAAATTTATGCAATCTGCAAACTTTGCAAGAAGGATTTCAGCCGGGGGAGTAGAAACAATCAGTACAGCATGAGTACTACAGGCATGTGGGGGGGCGTGGCCAAGCACCTAAGATGGCGAACGAGTGTTGATAGAGCTCCGTGTCCCATCCCCCGGTTATTCTGAGCATCGCCGCATTAGCCCCCTAAAAACAGTTCACTGGGACGGAAAGAATAGAGGAGCTCAGGCCGCGCTCGGAGCGGGGCTCCGCAATACTGCAGACGTCTTACCAGAAAAGATCCAGTGGGTGCATCCTGACTCTGGCCTAGTCTTGAGCCTCTCTGGTGAATCACACGGTGCCCCTGGCATGGCAGCCGGATCCCCCGCTCCCTGGGCGGGCAGGATTTGGCCCCCGAGGGAGCAGAGGAATCGTAACTGTGACCTGGTGGATCCAGACAGGGCCGCTGTACGACAGTGGCCTTGGGTGCTGAAACAGACGATGAATCACTGACGTAGCGGCGACCCTTCGGCCGAGGGGCCTATCCTTGGGTCCCCTTCAGGTGCGAGAAGAGCTGCCACGTGTGACCCTCTAAACCCTGGCAAAAGAGAAGAGAAGATTGCTCAGGTGAGCCCGGGGAACTGTTGCTGGTGACCGGTGTGGGCGGTGGTGGGTCGGTCAGGCCCAGGCCCCCCTTGCATACTGGTAAGCCACTGCGGAGCTGACCCGAAGGGTGTGCGACTAAATGAGGATTCACCGCCGGGTGTTTGGGGACGACACAGGGGTTATTTCATGCCTCAGCTGCCCGTAGCAGCCCTGCTTGCTGGCGATTGTTGCCCACATGGCTCCAGAGGTATTGTACGCACCCGCGACTGAGGATATGGGAGGCCCGGGGCCGGGCGGGCCTAGACTCCCCTGCGGTCTATTACCTCTCCGTAGCTACAGGGACACTTGGGGGTGCACGGAGTCCGGGGGTCAATGGGGCCCAGGCTCAGTAGAGAAGCGCTGCCCAGGCACCAACACAGGATTTGTATTACTGCAGGCCTGCACCTGGGCTTGCATGGCACATGATAAGCCTCCTTCCTTTGCCTTTGGCCCCTTGAGGCAGTCTGGGCACTGCAGTAGTGGTCGCACTACTTACCCTTCCGGCCCTCAACCTTTTGAGGGGTTCACCGTCTGGGGGGCGCAGCTGGACCTGTGGGCCTCCTTCCTTGGTGTCGCTGATGTCACTCCCCGACGCCGAGGGGCGCTTAGCTGGGTTCCTGAGCTGGAGCGGAACCCTCTTGTGTCCTTTTGCTTCCCCTCCTGCTCTTCCTCAATGGATCAACACGAGGTGTCTATACACACCCGACCACAACCACTCTACAGGGTCTGTGCCGACTGCTGGGAATTAAGAGGGTACATATATAACGCCGAATAAAGCAGGGTACAGACAATACGCCCTACTGGGTTCTTCCCCTCTCTGTGGATCCTGGTGTCGTCTCTAGGAACTAAGGGAGTAGCCTGATTACACCCGAGAGGAACAGTTTGACGGTGGCATCAGTACTTTGCCACCTTCACGGCAGCCGTCACTAACAAGAACTGTACACAAGCAGCTCCCTATGCCCAATGCACAGCAAATAGCTATGGGCCGTCTTCGCTCTACCACTCACCAGGACACTTCATCACAAGGCACGGGCGGGGGGTCATCCAGGGCCACAGGGACATCTCTGGAGCCCGACCCCCTGATCCCTCAGCCAAATTGGACTCCGTACTGGCAGCAGTAGAGAAAATAGGCATGGCCCTAGAGCAGACCCGTACATCTCTAGAGAACAGAATCAATGGCATCACAACTGACTTCACTCTCTTGCGGGCAGACCATCAGAGACTGGCTGAGCGCATTCATGATAATGACCTCACACTTGCGGACCTCCAGCCCAAAACCTGTAATCATACTGTGACCCTGCAGGACCTTCTGGATCGGGTCTGCACACTCGAGCAGAAGCTAGATGATGCAGAAGGGCCCTCGTGCCCTAATAATGTGCAGGTAATTGGTATGCTGGAGGGGACAGACGGTTAGGACCCGTGGGCTACACGGAGTCCTGGATGAGAGAGTTGCTCCCCCCGGGCTCACTCTCCTCACAATTTGTGGTCGAGCGCGCTCACAGAGTCCCCGCCCGTAAGCCTCCCCCAGTAGCTAATCTGCGTCCCTTCTTGTTTCGCTTGCTAAATTTCCATGATAGAGATGTGATATTGCGAGAGGTGGGGAGACACCCTGGACTCAAGATACAAAATGTCACTGTCTCCTTCTTCCCCTACTACACAGCTCAAGTGCAGAAGGGGCGTGCCACCTTCGGAGCAGTGAAATGTCAGCTTCGTGATCTTGATTTATGTTACTCTTTACTCTTTCCAGCAAGACTACGGGTCATCCGAAATGCAAAATACCCGTTTCTTTGACTCTCCAGCTGAGGCCTGGGAGTGGCTGGAAGAAAATGGACTGGTGACTACACCTAGACCTCAAGGAGACCCCCTGATGCCGAAAAGGGGCCAACGCAGCCGTTGCAGAGGCAGAGGTGCAGACGCATGGCGGAGGACATCACCGGTCAATGCCCCAGACCCTGAGCAGATTAGGTCAGAACGTCGGGAGGCACTAGAGGTGGCAGCTGCCCTTCAGTCTGCGAGATCATCTCCATTGGCAGGCTCAACGACATCACCATGCAGGTCCCGGGGAGATGTGGGGGCATATTACCAAGGATGTGCGATAATTATCGCAAAGCGCACTTAGCGCTGTTTTTTTTATCGCCGCTATCGCTGGATTACATCGCGGAGATAACGCGTTATTATCAACGCTTATCTCCTAGGCGATAGAAAATCCAGCGATAGCGGCGAAACCCACCAATAGCGCGCGAAATCCAGCGAAAGCTTGCTAATAGGCAGGTGAGGACTTAACCTTACAATCCACCTCCCATTGACTAGAATGGTTAAGTCAAGTTTTAAAGAGGTGTTAGATTCCAGCGATAATCGCGGTTAGCGCGAATTATTTTATCGCTTCGCGGGCATTGCTAATAGTGGTAAGTTGTGTTTGCGACTGTTTTAAGTAGCTTTTAGTTGGGAACGCCTACTTTGCATGTCATTAGCGATAATTATCGCTGACATGCAAAGCGGCAAGAAAATGGCCGATTTCGCCATAAACCTGTCGCTAACAGCTGTTAGCGACAGCTTGCTAATAGGGCGATAAAAATATCACCGCTTTAGCGGCAAAAAGTGCCGCTAAAGAGGCAATACTGCCCTTGATAATATGGCCCTTGGACTCCACACCAGAGTGGTCAGCTGACGCTAGCTCACCCCAGCTACTAGACGTTACACCTCAGACATCAGATGCAGGGGCATATTATCAAGGTCAGCTGACCACTCTGACAGATGTCTGGTGCGCGCGTAACCCTGACACGCGGATATATTCTTCCTACTCACCGGTCCACAACCTACACGTGTGCTTAGACCGCATATTGACCTCAGCAGCATTGATCCCCCTCATACAAAACACAGAGTACCTGGGTCGGACGCACTCCGATCATAATCCCCAGATAATGCTACTCAGCTGGGAGGCGAGAACCCCTCTGGTCCCTACCTGGCGACTGCAAATAGCTGCATTAGAGGACCAGGCGTTTCATAGTTCATTGGAAACTGCAATACTCAACTATTTTGAACATAATGCTGGTTCCACTGACTCACCCTTGATAGAATGGGAGGCCTTTAAGGTCGCGACCAGGGGGCACTGTTTAGGCCTTACATGGAAAATTCGTAAGCAGCTAGACACATCCCTGTCCGCCATTGAGCGGCAGCTCCTTTGCTGGGAAACATTGGCTATCACTCGGCCCGAGGCAAAAACACGCCTGGACAGCATCCAAGCAGATCGGGCCGAACTCCTGGAAAAGCTGCGCTGTCACAACTACCTAGCTCATTCAGCACGCACCCACTCAACATTGGATAAAACAGGTAAACTGCTTGCATATTTTATTCAGCAGGAACACCCACACCGTCCCATACAGTCAGTAGAGGACGAGCGAGGTCAAATCAGATATACACAACGGGACATTCACTCTGTCATGAGACATTATTCCAGACTGTATGCTTCTGGCTCGCATGGGAATGCCCAACAAATAAATGAGTTCTTGGACACTGTCGAGCTGCCTACTTTAACACTTGACCAGCACCTAACATTAGACTCCCCCTTGACAGTGGACGAAGTCCGGGAGGCTCTGTCGTCGCTAGCATCCGGGAAAACACCTTGGCCAGACGGGCTTCCAACAGAATTCTTTAAGACATACACAGAGACCCTAGTGCCCCGCCTGCATGCTCTCTACACCACTGCGATCCGCCAAGCTGCCCTGCCACCCTATTTAGGCGAGGCTAATGTGGTCTCCTTATTGAAGCCGGGCAAGGACCCCACGTCCGAGGGTTCATATAGGCCTCTGGCGATTTTAAACACAGACTACAAAATTCTAGCGAAAATCCTCGCTAACAGGCTCACACCATATATCCCTTCCCTGGTGCATCCGGACCAAAATGGGTTTGTCCCGGCCCGTAATACTGCTCTCAACATCCGCCGCTACTTCCAGGTGGCAGAGTACGCCCCCCTGAACTGGCCTTCGATCGGGATGCCTGGTACAGGATCTCGAGAGAGCTTTTGACTCCCTGGAATGAGATTATCTCTTTGCGACCTTACCCAGATTTGGCATAGGATCCTACTTTCTTAACATGGTCAGGCTATTATACAAACGCCCGATGGTCCATGTCAAGACAGGACCTTATATCTCAGACCCTATAATGGTAGGTCGTGGGACATGGCAGGGTTTCTCGCTGGTAGTCGAGCCATTAGCGGCGGACATCCGTTCACATGTGGACATGGGCATCCCCGTAGGAGATGGCTCACACAATTTTACAGTACGCCGATGACTTGCTGCTGTATGTGAGAGATCTTCTCTCCATCCCGTCATCCTTGGACTTAGCGCTTACTTTATTTGCCAAAGCATCGGGGCTACGTGTCAATGCTGCAAAGTCTACTCTCTTCCCATTCTTGCTGTCCTCCGCAGATCCGGGATAACGGCTGGGCGGGGTCCCCGTGCCATGGGGTTTTGAGACTTTCAGGGGTACGTATATATTGGAATAAGGTGGATCTATTCGAGGGAAATGTCATTAGAGCTACCCCTGCTATCCAGTCTCAGATTAACTTCTGGAAGTCTCTCCCGCTAGCTGTCTCTGGTAGAGTATCCCTCACAAAGATGGTGATCCTCCCTCGCCTCCTCTATTACTTCACTACCCTACCCATTTACATTTCCCCTTCCTTCTTCCGTAAGTGGGAAATGGTAGTCAGGGATATTGTTTGGGGGACGTCGATGCATAGAGTCTCCATGAGGAAGCTGTATCTGTCAACGGGGCAGGGTGGGCTCGCAATGCCTAACTTCGAACACTATTACCTAGTCGCTCAGTTGCAATGGATAGCTAGATGGCTAGCTTCTCGACACCTGACAGACACAGCCTCACTACAACCCCCAATGCCGCAATGCACTTTACTTTGCACATTCCACCCATGTGCGAAACCCAAGGTCACGGATTCACTATTACTCACCATAGCATACAAATGCTTCAGCAGAAGCCTGTTTCTCACTCGGGACACCATACCTTATGCCCCAGCCCTCCCTTTACTGGGAACACTGCGAGGAAGCTCATTCACCACGGCAGCCGCACTACGCAGTTGGGACATAGTGGGTATTCACGACACCTTTTTCTTGATGGCTCCCTCATCCCATACGCAGAGCTCATATTGGAGGAGAATCTACACCCCGGACAATTTTTATTGCATAGAGCACCCATAGCCTCCCTGTCATCTAGATGGGGCACTCTCACCACGGAACCTCCCACGCACCATATGATTCAATATTTACATATAATGGGGGATGGGGGCCATCTGACTCGATGGTTTGCGTCGTCACTCCGACAACACACAGCGATTGCCCTTCCCTCCCTGAGGCAATATTGGGAGGATGGCCTAGGGCGCGCTCACAGACAAGGGGTGGACGGCCGTATTAGAGGGCCCTACACATGTCCCACGCAATCAGTGTTTTAAGCAGATACAATTCTTCATCCTGCATTGGGCATACCTAGCCCCAGCCCAGACTGACAAGTACTTTCATCTCACGGATGCTGAATTCCCCAGATGCAGGCTACCTGACGCAGATCTTCTGCACATGTTGTGGCAATGCCCCTCGCTGGGTGAATACTGGACTAACATAGTGGCTACACTGGTCAATTGTGCAGGGCTCGACATCCCTTTTCACTAGGAGGTATATATATTACTTCTCTTTAGTAGGAATAAGAAAAACAGGGCCACCTCCTGGTTTCTGGACTTAGGCCTGGTTGCAGCGAAGCGCTTGATCACCAAGCGGTGGAAATGACCAATAGCCCCCCCACACAATAGCCTGGCACCGATCACTACTCAACTGGGCTAGGGCAGAAGGAGTAGCCTTGAGAAGGGAAGACATGTTAGGTCTTCGTAAGTTTCCCCTGGCCAGTAGCTGGGCGGCCATGGTATCGGACTTGCAGGGCCTTGGGACTTCCGCAGAGAACTCTCAAGGGAGGTTAGGGACCCAACCAATCCAGATGGCAAGCTCTGATAGTGAGCCCATGGAGGCACAGCGAGGGCAGAGTCCTACAAGCGCCGTCTAGACCCCTGCAGCGTACGACACCCAATACCTATACTTGGCAGAGAACTCATTCATACTCACACCAGGCTACAGGTCTCAGGCAGTCACCCCTTTCCCTGAATTGATTTACTTTGTCCTCATTTTGTTGTACCCCTCTCCTGTAGTTCAAATGTGTGATGCATCATGTACAGAACTTAGGCATGTTGTATACCACAAAGCCTCTTTGGGTCCTTATGAGCAGCACAGTGCAACTTTATAAGGGATATTCTGCACTTCCACATACGTAGTACGTGAACGCACAAAGGAACATTGTGTCATCATCCTCATACCCCTATGTATGATGTCATTGCACTATGGTTATTGTTTGGGGGAAAAAAGAAATGTCAATAAAAAGATTTAAACAAAAAAATGAGTACTACAGGCATGTGGAGGCACTTCAGATCTATGCATCCACAAAGGCGTGCTCGGAAAGAATTAACTCATGCTGCGGAGCTGGACAACTCTTCAAGGACTTCCACCTCATTTGAACCTGGAGATACTGTGCCTGCCCAAGTACTGAGTGCTGAAGCAGATAGCAACCCTGCTTATCTTAATAAAGCACTTTTTTGCTGCTTATGTAAGCAGATCATTTTCTTATTGGAGACAAACAGGTTTGCACAGTAAGAGCTTGTCCAAGATCACAAATGCCCCTAGGCAGAATTTTGTTTTTTTGAGCAGTTATTTTTCCCCACAATTTTCTCCCTTTTGTTTTTAAGGAGATGTTGTTTTTCCTTGCCAAGTTGTATGTTTTAGTTCTACCCTATTAAAACATTTAAAAAGACAAAAAAGTTAGCAAACACAAAAAAGTAAAGTTGTTACAAAATGTTAACAAAAACGGCTCTTTTCAGAGCTACCCTATAGTTTCATTATCTATGTTGTTTGTGTATGTTTCCCTTTTTTCCCTTCTTAAAAACTCTTGCAAGAGTCTTTTGAGAGCCAGGTAGACAATCCCCCGAGTTCAGTCCGAGGGGGCAGTTCTGCCTGCTTTAGTCTCACAAGCCTCTTGCGAGACCGTACCAAAATTTGAAAATCACCCAATATAAAAGCTCATACTGGTTATCAAGTAACTGTGCAACAAACAAACAGCAATTGATCAGAACCTAACCTACTTTTGTAACTGCCACAAATCTTCCAATTACATTTATAATTTTGTCACCCTCCCATTTTTTCCTCTCCTCTTATAACTCTATCCTGCTCCTGGAGGTTACTCATTCAGCTGAGCACTCCTCTTGTGACTGAGATCTCCATACTGCACCATTCTTTGCCTCTGGATTTTGGGACACAGTTTCATCCACTGGGCTAGAGAATTTTCCATTATTTGTGTATTGACAAAAATCTTGGATTTCCAAACTTGGACATAACTTGGATTGCTCATAGAGGTATGAAGTGTCAATAGTTGTTACCTCTGGTTGAGAGCATTTTGGATTGTGAGCACCCAGACCTCATGATAGTGCACTGTGGTGGCAATGATCTAGGCACAATCACAGGGGTTGCGCTTAAAATCCAAATGAAGGAGACCTTATCACAATTGATGTCTTTCTTTCCTCACACTGCCTTTGTATATTCTGATATATGTCAAAGGCAAAGATGGCAATGGTCAAAAGAGTTTTGTCCTAAGATTGAAAAATTACAGAAGCATGTCAATAAAACAGATTTTGTATTTCTTTGTGACCATGGGATGGGATCTATATATCATAACAACATCTGGTTTGATATGCCAGGTGTCTAGAGGTCGAGATGGAGTGAACTTCACTGCAGAAGGGAAATGGATCTTCCTTAAAAACAGGAATGCATCCAGTTCTATGTGTAACTGAACTCTACACACTATAAACACATACCATGGGATGGGATCTATATATCATAACAACATCTGGTTTGATATGCCAGGTGTCTAGAGGTCGAGATGGAGTGAACTTCACTGTAGAAGGGAAATGGATCTTCCTTAATAACAGGAATGCATCCAGTTCTATATGTATCTGAACACTACACACTATAAACACAAAGGCTCCTGTCAGAACCATTCCTACATAATATATTTTTATTTCATGTTATAACTCCATTTATTTTTGGGATACTGACACCCCGAGACACTCACAAGAGAAGGAGCACCCAAACACCTGCTCTCACTCGTATATTTGTCCAGCTCTCGCGAGAGTCTTGTTTGCTCAGTCAGTCAAGTTATATTAAATGCATAGTAGCTCTGTATCGTAGAGAGTAAATTTTAGACTCTGAAAACACACAAGCCTCTGTACTGAAACCTTTCTCTTGAGAAACATTTCTCTACTCCACTACTTTTTTTACAATTCCATGAGAGTCTTGCAAAATTGTAACATTTTGGAGGGGGGGGGATTTTCACTTTCCTTCATTACCGTACTTATGCCTTAAAGTCTACATTAGTAGGGTGTGAAGAGAAAGTAGCCTCGCCAATGACAACTTTTCACAGTATGACAACAGTGCATAGTAGTGTGTGAGGAGAGACTGGGTTCTCACTGACACCTCCCCCATCCAAACAACTGTGTATTGTAGAGTATGGGGAAGGACTGCGCTCTCCACTGACAACTTGCATCAATGTCGCCAATGTGGAGAGCAGGGTGTAAAGAAACACTACCTCTCCACTCATACTTTTCCCCAGGCTGAGCAGTATGCATAGTAGGGTGTGGAGGGTACTCACCTCACATGTAAGACCTCACTATTGCATAGCAAGAATGAGAGGTACTGGCCTCTCCGCTAAGACTTCTCCCCAGGGCAATAACCATGTATATTAGGGTGTGGAAATGGATTTACCTCTCCCCAGAATGACACACGTATGCAGTTGTTTGTAGGGAAATATTGTCCTTTTCGCAAATACCTATCTCCAGGACAACATGGATGTGTGGGCAAGGAGTGGCCTCTCTGCTGACACCTCTCCCTAGAGCTACAGGGATACACAGTACTGTCTGGAAGGGAGTGGCCTATCCACTAACACATCTCCCCAGGGTGAGAGGTGTCTGTAGAACTTACCGCTCTGCTCATACCTCTTCCCATGCTGACAGATTTACATAGTAGGCTGTTGGGGGCACATCTCTCTTGGATGACTGCATAGTACAATGTGGAGAGACACTGACCCCTCTCCTGTGACCTGTCTCTTGGATGATGGGTGTGCAAATTAGGGTGCTTACCTTTCTGGTCACAGCTCTCCCCAAGATGACAGATGTACATGTAAGGAGAAAAATACCTCTATGCTGAAAAAGTCTATCTTGCGTAACAACTATAGAGACCAGTGTATGGAGACACACTGCCCTGTCAGCTCATACATTTCCCCAGAGTAACATATGTGCAAAGTAGAATGTGGGTAGAGACTGCTCTTTCTGTTTATACCTCTCTTCATGGCGATGAATGTCCATAGTAGGGTATTAAATGGAGTACCCTTTCCGCTGAGAACTGTCTCTTGGACAACTGGTGTGCATATCTGAATGTGAGGACACACTCATCTCTTCTACAAGCATCGCTCTATGAGGAAAGGTATATGTAGTAGGGTGTAGAAAGGGATAGACCTCTCTGCTGAAACTTCTCTCCAGAGTCACAAACACATAGTAACATGTGCAAAGGTACTCCCCTTTCCACTATCATCTGTGCAACAGCTGATAGCAGGTACTTGTAGAGTATGAAGATGTACTAGCCTCCCGGCCAAGGCCTATCTCTTGTATGAGAGGGCTCTATACAACAGTGGGAACAAGAACTGATTTATCTTCTGAGACCTCACTGTTGCATGACAAGTCAACATACTAGGGTATTCAATTACATATTGAATTATGGGCCGACCTTTTAAGTGTGGCAACTAATAAGATGTTAATAAATTTGGGTACACGTCAAACTTGGATCTTCCCATGCGGCAATGTCTCCAGAAATTCACATTCGGTGTGACGTGTGGGAGAATCATTTTAAATTCCTGCCACACATGCCCCTTTGACCTGCAAACCATGTGAATATAAAGGTACCCCCAAGCCCCTTGGTAGAGTGTGGAGATCGCCACCCTAAAGAATTTCTGCTTTTTTATTTAATAGATGCTGAAAGGGCTGTGACCACGCAAAAGAAGGGGAAGACTGCGAGCTTAGGTAAGTTCAATGTGGATCTCTTCTGATCAAATCTGGATATCTGTGTCCCATATATCAATACAATCTCTAATGCCATTCTTGCAGGTACTCCTATACCTCAAACTGGGAAAGGTGCAGAGATTGTTCCCATATATAAGAAGTGTTCCAGGGATATGCCACAGAACTATTGTCCCATTAGTCTGAGAGACTCCACTCAAAAGTCTTTTGCAGACAAATCCTTGATAAACTCACTGGGTGGTTAGCCGACAGGCAAGTGATAACCAGGCCTGGGCGTAGTTCGCTGAGTTTTGCTGCGCAGATCTCCGCAAAGTGACCAAAAAAAAACCACGAAGTTCCGCAAGGTGCGAAGTACAGTGTGAACTGCCGTTCGCGCTGGTCTTCCTGCCGCTCGGGTAGAAATTCTACCCGAGCGGCAGCTTGCGCTCGCGAACGTACCATTCCTGAGAGCGAGCAGAGAAAAAAACTCCCCTGCACTACGCGAAGCGGAGTTTTCTGCACTCCGCGAGCTCCACAGAGCAAGGGGTGCAGAAAACTCCGCAAACGGAGTGGAGTTCACCGCCCAGGCCTATAACCCACTTTCAAGCTGTCTTCCAAGATAATGTGGGTGCTGCTGACCAAACCTTTAGATTTTTTATAACCAAGTGGAAGGCGGTGGACATCAGTGGCGGCAACCTGTTTGTCGCTTTTGTAGACCTCCATTCTGCTTTCGACCTGGTTCCAAGGGAGAAAATGTGGTGCGTAATGACGGAGCAGGGGATGCCCCATGATCTTTTAGAAAATGTAATTAGACTGCATGAGGGAACTTACGCCCAAGTTAGATGGGGCCGTAAAAAGGAATTGACGAGGCATATTCCCATAGAAAAGGGTATCTGCCACGGCTGCGTCCTGGCCCCCACCCTCTTTTTATTATTTTTTATTAATGGGTGTGTGGATTTCCTAACTGATTGCCAGAATGACACCCCCTACATTAGCAGCACTCAATGTCCGTGACTTGTTGTTCACTGATGACACCCTTTTTCTGTCAAAGACCACTAGGAGGCTGTCAATTTTGCTGCAGCGATTTTCTCTCTTTTGCGACCAGTGCGGCCTTGAGCTGAATACAGCCAAGACCAATTATATGGTTTTTAACCCACATAAAAACTACAAGGGGAGATTATCGCTGCAAGGTGTCTCTCTTCATAGAGTGAGGGACATTGATTATCTTGGTATTAGGGTATCAGACTCCAATTTATGGTAGGCCCAGATGTAAAAGAGTGTTGATACGTTAAAATACTGATCTGTGGCCTTACTTAGATTTGTGAAAACAGTCAAGTCCCATCTGATTAATCCTCTCTAAAAATATATAGGGTGCAGGTTATAACTGTAGTATTGCATGGAAGAGAATTATGGGCTCATTCAAATTTGACCAATCTGGATTACAAGGAAAACATATATGTGCGATCATTATTAGCACTCCCCCAGACTTGCCCCTTGCTACCTGTACGATTCAATCTTGGACTGAGGCCTTTGGGCCTAGTGGCGAAAGTGTGTGAATTAGTTTATTAGATGCATATCTGGAAGTTGGACGTGCTGAAGCCGTATTGAGAGGGTCTTGCTGACATTCTAAGAAGGTCAGGAGTTTCCAGGAAGATTCCTTGGCTAAGATCGATCAAGGCAAACTTGATAGAGCTTGACTGGGAAGTTTTGTTTAATTCTCCTGAACTTACTGTCCAGGGCTCTTTGGAATTGTTAAAACCAAGGTTCTGGGAAAGGCACTTAGCTAAAAATATGGCCCCTGGAGCCACAGACGTGTTAACTCAATTTATCTTAACTTTTAAAGTGTTGCTTTTTTATGAAAATCTTTTAGATACCATTTGCCCTGCCACTGCGAGATATCTCTATTTAAAATTTTGCTACGGCATTCTTCCCCTCGCAGCATTTTCAAGCACTTGGCTAGCTAATGCGGGGAGTTCCACAGCATTCTGCACCTGTTCCCATTACAATGAAACCAAGCAACATTTTCTTTTCTTTTGCCAGGCATATTCGGGCAAGTTGCTCTAAATGGATAATCCCGGCATGTCACACATTAGGTCTACTCGATCGATCATCTGTGCTGTTAGCTTTTATGAAAGGACAAGGCCCACTTGCAATGTGTGCTGTAGTGAAGTACTTGCAAGGGTTCATGGTATAAGTGGACAAGTCTCTCAATGTAGCTTTTACATTCATAATGGTTGCACTTTCCTGCTCATTTGCACATGTATTCGCACTTTAGCTCCCATGTATTGTTGCACAGCTGTCAGTCTTATGTGGTACCTGAATATCACATCAGGCCTCGAAAAATTCACTCATCCACTCGCAATTGCGAGTGAAATTTTATCAGTTCGAGCTATTTTTAGCACTTACTCGACCTTGCTGGCGAGTAAACTTCTGCTGGAAGAAACAGGTGTTCTGTTCATTCAGAAAGTCAATGAGCAATTAAGACGCCTTTAAACATGTTTTTATCTTGGCACATTTGCTGACTGCTCAAGGACAGAGGTCAAATGTCAGTTTGTTGCCTTCTATTCCTGGAAAATGGTTTTAACTTTTCTTTCACTTATTTGTCAGTTAATGGTTTTTGTCAAGTGAGCTGACAAGAATTGTGAAACAAAAGGATGTAAAATGTCATTTTTTTTTCTCCAACAACATTTAAACTGCTTGTTCCCTTATCCCCTTCCCCCTTTTCTAACTCATCCTCCCTTCTCTTGTTTCTTGTGTTGTACATACATCTTTCACCTTTATTTTCCAACCCTTTTTCCTTCTCTCTATTATTCATCTTCCACCTCTTCTCCCTTTTTCCTCTTGCTTTTGCTCTTTTCTTCTTATCCGGGTAAGGAGGCTACACTCATTTTTCTTTACACATTTACTTATTTATCTATATATGTATTTATTTATGTAATTACCTATTTATGATCCTTTAATATTACTCCCCATCATTTTCAATGTTCACCCCATCTTACTCATTCAATGCTCCTCAGATTAAATTCTGCTTGTCTATTCATATTAATTTTTATATTTATATTCATGTTCCATTTTGTCTCAATTATTCTGCAATTATATATATAAAGAGAGTTATGAACTTATAAATATATCATATACTATACTCTTTTCTTTCACTATCTGCCTTTTATCTCTTATATGATTCCTTTCTTTATTTTTATTTTATTTTATTTTTGTTTATTTTATTTTATATAATTCTTCTTTCCTCATTGATGATAACCTTTGTGATCCCATAATGTTATACAGCACTTTTATGTATTCATGTTTTTTATGTATCTTAAATTTTTTCCAATAAAAAATTACGAAAAAATAAACTGCTTGTAAATAAATAGTACAAGTATTTCAAAATATAACTGGAATTATGAAATAACTTTTTTATAATTCAGAAGTATGATGCAAACAAAGATTTAAATAGGAGAAAAGTAATTAGAATACTTTACTTGGTGATGTGCAAATGACAAATATTTGCAGACACTTTATTTCCAAACATTGTACACTATATAGTTTTATAACCACGTCAGTGACAAATTCTGTGGCCATTTCATTGTAAAATCTGCTGAATGCAAATTACAGTGTGCTGCTACTTTATGCTTTAGTTATGTATTTATTAAAAGTGATAATTTTTACACATGATTTGAGAAACATTCCTGCCACCGCCCTGATGACAATGCAGCTAATGAACTAAGAGGCAAGTCATTGGTCATGTGTATCCTTTATGTGGCTAGATTTGTATTCTATATGGAGTTAATGTTTAGGTTATTAAATCAAACAAAATAGTTTTCTGTACAGCAGACGTGCTGAACTCGTGCATTTAAAGGTGCTCTCATATGTGATAAAGAAGAAAATGGCATCTCAGTGAATTAAAATACTTGCCTAGGATCGCATAATTTGAAACCAGTTTAAGTTCAAGAGCATTATAATTAGGTTGAGTAGATTATTTAAGTCACTAGACCTGCAGGTCATATGGTTTCCTTATTTCTGGTTTTATACTGTTTTAGCTTTGTACTGCATCTTTAACATGTTTTAAAATTGGATCTTCACGACGAGAAGAACTTCTTTGAGTTGGAAGCCATCCTGGTGGACAGGAAGAGGTTTTGTGATGACCTCCACGCATGATTGGACTATAGTCTGCCCTCCTCCATTTGTTGAGTGGTTCATTTAAGACTTGTCATTTGATTTCTATATCTGTCATTGATGAAATGTACTTGTTATACTGTTTTATCATGTTTGTGCACTTCAATAGTTTGTAATAACCGAATAAAGTTCTGATGATGACTTCTTCTAACTCTCTGTAGCATAAAATATGTGCATAGTACCGTATAGACACATATACATACTGGAGCACTTCTACACTCCCTGAAGATGAAACAGGCAGTTTTAGTCAACATTACAATACTGTAATATTATTTATTCAACTGTATAACAACTATTAAGCAAACAAATCAGTAGTAACTTTAAGCCTTTTTTATTACAACAACATAATGTAACAATAAAACAAAACTACAACAACTATTTCAATAACAGTAAAATAAACAAAACAATCAACCTCAATAATTTATTATGTCTTCGTCAGATTATGATGAGCAGCCTAGTGTAGTTGCAGCACCTCAGCCACCCCAGCCTGCCAAAGAATCTTTGGTATGGCAGTTTTTTGATATGAGGCCATGTGGTAAAAAACGTCTCAGCAAAGTTTTTCATGCGTACAGTTTTTTAAAAAGAGTTCACAAAGGATAGCTTTGACAAAGTTAGCTTGTGCTGTTGAACTGAAGAGCTCTTCATGTGCATCCACATCCTTTCAACCTGAATACACTGTGGCTGCTCAGGTAGTTACTGATGAACAACACAATAATCCTGCTTATTTTAACAAGGCTCTTTTTTGAGGCTTATGTAAATAGATAATTATTTCCTCAGAGACAAATAGAGCTACGCAGTACAAGCTTGTGCAAGAACACTAATGCCCCCTATGCAATAAAACAATATAAATTTTCCAATAGTTTTTTCCCAACTTTCCACAGAGTTATTTCCTTTTTTTTAAACTGAACAAGACTTCTTTTTCTCTTCCATATATTTTGTCAGTAGTTTTCTTTTTCACAACTTCTGTTTTCCATTTTCCTCCTACAAAAAGACAAAATAACCAAAAAATTAAACGTTACATACTGGTCAATAAATGATAACAGTGATTCATAACTATTTTCTCTAAACATTTCTACATTTTTCACCCACAATCACATATTGATATCTAGTGCATTACTAACTTGTTATTCTTTTCGCCTGAAAAATTACACACCCTCACCCAGTGCACTTTTTTCACAGTTAAATTCTAACACGCCATCAAACCTGATTCCTTAAAAGTATATCAAGTAAAACATTCCTCTTGACACACCTTTGCTAACAGTCAGCACAGTGATTTACTCTTGAAACAGCAATATCACCACCCAAACATCTCATAAGGGTGAAGTATATGTAAAGTAAAGTTTAAAAAAAACTAGGGCTTGTATTAACAGATTAAACAGTCTATGTGTTATAATTGAGAAACACTACCTCACTAACTTACAAGTACATACAGTTTGAACACTTCATTTTTTAACACAATCTGCAATACTTGCTGATATCTCTATACATTCTAATAACTACCTCTCAAAAACTATATTGAGAAATCTACACCTCTACAAAAGCAGCTTCTCACTCAGTAAACCTTTTGTAGAATAAGTTTACCAACAGTAGTGCACTTACTGACACTTCTCAAAGTTCATAAAAGTATATTAATAAAGACCTGAACTTGGAGCTATTTCTTAAATGCTGCTGAAGACACCAGTGTCTTTCAGTTCAAAACTAAGTTACATCTGCCAAGCACAACTCAAAGAGACTTCCTTCTCCTCTAAAGCACCAAGGACAATCTAAGCTATCTCTGGTTCTGCAGCCAATCAGGTCACAACATATCTTCAGCCATCTAATAAGAATTTTAACTATTGGTTGAGCCTTAACTTTTTTTTCTACTTCTCCCCATACTATCTCACAAGACTCACCTCATGGCAGGCTCAGTAATTTTCCATGCGGGTCTCGTGAAATGTTGCCCTGATTGAACGAGCCCCATGCAGCAAGCTTCACTCCCTGAAGCTTGCACGCTACTCTTACCAGACTCTCACAGGATTGCAACAGATTTGCAGGGAAATAGTACTATATATTTGGAAGGGACTTTGCCTCTTGACTGAGAATCCTCTAAGCATATTAGGTGACCACAAGGGTGTGAGAAGGGAACACCCTCTCCTTTCAAACTTCTCTTTTAGATAACAGATATGCATTATAGGGTATGTGGAGGGCTTGGCCTTTCCGCTGAGACCTCTCTCTTGGATGACAGGTGTGTAGAGTAGGGTGTGGGGAGGGATTGGCCTCTCCACTCAGACCTCTCTATCAGATGACGCATCTGCATAGTACAGAGTGGAGAGGAACTGCCTTCTCTTTTGAGACCTCTCTCTCACATAGCAGGTGTGTGTAGTAGGGTGTGTAAATGGACTGTCCTCTTCTTTGAGACCTCTCTCTCAGATGTGTAGTAGGGCGTGGGTTGGGACTGGCCTCTCTTTTCAGATCTCTCTGTCACATGACGAGTATGACTCTCCTTTCATATCTCTCTTTCAAACACAATGTGTGCATAGTAGGGTGTGTGGATGGTCTGGCCACTCCTTTGAGACCTCTCTCTCAGATGACAGGTATGCATAGTAGGGTATAAGGAGGGAGAGGGCTCTTCTTTCAGACCTCTTTCTCACATGACTAGTGTACATAGCAGTGAGTATGGATGGACTGGCCTCTCCTTTCATACCTCTCTCTCACATCACGGGATGTGAGAAGTAGGGTGTGTGGATGGACTGGCATCTACTTTCAGACCTTTCTCTCAAATGACAGGTGTGCGTAGTAGTGTGTGGAGAGGGACTGTCCTCTCCTGTCAGGCTTCTCTCTCAGATGCCGGGCATGCGTAGTAGGGTGTGTGGATGGACTGGTCTCTCCTTTCAGACATCTCTCTCTCAGATGACTGGTATGATGCTGTGAAATGAGCAGGGAAATAGACACATTGGTTTGGGATCCAGAGAGCTGCATATTCAGCAGCTGCCTGGGTCTCAAAGCAATGCCGGCTCCGCAGGAGACGGGGAGCGGGCAGGGGCCATGGGGGCCCTCAGGCTCCCCTCGTGGTCCCCAACAAAGTGGCCGGGGTCCTTGGGCAATATTGACCCAGGGAGAGAGCCGCGTGGGCCCCCTCCCAATTAAAAAAAAAATATGAAGGCCTGGCCCCAGGGGATGGGGTACCTGGGGCCGAAATAGGCCAGAGGAGGGGGCTGCAGAGACCCCCTCCCTTTTAAAACAAATTATTTTAAAATAAACGAGGCAGGCCCCGGGGCATGGGGTCCCTCTTGCCAAAAATGGCCCGGGAGCAGGGCCGCGCAGCCCCACTCATGGGGTTCCTGGGGCCCATAGTGGTCCAAGGATGGGGGGCCCTTGCAGCCCCCTTCCTAAAAAAATGCAGTAAAAAAAAAAGGCAGCAACTTGCTGGAGGCCCCCCCCCCATTTGTCCACTACTCTGAAATGCGTCTTCTGGCACGCTGCTGGTTGGGGAATGAAGTCCCCATGGCTGTTGAGGATCCTTAGGGGTCAACAAGACCTCCTGTTACCTCCAGTAAGCCCCACACAGTGGGATTCCCGAGAGGTGGTCGGAGGCCATGCCCCCTTTCTCCACCACTCTGCTAATGTGCCTCTTGGCGCTCTGGACTTTTTCCCCAAGCAGCAGTGCACCAGGTGGCATGTTTGCAGAGTGGTGGAGAAAGGGGGCGTGGCCACCGAAAACCTCTCAGCAAACCTACTGTGTGGACTTGCTGGAGGTAACAGGAGGGGTAGTTGACCCCCAAAGATCCTCAATAGCCAAGGGGATTTCATGCCCCTACTCATAATTCGCCAAGAGGCACGCTTGCTGAGTGGTGGAGAAAGGGTGTGTGGCCTCCTATGAGGTCTCAGCAATCCCACTGTGTGGGCTTACTGGAGGTAACAGGATGGGTAGATGGCCCCCAAGGACGTCCTTGGGGGGCCAACTACCCCTCCTGTTATCTCCAGTAAGTCCCACACAGTGGGATTAGTAAGAGGTCTTTGGAGGCCACACCCCCTTTCGCTACCACTCTGCAAACACGGCTCGTGGTGCACTTCTGGTTGGGGGATGAAGTCCACGTTACTCCTGAGGGACCTTGGGGGCTAATAACCCCTCCTGGTACCTCCTATAAGTCCTACACAGTGGGATTCTTGAGAGCTAGTCAGAGGCCCAGTCCCCTTTCTCCACCACTCTGCAAACGCGACTACTACTTAAAAAAACAGAAATCCACTGAAAAAACCAAAGGTTACAGGGACATTATAGTTAGGCATTAGTATTTAAAAAACCAAAAAATTCACTGAAAAAAACAAAGGTTACAGGGACGTTATCGTTAAGAAATGGAATTTTAAAAAACACTTTGAAATTCACTGAAAAATACAAAGGTTACAGGGTTGGGTTTTCCATGGGAGGGGGGAGGTCGGGGGAGCACAGGGTAGGGAGCATGTGGGAGAAAAAAGAAAAAGAGGATCCTCAGAAGCCTCATTAACACTGAATTGGTGCCTAGTTTTAAACCTTAGTGGGGATGGGTGAGAAGCGAGAGAATGTAATAAAAATTATTTCGTGGAATGTAAATGGTCTTAGGGTACGGGGAAAACGAGAGAGAATACTGCAATATTTAAAAGATTGCCCGTCCCAGATTATTATTGTGCAGGAAACGCATTTAACGGAGAAGGAGGGTCTGGAGTTTTTCAAGGCCAAAAAATGGATCGCCCAAGCAGTATGTACAGGGCAATCAGCCATAACAAAGGTGGTGGCGGTCCTAGTAAAAAAAGGGGCACAAATCTGTATAGAAGACCATGACTCAGATAAATCCGGAAGATGGCTTGTGGCTAAACTGAAGATTCTGGGTCGTGGCGTTACCCTGGTGGGATACTATGGTCCGAATCAGGATGATACTACTCCCCTAGGGGAGCTACTTACCGAACTACTTAACTTTTCGGACCCAATTATTATGGCAGGGGATTTTAATGCTGTCCTAGATTACACCCTAGACAGAGCCACGCATAGCAGGGCCTTGGTAAATCCCAAAATGTCAGGGCTTAATAAACAAATGATGGAGCAGTTGGGCCTGTGTGATATCTGGTGTCAGAGGGCAGGGCCACAAAAAGGGTTCACATTTTATAATAAAAAGTATAGACATTAGTCAAGGATTGATTACTTCCTAATAGATAGCAGTATGAAGGATTGGGTACAACAAATCGATCATGTGGGGGTACATCTGTCAGATCATTCTGCAGTGATGCTTTGCTTAAAGCTATGCGAGGGGGATGGCCAAACCAGATGGACCATGGATCGCATGATTTTGCTGGAGGAGGGAGTTATAGAGGCATTAAGTAAGGAGACAATAGAGTTCTTTGAAATCAACCGGGGTTCTGCGGCGACTGGTGTGATCTGGGATGCATATAAAGCCTTTTTAAGGGGAAGACTGGGTGCATTAGCTGCGGGGAAAATGCGGCGATATTACAACGAGGTCTCAACCTTAGAGGAGCAGGGCCGCTCATTAGAAAGGGATCTGATTAACCCGGGGGTAGACGAGGGGGTCCGGGAAGGATTGTTACAGAGAATAAAAGAAGTAAAATCTAAACTGACTGCAGTTTTACAAGACAGGGTCAGAAAAAGGTGGGAGGTCAGTCGGTTGGCCCATTTTGAATATAGCGAGGAATGCAGCAAGTTGCTGGCTTGGAAAGCCAAAAATGAGCAGGTGAGAAACAGGATAAACCAGGTCAAATGTGATCAGACTGGGGCCCTAATTGGAGATAATAAAGGGATTGAGCAAGCCTTTCATAGCTACTTTAGCAAAGTCTATCAGGAAGAGTTGAAAACCACAGAAGAAGAGGCAAGGACCTGGCTAGGGCAAGGCTGGGCTGATCCCCTTACACTAGATAGGAGTGGACAGCTGAACGGGGAGATCAATATGAGGGAACTAGAACAGGCCATAGGACAAGGCAAGAAAGGGAAGGCCCCTGGACCCGATGGCCTGCCTCATGAAGTCTACAAAGCATTGGCAAATACACTAACACCTATCTTAGCTGAAATTTTTAATGAACTGTTCTTGGCAGGAGCTGAAATGCCTGTATCATCGAAAGATGCTACCATAACGGTAATCCTGAAGTCAGGCAAGTGCCCTAAAAACTGTGACTCCTATAGGCCAATATCGCTTTTAAACTGCGACTATAAAATCTTTGCAAAAATTCTGGCTGATAGGCTCAATGGGTCGATGGCTGAGCTTGTAAACGAAGAACAAAAAGGTTTTATTCGAGGAAGATCACTGAAGGAGTTGACCTATACGCTGATCGGTTCCATAGATCTGGCCACTGCCTATAAGCTCCCGCTTGCTGTAATGGCACTGGACGCCACTAAGGCCTTTGACCGGGTCAACTGGGCCTACCTACAAGGTGTGGTGAAGTCTTTAAATCTCGGAACAAATTTCTGTAGAGCCCTGGCAGGTTTTTATGCAGCACCAGAAGCTAGAGTATTGGTCAATGGCTCCTTGACAGACCCTGTACATATTACTAGGGGCACGAGGCAAGGTTGCCCCCTATCACCACTTTTATTCAATCTCTATATTAAACCCTTAGCCAGAAAAATTAGGCGAGACCCAGATATCTTACCTTTTCAATATGATGGCTGGAGCAAGAAATTAGGTTTATACGCAGATGACATACTAATCTATACAACTCACCTACAAAATACCTTGAGCCGTACTATGACCCTGACGGCAGATTTTGGGAAGGTTTCAGGCTATGATTTCAATAGAGATAAGACGGAGATTATGACCTGGAACCTGGAGGTAGGGGATGATGTCAGCAGAGGGGAAATTATATATCTGGGAGTTATGATACCTCAGGACATTACGAAACTAACCAAAGTAAACTTTGAAAAAGTTAAGAAAAAGGTTGGCGGCCTTTTGAAAAATTGGTCTCACCTTCCGCTTACCTTATTCGGACGAGTAAACTTAGTGAAAATGATAGTCCTCCCCAAGTTTACTTTTCTCTTTGACGCAATTCCCCTGCCTTTTAAGAAGGAATGGTTTATAAAGATGCAAAGTCAGATTAGCAGCTTTATTTGGTCATGTAAAGGCCCAAGGATAGCATGGAAGAAATTGAGAAGGAGGGCGGAAAAAGGAGGTTTAGCTCTACCAGATCTTCTTTTTTACTCTTGGGCTTTCTTATTAAAGAATGGGAAAATGCTGTTAAATAGACCCACAGTCTCCGAGATTGGGAGACTCCTGGCGGTGATGTCGAGGCAGGAGGAGGGGGGTGAATATGGATTTATGTATAAATACGCGGACCCCAAGTACTTTAAAAAGGTCAGGCTAAAAATTTTAGAGGGTCTGGCCGAGACATGGTACAAGATCAAAAAGGTATCAAAACTACCATACTATAGCCTACTCGCCCCTATTTGGGACTCTCCCGGTTCCCCAGAATGGACAAAAGATGTTTTGGCAGCTCCATTACTTGAGGCAGGTATTACACCATGGGAGCATATAATACATGAAGGACACTTGATTTCGTGGGAAATGTGTAAACAGAGATCAGACCATAAGATATCTAGATTCAAATACCTTCAAATACAGAGTTGGTATCAATCTCCTGGCATGATAATAGGAGAACAAAATGAGCTTGAAGATCGACTCACGCAAGGGGTTGATGCCAAGAAGGAAATTGCGATCATGTACTGGTTGATGGTCGAATTGGAGGATGGAGCTTTCACTTTGCCAATGGAGCTGTGGGGAAGATGCTTGCCGGAGACTTCGCTGGAACACCAATGGCAAGTATCTATGTCTATGATGTATAAAGCAGTTAAACCAGCATACCTGAGGAGAAATCATCTTTTCACCATTCACAGGGCCTACTGGACCCCTCAGAGGCTGTCGAAGTTTGAGAAAGAAGGCGAAGTAGCCTGCCCAAAATTTGGTAGTAAGAGGGAAGATGATGTGCATATGTTTGTGGACTGCCCAGAGATCCAGACATTCTGGAATGATGTAAGGCCTTGTCTAGCATTCTGGAGATCAATATCAAGGTAAGCGTCTTGCTCGTTATTTTTGGATGTTTAGACCCACAACTAAAAACCACCAAGAATCAGGCAAGGTTGATCTTTTATTCCATATTACTGGCACGCAGAGAGATATGTAAACAATGGGTGGCCTTGGCTCCTCCCAGGTATGATGACTGGATACTTTGTGTTAAGCATATAGCCAGCTTGGATATGTCGGGGTATAGAAAACATGAGTTCTGGCTACCCATGCTCAGATGGTGTGAGCAACAAGATAGAGAAGCGAATCAGGGGTCCAATGATTAAGCCTACTCCGCCTCGGCTGGCACTTTTCTAAAAATGCAGGACTGCTTATATAGAAAGTGTGAAATTGAAGAAGGGGACGTTTATAACCGAGGGTGGCAAAGTGTGACACCCCCCTATCTTCTTCTTTCCTTTCCCAGCAAAAAGGGCAGGACACCCCAGTCAAGGTGCAAGTGGAATGGTGTTAAGAGGCAAATGAGGACAAAAAAAAAGAACAAATAAAAAGGTTACAGGGACTTTATAGTTAGGTGCAGGTTTCACATGTACAAAACTAGTGAAATTCAGCAGTTATAGTTAGTTATAGTTAGCTATAGTTATATATCCAGTTTATGGCACCATATTTGCGTTGAGTCACATCCAGATTAAATACCAATAAACATTGCAATAGGTTTTAATGTTCAAATTCAGTCATGCTTGGAGAAATAAAGTGACTATGTGCATTAAAAAGTTAAAGTTAAAAAGGGAAGAAGTGTGGATGGATATATATATATATATATATATATACATGTATGTATGTATGTATGTATATCATAATAACTTTATTTCGATCAGCATGATCATCAAAATACAAATGGAACATAAAACCATCACAGCAATATACACGGAAACTAAAAGGAAGGGCAAAATAAAACCAACATGCATTGATATTGAAAGTGCTCTCAATCCGTTTCTTCATAATTTGCAATGGGTCAGCTCCAAAGACCAAAATTCAAAAAGCAGTAATACATGTAATTCATATATCCTACTCAGGTGGATACTTAATTTTAAGCAATTAAAATACATAGGTTAAGAACTCCGATATTAAAAACACTTAAAAGAGAAGGTCTTATGCCAGATAATACACACAATTATCGATTTTACAATTAGCTCGAAATGCTTTGTGAAAGTTATCACTTCAATAAACACTACCTGCCTTCCCCTAGAGGAACTGTGTGGGAAAGTCATCCTTTTTGCCCTGATCACCCCAATTTTTTGATGGATACTGTTGGTAACTAATTTTGATTGTGCCCTTGGCTCTACTTACCAGACCCAGGTGCTCTAATTCTAAGGTATATTGTAATTAGGTTTAATTACAATTGGGACTGATAGCCTAGCTGTAAGTCCCTAGTATATAATTGGGCATGTAGGTTTAGAGGCCCAGTAGACTTAATGCACTTAAGTGTGCACTACTGTGCTGCCTCTGTCATTTTAAAAGCAGCCCTGCCTTTCAGGCTGCCTATACATTAAAATTATGTGAAAATATGACTTTGGAATTAAAGGTACTTCCAAAGTCTCAAACTACCTTATTTTGACATATGTCACCCTTAAAGTCTCCCCCAGGTGCCCCAGGGGTAGGGTGACTTGCAACTATAAGCAATGGCATTATAAAATATGTATTATATGCCCTGGTGAGGGAAAAACTCCCAGTTGTGTTTTACCCCATGGTAGAAAACTAGCCCCATAGGCTAACATGGGAATATTTTATATAAGTGTGAATATTGACAGGAGCAAGCTAGAAATGTGTTTCAAAGAATCTAAATGATAGTAATGATAAGTCCAGCAACTTGCCGCTGTTAGATTTATAATAACTATTACAGAAAAGAAGTTATAGCACTTTCTTTTCTGAAAGTCAAAACTCAGCCTTCCAGCTGCCCTTTCCTGATTGGGCAGCCTCTGCCTGGCTGAACCAAGCTGGCATAATGAGGCGTGAATTGGCCTGCTAGAGAAACAAAGGATTTCCTGTGGGAGAAGAACTGAAATGGCAGAAGAAGGCAGGATGAGGGTGGAGTAGCCAAACTGGTCTTCAAAGAGGAAATGACACTTTAGGACAGCACAGTCTCACCCCCACATCCTGCACCCCCAGCCACACAGGAGCCCCTGCAATTAGATTAGTGAAGGAGCTGGAAGGGGAGTGTTAGAGAATCTTAGCCACACCAGTAGGTTGGCTTAGCCACATCTAACTCTTCAGGAAAGACTTTCTCCATTTTGGATTTTGGAAGAATAGTGCTTTCTTGGACAAGAATGCCACACTTTGGAGGAAGTGGTCATACACCTGGGTGGCACCTCGCATCCCATTGGTCAGGGGTGCCCCCCCCCCCACTTGACGCAAAGGGAACACTGCATAAATATGGAAAAATTGCCAAGCAACTCGGATCTGCTGTCTAAAACTACAAGGAGAAGAATGACTGCCCTGCTGGAACCCTGGCCTGCACCCCTAAGGATTGCACTCTGAAGGACTGCACCTGCTGCAAAGTTGGAACTACAGCCCTGAGGACTTTGCCTTGCTTCAGAAAGGATTAAGGAGTGGAAGCTCTGAAAGCAACAGTTTAACAGAGCTCACCTGCACCGCCTCCACCAATAAGTCTTCAGCCTTGAGTGCGTCCAGTGGACTTTTAAGAATCTGGACAGGTGTATTGTGGGAATAGTAGTCCCAAACTTCCAAGGACTATCTCAGAGCTTCTAGACCTTTGGATTTGTGTTTTGGACACTTTGAACCCACAAGAGGAACTTCAGGAAGAAGTTCCAGAAGATTGGAGAAGCTTGGAGCAACTTTTGGAAAAAGCTCCATAAGGTGACCTACCCGATATCGAGAGTCAAGCTGATTACGTCGAACCACGACCCAGCCTGGATTTCAGGCTTGTCCCGCTGAAAGCACCGGAGCTCAAGGCTTCCAGGAGTTGACCAAGCGTTCAAGCTGGATGAAGCCACTGCAAATCTGGCCTGCTGGAGAGGCCTGCTCGACGTTGAGAGAAAATCCTCCAGAAAAATGTCAACGTGCGATAATGAAAGTTTGACGGAGGCCTCCTGCTTAGTGTATCTGACCAGGGCTCCTTCGTGTCCAGCCCCAAAGTTTGGGTTTGTCCCAGTCAAGTGCAACCAGATGTTCTAAATTGGCACTATTGCTTTTTAAGCACTAGAAACAGCTTATGCTTTGAAATATCATATCTCCGGTTCCCTACATTGGATGTTTGTTGTTTTGGTGTCTATTTGTTCATAGAAATATAACCTATTGTTAGAAATTGGTGTTGGATTTTTACTGTGTTTTGTGTCTTACTTATTTCATGTATCGCTGTTTTTAAATGCTTTACACGCCTGTCTCCTAAGTTAAGCCTGCCTGCTCGTTGCCAGCTACAAAGGGTTGAGGAAGGAAATAATTTATTGAGACCTTGTCTGAACCTTTTAGTATGTTTGCGGCCTTATTACTAGTGGTAGGTCCCTACTTATCACTACTAATAAACCACTTTCCAACATTTGGTGTTCAGCTGTGAGGATACATACTTGTGTTTGTATTAAGTCAGTAATTAAGTTAAGATTTGAAAAAATCCTCTAAATGGACTTAGAACGAACTTTTGATTTTTTGATTTTTGAACTTTGGGTTAAACTGATTTTTAATCCACTTTTTTTAATTTTTCTAAATTTGTTCTATTTCTGATTTGTAAAGTTTTTGTGACCCAAAACTAGGGATACCATGGAGCTTGATCTGGCTAACCTACCCACACTCACTGTCATTGAGCTTAGAGAGTTGTGAAGGGCCAGGGAATTACCAGCTGCTACTAATACTAGGAAAGCAGTTTTAGTAAATTCCCTAGTGGACTGAGTAGGGACCCAGCTAGCAGAGGCCACTTCTGACACAGAGGACTATCCAGAAGAGATTGGAGGGGAGGGGGGATGACCCCTCCAACAACCTCCAAGAGGAGGATGACGACATGTCCATTACTGCTAGCAACAGGTCCAGAGTTCAGATCATGGGAGGAGGGGAGGCTCCTACACAGAAAACCCAGATATGTCCCTTAGGGAAAGGGAGCTGGAAGCTCAGCTAGCTTACATAGCTATGGAAGAGAAGAAGTTGGACCTATCTAAAAGAAGTGGGAAAAAGAATGGTGGCAGTGAAGAAGAGGAAGATGATGAGATGCCCAGGGGTGGTGGGTTTGCTTCCAGGCTTCCCAAGGTAATAGTTCCCATGTATGAAGAGGGGGACGACATTGTCACATGGCTGACTGCATTTGAAAGGGCCCTTGAGATGAGGGGGGTCCATTCCAAGTATTGGGGCTCACTGTTGTGGGTGGGGGTCACCTACCTGGTAGGCCTGAACACCACCAGGAACAATGTGCAAGATGGGTCAATGGAAGGAGTACTACTCTCTCCGAAGTTGACAAACCAGCAAAACAGAGACTGCAAGCAGGTGCTGGGGCAGTTTGCCCGTCCGTTCTCTTTGAACCAATGTAACACTACACTGATTAGTGTATACACAACATTGACACTGATGACAGCCTACCTGTCAAAAATAAATTGTACAGGTTGTCTGACCATGTCAGAGCCAGCATCAAGGCTGAGGTAGCTAACATGATGGAATTGGCAAGTAATTGAGTCCTCTGATAGTCCATGGGCCAGCCCAGTGATGCTGGTGCCCAAATCTAATCCCGGGGGGAAAGAAGGAGTAAAGGTTCTGTGTGGACTGCAGAGGACTGAATGTAGCCACTTCGACTAATGCTCGCCCTATACCTAGAGCTGATGAGCTCATTGATAGGTTAGGGGCTCCTAAGTACCTGAGTACATTTGATTGAAAGGAGAGGTCAGCATTCTCCAACCCAGAGGGATACTACCAATTCAATGTAATGCCCTTTGGTTTAAAGAATGCTTCTGCCACCTTACAAAGGTTGGTGAATATGGTCCTGTCTGGGTTGGAACAGTTGCGTGCAGCTTATCTGGATGATAAAGCTGTGACCAGTTCCACCTGGGAGGATCTTGTGATCCACCTGAAGGAAGTGATTCAGGCCCTGCAACAGACAGGCCTGACTATTAAGGCCAGCAAGTGCCAAATAGGGAATAGTTCAGTTGTGGACATGGGCCATCTTATAGGTAGAAGCCATGTACAAGCGCTCCAGCCCAAAATCCAAACCATTTTGGATTGGGCAGTTCTTACAACCCAGGCCCAAGTCAGGGCATTCCTTGGCCTGACTGGGTATTCTAGAAGGTGTGTTCAGAACTATGGGACCATTGTGGCCCCCTGACAGAACTCACTTCTAAAAAGCAGCCCAAGATAACCAATTGGACTCCAAAGTGTCAGAAGGCCTTTGACACTCTGAAAGATGCTATGTGTTCAGCACCAGTGTTACTGCCCCTGACTATACAAAGGAATTTGTGGTTCAGACAGATGTTTTGGAACAAGGGATTGGGGCAGTGTTGGCACAAGTAAATGAAGAGGGTCTTGATCAGCCAGTTGCCTTCATCAGCAGGCAACATTTCCCCAGAGAACAAAGATGGAGTGCCAGTGAGAGGGAACCCTTTGCTGTGGTTTGGTCCCTGAAGAAGTTGAGGCCACACCTGTTGGCACTCATTTCTGTGTTCAAACTGATAACAGACCTCTCACATGGCTCATGCAGATGAGGGGGGGGGGATCCTAAACTGTTTATGTAGTCCTTTTCCTTACAGGAGGTGGACTTTACAGTGGAACACAGACCTGGGACTGCCCATGTCAATGCAGATGGACTTTCCAGGTTTTACCACTTAACTAATGAGGACTACAAGGGTGTAGGTTAATTACCCATGACCTTTCGTTTGGGGGGCTGTGTGAGAAAGTCATCCATTTTGTCATGATCACCCCCATTGTTTGATGGGTACTGGTGGTAACTGACACTTATTGTTCCCTGGGCTCTGCTTCCAGACTCAGGGCCAGTGCTCTGATTCTAAGGTATATTGTAATTAGGTTTAATTACAATTTGGACTGACAGCCTAGCTGTAATTCCCTAGTATATAAAAGGGCATGTAGGTTTAGAGGCCCAGTAGACCTAATGCACTATGTGCACTACTGTGCTGCCTGCTGTCATTTTAAAGGCATTCTGCCTTTCAGACTGCCTTTACAATTATATGCAAATTCGACTTTGGAATAAAAGGTGCTTCCAAAGTGTCAAACTACCTTATTTGTCCATATATGTCACCCCCAAGGTCTCCCTTAGGTGCCCCAGGGGTAGGATGCCTTGTAACTATAAACAGGGACATTATAAAAGATGTATTACTATCCCTTGTGAGAGCAAAACTGCCAGCTTTGTTTGTCCCCATTGTAGGAAACTAACTCCATAGGCTAACATGGGAATATTTTATTTAAGTATTACTATTGACAGGAGCAAGCTAGAAATGTCTTTCAAAGACTCTAAATGATAGTTATGATAAATCCAGCCACTTGCCACTGTTAGATTTATATTAACTATTGCAGACAAGAGGTTATAGGACTTTCTTGGCTGTAAGCCAAACTCCAGGCTTCCAGCTGCCTTCTCCTGAATGGCCACCCTTGCTAGACTGACCCAAGCTGTTTTAATGAGGTGTGAAGTGGTCTACTAGAGAGGCAAAGGATTTCCCGTGGGAGGAGAACTGAAACTGCAGAAAGCAGGATGAGGGTGAAGCAGCCAAACTGGTCTTCAAAAAGGGAATGTTACTTTAGGACAGCACAAGCTCACCCCCACATCCTGCACCTCCAGCCACACAGGAGCCCCTTTAATTAGATTAGTGAATGGGCTGGTAGGGGAGTGTTAGAGAATCTTAGCCATGCCAGTGGGTTGGCTTAGCCACATCTAACTCTTCAGGAGAGACTTTCTTCTTTGTGGAAGAATAGTGTTTCCTGGGACAAGAAAATGGCAGACTACGGAGGTAGTGGTCATACACCTGGGTGGCACCCTGCATCCCATTGGTCAGGGGTGCCCCCTGCATGACGCCCAGGGAACACTGCAAAAATATGGGAAAGTTGCCAAGCAACTCAGATCTACTGCTTGAAGCTACACGGAGAAGAAGGACTGCCCTGCCGGAATCCTGGCCTGCACCCCAAAGAATTGCACTCTGAATGACTGCACCTGCTGCACACTTGGAACTACAGCCCTGAGGACGTTGCCTTGCTTCAGAGAGGATTAAGGAGTGGACTCCCTAAAAGCAACAGGTTAACAGAGCTCACCTGTACCGCCTCCACCAAGAAGTCTTCAGCCTGGAGTGCGTCCAGTGGATTTTTAAGGATCTGGCCAAGTACATTGTGGGAATGGCAGTCCCAAAGTCACAAGGAACATCTCAGAGCTTCTAGAACCTTGGATTTGTGTTTTGAACACTTTAAACCCACAAGAGGAACTTCAGAAGACGTTTCACAAGTTTGGAGCAACTTTTAGAAAAGGCTTCATAAGGTGACAAACCTGACGTCGAGAGTCAAGCCGAATATGACGAACAGTGACCCGGCCTGGATTTCACGCTTGGCCTGCTGAAAGCTCCGGAGCACAAAACTTCCAGGAGTTGACCGAGGGCTCACGCTGAACCAAGCTGATGAAGCCGCTGCAAATCTGGCCTGCAGGAGAGGCCCGCTTGACGTCGAGACAAAATCCTCCAGAAAAGTTTCTAAGCGCGATGGTAAAATTTTGACCAAGTGATGTAATATATGAGGTCATAAGCAGTGCATTGCGGTGGCGCGAGTTATAGTTAGCTCAGCTAACTATACCTGCTGAATTTCTCTGATTTTGTATGAGTGAAATGTCAGCCTAACTATAACATCCCTATAACCTTTGGTTTTACATATAATTTTGGATTATGAATGGTTGTATGGGTGACTTATATTGGGATGTGAGTGGGTGCATCAGAGATTCTGTGGATGATGTCAACAGTGATGTCATTTGAAATGTCATCAGTGATGTCACTGACCATGTCATGAGTGATGTAATATATGAGGTCTTTATCACATTGTATACCATTTCAGTCATCGCACATCAGATGAAATATAGCAATCTTATGTATATAACTTTATGTGAGAAAGTGCCTCTTTTTGTGTGGACACCCCCATTTTTTTCTGTTTGGTATTGCTGGTTGTTTAACTCTTCATAGTGGGACACTGTTGTTTAGTGCCTAGTATATGTGCTACAGTCCCTAACACATGGTAAAAATGACTAATCCCCAACTGACATATTTACATTTCAGCAAGCCCTTAGTGAGGAAGCTGGTAGAGATCAGGGAAGAACATTTGAGCCTTTGCCTTGTCTAGGGTTTTGACTCAGTGGACAGAACAGTGTTCTGTTTGGATTTAGCACATCTTGAAATCCAGCTGTCATTAAATTCTGTCACTATGGATGTCCACTCAAATGCAACTATTGTCCTAATATGTTGCAATAGTGGAATCACAACAATGAAATTAGCATCTAATAGAGGGTTATGATACAGTGCCCACTTGCAGCTGCTGCATTTGTTCTGATTGTGCTAAGAAAGGTTCAGGGCCAGAGCCAAATCTGCATATCCTGGGTACTGATGGACTTAACCATAAGGGGTCTACAGCAATAATGATTGAGGAATGAAGAAACATTTAAGTGTACCTAATAAATATTACTCCTCCACCTCTGCTCATCTGAGACAGCAGACGGGAACAGGAATCAAAGTGACACAACACAATAATGTTTCAGAGCTGCATGCTTCATTGCGAAATTCCCTGGTCATGCACCTCAGTGCCCCCAGTCTCTAAGCTCCAGATGTATGACCTGCCAAATAGCGACTTGCAAATTGCGTCGCTTTTGCGACTCGCTATTTGGTATGTACAACAGTGTCTTGGACACTGTTTGCGATTCCCAATGGGGACGCAAAATGCGAGGCTCATGAATATTAATGAGCCACTTGCATTTTGCGACCCTATTTGGAATGGCTGGCCCTCTCAGGGATAGTGGCCTGCTGGGCTCAGCAGACCACCATGTCTGGGACTGCTTTTAAATAAAGCAGCTTTTTTTTGTTTAAATGCAGCCCGTTTTCTTAAAAGGAAAACGGGATGCATTAAAAAAAAAACATGAAACGTTTTCGTTTCATTTTTTAAGTGCAGGCAGTGGTCCCTGGGACCACTGCCTGCCCTTAAAAAATAATTTTGCATGCATTAGCAAAGGGGAAGGGGTCCCCTGGGGACCCCTTCCCATTTGCAAATGCAGTACCATCTACTTGTAGTAGGTGGTAATTTGCAAGTGTTTTGCGACCACAATTGCGGTCGCAAAACATTAGTACATGGCTATGGAGTCACTATTTGGAAGGGAACGCTCCTTCCAAATACCGAGTCGCAAAAGAGTATTTTGCGAGTCGCAATTTATTTGCGAGTCGCAAAATACTGTTTGTACATTGGCCCATGTTTTTTAGCGTGCGCAAACGGGTCTAAAAACCTATTTGGGCACGCTAAAAACCGTCGTACATCTGGCCCCATGTTACTGGACACCGCACTACATATGTCAGTGAAACACAACTCTACTTCAAAGTCTCCTCTGGAGCAGAAAGCTGATGCCTCAAACACGGCCTGCACCTCATAAAGACCTGGATTTCCAAGACCTACCTGAAGCCCAACACAACTAAAAGAGAAATCAAGCTATTTACCAAGAACAGCAACAACAACTAGAACAAACCTGGCTCAACTACTAGGGTCTTACTGGATTTGAACTACAAATTTCACCCAATTCCATATCACTTGTATTCACCCTTTACACTGACCTCGGCCTCAAGGAACATGTTGCAAAGAAAACCAACTCAGCCTGATACTACCTCACTCTACTAATAAAAGGTTATCCGTTCTTTCCAGAAAGGGACCTCCTATTCTTGTTTTTTTATAGTGACAACAAGGTCCGGGCGGAGTTCAAGGAGTTGCGCTATGCGGAACTCCGCTAAGTGCCCCAAAAACCTAGTCATACTATGTGGAGTTCTGCGAGTGGGCAGAGCTACTCCCCACACCCGTTCGTGTGACATATTTTTTTCTTCAGCATGAAGTGAGTTCTCACACCGGAAATCTCGTGCAAACGGCACCACGCAGTTCGCATGGGTGCGGCCATCTTGTTTTGCTCTGTTTATGGTGCTGGGCCTATTTTTTCACTCCCTCTTTAATCTCTTTAATCCTCCCCATCAAACGTATCTACCCCTCATTTTTATATATTATAGTAGTGTGTTTTTTTGAACATTTTAAGTTTTGTTGTAATTTTCTTGTTTTTGTGACTTTTGTAATTTTTTTCTATTTTTTGCTTTACTTTCTCTTTTTTTCTGTCCTTCCTTTCTTTTTCTCTCTCTCATCTTCCCCCCACCTAGCTCCATGGCAGAGCAGGGGAGCGGCATCGCAGGCCCCTCCGAAGTACCGGCAGCACCAGTTGCCTACCTTGCGGTCGGCAGCACCGAGTAGGGGTGCGGCCCGAGCCATTTTTTCAGAGGTGGAGGTGGCTTTGCCCGTTTTTTATGTGTAGCACCACCTCCCCTCCACCTGGCGGCAGGCAGCAAGCCTGGCAGTGGGTATGGCCTCCGGGAGCGTTGGCAGTGGTGGAAGAGGGTGCTCCGGGCTGTGTGCCACAGCTCTGGTGCACCCAACAACAGCTGACGCACCAGTGGGCTGATATACTTGACAATGAACAGGATCTGTTCGACCTGCTGGGCATTGAGGTTGCAGGGCTCAGTGAGTAATAATTATTTATTTGTTGTGTTCTATGCTCATATTTTTTCCCAAATAGCAAGCATGTTACTCACACTCGGAGGTAAGTTAAGTTTACGTTACAAATATTATGTGATCATCATCTAGCCAGGTTCTCAGCGCTACCTAATCCTACTTTTTGGGGCTCTCTTGGGCTGATTATTGAAGAAGTCATGCAGAGACTCCTGTGTCCTGTCACTAATATAGGTAGTTAAAAGTATTAGTGAGTTAACGTTCTCTCCCTTCTCTGCGCCTTTCTTTTTGTAGCTCATACAGTCAGAAGCAATCTCCTAGTGATATGTAGTATGCAATGCATGCATCAATGCATTGAAAAAAATGCACACTGAGTTGGCCCTTAGGAACTAGGAATAGGTCCACGACAGATACTAGAACTATAGGTGATCTGATTTAGAAAACTTGAGTGTTATTGCGTTTGCCTTGTCTGTCAAAATATGTTTGGGGATATTATTAACTGTACCACTAATCGTTTTTATTTATTTTATTTATTTCTTACATCAGCATCCAGGGGCAAGAAGAGGGCTGGAACTACAGAGGCGGGAGAGGGAGCCAGGGGTCCCTGTACAAGTGCTGCGGAAAATGTATCTGCTGGCCCCAGTAAGTCCTCAGGTTAATATTATTATTATTTCCCTAACTTTTACCGCTCCACATTTAGTATTATTTTTTTTTTACTTTTTTTACTGTGCCTGTCTCCTAATTTTTTTCTAACTCCTCTTCGTTCTATATAATGTTTGCTAAATTCTTCTTATTCCTGCATTATCCTATTAACTTATTTTCTATATTTCAAGTTTCTGTACTTGGCTTCAAACTGTCTATACTAGTCTGTCTTCAGCTTCCTTTCTTCTGCTTTGTCAGTGAGCTTTCCCTCTCCCCTTATATATCTTGTGGACTGGTACTGTAAGACTCAGAGAACCCATTTTAGGTCAGGTACTCTACTGTAAAGACTGCATGCCCAAGTGAAGTATTCTATGCATGTTTGTTGAGAAGGCTTTCTTTTTCTTACTCATGCTCAAACAATAAAATGAGAGAGTGGCCATGGTCATGGTGGACCCCCAATGTTGTGTATGTGTTATTATCATAGTATACTAGCAGTTGATGACAGTGCAGCATGGCTGGAAGTATGAGGACGGCCCCATTGAATTTGCCAACCAAGACCATAGTCCTTCATTGACCAATTATTCCACCCATTCATTGCGCTTCAATGACTCAGATTCATCATAGCTCTTCCCCTCCATTGCAAAACGTTTTTGGTTGGCTTGACTACCTGGCTTTACAAGCATTGCCAACCAACAAAATGCCCAACATGATATTTTGATAGAAGATACTGCAACTGAACTGTAGTGATGTATTGTGGTTGTATTTTGTTAAGAAAAATGATAGGGAAAGGCGTATCTGCCATCTAAAATGTGTAATTTTTTTTAGCCACACAGACCACCAGTGCCGAGGCCGGCAGCGAGAGTACCAGTGGAGTGGATGCGGCAGCGACGGTTGATGAAGGGGAAATTCCAGCAATGGCAGGGACGGGCGGTGGTAAGTCACATTACTTGCTTATTGACAATTAGTAATAGACTCACTACAAAGGCATTGACTCGTGAACACCCCGCTTTAGCAGATACAGTGGGTGTTGAGTAGTTAATGGCCTCTTCTACCTGCAACTCAACATACAACAGTTCATAATGAACTTTAACAACAATGGGTTGATGGAAAAGGGAAAAAAGGATGGAAGGAGAAAGGATGGGAGAAATTTAATATGAGTGAAAGGGTGCATGTGTAAGAGGATGCATGTGTGATGATAGGGTACATGGGTGGGTGAAGGATGGATGAAAGTGTATATGGGTGAAAGGATGCCTGCCTGGGTGGGTGAAAGGGTATATGGGTGGAAGGATGCTTACCTGGGTGGGTGAAAGGAATGCTCGGGTGGGTTACAGTAGAATGGGTGAGTGGGTGAAAGGATGCATGAGTGGGTAAATGGATGTTAGTGAAAGGTTCGTTGAGAGCCGTGTTTGGATGGATGGATATATATGGAAGGATGGCTTTCAATAGTGAAAGACTGGATAAGGGAATGTAAAGCTTAAATGCTGTGTATCAGAGCCAAGGGTGAAGAATACTAAAACAATGAATTGAGGAAGGGATAACTGCTTGGATGAAGAATGAAAGGAGCTCTTCTGGGTGTGCTCACCTACTTCACTTGCTTGGGATGGTTTTATTAAAATTTTGATTCAAAGGGTTGGGATGGTATTTCTGTCTACTCCCTTGACTCACAGTATTTTTTAAGTGAGGCACATATGTATCCACCCATCATAAAGCATTACCTCCCTCCCCATTGCATTTCACCAGTGCCACCCATGATGACCTAACTGCTGCATGGTTCAATTTGGCATTACAGTGTTGGCTGTGCAATGGGTGTCTGCTTCAGTCAATGTGGCATTACAAAGTTTTCAATGCACAGCAATGCAAAAACAAGGTGTGTTGTTTCCCTTCCCTCCCAGTGTCTATTCAATCACTTCCTAGTACTTCACTCCTTTATTCTTTCCTAAGTTCTGTCCCAGCCTTCCCAAACATTTGAAAAATACATTCTTGGCATGCGTCACATCTTTCTGACCAAGTGATATATTTCATCATAGCTTCCATAACAGATTTACGCCTGTTTAAATTTTTCCCTTTCAACCTTTGTCAACCACAGTGACTCACTCACTTGCCAAAGCTTAGGCACATGATGATGATCAGTGACACCCCTACTATTCTGTAGTAAAACGTCTACTTACCCGGCCTAATCCCTCCAACTTACCCTGCAGTAGAGGAAGTTAAGTTTCCTTTCCTTACTGCCAAGCAAATGTATTTATTGGAGAAAATTATTATGTTTTGGAGCGTGAGGCCAGGGAGTAAAGTGGTGCTAAGTAAGTGCCTTGACTTTTGCGAATGGGATAGTCTGTGACGAATGTGCCACATACAATCTATATCCCGTTCCTTAATCCTTTACCTGTACTGCAGGGCATCACTTTTCCCAAGGTCTACCTACGGCAGACAGGATGTCTGCATGATTTTATACATGGCGTGTGTCATTTTATTATTATTATTATTATTATTATTCATATGCCTTGTAGTCATGGTAAAATTGAAAGTCATTTTGGAGAAGAGCAAGGCCATTGGAATAAGATAATTGTCCATTACAGCTCCCCTAGCTGCAGACTGCAGAGATGAGTAAAGTATGACTAACGAGTATGACTAGGGCGCCAACTAGCATGCCTCCATTAATTTAGCACAACAAGAGAGAGAATACTTGTGCTCCGTAGTGTGTAATGCCTTACTCATTAATGAGAGGTAATTTATTTTTATTTTTCCAAACAAAGAAATCGTTTAAAAAAAATAAAATAAATGTTCATCCTGCCTTAATTCCGTTCAGACAGCTAGTGCATTTGTCATTTGCCTTTAGTTTTATGTGGAGCATGTGTGGGTAATTACTGTGACCCTAATCATATCATAATCGAATGGTCCTAGGGGACCAGCAATATACTGCTCCTGTGCCACTGCATAACAGAGCATTGTTTACAAATTATCGTTTTTCTTTCTTGATACAGCTACTCCTGCTGGTCCATCTTGGCAGGATGTAGCAGTCCGGTTGTGGCAGCAGAAGCTGGAGGCCATACGGGCACAGTACCAGCGGCAGGTGGCCTAGGTGGAGGAGGAGGAGGAGGAAGCTGCCCAGGGCCACAGCCAGCCGCCAGCGCCTCAAGTCTCTCAGCAACAGCGATGGTGCTGCAGTTCACTGGCAGCCACCTGTCATACCACCACTGCTGCCCCCCCCATGTCAGCCTATTTTTAAAATCTGCTTAGTGTAAAACAATTAGTTATGAGGTACCCTGGTCCTTGTCCTACTACTCTCCTAGTCTCTGCAGTCTGCAACTATATTGACCACTGGGGGGCGTTGTCATTGCCTATATTGCCTACAAAAACGCTCCATAGTTCTCCTACCAGAATAGATGAAGCGAGGGCTGCATGGTTTCTAAAAGGTGCCATCTTATGGTAGTGGTAGTAGTAGCAGGCTAACACACTAACAGTGAAAGAATCAAAACAGAAGCAAGGTCCCACTCCAACCTAGGTGAACTCCAACTGTGGGATTAATCAGCAGGATTATTCATCACAGGTAATTAGATTGAAATAAAAACACTGAGTTAGTGGGTTATATATTATATCGTAGCTTTACAGAGAATTGAGATCCAGGCTACTACACAACAAAGAATGGTAGAATACCTGATAGTGAAAATGTATAACAAAATAGCAATAGTAACTTCTTCTGAGCAATGGTGAGCTAGTATTTTAATTAAAACTAAAGTTGCAAAAACCTCAAGTTGTTTGAAGTGGACTCAAAGTTTGGAGTGGACAAGGTTTAGTATTTAGTCATCACAATGCCTAAATGATGATGCTGACGAATGATGTTCTTCTATATCTAAAATATCGATCACTTTTCATGCATGGGTGGGTAAATGGGGCCAGTGTGGGGTATTGTTTAGGTAATAGAACTGAAAATCCTGCACTGAGTTGGTGTTGCTTTCACCACACCCGCCCCACACCAAGTGTGTGATCAATTTATGGTATAAACTAATTCACACCTCAATAAACCACACAGCCTGGTGGAAGAGGGTTAGAGGTTTGATGAATGGATGGGAAAGGGGATTTGGGGAAAGATGTGACAAAGACAAACACCACACAAAATACAATATTCATCTGGGCGATGAGCAGCCAACCATCATCAATCTGTTGTGGAAGGAAATTAAGGAATGAGTATGACACAGTTAAGGTAAATGCATTGCAAACAGTCGGTCAGACCCAGAGATCCAAGTTATTATATTATTATATATCTAAATGTTCTGTCACCTATGTTTGAAAAATAGTAAATACAAATTATGGAGAAGTGAAGCGAACCTAAAAAATGATTCTTAAAAGAAACTGTATTCCCAAATTGGGTGGTGGATCTGCATTCTTCTTGGATTGTCCGTCAATCTTGAGTGCCTGGCTGAAGTGGTCCGGTAAGGTAAGCATGAGTGTTATGGTTCTTTTATCTTTCGTGCAGGAGAAGAGAAGGCCTGCAGATTGTAAAACAGAAACGATATTGTAGAGTCAAGGAGAAGGACAGAAGGTAAGCTTTGTTAGGAGTGTACCAAGAAGACTCATAGGCAGAGCAAGAGCATAGTCCTTTGCATTCATTCATTTTATGGCTCATGTGCGATCAAGTAAGTGTGAGCAATTATTACAACAACCAACAATCTGTGGCTGCATGTATCGGGCTGATCAAACTCACAACTGTCATGATCATCATCATAACATTTAGCCTAGCACATACATAATATGATCATGTGACATCATCATATGTCTGTCTCCAGTTACCTACAACAGGCTCCCCACCCAACCACATAGTTTCAAATGTGAGCCAGCCAGCCCACACACTCATCAGCATTGCATTTCCCAAATCAAGTAATCAACGCACCTCTCACAAGTCCACAGAGTTGAGTAGGCTTCTTAGAGTCATCACAATGTTGGTTTCCCTGAAGTTGATAACTTTTTTCTTCTGGCAGTTGTTGAGGTAGTCACGCCCTGAGCCCTTCTATCTTCCTCCTGACTCCGAGTACCGAATATGTACAACTCCGTTCCGACTCCCGACCGAAATAAGAGAGATCGACCTGTGGTGAAATGCTGTTGATGAACAATAAAAGAAACATTGAGTCATTTTTTTGGGTAGATTTGTGTTTATTAGCTAAATGGACTGGTCGGGTCTTTGAGAAGTGTGAACCAGAAAAAAAAGCTAGATGGACTAGTCAAGTCTTTGAGGACTGTGAACCAGAAAAAAAATGCAGTGTGGACTCGGCAAACAAATCTTGCTATGTGTCAAAGGGGAAGGAAAAAATCACCTTCAGGAAAAAAATGATCACCCATTAGGCCACCAACACTGTAAATCATCATAAACACAATCAATTTTACAAATTATAGTTGAACACCCACCCTCACTGTCTGCCAGCACATGAATCATCCCAACACTCACAATCACTCATATATCACTCATTGGTGCAGTACTTGCCTGTTCCAATTCATGCACTGTGGTACATTGGCGATCCTCTTTGATTCACGCAACACACATTGACCAGTCTTGTAAATAAAATATTCTGGGGCAGTCCTGCTAGGGAAGGAAAAAAATGATAGGCACGGGATGGAGGCAGGCATTGTCTCTCCAATGTCCTTGAAGAGAATGGGGGGGAGGCTTCATCACTGCACACTGGTCAAATTCCAATCCGGCCATACATGTGTCTAAAATGGTGGGGCTGCTTTAGTCAGTCAGACACAAGCAAACAAAATAATATAATGTTCCCCTAGCTATATCCTTTTTTTTGTCAAAGCAGTTCGGCAATAGAAAGTTCTATGGTGGCCCAGTCAGGGAAGTAGGATTCATCCTCAAAATCAGGTGGTTCACCCAGAAGTTGGTCAGCTAACACACTACCATGACCTGAGTCTGACCAATCACCCTCACCCCACTCCTGTTGTACTTCAGGTATGGAGTAATTCAGTGGTATAAAGTGCTGATTCATTATGATCATGGTTAATCTCACCACCTTTTGGGGCAAGAGACTGGTCCTTCTCACTGTGACACCTTCACCAGCTGCACTGAACACACGCTCAGCAGACACACAGGCCATCAGACAAGCCAGTCACTTTATTGAGAGCTGGCTGAGCACTGGCCATTGGCCCTCTTCCTATACCAATACACCAATGCGTTTTGATCCAGATAGACCTCGGTTGGGTCATCCAGATAGGCTTGGACCATCCTTGCAATAGTCATTGGCGGTCCAACTTGCTCGGCCTCTTTTGCCTTCACCTCTGCACTGGACTTAAGCCTAGCCTTTAGAAACCAAACAAATGCAGACTTTGGGGCTGATGCTCCTGTTCTTGCTGTTGTTGCTGGTGTTCTTGTTGTTGGCTTTGGCTGCTGTGGGCCAACAGCACTGCCCTTAGGCTCAATGGAAGTTGAAGGCTGCACCCCAGAACGTCTGCCAGGGAGTGGGCTTCTAATTCCCAGCCATTCTTTTTCTAGGTTGCTGGCTTGCTCAGCAATCCACGTCTTGTAGTTTGAAACATCCCCGTCTGAAAAAAGAATTAAAGTGGCCAGTAATTGTTTGTACCGTGTATCAAGAATTGTGGCACAGATGCAATGTTTGGATGACACAATGTCTCTTTGCAGCTGTGTATTAACAGTCAAGCAAAGGATTAAGTTCTCCACCAACTCATGCACATCTTTTTTGCATCCACACCTGCATACATTTCAGACACCTCCTTTACCTGTTCCTATAGCATATGCAACAACGTGATAGCTTGGCCCATCATACTGTCCTCCTTACTGACTTCGCATGTGAAAACTTCAAAAGGAAGCAGCATCTCTGTCAGGCCTTTGACTAGGCACCATTGGTCCATCTCAATGATCATGCCTTTCACAGTTGCATCTTTTCATGACGTATTTATTAATCGGTCTGTACTGCTCAAACAGACAGAGCAACATGTAATATATCATGTTCCAATGTGTTGGCACCTTCTATATGAGGGCTTTAACTGGCATTCTATTCTCACGCTAAATGACCTCAACTGCTTCTGGTCTTTAAAAGAATGGCAGAAATCAGTGAAGATTCTTCTACAGGTGGACAGTAAGTTGCTGACTTGGTCTTATTTTTTGAGAAGGTCCTGTACAATAATATTGATGCAGTGTGCCAAACACAGGACCCTGAAATAGCCACCATCTGGCATGGCCTTAACTATATTACTGCCATTGACTGTGGCAAAAAATCCACTGTTAAGCCTTCTGGGTCGCAGCCATTCAAAGACCATGTTGTTAAAGTCATCCAAGATGTTTGCGGCTGTATGGGATTTCACCATGGTGAACATGGCTACTATTGCATGCTTCCGTGTGGCATTAAAAATTTCAGCAGTGTCAACACCTGCAGATATCATTTTTCTAACCCCCACAAAAGAGATCCAGTGTGCAGTGATGCACATATAATCAGTGGCTTGGCAACTAGTCCACATGTCTGTCGTCAGGTGGATAGTGTGAACAGCACTCTGCTACAAAGCTTGTCCAACCAATTCCAGCACATCGGGATGTAGCGCTGGAACAGCAACTCTGGCAAAATAGGTCCGGAATTTTCCATTTCGGGCAGATGGCTGTCACAAATTCTAGAAAACCCGCTCCTTCCACAAAAGAAAAAGGGAGAAGGTCCAAAGCTAACATTTTAGCCAGCTTCCCGTTGTACAAACATGCCATTGGGTGGTTGCATTTGTACTGCCCCTCCTGCCTAAACATGCCAGGAATTGTAGCCTGGATCTTTTTCTTTTCTGGTGCACTGACGCACGTGACTTCTTGAGAAAAGAAGGTGGTAGACTCAATTTGTGTCTCAGCGGGGCAGTCACTGTATGCTCTTGCCTTGGTATCTTGATCTGACTGAGTCTTGTGCCATTGCAGTGTTGCTGATGTGGGCAATACTACTGCACTGCTGTTGACAGGACTGATTTCAGATTCCCTGCCCTCACCACCTTCCAACACCACTTGCAGTTTATTTGCTAAGGTGCACCTCCCAGCGCATTGCACAGGGTTTTCTCAAATGGGTTGTTGGCCACCAGTACCATAGTTTGTATGAAGCTGACCTCGACTAACACTTGCATTGCTAAAGCAGCATATGGCACTGTTCGCCAACTGCTTGCTAACCGTAAAGAAGTCCCAAACTGGGGAGGTCAACTTTCTGATGCTGGTGCCACCGCCAGTGTCCAAACAAGTGGGGGTAGGTGGGTGTTTCGACATTTGCCTCTCTGCAGTGCCCACTTCTAGTGAAATGGCTTGTGGATGCAGGTCACAGGGGCCTTGAAAATATGAAGCTGGCGATTGTGGTATCTGTGCCACATCCCTCAGAGCAGGTTGAGATGGGGTAACGTCGGTCTCCTCCGGGGTTGGGCTAGCATCCATGATGACTAAGTCGTCATCATCCACCTCTTCTTCATCCATGACTCTAAGGCTATCAGGAACCTCCCTTTTTCCCTTGTCTCTCCTGGCGTGTCTCAGACTGAGGTGGGATCCAAGTGGAGTCTTGATCATCAGAAGGGGGGCTTGGAGAAGAAGATGGTGGAGTTCCCTTCCCTTTTCTTGCTGAAGATCTTTAAGACGATGGATCTTCTGAAAGAGGGGCTTCTTCTACTTCCTCAGCATGAAGCTCAATTTCCTGAAGTGTTCCTACTTTGGGAGGAACTACTATTGCTGCCAGTTGTTGTCCACTTAGCTGAGTTTCTGGCAAAGATTGGGTACTACTTTGCGAAAAAAATAACTCCAGTTCTACGTCACTGCTCGTCTGCGTTGCCGTGATTACAGTGGCTGCCTCTGTACCAGACATAGGCTTGTGCTTAGGTTGGGGTGGGGAATTGCTGCAGAAGTACAGCTCTCAGCTTGCTCACCGGAGGCCGGTGCAGCAGGCACACGATGTTGCCCAAAAAAGGTCTGGAGCGACATACCAGTGGTGGTAAGCTCCCTCTTATCGCTGGTCTCTTTCTTGGTAGCACCTTTCTTTGGGGCCGTCTTGAAGCTGTCAGTTGACAGTGGCACTTAGCTTCACAAACTTAAGAGATGTGAGTACTGACGTCAAATGTTGTGTGGTCACTCATCACATGTACAGGCCTTGTGTTTGGCAGTACTGTGGGTGTTGTCTCTTCTCTTGTGCACCTAAAAGCATACAAGCAAGAAAAACATTAGTGAAACGTGGTATTGTTGCAATTTGAATTAGTAGTACAAATAATATCATTTATTGTGGTTACTTAAGTTATAAGTAATTAACAACAATACAGTGTATCCATTTGAAAGTAAAACCACACCAACATAAAGTTTCATTTACAGTTAGGAAAGATAAGAAAGAGCAACAACATGCAGATGTAACTGTTTATATGCATCAAGTTGGGATGTGGCACTCAGGGTGTTGCAGGTGACAATGGAATAATCCTTAGAAAATTAATTTTGTTGTGCAGCTGTGCCTCTATGGCAAAAAAGAAGTTAATGGATGTTGGGAAAATGTGAAAAAGAAAATTACAAAAAAATTTTTTAATGTTTTTTAAAAATTTAAGAAATTCAAAAAAATCCAAAAAGAAAATACATTTTAATTAAAAAAAAAAAAAAATGTAAATCAAAAGATAAAAAAATATAATTGCTGATGTACTAGGGGACTACCATGAGAAACCCAGTGGTATTTGGGAGACAAGGGGTGGTGCAGGTGAAAAGTGCAAAAAGTATATAATAATATAAAACACTGTTCATACAGTACATTTACTATGAACATTGAGCAGCAACTAGGCTTCAAGCATATTATTAAACTGATATAGGGGGAAAAGGAAAACAAATTAGCACAAACAAAAAGGCTTAGCCTCATCATACAAAATGGCTTTGAAAACTGAAGAAAAGGATGGTTGCACAAAATGCCCACATGGTCAAACAACAAGCAAGGAGGTATAGAAAACAAAGAACACTTGCAGGCCTATGGCAAAAGCACACTGGCTGGTTACACAAAATGGCTGCCAGCCACATGGTCAAACAGCAACCAGCAAAAATTCATGACCACAACAAAGAACACATGCAGGCCTATGGCAAAAACATCTGGCACACAAATTCCTGGGACCAGGGAAGTCCCGGGTGGGTAGAGAGATCCTCGATCACGAGGATAGAAAGGACACGTCCTCCCTATTTTATATACTCATAACCAATAAGAATGTCCTTTCCACAACTTGTTGTTATATCCTCCAGAAGCGGAGGAAAAACAAAAGAAAAAACAAAGGGTGGGTGGGGGGTTCCTAAGTGTGTGATGGTAATACTCTCAGATAAAATGTACAGAGAGGATTTACTATATAGCCAACCCGTTGTAACGGTGGGAAGGGAAAGAGACCCTTTTCTTTTAATAGCCCTCACTCACTCTAGTAGTGACATGCTTCATCATCGGGCTCACCCCAACTCCTAAAGGTCGGGGTGGGCTCAACCATCTTCCACGGAGCACTTAAAGATACAGTGTATGGGGGCGTACCATTACAGATAAAATTCCTCACCCACTCCTAAATAATTCTTTAATAGTGGAGTGGAAGGGAAGGTTAAAAATATATATACAAACGGGTATCAGGATGTGATGGTCCTATGACCCTAGAATCAGCACCAACATGTTTCAGCCCTTCTTAGCTGGCCTAAATAAGTCTGGGGCTTTCGTCAGGGTGGGACGTAAAGAGGTTACTTCCCCCAGAGATGTGAGTGCATACACGCTACTTGCCTAGTGCACTTCTAAGTGTTAAAATTGGAACAAGCCTAATACTTGCCACCGGTTTTGAATGAGGAATTACCTACACAGAAAAACAGGGAGATAAAGTAATATACAATAGTTAGTATGTACATTGTTATTGACATTAAGTTACCATCTTCACACGATCCCCCTGGAGCCATTGTTGTGATGGTTTCGGGGTATCATTCACCCCACCAAAGTTTTAGTTAAAATCATGCTGCTATGGTGTACTCATACATAGTTCGCGTTTACCATACCATGTGCACTCCTGTGGCTTTCACAAGTGCTATGGGTTGTGCATGCATGCATTATTTCATTCACAATAAACTTACATTTTTACCATTGATTGTACTTCTCACATTCATTCACATCACAAGCAGATTTTTACGGTTTTCTGGCACTCACCCCATCAACTCAGGGCTAATGATTCCCAAAGGAGCGCCGGAGGGACGCCTTGTAGTCACACACTGTAGGTGACAAAGTTGTGACAATATTGTCGTTAGGTAAGGTAAGGTTACGGAGGAAATGAAAGGCAAAAGGGAGATTGCAATCGAGTGCCTCAACCTCCTTCAGGCCGCTCGAGCAGCCTCTCGTTTGTCATGGAGTGGAGTCACTTACTTCGTCAAAGGTCCTGCCCTGCTGAAACCTACTCGTTCTCGAGCTCCCCAGCTTGTTCAAATGCTGTGTGCGGGTGCAGCCGTTAAATGCTGTACTTTTCGCGCTTCCGGGAAGCCTCATGGATCGGTTTGACACGCCCATTGGGCAGGGTCATGTTCCTGATTGGCTGTAGTTAGGGGCTCACCCAGCGTCGTGGCGGCAAAGCCATGATGAAGAAGTTTCGTCATGACGAGTGCGCCCCTCCCTGCAAATGACAGGTAATGAGCGGGTGCACGTTTATGAAAGCTCCATATGTTCAACGTGCCCAGAACGATATCTGATTAAGGTTATTTATACCTTTTTTTGGAAAAAAAGTTTACGCGCCTTGTATATTCTTGTGACCATTATCGGGACCCAGTTATTAAAGACGGGATTTTTACAGAAAGGATTTTGAAGAAAAAATACTGAGGTTCGTATCTCGGACTTGTGACTAAATCCTTCACATTCATAAGTGTACCTCGGTAAAACATAATGTAGTGTCACACAACAGCCACCTTTTTACCATGTGTACCGTGGGGGGTTCCCACTGGTCGTTATTCGGTTGTGCTATTTACGAGGGTAGTATCGGTTCATACTAGTATTTGACCCGGAAGAGAAAAGGCATAATATTGTACCTTAATGAGGACAGGTATTCCCCGTATAAGGTGGTTAATACATGATATATTCTGTGGTGCCTGCTCGTATTTCATGTTAGACTATTCTTACATTGTTGCGATGGCGTTTTTATAGATCAAGGGAGAATGTAATGGACTCATTTACGTGGCAAGGCAGGGGACCCCCAATGATGCATGGCCAGCTCGTTGTATATCATTTATTTAAACTATTGAGTTGGTTCCATGGTATCTCATCGTTGAGGCCCAGTATATGAGTCTTGAGGCGGTGTACCCATCTCTGTTCCCTCAGTAACAGTGTTTTTTGAGTGCCGCTGGTGAGCATGACTTTCTCAATGATGGTAAATCTGTGTCTTTGTGTTTTTTTTCAAGAAAATGGGATGTCAGTTTAGTTGTTACACGTCTGCATCTTATGGTGCTTCTATGCTCATTAATACAGATTCTGATATTACGGGTAGTCATCCCGATATATTTGAGACCGCAGGGACATGTAATAACATATACCACATTGGTACTGTTACAATTTGTGTGGGATCTCTGCTCCCACGGGGTTCTCATTCCAAGGTCTAACGTGTTTGTCTGGGATGGCCGCCAGCCACATGGTCAAACAACAACAACCAATAAGGAGGCATGGCCACAAAAAAGAATATATGCAGGCCTATGGCAAAAGCACACTGGCTGGTAGTGACTATACAATCAATCAATCAGGGATTTGTAGAGCACGCTACTCACCCGTTAGGGTCTCAAGGCAGTGGGGGGAGGGGGGTTTCGGGCAGCTCCTGTCATTCAAAGAGCCAGGTCTTGAGGCTCCTCCTGAATGCTTGCGGGTGGGGCTTTGTCTGATGCTGAGGGGGAGTTTGTTCCAGGTTTTGGCCGCGATGTAGGAGAAGGATCTGCCTCCCGTTCTGGCTCTGTGGATGCGGGGGATTTCGGCCAAAGCTAGGTCAGCGGAGCAGGGGTTTCTCTTGTGGATGTAGAAGGAGATTCTTTCGTTGATGTATTGGGGTCCGGTGTTTTGGAGGGCTTTGTAGGTGTGTGTAAGCAGCTTGAAGGTCACTCTTGTTTCGACGGGGAGCCAGTGGAGGTCTCGTAGGTGCTGGGTGATGTGGTCTTGCCGTGGGATGCTGAGGACGAATCTGGCTGCGGCGTTCTGGACGGTCTGGAGTTTGTGGAGTAGAGATTTGTTGATTCCGGTGTAGAGGGTGTTTCCATAGTCCAGCCTGCTAGTGATGAGTGCGTGGGTGACGGTCTTCCTGGATTCAGGGGGGATCCATTTGAAGGGCTTGCTGAGTATGCAGAGGGTGTTGAAGCATCTGGAGGATACGGCGTTGATCTGTCGGTTCATGGTGAGGGAGGTGTCGAGTATGATACTGAGGTTGCGGGCATGGTCCGTGGGTGTGGGAGGGTTGGCGGGGGCCACCAGGTGTCGTTCCACGCGGAGGTGGTGGATCCGAGGATGATGACTTCCGTTTTCTCTAAGTTGAGCTTCAGGCAGCTGCTGCTCATCCAGGATGCGACGTCCTTCATTCCTTCCTGGAAGTTGTGCCTGGTGTTGTTGGGTTCCTTGGTGAGGGAGAGGATGAGCTGGGTGTCGTCGGCTTAAGATACTATGCTGAGTCTGTGTTTTCTGATGATGGTTGCGAGGGGGCCATGTAGATGTTGAAGAGCGTGAGGCTGAGGGAGGATCCTTGGGGTACTCCGCATCTGATCTCTGTGGGTTCGGAGAGGAAGGGCGGGAGTCTTATTCTTTGAGTTCGGCCGGCGAGGAAGGAGCGGATCCAGTCTAGGGCAGTTCCCTGTATGCCGGCGTCGTGGAGTCTGACGGCTAGGGTGCTGTGGGAGACGGTGTCAAAGGCTGCTGAGAGGTCTAGTAGAATGAGGGCTGCAGTGTGGCCTTGGTCGAGGAGTGTGTGGATGTCATCCGTGGCGGCTAGGAGGGCGGTCTCAGTGCTGTGGTTGCTGTGGAAGCCGGATTGAGAAGTGTCGAGGATGTTGTAGGATTCTATGAAGTTTGTTAGCTGGATGTTGACGACCTTCTCGGTGACTTTGGCGGCAAAAGGGAGGAGAGAGATGGGCCTGTAGTTCTTGAGGTCCGTTGGGTCTGCGCAGGGCTTCTTGAGGAGGGGTTTGACATCTGCGTGTTTCCAGTCGTCGGGGAACGTGCCTGTTTTGAGGGTGCAGTTGATTGTCTGTCGTAGTTCTGGTGCGATAGCAGAGGCGGCCCTGTGGAAGATGTGCAGCGGGCAGGGGTCAGTGGGTGCTCCGGAGTGTATGCTCCTCATGGTCTTTGCGGTGTCTTCTGTGGTGACAGGGGTCCAGATGAGGATGGTCGGCTGGGTGGTGTTGCTGGTGGAAGGTGTTGGGTCAGTGCCTTGGTCATGTTCGTCCGGGAGGTCTGTAGACGAGAGTTCCGCGTAGAGTTGTTTTGCGATTGACCTGGATCTGGAAGTGGATGTGTTTTATAGGGGGCGAGGAGTTGTTCGAGATGGAGGTTGTCAGTCGAGGGAGTTTTTGTGGACGTTGGCGAGGCCTCCTCCAGGGTGGTTGGGGCGGTCTTTCCTCTGGATCTTGTACCCGTTGGGGATGGCGGTTGCGATGTCGGGTGCGGAGCTGGCGTTGATCCAGGTCTCTGTGAGGAAGGCGACGTCGGGTGAGAGGGTGTAGAGGAGGTCCCAGATTTCTATTGCATGTCTGTGCAGGGAGCGTACATTGAGGAGGATGTAGGTAAGGGGTTTGGGTGCACTGGCTGCCGGTGGGTTTGCGGTAGCTGTCGGGGTCTGAAGGTGCGTCGGCAGTGTCGGCAGGAGAAAGGGCCTTGGGTGATGCTAGGCGTCGAGAGCTGGCAGATGTTGTTGCTTTCAGGGTTGAGTGCATTGACGGTTGCTGAGTCGTAGCGGCGGGGGGTTGGAGGACCAGGGTCCCTGGCGCTGGTCGCGGTCGGGTCGCGAACAGGCGCAGACGGGCTTGCTTTTGGTGCGCCAGCGGCGTGGCCGCCATTGAGTAGGGGGAGGGGGGAGGGAGAGCAGCTGGGTGACGGGAGTGGGAACACATGGGGGGAGGGGCTGCAGCGGAGGGAAAGGGAGCAAGAAGGCAACAGGAAAACAAAAACAAAACAGTGGGAACAGCAAACAGAAAAACGCCACAAATAGACAAAAAGGCACAAATAGACAAAAACAGAAAGGCTGGCCGAGTGGACCAGCAGAAGAGCAAGGCTCTCCCACTGGACCACCAGGGATGAGGCACAGGCAGGAGCCTGCGGGTGGAGGAGTTCCTCGAACACCTACCTGGAGACCAGAAGGCGCTGAGGGCAGTGCCTTAAGGACGGAGCTGCGTGAGGGTAGAGCAGTCTCCTGACCAGGAGGTCAGAGGTCTTGCTTGCCCTGTCGCGCAGATGCCTCCATTAAGTAGGGGTCGGGGGAAGGGAGAACAGCTGGGATGCCGGAGCGGGAACACGCAGGGTGGGTGTGCGGGGGCAGCAGTGGCGGGAAAGGGAGCGAGAAGGCAACGGGAAAAGAAAAACAAAAAAGTGGGAACAGCAAACAGAAAAACGTCACAAACAGACAAAATGGCACAATGGGTAAAAAAGGCACAAATAGACAAAAACAGAAAGGCTGGCAGAGTGGACCAGCAGAAGAGCAAGGCTCTCCCACTGGACCACCAAGGATGAGGCGCAGGCAGGAGCCTGCAGGTGGAGGAGGGCCTCGACACCTACTTGGAGACCAGAAGGCGCTGGGGGCAGTGCCTTAAGGATGGAGCTGCATGAGGGGAGAGCAGTTTCCTGGGCAGGAGGTCAGAGGTCTTGCTGGCCTTGTCGCGCAGCAGCTGCCATTAAGTAGGGGTCGGGGGAGGGAGAGCAGCTGGGAGGCGGAAGCGGGAACAAGCAGGGGGGAGGGGCCGTGGGGGCACGCGGCAACGGGAAAGGGAGCGAGAAGACAACGGGAAAGCAAAAACAAAACAGTGGGAACAGCAAACAGAAAAACGGCACAAATAGACAAAAAGGCACAAATAGACAAAAAAGGCACAAATAGACAAAAAGGCACAAATAGACAAAAACAGAAAGGCTTGCAGAGCGGACCAGGAGAAGAGCAAGGCTCTCCCACTGGACCAAGAGGGATGAGGCGCAGGCAGGAGCCTGCACATGTAGGAGGGCCTCGATCTCCTACCTGGAGACCAGAAGGCGCTGGGGCACTGCCTTAAGGACGAAGCTGCACGAGGGGAGAGCAATTTCCTGACCAGGAGGTCAGAGGTCTTGCTCCACAAAATGGCCGCCAGCCACATGGTTAAACAACAAGCAAGGAGGCATGGAAAACGAACACATGCAATCCTATGGGCACTGCCTATACAAAATTACCCCTGGCCACATGGCATGGGGAACAAAGACACCTGGTGGCCTATAGAAAACACACTCTCACACTGGTCAGACAAATGGTAACACAGAAGAAAACAGTATTAATTCAGCAATGCCAAAAACAAAATTTAACTGGCCTATCATATTTTAGAACACACATCCTCCAAAGGTATAAAATATATTAACCACCTATACACTGTTTGGCAGAAGAAAAATGCGAAATGCCTCCAAAAAAACACATTTTGTTATTTAATCCAATGCCATCTATAGCCAAAATGATGTTTCAATTCAACAGACACCACAGAAACAGTTTTTTCATACACCTAAGTCTAGCACTGAGCCTACTGGTTGGAAGGCCCATTGGCAGACTAGGCCACATAGTGAATTAAATGAATATTGCAAATTTATTAAAAAACCTACTGAACTGTGTGACATTTTTTTCCTTTACAAAGAAAGAAAAATTACATGCAAAAAAATAACTAGGCTCCCATTGAAACTGTAGGCCACCTACCACAATACATTTTAAAAATCGAATAAAAGTACAAATAAATCCTGGTGCATGCCTTCTATCAAATAAACAACACCTTATAGAACAGTTTTTGAACTTGTGATATCACAAAAACCAATTCCTCAAATCCAATGGTATATATGCAGAAGACAAACAGAATGATCCTTCCAGCTCCAAATCCAAATGCGAAATGACCAGGATGTGAACAAAGCATAGGCAGGAGCCTAATGGACAAGAACAAGAAGTTGGAGTCTGTGGGGCACTTCCTCCTTGTTGAAAAAAAGTAAAATAAAAAACAGGCTCCTAGCACAAAAACAAAATCGCAATGGGTCCATTTGTAAGGTTTATTAACTCCAAATTGTCTTTTGAGGAGTTTTTGCTTCTTCTCCATGACAGAATCTTCTCCAGGTTGCAGCCGTGGTCGCTCGGACTTAATCACACTTGCCTACGTCACAAAAGAAGCCTCTGAAGTCTCTGGCGCGGGAGCTCGCGGGAAGCTAGCAAATCTCGTTGGAGCTCGCAAGCGCCCGGCAAGTCTCGACGCACTCCCAGTGTGCACGAAATGACATGACAAGCGCACCAACAGAAAAACAAAATTCTGCTCCGTTGCAGAGTGTGGAGTTTATCGGTAACTCTGTGTTCTCTGCGGAACGCGGAGTTGCCAAATTCCACAAACTCCATGAGTGTAGCGGAATTGTACGCCCAGGCCTAGTGACAACGCCCAGCTCCATAGGATCCCTTAAGTGTATCCTCAGCACAGCAGAATTACTTATCAAGAGGCTTAAGGAATTTGACCACATCACCCCTACCCTACTGAAACTACACTGCCTTCTCTGGCCTGCCTGCACTGTCTTCAAAACAAGTGGCATCTTCTCCAAAGCCATCATGATCAGTGTCCCTGTCTGGCTGAAAACTCACACCATTTCCTACTGCAAGGATAACATAATGCTGGAGGAGAAAAAGAAAAAACAAGGCAACCATCCCTCCCCCTCTATGCACCCACTATCTTGAACAGAATCCTCATATCGATCAGCAATGCCCCAATCGTATTTAGAAAAGAGGCAGACACACATTTTTAAAGAACAGTATATCACAACATACAAGTTCACTTTTGTTCCCAGAATCTAGATATGCCTCCAATCGCTCATCCATTTGATATTCTTTAACAGGAGTACAGGTGTACGTTAGGACTTATTAAAGTCTTATTAAGGACTTATTAAGGTCCAGAGGAAATCTTTATGCTTTTACTACCTTCTATCTTTTTACTATCTTCTATATTTTAGTCTTAGGAGGTGGGATGGCTATTGTTCTTCACTTTTATTACAGTAACTTTATGGACTCCTTGGGACACACATATACACTCTCATCTGTATACTAAACATATGTTTGGTATTTTTGTTTCCTCATGTCAACTTTCTCTTCATGTTTATAAGTTTAGGAGTATTAGGTGTCTGTCTTCTAACTTTTTAAACATTCACTTACTATTAGGTATTTGACTTTTGTTGCGGACCACTTGGACACTTACAACTTTGTATGTGTTCCCCCTTACTATTGTGGGACGGATCCTTGGGATAATTTGGTAGATTTACATTTTATTTTTACCTGGTGGCCTTTTGTCTGCTCACAAGAAACTGCACATCTTGAACTGCAGCCAATGAGTTTCTGGTTAGCAATTTAAAACTATCCATTTATAGATTTCGGGAGAGATAGCCGAATTTAGAAATTTAGCCTGTGAGGACCACACAAATGAGGATTTTGTTTGACACTTAGCGGTTCTAGCTTTCCCAGTTCTGGAGGATCATGGTGACAACAGGTCAGTGACTATGGTTTTTGATGCTAGTTCAGGCCATTCTTTGTCATTCTTTGCATTATTCTTGTCCAAAACCTGGGTTTACATATATAGTTTTTACTTATACTTTTTTGTTTGGACTACTTATGTTTATCTGTTCCAATTGTAATTTGGCCTACTGTCTGGAAGAATCTTGGCTTCTTACTAATATACTACCGGGATATTAATACCCTCTCAGACATTGGTATTTTTTTTTGTTCTCTGCGTCCTATCTATCGATGGCGCCCTATATACTAAGGTCTCTTCTTAGAATAAACTCACCTTGACCGTATAGTCAAGGTTCAGTGGTGAAGGCTCTAGAAGGAAATTCTTTCTTCTCTCTCATCTTCCACACTTGGAGAATATTTGGTGATGGATCTTTCAGGTTCCTAGTGTATAAGATTCCTGCTTTTAGCTTTTTATTTACTTTAACCCCTAACTCATCTTGGTGATGGTTCTTGGAAGGGTTAAAAAGCTTTTTTAACCACACTTTTAATACAAATTTTAAAGTTTGACATCACAGTTTTATGCACTTAGGTGTCAATATGTGCTCTATTTTAAAACAAACATTCGGTAAATATTATGTTGGCTGAAACATCTGTAATTTGTCATTACTGGGCTACATCATCTGCTATTTATCATTACTGGAACAACTGTATTGACTGTGTGACTGTATCAAGAAGAAGTAAAAAACAACCTACCACATTACATGAATCTGGACTTTTTGTTGAAGAAATGTATGAGGATTTAAAATGGTTTTATTTATTTGTTATACTTACAACAAATAGGGTGTCAGTTTTATAAATTGATTTGCTCATTTGTACAACTGAGTGCTCCACTATCAACTTTTGATATAAATGCTTTTTCATGAACAGGTGTGATCCGGGAATGTGGGCCACTTTTTGGGGGGTGCCCGGGCTGAATTATGATCAGTAGCGGCTCGTACAGGTAAGAGCGGTGAGGCGGGGCAAGGGCGGGGCTGGATGGGCGATGTGGAAGTCGACAGACGACGGGATAAGTAATAAATAAATAAATAAAATCACTTACTTTGCCCTCGCCGCATTGCCGACGCGGAGAGCAAAAAGTAAGTGGTTTTATTAATTTATTTATTCAATATTACTTATGCCATTGTCTGTCGACTTCCACCACCCCCTACCCGGCCCCGCTCCACCGCCCCACCGCTCTTACCTGTGCGCATTACCAATGATTGTGATCCCAATCTGACCCTGAAGACCACTGGGAACTTAAACCATAGACTGGAAAGGGACGCCATTGCAACAGATGGTACATGTCCTGCTACATAACGGCTCTGAAAGCAAAGTGTTGAAGGGTACAAATACAAAGTCAAATTCAAAGCCAAAACAGTATTTGGAATAGTGATCAACAATATATGCCTAGTTGTCAGGAAACCGAGGGCACCAAAAAGGGAGAAAACATGAAAAGTGAGAGGCGAAGCAACGGTGAAAACACTAGAACGAAAAGCTGAAATAGCAATGCAAACAGCAAATATGCCAATCACCTTCCCAATGAAGACTCAGGTCCTAAATAGCACTCCTGCATACACTGCTCTAGAAGTCCCACCAATTGACCTCTATTCTTCCAACAGTCTCGATACCCCAACCGCCATAGGCCAGTCCTCCATAATCTTGCAGGAATACACCTCATGTTTCCCTATGTTGCACCCGTGGAGCAGACCAAGCTCTCAAGCCCCCTTGTTTGTTCCTGAAAATATTTTTCTGACTAGTATTGCTGACATGCAAGTATCCCTAAATGTTCTCATAAACCCATAAAACCCTTTCGAGCGTACCTGCACTTCATAAGAGATTATTAATATAACAAAAGAGATGCAATTTATGTTTAAATTTGTTTTATTAATGTTGTCTGGGTTAAGGCAATCATCAGAGCAGCTGTAGGAGCGTCAACATTCGGCCTTGTCCAGCCCAACATTTTAATCCAGAGGAGAGAATAGACAAGAAAACAAGCAGAATGAACTAGGATTAAGAACCCCCCCTCCCTTTTCCACCCAACTCCTTCCCGAGGGTGCCAGAGATAACAACAGGAGTAGTCCAGTAGGGTCTAATCGTTTGTATCTCACGTGCGCTGGGGGGCAGTGTTCTGCTGAGTCGGTGTGGTTAATCTTAAGAGTCTTAGATATCTCGGACATGTTAGTTCTGTGAACTCTTGTGACAAGAGTGCAATGAAAGGCTTCCAGGTTTTGCTGTGAGAGTCGCCTTGTTGTGTAAGTGTGAGAGATAGCCTTTCCATACCCAGGAGGTGCCACAGGCGGTGCAACCAATTCAGTCTTGTAGGGACTCTGTCCGTGCCCCATTGTGACAGTATGGATTGATATGCTGCCCCTAGAGCTAATGCTATGTGTCGGCCTCTTCTAGATTTGAGCGGAAATGTTAGTGGATTAGGAAGGCCCAGCACAACGTATGCAGGGAACCTAGGCAGTTAGGTGTCAAGATACGTATCTATGTCTGTCAGGATGTCAGTCCAAAACTGTGCTAATTTGGGGCATTCCCAGAGGATATGAAGTAGTGTCCCAGAGTTATTGTACCCTCTCCAGCAGCTTTCTGTTTTCTCAGGGTTCTCTCTATGGAGACGCACAAGTGTTAGATACCAATATGTGGCAATTTTTGTTGCGGTTCCCATACTGGCCAAATTGAAAGCTGTGTGCCTTGCTCAATAGTATATATCTTCCCATTCCCTGGTAGTGAGTTGCCTGCCTATCTCTCTCTCCCATCTCTTTTGTGCCAGATTACCTAGGTCGGGCGGAGTCTGTGAGAGCATGGTGTATAGGTCCGAGACAAGGCGCCTATCAATCTCTTTAGTCAGGAGCCATTTCTCAAACTTAGTGAGGAGACGCTGCACCGCGTCTCTCATTGTTGGTTGCATCGCCCAATGACGTATCTATGTATACCTAAATCGTTCCGTCTCTGGGACCCTCCTCGCAGTGCGTAGAACATCAAATGGAATAGGGCCGTTTTCGTCAAAGAAGTGGCCTATTGAAAGTTGTCCATCTCTTTGCCACTCTTTATAAGCAGCAATATCCAAACCAGGTGTGAAATCCCGGTTCTCCACCACTGGAGTAAGAAGAGAGGGGAACGTAGAGAATCCCTTACGAGTCACCACTGTGTCCCATACTCTTAGGGTGGGTGAGGTGACCGCCGACAGATAGAGGTTTTTGGGGCACTGAGGCTTATCCAGACAGGGAATTTTCCACAGGGACGTTTTAGCAAGGGCCCTGTCCATGAACAGCCAACCCTTTTCACACTCGGGCGGCTCCACTCCATTATATATCAAAGTTGAGAGGGCTGGAAGTAGCGGAGAATACATGGGGCACCCAAGCCACCCTCCGTTGGCGATTGCCAAGTTCTGTCTCTCTTCATCTGAGGGCGTCGGCCTTCCCATATGAAGCTCTGAAATAAGCTCTGAAGAGTCTGGAGTGTCCCAGGCGGGGGCCACAAGGGTAGCGTCTGGAAGATATACAATATACGTGGGAGGGCCGTCATTTTAAGCGCAGCTGTTTAACCCATCCAGGACAGTGGGTATTGCTGCCATCGCGAAAGGTCTGATTTCACTCGTGTGACGAGGTTGCGGTAGTTGAGAGAGATCACATCTTCTATGGTAGGCGCTAGCTGAATACCCAGGTAAGGGACTGTGTCTCTCGCCCAACGGATGTCAAGTAGGCGGGTTAGGTGGTATTGCGTATCCTGGGAGACAGTAAGGCTTAGCGCCTGTGATTTAGAGAGGTTAATCTGGAACCCTGACACAGACCCAAATAATTTCACTTCTGCTAAAAACCTGGGGAGGGTCTCTCTGGGATTATCAAGCGAGGCAATGGCGTTGTCCACATACAGCGTTATTAGATGTTCTTCGCCCCCAAATTGAATTCCCCTAATCCCGGGGTTATCCCTAATCCTTTGGGCGAACGGCTCCATATGGAGTGCAAAAAGTAGTGGCGACAAAGATCATCCCTGGCGATTGCCCCGTCTGATGGGGAGACGTGGAGATGTTCTGCCGTTAATACCAACAGATGCACACGGGTTGCCATAACTGCTCGAAACACAAGCACAAAACCGCTCTCCAAAGCCAAAGAGTTTAAGGACAGCAGATAGATAGGGCGATTGGACGCAGTCAAATGCTTTCTCCCCATCTATGGAGAAAAGCATGGATTTGCGTGGGGAGCGGGGAGCCTTATCCACAAGATGTAGTATCCTTTTGGTGTTATCTGGACACTGTCTATTAGGGATAAAGCCAGATTGATCTGGGTCCACTAAGTTAGGCATGTGTGGGGATAGTCGCACTGCGCGAATCCCCGTAAAAAGCTTAGCGTCTGTTTTTAAAAGCTATGTAGGTTTATATGACCTGCACTGTCTCCTATCCTTTTCTGGATTGGGTATAACCACGATAGATGCCTCCGTCATGGAAGGGGGGAATGTTGACGGATTAGAGATGGAATTAAACAGTCGAGTACGGAATGGCGCCAATGTGGAGCAGAATGTTTTATAAAAAGATGTAGTGTATGCGTCGGGCCCGGGGATTTGTAGGGTTTCAGTCTGGCTATTGCGGAGATTACCTCATCTATTCTAATAGGTGCATCTAGCGTCGTTGCTTGATCATCCGTTAGGCGAGTAATCCCCACCCCCTGCAAATATGACTCGAGTCCCTGAGAGGGGAGGAGGTCTTGAGCGGCGTGAAGCTTACTGTTGAACGATGCGAAGCGAGATGCTATTGCTTCGTCCCTCTGGATCGTAGCTCCGTCATCAAATAAGAGAGTCTCTACGGTGTTAGCTTGTCGCTGGCCTTTAAGTTTGTTAGCGAGCAATCTTCCACTTTTATTGCTACCAACATAGAAGGCATGCTTAAGTCGGAGTGTAGAATACTCTGCGTTATCCAAATCCAACCCAGTTAACTCTTTCCTAGCAGTTTCCAATTGTCGCCAGACTCTAGGGGCCCCTGTGCGGTGGTGTATTTGTTCAAGTTCCTGAACTTGTTGCTGGAGTTGTGAACGTTTTTCCCTCCTCAGCTTATTATCTGCCGCTGAATAAGCCAAAAACTCTCCCCATATTACTGACTTCAGGGTATCCCAGATTGTAGATATGAGTGTCTCAGCATTATCGTTAATTTCTAGGTAATTTCTTATTGCCTTATCTATCTGTGAGATGACTGCTGGCCTGCGAAGAAGAGACTCTCTCAGCCGACACGAGCGGGGAACCCGGACCCCTGATTGAAATTCGATCTGCCGAGTGATCGGAAAGAGAACGTGGCTCTATCTCTATGGACTTAGTTGCAATTTCGACTTCCCGAGAACCTAAAAAGTGGTCAAGCCTCACATAGGACTTGTGGGCATGTGAGTAAAAAGTATATCCCCTAGCTGTGGGATGAGAGGCGTGCCATAGTTCCTTTAAACCCATCTCTTGTAGCCATTGGGTCCCCACTGTTCCAGTGCTCCCGCCGTCCCATGTCTGTGCGTCGACCTATCAAGGTCGTTGTGAATACTAAATTGAGATCCCCGCCCATGACCACCCATCCGTCGTGAGTGGACATAATTTCCACCACCGCTCCACTTAGAAATTGTTCCTGGGCATCGTTAGGGGCGTATACTGACCCCACGATGATAGAAAGGGAACCTATATGGATACGGTACCCTAAGAGGTGGCCCTTGATCTCGGCTACCTTAGGTCCTACTTTCCCTTGAAATATGCGCGAGAATAAAAGCGCCATCCCTGCTGATTTGTGTGAAGGAGATCAGTAGAATTGCTGTGGGAAGGCTCATGAGTGCATTCTAGCCAGTCTTTACGCAGTAAATGTGTCTCTTGTAATAAGCATATGTCAGCCTGAGAATGTTCTAAATAGGACAAAATTGCCTTCCTCTTTACAGGGTTATTCAAGCCCTTCACATTAAGGGTTATCACTCTCAAGGGCACCATTCTAGTCGAAATATCCACCCTCCCTCAGCCCTCATGCTGGTCCCTGCCCCGGGCTCCCCCCAAGCACAATGATGCACATTATATCTGCTTTTCTGAACACCCTTTGTTGACAAACATAGATGTGGCTGAAATTGCTGGCACCCCCTAACAAACCCCAAAACGTAACTGAATAACATCAAAGTCCCTGCAGTGGGAGAAAGACAAGAGTCCAATCCCTTACCAGTGGTAAAGTCTTTGACCAGGGTAGTGGTCCGCCTTGAAACATCAGTCTCCAGCCAGCCCCGGCCCTCCGCAAACCCAAAGCATCTTGTTATTTCTCAGGAGGACTCATTGGATGTGGTACCCTCCACCAGCGTGTCCAGAAGTGCCTTCCTCTCTGAGGCCATCGTGGCCGGATCAGGGCCTGTATCTCTGCGTCCCGTCGGCACCTGCCGCCATCGCAGACGGTCCCCCGTCTTGCATATATGAGGTTGTGACGATGCCTGATCCTCATCTTGTGGCTCTATTTGTAGCAGGTCACATGCTTCCTTTAGCGAGCGTATTTGGTAGAGTCGATCCTGCCAACGGAAAATTAGCCTGAAGGGGTGGCCCCAAGAGTAGGTAAGGTTCTTGTCTCTTAGATGGTTCGTGACTGGGCGGAATTCTCGCCGTTTCTGCAGGGTCGAGACCGCCAGGTCCTGGTATAGGTGGAGTGTGTGCCCTTGGAAGACCACCGGAGCTGAGGAACGAGCTGCCCTTAAAATCTTTTCTTTAAGAGGGAAACTGTTGAGACAGGTCAAAATGTCCAAAGAGAGGGGAGCTCCCGAAGACCATCTGCCTACTCTATGTGTGCGTTCTAAGCGTATGTCCGCCGCTGGGGTGTCCCCTAGAATTTGTGCGAAAAGTTCCTGGACATGAGCTTCAATGTCTCTTCCCTTCGCATCCCAGGGAGCCCCCCGAATTCTAATATTGTTATGCCTAGAGTGGTTTTCAAGGTCTTCTGCGTGCGCCTGAAGATCCAGATGCTGCTCTGAGAGGCGGATAATCTCTTGTTGCATCTGCTCTATTTCCTCATCTCTTGAGGACTCTCGACGTTCCAGTCCGTCCACTCTGTCTCCAATATCAGTTACTTCCTTACTGACTGATTGGAGTTCGGATGTAAGGTCTTTCTTCACTGAAATGAGGTCTTCTCTCAGAGTGGAAAAAAAGGCTTCCAAATAAGGGCGCTTAACCGGGGCCTCGGTGTCTTCTTCCGATGGTGATGTAGCACGGCTTGTAGGCCCTTCACTATCCCCTTCAGGGAGGCGTGTCAGCATATCTTTAATTGAACCCCCTCTCTTTGTTCTTCCAGACATCATTGTACTAGTCCTCGGGCGTATTAAGAGCGGGAAAGATGGTGGCCTTGCGGGGGTTGCTGTAGCTGTGGCAGTTATCTTTGCCGAGAAACTAATGTGCTATGTGGGTCCTAGTGCCTTGTAGGTGCCTGGCCCCAAGGGAATCTAGTGACTACACCCTGTGGTTCAGCATCTCCAAATAGGTGTAGAGAACAGCTTGATGAGTCCAGGACAGAAATTATCTGCAGCTTGTTGGGTAGGCCAGTCTCTAAGCCCAGCGAGGCCCTGGGGATTGCTGAATTGCAGGAGAGGCGTGTCCCGTCAACACCGCTAGTTTTGGTTAAAGGGTTGCTGGAGGGAAGCCTCTCAGTTAGGGAGCTGAGTCCCCGGCCTTAGCACACAATGCTCCTTCAGCCGGGCCCACTCTCTTCCCGCTGCCACAGCCGAAGTGATAGTCCCTGTTAGCCCAATCACCACGGGCCTGTATCAAAATTGGGGAGGTTGTATGCCAACCTATTAAGCCAATTAAAACCAGGCGCTCTGGAGAGACGTCTCCCAGTATAGTAGCTTCTCTTTACCTCTCAGCCTGGAATGTGTGCCCGGCCTGGCCTGACCTCCACGGCCGAGAAACTCCGGGGTTGCAGCGTCCTTTAGGCTGTGAGGCCGATGCGGATGAGCGGGCCCTGTCTCAGTGCGTGTTGCGGGAGAAACGTCTCCCGGTCCCCATGCTCCCCGCTGCCCCCAACACCACGAGTGGCGCTTAGGTCAGCAGCTGACTAATGCCGGGATAACGGGGCCTCTTCCTCCTCAAGCCGCCGTCACAGTCACTAATTTTGGCTCCTCGCTGACATGCAGCTCCGGTGCATCTCCCAAATGTATGCAAACTTATCAGGCAGCGGGTAGGGCTGGGCGCCGCTGGGGCCCTCAGGCCGACGAGGACCTGGGGAGCCCAAACAACCAGGGAGGCCCTCTCCATTGCGCAGGGCACTGGGCGGAGTACGTCCCCTCCGACTACAGCCACGCCCGCAACTGCAGGAGCGAGGAGCTGTCAATCACCGAGGGGTTTGGCAATGTGAGGACTCCCCCCGGTCGCCCCCACTCGGTGATGGCCCCCAGGGAGGCTATTATCCTCCTATGTGGGGGTTCGCAGGGAGGCCCAGGGCACCGGGGCAGGAAAACACAGAAAAACACGTCTCACACCGCCACCATGTTGGCCACGCCCTAAAGAGATGCAAGTTGAGCTTCTTCTTGTCTCCTCTTCAAGCCTTGATTTTTTTTCAATTAGACGAATAAGGGGCATATTAGCAAGGGCTGGCGATATAATTATCGCCGCTTTAGCGTCCGTTTTCGGGCGATAAGCGGCGATAATTATATCGCAATATCATCAAGGACACGCTAGCGCGTGTTTCTTTGATGTAGAGCCCGTTTTTTCACAGCCTCGCCTCGCATCGCTAATGAGATGCAAAGAAGGCGTGGCTGTGAAAACAACACATGAAAATATCGCGAAGGCAGCTTCGCGATATTAACAAGGAGGTGCAGCGATAAAAAAAATCGTGCTACCTCGGCCTTAACGCTGGAATTTAACGTCTGTTAAATTCCAGACTAAGGCATACTAATAATGGTAGGTGGATTATGCTGATACGACCACAGGGTCGTATCAGCAATGTTATCGCTGTTTTCCATGGAACATCGCTGGAAAACCAGCGATGTTCCATGGCAAACACCGCTATCGCTGAAATATTATCGCCATGGCGCTCTGCATTGTAAATATAGCGTTATCATGGCGATAATTTTCAGCGATAGCCGGCGATAATATTTCTATCGCTATGTGGGGCCAGCGATAATTATCGCTGGCCCTTGTTAATATGCCCCTAAGTGTTTAAATGAAAATCCTACTATCATTTATTGAAAACCGTCTCCCTATCCTTATGAAGTTTCCACACAACGCTTTAACGCTCTACAATGTGATACAACAGATGTTTCACGATATTTGCTTTCAGAATATGATGAACAGATGAATAAAACTATAAATCAGTCCACACTTTACTCCCTCTACTCACCCTCTGCTCACTCCAACTATAACAATTAAGTATTTTTACTTAAAGTACATATACATTCCAGTAAACATTCCGTTCCTGCTTAGACTTACACCTCCAACATAGCAAAAATAGCCATCCAAATTCCTTTTGTTCCAACTATCCGATTTAGCCAAATCCAGGTATTATTGATCACTACTGAGGTCAATCAAACAGAATCAGCATCCTACTTTCTTACGACTAGCACGGGAGCCTACTGTGAGAGAGCTTGGCATGCCCCTGCTGGATGGAGGTCATATCCAGCCAACTGCTGCTGTGGTGGAACAATCATGGGTGCTTCCTCTGACGCATTTACCTCTAAAGTGACAGCTCCTCTCATTATATGGCCTTTGGTTTGGGAGCATAGCAGCTCAATTTTCGAAATATGTGTCTGCCCAAGAGGTAGTAAAAACAGTGCAGATATGTGGCCATTCAGAGATTTGTAAATCCTGCTCTCTCCACTGGGTTTCATTTAAGGCTTGGTGCTTTATAGGAAGGGGGAGTCATTGCTCTGGCTTGTAATCGTGTCAAAATATATTATTTATTTAAGTAAGGGTTATTTCTAGGATTGCTTTCTCATTATTGCAGGCCCACTTTGCTGCAATCAGACCTTTGGAATCTGTTTAGTGCAACATGGGCTCAGTAGTGGCATTTACTATGCAGAAGCTTTAATCTAGCTCACCACAGGACTCAGTCTCAATTTCACTTTTGTGGTCTTACCCAATTTCTTAAGGCCCTTCAATAGGCTCATTTTGAATGCTTAAAGGAGTTCCCCTCCAGATCGTATCAGATAAGGAGGTGATTTTCGTAGCAGTTATTCTTCTGACTCAACGGGCAAGGGGTTCATATTTGAGTAGGGCCCCTTACTTACGGTGTGTTCCTGAAGGTCTGGTTCTTAATCATCTTGTTTATTTATACCAAAAGTAATGTGCATTTTTGACCTGAACCCAGGACATTGTGCTCTCTCTTTTCTGCCCCTCCTCGCTTGACAAAGTGTCAAGTGAGGCTCCATCCCATAGTTCTGGAGTGGACCGTGACAGTCCATCGATAGATTGCTTCCTCTTTTAGAGTTTTTGTTACTTTGCCACTATTGTTATAGTTCAGAAGGGTAAGAAACCGCCCTCAAATTTACTCTGCCATTGAATGCACTTGCTTGTGTCTCTAGCTTATGAATACTCGGATAAAGTTTCCACACACCATGTTCTATTATGGTCATGGGCGCTCGCTCCTATGTGCAGAGTTGTGCAATGTATCCATCTTCTATATGTGTATGGCAGCTGCATTTGCTGATCTTAATTCTTTTGTTTACCACAACAGGTTGCTACCGGAAACATATCGCGTCAGTTTTCGGAAAGTGGTTCGGGATGGCTCACAAATTGTAAATAACAACTTAAATTGAATATCAAAGTTTCTACTGTTTTACAATGTATCTTAATCTGCGTTGAAACACTCTTTCTGATGTTTGGTATATTTTGAATGATTTTTGGCTGTGTCAAGGGAGAGTATTAATTGGCTGATTACCTACAAGTAATCTTTTTTACTCTACACCCTACTCTTCAGTGACTCAGACTTCGAACCTCCCTTATAACGAGGAAGGTAGGAGCGTAATTCTGCTAAATTAGCTTGGTTAGAATGAGGGAAGAATTCTGGGAGCATGCTGAGGCTAGAATCCTCTTAAGTTGGGCCCTAACTAATTTAGACAGGAGGTAACAGAGGTGCCCGTCTCCACAGGGGCTGTCACCCTGCTGTTTCCAGTAGTAGTCTCTGTCTCCACAGGGGCTGTCACCCTGCTGTTTCCAGTAGTAGTACAGGGGCTGTCACCCTGCTGTTTCCAGTAGTAGTCTCTGTCTCCACAGGGGCTGTCACCCTGCTGTTTCCAGTAGTAGTCTCTGTCTCCACAGGGGCTGTCACCCTGCTGTTTCCAGTAGTAATCTCTGGCCAAAGCTTCTTGGAGCTGTGACTGTTGGGTTTGTGGCTTAGGTCAGTGATTTGCCCACACCCCTGTGTAAAAACTAAAAATCAGTTCCACAATCACTGTATTGCATATTTTAAGGCCATGAACTGATGTTTCCTGGCATCAAGGATTTCTCAACTAATCCGAAGTGTGAGTCATGATGTTAGAGTAGTTCATGACTGGTTCATATCTCACTCCCCTATGTAGGTGAATCCGTGGTGTTTACACTTGTCTGTGAAGTTTCACTTTCAGAGTATTTCGCATACATGGTTTATCAGCTGTCAGCTGATATAGTGTACACTATGATGGCCGATCAGCCTTTCAGTTTCTAGGGCTAGCAGAGCCAGAAATCTTGCACAATCTAGACTTCTGGTGGGTGGATATTTACCTTCTGACGACATGAATGTAGAACCTTGCTTCTCTTATAAAGGAGAGGATTGATTGCTCTCTCTGACTGCAGGAAAGGCTGTTGACCACCCGAATACAGAAAAAGAACATCACCCCAAGCAAGCAGCAGAATGAGCTCCCAGAAACTCATTGGATTCATCGGGGCTCCTTTCTCAAAGGGCCAGGTAAAATATGACTTGATTTGTATGCTTTATGTTCACCTATTGTATGCACATATTTCTTTTATGCCACTTGTTGCCATCTCTTTTAGAGTGTGTAATGTTTTACCATGCTACACCATTTATTTATTTTTCCTGACATACAGGTAATAAGTTCAGACAATGTCTATCTACTGTGTTTTATTCCAGGCGTATTTATTACCAGCTGACAGGAATTTAAAGATTTATATTGGATGGACAGAAAGGCAGGCAGGCAGGCAGGCAGGCAGGCAGGTAGATAGATAGATAGATAGATAGATAGATAGATAGATAGATAGATAGATAGATAGATAGATATATGGCAGGTAGACAGTGAACAAGGTGAAGCAGTGTTTGAAACAGTGGGTCTCACTGGGGCTCTGATGCGCCCTTTGAACTGTGTACCTGCTGGCACTCTCTTCACGCTAGTGTGCCATTAAGCCCCACAGAATAAATACTTTTGAGCCGATGACCTCGGAAAATCAATGTGATCCTAGCACACTGAAAGTCAGTGCGAGCTTCATTATCTTGCCAAAGCCTTTGAAGGTTCAGTTACCACAAGATAAAATGAGGACGGACCGCCTCTGCCAACAAAGCCAGCACAAAAAGCACATCTAAGTGATGCTGACCGTGTGCCATGGCCTCAAAAGTATGCTCAACAAACTATATCTCACAAAGCTTTGAGTGCACTCAATAATATGGGTCATACATGCATTTCGTGCTGAATTGTTATTCATTATAGAAACCACGACCAAGCCATTTCTTAGAATCATCTATCCACTAGTCATGCGTAATATATCTTTGCTGTTACAAGACACTATTTCTTTTTCCTCAATTACTTACACCATTACAAATGTCACACGAAATGTCCTTTTTTACTATAATGGTTAAACATAAATGATTTGCAAGTTGATTTGAGGTGCAAAAATGTATTCAAAATGTGTGAGACATTCAAGATTTGTTTATTAAACGAATAGTATGCTTATTGGGGCCGGGCTACTAAAGGGCTCCCCTTTGCATCCTTCATGCTTAGTCCAGATTCATTGTCACCGGACTCCTCTGTGATAGTTTATATCTCTTACCTATTCTTTATTGAAGTCACCCACGTCACATTACAATGTACTCCTTTCACAGCAGTGTGAGTCCTATGTGACATCCATACTGTATGTAAAAGGTGGATTCCATGCGTGAACATTTCTGCACACTATGTGACACGTTCCTGTTCAAGTTATCCATTGCTACTAGATACAAATTATTCATAGCATGTGTCTTGGACTAGCAGCAAGAAATCATCTTCCAGCAGCGTACAGCTCTACCAGCACTCACGTGGGTTTACCAAGCTGGCTTATATCTTCATTCTTTTCTTACCTTTTTCTTATCTTTCGTTAATTGCACAGTCTGCAGCCACCAAGTTTTTCGATTCTTACTCCAGTTTTCAGTATGTGGTAGGTTTGCCACTACCCTCTCTGTGCTCTAGCTATCAGAAATGTGACTGTGACTTCTAGTTCAAGTGACGGGTTTGTGGATCTAATTTTATGACTACCATCTATGCTAATATGTATTTTTCAAATTGGAACAATTGAGATATGTTCCTATCCAATCCAAACACTTATTATTGTCATCATTCTTAATGACAGATTAAAATGCCATAATCTATCATAATATTTAAAATGTGTAAATTATATAACACATGTACATCAACTTGAAAGTATGAGTGAGTGTATGGAAAATACACCACACATGGGATCTCTTCAGCAACTCTATTACTTCAGACAGAGAGAAAGAGAGACCCGCAGAGAGAGAGAGACGAAGAGAGAAATTGTAACACCAAAAAAGAGAGGCTCAATGTGACTAAGTGAAAGAAACCCAATAGTAGTGATTTAAAGTAAAAAAAATGTGTTTCTAAGATGTCATGCCACTTCTAAGAATACAAGCTTGATCCATCAAGAGGTTTCCTTAAAGCAGTAATCGTGGAGGAAGCGGAGAGGAGAAAAAGGACTAAAAAAGACGAAAGAGATCAGATAGAAGGAATGAGGAAGAAGCATTTTCAATGTAGTGTCCTTCACAAAGATACTGAGACCCACACTTGATGCGATACAATGCAAAAGACAGAAAACATTGTGTTGCGTCGCCCAAGAGCAAACTGTAGTAAATGTGGGACTCAGTTCGCATTGGATAAGGCAATAGCGCATATGAGCAATTGGCATGAAGCAGCTGATCAACAGGTAGGCATGAGAGTAAAAGGAAATATAAAAGGAATTATAAAAGGAGACAAGAGAGGGCAAGAGGGATCATTGAGTGGAAACGGGATGGCAGAGAGTCATAAATAAGGGTGTACTGTTAAATAGTTACTAGGGCAGTTGAGGGAGCATCCATTGAGGCAGGAGCCTGTGTACCCACAGTTTAGAGGAAGGAAGAGACAGGAGAAACGGGAAGCAGGAACCTTCCCGGGGGACAGAGACAATTAAGGTTAGATGCCACTTCTTTAACAAAGGCTTATGGAGTGTGGGTAGAGCAGTGTTCATTTACCAGGAACGTCAGTGTTAAAAATGTAAATAGTAAGTGGAAGTGTTTTCCGTCATATCTGCTTCCTGCTGAGATGAGCCAGTAGTAGTAGTACTTTATTTGGTTACCATGAACCATCAAAGTATACACACATAATAAAGATCTGTACCATTGCGGATCCATCCTGATATATGATATAATCTGTGCAAATCACAACCCTGTGTTATGTTGCAAAATGGTACATAAATAGCAAATGTCCAAAAACAAATTTAAAAACATCGGTGCAACCATAAAATAGGATTTATACCAGTACAGGTCCACCTCGATATACAATCTGTGCAAATCGCAACCATAGGTTATGTGCTAAATAACAGATAATACTAGAACAATTTCTTCATGAATTTCATAAGATTTAAAAAGATTAAAAGTAAAGTTATACATTTTTAAGAAAATGAAAAAATATTTAAGAGGGTGAGCATAGTCACTAAACTACTGCTTGTGAAATGTTGCTTCTCTTGTGCCAGACAGCCTGTAAAAACTTGCTCACAGCAAATACAATTGTGGGAGAAGTGTCGCTTTTTAAAATTCTATAGGCAACAAGATATCTAGTGGTTCCCAGATATCGGCATGTTGGGCGAATCCATTTACGGCAAGATTCATGATACTCTGGGCAAAAAAACATTATATGTGTCTCTTTCTCATTGCTCAGGCCACACGCTGGACAAATACTAGAAACGGGGTCCTTCTTCCATTTATAGGTGAACGATCTTAATGGAAGAATCCCAAAACGAAAACGTATGTACAAGCTCTTGGCTAAAGGTGATGAAACTAAATCTAAGAATTTGCTCAAAGAATGGAAAAGGCTTAAAATCCAGAAATGTGTTGGTCAGGGAGCCATTTGAACTATTATTTATATGATCTTCATTGATGTAAGCCCAGTAGCATGTTTTCAGAGCGTTAAGATCAGCTTTGCAAATTGCAATTGGCTCTGCCCAGAGCCTTTGTAGTCCCAACTTCCCCAACCAAACATAGACAAATTTGACTCATGGGAGAGTCCTAGGCCTGAGACTTTTAGTAGATCTGTGAGGGATTCTTTGTAGTCTCTTAGCTCGGGTGTGGACCAAAGGCGAACCCAGTACACTAATGGTTTTAATACAGCCAGATCTGCAATTCTTTTTAGACCCAAATCGAAATATAGTGGAGTAATGGGGGAGCTGGTTGGAACAGAGACTAACTTCCTGATGAATTTATTTTCAGCTATAGATAGAGGATGAACGTCAGCACAGCCCCAGATCTCCACTTCATAAAGTGCAGCACCTTGTGCCTTGGTGCGGTAGTCCTCTAGGGCCGGTGAAACAGTACGTGAGGTCATTTGCTTGTGCATTCTGATGATAGCATTTTATCTGTGTTCGATTAGACGAGTACTCTTGCTAAGTTGACCTGACTATTTGAAGTTCTCTCTGCCAACATGGATAAATGAATTTTTGATCACTCCCTTGCCAAGCACCATGTATTTGGTCTTATTTACATTTAGCTCCAATCCCCTAGACCTACAAAAACCTAAGAATTTGTCGATTAGGAGCTGGAACCCCATGGGCGTCTTGGAAACAAGAAGGGAGTCGTCAGCAAATAGGAGAATGGGAACCTTTCTGTTGTTCAAATCGGGGGAATCATTTTGAAATTCACCAGTATGTCCAAATCATCGTTCATGTACAGGGAAAACAGTGTTGGCGCAAGAACACACCCTTGGTGCACTCCACCCTCAATAGGGGTATATTCAGTCAGTTCTCCGTTATGACCCCAGCAAACTTGAGCATAAATATTTTCAAGAAGTTTAATTATAAGCTGTATTAAGTTGCCAGTAACCTCTATGTCTAGCAGACCACACCACAAATTAGTGCGTGGAATAAGGTCAAATGCAGCTCTACGGTCTACAAATGACACATAGAGCTTCTGATGCTGTAATAAAGCATATTTCCAGTATAGTATGGAGAGTCTAAAAATATGATCGGAAGTGCTGACCTTCGGCCGAAAGCCAGCTTGAAAAGGGGACATAATTTTGTTGGAATACACCCAATCTAACAGTTTCTCTAGAACTTGTCTTGCAAAGATCTTCTGTGTGTTGTCAATTAAACTGATCGGTCTGTAGATTGAAGACTCACATGCTTCACCCTTTTTGTGTATTGTTATAATTTCCACTCCTCTCCAGGATTCTGGTATCTCACCCCCTGTCGCTATTGCGTTTGAAAGTAAGTTTAGGTAACTTGTCCAAACTTGTGGCTCAGGTTTGTATAAATCTCCAGGAATTTTATCTGGGCCTGGTGCCTTGGCAGGTCTTAAGAAATCAATAGCTCTAGCTGTACCTGCAGGGCTAAAAACGACAGAGCCAGTACATTACCCCTGGAAATTAAATGGGGTCGGTAATAAGCTTGCCAAGCCAATTTATTTTGCCCACGCCCCTGGCTGCTCCCTGCTGCAAATCAGTAGACTCTATGTCTAACTCTCACTCACCTGGTGAAACCTGGAAAACCTGGTCTTAAACAGGCGAAACAAGGAGAAATGCTTTATTTCTCCTCGTTTTAACTGTTTCCATGTGTGCTGCATTGTGTAGCACACATAGAAACAGCAAAAGCGCATTTATTGTTTATGTGCAGGAAAATGACCGTTCCTGCACATAAAGAATCTTTGAAAAAAATGACATTTTGTAACTTTTCTGTGTGCTGCATTAAGCAGCACACATAGAAGTGACAAAACACCATTTAAAGATTGTTTACGTGCAGGAAGGGTCACCTTCCTGCACATAAACAATCTTCCCCTCAACGCAGACATCCTTGCACTATGGTGAAAGGGTGCCTGCGTTGGTGCTAGGCTGCTAAATTTAGAGACAGCGCAGGGGGAAACACAGGGCTCCACCATATTGTTGTAAATATGGTGCAGCCCTGCTTTTCAGAAGTGGTGGAGCGTGGTGTTAAGCTAAGGAGGCTAACGCCACGGTCCGCAACTTCATTGTAAATGTGCCCCTAAATGTGCAAAAGTCAGGTAAAAAACAGATATCAGATGGAAGAGAAATGATCAAGGCAACAGTACAATGTTTTTGTATCCTTATAGTTTTGGGCAATTTTATGGAATTGAATTCTTATTCAGCTTGCCTAATTAATATGCAGTATTCTCTTTATTCATTCCAATGTTACTAATGCCTTATTAAAATTGACTCCACCAACCTTAATGATTAAATATATGTACATTTCATATAACAATTGTAACAAGTTGAATATGTGGGTGAACGTAATACAAATTATGTGACACCTTCCTTCCAACACTTTCACTGCCACAGGATAAAACATATCCATACTAAGGGCCTGATTTAGATGATGGTAGATCAGGTCCCGCCGTCACTTTTTCGACAATCTTCCCACCCACCGACTTGGCGGTCCGCCCGCTATATTTAGATGTATGCGGGTCAATGAAGGAAAGACCGTTGGAGTCACTTAGCCTCCGCCAGAATCTGGCTCCTACGTTGACGGCGTCAGAGACAGAAGCGGCTGTCGAAGGGAGTCCAACCAAGATTCCTGCCATCCCGATTGCAATGTGCCTTTCCAGCGAGGCAACAGTGGCAGGGAAGCCTCCAAACTCAAGTTTCTCAGAATGGAAGAAAAAGAGGTGAAAACTTACCTTTTTTTCAGTTTCCCACTTCCATTGCCATCTTGAACCCCATTGTCCAGGTCCTTCCTGTACTGCAGCTACTTCATCATGATGCTCAGCAACCCCGTTGTCGCCGGAATGGAAGGTAGGCTTCAATGTCAATTGCTTCACTATGAGTGGTGTGTTAACAGTTGATTTCCTCTTGTGTTTTTTAACATTGCTCTCACATGCAATTTTGTTATGTGTCATGCATAAGTGTTCATCATACAAATGATCGTGGTAAAATAAACACACCTGTATAGACACATAACAAATATTTTCGAAACATAAATTAATGCAGCTAATTCAAATTGCATTAAAAATCAACCATATGCATACATGATTTACATATGACGGTTGCTCCATTGTGTGCAGTAAAGTGCTCAGAAAAAGTGCTTGTGCATAAGTGATAGAAGAAGGACGGATAATTGCAACAAAAACGATTGAATTCAAATCAACAGTGATCATGAATCCTACTGTAAGCCTGTCTGTTGTCATATCAAGCAACTTTTCATCCATCATATTGAGGCGATTGCACTGCGTCAATACTGCCTCTCTATGGATAATATATTTAGTCCAGGGTGAATTAAAGTTGTCGACGTTTCTACCCAAAGCTGGGGAAAGGGGCCAATTAGAAACTTATGAGTGGATCTTCATCAGGACAGAGTAAAAAAGAAGCAACCTGGAGTCATGCACAATCCGGTGAGGAGACTAACTGATGAAATGTGGCATCAGCGAACGCCTACGCCCTTCATCTGTAGGAAAACCCTCTTTCCACTGAAAATGCAAAGTTGTGAGCGAGGAGGAAGCTGCCTTACGGAAAAAATCCAATCATAGTCTGCACCCGATAACTGAGCAAATCTGTGTAAATCTGGGTGGGAGAGCCCCTTTAGATTTAATCATCAATTCGGCTCTAGCGTGATACAAACTATCACTAGCTCCCTCACGTCCGCTGTACCCAGGTCCTTTGGCTCTGTTGGTTACCCTATATTTTTGTAATGGTTTGTTGACTGCTGGGCTTGTTCTACTCTCGCACTCACTTAGGATCCTGTGACTGCTCGCCAGCCCTTCCACTGAGTATCAAGTGCTCAAGGATTTGTACTTTGCCCAGTTTGCAGATTCATAGTAGGGTGGACTCTGGGACATCAGAAGCAAACAACCTCAGACCCACAGCTGAAACCCAGTAGCCCCTGCTTGCCCCAATGCCACCCATCCACGAATGGAGTCTGATAATTGGCGGAAATAGGTGCAATCCTGCAAAAGCCAGTTCCAACTAGCTACAACAGAGTAATACATTCAATCTTCACACTTTAAACCTACACAGAAAAAATGTCAGGTACAAGGTTGGGGAGAGTAGACCTAGACATCTGGTCCCTAGAGCTTTAGAGGGATCTGTGCTCAGACAGAGGGTGGAGAGCTCCCAGAAGCAAGGACAGGGAGGTCCTTGTGAGTTGCTGTAGAAGCCAATTAGAGAAACTGGATAGGAGGGGTAAACTGTGATGGAATCTGTGGACTGTACCATGATAGGAATCCAGAAAGGGAGTGCTGTAAAGCAAGGGTCTTGTAGCCCCTTAAGACAGGGCATACCCAGGGCACACATATGGCAAACTCAGTGTTTATTCCCAAATTTTCTTTTCAATATTTCCCCACACCAGTTACTGACACTGTTTTCTAGTGTATTATTGTCACTAACTCCAAAACGTATTCCCTTGGGAAGGATACGTCTAGCCAAGACTCTGAATTGCAGTTGGCTTTCCAAAAAGCTAAGGCTGAGGAAGAGGAGAAGGCCTGAGGGTTTGAGAGAGAGAGAGAACATGAGATTAGCTAGTCAGGGACACGTGGAAAGAAAGAGGAAGAGACAGGAAGAAAGGGACCATGGGGAGAGAGTTTACAGTGGAAAAGACAGGAAAAAGAGAGGACGGCTAATTGGAGAGAGAGGATAGCTTTAGAAAAAGAAAAGCTCAGGATGGCAGTGGGGACAACTACATCTTGGAAAAGCAATTCCACTTTCAACTTTCCAAGAGTTCCTCTTAAGTTTCCAAAATAGCTTGTGCACATGTATGAGGAGGGACAATATATTTTAGAATGGTTTGTGAGTTTTGAGATTGTTTGTAAGGCTCCGGCTGTGAATGATGGACCAAAAGCATTCACTCTCATGAGTTGCTTCCACTTGGAGGGAACAGCAGTCATTGGAAGGATGCCTGTTGCTGGCCAGATGATTTATGAGCACACGAAAAGGGCTCTAATCAGAAGGTGTGGGCCGAATCCGGTTTATTACCTTTAAAGGTTTAAAGATAGTGAGAGAGCAGATATTGCACCATTTGAAATTTGGTTTCATGGACTATTATTTGACTGCAGTGAGCAGGTGATGGCAATGGAGACAAGGATTCCCGTACTAATCCATGGTGTAAGAGAGACTCATAGAGAACAGTTTACCCAAGTCCAATTATACCTTGTTTTCAGCCTCATAGTGTACTGGAGGAATAGGAAGAAATGCTGAGTACACAAGGAAGGTAATAGATACTGATACGGTATAGCAGAAACTGGTTCAATCATACAACAGAGACTAAAGCACAAAACAGGCTCCCCAAAGTCCTAAATGTGGGACTAATGCTGCCTTGAACAATGCACATCTGCACAAATAAATGAATTCCCATTGTCCCATGGAATGTGGTACAGTCAAACTGTTCAGTTCTTTGTTAATGAAATGAATTTCTGTCCGGACCTGATAACGAAAAGACAAAAAACAAGGAAGGGAGAATCACAATAAAACTGACTAATGTATACAAATGGGGTATTATAATAGGCGGAATAGAAAAAAGGTTGGTACGCAGGAGAATACACCGGCAGGAGTGCTGACAGGCTAACAGCAAAGATGAAGAGATTTAAGAAAGCAAAGATGATAGCACTATGAGTGGTGGAAGCGGATGGAAGGGAATGCAATTTAGCAATCTCCACTGGTTCATGGAGGAAGAGGTACCAACAGTGGTAGCGAAATTCTATGCAAGGATTAGGGAAAAAGAGGGTGGTGTCAGAAGGTTTTGGAATCCTGGTGTTGTGTGGTTCCTATAAACCTAAATAGGATCTACGCGTTTAGACAACATAAACTGTAGGATTGGTGTCCAGACTTATTGCAGACACCGCTACCTGGAATGTTTGCCTGTATACCAGCTAGCTCACAGTGCCACTAGAAACCCCTCTTACCAAGCAGAGAATAGCTCTTGGCAACTATCGAACATGACAACTCTGTCCCATCAGGGATCATGGAAACAGTGCATTACTTTTCGCTCAGTCACTCGTGCTCACTTTGTCTCAGAGAGATACACAGAATAAACGCTGGGGACGTTTTTCAATAAGCATTTCTTGAACCAGCGTCATTCTACTGTAAAATAGGTGTGCTGAAACAACCATTAGACAGAAACAGATATAAATGATTATAAGCACCAACAGAGTAAAAGGATGGTAGATTTCTACCATAGTGCTAAAACAATGAATACAGGCAGGTATATAAAATACATGACCGTAAAAATGCGTACTCCTACGATGCGATCCTAACTAGATGTACCTAAGTGTACCTAGCATGTATGTAGGTGTAGAGCCAAGAATCCCTCTAGGATAAGGTCAACCACATTACCTGAAGTGAGAGCCTGTGGGACTCCGTCTTGGTCTCGAGATGGACACCTCACGAGGGATGTCAGAACACTGCGAGCTGGAGTGTCTGCATGCAGGAACATCAGGATCTCGCGTCAGTGTGTCAGCATGGAAGTCCTTTTCTCCTCTCCCTGCCTCAGCAAAGATATGGTGTTTATTTACTCAAAGTGGTACCCCCAGGGGTTCTACCTTGCTGTGTCATGTCGTACTTAGGATGACGGAAGGAATGACCCTTATAGATAGTTATTATGCAGGAGATGGTAGTCCTGCTGAGTTTCCAGGAATCCTCATGCATAATGAATGAGGCTAGTTTTCAGGAAAAACCCCACGTCCTGTAAGCAGTACCGTAACTAGGTAAAAGGTCAGTCCCAAGAACCATTATGTAGTGTAATGGTAGGGGAGAATATAGGTGAAAGGGTAGGTTGCTACCTGAGCCTATATTGGGGTACCTATATGGAACATAACACTGGTGGTTACACAGATTTACACAGACGGGAAGTTGCTTGCAGAGCGTGGTAAGGGGGAATAATAGGATAGGAGAACTGGGGAGAGGGCTGCTTTCCTTGGATGAGTCCTATAGTCCGATGATAAACACAGTATGAAAAAAATTTCAAACAATTGTATACGACTAAGGGTAGAGTCTCTCCGTGGATGGCCTTGTAACCAGTTGATTACACAAAAGCAAAGTGAAGTATTGCTTGGATAGATGGGTCTTGAGCACTTCCCTATAGTGATGCAGAAATGGAGCCTGATGGGATAAGGCTGGCATGGTGTTCTTCTGTCTTCTGTAAACGATATTTAGGAAAGAATATTTCTCCTAGTCGATATTTTTAATAACAATATTATGACTTACAATCGGATGCTAATTAAATATTGTACACAGAGGCCTAGCGCTGTCCCTGACTGTGTGAGGTCCAGGACCTGTCATGTGCCCTATAGGCTCACAGGCCAATATTTGGAAAGCTAAAAGAGAAATATTAACCCCTTGCGTGCGTCGGATGGCCCCCGGCCATCTGACATCACGGTGGGCGTGTGCGGAGGACGACCGGGGGCCGTCCGAACCGCGCATGCGTGGAATTCCTCAGCACAGCGGGGGAATTCCGGCCGCAGCGAAGCGGTTAAAAACAAAATATTCAGGGATGATTTAGTTTACCCATTCACTCACATTGAAACAGGCTCCATTTCATATGGGAGAACCCTAAATTAACACTGTTTGCCTTTAAAAATCAGGAGTCTTCCACCTGATTCTGGTCTGTTGGCATGTCTGTATCGAGGGGCATCATGAGTGCCATATTAGAAGCACTGGGCTACTGTCCAGATCCTGTATTTAACTCATGAAGCTGTAGTGGCAGCCTACCGAGTTTTGTGAATCCTTACTATGATAAGACCTTTGTATCTGTGCCAGTGACATCATGGCCTACAGCCTGATCTTGTATACCTTTCTTTAGTATGTGAAACCCTGAACCCTGCTCTGGCATCCTTTGTGCACGTTGAGTGCATTTAGAGTATGTGTAAATATATGCATGTTAGTAAGTGTGTGTGTGTGTGTGTGTGTGTGTGCGCGTGTGTGTGTGTGTGTGTGTCACAAGTAGAACAGTCAGGACAGCTTTCCAGAGCTGCTGAAGACAGGGCTACCTTTAGAAATTCCATGAAGACTTTGTTAGCAAGGAGCTGCTAATTAGTTCTTCCTGAGCACTGCTAAATGCTTAATGGTAGGGGTAAGGGGTAGTACTATAGTTTCTGTTGTGCAAGGTGAGGGCACTTCAGGGCAGGCCTGGACATTTGTCTATCTCTATCACTGCTTCACACAGGCTGATGACAGTCAGGTACAGAACCTCACACTTCATTGTGTCCATGTAGTGGGTGCTCCAGTTTGGAAACATCCCCTGTGCTACCTGCTGTGAGAAGCATCAGTTTGTTTAAAGACTGTATCTGGAAAGTACCCTGAGAAGGACAATAGAAAGAGAACTACCCCAAATGGGTCTGAAGTTTGAGACAGGGGGATCTGCATCCCATTTCTAAGAAATATGCATAAACGTGGGACCCACACCACCACACTAAGGGGCTGATTACGATGGCGGGCAAAAGCACATCCGCGGTGCTGGCGGAAAATGCCCTTTTCTGCACTCCATCGGCGGTCCTTGCGTCCGCCGTATTACGATGGGCAAAGATAGCCCATTTCCCGTCCGCTGCGGTGTTTCGGGAACCGCCAGGAAGCCCCTTCCGCAGCGGTGGCGAACGGAGCCAAAAGGGAGGGACCGCCGTGCGGAATGCGGTTACGACCGCTGGTTGTATTACGATGCCACAAACAGCCCACCACACCGCTGCGGAGAATCCGGCCAATCGAGGATGCCGGTGGCAATACTGCGGATAGCTCCATGTGTTCCTGTCCGCTGGGGAAACAGCGGTCTTTGGCCTTTCCGCAGCAAATCCGACCGCTGCAGACGGATTTTCAGCTTTTCCACTGATGAATCCTGGAATCCGACCGCTGCGGTAGGGAGTTTCTGGCGGTGCATCCTAATCTGGCCGGCGGTTTTGCCGCGGTACCTGCGGGTGGAAATTTCCAGCTAGCACGGCGGTCGGAATGCTTTTTCATCCGCCATCGTAATGAGCCCCTTATTTCCAGTTCCAAGTTCTTCATGACCAAGGTAAGGAATGCTTTGCACAATACTTAAAAGACTGCTATGTAACCAGGAATCGTGTCTGTTCCTGGTTGAAAACACCCAAAGAAATCTGACTGCCTGAGAGAGAGAAGCCGGAAGTGACCTGTGTTGCTGTGGGTCTCGCAGTCTCTCTCTACAGTTACAGTTGAAAACCACATCCACCCATGTAGGGTAACAATTGCTATGCTGCAAGACTACTCCACTGGCCTAAATTGGGATGCATCTGCCATGCTGAGTGATTCTAGCATCAGCCCTTGTTGGGCTCCAACTGCCATGCCATGCAATTTTTGCATTTCGCCCTAAGTGGGAAGGGTATGCCCAGACGTGGGTCCCGTGCTCACTATGCCACTGGAGTCAAGCTATCCTGGCTGATGAGGGCTGAAAGCCTGAAACCGGTCCTAGGATGCTTGATTCCGGTCCAGGGAAGACGTGGCTTAGCAGTTCGGTCTGGACTGTTCCCATGAGGCACAGGGTCAAGACTGATTTGCATATGGCTATGTCTGAACTGGGGTGGCGTGGTGAAGCAAAATAACGATGGATTAAACCCAGTTCTGTGACTGGGGTGAATGTTTGCCAATGTGCAACATTCTGTCCATCATCTTGTGTGTTTTCCATGTCGGACAGCTACCATAATTGTAATTGTGATTACATTAACATAGGGCTTGCTACCCCCCGATGAGGCGTTGAAGTGCTTTATGGAGATCAGCACGCTGCTCCTGAACCCAAGGTTAGTGGTTATTCCAGTGTAGTTGTAAGAAATTGGGTCATTGATTGAGGGGGGTGGAAGCCCCACTACAGCAACAACCATAATTCGTGTCTGGGTGAACCACAGAGGTCATTAAATTAACCTGTGCTTAACCCTCTAGTAGCTTGGCACAAAAACATAGAGGCAAGGTGTAACGTATGTATGCAGCACACATGGGGGCTCCACCACTAAGGCGGAGTAGTGTCTTCCCACTGCTCTCAGAGCGGGAAAAAGGAAAAATAAAACGATAATAACAATGTTATTATCATTTTATTTTTCTGAGCTACGGGGTTGGGTTAGGGCGGGGCTGGTTCCACAGGGGGAGGAGTGGTTCATGCACTTAAGTGCGCAAGACAGTTTGGCCGGCCATCTTGGGCTGGCCAAACAGTCATGCGCACTTAGCATGTTCTCCACCGGGCTGTAATACACAGCCTAGGTGGAGAACATGCCCAGGCTCCCAGTCCCCGTCAGAGTGCCGAACCATGGTGCTCAGACGAATTACAACGCTGCATTGCGCATTGTGATTGGCTTAAGGGAGCCTGTGTGTTTCCTGGACTCGTCAGCGAAGCAACGATGGAGGAGAGACGGAGGCGGCTGTGAGGAGGTAAGGTTTTTTTAAATATTTTGTTCCCCAAATGACCCCCTGCCCTTCCATCACCGCCCCCCAACCCCATTCCGTGCCAGCCGCCACTGAGCACACAAACAGTAGTAAAGTAAAAAAACAACACAAGAAAAATCCCAAACCAATTTAGAACAATAGATTTAATTTTAATAAATACAATGATATCAGAATGACAAAAATTCAATCAGTAGATTCGGAGATATGCAATTACAATGATATAGGTAACTATAGTGCCTAAAAGCACAAAGCGCCACTCGTGGTCATCTGCTCACCATAGTCCAGGGAAAAGTCACAAGTTCAGGCTGACTGCAATGGTCTCTTGAAGATCCAATCAGGCATCGTGGAAGGCCATTGCAGGAGCTTCGCGTTGGCAGTCACCGCAGGCTGTCATTGATGTATCGTGAAGTGCAGATCTCAAATTGCTGGTCATCGTTGGCGGGTGCTGTAGCACGAAGAGTTGGGTTCACCAGAGCTTTCTCGTTGGTGTTCGTCATAGGTGGCAGAATCTCATTGTGAACGGGCCCGTTCACAGTCGTGAAGAGTCTAAAATTTAGGATTTCACTAAGCCTAGGCGGAGTTCGCGGAGTTCCGCTATGCGGAACTCCACGAAGTGACAAAAAAACTCTGTCATGCTACGCAGAGTTCCGCTAGCACTGGAGTGCATTAGGGTCTTGCCGTTTGCTGTGATTTTGAGCTCCAGGTGTTTGTCCGGCGCTGTAAAATCATTGCGAGCGGTGTCATGCGCAGCACAAGACGGCACAGCTTCCTTTCTACTGCTGGAGTAGATTTTCTATTCGAGCAGCAGCTTTCTCAACATGAACAGAAGGTTTCTCAATGCGAGTGGTTGCAACCTGCCGCGACCACTCGCTTTGAGAAATCCGACCGACCGCGCTGAGAAATCTTGCCAGGAGGTTGATTTTCCTCGCTCTCACTCGCCCAACTTGACATTGACGAGCTCGAGTGAAGAAAAAAACTCCTCTGCGCAGAACGGAGTTTTTGGCAACTCTGCGTGTTCCGTGGAACACGGAGTGCAGAAAATTCTGCAAACTCTGCGAACAGAGCGGAGTTCACCACCCAGAGTTTGATTTCACCTGTTCTTGAAGAGGAGTGCACTCTGATGCAAGTCAAGGGTCCAGTACCTGTGGTGGCACCTCTTGGGGTGCAGGGACTCAATCTAGCAGAGGCCAGCAGGGCTCATGCATGTCCAGTTACAGGTCCAGCAGGTCCGGTGCAGTATTCCAGCTAGGCAGTTGCAGGGAGGTCCCTGGAGCTTCTTGTGTCCCTGTACCTCAGAACAGGAGGTCAGCCAACTGTCCCTTGGAGTCACTCAGGTAACCTGGAATGAAGGGAGCATGTCCAGTCTTCTTTCTCAGAGATCAGGGCAGACCTCAAGAAGCAGGCCTCAAGCAGCAGGGCAGTCCTCCGGGGAACAAGGCAGGCCTCAAGCAATAGGGCTCCTCTGAGGAACAACACATGCCTCAAGCAGCAAGGCAGTCCTCAAGGGAACAGGGAGCAAGGCACCTGGTCCTGTGGACATTACAAGAGGAAGTGTAATGTCTGCAGGTCCAGGAGTGTACTGAACAGTTCCTCTGGGGGTCAAATATTTATACCTCGTGCCAGCCTTTGAAGTGGGGAAATCTTCTAGGCTACCCCCACATCTGGTTCTGGAAAGTTATTACCATCCCCTGTCAAGGCTCCAAGAAGTCTCGGGTGACAAAAGACTAGTGTCAGGTTTCTTTGTATGTGTGCTAGAGTCAACCCTCTGAAATTTAAGTGGGGCAGACAACAGACCCACTCCCAATAATCCAGGCAGGATGGCCTATTGTGCCTACACCCAGCACCCTTTGTCTCAATGTCTGGTAGGAATACCCAAACCCCAACAGCAGAGCCATTCACAGTCATGTGACACAGGACATTGGCAGAGGCACAGAAATGGTTAGGATAAGAAAATGCCAACTTTCTAAAAGTCACAAAAATAATGTGTATAGCGTGAGGAAAATATCCAAAATGCTTAACAGCAAAATGAGCTTAATTCGAATACATTATTGTGAATTTATCATCTCAAATTATTCAACCACATAGTTAATGCAAACCACATCTCTCTTTTCAATTACTTGTGAGTAGTTTTTAGGTCGTGACTAGCGCAGCGTGCATGCGCTGCTCTGCGAGGGTTCTTGTAACTGCTCTGTGTGGGTCTGACTCCCCCCACGCATTGGTTTGGCTTTTGCGTGTGTCTTTCAATAATGAAAGCACGCAAATGGCTAAAGCCGGGTGCATGTCCCACCTCTTTTGTTTTTCTTCACTCCCACAGCGTTTTGCCTGCGGGAGCGAGCAGCAGCGCGCAGGGTGGCAGCTGCATTCCTTGGGGGTCAGGTTACTATCTACTTGTTTTTGTTCGTCGCAGTTAACACGCAATGCGACGCTCGGGGGCAGCTGTGTTGAAAAGCTGTTGCTGATAAGCTATCTCTGCTTGTTTTTTAAGTGATTTGCACAGCGCCCGCTTCACATTACTTTTCTCTGCAAGGGCGCCGTGCTTTATATTTCAGTGTGCTGCCAATCTCGCCAACAGTCCGAGCCGACAGTAAGAAACTGAAAACAAACAAATGAACTGTCTGTACCATAAACTTGCACTGGCGTTGTAAGTGTGCAGATCACTGAAAATGTCGAACTAATGATCTGCACTGAAGCTTTAAAGTGTGCAAATCACTAAAAGCAATACTTGGTGTGCTTCTTTTATTTTGCCAGTCGTAGTAAAAACGTGCCAATCGCTGTTGCCACTTCTTTTGATAAAAAAAAAATGCCCATCCTGACCAGTAGATGGCACTGTCTTCTTAAGGAAATGAACAAGAGACAGTCAATCTTCATTCAGAAGCTATTCTTCGATGGGAGTATGGCAGATGCTAGTGCTGCGAGCTGCTACCAGCACCTACAAAGCGCTGTAGATTATGTCTCTAAAGTTTCTCACAGCCCCGTCGGGTCCACCCCAAGCCCCTGGTAGTTAGGTATCTGTTTCCTAGCTTTGGCAATTGAGCAGTGCCATGCTCCGTGAATAACAGGCCTTGATCCCTTGAGGATGTTTTCCGGAGCTAGGGCACCCCTGCCCTGCGCTGCCAAAAGGTGCGCAGTTCTCTGTGTCTTTCTTTGTGCACCATGATAGTGTCAGGCCCCGGTGGAGAGACTGCGCGTGAGCATGCAGTAGCTGGAAGGAGGGTTTCCAGGGTGCAGTCTCGTAGTGCTTGTTACGGGACTATGGTTTCCGGTTTACATTGTGATATTTAGAAATGGCGCTTTCAAAGTAATAAACCGAACTACCGAAAGGCGCTGCACGTCATACCAGTGGCAAATTGTGCGCTATACAAGTGGCAATTACGAGTAACTCCACCACTGATTCTGAGCAGTTCCAGAGGCTATTCAAGAGCGCCGGCCCCTGGTAGAGGTGAATGGTAGAGAGAGAGCTCGGAACTTCTGCAAAGGTTTTGCTCTTTTTAAAGCTACAAGTCGATGCGCGAAGCTGAGACCTTCCCGGCCATTTTTTACAAATTATCCTGCAGTTGCCCTTAGAATTGTCAGACCCAAAACTGAATCCCCCTTCTTCTACCGGCCCTGCTGTCCATTAGGGATCCAGTTAGGTAGCAGTTAGGTAGCATCTAAAGGTGATGTAGTTTGAAGTGGTTGCTATTTGCTAAATTTGCGATGCAGGTTTACAGTCAGGAGTATGTGAATAACAAAGAAGATGCTGACAGCGTGTTGTCCATTTCACAGAGCCATGAAGCTTTCACCGGCGCCTTGCAGCATTCCTCAGAACGCTAGACAGAGGTGGCTGTCGGTTTCCATATCGCAGTTAACAATCTTGCTTTCACAATCCTCACTTTAAAAAATTGTCCTACCTCACAGTCCTCACAGTACTGGTTGGCATCGTATAAATCTGCAAAAAGACATAGATTAGAATGATGAGCAGGGAAACGAATTTCTGTGCTCAGAGAACTGTGTGCGTGGAGGAAGCTGTAATGTTGGGCCTCAGGCCCACATGATGAGAAAGGAGGGACACAGACACAAGTAGTATGTTGCGATAACTGGGCCAGGGCACGTGCACCCGGCCCCTTTTATTGACAGGGTCACCTGACTGGTGACGCCTGTGGTGGGTGGGTGTCTAGTGTGGGTTACATCAGCAGTGGAACACTAGAATGTATCCAGCCGGATACTACATCCCTCCCAAACTTTAATAAAAAAAAAAAAACGAGAGTCCAACCTGTAATAAAACACATAAATACCACATAGCACCAAATGAGTCTATACAGGCCGTCAGCCAGGCAGGCGCTGGGGCTTCGGACCGCATGGTCAGGATGCCTTCATCCGCCTTGGCGAAGATTGTTAGACCGGCCTGGTCTCGTGGTGTGGGAGTCTATGTATAACAGTTCAGTGTCGATGCATCTGGAGCTGCGGTGAAATCCACTTTGGATTCGGAGACGATCTCAGTGAGTGAGGCCTTCCTGTGGGGGTGACTTGCTCGGGGACCCTACTTACTCCTGACTGCTGAGCGACGTTCGACTTGCCTCTCTCGCCTGGACTCCTCTGCCACTGGAGCCTCTTGGATGGCTTTCCTTGCTGGCTGTCATGGGACCGTGTGGACCGTGCGGGGCTTTGCGTGAGCCGCGCAAAGGCGTCGCTGAGGAACTGCCAACGGATTCACAGCCAAGTCGCTCATGTAGCCTCCGAGGGCGGTGTCGTTGTCTGGGCGTCCTCGCCGTCTGGACTTGGGTTCTGCGCCTTCCTCTGGCGATCTTGTGGGTGACCAGTCTTCCGCCGTGACCTTCGTGTTTCCTGTGCCTGGCGTGGAGCTGCGGCCGACACATCTCTCCTACTCGGACTCCCTTCGCACGGGAACTCCGTCGAGGCCCTTGTCCCCTGGACTGCCACGTGACCGCGTGGGCTGTGCGGGCCGTCGCGTAGGCCACGCTTAGGGGTCGCTGCAGAACTCCCAACAGGGCCACGGCCAAGTCTTGTGTAGTCCCCAAGGGCGGATCTTCCAATGGCCGGGTGTGCTCGACTTCGGCAGGCTGTAGGTTGACTGGGGTGCACAGACTGTTCCTGGGTGATTCGCCTCCTTGAGCTCCGGTTGTTCGGGGTGTGTGTGGATTCACTCGGGTGGTGCGATGCTCCTTGGTGATGATGCACCTGGGAGGTGGTAACAGGATGTTAGTTTTCTTCAGTGGGCAGACAGGCTGTGATCTTCTGTCGGGGTGACCTTAGGGAGTGAGGAGGACTTGAGGGACTTTGTGGCACCGCTCTGTTGTCTTCAGGCAGGTGCACTGCGAGGTGTGGTGCTATCGATACCAAGCAGCCGGTGACAGGTGAGAGGACGGTCGAACTGCGAAGCGTGGGGCCAGGACGCAGATCGCGCTGCTAGCGGCTTACGGTGGGTCCTCCCGCGGAGCTGTCTCCAGTGACGTCTCTGCACCCCGGTGGCTGGCTTGTGTGGATGAACACTTTCCTCAGTGCTGGTGCGAGTCCTTGGTCCTGTCGCTCTTCTCTGTTCCATCTTGCGCGCCTGTGGTGGTTGTCTGCCCTGTAGCGTCATGCCACTGTTCTTTCCTCCTTTGTGGAGTGGCGTCGTGCCACGCTCTTCTCCTGCTTCTGACCAGGCTTTCACGTGGATGTGGCGTCCTGCCATCTGTCTCATGTTTGCTCCACATGGACATCTCACTGGTCGTGTCACTCTTGTGATGGTCTTTCCTTTTCGTTTGCGGACTTGTTGCAGGCCTGTCCTGTCCGTAGGACTTGTATGTACCTCTTGCACCTGGAGGCTGCGCCGTCTTGGCGGCTGCTTCTTCCTTTCTCCCGATGCGCTCGTCCGGACTGGTCACTCTGCGTGACAGGCTCCTTTGTCACTGTGCGCTGTGACGACCAGTCACGTGTCGCTGTGCTGTCGGAGCACCTGTCGCTGTGGCGGCCTGCCACATGGAGTGTGCGACTCCTCTCTTGCCTGTCGTGGGTCACTGCCGACTCCGTCCTGAGGCAGTGCGAGGGAGGACACTCTGTGTTTCCTTCGGCCCACTGCGGGGCTTCGCTGGGGCGGTGGAGATGTAGATGCTCTCCTACCTGCGTTCAGCAGTGCTTCTTTTGAGGAGATGTCTCTATCTCCTGGGCGCTCGCCCGTGCGTCAGGTTCACTGGCGCTGCCTTCTGCGGGCATCTGACGTCGTGCGCTCCGTCTTCTTCTGGGACGCTTTCTTCTGGCACGTGGTGTGCCTGGGGTGTCGTTTGCGGTGATGCTTTTACATTTTTTTTTACATTTTACACCGGGAGGAGCAAATGACGCGATGTCTTCTCCGGCAGTGGCGTTGGGCAGCCACGTGCGGTGCGTGCTTTGCACCAGTCTTTTCTTGTGCTCTCGATGGGGACAGCTCCCTTGAGACATTGCCGTCTGATCCGCTTGCTTGCGTCTTCTGGCAGCGTGGAGTCTACAGTAGCGCTCCTACTGCGGTGAGTGTCGCCGTCTGGCTCGAGCGGCTGGTCTGCGTCTTGGACTTCTTGGGCCTTTGGGTGGGCATGGAAGTATTTGCACTGCTGCTGATTACTTCTCCTGTGTCACTGTGGTACCTTTGGCTGTGCAGGGCATTCCGCTGATCCCTGGTAGGTTTCCTCTTGCTGCGAGCGTCGTGCACGCTGCGTGGAGGTGCTGTGTCGTGCACCACTCCTGGGGATACTATGGCTACTTGTGGTGGCGTCAGACTGTGCTTGCGCGCTATGTGCACGGTCGTCATGTACTTCAGTGTGGGGCTTGTCCGTTTGAGGTGAGTGCAGGTTTGCGCTCCATGGGGCTCTTTGCTGCTGCTGTAGTGATCTACTGCCACTGGAGGGGGGGGTGCGTGTTGCACTCAGCAACAGTCCTGACTGTGTCTCTCACAGCCCTTCTCCATTTCATGGGCTTGCTGCTTTGGTTGCCGTGGTGGCCATTTACTGCTGGAGGCTTGCATCAGTGTCTCTGTGCTTGTGGTGTTGCCAGACAGCCACTGGGATCGTGTAGTGCTCACTTCTCTCATTGGAGGCGTTCCTTCCTTATGTCCACATACACTGTTGCCTACTCTTTGGTTTATATTTTTTCACAAGGCACGCATTTAGCTGCCTTTCTCCCTGAGCTGATCGTAGGCCACAGCAGTCCCTTTTCCCTATATTGCCGGCCTGATAATTGCCTTTGTTCAATTTGCGGTTCCGCAGAATGGCCACTAGGTGGCGCTGCTGCTCTTTCCAGTGCGGTCCAGGCCTCGGGTTTTCTTTAACTCGGCGTCTTTTGATGCGATCTGTTTGCGCTCTCTGAGTCTCGCACCATGTGTTGGGACTTGGTCACTTTGATCTAGGCCCGCTGCTGATGGCACATTGCAGCATGGGCAAACCTGGCCTCTCCCTCGCAGGTCGCATCGATTCTCGGGGAATAACGGGGCCCCTCCAGCGCTGCTCCTGTGTCCTGCTGCCACGCGCTGTCCACTCCCGTAGGCGGAGTACCGTTGCTCACGGCTGCCAGCGACCGAAACGCCACAGGAGGCACTCTCTGAACAGCTGCACCTCCTCTTATCTCCCGGTAAGTTTTGTGTTGAGTTCCACAGCGCGGGGGTGGGGAAAGCGTGAAACACACAGGTTTGCAGTGCCTCGCTATTATTGCCAGCCGTGTACCTCCCCTTGTGTCCTGATCAGCTTTACCCCCTTTCACGCACTGGGGTGGGCTTGCTTCATTGGCGCAGCCCTGGCTTGGCTACGCGGTAACCCTTGCTCGTCACCGACCGAGTACTGGGCCTCGCATCATTGTCCCCACCTCAGCAGTCCTTTCTTCCTTCCTCGCAACAGGCACTCTCGCTTCACGTGCTGCGCGGGGTCTGGAGCTGCCGCCTGGAAATCTCCACTGCCTCTCCTTGGCGGTGTCACTCTCCCCGCTTTGGCTCACCTTCTGCCCGACCACTGCGCAGGCCCTTCAGCTGCGGGGTAGGCTCCCGCTGACCTCATGCAGGTCGCAGTCACTCTTCTTCTTGCTACGGCCCCTCGATCATTCACCGGGCTCGCCTCCTGCCCGGCGGGTCGTCGCGACCGATGCGGGTGGGCTCAGCTCGTCTCGCTCCTCATTTGGACCTCAGTAGGCTGAGGGCATGGGCATGCCACAGACTCCGGACTCGCCACACGGGGATCTTATCTGTCTTACTGCGGTCGGATCAGATTACGCCTTATGTTCTCCGCCATCGCAGGTGCGGGGTGGGCTCCCGATCACCTCTTTCTGCCTCTGGGCTCTTCACATGCCCCGGGGCTATCAGGCACGTCCGGCGCCTCCTCGCAGGGGGTGCCCTAGACACGGGCAATACTCTCCCCCTTTTCCCGATCTGCTGGGCTGCTGCACGCACGGGCACAGCCCCCTCGTCGCCAGTGTAATGTTGGGCCTCAGGCCCACATGATGAGAAAAGAGGGACACAGACACAAGTAGTATGTTGCGATAACTGGGCCAGGGCACGTGCACCCGGCCCCTTTTATTGACAGGGTCACCTGACTGGTGACGCCTGTGGTGGGTGGGTGTCTAGTGTGGGTTACATCAGCAGTGGAACACTAGAATGTATCCAGCCGGATACTACAGAAGCCAAGGAGTGTGTGGTAGAAGGCATTCTTTGTCATCAGAATGATGTATCTATATTATTCTCGATCATTCTCTGCTAGTCGCTTTATTTCAGTGGTCGAAGTGGGCGGGATCAACAGGGCACGGTGTGCCCCTACTTATTTATTTTCATAAAGTCCGTTCCCCTACTTTCTTATTTTAAACATGCCTCCCAGATGGCAGAAATTGCCAAGGCCGCTAGTTAAGGCTCGGCTTTTGGGGACGGGCGGAGAAGGAAAAGGACTCTGTCTTTTCCTTCGTGCCCAGAGAAGACAAGGAGAGTATCCAGTTCTCCTGCCGCTGGCAGCTGCCTCCTCCCCCATCTCTTTGTTCCCCCTCTTCCCTCTCTTTCTGTCTCGCTCCTCCTCATTTAGTGAAAACTGACACTTCAAGAAATGGGTATTACCTTCTCTTTCCTCCTTTCGTTTATTTGCTCCCCTGTGAAATGGATCCAAAAAAGAAAAACACTTTTGCTGGAAACATCTTTTCTGATATTTTTCAATTTCTAAGTACAGCCTCGGGGTGGAGAGAAATAAAACATTTAAAATATGAAAAATAACTAACTAACTAACTAAAGCAAGACAGAGGGGTTGCCAGGTGTCCAGATTGATTTATTCACACCTAAACACATTAGCGCCACTTTACAGTGTTTGCCAGTGAAGCACTACTTTTGTTTTCTCGTCTCTCTTTGAACAACATTGTTTTCCCTGGGCTGGAAAGTGCACTCTTCCTGGAGGTACTGAAATACCTGCGTGATGGGTGAATTGGAAAACAAAGGGCCAGATGTGCGACCATTTGAAATTGCGACTCGCAAATTGCGCTCGATTGCGAGTCGCAATTTGCGAGTCGCAATTTCAAATGTACAACAGTGTCTGAGACACTGTTTGCGATTCCCAATGGGGTCGCAAAATGCGAGCCTCATGAATATTCATGAGGCACTTGCAATTTGCGTACCCATTGGGAATGGCTGGCCCTCACAGGCATGGTGGCCTGCTGGGCTCAGCAGACCTCCATGTCTGGGACTGCTTTTAAATAAAACAGTTTTTTTTTTAAAATGCAGCCCGTTTTCCTTAAAGGAAAACGGGATGCATTTAAAAAAAAAAAAAATTAAACGTTTTCGTTTCATTTTTTTTAAGGGCAGGTAGTGATCCCTGGGATCTCAGCCTGCCCCTAAAAAATATTTTCCCCTGCATTTGCAAAGGGTGGGGACCCCTTCCCTTTTGCGATTGCATTACCACCCTCTTGAAGAGGGTGGTAAATTGCGAGTGTTATGCAACCGCAATTGCGGTTGCAAAACATTCGTACGTGGCTTGTGAGTCGCTATTAGGAAGGGAACGCCCCTTCCTAATAGCGAGTCGCAAAACATTATTTTATGAGTCGCAAATTATTTGCGACTCGCAAAATAGTGTTAGTACATGGCCCAGAGGAAAATTGCATGCGCAAACGGGTCGCAAACCCGTTTGTGTATGGAATTTTCCGTCGTACATCTGGCCCAAAATGTGTACAGCAGCTGTGTGTTCACGAATGTGGTCTTTTTAAACCATACTGCTTACGTTTTGCAAGGATATAAGCAATGGGCATTGAAACAGGTCCCTTCTGGGCCCTGCGGTCATGGCCTTAACTTTTCAGGCAAAAGCACTCACTAATTTCTGACTAATGAGTGTAAAAAGAAAAAGGTAACCATGTTGTTCCTGCTTACATTTCACATGCTTTACTTAATCTTGCATTCTCTATGAGTGTTTGCTTTTTCTAGGATGTTGTTAATTTTTTTTAGGCTGCATATTGCTCTTGTCTAGTGCGTAATTTGAATTGAGTCACATCCAGGTGTTTATAGCGGGTCAGTGCAGTGCGAGTTTCTCTCAGTGGGGCAGTATGGTGTTCAGTGGGGGAGAGGATGTGGCACTATGTTCAGAGCTGCTGAATTTGGAACTGGGGAACCAGGTTCAGCCTTCATGACCAGTCCCCCAGACCACTCCCCCTGAGGGAGCACATTCCCATGCTAGACCTTAGAAGGCCCCGCAAGATCTTAAAAGCCCTGGTGTCTTAGCACCAGCAGGTGGACCCTAGCAGTGGCAAGTGTGGGTTAACCTTGAAGGCCTGTCCGCCACAATTCATTCTGAAGTTCACCTCCAGTCTTGCAGGCAGGCCTATGAAGCAGCACACCATAGAGTGACAGTGACTCTGTCACTGAGGTCACAGGACCCTTGAGCAGGGTGGCTCTAGGGCAGTGCGACCGCACCAGGCGCTGACCAGCAGCAGTCCGTGCAAGTAACAGCGGTGGGGCAGAGGGGCCGGGTAAGGGGGGATTTCGAGGGACGATGCCGAGGGAAAATTAAATAAATAGTTAATTTTCCCTCTGCATCATCCCTCGAAATCCCCCCTTACCCGGCCCCACCGCTACAACGCTGTTACCTGCACGGACCGCGGATGGCGCTGACTTCAGGTGGGGGCATCGTGTTTGCAAGTATAATATGGTTTTAAAAGCACTTGCTGCCTCCTTCCTGGCCTCCAACAATTTTCGGCAACAATAAAAATGTCATGATAACTCCAGTGATTAATGTTCTTAGTAGAGAGAGATGGTGTTTTGTCTAGTGGACGTTTTGACTCATGGGAAGGAAGCGCAGAGGGTTAATGTGCCTGCTGCTAAGAACATGTACCATGCAGATCCCAAAGTGCACATAATGTAAATAGGTCAGTGGGTTACTGCTTTTGTCAGAGAGACCCTATTGTTACTTGGAGTTAATAAATTAAAATCCTAACATAGAACAGTGAGCTATTAACTGTCATGTAAGAGCTGCATGCAAACTGAAAGGTATAAATTAGAGTGTTATGGTTTTTTCCCCAGTATTTGATTATCCTAATGTTGCAAAAAAGGGTTCATTTGGTTAGAAATCAATTCTGTTTATTAAAGAGAACCCCCAACCATGGTATTATGTTTTAAATTCTGAGTTTGTGTTTCTCCAGACCAATCACTATTAAACTATGCTGCCTACTAGTATGGTGGTCATGTGACTCCTACACCTTGTAGTCCTTTGTCTTATGTAACATTTCCTATACAGTGATTTACACATGTATGATTGATTGTCTCTGTGTAATATGTGTGATGTAAAGTGCTCTGACACCCTACACTGGTATTAGTGGTGCTGTAAATTTTCTGATACTTTATTATTTTGACATTTGTACACATGCTAACAGTCTATGCAAAGATTTTTCCTTATTAGTACCAGTGGAACATACAACTGCAGCAGTGAGAAAGGTGACCAGTCAACCTTTACAAAGGGCCCTACACTTCACAGCAGCACAAGTCACATTTTTTAGTAACTTTTGATCCGTTTGAGCTATAAACAATTTATCAGTTAAAATCGTCAGATTATACAGCAGATGATGTATTATCTGGCAAATGTGGCAGAGCCATAATTATGTGGAAAACATTTGCAAACTAGGATATTTTGCCATTCATGTTTGAACTGCTCTTGTGGAAAAAGGGAGGAGACGTGCTGATGACAGAAACTCCATGGCTCAGGGACAAAAGGCTTGTGCTTCCACTTTTAAGGATATTTGGGATATTCTGTGATAGGAAACGTATCCCACTTTGTGAACGTATTTTAATGTCAATAACTCATATTAAACCTTAAATAAACATGTGTATCCATTGGTTAAATTAAATAACGTAATAAGCTGTAACCGGTTAGTGAAATGGGAAACAAATACTAAAAATTGGGATATTTTGCTCTTTCTGCCACACCTTTGACTCCGCCCACTGACGCAATCCACTGGTTATTCCCGCCCTCTGATTCTCCGCCCACAGTTCCCCTACTTTTTTCCCCCCACTTCGACCACTGCTTTATTTACGTTAAAGCACATGTCGTCTCATTGTGAATAAGAAAGTATACCTTGGTACTGTACTCACTCTAATCACTTTTTCTAACACATTGTGGCGCTAGTATCACAATATTGGGACTTTTGGCCAGACTTACAATAGTTTGAAACTTGCATTCCAGAGAGATTTTTTTTCCGTATTACAGGATGTTATGAAGAGCTTAGTAGCACAGGGGGCGGGTTCTTGAAGCAAGCGTCCCTTTTAGATCTGCAATTCTTCTAATGGTGGAGACACAATATGATTGGGAGGAGTGGCAGTAAGTATGCTATTTACTGGATAAAACATCAACATTGTTTTTGGGTTTAAACTAGTGTGTGCTTTTACATTTAACGTTCGCTAAAGCCTTTGTATTGTTCATTTGGTTGTACAGCACTTCAACACCTTGTCTGGGGTAGTAAGTGCTACATACAAATACAATTACACATTCATTTTATGTAGACCCTGGAAGACTAAATGATTTGCCTAGAGTCACAGGATGGTGAGCCGGCGCCGAGACTGAGCCAATTTACAAAGTGCATCTTTTGTAGCTGGCTCTGTCATTTGCTTTCTTCTCTCCCCTCGTACACCTGTCCCCGTTTTCTCTTCTCCCCAGTAGTCAAAATGGAAAAAAGCGCTATGAAGCGGCCAGCGCTGATTGCATCATAACTCATTTTTTACCAGTCCTGTTAATCACCCCCACCTGCTCTCTCGTTCACCACCTCCACCCGATCCTCCGTTCACCACCACACCGATTGCCAAAACCAATAGCTCGCCGATAGGCGAGACCTATTGGATTTGCCAATGCTTGTTAATGATTTATTTTATTATCATACAAAAGACAATGCAAACAGTATATAAGAGACACAACAATTACATAAATTATAAAAAGAAATACATGTACATGAACACACAAAAACTAACAAACATACGCAGAAGATCTGGGTTGCACCCAGTCGCCCCTTAGATAGCTGTTAAGACAGCAAACAATGACCACTGGTCTCCTCCTGCAGGGAGGACCAAGCCACTTCACTGCGCGGAGGAGCACATGCAAGGGCTTAATACTATTCTGCACCCACTCTAACACGGGGGGCAAGAACAAACAGGCCGGACTGGGAACCCAAAGCAACCCTGGCAAATTTTGTCAAACCAGCCCCTGTATGGTGTATAGTGAGTGCAGTAAGCAAGCCTGACCACTACAAGGAGGGTTTGAGGGGGTTCTACCCCCAAGAAAATTTGGGCAAAATTGGCACATTTTACAGCACATTTTTTATTATATATTCAATTGTATTGACTTTTAAAGCATAGTAAGTGATGACCTCAGAGTGCACCAGGATACAACAATCTTTGTTGGGGCTCTTCAATGATTCCCTCACTATCACTCTCCAACAGTGCCCCTCATATCTCCATAGCCCTTTTCTCACATGTATTTCATTTGTTTTATAGTGCCTCTCATACCAGTTTAGGGTTATTGGAGCACTTTACATCACACACAAATACACACACAATGAATCATATGTGTGTAAATCAGTGTAAAGAAAATGTAACATAAAATAAAGGGTATTACAAGGTGTAGAATTCATGTCATCCATACTGGTAGTCATTTTTAAAGAGTGCTTTGTCTGGTTAGCACAAACCCAGGAATCAGAACGTAACACAGTGGTTAGGGTTGACTTTACTGATAAGAATTTATTTCTACCCAAACAAACCCTTTTTTGCAGCATTAGGATAATGACTCGGAAAAAACATAACTTTCTAACCTGTATATGTAGTTTGCATGCAGCTCCTCGATGACACTTCATAGCTCACCGTACTAGATTATGATTGTAATTTATGAACTGCACAGTAACAAAAGGGTCTCTGTGACAAAAGCAATAACCCACTAAGCTATGCACATAAATTCTGTTCTGTGATCTGCATGGTACACGTCCTTTGCAGCAGGTATATTAACCCTCTGTGCTCCTTTAAATGAGTCAAATCTGCCACTAGACAAAACTCCGAACTCTCTCCAGCAGGTACATTATTCACCCAAGTTATCTTGACACGTTTATTGTTGCCTGAAACTTACTGGATATACAAGGAGCTCTGCAGCGGGTGCTTTCAAAACTGCCTAACTGCTACAAAAACGGCCCCCAGTAACAAAACCGACCCCACCCTACCCTTCCAGCCTCCTGGGAAAATGCCCAGTGCCTGGTACAGCCAGTCCCACCTTAAGAACAAAGAGTGAACTGGCTGCGAATTTGAAATTGTGTGGAATCAAGTCTCCACTTGTGCCTAATTCATACTCCTGCCACAATTTATTGGAGGTTTTATCTGAGATAGGGTCGCCCGGGTGGGAAAGAGCATGAAAAGTATGGGAGCATAGCACATACACACACACACACATAGGGAAATTGTGACCAGGGGTGTTATCCTGAATGCTTCAATTGTATTGTATAGTATTTAGTAATATTATTTAATTGAAAGTACTCCCCATTTTCACATAGACAAACACTGGGTGGGAGATTGAGTTATTGTGTCTGTTGAGTGATTGAAGCCTGTGACTTCTCAACCTCCCTACCCTGGAACTCAAGTAAGGGAAAGGATTGTAATTGGCAGTTTGGAGACCTATCGGAGGACAGGCACCAGGACACCAGTGGCAAACAACCGCAACCCCACGATTAGCGTCCAGTAGTCCCTGTATACCCTGAGGTCATTAATGGGGTCTAACAGGTGGTGATGGAATAGCCTCCAATTTCTGGAAGAAGTGATACATGGGAATTAGAATCCACTGGCTGAACTTTCGCCATATATAATATCCTTATGAGAGAAAATTCAGCCAATTGGTTCTATTTCATATTTAGCATTTCTTGCACAAATAGAAGGATGTTCACTTACCAACTAAATCAGACTAATACTGTTACAATTAGTATTATTTGATTGTTGGACACCATTTTTGAATGGGGGTCTAATTTATAGTCATGCAATGTAGTAATCCCAGAGCACCAAGGCCGCTGGCAGAGCCAAGCAACAGATGTGTCAGTGGGTTCCGAGTAGGCTGCAAACCACGCTTCACATACTTACAAGAAAGTTTCCTTTACAAAGAGCCCTTTCTCAGAATTGCATGTCACGAACTCTAAAGGGGTGTAGAGCGGAAACAATGCCAGGCGTGTCCCGCACCACAGTGACGCAGCTTTCTTGAAAAGTGCACTGTTGCTTAACCTTGTCAACAGTTTGCGGAACCTCGCTGGTGCTCTTCGTCTTCGCCACGGTACTTCGTCACGTTTCACATGAAACCTTACGTTCGTTAAAGGACAGGGGCAGCTCTACAGGTCTTTGATGCTCTGGGGAGAAAGGTCCTACCCATACCTTCTTAGGCACTGACGTTCTCAACAAGTGCTCACTCCCACACACCTAAGCACACCGGCAAGCTAAGTATTTAGCCTATGCATTGCACCATGAACCAGGACCGTTAGCAATGTTACATTTTACAAGATGCATGCAGACTTCATCACTTCTTGACAAGTAAACATGTGTGTGCAGCACCCCCGTGTACATGGGCCTACCAGTCATGAAATAATGAATGCGAATTAATGAAATAACACATGGCATATAGATGCCATCTATACACTCTTAATGTTGTTATGTATTTTCTAAATTCATCATGCATACATAAAAATGTGAAATGGTATGTGACGTGTTATCAGGTTATTTTTCTAATGGTGCTCTGAAGCAGCCTTCTAACTCCTTGAGCTCTAGCAAAAAGCCCATAATAAATAGCATTACACATATAAATGTGAATGAAACATGTAGATGTCATGCGTACTCTTCATTGTCGCTGAGTGAATAAAATGTACTCGGTTTATATGTTTTAATAGAAAATATAAGGGCTTTGCTCTGAAAGACTCGTCGGGGATGAGACCGTGAACTAACAAGAAAAGGCTAATAGGTGCCCCAACTACCATCGGCCAAAAACACTTCTTTGAGATGGTGGGAATCCTCATTTGACACATCGACTGATATTGATCAGTATTCAAAGATATTTCTAAAACAGTGGTACTGCTGCCCGCCACTGGAAAAACACGTTATTTTTGTATGCATCTTGTCGTACATTTCCTTCTCTGCTCTGTCTCGTCTCCCTGCTTGCGTCCTCGTCTCATCCCGTCATTGAACGCCCGTGACCCCCTTCCTAGGCTCCAGCAGGGATCCTCGCTCCTCTTTTCCGCGGACGGCTAAATGCCAACTGCATGTGCCCGCCTCCAGCCTTTCCCGCCTTTTCTTCTTAGGATATGGTCACTGGGGACAAAATCTTAAAACTGTTTCTTGCTATGACCTGTTTTTATTGTCCCTGGACGTTGATCGGTGGTCTCCATGGCTGTTTCCTTTCTTGAGTGCAGACACTTGACAATGGTAGAGTTATGCTATCTGAAAACATTAAAAACAAATATACATAAATAAATAATTAAAAAGCCCAACGTGTTTTTATATGGAAACGGGCTGTCAATGAGGGGTATATTGCTTGTAACTTAGAGGAACCCTCAGTAGTTTAGGCGAGTGGGTTCAAGCATGTCCATTGCATTTTTGAACATGGTGCAGACGCTTGTTTTTTAACATAGGCATTTAATTATTAAAATCATATAAATAAGGTAGAATATCTTGTTGGGTGGAATTAGAATAATATTTAATAATTACATTACCTATGGTATGCATACATTGCGACTAAAGGAATGTTAATTGAATTTAGAGGCTGTGTGACTTGGATTTAAGATCCTTTGCTTGCACTTTAGGACTGTCATTTCGTTAGCTCCACGGATCAGTGATAAGTACATTGCCTAATGCATTTTTGTAAAATTCCAAATGTATTAAATATTATTTTTAGCAAATTACTGGTTGCTTACTTCTTATCTTCGTATATGCCTGCCATCCTACTAAGATGCTTTAAGGTTTCTTTAGTACCATATAATTTTGTAAATAAAGTTTTTAAAACGCATAAAGGTCCTTGTGGGTTGCCCCATCGAGTTTGTTTCTTCTGCAGGGTCGCGTGGCCTGTCATGTCCTATTCATCATAGCGGTACATGAAGCAGGTGTATACTATGGACCTCCGTCCAAAAAACGCTAAGAGCGAGTGACAGGTGAACTGTGCTACTCCCAGAAAAAAAGCATGCCCGTTTGCTTGGGAAGAGAGACTAATCCTCCGCCCAAGACTGTATGTCTTGGACAAAAATGTTTGCTGCACGCTCAAAAACAGTAAGCAGCGCTTACGTGGGCCCTTGTTGTATAAGGGCTTCACAAACTTGATCATTCCCAAGAAGGTGGTATCTTGCCACTTCCTGCTTTATAAATAAACAGTGGAAGGAAAGGTGCACCCCCACTCCATTGGTGATGTTTAAATACTGCACTAAGGACTCCTTCTAGGCGTTCTTCTCGCCTGGACTTTCAAGAGTCAACAATTTTAGTGAAATATGCTATGGTTAAAAACTCCATTATGAACATATCTTCTTTAAAATCATGCCACAGGAGCTCGAGGGAGTAAAGATCACATAAGGGAGACAGGTCATAGATCCATGCCTTGTCTGTGATCGTTAGATCTGGAGTATTTTGTAGATTACTACTATCGTTTGTTTAAAAAGCCAAAGCCTGTGGTAATCCCTGACTGGAAACTTTCCAGGCTGTACGAGTTGCATTTTGAAAGCGTGAAGTAAGATTTCATCAACAGACGTTTTGTAATGGGCCAATCATTATTAATACCTTTTGGAACTATATGTACTATATATCAGAGCAATTACAATTGACAAATACGGTGTGAATAATGCTCTCTATGCCAGTTTACCTTCCGTGTAAGACATGTTACTCTTGCTAGCACTAGAAGTATGAACACCCTTGTCATGGCTCATTGTATGTAGTGTATCCTGAATTTCAATGGAGCAAAATCGCTTGTTACACAAAGGAAAACCGAGAAATCTGTACAATTAAACAAAGCCTCATAATACGTGTATCACATGATAAAAGGTCTGCGCAGCAGGAGTATAAATATTAAATAGACCATTTAGCACACACTGCAGATTTTCTCTCAACAAGGTACATATACTGTAGGAGGATGGTACCAAAAAGAAGGCTCCAGTGGTGCCAAGTTTGTCTCTCCTACATTTTCCAATTAACAATCAAACACACGGTCCACCACCTTTGAGTTCTTATCCCCACCTACCATCAGATAAGTATGGGAAGAAATGACTCAGAGTAGCCCTCTTTACCTCCAAAACTTTAATTTCATCCACTAAAGACAACAATCTCATGCCGGTGTAAGGTAAATATTAAATACCACCAGTTCCTTAGTTGTACAGTCTTCCACGCAAAATTGCCCTTCCACAGCTATTTTGCTTGCTAAGTCATGGACTGAGCAAAAGGCTAGAACAAACGTTTGCCCACCCACCTTTGTACCCATAGAGGGGCACCCATAAGATGAGAGGTAAAGTCCAAAAATCCCGATATTATGCTGCAGGTCCTCAGAGACATTGAAAAACAAAGCAAGTTTAATGACAAACCTTTCAAAAGAGAACCTAATGCAGAAATAAGCAAACAATCACTGAATCAATCTAAGCAAACACGTCATCAGCAATAATAACAACAAAAGCATAGCTGCAGACTTCAGCCCATGAAACAAGGACCAAATAGCAAGAATGTAATCACCTTCACACTCCACACTAATGTTCCACTTACTTCCACTTCAGGCTCCATATGCCTGCTCCACACCTTCATTACACGTAAAGTTCTTGTGAAAGCAGTTAAGGCCTTTGAAAAACACAAGCATTGTGGAAGCTCATAACTACACCACCACACGTCTTTTCCCCATCATAACATCTTCACATTTGGTGCTGATTCTCTGGCACACTTCTCTTCACTCAGTACAGTAAAGATGTATCTGATGCTTCACAGACCAACTTCACCACGAAGAGGCTAACTTAGTACCTGGCATTCATCCTTGCACCTTCTCAAAGGGTAAGTAACCTGTAGGTACGTGGGATGTCAACTTGTACACCCTCAACATCCTCACCATCACCCAACCATTTGCCTTACTAGCCACAGACAACTGATTTGTGTCCTTACTGATCTCATCGATTCACTACACCACTATGTGGATTAGGCGTGAAATGGTGTATAGCACTCGCTTTCAAAAATGTTTACATATCCTGTGTCCTTCCTTATCAAACCCATCTCATTGGAACCTTATGACCACTCTCATTGTAACCTCACACACAAACTTTCTCCAAAATATTCCTGGGAGCCATAACAGGCTGTAAAGGTACACAGCTTATCCGCTTAGGTTCTCATCTGTTAACAGCTTTTAGCTGTCAGTTGTCAAAGACCAAATGAGACAATGCCATGGTTGGCTTACATGTTAGTCTCATTTGCTTGCTTCTTTTGTGATTGTTTTCCTTTCTCTTTTTGTGTTTGTCCCTTCCCTGAAGCATATTTTCTTTACCATACTTTTGATTTGATAACTTGTATCCTTCCACTGCCTACGTTATGGGCACTACTTCTTTGTTTTCCCTACAAGCCTCCATATAAGTTGATGTGTTTTCTTGCTCTTTTTGTCTTGTGCTGCTTACACTACTGAAATCCCTCCCCACCTGCTCTCTGGGTTGCTCTCCCATATCCACCAGCTTGTCAGTTTTTTCCCTCTTCCCTCGCAGTTTTATCTGTATTTTTTTTTAAAGTTTTACACCTCATCTCTCCAACCAGCTCCTTCATTGCTAGCCGCCACTCATTGGTCCATATTCCAACACGGTCCACCTGCTGCACAGGTTTCCTCATCTCAATCTTTTTGTAAAAGAATAAAAAAAAAAATTTACTGCTAGGCTGCTCCATAGTGAGAAAAAAGTGGTTTGTCATACTTTTCATATTTGTTTAATTTACCGCTCGAAGATAGGTGTCCGCCATCTCGGAATGGTAAATTAAATCAAGAAACAAAGGTACATATTTAAAAGCCCCTATCGCCACAGGAACTTCATTTTTTGCGACGTGTCTGTGGCGATAGGGGCTTCGCCTTATTCACATGTGCTCCAGTACTCCTGTTTGTACAACTCTTTATTCAAAGTCGATTCCTCATTACCAGAAGCAGCTGCTACTTATATATTCCACTCTTTTTCATCTTCCTCCTCACTCTCTGCAACTTGTAACTGTGAATATCCATTGGTACATTACATCGACCTGAAAGATAAGATATCCTAATGTGGAATTCTAATATATCAGCTAGTCAACAAGTGCACTTTTCATAGTCAACAAGTGAAACAACTGTCTTTGGAGGTCCCATATGGCACTTGCACCATTTTCTCTTCTGGAGGATACTACAGCCCTTTTTCTCTTGGATTTTGAGAAGGCCTTCGACTCTGTAAGTTAGGCCTTCTTGGAGGAAGTGCTGATTAAGTTTGTGCTTGGTCCTCGATTTTGCACATTTGTGCGGGAGCTTTACTCTAGCCCCAATGGTCAGGTGTGGTTCAACGGTACATTATCTGCCACAATTTTGATTGCTCGGAGCACCTGTCACGTTGCCCTCATCTCCACTCTTGTTTACGCTGGCTATTGAGCCACTGGAAGTGTGGATTTGCTGCAATGTCCAGGTGTGGGGCTTCAATTGGGGGTGGCGATGGAAGACCATATAGCAGTGTACATAGATGATGTGCTTCTCTACATTTTGCACACGTCGACCACTATCCCTCGGGTGCTGCAGATTCTTGGTCTGTATGGGGATGCTTTGGGGATTACTTTTAACTTACCCAAATCGCTGTTAGTCCCCCTAAGGGGGCCGCAGATTGAGCTTCCGGTACTTGGGCATGTATGTGGCTTTAGAGCCGGTCTCACCTGGAGCTTGAATGTTCGTCCCTTGCTGTATGGCTTAACATCGAACCTTAATAGGTGGGCAAAGCTGCCTCTCAATATCTTGGGCTGGACCGTGTTCTTTAAAATGATCGCCCTCCCCTGCCTGCTTTATGTTGTACAAACTTATCCCCTACAACTGCTGCAGCTTTTGTGGCACCAACTGCAGGTCAAACTTCGGGCCTTCTTGTGGCTTGATCAACCCAATTGTATGGCATAAGGGAAATGTACTCAATCTGCATGGGAAGGGGGGCTAGGTATGGCAGATGTGTATCTTTACTACTGTGCAGCCCAACTGTTTGTGGTCAATGAATGGCTGAGTGTGGTATGGGGGTCCCGGCGTTTTGGCTTGAGGTGGCTGGGTTAGGTCTGGATAGGATTGAGGGGTATTATATGGCACTGCTATTCCATCTTCCCTCCCCGAGCCCACCAGGGTGGCTCTTGAGACATGGAGCATGGCATTGTGGTGGATGGGATGGGAAAAAAGATTACACAGGTGACTCCCCTATAGATAGGGAAGTGACAGCATCAGACTTCCTCCCTAGAAGGATTTGGTGGGTGGGACAAGATCAGGATCTCCAGGGTGGGTGATGTCTGGCAAGGGGTACCCCTCAAATCATATCAGGCGCTGCAGGAAGAATATGGCCTTCACAGATCTCAATTGTTTAGATCCCTGTAATTGTACCACGCTCTGGGACAACACCGTGGCTTGTTGGGTAACATTCCACTGCCCCCTGGAGCTCCAGATCCTAGCAGAACAAATTGCTGAGAAAGGGATTTCACAGATCTACAGATCACTTATAGGATACTCCCCTTATCTGTTTGTGCCCCTCAGGGCCCTGTGGGAACATTGGGTGGGGCCCCTGGAGGACTCAGACTGCAGAGAAGTTCGTATGGTGCCCAAAGTACAGGTCATATCATCCAGGCTTCAGTTCATATTGCTTAATTATTTGAATATGACCTACAAAACACCCGAGGGTCTTTGCCGTGCTGGCATACTAGAGTCGCAGGCGTGCTGTAGCTGCTCCAAAACCCCAGACCACGTTTATCATATGGTGTTGGGTTGTCCGGTGATTGCAGGATACTATGGCAGGATCACTGAGCTCCTATCCAGGGTAGTAGTGATGCCCATTGACACCTCAACATTGCCCATTTTATTGGGAACTTGGAGGGAGTGTGTGACACTGGGGAGACATGACCCTTGTGGGGATTGGAGGGGCACTTGCAAAGAGGGATATTGCTAAAGGGTGGCGGCTGCCTTCCCCTCTCCTGCTAGCACCATGGAAGCAGGCAATGGACTGGTGCACGATGCAAGAAAGGGCCAAGTATGAAGCCAGGGCATGTCCCCAAAAATATGCAAAGGTATGGGGTAAATGGTTGGAATACCATGGACTATCATGATGCACATGTACGGAGGGGATAGGGAGGTGTATGTGATATGCCCTTATGTTATTATACTGACATGCCTGGGGACATGTTATGTGTGATATTATGCTTTAAAAAAATACAATACCCCATACTGCTATATATGATACATTCTGTTTTAGCACTGAAAAAGTCTATTTTAAAATCATCTGACTACATAAATTATATCTTAGAAATCGCACAAGCAAGCACTAAAAAGGTTTATGGAAGGGCAATGTAATTCTGCAAGCATTGCATTATGACTACCTGTGTGTTCACTTTACAAGTTTGAAATGTTGGCCAGCAGCAGCAAACAACATGCTCAAACTAACGATCCGAGGCAACGTGGCCATACTGAGGCACCAGATTTTGGTGGGAAAATGATTAATCAAGCCCTGACATTAGGCAACATCATGGGCAATAGAACTTTATGCAAGCACCATGAGCATGGGTTATCTCTAATGCCATTTAACAAATCAGATGACACTTTATGGCAAAGCCTAGTTGTTCCCACAAGCCAAAACTGCAGATTTCATTTTCTTCAAAATTAGAAACTATCAGATACAAGACAGACCCGCTGATACTGTGGATCTTTCTATGATCCATCCAGTTGAAACTCTATTCAAATATGTATTGACTGATACACTCTGATACTCTACCTCTGCATGGCTCTTTCAGCCAACATTGCTAGGAACGATGCTTGGTTTACAACCCCTGAATATTGCAATAAGGGTCTCAACCAGCTGGTAGAAGAACGGTTTACTCTTCACCAGCAGAACCGTGATGAGCATAATAAAAAAACATATTCAATGCCCTTTAACTTCTAAGACAGGTCTGAGCTGAGGCTTTTACTTTCTAGAGGTCAGAAATGAATGCCTTTGTTACCTGAGGCCTTGTAAGTGACTTTCCACCTTAGTCTGGCCCTTAACACCTGTGGGGTAAGTGCAGGAACGAAATAACATAACCGTGGTGTCATCTCAGTTGAATGTAATATTCATCATTTTTAGATCGAGGCCTACCAGTCAGTCCGCTGTCTGGTTGCTGAAGACTTCTTGGGGACATTCTGAAAGTTAAACTAAGAATGCATTACGCCCATTGCTTACCATTGGCTTTGCGGTTTGTAACTCACATTTGCTTGCTTTCTATTTACTGGCTTTATTTGTTTTAGGCTTTCAAGCATGTCTTATCTTCCACAAGTGCTCGCTTTCTTTAAACAGGCCTTTACATTTTGTTCTTAACTTGTCACATTTGCTGTGCATTCAAAAGCAGAGATAAAATGTCACGCTCTGTTTCTTTCTTTGACTTCAAAGTGAGAGGATTCATCTGACAATCTGGGACTGTGAAAAGAAAGGCTTTTTTCTAGCACACAACTAAATGCAAATTTCTGTAAATGAACTGTGCAAATATTTCATTATATATCAGAATTAGGAAAGCACAAATGCAGCACATTTATTGTAATTCTGACGTTTGCTGGAAACAAATATTCAAATCAAATCAATGCACTAGGTGATGCCATTTTCACACATTATAGTTTGTGCGTTGTATAGTTGTATCAGTAAAACTGTATGTCTGTGCAAATGTATGGTCATTTCAATTGAAAATGTGCAGTCTGTAATGGAAGAGTACTACCACACCATGCATACTCCACGCTATGTCACACCACTCTTCGACACTCTACTCCAATTTATGCCACTCTACTCTACGCCACTCCACTCTACGTCACTCCACTCCACAGCACTCTATGCCACTCCACTCTATGCCGCTTTACTCCATTCCACTCTCCTGTAGGTCACTGTACTCTACTTTACTCTACACCAATCTACTCTTCTCCACTCTATGCCATTCTACTCCACACTACGCCACCCTACTCCACTCCATTGTATACCACTCAACACCACGATGCTCTACAAGTCTCCACTCTAAGACACTCTACTCCTTTTCACTCTATGGCACTTTACTACACTCTATGTCGTGCCACTCTATGCAACTCTAGGCCACTTTACTTCACTTACGACACTCCACTCTATGATATTCCACTCTATCCACCTGCTACTTCACTCCACTCTATGACACTGTACTCCACTATCCAACACTCTACTTCATGCCACTCTATGCCACTCCACGACACTCTACGCCAATCCACTCTATGACACTCTACGCTGCTTTGCTCTAGGCCACTCTACTTCTTTCTACGCCACTCCAATCTACGCCACTCTAATCTACAACACTCCACTCTGACTCCTCAGTCTACAACACTCTACACCACTCCACTGCATGCCACCTCTACAATATTCCACTCAACGACACTATGCCACTCAACTCTACTACATTCTGCACCACTTTACTCCACTCTATAACACTCCATGCTATGCTACTTTAATCTATGACAATTATCTCCACTCCACTCTAACGCCACTCCACTCTACTCCACTCTGTACCACTCCACTTTATGCCACTCCACTCTATGCCACTCCACTCTACTCCACTCCACGACACTTTACTCCACTCTACGACACATCACTCTATGCTAACCACTCTATGACACTCCACTCTACATACCTCCACTCTACGTCACTCCACTTTATGACACTCTACTCCACTTCACTCTACTTTAGTCTATGCCACTCCACTCTACACCACTTTACTACATTTTACTCCACTGCAGGACACTCTACCACCCTCCACTCTATGACACTTCACTGTACTTTACTCTACTCTGCGGCACTCCACTTTATGACACCCTAATCTATGACACTCCAACCTAAGACACTCTATGACACTACACTACAGTCCACACCACTCTACTCTACTCCACGCTCCTCCATTCTATGCCACTCCACTCTATAACACTCTACTTCACTCTGCAGCTTGACTGTACGACACTCTAATCCAATCTACACCATTCCACACAATTCCCTCTATGCCACTTTCCTCCACTCCACTCTACTCCACTCCACTATACAACATATTACTCCACTAGTCCACTCTACACCACTCCACTCTATGCCACTCCACTCTATACCACGCCACTCCATGACACTCCACTCCACTCTACTCTACTCCACGACACTCCACTCCACTTTACTCAAATGACACTCCACGACACTCCACAACACCCCACTCTACGACACTCCACGACACCCGACTCCACAACCCCCAATTCCACTGTACGCCATCCCAATCCTCTCTAGGTCACTCCACACCACTTTACTCCACTCTACACCACTCCGCGTTACTCCACTTTAAGACACTCCACTCTCTTCCACGCCACTAACTTTTAGCAATGCTGGACAACCCCCAAGCCAGTGTACAATATGACTAAAAAACCTTGGCAAAGCCAATAGCTCTTGCATAGGCAAGACCTATTGGCCGTGCCAATGCTTTTTACTTTTGTGTCTGCTGTATAGAGAAACAAGAAAAATGCTTACCTCACTGTGTTAAAAAAAAAACTGGATTCACATCACGCAGAGCAACCTACTGTTTTCATGATTGGCAATGGTCCGAGGGCATGCTGGGCAATGGGACATATCATTGCTTGGAGAATAAGAGCCACAAAATGTATTGTTATCCTTGATGACCATCTTCCTCTTGGCATCGCAGTCGTGTAAAACCACTCCAAATGCTAGAACTCTGACGTCCCTATTGCTAAAGTGTAAATCATGTATTTAGAATGTACATTGAGAGATTCTTTTATCTTAATCGGTACATTTGTATTTGTGCACATTTTGGACGTTGGCAATGCCGACCTCGAGTATCAGTGAGAGAGAAATAAGGAGCATTCATAATTAAATAGGATCGATTCTCTTTTATGTTAAAATGACGGTAAGCGATTCAAAAATGCCACAGCTCACTTGTAATGTATATATATGTAGTGGATCCATGCCTTATAGCACAACCAGAGTCTAGCCTGGGTAACATCAGAGCACTGAAAAGTCTGTTTATGGATGACTTTCGTAAAACGTATTTGGAATCTGATCCATGACCTCTACGTGAAATGTAGCTATAATTGCAGAACTAGACACATTCTGACCTTTTTGTCTGACCTTGTTTTATTATCTCGTTTTTACTAGCCACGAGGCGGTGTAGAAGAAGGCCCCAAAAGCCTGAGAGATGCTAAACTTATAGAACAACTGAGGCAACTAGGTAAATATATACGCCAACAATTGTGGTATTTAATGTGAATTTTTGTTGCAACAAACAATAAATGTCATAAATATTCCTTTGCCTCTTCAACTGAAGCCAGGATCAGGTAGTAGTTTTATAAACATTGTTGTAATCAACTCTTCCCACTTCGTAGTGATTACTTACATGCAACCCCCACATACAAACTAAGGTTAAGTACCTAATAATATGCATGTATATAGATCTCGTTGTGAACTCATATATGTCCGTGGAATTCAGCACACTTCTACTGTCTCCAGGTGGAGACACATTTGGTATCTGCAACCAATATGGCTGACTGCAACGTCAAAAGGTTCTTTACTATATTTTCTTTTGTACTTGGGAACACCCAGCTGAGGGTGGTTATTTGAGTGAAGCACCCAAGATGGTACAAAAAGAAGGAATTTCCCAAAGCTGGGTCAGTCTGGTAGAAATCTCGTGTGTGACTAAACAACTTTAAAAACATTCCATCAGTGCACCGGAACCAGCGCAGTTCACAACGGGTTTGAGGAATGTGGTCAAATTCCCTGTGACTCGTACCAGATGTGTACAGCTGTAGCCTTTTCACCTGATATGTAGGCATTCACAAATATCCGGCATTGTGTCAGCAGGAATCAGCCACAGGTGACTAAACGGGTGGTGGAAGACATAGAAATGAGGGTTTCCGTGGCACATCTAGCCCCCATTTGGAGGTAGACAGGGCACAAGTCCTAAAAAAAGAAGTGGGGGGACGCTCCAAGTTAGGCGGTGTCACCGGAAGTGACGTCACGACAGGAAGTGACGTCACGAAAGGTGATGGGGGCAGGCTGCCAGCAGCAAATCTCGGCGTTATCATCACACTTCCTTCCTATTCCAAACCCGGGCCACTTGTGAGCGCGCGCCGTTTCCTCTCTTGCTTTATTTGGTGGTGTGCTGGGATTTTTTGATTTCCTCGTGAAGCCCTCAATGCGGCCAGCTTTTGGGCAGGGGGGATGGCGTCCACCCGGTAAAATAAGTGGGGGGACGCCGTCCACCCGCGTGGTACCCCGACTCGAGCCCTGGAGGTAGAAATAAAATGATGAACAGCAAGGATCATGCAATGCATGAACAATGGTGCACATGGGTGATGGAAGACAGGAGGCATATTTGTTTCACCTGCGCATGGTGCCTTCCCCAGTACCATGCCTAGAGGGGTGCACTGGAAGAGAGGACAGACAGAAAGCACAAGCAGGCACATTGTTGTGGATGCCACGGCTCTAGCGCACATATCCTGTTTGTGCACCCGCAATGTATGTGCCACACACGTGGCATATTTTGCAAAAGCAGAAGTGGCCAGCGTGTATGCTCACATACTCTCTGTAGCAGACAGATGAGCAAGACCCTTGCAATGCTTCAGTGAGCATTATCTGTAACACGTTATCCCCCTGGGGTTTTCTTCCGAGGCTGAGACTGCTGCAGCAGGGACTGTGAGTGGGCCTGTGGGGAAAAGACGGTCTGTCCTGACCTGCGCGATATGCCCTTAACATTGGTTTGGCATTGGGACACCAAGTAGAGCTACCATAATAGAAGATGCATAATTCTTTTGTATGCATTTCTTTATTATTATTTTTCGGTGTATGTTAACATCCAAACACAGATTAAAATCATTCCATAAAATATACGCTGCATACTGCTATCGTTCAAAAGATTCTGTAGTACAAAATAGCCATTTCAATCTATCTATCTAAATTAATTTTATTGTCATACTAGATATAATGATGTCATAACTACTGCATCATTCTTTGGAAGGTCATCCAATGGGCCAATGCGATGTGTAGAGTATGAATGAATCAGGGCGACAGACAAAAACAAAGAGAAAGACAAAAATCCTGATGTACAGAAGTTTTGTATTTGCAAGAGTCTGAGCAGCCTTGTGTGGTGTCGAAGGATCTTTTTGGCCATACCCAGCTCAACTGTGTTTCCCCATGTTGGCCTCAAGCATACACAAGGTGATGGAAGGAGTGCTTTCAATAAGTCTAACCACTGGCAGTCACTTGGGGAAGCATTTCCACCCATTGTTATTTTGCCCACCATGTCACCTCAGTTTGGAACCGCCATGCTCAAATCAGTCTTGACCCTCCTCCAATCGAAACAGTCCATCCCAAACTGTCAGGCCAGGTCCTCTCTGAATCAGAACGCAAGCAACCCAAAGTCCGGTTCCTTCTATTCTGCTTGTGTGCCTGAGTTAGGCTCTTCAGTCGGATGTTACTTGGTTCCAGTTTCACAGTGAGCATGGGACCGATGTCTGGGCACACCCTTGCCACTTAGGGCGGTACATCAAACACACAATAGGTGAAAGGAGGAATGGTTGGGATAAGTCTAACCACTGGCAATTGCTCAGGGTGCCATTCCAACCCATCATTCTTTTGCCCAACATGCCACTCCAGATTAGACCAAGCAATATGCAAAACAGTCTTAGTCCTGCTCCAACTGGAACAGTCAAGCCAGGTCTTCCCTGAACCAGAACACAAGTAACCCAGGACAAAATGGTTTTGGTCTGATTGGGCACAGTGAGCAATGGACCCACGTATGGGCATACCCTCAAAGCTGGCCGCCAGGGATCTGTAACATACCGCTTAGCGATTTGCTTCTCTTTGTTTCTTTTTCCTTAGTTTTCCCTTGTTAACCTTATGTTTAAGTGATATTTTGCCTGGCAAGCTGCAGAGCGTATCTGAATATAGCTGAGTTTACAGAGTACACAGTTCATTAATTGACCAAAGACTGCAATTATCAAAAACAGCCCTCACAAATACCTCCTCTATGTCGTTTTGTAGTCACCCCTTGCTCTTGTTGGTTACCATATGCTGTGCTCTGGGCTTTCCAGTTGGTGGATTGCTATGCACAATATTTTGGTTCTGTCCTTCTATGAGCAATGGAGATAAAGAAGACTACTGGGGGCAGAGCCGAGGCAGTGAAGGCTGAATGGAGACCCCAGCTCCCAGGAGTGTGGGAGCCAAAAGAAAGGTATAAAATATAGGAAGAAATACAGTTCCAGGAAACAGTCATGGGGGTCAGATGGAGAGGGACAGTATGTCAGGCAGGTTTACTTAAGTTCCTTCAGCATTCCTCTTTTACTATTTCCTTGTTTGTATATTTTGTTTAGTTTAACCAACTGACTGGTATGTTTCTTCCTGAATCTGTTGACATAAATTTGAACAATTACTCATGGAGACTAACTTTCCGTATCAAGTTGGGATATAGCAATTGAAGCCCGGTCCGGAATGAGTAGATTGAATGAGCATGGGGAAATCTAATGAATCCAAAGTTCTATTCATGGCAAAAGCAAAAAAGAATTGTAAGTTGCTAGCGGTCAGGAACTCAAACCTCAAAAGTAGTGAACAAGGATGTGATGGTGATGGCAATATCTGAATGTTTGGAATGCCTTCTCCACCAATCCTCTAGAGTACCCCAGAAATTAATAAAATGTTGAGGTCTAGACTGACAACTTTGTAGAATGTGAGTGTGGTTCAGGACCAGGGTCAGTTGATGTCAATCCACAAAAGCTTGCTTACTCCAAAAAACCCAAAGAGGCTGGATGATGAGTCTTCTACTAAGAATGGGAACGGTCTACTATAATGTGCTCTCCATTCAACTACAATGATTTGAACAAGTTAGACATGTGTTATTCAGCTACAATCAATCAATTAATCAGACCAGATGTATAAAGTGCTGCTAATCACCTGCAAGAGTATTCAGGCGCTAAGAGACAAGTTGCTTGGGTAGAATCAGTTGACCAACCAGGTCTTGACTCCCCTTCTGAATTCCTGAAGAGAGGGTGAGGTCCTGAGGTGAGGGGAAGGCTATTGCAGGACTTTGCAGCGAGGTAGGAGAAGGAGCGTCCTCCACTTTTGCTTTGGTGGATGAGGGGTGTGTGAGCGAGGGAGAGGGAAGCGGAGCTCAGGTGTCTGGCTAGTTTGTGGAAGCTCAGGCTGTCGTTGATGTATGCTGGTCCTTAATTGTGCAGGGCTTTGTAGGTGTGAGCCAGCATCTTGAATTGACATCTTTTGTGGACGGTGGAGCCAGTGGAGTTTCTTGAGGTGTGGGGTGATGTGGGTGTGTTTGGGGAGGTCAAGGATGAGTCTGTCTGCTGAGTTCTGTATGGTCTGCAGTCTCTTCAGCAGGTTTGTGGTGGTTCCTAAGTAGAGTGTGTTGCCGTAGTCCAGGCGGCTAGTGACGAGGGCTTGAGTGACTGTGCTTCTGGTGTTGACTGGGAGTCATTTGAGGATCTTTCAGCGCATGCAAAGAGTGAGGAAGCATGCAGAGGAGACTGCATTGATATGGTTTTTCATGGTGAGCTTGCTGTCCAGGATGATGCAGAGTTTTCGGGTGTGGTCTGTGGGAGTGGGTGAGGGTGAGGGTCCCAGTTCAGCAGGCTCCAATAGTTGTTCCATGTAGAGATGTTGGTCCCGAAGATCAGTATTTCTCTTTTGCCTGTGTTGAGTTTGAGGTAGTTGTCTTGAATCCAGTTAGCGATGCTGGTCATGCACAAGCGAAAGTTGGCCTCATGGTGGATAGGTCTTCCGATAAGGAGAAGATAAGCTTGGTGTCATCTGCGTAGGACATGATGTTCAGTCCATGGGTTCTAATGATGTTGGTCAGGGGAGTCATGTAGACATTGAGCACAGTAGGGCTGAGGGATGAATCTTTAGGGACACTGCAGATTATGTTCTTGGGTTCCGATGTGAAAGGTGGAAGGTGGATCCCCTGTGTTCTTCCGGTGAGGAAGGATGTGATCCATTAGGGGATGTCCTCTTGGATTCCAATCTGATGAAGCCTCCTGATCAAGGTGTGGTGGAACATGGTGTTCAAAGCAGCTGAGAGGTCATGGAGGATCAGGGCGGCTGCTTCACTCTGGTCTAGGAGGGTTCTGATGTCATCGGTGGTTACAATCAGGTAGGTTTTGGTGCTGTGATTCGTGCAGAATCCGGATTGGGATGAGTCCAGAAGATTGTTATTCTCCAGGTATTCAGTGATTTGGTGGTTGATGGCTTTTTCGAGGACTTTGGCAGGAAAGGGGAGCAGGGAGATGGGGCGGTAGTTCTTGAACTTGTTGGGGTTGGCGGGCAGATTCTTGAGGAGGGGTTTGACTTCAGCGTGTTTTCATTCTTCTGGGAAGGTGGCCCAGGTGATGGATGTGTTGAAGATGGCTGTGACCTCGTTGCTGATGGTCCTGTTTCGAGGTTGAAAATGTGGAGGGGACAGGGGTCCATGGGTGCTTCTGAGTGGACAGAGTGCATGATGGCTGTGGTGCTCTGTGTGTGAGCTGGTCCCAAGCGGTGATCTGGTGGTCGGTGTTTGAGTCTGTGGGAACGGGGAGGCTGAGGATGTTGGAGGCAGTGGGTTGGGGTTCAAAGTGTTTGTAGATGGTGGAGATCTTGTTGTGGAAGAAGTCCGCCAGGGTATTGCAGAGGTCTTGGGAGGGGGTGATGATGTTTTCAGTTGCTGAGGGGCTGTAGAACTCTTTGATGATGATTGGCGCTGGCTTTGATGCGGTCGGCTAGGGCACTCTTTTTTTACTCTTTCAGGAGTTGGTGGTAGTGGTTGAGCAATGCCTTGAAGGGGGTGCAGTCTGTGGGCTCCTTGCTGGTGCGTCATTTCCTTTCTAGTTGCTTGCAGTTGCGTTTAGTTGTTTTCAGTATTGTGGTGTACCAACTGGCATGTTTAGTGGATCTCTTGAGTTTGATGGGTTTGATGGGAGCGACTCTGTTGGCGCAGTCGGTGATTCAGGTGGTGAAGTTCTTGATGCACTGTTTAAGGTTGGTTGTGGTATCAGGGTGGGGGGTGTTGATGGCATCAGTCCATTGGCTTTTAGATACTTTGTTCCAGCTATGGTGTGAGGTGCTGGATGGCTTGGTGGCAGTGCTGAGGGCTGCTTTGATGGCGAAGTGGACGATTGAGTGGACCATCGAGGTGAGCTCGGTGACAGGGCTATATTTGACTCTTTTGCTGGCTGTGAAAATAGGGTCGAGCATGTGTCCTGCATTGTGTGTGGGGTCGGTGACTAGTTGGGTGAGGCCGATGTTGTTCATGCTTTTAAGGAGGTTGGTTGTGTTGGCATGGATGGGGTCGTCATGATGAAAATTGAGGTCTCCGAGGAGCATGTAGTGTTTGGTGTCAATGATTTGTGGTGCAATGAATTTAGGGATGGTGTAGCAGACTCTGGGAGTGGTCTTGGGGGTCTGTAGGCGAGGGTGCCTCTATGGGGATTTTGCCATCTCTCTGGAGTTGGAAGTTGAGGTGTTCCATGATCGGGGTGGTGTCATCAGTGGCGGAGGTGCAGTGGATAGTTTCTTTGTGAATGACGGCGATCCCACCTCTATGTTTGTTGATGCGGTCCTGGTGTGCTATCTTGTAGCAATGGAGTATGGCTGTGGCAATGTCAGGTGCGGATGCAGGGTTGAGCCGGGTCTCGGTGAGGAAGATGACGTCGGGGTGAGGGAAGTGATGGTGTCCCAGATCTCAGCGGCTTGCTTGCAGAGCGATCAGGCGTTGAGTTGGAGGCAGTGGAGTTGTCCAGGTACGGTCGTGTTAGGCATGGTGGTGGCAGCTGCGAGTGCGGGTGCCCCGGTGTAGCAGTAAAAGAGACAGTGGCAGCATGCTAAAGATCCCACTATTAAGCATGGAGCAGCAGTTGTTGTTGCAGAGTCTGGAGTTCAAGGCTATGAGCTCAGTGCGACTGCCAATGAGGGGAGATGCAGGGTTCCTGGCACTGGGCACAGTCACAGCTTGGACGGGCGCAGACTGGCTTGCCTTTGGTGTGCCGGTGGCACGCCCTCAGTGTGGCCGCACTGCAGCCTCCATTAAGTAGGTCCTGGGAGGGGTGAGGTGAGCTGGGAGGCGGGAAGCAGGAGGTGACAGGAAAGCATGAGGCAGCGGGAGAAGCAGCAAACAGCAGGAAAAAGGAGCGGTGAGCAAAGAGACAAAAATAAGTCACAAATTGTAACAGGATAGCAGGCACAAATAAATTAAAACTAACAAGGTGTAGAGAAATAACAAAAACTAAAAAATATAAAAGTACAAAAACAATAGTAAAGGAAGACTGGAAAGAACACAAAAGGCACGACCAAGGAAGAAAAGCACCAAGCTTAAGGCAGCGAGGGGGGAGCTGGCATATGGACCTTCCCAATGGGGTGACGCTGGGGACTCCATTAAGTAGGTCCTATGAGGGGGAAGGATGCTGGGAGGTGGGAAGCGGGAGGCGTGGGGAAAGCAGGAGGCAGTGGGAAAAGCAGCGAACGGTGGGAAAAGCGAGTGGCGAGGTGGGCACAGAGACAAAAACAAGTCACAAATTGTAACAGAATAGAAGGCAAAATAACAGGCACAAATTAAAAATAACAAGGCACAGAGAAATATCAAAAACTAAAAATATGAAGGTACAAAAACAATAGTAATGAAGGATAGAAAGAACACAGAGGGCAAGTCCAAGGAAGAAAAGCACTAAACTTAAGGCAGCGAGGGGGGAGCCGGCACACCGACTACTTTGTGTGTGGATATACTCATTTTGAAAGGACGGCATGCTGTAACTCATATTGAAGTCAGCCAATAGCTGAAGTGGGCAGACGCATTGCCCTTTAATGCATGCTTGAGTGGGTTGGAGAAAAATGTGAATTACACAACTACAGACAAATGGATGAAGTGTGGCTGAAAACCCCTATAAGTAACTATGTCATGCACATCATTTTAGTGAAATCAAAAGGTCACGGCTAACACAGACCTAAAAAGCCAACTGTTCCAACATTGTCTGCCAGCCTCATGGCTTTGAGAAGGAAGGAAGGAAGGAAGGAAGGAAGGAAGGAAGGAAGGAAGGAAGGAAGGAAGGAAGGAAGGAAAGAAGTCGAGTAAAAAATGAAACGAAAGAAGGAAGGAAGGAAAGAAAGAGAGAAAGAAAGACAGAGAAAGAAAGAAAGAAAGAAAGAAAGAAAGAAAGAAAGAAAGAAAGAAAGAAAGGAGGAAAGGAGGAAAAAAAGAAAGAAAGAAAGAAAGGAAACAAGAAAAAAGAAAGGAAAGAAAGAAAGCAAGAGAGAGAGAAATGAACGAAAGAAAGAAAGAAAAAAGATGAAAAGAAGGAGGGAAAGAAAAATGAAAGAAAGGGAAGAAAGAAGAAATGAAGAAAAGATGGAATTAAAGAAGGAGAGAAATAAAGGAAAGAAAAATATGAAAACAAAGCAGGTGAAAAAGAACGGAAGAAAGAAGCAAAGAAACAAATAAGGAAGTGCCAAAGAAACAAAGAAGATAAAAAAGGCAAGAGAAATAAAGCAAGAAAGAAGGAAGAAGGAAATAAACAAAAGAGAAGGAAGGAGGAAAAAATAAAGAAAGAATGAAGAAAAGAAGGAAGGAAGTACATTTTTAAAAAGTGTTACAAGTGCTGCAAATTAAAGACAATAAAGGCTGATTTTCTTCTTGGGCAAAGTAAAGAACCATTGGTGAAACTGATTCCAGAATAAACGTGTTCTGAAAAAGAGTCCGCTTATGAATTCACATGTATAATATTGAAACTTTGGGTTTGTGAACTGCATGCATAGTAAAAAAACAAGGAGAAGAACAATACGGGACAGTTTCAAATGGACACACTATTTTATGCTGTGAAATACCAGGGGTTCAATAAACAAAGGACACATTGGCAGGAAACAGGAATTGATGAAGAGTGGATTGTGGCCTTTGCTTACATCTGGTAGAAAGATCCTGCTTTCACCTCAGGCTCTAAACACAAAGACAACAATAACTTAATTATAAAGCAAAAACAAAAATACTGGCACAGAACGGAACTACCTTGTGAGCAGATGTGCTAATTGTGAAAGAGTAAAATGCAGTCACTCAAAATTATCTTAACTAGTGGCTGAAGTAGGCTAACCCATTGCCCCATACCAGATGCTGTAGTGGGTGGATAGAAAATGTGAATGAACACAACAATAGACCAATGGATAAAGAGTGGTGGCTGAAAGCCCCTTTAAGTAAGTGCATTATAGATATAACTCTAGTAAAATCAAAAGGTCTTGGCTATTGCCAGACCTAAAAAATAACAAAAAATCCAAAAGAGTCGGAGGCAGTGAAAACATGATGTAAACAACAGTGGTTATTCAATGTCTGAAATACTCTCAGCAGATAGGTTCCAACAAGAGAAAAAACTTTAAAAGGTTGAGAGGAAAATCGATGTAGTCACTGGGCCTAATGTTCAAAAACAATTTTCTACAAACAGATGAAAGCTGAGCTTGAAGCTGTGCCGAATCACGACCTGAAGATTGTGATAAGGGACTTGAATCGTAAAGTAGGAAATTGCAACACAAGCCAAGGCAGAGACATGGGAAAGGAAGGTTGTAGAACAATGAATAACAATGGAGAAAGACTGTTGGAATTCCACACCACAAATGATCTGGTCATAGGAGGGAATCTCTTTCCCCACCATGATATTCCCACACTAACTTGATGCTCACCCAATGGCAGAGACAGAAACCAGACTGGCCACCTGTTGATAAGCGGCACCTGGAGACGCTCACTGCAAGATGTCAGAGTGAGGAAGGGAAATGGACGTCGGCAGTGATCACCATCTAGTTAATACGCTTGTGAAGCTGAAAAAGAATGCAAAACATCAGGGCAACAACACTTCGATGTGTCAAAATGACAGGCCCCGAAGACTGAGAAAGCATTCCTCTTATAAATCAAAAACAGCTTCCAACTCCTGGCAGATGAGGAAGATCAGTCTGAGCCAGCTGCAGACAAGACAACAATAAACTGGAACTGGTCTCTTCAATATATTTGAAGAGCAGTAAAACATGCATGAGGGCCAAGCCAAAGAAGAGCAAAGAATGGAAAAGACAAGACAAATTGAAAGCTATTGAAGACAGGAGGGCAGCAGAAAAGAAACTCATGGAGGCCAAATCTGAGAGGCAGCAGAACAATAAACAGTATATAGAAGCAAACAGAGCATTCAAAAGAATGACAAGAACAGACAAGTAAGCGTACATGGACCGCCTTGCCAGCCAGACAGAGGAGGCAGATAGAAGAAAATAACAGGGAAAGTTCTTCATGATTACTATGATAGCCAGTGGTAAATCTTCTGCAACATACAACACCCCTATCCGGGACAAGAAAGGCAGACTACTTACATCAGAGAAAGAGCAGGAAGCACGCTGGGACGAGCTCTTCAAAGACGTCTTGAACAGACAGTACCAACCAGCAAAGTGGACATCCAAGAAAAAGAGACAGACTTGGATGTGTACACCACTCCACCACAGAAAGAAGAAATTGTCACTGCCATCCTATCTCTCAAGAACGGAGGATATAGTAAGAATAAGTCTGCTTTAAACAGGTTGAGTTTTAGGTGGTTTGTAATTATCCCGTGTTACTTACTTACATACTGCACGTTATGCCGACTAGGAATCACACTAGACAAAAATTGGAGCATGACTACTCGGGTAAATTCATCAGCTAGAAATGTCTGGTCAACCTCAAACTACTCAAAAAAGTCAAACCTTTCATCCTGGAGGAAGACCTCAAAACCACAATACAATCCCTGGTACTTTCTAGATTAGACTACGCATTGCGACTCACACAGCAACACCAAAAACACACCTAGCCCCTCTGAGGTCCAATCTGAATGCAACAGCCAGGCTCATAATAAGAGATCGAAGACACAATCACATCACCCCCAGACTGGCCAAACTCAAATGGCTCCTAATAAAAACTACAAACTGTATCACACACAAAGCTCTTCATATGGATACCCTGAAATGCCTAGCAAAAAACTATTGAGGACTGGAAAGTCATGGACCCTATGAAGTACAGACTTGCTGGCTCCACCTCTATTCAAGAAACAAAATACCCATACACACTCTTTCTCCGGCAGAGCAATCAGGACCTAGAACTCTCTGCCACCAAAGATATAGACTAACCCATCAAGAATCAGCTTCAAGAAAACTGTGAAAGCAATACTGCTTGAGCATAAGTGGGAATTATAATTGAATATCCATCCCATATCACATGCAAACCTCCAACACTACCACTGGCCACCCTAAGTAACCCTGAATAGAGATTTATCACAGAATCTAATAATACAAGTTCTCTCCCAGGCACTATCGTAAACAGGCTACAGATTCCCCTAATCCTACCACCACTAGAGACAATCATCAGTAACCACAAAGGACTACATACTGGGATATCAAACATCTATTGAACAATGCAACCTAGAGTAAGATTAATTAGTGTAATATCATCGGCACACATCAACAAGCATTGGCATAGCCAATAGGTCTCGCCTTTGGGAACTTATAAGTGTTTAGCCATGCAACAGTTGATGTTGTTGTACCAAGGATATTGTGCTGCATAACTAAATACTTCTAAGGCCCCAAAGGCGAGACCTATTGGCTATGCCAATGCTTGTTATTTGCGTTTCAGGGCACCCCTCTAAAACACGCTACAAAAGCAGCTCATAACAGGGACCCCAGTTTAGTAACGGTGGTAAGATTTTGTTTCTTAGAAGGGTCAGTTTCACTGCTGAGTTTATTCCTGTCAGCCAAACTTTGCTGCAGCATAAGAAAGTTTAAAAAGGCTTCATGTTATTGGCTCTGCTTCAACGACCTCTTATGCCAGGTGTCGCAATGTTTGTGCCAGGGGTTGTAAGGGGGAATCCAGGGGTCAAAGCTGCGACCTCCGGGGACCCCTAAATGTCGTGCGCAGGGTAGCCATGCGTAACTTGTGCGGTATTTACCATCCATTTACCCCACAAATTACAATGAGGGCCTTTTCTCCATATCCTCTCTCAGCCTTGTTTCAGGGCAGGGTCGTAACATAGGCCCCTGCGGTGCGGGGGGGACAATTCCTTTTGAGGGCCCCCAAGGCCTTGAGGGCCCTCATTCATCCAAAGGTCAATGAATATCATTGTAATTGCATTTATATAGCGCATGCTACCCCTGATGAGGCGTCGAAGCGCTTCATGACATTGAGCCTTCATTTTACGTTGCGCCACTGTATCGGGGGCATGTGTGAGGGACGCAATCTCTTCTTTAACAGCCTAAATCAGGATATATTGGTACATAGCACTACATTACATTACACTTTTAACATTAAGGGCAGTTGGGTGGTTTATTTTTTGGAGTTTGAGAGTTGTTTAATAAAGAGTCACAGGAAAGCGGCTGAAAGCAATACCGCTGTCCTACAGCCAGATGTTTGTTTTCCTTCCACTGTGCTATTTCTGTGCACAAACAGCATGTGAACGCTGCACAGAGTGGGCAGACGCTCCCTGCCTTGCATCTGGTTCTGAGCCATCATCGTGATAAGTCTGTGGGGAATCCACTGAGAGACCGCCAAGGTTTACTTTGCTTTATATAATGATCTATTTCCCAGGGTTTCGAAGTGCTGTACTGCAGGTGCGCATGAAATCCAAGCAGCGAAAAACGCATTATGTAATATTAGGAAAGCACAAGGACTTGGCTTTTCTAAGTATGAAAATGTGAATACTTGTGTTAATTAAAGCAAAGATTTAAAAAAGAAAAGATCAAAAGGATCCCAGTAAGGTTTTGCTTAGATTGTGCTGCCTTTAGAGCTCCATAGAGGTATTTCACAGAGAAATGAACGTGCCCAGCCTAATTGGGCAGCACAGTGGCAGGGTACAAGGGTGGTCGTGCGCTCATTAATGTATCCTATTGTACTGTTAATATCATTGTTCTTCTGTGTGCTGGCATTTTTACCCAGTTCACGCGCGCAGCTTCCTCTGACATAGGTCTCAGGTCGGATGCGACACTTAAAGGGATTTAAATTAGTGTTGCCAAAGAATCCGCGAGGGCTTGACACACAAAGCAGTGAGTCACAACGTGGGTAATGAGAGCTGTGCTCAACAGCATAATGACAGTGCTAATGTTCTCAGAATTGGCTGCCCTTGTTAACATGCTTTCATGACCCTTCGCTTGTGCCCACTCTCTGGGTCCCCCACTGCCCTCCGCCTGTGCCATGTACGTGCTTTTGTTTGCCCCTGCACGGGTCCTGCCTAACCCCAGATTTCCCCCCGCAGCGGAATTGCAGGGCAGTTCAAATAGTTGGGCTGAATATTTATCAGCCTGATTGCGTAAATACGCACCGGCTGCTTCTGTTACCAAGGGATTGGTACATTATTTTTAATAAAGTATTGTGATTCGTCCTGCCGCTCCGTGCTGAGGCTTGCTGTCTTTTGTTTCCGCTTCACCATGTTCTTCTCGCCGGCCGTGATGCACCGAGGGCTGAGGCTCGGGAGTCCGTCCGGCTTGATGGAGTGTCCGGGCGGCAACTGCTGACAGCTTTGATGGCTCCAGCGCGTCCCCGGTTCCTTTCACACATTGTGCCGCTCGCCGCATCTCAATGCCACAGACGTCTGGCCGAAAGTTGCGCTGGAGAGCACCGGCATCTGTTTGGGCTTGTTGGCTCTGGGGGAAGGGAGAGGGGGCTGGGGCATCTGTCATTGGTGGGTTACGGTTGCAGCCACCTCTTCACAATGAGCGGCGTCCGCTGATCTTCTTTTCCGCCTTGCAATTGCCCGCGGGGTTTCAGAAAGCTTCTATTACAAGTGTCTGTTTTACAGAGCAGCAGGAGAAAAATACTGCATTTTTAGAGTACGCAGTACCTCTCATGCTGCAGAAAGAAGAGCAAACGCGCCTCGCGCTAAAAGTGGGAGGGTTGAGGGGAGTGCAGCCGAGAGCAACCAAAGCGTTTCCCATGCGGGAGCGAGCCAGGGGCACCATGTGTTTGCAAGTTAATTACAAACATATGGTGTCAAAGCTCGCTCCCGCAAGGGAATAGCCAAACGTGCACGCGTTGCCATTGAAAGCAATGCAACGCGTGCACGTTTTTAGGGCAAAAAGTGAATCGACTACAAAAGGTCATTTTTCCTAAGCAGCGCATGCGCGTTGCTAGGCGAGACCTAAAAATGAATCCTTCATCTACCCAACATTGGAAGGGTTAAGTAAGCAACATCATTTTCCACCCCAAAAAAAGGTTATATATTGAGGGATATCTCATCTCATTTGCCCTTCTTCATGCCTGTAGCTCAAGGATGACACTTCTACTCACAGTGGTAGTCATCCAACAGCCCAAATTAATTAATTATCTTTAGTCAAGTCCTTACTTTTCCTGGAAGCAGGAATCTGGAAGAGTTGACACAGACTCCATTCATAGAACCATCCGTTTCTTTGAAGACGACCATCAAGGAGGAAAGATTTCTCTATTAACTTTTGGCCACTAGCATATACATTCTTTGTTTAATTTAATGCTGTGAAATTGAGTACATTTAGAAAGTGGTTTAAAAGATTCCCTATACATAGGGTATAACCCACACAGTACGCCAAGAGAATCTCCTTCAAAGACCACCTCGACAACAACGCACACAACAGCAAGGAGCTTTTCAACATCGTGAAGGAACTCTCCAACCCCAGCTCCAACACCAACGACATCCCGCCGTCGCAACCCCTGTGCGATTCCCTCGCCACCTTCTTCCACCGCAAGATCGCCGACATCCACGACAGCTTCAACACCCAGACTGCCCCAACTAAGATCGATGCACCAGACCCGCCGCACACCATCGACCACGACCCCCTGCCAGCCTGGGCCAGCGTGAACATCGAGGACACCATCAAGACCATGAGCACAATACACTCCGGCTCCCCGTCAGACCCTTTCCCGCAACACATCTTCAACAAAGCCAGCAGCTCCATCGCACCCCACCTGTGCAACATCATCAATCTCTCCTTCGAGACCGCGACCTTCCCAGAGAGCTGGAAACACGCAGAGATCAACGCCATACTCAAAAAACCCAAGGCGAACCCGAGAGACCTCAAGAACTTCCGGCCCATCTCCCTGCTTCCGTTCCCAGCCAAGGTCATCGAGAAGATCGTCAACAAACAGCTAACCCGATACCTCGAAGAAAACAGCATCCTGGACCCATCCTAAACGGGGTTCCGCAGCAACCACAGCACTGAGACTGCCCTCATCGCCGCCACCGACGACATCAGGATCCTGCTGGACAACGGTGAGACCGCAGCCCTCATCCTGTTGGACCTCTCCGCCGCCTTCGACACTGTCTGCCACCGCACTCTACGCGCACGCCTCCACGACGCAGGGATCCGAGACAAGGCCCTGGAATGGGCCACCTCCTTCCTCGCCGGCAGAACCCAGAGAGTCCGCCTCCCACCATTCCGATCCGAAGCCTCCGAGATCATCTGCGGCGTACCCCAGGGATCATCCCTCAGCCCAACACTGTTCAACATCTACATGGCCCCGCTCGCACGCATCGCCAGACAGCACGACCTCAACATAATCTCCTACGCTGACGACACTCAACTGATCCTCTCCCTCACCAAGGACCCCTCGCCGCCAAATCCAACCTCCATGAAGGGATGAAGGCCGTCGCCGATTGGATGAAGATCAGCCGACTAAAACTGAACACGGAGAAGACAGAGGTCCTCATCCTCGGCTCCAACCCCTCAGCCTGGGACAACTCCTGGTGGCCAACGACGCTGGGAGCAGCCCCGACACCCACCGACCACGCACGCAACCTGGGAGTCATCCTCGACTCAACGCTCTCCATGGCCAAGCAAGTCAACGCAGTCTCATCCTCCTGCTTCAACACCCTCCGCATGCTTCGCAAGATCTACAGGTGGATCCCGACAGACACGAGAAGAACAGTCACCCAGGCCCTCGTCAGCAGCAGACTTGACTATGGGAACGCCCTCTACGCGGGAGCCCCGGCCAAGCTCATCAAGCGACTGCAACGCATACAAAACGCCTCCGCACGCCTGATCCTCGATGTACCACGCCACAGCCACATCACCCCCACCTGAGGAACCTGCACTGGCTCCCCGTCGACAGGAGAATCTCCTTCAAACTCCTCATCCACGCACACAAGGCACTCCACAAGACTGGCCCAGCCTACCTCAACAGACGACTCCTCTTCTACGTCCCCAACCGCCAACTCCGCTCCGCCGACCTCTCCCTCGCCACCGTCCCTCGCATTCGAAGAACCACCACCGGCGGCAGATCCTTCTCCCACCTCGCCGCCAAGACCTGGAACACCCTTCCACTAAGCCTACAACAGACCCAAGACCTGCTGACCTTCAGGAGGCTACTCAAGACCTGGTTGTTCGACCAGTAGCAGCACCCCCCTTTTTTTTCCCCAGCGCCTTGAGACCCTCGCGGGTAAGTAGTGCGCTTTACAAATTCTGTGATTGATTGATTGATTGAGTACAGTGAAAATGTATTTGTAAAAATGTTTACTAATTGAAACATCATGAATAGTCAACCATGTCAGAAGTTTTTGTCGGGCCTGGGCAAAAACATTTGCAGGGCCCTTATTGGTTTCCCAGTCAAACTGTAGGCAGCTTATAATGAAGGAAACAATTGCGCTGGAGAAATGGAAAACACAGTATTTGGCATCACTTAGTGATGTCGCCACATTGGCTGCCTCACAAAGGCACAGGTCAGATTTGTTTTTAGGTCGAGCCTAGGCAGCGCGCATGCGCTGTCTGGAAGACCTGGTGTAATCCCTACATGGAGTGTAATCCTGCCTGCTGCTTGCCATTGGGTCTCTCCGGGGTTGCTCTGATTTCCTAGTTCCTTATTGGCTGGCGCTCCCCAAACGTCACTTCTGTTTCATGGCAGGACGCACCAACCAACTACAGTTTAGTTATGCTGCAGGGCTGTATCTTTTCATTTAGGGACTACTTTGTTTTTTTTTTTTTATCGCCATGGTATCTGGTTCAAGGGACGCCATGCGCATACGTTTAATATGCATGGGCGCTTTCATCATTATTTCTTTTGCATTACCATGGCAGCCATGCGCCTAACTTTTATGTGCACGGCCGCCAGCTGTGCTTTTTTACATTTCCTGTTCATTTTACCTGCTCGTAGCTCAAAGCGCCGCCACGCATCCCGCTTTCAATTCACTTGTTTCCCGTATTGCCTTTAGCCCCTCCCTCCCCTCCTCATGCTGTACCAGTTGAAATTCCCTGATCCACTCCCCTCCCGTTGTTACCGTGAAATGCGTTAGTGCATTAGGCAAGTTAAACATGAGGCGACATCACGGTGCCCACTCCCTGCCTCCCACTCTCCCCTCGTCATAGTGAAGCGCGTCCGTGCCTCAGGGAAGCTCAACATGAGGCGACATCACAGCTACAGGGACGCCGGGCACTTTAAATGCAAGGTGTTAAACTTCGCTGTACACAGGCACCACTTTTAATTTATAACACGCCTACTGCTTATGTCATTGTTGCTTACTCACCCCTCCCAGTATTGCTTCAACATCCCATCTGCCCCTCCCCTCATTTCTATGGGGCGATTCTGACTCCCTCTGAGCACAATCACACTCTTTACCCATATAGGAGTCGCAACTCGTGGTAGACACTTTTCTTTGTTAAAACATTAACTTCTCGTTCAACCTCTGGAAATGGCATTCTAGTGAATTTTAGGACCTCTATGCTCCTGCTGCCGCCCTTTTTCTTTTGCCCCTCCTACTGCTTCGATTACTCATAACCACGCCCCTTCCTCTGATTGGCCTCTTTCCCCTACGACTATCAGATTCACTACGGTTTCACTCAGCTCTTGTGACCCCCCCCCTCACTACCACCCCACCCCTGAATTCTACCTATGTTGCCATCCTGCCACTTGTCTACTACCTCTGCCCTCCTAAAAATAATCGTTTGTTTTGGTACCTCCCACTGATCACACTTCCTCTCACTCCCCGGGCCCTCACATCAGATCCGTAAACACTGTGCTCTCCTACCCTTCCCTGTGCGCTCCGATAGACTGTACCTATCCTGTTGCGTGTCTTGCATTCTGGAACAGGGCGTGTCACTCCAGCCTAATTCAGATTTGACGCCCCTCCTTCCCCCGTCTACATCTCTTCCTGCCACTGCCACTCCCATCCCTCCTTCCTCCTGTAATGTCCTTTCCTGTCAGTTTCACCTAGTGTTGCCCCTCCACCCAACCCCTAGCCAGCATCGATCTGTTGTGGCTGCTATGGGTCTGCCTGCTGCAGGTGATCCCCTAAATACTTATGGAGATGAACAGCACCCTCAAATTTCACTTCAAAATAGTGTCTTACATTATGCTCTTCTTGGTGTTGTCGGCCCTGGCAGTGCCTTTCTGTCTGATGAAGAGCAGAGGCAGAAATGTGGAAGCAGTAATGTGGAGGCAATGAGGCAAGTTCTGTCGTGCTTTTAGACTAACTGGATGTTATTGTGCTTTTGATATCAATACTTTAAATCGTACCAGGCTCGTCAGTATAGTAATCTGATTGTGCATTGTGTGTGTGGAGTTAATATGGAACAGCTGCTTAATCACTTAAATGTGCATGTGGCATTCGTTCAGTTTATTTCAAGGCTCCACTTTAAACTCTTAAGGTAACGGGTGCAGAGGTGTGTGAAATAAGTGGCCAAATCACAGTTTGCAACTTAGATTTCCTGGTGCGAAACCTGGTGATAAAATCCGAGATCAATACATGTTGATTCCCAATTGGAAAAAAATTGGCACTCATTACTGGTGCCAGTCCCTGGCAAGAAAGCAATCCATTCATTACTTTATCTGTAAGGTGCTGTTATTTTATAGTGGCAACCAGGGGGATTACCATAGCGGAAGGTCAGCCTTTTAAAAATACTAAATAAACAAATAGAGACGTTATGCTTTAAAAACTCAAGCAAAGACGTTGGGACACTTAGGCTAACATATCTGAAAATGGCAAACATAAATTGAAATGAAATGAAATGAAAGGATTTATAAAGCGCGACATGACCCGGAGGTATCTAGGCGCTGAGAACACCAGAAGACAGTTATTTCCAAAATGATGTTACTGGTATAGCCAGGTCTTTAAGCGCTTCCTGAACTGGAGCAGGTTGTGTTCGTTTTTAAGGCAAGTGGGCAAGGAGTTCCAAAGTTTAGTGGTGGTATAGGAGAAACTTTTGCCTCCCCATTTTACTTTTGAAATCTTGGGGATAGCGAGGTTGCCACTATTAGACAATCTAAGTGATCTGCCTGGGATGTAGGGTATGAGGAGTTGCGATAATTGTCGTGGGCCCTTGCCATGAATGGCCTTAAATGCAATACACAAGGCCTTGAACTGGATGCGCTTGCCGATGGGCAGCCAATGTAGCTCTGCGAGAGCCTTGGAGGCTGAGTCGAAGCGAGAGAGCCCAAGCAGAACTTTAGCGGCGGTGTTTTGGGTGGTCTGCAATTTTTGAAGATTACGTTTGCTTGCACTGGTCAAAAGGGCGTTGCAGTAGTCCAGTCTTGAACCAATCAAGGCTGTGACCACTGTTTTCCTAAGTTCCAATGGGATGAACGGAAGTATTTTCTTCCAGATTTTAAGGATGAAAAAACAGGTTGCTGTGGTATGGTTGATCTGGAGTTCGAAGGAGAGCCTGGTGTCAAACAAAACTCCCAGGTTCTTAACCTTAGCGGCTGGTGTAGTGGGAGGGCCCATGTGACTTGGCCACCAGCTGTCTCACCAAACAATAGGTGTATTGCCAAAAAGCATAACTTCTGTTTTTGAGGCATTGAGCTTAAGACAGTTTGTCTGCATCCACTTCCCTATATGACTTATACAGCTTTTGAACCGGGACGCAGTGTCTGCGGACGAACTGTTGATGGACACTATGATTTGCGTGTCGTCCGCATAAGACACCAGCGTGAATCCAAAAGGTTTTATCAGTTTGGCCAACAGGGTGACGTAAAGATTAAAAAGGGTGGGGCTCAGCGATGAGCCCTGAGGCACTCCACAAGGGAGTGTGAAGTCTGGGGAGACAAACGGGTCAAGTGGTACGGATTGTGATCTATTTGACAGAAAAGATCTGAGAAGGCGGAGTGCTTTGTCCCTGATTCCCAGTGAGGCAAGACGATCGACCAGCACGTCGTGGTTGATGGTGTCGAATGCCGCTGAGAGGTCTAAAATGATAAGGGCAGCACTCCCACCTTTGTCAAGGGTTAGCCTAAGTTCCTCTGTAGCTGTAATTAGGGCCAGTTCCGTACTGTGGTGGGCTCGGAAGCCAAACTGCGAATTATCTAGGATATCACCTTCATTGAGGAAGGCGGACAGTTCCTCATTTTGATATTTTTCTATAATTCTGGCCGGGAACAGTATCCTAGAGATCGGTCTGTAGTTGGAGGGGTCATCTGGGTCCAAATTTGGCTTTTTCAGGAGTGGCAATATAGAAGCTCTTTTCCAGTCAGTGGGAAAGGCTCCTGACGAAATCATAGTGTTAAAAATAGGCCAAAGAGCAGGTCCCACAATTTCCGGGACCAGATGCAAGATTTTAGGAGGGCATGGATCAGAGGGGGATCCTGACTTAACTAGGGAGATTAATTCAATAGTGCGGTCAAGAGAGATTGGTGAAAACATAGAAAGAATGGTGGTGGGAAGGCTAGCTGTGTTAATTTGGTGGGATGGATTTGCACTTGTGTTTTTATCCATGAGTGCAGGTGGATTGACTTCGGGGGGTGAAGCTGTCGAAGACTTGATTGACTTTTAGTTGGAAGGCGTTTGCTAGCTTGTTACATAATTGCTGGCTATTGCCCTGACTTTGGATTTCAGGGAGTTTAGAGAGTTTTTTTACCGTAGTGAACAATTTGTTTGCACAGCCATTAGCTGCTTCAATATTTTCTATGATGAAGTCAGATTTGGCTTTGAGAATGAGCTGTTTATAAATTTGCATGTCCAGTCTATATTCTGATTTGGGTTGATCATTGTTGGCTAGTCTCCATTTCCTTTCAAGTTTTCTGCAGGTCTGTTTTTGCTCTTTCAGGGATTTATTGAACCAAGGTTCAGAGCGTTTGGTGGAGTGCCGTGTAGTTAGGGGGGCCAATTGTTGCCCCGCATGGTAAATCCAGGAGTGATAATTTAACACTGCCTCATCTAGGTTTACCGGAGTAGATTTGCGCGAGCCTTGTAGTGTCTTGCTAAGTTCATCTCTCTCAATTTTATGCCAAGGCCGGTAGCTGAGAGCTTTCTTAGAGACAAAGGCGGGCTTTTTAGGAGGTAGACAGATTTTAAACAGTACTGCTCTATGGTCTGACCAGATAAGTGGTAGGGCTTTATTCCATAGAAGGTTAGGGTGGTCTGAAAAGATTCCATCCAGGCAGTGCCCCGACGAGTGGGTTATTTCCTTGACCAGTTGATTGAGTCCTACACTAGCCATATGATCTAAGAGAGCCTCTGTATCTGTGGAGTTTTCGAGATGGAAATTAAAATCGCCAAGGAGAGTATAATTGGGTAATTTTGCTTTGGGTTCAACGAGCTGGCCTATGGAGTATAGAAAATTGGGTTTAGCTAGTGTTGGACGATAGATGAGAGTGCCATTAAAAGCGTTCTGGTTGTCAAGCTTGATTTTAAAGGTGGCTACTTCCCCTTCAGTGAAATCGGGGATTGCGTTAAACTGAATATTAAGACTATTTCTGGTTATAAGTGCTATACCCCCCCTTTTTCCCAACTCTGTCTTTCCTATAGATGTTGAAACAATCTGGAAGAGCTCCCAGGAGATCTGGTCCCGATGAGGGGTCGGCCCAGGTTTCTGTAATGAAGGCTATATCAATAGCATGCTCCTCCATAAGATCATGAAATGCTAATGCGTTTTTGATGAGAGATCTTGTATTGATGAGTAAACAATGGGTTATATTATGACTGATGTTAGGGTTTGTTTGCTTGGTGTACCAGCATCTTGCTTGAGGTAGGGGAAAACTATGAAGCACAATAGTGCAGTGAGGGCATGCTTTTTTTCCTTGAATCTGACCTGGGTCATAGGGGGTGCTCAGGCAGGGTTTACCTGTGGTTTTAAGGTGCAGTAAATTTTCCCTGGAATACTGAATTGGTGGGCAGCTTGCGCCGTCTGGGGTAAATCCTGCATGGTGACTTGCGCTGTGCGTGGACCGTGCGTGGACGGGCGCAGACGGGCTTGCCTTTGGCGTGCCTACGGCGCGCCGGCGGCACGTCCACTGCAGCATGCGGCTCATATAGACCCAAATGTCAGAAAAACTAGACCGCCAACTTCCGAGAACGGAAGTGAGGGCGGAAGTAGGTGTTTCAATTGAATTCAAGTCCCGCCCTCCGCTCAAACGGCACAGCAGCCGTGGCGGACCAGGGCAGGGACTAATTTGGCGGTCAGTGAACCTAGATCCTAAGACCGTGAGTAAGGCGTCACCATTTAAAGATAAAATGCACAGGTTGTTGTGCTGGTGGGGGTAAAAGTTGACTGCTTAAGACGAATGCAGTCTGTGCAAGCTGGCTGCAGGGTGCAAAGTGGAAACTCGAAATGCAAGCTAAAAACAATTAAAACAGACTAAAAACAGTTAAAAACAGGCTAGAGGTAACGATCAATGACATACAGCAGGAGTCCAACGCCCGGCAGCTCAATGAATGTGCCCCTGGTGTCACTGCCAACTAGTGCTGTGCGTCCGCTGCAGCATGTGGCGCATATAGAGCCTAATGTCAGAAAAACTAGACCACCAACTTCCGAGAACGGAAGTGAGGGCGGAAGTAGGTGTTTCAATTGAATTCAAGTTTTTGACCTGACTTTGATAACCAGGTTAGTGAGTAAGTTTTCTTGCATAGAACACATTTCACACAGAATCGCATCCAGCTTTTTTGGAGTAGATTTAGTCCTTGTAAAACGCGCCTGTTTGTGAACATAGGAAACGGAAGTCATCCATGTGATAGGAAACATTTTTGTATTGGCACATAGCTGACAAGTGGCCCTATGTTTTGTGTGACACCCTCTGTCAGTCCTGGCATTTAGCTAACAGCACTTTAGCTGAAATTTGTAAGCTAATGAGTATGATGGTAAAACCGAAACAAGTACAACAAGCACAGCTGCCTAATCTCGTCTCCGCACCAAGCAGCCAATGACCGAGTTCTCACAAAGTACGTGTGTTTAAGGGAAGGCTCTGCTCACTACTACATCCCCGGGACACCTCTGTATGAGGCAGTTGTTGCACTCTACAAATGCCACTATTATTATTATTAGAAACTGAAAGAAAGCACTCTTGAGATGACAACATTAATTGAGGCATGCTCAGTGTGAACAATGCCTCTTTCTTGTAAGGCGTTCCTATTTTTTATTTTTTATTTATTTATTTATTGGATTTATAGAGCGCATGGCTGCCCAAGGGCTTCCCAGCGCTGAAAGAGTTCCGATAGTGACAAGCTGAGCCGGCGCCTAATTATTGTGGGAAAAGCCAAGTTTTCACCTTTTTCCTGAAGACCAATTTGTTAGGTGCAGCTCGAATTTCCAGTGGGAGGGCATTCCACAGCCTAGGTATCAGATGGGCGAAAGATCTACCCCCCCCCCATCTGGCTCTTTTAATTCTGGTAGTCTTAAGGAGCTGTTGCTGGGCGGATCTGAGATGTCTGGAAGGGGTGTACCTGGACATCAGATTTCTCCGTTTTTCGGGCCCAGAGTTGTTAATAGCTTTACGGGCTATGCAAAGAGTTTTAAACTTAACTCTAGCCTCAATAGGTAGCCAATGGAGCTGTTTAAGTGCTTCCCTAGCAGAGGTGCGGTTGGGGATCTTTAACGAAAGTCTGGCAGCCGCATTCTGTACCACTTGCAGCCTTCTAGTGACATACTTAGGTGAACCCAGATAGAGGGAATTTCCATAGTCCAAACGTGAGATGAGGAGGGATTGTATCACCGTTTTCCTCAGGTGCTCAGGGATTACATCAATGATTTTCCTTAACATTTTGAGCAGGGAAAAACATATCCCTGAGAGTTTCCTGGATTGACAATCCAGTGTTAGGGAGTCCTCCAGCCAAAAACCAAGGTTTTTTATAGCGGATTTGGATACTCTCTCAACAGTGGCGGCTGGTGACTTTTGAAAGTGGTGAGCGTGAAAGTTCTTTCCAACTTTCACACTGTGACCAAGAGAACTGAAAGGACCCAAGGTCTGAATTGAGCAAAGTGAAAGCAGAAGCCTGGGGCCAATGCTGGCTTCTCCCTTGACCAACGTGTGTGGTCTTTTCCTTCACAAAGGCTCCTTTTTCTTCATTATAGCATTTAGAGTACATTAAAATACAGGAGTTCAGGGTGTGCACTGTACAAAACTTCCTGTGTTTGATTTAATAGAATATGCTATCTCTCTATCTATAATAATAATCTAGACCACATATACGGTGGCCATGACAACTGGCTTGCGTCTTTACTAATGGCATTGTCGCCAGAGCCGAGGCAGGAATGTTTCTAAGTTCATAAACTTCCGCAAGTTAAAGAATTTATATTTTTTTTAATTTTGAAGAGATCTGATCATATTTTAACATAATGTCTGCAGCATGTGTTTTTTTACATGTGAAACATTTTCATGCCACGGATCTTGCAGGGGCTCTTAGAGCAAAGGAGGACCATGGGCTCAGCTCGCCCTGTTCATTTGTTGGATCTCTCGCTGTTACTAGGACCTCTTCTCTAGAGTCCATCTCCACCCGTCAGACACGTCACTTGCGCCCATAGCCGAAGCAGCGGGTGGTGCACGCTCTAACTCACATACACACTCACACACAGTCATACTAGTAGATACTGCCGTCTTTTCTCTGCCTCTGTAGTTTAAAAGCCAGTTGACCCTGGTCTGCAAAGGCTTCTGACAGGCCTGCCAATCCTGTTCATGAGGCAACCTTCACGTTGCAGCTTTTCGAAAACTGTCAAGTCATGCAGCCAATGGAGGTCACATTGGCTGCACTACATCTTAGCACCACCAACATTTTAACAGCAAGATTTCAGTTACCTGCACTCCTCCTGTAACAAACAAAGCTCCGATTCGGGAACTGAGTCTAAGTTGAGGGCAGCAGTCCTTTGAGCCTGTTTTACTTTTGTCGCTAGATTTTTTGGCTTTGACACACATGCAAGGGACAGTATGTGCCACAGTTCTCTGCTCTCCACCGGCCTTGCTGCACTGCAATGAATTCTTTGTAACACCGCGCTGCACCTCGGAACTAAATTAATGGGAGCATGTGACACAAGTCAGTACAAAGCAGGGACAATGTGGTAAATGCGGCATAAGGCAAAAACTGTGCTGCAAACGTGCATTTCACAGCATATTCATGGGGTTGTACGGTGAGCTGTATGCAGTCACACATAACGGTAAAAGACAAGTTCTGCACAGTTGGCTTCTCACCATGATCACAACTACGGCTCGGTAAGTAGAAAGTGAAGAGGCACACTACGGTCAGTTAGGATACTTTAGACACAGGCATCCCCGGGTACACCAAGGCAGGCACCATTGCTAAAAGTAAGCATCGGGCAGAGAAATTCATAGTAAGCTGAACGGAGTCACATTTAACTTCAAAGGAGAAGCTCTGCACCTTAAAAACAAACACCGTACTCCACGGACAAACAAAGCTCTGATTCGGGAACTGAGTCTAAGTTGAGAGTAGCAGTCCTTTGCACCTGTTTACTTTTGTTGCTAGTTTTGTTGGCTTTGACCTACATGCAAGGGGCAGTATGTGCTACAGTTCTCTGCCCTCCGCCGACCTCTGCACAGCAATGAATTGTTTGTAAGACCGAGCTGCACCTCAGAACTAAATTATTTTGAGCACGGGACACACAACGGCAGTGATACTTGCGTTTTCATGCAGGTTGCGCCCGCCACAGGGTTTCAAATAAATTAAAGAAATCTCGAGCAGAGAGGGGAGCCGGCAGAAAAATATTGGTGCAATTTGAAATGCCTTTCTCTTCGACTCCCTATTTTTAGGTCTCGCTGAGCCAGCGCATGCGCTGCTCTGCGAGACATTTAATTAGTGGCTTTTCAAAGTGCTACCACAATCTTTTCCTGGCCTCAAGCTTGCGTTCACGAGCGCGTGCACGCGTGCAGACGCCATGTGGCTTTCATGGCTCATTAAGCCTTGCTCTCCCAAGCGCCTCGCTCTGCCCCTCCCCCACCACAGAGCGCGTCCCTGCCATCACTTTCGCTTTCACGGCCGCGTTACTTTCACGGCCGCGCGGCCAATGCTTGTTCTCGCTCGTCGCCTGTCTCTACCTCAAAATTTATTCCATCTGTTTCTCCTCTATGTGCCTGTCCATTGGGATTGCAGCCTGCGTGGCATAGCCAACGAACCGAACCAATCCTGGAGCTGCTCTCATGCTGATTCAGCATTAAAGAAGCGCCAGGATTGGGTGGAGCAGGCTAACACAGCGCTCCTTTATAGACTGGGGGCCTGTGTCTGCCATCTGCCCAGCTGTTAAAAACAGTTTGGATTAGTGCAGTCAGAAGTACGCATATCAGGCTGGCCGTGGCAAGAGACCCAGCCAATCCGACATGCGCACTTTATGCTTTTAGGCAAGTCAAATCGTCCCCATTCCTGCTGTCAATCAGCAGGAATAGCCCCACCCACACCCTCCCGCTGTAGCTGAAACAGCGGCACAGTCTTTCATTGTAATGTCAACATGACCAGCATTGTATTCATTTACATTTGCTGCCTGCTGCACTTGCAGCAGGTGGTGTGACACATCTCTGCCCTAAGGGAGAACCGGCGCTGCTCTCACAGTGTCGTAGTGCACATCTTTCTAATAAATGGCGCTCTCTCTTACCATCCAAGGTTCAATGAACAACACTCGAGGCCGTCAGGCACTAGTCGGAATGGAGCTTGAGCGCTCCAGATCCCCCTTTTATTTATTTTGTTATGACATGCCTGTCATCACATTGCATGCATGTGTACATGCCTACATCCAACATGGCCAACTAGAATTGAAGTTCTTAAATTAATGTCCCTACCACAACTATATCTTTAACCTTTGGGAAGACTGAGGAGGATATCTCAGCAAATAACTCAATCCACCCGTCTTGATGGAGTCTTCGATCTATGTCAGTGGTGTATGAGTGACTCCGATGCTTCAGCAGTGTTGTTGTCACTGTCTCACTCCTCATGATTAGGTGGGTGTTGCGACTAATAATCTGCAAGGCTATCAGACCTGAGATCATAGTTTTGAAGTTGAAGTGTCCATTTCTTAATTCTCGGAGGTGAATGCAGAGTGGAGCTCTGAATCCTTGGCACTAAAGGTGTGTGATCAGTAACTACACTGATAATAGAAGGTCATTCGTTTTTAAGCACTTAGCAGTTTGAAGTCATATACAGTTGTTAGTTGGTTTTTTAAATTTAATGCACTGAATGTTTTCTTACTCAGAGATTTTAGCTTAATATTTGTATGTTCTTGTCCTAAATATTGACATTTCTTGAACTTTTATGATTTTGTATGGGTATACCTTTTATGCGCATGTGTATTTAAATATGTTTTTTGTATGTTTTGTGAAGTGTTATTTTGTGATGATTTTTTTTATTAGTCAGACAATAAATCTACTTACTTACTTGAAGTAACTACACTGAATTTATGTCCCTACAGATTAATTTAAAACTGTTCGCTGCCCTAATTCATGGCTTCTTTAGGTCTCAACTGGACAGCACATACGCTGTGTCTTCGAGACATGTTGTTTACAATCAGTGGGTTGCAGCCCACCCATAGGCTTACCATTTGTTTGCTTCTACATCGCTCTCATATCCTTTGTTCCCGTTTGCCCATAGCATAAATGCATCATGCATCTTCCTGTGTTTGACCCTCCCCTAGAGCATTGACCAAGTACTTGTGTCCATCCTCAGCTTGCGTTTTGGGAGCTACTTTTTTCTTTTCTCTTAGAGCACTCCATACGCTTGTGTTTTCACTCGCTCTGTCTCCTCCCACCCACCCCCTACCCTGCTGGTTCTTTCCCTCTGCAGAGTGTGCTGTAATGTGTGTCTTTCCTTATTCCCTTCCTCACCAACCCTTCCTTGTGTTTCTTTATTCCCCCACCCACCCTCGTGCCGTTTCTGTACCATTTTGTTACTTGTTTTAAATGTAGTTGTGTATCATCTTATGGTGTTTCATTATTTAGAAAAATCTGAAATGGAAACGGACATTCAATCAACGATTTCAATCAATCAACAATTTGTAGAGCACTGCTTATCACCCGTGAGGGTATCCAGGCACTGGGGGGGGTGGGTGCTGCTGGGAGTTGTCAGTCGAATCTCTGAACTGCTGTAGTGTGGATGCAGTTCGGAGGTGGAGTGGGAGGTCATTCCATGTCTTGGTGGCCATAGTCCAGGTGGCTGGTAATCAGGGCTTGGGTGACTGTGCGCCTGGTGTTGATGGGGAGCTATTTGAATATTTTCCGGAGCATGCGGAGGTTGAGAAAGAAGGCTGAGGAGACATCGTTTATCTGCCTCCTCATGGTGAGCTTGTTGTCATGTTTGATGCCGATGTTTCTGGTGTGGGCTGTGGGAGTGGGCAAAGGGCCCAGTACTGCTGCCCACCAGGAGTCATCCAATGGGGAGGTGTTGCTCCCAAAGATGAGTATCTCTGACATTCCAAAATTGCTGAAGGCAAAGGTTTTGCTGAGGCCAAGGCTTTTAAATTGACCTTTTTTCACGAGGCATGTTGTTTACCAAGCCCTGCTCCACCCAAATGTCCTCTTTTTATCCCTATGGTTAATTTGTCACTCTCCCAGTTCACCTACCGTGTCCCTTTCTTTTAAACATAATTTCCAGCTTTTGGCAGATGCATAGGTGAGGCCTATTGGATTTGCCACTGCCTGTTATAAGATGGACTTAGCTACAAGCTAGTACATTTCTGCATAAAGGTGGGGCTGGCAGCGAAAAGCGTAGAGAAGAGGATGACACAGGGCATGCAGGTAGGAGAAGGGGTATTACCAGCAGGGTGTATTCCAATGTCTGTTCTCTTTTCTGCTTCGAGGAGCTGTCCCAGATGATTTCAGTCATTTTTTGAGATCTTAGTTCAGAAGCTGCGGGAGGTGTTGATGTGGAATCCTAGGAATATGGCAGAGTTGACCAGTTAGAGGGTTAATCTATTGAGGTTCATTGCTAAGAACCATTCACATGATCCTTTTGGTTGTTGCTGGCAATGAACACAAACTGGCTTCGCCATGGAGTAAGTGACTTAATGAGTTGGTTCTAGCAATCTAAGGCCATGTTAGGTTTGCAGTAGTCATAGGGTGCAGGCCACTTTGTCTTTTGTGGCCACAGCTTGGTTTATAGCTGCAATGGGATTCTGCTCACATCGTGCTTTGATGTTCAGTTTGAAGGTGACCTCTCTGCCAGGAGATGACCTTTAGTTGCCAGGAGTTGCATCTGGCTGCCAGACGAAGCCAGAGAATACCTTTCATGCTACAATTAGTGGGCCCTTAGTGTGTACTTCAGGGGCTCCCTCATAATGGATTCAGCCTGTCACTGTGCTGTACAACACCAAGTACATGTGTAATTCATACAAAGGCATTTAGCTCTGGAAGCCAACTCTCTAGGTTGTCAAACAACCTGCCTGGTTTGTCATGCTAAATATAAAATGCATGATGTTAGAAATTGGGTTTCTGGTTGGGCAGAGGTATGCACCCTGTCCACGCAGGAACCACAATCCTAGTCAGGGTAAGTCAGATACACACCCAAAATTAACCTGTGCTCACCCTCTGGTAGCTTGGCATAGAGTAGGCAGGCTTAATGTAAGAGGCAATGTATAAAGTATCTGTGCGACACTTCAAACAGGAACACAGTGAAAACACCACAAAAATACTCCACCCTAGTATAGAAAAATAGATTATGATTTTATAAATAAAACAAGACCAAAACGACAAAAAGCCAATAAGTAGAAGTCGAGATATGAATTTTTAAAGAATAAAAGTGGCTATTGCACTTAGAAGCAATAAGCGCTTATGGGGGTTATCTGGTCATGCTGGACCAGGGCAAAGTCAAGAGTTCAGGCCGACTGTGATGGAGCGCAGGCCGGATACAGGAGCCATGCAAGGCCCACTGAACAAAGTACTATTTAAGAAGCCTCAGCACAGGAATTCAAAAGGGCAGTTTGACAGATGGATTTGGCTAAGATCTGTAAAGAGTTTTCACAAGGCTGTAGGAGTCCATTTAAAATAGCTAGAGCGTACTGTCCTATAATTCAGAGGTCTCCCACAACCCACTTAAAAGCTAGGTCCCGGACTTCTTCTTCTGTCCCAAGTGACAGAGATCCTCCTAACCAATTGCGCAGAAAGCCCCCTAGAAAGTACACAGTGCAGAGGAGACCCACAGATCTTTAAAGAAAATATGAAGGTTCTGAAGAAATGTTTTTGTCCAGGAATTCACGCCATTAAGCATTCAAACACCTGATAATTAGAGGGGACTCATATGCCCATTGTTAGGGGATACATAATAAGTTGTCTAGAGGCCTAGTTGAAAAATTGAAGTAACAAAGAATATTTGACTGCACAGATTTGGCGTTTAGTGCGAATATCATATTCTTTATGTGTTTAAGAAGTTCAATACCATAAATAAGCAAAATAATCTGACGCTTTAATAAGAGCATGGTGTTCATCTTTCCATAGTGCTTAAGCATATCTTTTCTATTTAGTGCACTTAGAAGTGTCTTGGTTGATTCATTCAGTAACTGGAAATATGTGGCTTGTTAAATAAAGTGTTTAGTGTCATGGATGTTTGCCACTACAATTGCTTAGTGCTTTCCTGCCACTACACGAAGAGTGTAGCGGGTGCTTTTATACTACTCGAAGGGGTTAGGATTGCAATGTCTTGAGTGCTATAGCTATATTGTACAAAATTGGGTTACTGATTGAGGGGGATGAAACCCTTCTCAAGCAGCAACCACAATTCTTCTCAGGGTGAAGTCACAAACAAATCCTAAATTAACCTGTGCTCAACCCTTGGGTAGCTTGGCACAGAGCAGTCAGGCTTAAATCAGAGGCAATGTGTCGAGTATTTGTGCAACATTTCAAGCAGTAACACAGTGAAAACTCACCAAAAAGAGCTCCCACACCAATTTAGAAAAATAGAGTATTTTTTAACTAAATAAAACAAGACCAAAACGTTGGAACTCCAATTAGTAGAACCAGAGCGCAATTTTACAGATTTTAGTGAAAATAGCACCATAAGGCGTAAAGCTCCAACTGTGGATGTCTGGTCATGCCGCACTGGGACAAAGTCACAAGTCAGGCTGTCCGCGATGGAGCACAGAGCGGGTACAAGGACCCAGTTAGGCCTGCTAAACAAAGTACTGCACATCCTGGTTTGTGGAGCATTTCGAGGATCTGCGTCAAGATGAGTTGTGCAGCCGAAGCGATGCGTCAGTTCTAAGATGCAGCAAGGCTGTGGTGCAAGGTCCTGCATTGTCATTGAGGATCCCGTCAACCAGGACTTGCAATGTGAAGTCCCAAGTCGAGGATGTGCCGTTCTGTCGGGGCGATGCGTCGGTTCCGAGGAGCTGCGAGGCTGCGATGCAGAGTCCGGCGTCATCATCAGGGCTGCCATCGATGAGGAATGAGAGGGCCTGCACCAAGGATGCATCGCACAGTGGCGGTTCCAATGCTGCGATGCACTTCAAGGCGATGCGGGTCTTTGTGACTGTACGGTAGCGGTGAAGTGTTGGTTCTACTCCGAGTTGCACAGCTCAGCAGAGGTGGTGCGTCTGCTCCGCTGGATCCACACAGGCTAGCAGAGCACCTTAGGACACCTTCCAAGTGTCCAGGACTGTGATGGCACCACTTGGGAGGGTAGACTCACAGATGGCATAGTCCAGGTGCTGGGTCAAGGTTGTTGAAGCCTTCTGGCCATGAGGTTCAAGTCAGGAGGCCAGCTAACTAATCCTTGGAGTCACTCTGGAGGTCTGGGTTCAAGAGATGCAGGTCCAGTCCTCCTCATCCATACAAAAGGGCAGCAGGCAGAAGGTCGGCACAGCAAGACAGCAGCACAGCAAGGCAGTAGTCCAGCTGGGCAGCCGTCCTTCAGTGTGGCAGTCCTTCAGCAGCACAGCAGTCCTTCTTCCTGGCAGAGTATCCACAGGTCTAGAAGTGTACTGAAGAGTTGGTGTCTGAGGTCCTGTATTTATATTCAGTTGTGCCTTTAAAGTGGCAGATATGCTGCTAGAGGTTTCCATTTAAAGTCCCCAGGTATCCTACCTTCCCTGTCTTGGCTCCAGACTAACCACCGGGGTTAATCAGCCCTTTGTGCGGAGGCAGGACACAGCCTATTCAAGTATAAGTGGGGCTGGGCCCAGCTTCTCCATCCCATTGTGCCAGCAATGTCCCATCCAAACACACCTAACCTCCCTATTGTGTGTGGCTGTCTAGGAGGAATACAAAAAGCTCAACTGTTAGCTAGACCCAATCATGTGACTCAGGTACAGGCTACAGGCACTAAATGGCTAAGGCAGGAAAATGCCAACTCAATAAAAGTGCCATTTTCAAAATTGCAATTTAAAATCCGACCATAAGTAAGGATTTTTCATTACAATTCCAAGGACCCCAAACCTAAACTGGTTACCTGCTTCCATTTGGAAATTACTGCTTGTTAAATGTAATAAGGTAACTCTAATGTTAATCTATGGGAGAGGTAGACCTCGCAGCAGAAAAAAACAAATTTAAGAGTTTTTCACTACCAGGACATGTAAAACTTAATAGTACATGTCCAACGTTTTAAGTACACTGCACCCTGCCTTCTGGACTATCCAGGGCCTACCCTAGGGGTGACTTATTAGTATTAAAAAGGAAGATTTGGGCCTGGCAAAAGGATTATTTTGCCAGGTCGAAAGGAAATGTAAAAACTGCACACACAGGCTGCAATGGAAGGCCTGATACATGTTTAAAGGGTTACTTAAGTGGGTGGCACAATCAGTGCTGCAGGCCCACTAATAGCATTTAATTTACAGGCCCTGAGCACATGTAGTGCCATTTTACTAGGGATTTACAAGTAAATTTAAATATGCCAATTGGGGATAAGCCAGTGTTACAAGTTTTAAGGAGTGAGCACATGCATTTTAATACTGGTTAGCAGTGGTAAAGTGCACATAGACCTAATGTAAGAAAGTGTCTCTGTATATACTGAACCAAAGTAAGGTGCAGTGTGCACAGAGTCCACAGTCCCCAGAGGTTTGGCAGAGGCTAAAGTTAGATATAACCTTACTCTCTGAAGTGGTAGCTTGGTCGAGCAGTAAGGCAGTATCAGAGGACAGTGTAAAGCATTTGTTGTACACACTCAGTCAGCAAATGAAGCCACACACTCAAGAACTGAACTCTAGGCCAATGGTTTTGTATATAAAAAATATAGTTGTTTTATTTTAGAACCAACAATAGGTATCAAAATATACTTTCTCAGAATGAGATGCTTTAGTTAAATACTGTTCAATAGGCCATAGACTTTTGAATGCAATAGTTACAGTTGTTGCAATAGGCAACACAATTTTAAACACAATTATACATTGAGCTCAATGGGAATTTCTGGTTAAATGCAATAGATTACTTTTTGGATTACTTTTCTAACCACAGGACTGGATCCTAGATTCAGTCCTGGGACATCTCCTGTAAGCAGGTGAGTAAAAACGTTTTGGTTACAGTTGTGATTTTTAAGGAATATTATTGTATTTTAAAAGTTGACACTTAGAAACTTTTTCAGCAAAAACCAGGCAATGTTATCCTATGGAAGGAATTCAAGTTACCGGTAAGTACAGTTGTGATTACTTTTTCTTACTCAGTGTTGGATCCTGGATCCAGCACTGGTGCATCTCCTGTAAACAGTTGAAGGAATGTTTTTTGGTTACACAGGCGATTTTTAACGAATATTTGTAAGTTTGCAAAATCGACACAGAAACTTTTTCAGCAAAAACCAGGCAATGTTACCCTATGGAAGGAAATTCAATTCGCCGGTAAGTTACTTTAACGTTACTTTTGTAATCCAGTGCTGTACTCCTAGATTCAGCACTGGGACATTTACTTAAAACAGGTAAGTAATTACGTTTTTGTAGTTTGTACGATTTTTAAAGAATATTCTTGTATTTCAAAAGTTGACACTTTTAGAAACTTTTTCACAAAGAACCACCTATGTTATCCTATGGAAGGAAATTCAATTCACAGGTAAGTTACTTTTTAAATACTTTTGTTACTCAGTGCTGGACACCTAGGTTCAGCACTGGGACCTTTCCTGCAAACAGTTGAGAAAATTCAGTTAGGTTATTTGTGCGATTTTTAAGGAATATTCTTAGTTTTCAAAAGTAGACACTTAGAAACTTTTTGGAAGAAAAAGTGTCCATGTTATCCTATGAGGAAAAATGAGTTATCGGTTTCGAGGTAAGTAGTCGGTCTTTTGAGTTAGGGTTCGGGGGTTAGACTCAGGGTTCTCCCAGGGTCAGTGATGCACTGTTGTTGCACCCTCAGCGGCACTAGGGCGGCCGGGTGCAGAGTGTTGAGGCCCAATGTTATCCTATGGAGGATAGGGGGACTCCGGTTGGTGGCGGCTAGCAAGCAGGCCACGGGGTTGTGGGAGCAAAGCTCCTAGGATTAGGCTCAGGGCACGTTGGGGACCAAGTTAGCACAGAAGGGGCACCCTCAGCGGCACTAGGGCGGCCTGGTGCAGGGTGCTGTTTTGAGGTCGGGTGCCCTGTTGATTTCAATGGAGATTTTCGGTTTTGGTTTTCAGCTGCAGGCTCGGTCCAGGAAGACTTCCAGGAGGAACCAACAGCTGGGCAGGTAAGTTGGAGGGCTCGGGGACGTAGGTGCACCTCGGGTTCCTTTCTCCAGGGCGCAGGGAGGCTGGATGCAGGGGTGTCTTTTGAGGTCGGATTTCACCTTACCGGGCCACTCGCGGTTGGGGGGGGTCTCGTGCAGAGGCTGCAGGCGACGTCGGGGAGTCCTGGAGGGGTCAACCCACGGTGGACTCGGACTCTGGAGAGCTGGGGGACCTCGCTGGGACTGGTGGACCACTTGAACTCGGGCTGTAGGCGACGGGTGCGGTGGTGGTTCCAGGCGTCAGGTTTCTTTTTCCTCAGCAGGCTCGGAGTCTTTGTTTGGTGTTTCTTTTGAACAGAGCTGCTGTTCACAGGAGATCCGGTCTTTGTTGAAGGCAGTCAGTCCTCCCCGGGGTTCTGGAGGTCACTGGCTGCAGGACAAGACTATTTTTGGCGCAGGATCTCTGGAAACTGCAGACGTGCCGGTAGGGCTGGGGCCAAGTCAGTTGTTCTCTGCAGTTTCCTCTGCTGGGCGTCTTCTGTCGTCCTTTTTCTTCTTAGGTTGCGGGAATCTGAGGAAGGAAGGTGCAGGGTGCCCCTAAATACTAGATTTAGGGGCGTTACAGGTAGGTAAAGGCAGGGACCAATGGGTCCCTGCCCTGGGGTGGGTACACCCCCTATCCTGCCACTCTCCTGTGGGAGGGGGCAGGAGCCTAGTCCTGATTGGGCAGGGCTCCCCATCTTCAAGATGGCGAGAGCCCGGAGATGTGCTTCACCTCGCCTCCCCCACCTGAGGGGTGGGGTTGGCAGAGGCTGGCACACCCCTTTCCTCCCTTGGTGTTTCCCGCCAGTCTTCCCGCCAGGATGGGGGAAGAACCGGTGGGGACCAGTTGCTGAGTACAGCAAGTGGTCTGGGAAGCTCACAAAGGCGGAATGCCTATGAAGCTTCCCCCTGCCCATCCTGGGGGAGGAGACCTAGCACCTCACCCAGGACGTGCATTGTTGCAGGCCCGGGTGAGCGGATGGCTCTCTACCCAGGGGTCCAGCAACATGTCTGCTATGTGGCAGCCTAGGCAGCCCCTCAGACCAGACGTGAATTGTAGGTTAGGTTCAGAGGGCAACTCTAAGTTGCCCTCTGTCGTGCATTTCTACAGTAAATCCCACACTGGCATCAGTGTGGGTTTACTGTGCTGAGAAGTTTGATACCAAACTTCTCAGTCTTCAGTGCAGCCATCATGGTGCTGTGGAGTTCGTGCTGACGACCTCCCAGCACCATATATTCGGAATGGCAGCACTGCACTTACAGTGCCCAGGAATGGACCTGGGTACTGTAGGGGCACAGGGCTCATGCACCTGTACCCTCACCACTGGCATAGGGCACCCAGCCAGAGGGGTGACTGAGGTATGCCAGGGCAGTGTGTTTGTGGGCATGGCACACAGGGATGTGTGCCATGTCGACTCTCTGTTTTGTTCTGCACCAAGACACTCAGCCTGCAAGGGCAGTGTGTGTGTGTCAGGGTACAGGGCCTCTAAGGGTGGCACAATAAGTGCTGCAGCCCTTAGGGGTCTTCTCTGGTCACAGTGCCCTGGGTACCTAGGGTACCATTTACCAGGGGCTTACCTGTGGCCAGAGATGCCAATTGGGCTTAGGCTTTAGTACAGTTTTTAGGGAAGGAACACAGGCCCTGGGTACCTGATTGGCAGGGACCCAGGGCACACCAAGGAAAAGTGCATCAGTTATCAGGCAAAAAGTGGGGGTTACTGCAACAGAAACCCACTTTCCTACACCTAAGGCCAGCAAAAATCAAATCAGCAAAAATGGAGGATGAAGGCAAAAGGTTTGGAGGAAGAGCACCCAAAGGCTGACCAGTCTAACATATATAGTATTGTTTTTTGTAGTTCTATAGAGCGCAAACTTGGCCCATGTGCATTAGAGTGCTTTACTTGAGTACCAGATTTCATTACACAAGGTCAGATTCCTTTTTTCTCCTTTCTTATTAGGCACAGGGAGATTAAGTGATTTTCCCAGAATCACAGAATGTTGAGCTAACATCAGGACTTGAACCTGGTTTCCTAATTCCAAAGTCAGCAGCGGAGAGAGGGGTGCGTGGTTAAAGCAACACAAACAAAGAGGGGCGGGGCACTGGAAAATAAAACAACACCCATCCTGAAAGTTTGATGTCTTACCACAGGGCATCTCTCTCCTCTCATCTCTCTCCTCTGTCTTGCCTCCTACCGTTTGCAGCTCTGCAGGTTTCATACAAACTATGTGGTACATTTTGCTGACTGCATTTTAGGGAATGTTGTGTTTTCTTGGGGGAAACTGTTTGCTTTCCAAGGAAAAAGTTTACATAAAGCTTTAATATCATAAAAAGCACATGTAAGTACCCAACTAATATGTCATATCCTCCTAGTACATATATGAAAACTATATTGGTTAAAAACAATATAATCAGTTAAAAGCAATCCTTTTTTAAACTCCCCAGAAATGTCAGTGCAACAAGTCACACAAAGACAAAAAATATAAAAATTAAAAATGCAATAATCAAATGGGAGCACCCTTAGAGACAGTGTTACTACATCTGTTACAAATGCTCATCTGCTATTACTTATCAATCACGAGTCCTGATAGGCCCCTTGTACCAATACGGGGACCCCAGAAAGTAAACTAAGAACCCCCTCGCATTCGCTCTTACAATCGTTTTCACATTCAAACCATTTATTCTAAATAGGGCCATCATGCTCTTCTTCACTCACCACGTTACACCTGCTGCTTGTTACCCATGCTTCCAGAGCTCACCGGAATGACACTGATGGGGCTGTTGTTCTCCTCCACGCCTGGATCCTGGTGGAACTGACCTATTTGAGAGAAAGGATGCCCTATCGTGAATCCTATAGCTTTGCACACATCTGTGCAAAATGAAATCGGAAGCTCGGCCATGGACAGGGCTGGCACAACTCCTTTTGTCAAAAATATACCCAAAACAAGCTCAGTCCTAACAAAACGACAAGGAGCATTTCAGTGAGCTGTTGTTACTGCATAAACAAGTTCTTCCGATAGACAGAAACCAACAATCAATTACTGTAACTTTCCGACGTGGTTGCTTTCCCAGCTTCATGTATTTTCTCTGGATATGATTGATGTTTGTGCCTTGCACCAAAGCACTTTACTTACCCACATGACCATCTACTGCCACTTTTAAAGAAGCACGCTCATATGTTGTGTAAATGATGCTTGGAATGGACAAAGCGAAGCAGGCCGGCTTGGACCAGCTAGCGAATTTAACCAAAACATCCATTAAGTACCCGCCTCATGTGGCAACCGAATGATATGAAAATAAGGAGGGGTTGAGAAGGGGAAGAAGCAACATGGAAAAAAAAATAGTACCAGAATGAAAGCACGATGCGTGTAAGGCCGGAAATCAAGCTAGAGCAATTGGTACTTGGTCCAAGCTCCAGCCGAAACAAGAGAAAGTCAAGCTGGCACGCGCTGAGGCAGTAAATGCGAGGGCAATGTAGACAATGAATGGTAAGCCATGGGCGGGCTCCAAGCTCCTTCTTGTATACAATACTCTCGCAAGCAAAAGTGCATGTGCTGTCGCAGGAGAGTGCTAAAAATACTGCAGTTAGTGGGAAAACATACTATAGACGTTTCAAGTTTGGAAATGCTGAGCATCATTTACATGTCCATTGATAATGTTGTGAAATCATGCCTACCAGAATCATGTCATGATATATATTTGTGTATCCAAATAAGAGACAACTGCATAAGCAAGCACAAGTCTATTAAATGGTCCATTTATCTACTCACCATATGAAAAGTTAAATTGAGTTACTTGAATATTTGCAGTATGTTACCAGAGCTCCTGTATACATAACATACAAAATACTGAAAAATATAAGTTAACTGTTCTAGTAACAACCTCATTGTATCTAATAATAAAGAAAATTCTTATTGGATTTTACTTTATGCTGCTACTTCCACGCTTGATTAGTCTCCACATTCTGACATACTTTAAGTACTATACCTAAGCTTGGTTCCCAGGTTATTGTACAGAGGGCAATCCGATTAAACAATTGGTTAATTGCACAACGCTTTGTCTTTAACCAAGACTGGTTGCAACCCTACTGCTCTAACAAGCAATTTCCACTGATTTATTAGAAATCTTAGAAAGTAAATTTGCTCTTTTATGCAATGTAATTCACTGAAATCTCACTTCTACTGAACCATGACTTCATAAAGTGCACCGGTACAGTGGCTACTACATCTACTTAAATGTAGGATGATGTTTTGTCTCTAGTGCCTTATGTTTACTATTCAGAGTCAACTAGTCAATAAAGTTCTTATTTGCATACCCTTTTCTGTCCGCCCAATGGGTGTTACCAACTAATTTATAATCAAAATCCAGTACTTGGCAGTAATATATGATAGAAGAGGAACAGACATAACGCCATTAAGTGCTGTAATTAAAGATACATTTACACTCTTATTAACCATAACACTGTGTTGACCTTTTCAGCCTATTAAATCTGTGTAAACAAACAGAATAAAGTACGCTGGCAGAGTACCAGCCAGTCCACCATGTCAGTGGAGACCATGGCCTCTACTCCCCTGCCAGAGTACCACCCAATGTAGAGATCGAAATCAGAAATGCTGTGACCATTGTGCCTTTAAAAGGCCCACCGATACACTGGTTACAAAGAAAGCACAATACTCTTCTCAGTGGGCACCATGTATGTTGCACCGATTGCAACGTTTTTTCTTTTTATTTAAAGCAACAAATCCCCAAAGCGTAGGCGTGTTTCTTGAAAACAAAAAAGAGTAACACCTAAGCACAGCAAGCTTACTCCATGTACTAGGGGCCATTTTTAGGTCGAGCCTAGAGTTAGCGCGCATGCACTGCTCTGTGAGACTTGCTGTTCGGGGGTATGGAATAGAAGTCCCGCCCACTCACCGCCCATATTTGTCATTGGCTTCTGTCTTTGTGCTTCGTAAATGCAGGCTTCTGATTCAGTAATCAGCTTGTTAGTCCCTCCTTAGAACCGCCTTGTCTTCTTTTGTAACCTCCCATGGCTACTGGCCCTTTTACTTCTGTTGTTACACGGTATGTGTTATTTAGTCTGTAAGCACTATTTTCTTTATTGAGTTTTTCCTACTGCAGGCACGAAGTGCTTTGCTTACATTCAGCGCGCCATGTGCGCTTTCACTTTCCAAGCAGCCCGTCACGGTACAGCTCTCTTCCAAAGTGAGCCTTCCTTTTCCCCAGCGAGCGCGGTGCTCATCTGATCCTCCCGCACCCCCCACCGATTTCTTCACACACGCACCTTTCTGCACGTGAGACTACTTCGGCGCTCTTCCAAAGTGAGCCTTCCTTTTCCCCAGCGAGCGCAGTGCTCATCTGGCCCCTCCACCGATTTCTTCACACACGGCACCTCTTTCCCTGCATTAGGCTACTTGTGGATATCACGCCCCCTCCTCTACGCCTGTATGAAGCTGCCTGAGTCAGCCGGAGTACAGGAAGATGTGCTGCCTACAACTAAATAACTAAATGTGAGTTGAGTTTTTTTATGGTTTATGTTGTACGTCGCACATGCTTCTTTTATACCCTTTTCCAGAAAGATTTTCGGGCTTCGGTTTCTTTTGGGCTTTTTTAGTAGCCTGAGATGATACTGGGGCTTCTTTTCTAAGATGTTGTGCTTGCTCCAGTCACCCCCCCCCCCCCCACCATGCACCCACCCTTAACCCCTTCCTTCCTTTTGTTACTTTGAGTGCCGCCCCCAGAGTGTATGGGAAGGGCATGTCCCTTGATTACACAGAGGTGTGTTGTGGCAATGTGGATAGTGCTTGTCTCCACACAACTTACTTTGCAGGTAAAATGTACTTTTGAATCCACTCCTAAGCCATAGGTTTTCAGATTGCACACAGCTTTGCAGCGGAGGTTAGCTCCCTGAGACGCCCCCGTGCTGCCAATGACCGCACCTCTCTTGCTGGAGCCCGACAATGCGCTCGACAGCTGCAGCTTGATCTAATCAACTGACATTAGTTGAATTAGGTTGTTAGTCTTCGTTTTAAATGTAGCCAATTTACGAAACCGGGCTGATCAGGATGCAGCCTCCGCTTTCCTGCTGTTGCAGTAGCAGATGGGCCTTGCATCTAGACCCGGAGAAGCCTTCATGACACCGGATCAAGCCCTTGTGCTAAGCTCCTCTATGACGGAAATGTTGCTTCACCTCAAAATAAACAAGGATTGCTTGCACAGTGGCATGTGTGTGCGTCAAAAGTCCTATCTCGGTTTCCAAAAATATCCGATCATGCAGCAGCACACTTGCACAGCCCGTGCAGGACAGTAAGCCGATTCAGACCCCATTCTCCCACTTTTCTCTTCTGATGTGTTGGCATGTATGCAAAGATGTCGCAACGTCTATGGCAAAAAAAATGCACTTCACTGTTCCTGCCAAGCGCTTACAAATACACAGCATTTATAGATGAAAAGAGTGTGAGCTACCACTTTAGTCTCCATGGCTAGCCTGCGCATCGCCCACCATCTTCCAGAGGCTTCCTTTCATATCGGAATATCCCAAGGTGCAGTAAATAGTGCCCAAAGCTGCCTTTTGTTTTCGCCTTTAGAAATAAAGTTGGCTTTCTGCAATTGTATTCCAGTGGAATGTAACCATTAAGCAGATGTAAACACGGTGTATTTACTCAGCGTACAAGAGAAGGCAATCTTTCACCCCATGGTGCTTGCTCTGCCCATTAACCTGCGGATCTGGGCTCTCCATAATTAAATGTGCCTGTAACTTCACTTAGAATCTCTCCCTCCCCCAAACTCCACTCTTTTCCTTCGCTCCTCCTCTTTCGTTATCCCCCCACAGCCACTACAGATCTCAGAGATTGTGAATGCCAGAAAAAACAGGCCATCGCTGAACTCATTAAAGTGATTTGCACCACTTTGCAAATTAAGGACTGTCTATAACATTTATACTGGCATCTCTGCAGACACCTTCCTACACCAAGACTATTTTGTATTTTCTAGTTCAGTGTTCGAATACGGAAGACTCTCCGGCTGCTTACATACTCTTACAGTTTTGTTATCACAAGTCTGTTTAAAAATGCACACTTTGGAGCCCTTTAACGGCAAAGCCTTGGAAATCCTTTTACGCCCAAGGATTTGCAAATGTAGAAAGGCTGCATTGATTTCAAGATGGGTGAAGGGGCAAAAAAGAGTAGGGGGGGTCACTGCATTTTGATTAAGGGTCAGCAGACAATATGGCATGCAGGATGTAGCCTCAAATTGCTGTTAACAAGCATTTGCAAGGCACTAGGTCTCGCATTTGCAAGAGTTTTAGCTATTGGCATTGTAAATGACAATGAGGCATATTAGCAAGACCGGTGATAAAATTATCGCCGTTTTAGCAGCAGGAAACTGCCGCTAAAACGGCGATAATGGGCTTGCTAATATGCGTTATAGAATTCCAATAGAAGCCCAGGTTAGATGTCCTGCACATCTAACCTGGGCTTCTATAGGAATTCTATAACGCATATTAGGAAGCCCATTATCGCCGTTTTAGCGGCAGTTTCCTGCCGCTAAAACGGCGATAATTTTATCACCGGTCTTGCTAATATGCCCCAATGTCTTTTACCCATGTGTTTTGAAAACCTGCAATCAGTGCGTAAACACGCCCTTTGTACTTCTAGTCGTTGCTTACGAGAAGCAAGGCTGGCAGTAAAAGAGGTGCATTTTTAAACTTGGTAAAACAATCCACACAAATACACTCCACACCATGCCACATAATTCCAATCAACATTATTTCACTCAGCACCACACACTTCCACACCACACAACTCAATTCTACACATTTCCTTTCCACACCACTTTTTCCAACTCAACAACACAATTACACAACACACCACATACATCCAATCCACACGACAGAATTCCGCATCATTCCACATAATTCAACAGCACACCTCATAATTAAACTTCACAAATTGTCACTCCACCACACGAAATGCCATTCCACATAATTACACTCTGACACACAATCCCACTCCACATAATTACAGTGCACTCAATACCACATAATAACTATCCACATATTTTCATTACACACCATGCCAATTAATTCCACTACACAAATCCACTCCACACAATTCCACCACACACCATTCCACAACTAACAATTCCAAGGCACATAAATCCACTCCACACCACATACATTCGCTCCAATCCAAAACACATGGGTAAAAGACATTCTCATTTACAACGCCAATACCTCTAACTCTCACAAATGCAAGACCAATTTGCATTGCAAATGGTTGCTTATTTTCCGAATCCTGGGACTGCTGGGTAGTGAAAACAAGTGATGGTTTCCCTGCCCTAAATGGGACCGGGCAGCCATCATATAGATCTGTCTGCCCTGAGGTGGATGGGCCAGCATGTCAAAGGTTTACACTGGCAGAGCCAGCAGAGCCTCAGTTCGGGTAAACCCAGCACTTCCCCCATCTCGAATAGGCCGGAGGTCTGGCAGGACAGAAGCACCACCGCTGTATTATGGTGCTTCCGCTGCACCAATCTCTCATTGACGCCTAAAAAATTTTGTTTAGTTAGTTTGATCTGGGTATCCAAAAAAAGACAAGAGACTCCAAAAGCGGCCCCCAGGGCCCTCCAGCTCTTTATGCCATGCGTTGCCTCAGACCTGAGTTCCACTCTAAACAAACGGAGGTTCATTTTCACTACAGACTTGAATAACGGAGATCACTAGGAACCTACTGAAGGCTTTATGGTGGTATCCAAGGCTTTTGGTAATGGGAAAGACCTTTCCCTCTTCCTTCATCTTCTGTTTCCCAGGTGCCTTTCATTACTTAGTTAAAAGTGGCATTGTCTCTATGAAACCAACATTGTTTTTTGTTTCAACATCTACAAACAAGGATCTTGTTTATTGCTGGTGCATTTTCATCAACATAACTTGTCCAAGCACCAAATGCATTTCTGGGGTCCTCTGGCTTTTCTACGAATGTCCACGCACATTAACCACGAGTCTGGTCTCAGATTGGCATTTGGTAGACTCTGGGGCCGATTCCGATCTCGGCCGGTAGGGCTCCGAATCGGATCCGGCATTACCGGATCCGATTCGGAGCCCTGTTTCCCGACTGAGTCGGACGTGCGTCCGGGCGAGCGAGTACGATGCGAGCGGATGCGAAATCGCCGACCGACTCGTTCGCGGGACCCAACCGCTCCGACCGACTCGCACGGACTCGACTCGCACCGCGCAATGGAGACGTTCCCCGGCCTGGTAAGTACGATGCGCGCCTCGAGCAGTCCGACCGACTCGCGCCGTCTAGCTCGAACGAGCAGTCGGAGCCGTACTTTGGTGGTCCGTGTCGGACCCCCCCTGTACGCCTAGCCGCGCGAGTCGCACACAGGGGGGACCCATGGGTCCCTCCTACCTGTGCATGTATGGCGCGACCCGCTTCGACGCAAACCCGCTGTAGGGGGCGCCCTTGTTCGCCTCGCACCCATCGAGTCAATGGGAGCCCGCGTATGCATTGTACGTCCGGCTCCCATTGACTTCAATGGGAGTCCGACCGACTCGAGTCCGATAGCATGCGAACGCATCGTACTCGTTCGGTCGGACTGCTAGGGTCCAATTCGGTCGGAAATCTCTCCGGCTCCGGCTCGGTCGGAGAGATTTCCGGCCTGAATCGGAATCGGCCCCTCTATCTCCTTCCTCTAGGTTACCGGAGAGGACTGAAATATCCGCATTTTCAACACATAGCTGCCAAGGTTCCAGATTGCTATGTGTGACATTTTCGTAATTTCAGTGTAATTATGAGTGACATTCAACAACTATGAATGACACTTTCTCGCAAGCAAAATCAAGCAATGAAGATGAGGGAAACGGTGTAGAGACTAAATATCGAAGTTTTAATATCGAAAGGACAAAATATCGAGTACAAAATATCGAGAGGACAGAATATAGAAAAGACATAATATAGTTGGAAAAAATATCGACATATAGGTAAGTAATATCGAATGTCATTATATCGAATTTTATTATATCGATTTTTTTTTATTGTTTTATATGTTACTATATGTGTTAAAAATATATAATTTTTTTTAATGTATGTTACAATTTTTTTAAGGTAATGGATTTTATGTGAATTAATTTTTGCGTATATTAGTTCCGTAGCGGGTTGTGGGTTTATAGGGGAATAGGGTGGGAAGTAATTTAATTTACATTATAAAAATTAATAATTAATTAATTAATAATTTTGTGTTTTATAATAACTATTGTTTAATAATTTTTGCGTATATTAGTTCCGTAGCGGGTTGTGGGTTTATAGGGGAATAGGGTGGGAAGTAATTTAATTTAAATTATAAAAATTAATAATTTATTAATGATTAATTTATTGTTTAATAATTACTATTGTTAATTAAGTTAATTAATTTATTATTAAATATATAAAAAGTGAATAATAATCTTTTTTAATTAATTGATAATTATGTAAATTGTTTATTTTTTATTAATTAGTAATTAATTACATATTAATTATTAAAAATTAATTTATTAATATGTTATTTATGTACCATTTTTTAGTAGTGTGTTGAGTGTTGATAGGGGAGTAGGGTGGGAATTAAGTTAAGTTTAATTCAAATTTTAATAATGTTTAAATATTATTTATTCAAAGTTATTTTATAGTGTTAATTGAGTTAATTAATTTAGATATAATGGTTATTAATTTGATTGTTAATTGTAATTAGCTAATTAATTAAATGTTAATTAATTATGTTGATTCATTAATATTTTACACTATTGGAGGTGACGTTTATAGGGGAAAATGTTGGAAGGTAAATATATTTTTATTAATTAATTATTTGTTAATTAATTTTAATTATATTGTAGGAGTGGGTCTACTCAATTATTCCCCTACGCTACCCAACACTTTCCCTACTGTTGCACTCACTGGAGTGGGAATAGTTATTTTTACACTCCCGCTATCCAACACTTTCCCTACTGTTCCACTCACTGGAGTGGGAATAGTAATTTTTACCCTCCCGCTATCCAACACTTTCCCTACTGTTCCACTCACTGGAGTGGGAATAGTAATTTTTACCCTCCCGCTATCCAACACTTTTCCTACTGTTCCACTCACTGGAGTGGGAATAGTAATTTTTACCCTCCCGCTATCCAACACTTTCCCTACTGTTCCACTCGCTGGAGTAGGAATAGTAATTTTTACCCACCCACTATCCAACACTTTCCCTACTGTTCCACTCACTGGAGTCGGAATAGTAATTTGTACCCATTCGCTATCCAACACTTTCCCTACTGTTCCACTCGCTGGAGTAGGAATAGTAATTTTTACCCTCCCGCAATCCAACACTTTCACTACTGTTCCACTCACTGGAGTGGGAATAGTAATTTGTACCCTCCCGCTATCCAACACTTTTCCTACTGTTCCACTCACTGGAGTGGGAATAGTAATTTTTACCCTCCTGCTATCCAACACTTTCCCTACTGTTCCACTCGCTGGAGTAGGAATAGTAATTTTTACCCACCCGCTATCCAACAGTTTCCCTACTGTTCCACTCGCTGGAGTCGGAATAGTAATTTGTACCCACCCGCTATCCAACAATTTCCCTACTGTTCCACTCGCTGGAGTAGGAATAGTAATTTTTACCCACCCGCTATCCAACACTTTCCCTACTGTTCCACTCACTTGAGTGGGAATAGTCATTTGTACCCACCCGCTATCCAAAAAATTCCCTACTTTTGCAGTTGTTGGAGTGTGAATACTAATTTTATTCCCTTAGCTATGCAAGGTTTTTAATTTTGTTATATTTAATGTAGTGTAAATTATTAATTAACATAAAAAAATTACTTTAATTATTTAAATTATTATATATTATTTATTTTTATATTTATATAATATGTTTATTTATATATATATATGTAAATATATTTTTAATAATGTTTTAAATATTTTATCATTAAGATTAATAATTATTTTATAATATTATTAAGTAAATATATATATGTTACAAAATAATTAATATGTTTTTTTTACATTACATTTATTATTTTTACATTTTAAGCTTTTTTACATTATTTTAACTATGTTTTATTTAATTGTGTTTATTATTTAATCACTTTTATATTATTTTTAATACATTTAAAAATTCGATATTTTAGTTAACTATATTTTAAACATCGATATTTTGTACTCGATATTTTAGTACTTACCTGTTTGTAGATAGGAACTCCATATTCTGTCCCTCGATATTTTGGCATCGATATTCTGGACAGTCGATATTCTGTCCCTCAATATTCAGTCACTGATCCGAGGGAAACATATATGGAAGGGCACTCATCTAGTATCCTTGTGAGCTGATCGTACAGTAAAACAATTGTGTAACTGTGCAGTATTTTTAAGTGTTTGATCTGGAGGAGCACAAACTGAGGATTGAAAACGTACTACAGTAGTTGGGGTTGGCTTTGCTAATAAGAATACATTTCTAACCAAACTAATCCCTTTTAGCAACATTAGGTTCTGTGATATGCATGATGCACGTTCTTTGCAGCAGGCACATTAACCCTTTATGCTACTGGTGAGTCAACTTGCACTGGGCAAATCTCTGATCTCTCCCAGGAGGGACATTAAACCCCATGTTCTCTTTGAATTAACAATGGTGTCAGTGCTGGGAAAATAACTTCTGCTGCTCGGCCTTTACACTGTAGCTGCAGTCTGTGGGGTCACTCTCACTGCAGACAGCTGCTTAGACTGTGGGCAGTGCTGTGATGTGCTGGAGAGAGTTGCCAGTCCGAAGAGAGCAGGCTAGCACATTCACATAGATGATTCTGATGCTCCTCTGCGCATACCATAGAGTACTGCGTTGCATCTAATCTGCAGCAGTAGATTGTTATTTTTTTTAAGGAAGAAACAGCATGCTTTTTTTCAGAGAAGTGCCTGAATTTTCTACATCTGTTTCGAGGTGTAGTTAATTTACGGTTAAGCATTTCTCTGCCTCTTCGGAACGGATTAATTAGGGAGAATGGTTCCCTGCCTCGCAGCTTATTTTGCCCCATGTCAGCTGTGTGTGTCTCTATTACTGTTCAACATTTTTTTATATCTGCGTAACGGAACAACCTCGAATCTCTGTCAACCCAATCTCATTTTGTAATAACTATAGCAGCTGATCCCAGCTCCTTTAGGCCTCTGCAACAGTGGGAGCGAAGGTGCGAACAATGTATGTTCTGATCCTTTACGAGAATCTCTTATTGATTGTTCTTTGTTTAAACTAGAATTCCATTTTAGCACAAACTGAAACAAATCAACGCAGGATCGACAATTGAGGGGCCGATTCCGATCTCGGCCGGTAGGGCTCCGAATCGGATTCGGCTTTACCGGATCCGATTCGGAGCCCTGTTTCCCGACCGAATCGTACGCGGGTCCGGCCGAGCGAGTACGATGCGAATCGCCGACCGACTCGTCCGGGCGTCCCGACCGCTCCGACCGACTCGCTTCCCGGCTCGAACCGCTCCGACCGACTCGCTCGGACTCCGACTCGCACCGCGCAATGGAGACGCTTCCCGGCCGGGTAAGTACGATGCGCGCCGCGAGCAGTCCGACCGAGCCGCGCACTCCGGCTCGTAAGAGCTGTCGAGCCGCACTTTGGGGTCCGTGTCGGACCCCCTGTACGCATAGCCGCGCGAGTCGCACACAGGGGGACCCATGGGTCCCCCTACCTGTGCGTGTACGGCGCGAATCGCCTCGCCGCGCACCCGCTGTAGGGGGCGCCTTGTCCGACTCGCACCCATTGAGTCAATGGGAGCCCGCGTACGCGTTAGTACGACCGGCTCCCATTGACATCAATGGGAGTCCGACCGACTCGAGTCCGATAACATACGGACGCATCGTACTCGTTCGGTCGGACTGCACGGGTCCGATTCGGTCGGAAATCTCTCCGGGTCCGGCTCGGTCGGAGAAGTTTCCGGCCCGAATCGGAATCGACCCCTTAATCTTCGAATGTTTCTCTTTTTTTAGGCAAAATTTACAAGTGATGGGGAAGCACTGTATTATAGCGCTACGTTTTGGCTCTTTTATCTTGAAAAGTGATCAGAAATCAAATGTGAAATACTAACTACATTTGAAGAGGGCATGGCGTGGCTGGCACGCAGTCTTCAGAGCCTTCAGGCCCTCGGCACATACCGTGACAGCCCCTGGAGAACACTCCCTTCCCCCCTCCCCTCCTTCCAGCAGGCAATTCCTGGTGGCCCGGGCTGGTTGCAATAAGATTTTGAAATTGAAAACATTCTGCCTGCACCGACTGGAGCCTTTCAGTCCCTGACACAAGCGAGGCCGCTGCTGAACTTCTTCCTTCAGCAGCACTAACACTGCATGGACCGCCTGGCAGTATTAAACTTTGCTGTGTTGAGCAGGCCATACGGCTACACGCACGTGCACACTATTCTGACCAATTAGTTCGGGGGAGGGGGGTGTTGGGGGTGGGCAGGTCAGCCTACCTACGTAACACAAGCAAAACACCGTCCAATCAGGGTGAGCCATCAAAGCATAGCAGAACTCGCATAGGCTGCTGTGCCCTGTCTGCTTTGTGTTTCTGTAACCTAACTAAATATCAGACTCTACAAACCCTAAAAACCGGTAATACACTCAGCTTTTAAGTACGCTGATTTGCGTGACAATCGTTTTAAATGCGGTAATGTAACTTAAAATGCGCAAGTGTCACGCAAGATGTGTGACACTTGGCAGGGCTGTCAACAGGAGGAAAATCAATAAAAAAACAATCTGCTGCTTTATGGCAGTGAGCCGCCTTTCTGCATCACATAAAGCTGGACAAAAGCCTGCCCAGGACACATCACCTTTGCCCTGAATTTATAGTTTAGGATTTAATATTTCAATTTCAATTCGAAGAAATGTCAGAAAAGTGTTTTATAACTTTCTTTTTGGTAACCACTAGCTTTTTCTAGCAAGTGCTTTGTCTTTGCTCATGGTTCTTACTTCTCTGAATTGCCTAACATGATGATTTAAGCACTTTAATCATCAAGGCGTCCTGATTTCTGAGAATAACCCTTGGAGGTATGCACATTCTAGTTTGGTCGAGCCTGAGTCAGCACGCATGCGCTGCTCAGCGAGACTGCTGTAGTGGAGTATGGAAGAGAAGCTCCACCCACTCTCCGCCCATGTTTGTCATTGGCTTGTGTCAGTGTCCTTCCTAAATGCTGGCGTTTGATTCATAAAGAGGCTTGTTAGTCCCTCCTTACTACCGCCTTGTCTTTGATGCAGCGGAAGTGGGGGGGGGGTCATATATATCCCACACCAACCTTTACAATACCTAAGGAAGCGTAAATACTATAATGACGTCATTATCCTTTCCATTAGAAATAGCAATATCAAAGCTCCCCCAATGGATCTTTGGTAGAGCTAAAAGGGACTAAGTAAAGAAATCGGAGAGCTATTCCTTCACGAGGACCTGTAATAAAGAAATAGTTATACCATAATATACTACAAAATGCATTAGTAATATGACAATTATTATCCTAAAAATATGTCATGACTCAGGAAATAACGACAGACACTATTCTTTCTAGGTACCTTTTTGGTATTATTTCAGAAATATGAATGGTCATACACAAATACAAATCATAAGAGTACACTTTGTTCGCAAATATCACAGGTAAACAATCACAGCTTTCATAAGCAGAGTAATTTAAAATCATCAATTTCAGGTGAGAAAGGGAGAGAGAGAAACAATGAACACCAGGGTAATCACAGTTCAGTTACCTCTCAGAATTTTAGAGAAAATTAATGCACAGCGTGCAATTACTCAAGAAAACTATCTCCACGGCCGTAGGAGAATAGTGTGGGCAGCATCATCAGCCGATGATGTGCAAAGTCTCTAAAGAAAAGTTCTCTGCTGTCAGGATTGCCAGCCAAATCGGGTATCAGCGCAGCACAGCATACAGCATACCACGGATGCAAGACAGGTCACCAGAATGTGAACGAGCCAATGATCATTTTCCCACCAGCGTCTTTATACTGACTTCGCAACTTTGTTACACTAGGTTGGAAACTCTCCTAAATCCTACAAGCCATTCTCATTGGTCAGAACTAGTGAAGGAAAACAACTCCTAACGATGACTTTACAAATTTCTCTAAACTGTCTTTGTCTAAAATTGTATAACTTCCTAGAGAGGAAGGAGGAAACTACAATTTACACATTTTGTAACTACATAGCAACAGTTTGATTCTGAATCCTCGCCTAGACAAGAAAGAGTCGTACTATTCTACGCTCTCTAAGGATGTAAATGTTATTCTTTACAAGGACATCAGGAAACGGCATGAAAAGAAACAAAGGAACACGGAAGCACATCCCCTAACTAATACATTTGCTTAGACCTGCATGTTCAGCAAGGAAAGACAGAGAGTAAAGAATAATCATTTCTACATTTTCTAGGCCTACTCTACTTTCACGAAGAATAAAAGAGCATTTTCATGTTTGTGCTTGAATATTCCTGCAGTTCAGGAAACATAAAAACATTAATATTAGACACGCAAATTAATAATTTCTTCTCACTCTATTATTATTCATAACCCTATAGAGAAATCTTCCATTCCACATGTGTTATTCTGACTCTTAGAAATACGTGCAGCTTTGCACATTTTTCGGTCGTACCTTTTAGTCTTCACATTTTAGTAATTATAGTTTTCACACACGTTAGTAATTTATTAAAACACACATATGGGTGGATTTTCCCGAGCAGATTTTATTAGCAAAAATCATGCTCCATCATCTTCATCTGTAACCTCCCATGGCTACTGGCCCCTTTACTTTGCTTGTTACACAGTACGTGTTCTTAAGTGTGTAAGCAGCACTATTTTCTTTATGGAGTTTCTCTTGCTGCAGGCATGACGTGCTTTACTTACGTCCACCGCACCATGCCAGCTTTCTCTTTTGAAGCAGCCGGGACAATCTCGGGCGCTTCTTTGAAATGCAATAGGTCTCGCATTTAAATGCGAGACCTATTGCATTGCAAATATTTTTGTACTCAGTGCCTAATTCTGGCAGGCAAAGAACGGAGGCACATGGACGTGAAGTGATGGCCCAGGATCACACAAACTGACAGTTGGGAAAGCGAAGGCTGGAATTTGCGTACTTTGCACTGACTTCCTAAATGCATCGAGCAAGTGAAGCTCATTTAGCAGAGAAGTGCTGGCAACAACACCTGTCCAAGATCACACACGGCGACTAAAGAAAAAGGGCAGTCGAAGTGAGTGTGCTCAGGACACAGGGTTGACTTGGCTGTAGTGAATGGTTTAACAGTTTGGTGATGGGTGGTTGATATTATACGGTATACATTCCTCCCCCCCCCAATCATACCACTGCCAGTCTGATAAAGGACAACATTATGAATACAAGGCTGTAGCGTAGCCAATGTGGCATATGTCCTAGTGCAAGGAACGACGTGCCCCCCGCCAACGCTTCTGGGCGCCGGTGCCCCTACACCTGCTGCACCAAGGGAAGCCCCGCCCCTGATACATGTATATAAGTTTGCGGGTCTACTATAGCAAATACTGCACCCAGGACCTGGCACGCGCACTTCAAGGTCATGGGTGCCCGGGTCTGTCTGCTGATCGGCACAGATATATCGATCGCATCCACAGCTAATTTCAGGTCATTGGTATTTCGAGCTACAGAAATGGTGTCACAGTAAATGTCACGTTTCATCTGCGACTGTTCACACAACTGCGGGCCCCTTCTGCCCCAAAATTAGAAATGAAGATAGACACATTTAAGACTCACAAAACACATGCCAATAATCGATAATTTGCTTGGACAATTGTATTGGTCTGTCACATGGCAGCAAAATATCTTTAATTCTGACAATAAATGTTACAATTAAGTCATATTTAAAAGGAATGTCTAATTCCAGAACACAGACTATCCTGGCTAGAGGCTGACAGTGACGTGGGTGTGAGGGCGTTAACACATGCACAGCTACTAATCACACTTTTATTCACCACCAGAATAAACCACAGCTTCATCCTTCAGGGAGAGATAACATGAAAAACTACTTTCAGGTTTCCAACCTTTCATAGACATTAAATTACGAACACATGTCAGATTTTCCCGCATTTTAGTGCAATATAAGGAAGGACGACTTCAAGGATGTGGCCTAACGGCTAGAGGGGTCGACCTCGAAGCTGTGTAACAGGGTTCGCGTCTCAGCAGGGACGCTCAACATCCTGTGATTCTGGGAAATGTCCTAATGCCTAACAAAATTAATATGTCCGTCTGTAATGCAACTGGTGTTCGTATAAAGTGCTCCGATACTTTCCGGTCGAGTTCACGCTATATAACCCCCCACTCCCCTCCCAAACAAAACCAAGTATTTGCAATACAATAGGTCTCACATTTACTTGAGCTTAAGCTATTGGCATTGTAAATGACAATGCCTTTTATTTATGTTTTAAAAACCAAAACATAAAAAAGGCATTGCCATTCACAATGCCAATAGCTTCAAACTCGCATAAATGCGAGACCTATTGCATTGCAAATGCTTGTTTTTGTCTAGTTATCCATGTGTAATTTGTTTATTTAGATTTCTGTGTTATCGCCGATTTATGCCTGTTAGACCTGGCACCATTGGCGGGGGTCTCCCTTCCATTTTTCGCTGTTGTCTCCTCTGTTTTACTGGTGTTAGATGCTCTGGGCGCTGTGCCACTGCCATTCAGTGTCACAGCGCGAATGCTCCCTGTATAAATATGTCTATGTGAATTGGTATATCCCTGATTGGCTTATTTGGTTTACCTGTTAGTCCCTAGTAGTGTGGCCTATGTGTGCCCAGGGCTGGTAAACCAAATGCTGCTGGTGGGCCTGCAGCACTGATGTGTGCCACCCACAGAAGCAGCTTGTAAAGTGTGTCTCAGACCTGCCACTGCAGTGTCTGTGTGCAGTCCAGAACTGCCATCTTGGCTGTGAAGTGCAACCACTTCCCAGCCCCTGAACCTTCCCTTGGCATCCTGTAAGTCGCCCCTCGGGTAGGGTGCATTGTATGTGTAAGGTAGGACATGCCTGGGTGTGTGTAGCATGTCCTGGTAGTGAATTATGCACCATTTCGTTTTTCACTACTGTAAGGCTACCTGTTCCTCATAGGCTAGAATGGGCAGTTTGACTATTACATGCTATAGTCCTAACTGACCCCAGGGACATGGTAGAAAAACGAATTTAGTATGCCTGAGCTCAGAATATTAAAATACCCCTTTTAGTGAAGTTTATTTTTATATTCTGTGTTTGAAAATACCACTTTTAGAAAGTAGGTATTTTCTTGCCTAAGCCTTCCAGTGTGCTCTGCCGTTATGTGTATTGGCTGTCTGGTTTTAGAGGGGCAGGACAGGCTGAGTCAGACCTTGGTGGAATAGAGAGATCTGCATTTAGAGTGTGGGGAAGGGTGGCTCTTTGATCTGAATAGGGCTGTGCCTGGCAAGGTGAATGCTGGCTCCACCTCCCACTGTGTGTCTGCTAGCAGACCCCTCTTTCTGAAAGGAAGGATGCAGCCTGGTAAACAAAGTGCTCCAGGCCTGAGCAGAACTGGTTCTGGCTAGGTTCAGGGACTGGTAGCTTCAAGGATCAAAGGCTTTTGGGGTATAAATATCTGTGCTCAAACCCCTACTCTTGTATTGCTTTTGGATCTGGAGAGGAAACTCTGTCCGTGCCACTGGAGGAATCTGCAGGAAGTGACTGTCCTTGTGCTTGTGTGTTGTTTCTTGCACTGGCCTGCAGCAGTGACCACTGGACCTTGAAGAAGAGGAAAAGGAACTATTGAGAGAACTTTTATTTTTGTACAGCAATCACCCAAGGGCTAGGAAAAGAGCTAGCCTCCTGCTGGAGTCTCAGGCACAACAGACTCCACCACCAACCTCCTGCTTCCTCCCTGCGAGGACTGCTATCTGCTGAGGAGGCTCCTGTGAGTTCCAGGGCCTCTAGTTTGCATCAGAGAGAAGAGGGTAAGAGATCGACGCTAACGCATCTTTGCGGGCCGCTGCAGTCGAGAGCGCTGGGAAAATCATCGCGCTGCTGCCGCCGAGGGCCCGCAACCCGAAACCATCGCTGACGCCCCGTTGCGAGCCGCTGCAGCCGAGACGCGCTGGAAAGATCATCGCGCTGCTGTCGCCGCGCACTCGCAACCCTGACAGAAATCATCGCTTCGAGACATCGCAGTGCGGACGCCGTGCGTTCGCCACTTTGATCGCATCACACCGAATTTCGTCGCTCCTCGCGGAGCGTCTTGTCTTCGCATCGCAACACGATCGCACAGCGCAACAGGATCACCGCATCGACTTCTCCCACGCGGCAAGAAAGTCATCGCATCGGTGGTCCAGCGTGCAGAAGTTGTCGCATCGTCTCCGCACGCATCCCGCAGATCGGCGCATCATCCTCCCTTGCGGCAAGGATTTCAACGCATCGCCGGCCTCGCGTGCCGAGAATCATCGCTACAGCTTCTTTGCGACACTTTGTTGGTTTTGCAACTAAACCCAGGTACTTTGTGAAAGAAAGGGTCGCAGAGACCACTGCTTTGAACTTGAACCTTATTTTTGCAACCTTTGAACTATTTTTGACAGACCTTCAACAGCTATCCTATTTTTGACAGTATTGTGGCTTTTACAGTTATTGGTCTTGTGATAAATCTGCCTTTATATAAAGATACTTATTTTTTATAATAACTACTTGTGTGGTGTCCCTTTGTAGTGTTCCTCATTGTGTTACTGTGTATGATCATAAATGCTTCACACCCTGCCTCTGAGATAAGCCTACCTGCTCGTGCTACGTTACCACAGGGTTGAGCAGGGGTATTAAAGAGGGTAGCCCTCTCACTCTGACTTAGGAAGAAGGGTCCCTACTTGGACAGTGGCCCGCCATTGCCAACTAGAGACCCCCATTTCTAACATTGGTGGTCAGCGGTGAGGATCTGGACTTGCATTTATGATCGCATACAGTAATTATAGTGTACACTACTAGTGAGTGCAGACCATAACGTACCGCATACATATTTTTTGAGAATTGTTTTTTTGCTTCTATATTGTGATTGATATTGCCGGTGATTTTTCACCCGCGCGCATTTTCTGAGAGTTTTGGGATCCTATATTGTGATTGATATTGCCGGTGATTTTTCACCCGCGCCCATTTATTGAAAGTTTTGATCCCCTATTGTGATTGATATTGCTGGTGATTTTTCACCCACGCACATTTCTGAGAGTTTTTGGGATCCTGTATTGTGATTGATATTGCCGGTGATTTTTCACCCGCGCACATTTATTGAAAGTTTTGATCCCCTATTGTGATTGATATTGCTGGTGATTTTTCACCCACGCACATTTCTGAGAATTTTTAGGATCCTATATTGTGATTGATATTGCCGGTGATTTTTCACCCGCTTACATTTTTTGAGAAGTTTTCTTCTGTCCTTTATTGATATTGCCAGTATTTCTACAATGGGCAAGCCCAGATCCAATGCCTCAGAAGATCTCTCCTGGGAAGAAGAGAAAATAGAAACCTACAATGCCAAGCAGCTCAAATATTTTTGCAAGCAATTCACAGTCCCTATCACAGGTCTCACTAGGAGGGAGGAGTATTACAAGGCGCTGAAGGCCTGGCTAGAAGCCAGGGATGCCCCTAAGGATCTAGGAGAGCTTGTGGAGGAAGGAGAGCAGCAGGGCGATGTAGTAGACTTAGTAGGAGACCCAGCCCTTTCCAACCCGGGCTCTAGTGTGTCCGCTAAGGGTCTGTCCCCAGAAGAGCTGGAGGACAGGGAGAGAGATAGGCGGCATAATATGGAGATGGCTAAGCTTAAAATGGATGGTCACCGGGACCTAGAGAACAAGAAGTTAGAAATTGAGATTATGAGGATGAAGCTTGAGCATGAGAGAGTATTGAGGGAGTTGGAGATTAAAGCTAAGAGCATGGAAATCTCCCCTCTGGTGGCAGCGTACCTGTAGTGCACCCTGAGAGTAGGGTGTATATACCCAAGGAGGTTATTAAAGATTTCCACAAAAGTGAAGATATTGGGCAATGGTTTGCCGCTTATGAAGTAGCCATGGTGTCCCACCGGGTCCCTGAGAAGGATTGGGGAGCAGGGTTGTGGGGACGCTTTGTGAGTGAGGGGAGGGATACCTTGTTGGACCTGCCCCCAGAAAGTAGGATGGTTTACGCCCACATGAAGGAAGCGTTGGTGACCCGCTATGGTTTGACCCCTGAGATGTATAGACAGAGGTTTAGGGTCTGTAAGAAGCTAGAGGGTACCACGTGGGTTGAATATGTGTCCTTTTTTGCAGAGCCATGGAACGCTGGGTAAGAGGTAGCAAAGTAGAAACTTTTGCACAGTTTTATGATTTGATTGCATGGGAGCATTTATCTAGCAATTGTTTTCCTGAGCTACGCCAGCACCTAATTGATTGCAAGCTGACTAACCCTAGAAAGCTTGCTGAGGAGGCGGACCGCTGGGTGAGCACCCGGGTCCGCAAGGGTCCAGTGGGAGACGTCGCCAAAGGTGGGCAGGGTCCCCAGCAGAGGAGTGGGGGACAAGGGTCAACAGAGGGAGTTCCCCGAGGGCCCCAAAGTAATCCCCCAGGGAACCCAGCAGTGGTGTCCCAGCCCCCCAAGAAAGGAGGACCGGGCCCCCACCAGTTAGGCCTGTTCCCAGGGGGCCCCCACGTGTTACAACTGTGGTCAAGTGGGCCACAGATATTTTGATCCCCAGTGCCCCCAAAGGGGCCAGTGCACCCCCGTGCACCACCCCGCCAGATTGCTAGTGTAGCCCTGGGAGAGGAGGAGATGGGTGCCCAAGAGGGGTGGGATCCCGTAGAATTGACCCTTGTCTCATTAGGGGACTTTGAGATGGTCCCCAAGCCTGCACTGCCTGCTAACACTAAAAATACAGGCAGTGGGTGACCATCAATGGCCATAGGGTGGAGGCTCTAAGAGACACAGGGGCCAGTGTAACTGCTGTCAGCTCCCGGTTGGTGTCCAAAGAGCAGGTTGTCCCCCATGCATTCTACCCAGTAGTGTCCGCCGACAACTCAGAGAGCCAATGTGAGGTGGCTCAGGTTCCCTTTGAGTGGGGGGTCTCAGGAACTCTTCAGGTAGCTGTGAGGCCCGCCATGCCTGTAGACTGTCTGCTGGGCAATGATTTAGAGGACTCCCCGTGGGCTACGGTGGAGAGGAAGGCTCACTTAGAGATGTTGGGTCTGCCTGAGTGGGCGTGTGCTACCACGCGGTCCATGGCAGCCAAGGAGGGTGTTGAAAAGGATCTGGAGCCTGAGAGTAGGGCCCAGATCCCTGCCTTAGAGAGAAGGGGCAAGGGCGCGGGAAGCCGGCCCCCTTGGTTCCCACGGCCCAGGAAGAAGCAGACCCTGAGGGGGATGCCCTGGAGCCTACCGGGGAGCAGATCACCGAACTGGGGGACCTGCCTGAGCTGACCCATTGGCAGCAGGAAGGGGGACCCACCAGGGAGGAATTTTGTGAGCAGCAGAGAGTTTACCCCTCTCTTGAGGGTATGCGGCGACAGGCTGCAGCCCAGGCAGAAGGTGACATGTCCGGTTCACATCTGATTTATTGGGAGAACAGTCTCCTGTATAGTGAGCCTAAGGTTGCTGAGCCAGGGTCAGCCCGTGTGCTGGTGGTACCCGAGTGCTTCAGAACCTTCCTACTGGGGTTGGCTCATGACATTCCATTGGCAGGACATCTGGGGCAGACCAAGACCTTTGAGAGGCTGGCTGCCCACTTTTATTGGCCCCAGATGCACAAGAGTTCAGACTCTCATTGCAGGACCTGTGAGACTTGCCAGGCAAGTGGGAAGAGTGGGGGAAGATCAAGGCCCCACTCCAGCCCTTTCCAGTTGTGAGTACCCCATTCGAGCGAGTGGGCATTGACATTGTGGGGCCTCTGGACCCCAAGACAGCCATGGGCAACAGGTTCATCCTGGTCTTGGTGGACCATGCCACCCGGTACCCTGAAGCCATCCCGCTCAGGACAGTGACGGCCCCGTGGTGGGACGTGCACTGATGGGGATTTTCTCCCGTGTGGGATTCCCCAGAGAGGTGGTGTCTGACAGGGGGACCAACTTCATCTCCCAGTACATGAAGTCTCTGTGGAAGGAGTGTGGGGTAACGTATAAGTTCACCACTCCTTACCACCCCCAAGGTAATGGTCTGGTTGAAAGGTTCAACCGGACCTTGAAGGGCATGATCATGGGCCTAGAAGAGCCCCTGAGGCGTAAGTGGGACGTCCTCTTGCCATGCCTGTTGTTTGCCTACCGGGAGGTGCCACAGAAGTCCTTAGGGTTCAGTCCCTTTGAACTCCTCTATGGCCACCCGGTTAGAGGACCTCTGAGTCTGGTCAAGGAAGGCTGGGAGCAATCTCCCAGGAAACCTCCCCAAGATGTATTTAGCTACATGTTGGCCTTCAGGAACCAGACTCGGCGTTTCAGAAAAATTGCTGAGGCAAATCTGGAAGCCAGCCAAGAAGAAATGAAACGTTGGCACGACCAGAATGCCACTCTGGTCGAATTTCAACCTGGTCAGAAGGTTTGGGTACTGGCCCCAGTGGAGCCTTGTGCACTCCAAGATAAGTGGACCGGTCCCTTTGAGGTGGTGGAGCGCAAAAGTCCAGTTACCTCACTTGGTGGACTTTCAGTCTCCCAGGAACTCCCTTGCGGGTCCTGCATGTGAACCGCCTAAAGCCCCACTTTGAGAGGTCTGAAGTGGGCATGCTTCTTGCCACAGATGATGGGGTTGAGGAGGAGAGTGAGCCTCTCCCTGACCTCCTGTGTGCAGAAGAGAAGGATGGGTCAGTGGAGGGTGTGATCCTCTCCACCACACTGACCCCTGAGCAGCAGAGAGATTGTCACCACCTGTTGGGGCAATTTTCTGATTTGTTCTCCCTGGTACCTGGTGTCACTGATTGGTGCGTCCATGAGGTGGATACCGGGGACAGTTCTCCTGTCAAGCACAAGGCTTACAGGGTAACTGACAGGGTCAGGGCTTGCATTAAGGAGGAGGTCTCCAAAATGTTCGCCCTAGGGGTGGTTGAGTCCTCTAGCAGCCCCTGGTCCAGCCCCGTGGTCTTGGTACCAAAAGCTGCGACGCCTGGTGCCACTCCTGAACTTAGGTTCTGTGTGGACTACCGAGGTCTCAATTCGGTCACCAAGACCGACGCGCACCCCATCCCCAGAGCTGATGAGCTCATAGACCGGTTAGGGGCTGCCCGGTACCTCAGCACGTTTGATCTGACGTCTGGGTACTGGCAGATCGCCTTAACGGATGGGGCAAAGGAGAGGTCAGCATTCTCCACACCAGATGGGCACTACCAGTTCCGTGTGATGCCCTTTGGGATGAAGAATGCCCCTGCCACCTTCCAGAGATTGGTCAACCAGGTGTTGGTTGGGCTGGAGGCTTTCAGTGCCGCCTACCTGGATGACATTGCAGTGTTTAGTTCCTCCTGGGAGGACCACTTGCGCCACCTCTGGGAAGTGTTGATGGCGCTGCGCAGAGCAGGCCTCACAATCAAGGCCAGTAAGTGCCAGATTGGGCAGGGTTCTGTGGTGTACTTGGGACACCAGGTGGGGAGCGGCCAGGTGGCGCCCCTGCAGCCCAAGATTGAAACCATCCTGACTTGGGAGCCCCCAAGGACCCAGACCCAGGTGAGGCCTTCTTAGGACTCACGGGTTATTACAGGAGGTTTGTCAAGGGGTATGGCAACATTGTTGCACCCTTGACTGAGCTGACTTCCAAGAAGCGGCCAAAGATTGTGAACTGGACTGACACCTGTCAGAAAGCCTTTGATGCCCTCAAAACTGCTATGTGTACAGCACCCGTACTCCAGGCGCCCAATTTTGCTAAGGAATTTGTTGTCCAGACAGACGCTTCAGAGCATGGGGTGGGGGCCGTTCTGTCACAGATAAATGAGGAGGGACTAGACCAACCTGTGGCCTTCATCAGTAGGAGGTTACTTCCACGGGAACAGAGGTGGAGTGCAATTGAGCGTGAGGCATTTGCTGTGGTCTGGGCACTGAAGAAGCTGAGACCATACCTGTTTGGGACTCACTTCCGGGTTCAGACAGACCACAGGCCCCTCAGATGGCTGATGCAGATGAGGGGTGAGAATCCTAAGTTGTTGAGGTGGTCCATTTCCCTACAGGGTATGGACTTCACGGTGGAACACCGCCCTGGTACAGAACACGCCAATGCTGATGGTCTGTCCAGATTTTTCCGCCTTAGCGATGAGAACTTCCAAGGGGATGGGTAGTTCTCCCCACATTTCAGCTGGAGGGGACGTGTGTTAGACCTGGCACCATTGGCGTGGGTCTCCCTTCCATTTTTCGCTGTTGTCTCCTCTGTTTTACTGGTGTTAGATGCTCTGGGCGCTGTGCCACTGCCATTCAGTGTCACAGCGCGAATGCTCCCTGTATAAATATGTCTATGTGAATTGGTATATCCCTGATTGGCTTATTTGGTTTACCTGTTAGTCCCTAGTAGTGTGGCCTATGTGTGCCCAGGGCTGGTAAACCAAATGCTGCTGGTGGGCCTGCAGCACTGATGTGTGCCACCCACAGAAGCAGCTTGTAAAGTGTGTCTCAGACCTGCCACTGCAGTGTCTGTGTGCAGTCCAGAACTGCCATCTTGGCTGTGAAGTGCAACCACTTCCCAGCCCCTGAACCTTCCCTTGGCATCCTGTAAGTCGCCCCTCGGGTAGGGTGCATTGTATGTGTAAGGTAGGACATGCCTGGGTGTGTGTAGCATGTCCTGGTAGTGAATTATGCACCATTTCGTTTTTCACTACTGTAAGGCTACCTGTTCCTCATAGGCTAGAATGGGCAGTTTGACTATTACATGCTATAGTCCTAACTGACCCCAGGGACATGGTAGAAAAACGAATTTAGTATGCCTGAGCTCAGAATATTAAAATACCCCTTTTAGTGAAGTTTATTTTTATATTCTGTGTTTGAAAATACCACTTTTAGAAAGTAGGTATTTTCTTGCCTAAGCCTTCCAGTGTGCTCTGCCGTTATGTGTATTGGCTGTCTGGTTTTAGAGGGCAGGACAGGCTGAGTCAGACCTTGGTGGAATAGAGAGATCTGCATTTAGAGTGTGGGGAAGGGTGGCTCTTTGATCTGAATAGGGCTGTGCCTGGCAAGGTGAATGCTGGCTCCACCTCCCACTGTGTGTCTGCTAGCAGACCCCCTCTTTCTGAAAGGAAGGATGCAGCCTGGTAAACAAAGTGCTCCAGGCCTGAGCAGAACTGGTTCTGGCTAGGTTCAGGGACTGGTAGCTTCAAGGATCAAAGGCTTTTGGGGTATAAATATCTGTGCTCAAACCCCTACTCTTGTATTGCTTTTGGATCTGGAGAGGAAACTCTGTCCGTGCCACTGGAGGAATCTGCAGGAAGTGACTGTCCTTGTGCTTGTGTGTTGTTTCTTGCACTGGCCTGCAGCAGTGACCACTGGACCTTGAAGAAGAGGAAAAGGAACTATTGAGAGAACTTTTATTTTTGTACAGCAATCACCCAAGGGCTAGGAAAAGAGCTAGCCTCCTGCTGGAGTCTCAGGCACAACAGACTCCACCACCAACCTCCTGCTTCCTCCCTGCGAGGACTGCTATCTGCTGAGGAGGCTCCTGTGAGTTCCAGGGCCTCTAGTTTGCATCAGAGAGAAGAGGGTAAGAGATCGACGCTAACGCATCTTTGCGGGCCGCTGCAGTCGAGAGCGCTGGGAAAATCATCGCGCTGCTGCCGCCGAGGGCCCGCAACCCGAAACCATCGCTGACGCCCGTTGCGAGCCGCTGCAGCCGAGACGCGCTGGAAAGATCATCGCGCTGCTGTCGCCGCGCACTCGCAACCCTGACAGAAATCATCGCTTCGAGACATCGCAGTGCGGACGCCGTGCGTTCGCCACTTTGATCGCATCACACCGAATTTCGTCGCTCCTCGCGGAGCGTCTTGTCTTCGCATCGCAACACGATCGCACAGCGCAACAGGATCACCGCATCGACTTCTCCCACGCGGCAAGAAAGTCATCGCATCGGTGGTCCAGCGTGCAGAAGTTGTCGCATCGTCTCCGCACGCATCCCGCAGATCGGCGCATCATCCTCCCTTGCGGCAAGGATTTCAACGCATCGCCGGCCTCGCGTGCCGAGAATCATCGCTACAGCTTCTTTGCGACACTTTGTTGGTTTTGCAACTAAACCCAGGTACTTTGTGAAAGAAAGGGTCGCAGAGACCACTGCTTTGAACTTGAACCTTATTTTTGCAACCTTTGAACTATTTTTGACAGACCTTCAACAGCTATCCTATTTTTGACAGTATTGTGGCTTTTACAGTTATTGGTCTTGTGATAAATCTGCCTTTATATAAAGATACTTATTTTTTATAATAACTACTTGTGTGGTGTCCCTTTGTAGTGTTCCTCATTGTGTTACTGTGTATGATCATAAATGCTTCACACCCTGCCTCTGAGATAAGCCTACCTGCTCGTGCTACGTTACCACAGGGTTGAGCAGGGGTATTAAAGAGGGTAGCCCTCTCACTCTGACTTAGGAAGAAGGGTCCCTACTTGGACAGTGGCCCGCCATTGCCAACTAGAGACCCCCATTTCTAACAATGCCTATTTGGCATATGTTGTCATTGAGGAATACATGTACATTGAATAGTGTTATAGACTGCCTTTACTTTCAAAAGCACATCCTTTTAATTGTACAATCATGTATTTTATTAATATTTCCATTTAATGTACTGCTTTAGGGGGGTTTATTATTATGTACATGCATAACCAATACTCGTTTGGGGTTTCTGCTTGAACAGCTGGAAAATTGATGTCTTATGTTATGTTATTTAATACTTATAGAATGGTGTATACACCAAAGCTTGTTGGTGCTATGAAACCAACCATAACCTCAGAAAAGAAAAAGAATAAAATGATCCCCATGGGTTTCAAGAAATGAGTTAACATTTCATAATTCAAAAACTGATTTTTCTGTTGTCTTTTAAAAGCCTGAATGGAGGAAACCAACCAAAGCCAAAGGGGAAGGTTGTTCCAAGCTTTTGCTACAGCTACAGAAAATGCACTGTCACCAAACAAAATATTCCTTGGCTTGGGTTTTTGAAGTAGCAACAGTCCCCTTGATCTCAGGATGCATTGTAGTGTGTAAAGCAAGAATGTATCTGTCATGAAGTGAGGGGCCGCATGCATAGCGCTTTAAATTAAATTCATTGGGGGCACGCTGTCAGGGTTCCAAGGCTGCACGCTTGTTGTGCCTCCAGTGAAGGTCCTATTCGTCTGCCGGGCATGGATGGTGCCCTGCTAGCCAGTCAGCCCCGGAGAGAAACCTTTGTGTATAGAGAAGGGGATTCTCCTCATCCTGAGGTGAGCTTAACAGTAAAGAGAGCTTTATGGGGTGCAATTGTTGGCGGTCAGTGATCCCCTCCGGCCATGACTTGTAGACTTGATTGTGCCTATGGTGGCACTGGATGTTCTGCAGTGGAGACCAGGGAGGAAGGAGCTGGTACTAGTCTAGATGGTGCTTTAGCAGTGAACTGGGCCTCGGAAATGCTGATGGTGGTGGGGTGGGCCATGCTGGAGGCGGAGGGAGTAGTCATGCAGTGAGTCGTAGTTCAACAAAGCAAAGAACACCTCTTCATCACAGTGCAACGTGCTGCTTCACAGTGATTGCCCGGGCCACCTGCCTGCCTGGGGGCACTACATTTCTGGCACTGAAGGAGGGATTGTGGCTGGAGAAGCCCACTCAGGTTGTTTCTGCATTTGTGGATGCTAAGCACTGAATACGGGTGACAAAAAGAAAAAAGCAAGCTTGAGTGACTCTTTTAAATCTAAGCAGGGCGGATGTATGACTAAATAACTACCTCCGAAATCACAAGTGCCTGAACCACGAAGGCTAAACAACGACCAAAGCTAAACCACTAATTATGTTACCACGACTTACTGTACCACGAAAAATATGCAATTAACATATAAAACGAATCAACCACTACATTCAAATCAACCTCATCCCACCCCCTAAAAACTACCCCTAAAAACTATACCAAATCCCTCCACCCCCTACAAACTACCCCAAACCCCCACCCCCCTAAAAACTAACTCAAACCCATCCCATCCCCTAAATACTATCCCGAACACCCCCACCCCTAAAAACTAACTCAACCCCCACCCCTTAAAACTAACTCTAACCCCTCTCATCCCTAAATACTAACCTGAACCCCCACCACCTAAAAACTAACTCGAACCCCTCCCACCCCCTAAATACTAACCCTAACCACCCCACCCCTTAAAAACTAACACAAACCTTCCCAGCCCCTAAAAACTAACTCGACCCCCCCACCCCCTAAATACTAACCCGAACCACCCCACCCCTAACTACTAACACAAACTCTCCCAGCCCCTAAAAACTAACTCAAACCCCCCGCCCCCCAAAAACTAACTAGTACCCCTTCCACCCCCTAAAAATTAACCTGAAACCCCCCACCCCCTTAAAGCTAACCCGAACCTCCCCACCCCCCAAAAACTTACACAAACCCCTCCACCCCCAAAATAATAACCCGAACACCCCCCCTCCACCCACGAACCCCTCTTACCTGTTCCTGTCAGACGCTCCTCTGAACTTTGCCCTGCACGAAGACTAGACCGTCTTAGCCTGAACGACGCACATGCGTGGTTCAGGCTAAGTCGTTGTTCATGCAAGTCGTTGTTCGGCTTGCATGACTCCTGAACTCGTTATTCCGGAGTCGTTCTTGAGGATGTTTCCCAAGCAGGGCTTTAAATAGGATGAAAAAACTAGGGGGGGTCTCTCACTGGGGCGTGGCCGCTGTAGTTAGGGCGTGGCTTAAAACACTTAAGCTAAAAATCTGTGCTTAGTGTTGTGTGCTGTCCCACTGGTATTTTGCTGTTTCTGTCATTGCATCCAGAAAAATAATACAGCAAGTAACATTACACCAACAACAAGCCAGGACTATTGGCTTTGTCAATGGTTGTTAGTTGCATAAGATAAATAAGCAACAACTATCAGTTCATTGTATATAATATTGAAAATGCTACTCGCTCTTTTGGGCGAAGTTGTGGCGTAAGGCTAGAGCAGCCGACCTTCGAGCTGAGAAAACAGGTTCGAGCCTGATGTCCTGTGATTCAAAAAATGAATTTGCCCTTGTGTAATGTAACTGGTGCTCATGTAAAGCGCTCCAAGTTTGCGATATATAGAACTGAAAAAGGAGGCTCTTTGAAGTTACATCAAAGGCAGTGGCGGGTTGTACTATTGCAGAGTTACGTTTTTTTTAATCACCCTGAGGGTAAATATGGAGAGCCCGATAGGGACCCGTCTGGGCACCTGCTTTTAAAAACTGCCGGTGCTGAGCCCCGAATCTAAGGAAGTTTAAGGGCACGAAGGACACTGGGGAAGAACCACGCATCTAGGCAGTGAGGAAGTGGAGTGTGTCTAAGAAGAAAGGGCCCTGCTTCGTCAAACATAGAGTTCTGCGCTAATATTGCCAGTGTCTCTGTGACTGTTCACGTCATGGACGGTCGTGTGGAAAAGCTGGCTGAGATGGAAGAAAGGATAGAGAACTAAAGAACTGCGTGAGGGGAATCCATGAAACAGGGTATGGAGGGCCTCTTTTCCTCAGTGCAGGGCAGTGAGACCCTTCAGAGTGGCCTCATTGAAAGCATGTTGCGATTAGACAAGATTGAAACGCTGAACAACTGCAGCGGGGTCTGATGAAGCAAATCTCGGCGCTTCCCTCAGAGCTGAGCTCTGATGATGTGAGGGCTGACATAGAGACCTCGTGCTTCATTTTGTGACGTCACAAGGGAGGACACTTATCTACGATGCATAGAGTGTATAGATTGCTGGGAAATTACCTTCGTATTTCACTATACTAATTCACACTAATCCTTTATGGGTTCCGGAGTAGCATACTACTCGCCGAAAAAGCGCTTCGACGCCTCATTAGGGGTAGTAAGCGCTATATTAAATGCAAATACAATACAAGTAACCTGGAGAGGAAGCCGGTGTGACTTTTATAGTGGTACTATGTTCAGCCAGTATGAAAGATACGATTCTTGGAGGTACAGTACAGAAAGGGACGATAATGTATGATGAACTGCAAGTTCTGTTTTTTCCAGACTTGCAACACCACTGCTGAGCTGATGGATGAACGGATAACTGTGTGGGAATAAGTCTATGTATCAGCTGGGCGTCGTACATATAATATTGAATACCCAGAGGCAGCATATAGAGTGGAGAAAGGACTCGCTACAGCTAATCCTCTCTACCACATAGCTAAAGTTTAATTTCATGTTTAGCATTGGGTTGTTACTTTGGCCGCTTACTCATGAAAGGTGCCATTGATGGGGTTTCTATTTGCAAATTGCACATGCTTCTCCTTTGTGAACCCTTCACAATTACACTTAGAAGATATGATTGTGATGTCCATGAAGAAGCATGGGAGTCCCTTTGAAGGCCCTATGACCAAACAATTGTACTCTTCATTGATTTTATAGGAACTTCCCATTTTCCAAACTTGAGGAATTTACTCTGACCTTCATACTCCTTGCTGTAGAAGTGGCTACTGTGTTTTTTTTATATATATATAGCCAAGTTGGTGTTGACCTGCACGTATTGGACAAAGACATGTAGTCAGTGCTTGGAAATGCTTCTATCGTGGTGTCCAAGATAAGGATAATATTGTCAACCTTAATGATGTCAACACGTCCTTTGCGGCCTATGTGTGTGGACAAGGCATGTTTTTCCTTCATACCCACGTAGCATTATGGAATATTGGTGTGACATTTGTGTAATAGAAAGCGTATGTTTTCAATTCATCCAATAGGTACACGATATAAGGAAGGGGTCTTTAACCCCAGCAGGTTTGGCAGACTGGGAGCCATGGGGGGTGCATGCTCAGACGAAGGGCCAGTGTCTGCACAGCATGGGGATCCCCTGCAGTATATTGTCTTTTCTGCATATATGGCGAGCATTTGGTGACAGCTTTGCATGTTCACAGGTAATGATGTCAAGGACTACGGTGACCTGCATTTCGCCGATGTTGAAAAGGACGAACCTTTTGGAAATGTGAAGAACCCCAGGACGGTGGGGCAGGCCAACGAGAAGCTGGCAAAGACTGTGTCCGAAGTGAAGAAAAGTGGAAGAATCTGTCTAACTGTGGGAGGGGATCACAGGTATTCCTTCAATCCAGACTTTTCAAACTTGAATGTTAATGTGTGAAAAGCAGACAAGGCTAAGAGGACCTATTTGCAGTTCTATTTACCCTGAAGGAGCCAATGGAGGGAATTAGAGCGCTGTATAGAGTATTTTTTAGAATATCTACTCATTCAAAAAGCGATTAACTGAGAGTCAGGCTCTCATGAAAAAAAATATACAAAATGGCAAGTTGGGAATGTTTCAGATTTGGAGAAATCACATATTAGTGTAAGGTGTAGCTTCAGCAGGTGAGCTTGCTTTCCCTTAGGGTTCCTCTGTGCCTGTAGTAAATGCAGAGGGGCGTGTTCGCACTGGCCTATAGGGCAATCAGGCAGTGCCTGAAAGGCTGGTCTGACAAATCAGCGTGTGGGCATTTTTTCGGCGTGTGGGCATTTTTTATGGTGTGTTGGGCCGTGTTTTTGTCTCTGTAATTAACACAAATATTGCCTGCAGCAAGCACAAATCATGGCGTCACCCATATCGTTGCTAAACACATATATAGCTCGTCTTTACAAGTTCCAAACTGCCCCGATTCCCAAATGTGGGCCGCCTTTTTAGCTATATGATTCACAAATGGGGGGCGCGTTTATTTGGGAAACAGCCGTTACAACGGATGCGTTACAACGCATGCTTTTACCTTGCATGCTGTTACAACGCAAATGGCTTGTTGCAGGGGGTATAAGGTGTTGGATTTAACTCCAACACCTTCCCTACTGTTGCACACACTGGAGTTGGAATAGTAAATTATACTATTCCAACATACAGCGCACCCCCGACAGCAAGTCGGGGTAAAAATTTGCATTGTAACGGCATGCGGTGTAAAAGCATGCGTTGTAACGTCATACAGCCGTTTATTTACGTGCCCAGGCCTGTTTTTTGCCCCAGTCTGACCCTGCAGATGGGCAGAATTCGTCAAGGAGTTCAGAACGAGGCTGTTAGAGCTTCTCGAAGAAAAATTCTGGTGTGGTACCAGAATATCGTGGTCTAAACATTGTCTGATATAAATACTGTGACACGACCTTGGTCCACCAAAAAATGCCCCATTGGAGTTAATGACATAAAATCTACACCCAATGAAGCAATACATCTGTGAACGATATTTAGCACAAGATGTCTCTGTTAGGCAACATTTTTGTTACTGACATTCTGACCTACAACGGATATGTCTGTTGAATTAAATTGCCTTTTGACTTTTTCTTTTGACGGTGAAGGAGAGAGAGTTCCCGTTTTTAGGTGCTCAGCTCAAGGAGGAAACGAGATTATTCACCATTGTTTGAAGCTGTAGGTTTACAATTTGACTACGTGTTTGTCAAACGATGTGTGTTCTCTTCTTGAAACTATCAAATTGGAGTGCAGCAATTCAGGAGATTTGTGGGGGATTGCCCATTAAACCAGATGAGCAATTGGCAAAATGCGTCCGCTTATCATGGAGTGTCGTTTAAGGGATTTCAGGGAGAGTGTGAGGCGGTTACTCTGACACGAGTCAGAAATCAGGCCGGTCACCACACAGAGGCCAGCTTTCACTTTTTGTTTGTAATTCTACACGTATATGTTTATTAAAAAAAAAAACACACACACACATTTCCATAAAACAGAATGGAGATAGAATCAAGAGCACTTCTTATGAAATTGAGGGAAAAATAATTCATATGTTTATCATTAAAAGATACACTATGCTACCTGCTTAATTACAAAATGTTAGAAATCAGTTTGGATACCGAATAACGAGTGCTATTTTAAATAAATGTATTGTATCTTGCTCACCATTATTGCCCTACCTAACTTGTTCACAACAAACAATGTATTCATGGTATAATAAATCATTGAGCATAAGCTGTTCCAAAACTTGCTCTTCAAGCCTTCACCCACTCAGGAGCAATGAAGTTGGTTAAGCACTTGTCACTTTACATCTCTAGGCCTCCTTTTTGGTCTGGTGTAATTATGTTCAATTCTCACTGAGATCTTCTGGAGGTGCTATGAATGTCATATAAAATCTGAGACTGACTATTGCACAATATAGTACCCAGTAGCGGCTCGTGGTGGGAGTGCTGCCGGGCGGTGACGTGGGTCGGGGGAGGGGCAGGGTGGGGGGTAGTAAAGTACGGAATACGGCCGGATAGAGGTAAGTAGACATATAAATAAATAAAACGAATTTCGTTGCGCGTGCTGCATCGCCAAATGCAAAGCAGCGCCCGCAACGAAATTCGTTTTATTTATTTATATGTCTAATTACCTCTATTCGGCCGTATTCCGTACTTTACTACCCCCCGCCCCACGTCACCGCCGGGCAGCACTCCCACCACGGGCCGCTACTGATAGTACCTTTAACTATAATGTATGCACACCAAGTTGGGCCGATCCTTAGGCATGTTTCTGCACACTAAGTGACAATGTTTGTGTGTGAAGATGTCACCGATTGTTGTGACTATTCTAGCAAATATACCGATTGTTCCACAACTAGAAGTGACATCTGCTTAATTTGTAAAATCATATCCCAAAAGTAAAAAAAAAGACCAAAGTTTTTCTTAGGAGCTGGCCCCTGGTGCTGCCTGATGTCAGGGTTGTAGAATATCAAGGCTGCCTAGTCTTGATTCCACATCATGCCTCACGTCTCTTTCTCCAACTACCGCACACGTCTTGTCTATCTCGCTCTTGCAAGGACACGTTCATCTCATCAGCTCCTGCAGGTTTTCTGCTTTTGATTCCCAGCAGCAACGCAGGCAGCTGTAATGTTGTGGGAGACCGTGGAACAGTCCACGTCTCCTCTGGTGCTAGGGGATGGTCCCGTTTGACCATGACCCCTCTGAAATGTGCCGTAATGGGCTATGCTCGGCATACGCCGATACCACGTGTGGGGAGGCAATAAAAGCCCAGGGCTCTGGGCGTGGCTTTGTCTTGTAGCTAGCCACTAATTACAATACGTGTGCTGTGTCCTTATTGCGTCAAGCCCAGGCCTTGACCAGAACACTACATTGGCGACGAGGTGGTGTCAGTTTGCTGCTGTCCTACCTCTATCCCACCGTGCTGCCTCCGTGGCCCCGCTACTGCCTGTCACCCGGCGTGCCCCTGCCGTGTGCTGGAGACGGCCTGCGCATCCGCGCGACTCCATCGGCGGCGGCTCGACTGATGTGCCGCCCTGCAGCCGAAATCCCGCCACGATCTCCGCGCGAGGCCCGGAAGAGTGCGCGCACACGTGCGGCCCTGGAGTTCGGCCTGCACGTCGCAGCGGCGCTGTTCGCCACGCATGAGAACCTGCTGTGGCGCGTGTGGAGTCCTGCAGCCATCCGTGATTGAAGGCACCGGTAAGCTGCACAGCGCAGTCCTGCTGCCCCCTCTGGCCGCCCTGTTGCATTGCACCGGCCCTAGAATGCACGTGGCACACCTGACAGCCTGACTGTAGGGGAGGGCCCCCTGCTCCTGGCTGTGCATGCCCTGGAGGTCTGCTGCCCCCATCCAGGCATTTTCTCTCGCCTAATCCGGCTCCCGAGGCTAGAACTGGACCCCGGCCACTCTCTGCCGACATTCAAGGAGTCCGGGCCACCAGCTGCACGCGCTTTCTCTCTCCTATACTCCAGCAGAGGCCCCAGTCGCCTGCCGTCCTGCCACGCAGCTGGCACGCTGCAGCTCCCTGTTTCTGGAGGTATCTACGCCCTGCTGCGTCTGGGTAGGGGCGCGTCCTTCGCTTTCCTGCCACCGTCCGTTGCTGGGCCAGCATGGCCTCCATCCCACCGTTGGAGCCCTTTGACATCACAGGGCTACCACCCTCCCAAGCTGCAAGGTGGAAGGCGTGGGTGGAGCGGTTGGAGACGTTCTTTGATGCAGCAGACATCCCTGCCCCACGGCGAAGACCCATGCTACTCCACTTGGGCGGTGCGGAAATCCACAAAATCGCGAAGTCAGTCCGCGAGGCTGGGCCCCCAAGGAACTATGCCACGATGCGCGACGCCATCACGGAGCATTTTGAGCCTTACGCCAATCCGGATTACGAGCGCTTCCTCCTCCGCCAAGCAAAACAGCTCCCTGATGAGTCCGTGGACGTGTTCTATGCCCGCCTCAAGGAGTTAGCCAGCACGTGCACCCTGCCTGATGTGGATGACGAGATCCGGGCACAATTCATTCCGGGCTGCGCCTCCTCTAAGCTGCGCGAGCGCGTCCTCCAGGAACACCGCATGCCGATGAGGGACATCCTGACCCTGGGACGCTCCAAGGAACTGTCCAAGGCCAGAGCGGCCCATATGGAGCTCAGAGCTACAGTGGCCGTCAAAGAGGAGCCAGTCTGCGCTGTCCGTACTGAGACACGTGAGCCTCGACAAAAGCCCCGAAGATCCTCGACCCACAGCTCCACGCAGGGCTCTAAGGTCCGCCTCTGTGGATGGTGTGAGGCCCACTCCCACATGACGGCGCCTGTCCAGCCCAGGGGAAAACCTGTAGTGCGTGTGGAAAGGTCAATCACTTCTCCAAGGTCTGCCGCTCGAAGACTCGGCGGCAACCACCAGGCCCACCTCGACAGGTGCGCGCACTTGAGCCTCTCCCGGATGATTCCTCGAGTGGCAACATGGACGAAGATGAGGCCGCAACCGTGCATGTGGTGCACATGCTACACGCCCTCTCTGCCTCCCCGCAGGCAGCGCCCATGTGCACTGTCGACGTACAGGATCATCCAGTGATGGCGCTCATTGACACAGGAGCAACGATCAACCTCATGGCCGCCAGCGTCTACAAGCGGTTACCCAACTTGCCCGCCCTCCGCAACACCAACGTCCAGGTGTACGCCTTCGGGACCCACACCCCGCTCAGAATATGTGGCGTGTTCCAGGCCAATCTCTCTCACGACCAAGTGCATCAACGGTCCAAGGTCTACGTCTCCCAAGAAGGGTCGGGATTCCTACTCAGCTGCTGTACCGCACAAGACCTCCGCCTCATCCACTTTGCCTTCACCGTGCTGGCTCACGACCTGGAACGTTTGCTGACCGAGTTTGCACCTCTCTTCGAAGGGATTGGATGCCTCAAAGGCCCGGCAGTCCGGCTCCACGTAGACAGGTCCGTGGCCCCGATTGCCCTCAGGCACAGGAGGATTGCCTTCCATCTTCGCCCAAAGGTCGAGGCGGAACTCCGTCTTTCGGAAAAGGCCGGAATCATCGAACGGGTGCGCGCCCCACCCCGTGGGTGTCCCCCATCGTGGTTGCGAAGAAGCCGAAACAGCCGGACGCGGTCCGCATCTGTGTTGACATGCGGATCCCAAACCTCGCCATTAAACGGGAGCGCCACCTGACGCCCACAGTTGACGACATAATAGGAGAACTTGCGGGATCCAAGTGGTTCTCGAAGATGGACCTCCGCTCCGGGTACCATCAGGTTCCGCTCCACTCAGAATCTCGCCCGATTACCACCTTCTCCACCCACGCCGGTCTCTGGCGCTACAAACGCCTCAGCTTCGGAATCTCCAGTGCGGCCGAGGTGTTCCAAAACATCATCAAGACCGTCCTGCAAGGACTAGAGGGGTGCTCAACGTGAGCGATGATATCTTGGTGCACGCTCCCTCCCTGGAAGAACATCTCCTCCGCCTAGCTGCTGTGTTCGCCGCCTGCGAGACTGTGGTTTGACCCTACACAAGGAGAAGTGCGAGTTCCTGCGCCGAGACATCAGTTTTTTTGGATATCGGTTCTCGGACAAGGGCATTGGGCCGGACCCGGACAAAGTGAAGGATGTCCAAGAGGCGCCAGCCCCCACATCAGTATCAGGAGTCCGCAGTTTTTTAGGTATGGTCACATACTGTGGACGGTTCATCAGGAACCTCTCGGATCTGACTGGCCCACTGCGAGATCTCACCAGGACCACTACCCACTGGACTTGGGGTCCGGAGCAAGACCAAGCGTTCCAGCAGACGAAGGCTGCCTTGTCCGCCGACACCACGCTCGTCTATTTTGATCCACGACACGACTCCCAGTTAGTGGTTGACGCCAGCCCAACGGGCCAGGGTGCCGTCCTGGCGCAACGTCAAGACTGTGGCGAATGGGCACCAGTTGCCTATGCGAGCCGGACCCTCACACCTACGGAGCAGCGGTATTCGCAGATTGAGAAAGAGGCCATCGCGATCCTATGGGGATGCCGCCATTTTCACATATACTTGTACGGCCATCCCTTCACCGTCATCACGGACCACAAACCTTTGATCCCGCTGTTCCAGGGGTCCTCGTCTCGCCCTCCCCCGCAAATTGAGAAATGGATCCTGCAGCTGCAAGAGTTCCAGCTCAAAGTGGAATACAGACCTGGCACCCGGAATCCGGCTGACTTCTTGTCACGACACGCCCGACCGGCCACCCCTCCGGAAGCAGCTGAGGCAGCAGCCACAGAAGACTACGTGCGGATGGTAGTGGAACGGTCCAGGCCTCTCCCGATATCGCTGCAAAATGTCATAGCCGCCACACGAGAGGATGACTGCCTCCAAATCGCCATCCAGGCAGTTTCCTCAAGTGACTGGCGACCCCTGCAGAGTCCTTCACCGCGTCGGACCGCCGTGGCCCAAGCAACATTGAAGTCCCTACACCAAGTTCGCCATGAACTGTCGGTATCAGACGACGGCTGCCTACTGAGAGGTCCGCGCCTGGTCCTTCCCGAGAGCCTCACCAGACAAGCAGCCCTTCTTGCCCATGGCGCGCATCAGGGAATCGTCAAATCAAAGAACAGGCTCCGCAGTAAAGTCTGGTTCCCAGGCCTGGACCAGTAAATAGAGTCATTGGTGCAACACTGCCCAGTATGCCTTGCCACCAGCCTACCAAGCAAACCTGCTCCAGTTATCACGGAAGAAGCGCCGAGTGCCCCCTGGGAAAGAGTGAGTGCTGACTTCGGCAGTCTACCAGGAGGAAAGTACATGCTAGTGGTGGTTGATGATTTCTCGAGGTATCCCGAAGTTGAATTTGTTACGTCTACCTCCGCTGCGGAAGTAATTCCCAAACTGGAGAAGATAATAGCAACCCATGGGCTTTTCGGTGAACTTCGCACCGACAATGGACCGCCATTCACCAGCGTGGAGGTGGCCAACTACTTGGCCTCCCACCGAATAAAACACCGCAAAATCACACCAAGATGGCCCCAAGCCAATGGCGAGGTCGAAAGGCTAATGCGAACACTGAACAAAACGATCCAAATCGCCCTGGCCGATGGACTCAACCTTGAACGAGCAGTGTATCAGTTCCTCAGGGAGTACCGGCTCACCCCACATTGCACCACTGGCATCTCCCCAAGTCGACTGTGTTTCGGCCGGACTGTCACCGACACAATTCCCCACCATCCGGGGTGGGCCGAAACGGCGAACCCCCCAAACCAATCCGACTACCGGCGAGAGAAGAACAACACAGCAGCGTCCCGGAAGAGACACGCTAGAGAAAGCCCCAGTGCACTGGGTGATCAGGTGCTCGTGCAAGACCGGCACCCGGGAGGAAAGTTCCGTTTGCCGTTCGAGCTTCAACCCTGGACTGTCACCGCAGTAAAGGGCACCATGGTGTCGGCCCAGAGAGGGCCAGAGACTGTCACCCGCAATGTATCTTTCTTCAAAAAAGTCCCAGCTGAGGATGACGGCGACTTCCCAGGATCCGATCGGTGCCACGAGGCGCCCTGCAATGGTTCCTCCACTCCTGCCAGCGAGGAGGCCGGATCGGATCGACCAGTTGTTGTGGACACCTCCGTCCATCCGACCCCCACGTCAATCCAAGACCAGGACTCGTATGGTGACCAGATCCCAGCCCCCGGCAGCCACCTTGTTGAACAGTCACCAGCACCGCCGCCGCAGAACAGTCAGAACAGATACCACCTCCGGCCCTGTCCGAAGCCATCCCAGAAATACAAAGACTATGTATCCAGTGGCTAATCGGCGATAGTGGGTCGGGTCGCAGCCAGAGTAAGCAGCGGTCAAGGGTACCCAAGTAAGACTGTTCCATTGTTTGTCGTGCCCCAGAAGTTGTGTACTGGACTGAAAGTTTTTGTTGAGCCAAGTTTGTATTTTTGTGTTGTTAAATATGTCTCTCCTGGTAAAGGAGGAATGTAATGTTGTGGGAGACCGTGGAACAGTCCACGTCTCCTCTGGTGCTAGGGGATGGTCCCGTTTGACCATGACCCCTCTGAAATGTGCCGTAATGGGCTATGCTCGGCATACGCCGATACCACGTGTGGGGAGGCAATAAAAGCCCAGGGCTCTGGGCGTGACTTTGTCTTGCAGCTAGCCACTAATTACAATACGTGTGCTGTGTCCTTATTGCGTCAAGCCCAGGCCTTGACCAGAACACTACAGCAGCGAGGGGGCTTTTTTTTCACCTCCAGCTGGGCAATGATAAAGACAGAAGTTAAGGGGCCATCAGGCCTCCTTTTCATTGAGTATGGGACTGGAGCCGTCCTGGAGCCTCGCAAATGACCGGCGAGGAAACAAAAGCACACAGCTTGTTACATGAGACAGTCAGAGTCAAATACCCTTCATAGATCACTGTGGTCTACTAGAAGGATTACAATTTATTAACTGCAAGTAACAAAAGGATCTCTATGTTCAAAGCAGTAATCCACTTACCTATCTACATAAAATAAAAATCTGTGATCTGCATGTTGCATGATATGCTTTGCAGGAGAACTTTTAAAAAAACAAACATATTTTATTGCATTTCCAGTTGGCATATGGTATAACATACACATATCAGAGCATCACTTCCAGTGAGGTTACTTCCTGTGATGCCACGTGGAATGTCACGCGTCGTGACGTCATGTGCTTTGATGTCACTTGCATACTGCCTGACTTGGTCAGTCCCCCCACTTCTTTTTTAGGACTTATGCCCTGCATACAGATTAGATATTCTGAGTATGTCTAAATGTCTCTCCATGCATCATATTTTGCACTTGTTCCTTCGAAGTCCCCGTGCTATTTATGAATCCTCTGTAATGGTTCGAATCGAACTGGTGGCCATGTTATTGAAGAAGGTTAATTTACGGCGAGGTGGGGATTCTGTGGCAGGCGCCACCTTAATATTGACAGGCAGATTCCAGCACCAGGACCTCTTCGTTGCCGACTTTAGCAAATGTCAGCCCTCTTTTCTTCTAGCTGGTGTGTGTGACTACAGAGGAAACCTCACGCACTCCTTACTCCAAAATAGTTATACTGTCATCATAGGTCATCACGGGCAATGCCTAGTCAACAATATTGTAACTCATTGTGAAGTACCTTGGAGTTTTACATTTTAAATGTGCTTTCAAAATGTCTCTAAAATGCAGACGTAAAGAAAGGCTAATAGATGTGGAATAGCAGCACGTTGTATTTTTGTTCCTATCTTCGACTTGGCAACTATATGCTACATAATAGCTCTAAGTTTCTAAATCTCTGCACATTGAATTGGCTTCAAGGGAATACTTAACAACAAACGCTTGCGCGAATATCGAACTGTCGCAGCGACTACATCCATGGTGTCGAAAAGTGAAAGTTAATGTTAAAACAGCTTGCAATTTGTAGAATAATGGGTATGTTAACTTTCTGGTGTGTTACAGTTTTTCGTTATGAAAAAAGGATATTTCCGAAAAAATGAATTGTTAAAGCCTCTAGAATGGGTTCCCAAATATTGCATTGAAAGTTGGGGTGCAAAAGATGGGTCGGCTCACTTGCTTCCGCAAAGGCACAGAAGTGGCTGTTGGCCCCGAGGGACTTGCTTGCTGCTCTCTGGGTTCAGCAGTGCAGGGCACCACAAGTTTGGTGTAGGGGTAGCGCACAATGCAGGCGCTATCCAGAGCACATGAAGAGACCCCTGTCCTTCCTCGTGTTGCGGAATCCATAGTGCTGCACACATTGGTGTCACCACATGTATATTCACGAGGAGGCCCACGAGTGCCTCATTTCAAAGACCACCTTCCCCTCTTTCCTGCATTAGTACATTCAGTTCAGGGCAAAGCACTGGTCTGGTAGCAATAGAGCACGCAGTACTATGTTACCCTCAGGTCAGTCGACAAACTTGGCAGAACACACTGTATGAAATCCAGATGTTGCAATGCCCCCCAGTTTGTAAAAACATTTGTTATCTTTTTGTCTATTTAGCCTGGCAGTTGGCACAATCGCTGGCCATGCGAAGGTTCACCCTGATCTATGTGTGGTTTGGGTGGATGCCCATTCCGATATCAACACTCCATGTACATCTCTGAGTGGAAATCTTCATGGACAGCCTGTCTCTTTCCTTATAAAAGAACTGAAAGACCAGGTAAATGATTCACCGGCATGACTTTGATTGGACATGTGCCCATTGGAACTAAGGATACTTTTTCGTACTATTTGACATGTTCCATGTGATTTTCTGTGTATTCTTTCAAGAAGAAGAGGAGCCGATACCCACCATTGGCTCCCCACTGAAGCGCGGGCGCAATTCGAAACTGCTTGCATTACCCACAGAGTGCTGCACTCCTCCTCAACCTCCTAGCTAAACAAGAAACTGAAAATCCCCAGAGCTAGTAGGGGCTCCAGAAATACCCTATCCCTGCTACTGGAACCCTCCACCTTCAGTCGAGAACGATACAAGAACCAGTCTTTCTCTGGAAGTGCCACTAGAATCTCAAACTCTCTGCCTCCCTCCCTCTATCTAACCACCTGACTAGCAACTTTCAAAAGGACAACAAGCTCCTCCTTTTTGACAGACATCTTGGTTAAATTCGCCCTCAATCTGGCTATCGTACTCCCTCCACTATAATCTGACCTGCCCTTGTTTTACAACCCAACCACCTAAATCGATGCATTTACTGTGTATCTCCCCTGCTCATTTGCTGTAACTATTTCTTGTGATAACTCCTGCACTCATGCACCATTGTTAAGGTACAAGATTAATTATTAGTATTGTAACCCAATATAATCCTTGTATCCTGCTTGTTGTAAAGCGCTCTGATGCTTTCGGGCTATGCTCACGCTATATAAAATTGCATAAATAATAAATATATGTTCAGGTCATGCAGCCAGGCACTTTGCATGTGCTAAATGTGCAAGTGCCTGGCTGCATAAGCTGAATTTTTCTGGGCTTAAGATTTCACAGCCCTGTGGGTGTGACCTCCTTAGCTGGGCTTGGAGTTCCTGTCCCTCATGATGAAGGGGGACATCACAGATAGACTCGGACCTGGGTGCTTCTGTTTTAATCCTTAAAGTGTCCAGGGCAGACTGTCCATCAGTGACGCCTCGTCACAGAGTGGGATGTGGTCAGCAGTCTCATTGATCCCATCCCACTCTGTGACGAGTAAGGAACTGCTGCCTCCTCACATTGGCTGTCCCATAAAATGGTCAGCCAATGAGAGAAGATAGCAGTCCCAATCCTCCAGGAACCACCGAAATTCTCTCGGGCCACCCAAGAGCACCGCTTCTGCCTGATAGGCTTTTTTTTTTTAAATGTTTGGTGCGTGTGTGTGTATGTATGAATCTATATGTATTTATGTGTGCGTGCTGTAAATGGGTGTGTCAATGGTGTATGTATGTGTGCATGCTTATGAACGAATGGGTATGAGTGAGTGTGCATATAGATGGGTGAGGGAGAGTATGTATGTTTGTGTGTGTGGCCCACCCGCCCCCCTTCTCGGATTACCACTGCCACTGGTCATATTGTTGCTCAAATGCATGCCTGTACAACCAGACTAATTTGAAATATGTCCCTGGTAAACCCTGACATGAGCCACAATGAAGAGGCTAAATGTGACATTTAAAGGCTCACTTAGGGGACTGCTTCAACATGGCAATCCCCCCCAATAAGTGAGAGTTGACAAGGTAGAAACAATTGTTCCGTGTTAAACGTTGGTACAAAATGAATAAGCATTTAAAAGTTTGCTAACTTCAGTTTCAATCTGCAGAGTATTTCCTGATCACCTGCATAAAGCATCAAATCTTTTCTACTATGATTAATCACAGCTTCTACACTTAACACATGTTGCGCAATACTTGCCAAATTACTTACTCTGGTTGTGTTTATATCTGGATATCAACCAAAATGATAGTATTCGGAAAACTGCTACATCATACAGAGCAATTTAAATAACTGGATCCAAAGTTAGTGGTTAGCACAGTAATACAGAGCGCACAGTAATACAGAGCACACACGTGTCTCAGGGCTAAATATCTCTGTGGGACTAATGCTTGCCATTATGTTTAGATGCCTGATGTTCCAGGATTCTCTTGGGTGAAGCCATGCCTGTCTGCTAAAGACATTGTATACATTGGACTTAGAGACGTGGACCCCGGTGAACAGTGAGTAAATCATCTTTGTTGTTGCATGTACAACAGACGTGAAATAAATATTAACTTACCCAAATAAGTCTCTGCAATTACCAGTTGCGAATGAATTAGGAAATACAACGCAATGCCTTTTTTGAGTTTGTTCAAAGATCGAAAAACACAGACTAACCTGGAAACCCACTATGGATTTTTAGAAGATTTTTGCACTTTTGCCAATCCCGAAGAGAAATGTTGTGCTATAATCAATGTATAGAGTGATGATTTTGATTGCACTCTTAAGGCCTGATTACGAGTTTGACGGTCCTACCGGCTGAACGCCACGTCCACGGCCGCCAGAAGACCACAGCTCTGGCAGCTTTCCGACCTCCGTATTACGAGTTTACCATGGTGCAGGTGGTGTGGCTGCGGAGATCTTGCAGCGGGGTGACTAGTTTTCCATATGTATCAATGCCTGTGTGAACATTTCGACTGTATATGTGTCGAATGCACACACAAGGATGATATATGTGGAAAAATAACACCTACCCATTGCCGGAGTCTAGCCCATATGTGGGCAATCCAGGCAATGGGTATATGGTACAAATAGGACTCACCTGTATATTGCTGCAAACACGGTTCTAATCCTTGGAGTGAAGATGCTGCTGTGAAGGGGGGACCTGAAGAAAGTGATCCACGTCGAACTCTGACCGAAATAACATGAAATGGGTGAGTACGCACCTCAAATCCTTCGGTTCTGCCGACTTGAAGCTGGCTGTCCCACCGTCACGGTCAGCTCGCCGGAAAGCCAACTCGTAATACGGATGTTGGTGAAACTCCTCTGTGCAGTCCTATGGCAGCTGCTTTTTTCCAGACCCCTGCAGTCTGCGGTGCGCTGGCAGTGTAGGCGGTTCAGCCGTGGTCTTTGCAATAGCAATCCTCCCATCTCGTAATACGGCGGTCGGACCGCAACCGCGGATACGGCAGTTCACAGACCGCCAAACTTGTAATAAGGCCCTTAGTAATTACTATAGCAAAACAAACTTCAGTAATGCTATCAATTCTTATTTTAGTAGCTGAGCTAATCAGAGATATCAAAATGCAAGGAATAATACTGATTGAGGGAAACCAATATTTTATCCATGTTCTACTTGCCTATAAGTCAAAATTACCATTATCATACTGTCATGTCTCAAACTTTAACGTTGATAAAATAGATGTTCGAAGGAATTGAAATAAGGTGAGGCATTCTTTTAAATAAGAGCTTGTCACAACTATACTAACTAACCCACTCAAAATACTGCACCTCCTTTGCTACATTAACCTACTGTTACATGTTTGATAGGTGCTTTCTATATGTTCATTGTAACTTGGTGATTCATTCTCACTCTCAGTGGCCCACGTCATTGAACATCGCTACCTATAAATAACAAAATATGCAGATTCCACCTATTTTCACCATAATTGTGGGTGCAAGTTTGGGAGCAATGGCAAAATCTCAGAATGTTGGCATGTAGTACTCAGCGACAACAGAAATGCATTCCTTTTAAGGTGGCCAAGAACCACGAGAGAAGCCTCAAAACCTTTAAAATCCCTTGACATGCTGTTCTGCTTGTAACTCCTATCCTTCCTACATGTTATGGGCTAGTTGAGGGGAAAAAAAATCAAATTAAAGATATACAGGAAGGTTTCCACCATTCTATTGCCCCCCTCACCCCCCACACTGAGTGAATGTAACAAAATGAGTTGTAAAGGTGCATTTAAACATCTATAACTTAATGTTTTTGGGCCATCGGGAATGTAATCCAAAAATTTAAAAGAATACTAATACAGGAATCCAGAGCGCTTCTAAACTTGTTGCTAGAATGTTAAATTAAAATAATTGTGCATAAATTAAAAATATTGTGCACCATTCACAAGGCATTCTGGCTCATGCGCAAAGTTTATCTACAAAACTTGACATTCACCCGAAATTCCTGAAATTATAACATTGCGCCTCTCAGTGTAATTACACGCCATTCACAGTAGAAAATTTACAATGAATGGTGCAAAATGATAGGGAACGCTAGAATGCAAGTAGCTGTTGTTTGCACTGCTTCTATTTAAATGCATTCTAAGGCCAAAAAGTGTAATTACATGTGTTTTGTGTAATTTTGCCATAATTTTGTGTAATCCCATGAATTACATGAAAGTAAATACCGCACATCACATTCCGCACACCCCAAATATCTTGTTTATTTGCAGCAAGTGGGAGACCAAGTCCAAAACGTGTATGGCAGACACCATCTCTAAAACGGTTTTGACCAGTCACTGAGAGCGTGAATGGAATTGAAATCATTAATGCAAAATCCAAAGTGATGGTTTGGAGGACTCAATGAGTCATAAAAAAAGAGACAGAGTTCAAACTCATTGAGCCACAGATACAAAGCGATAAAACTTCTGTTATCCTAGAATCTCTATAGTGGCAACCTGCAGAGGAGGCCACAGCCAAAGCGATCCACTGTTTCTATAATATTGTATGACAAAACATTGTCTACAAACATACTGCGATACAAGAATATTGTGTCAAAAATATTGTCAACAAAAATATCAAGTTTACCTACTTTCAAAATATTGTGTGCAAAATATAGTGGAACAGAATATTGTTAAATGCAGAAATATATATATATATCTATATATATATCTATATATATATATCTATATATATATCTATATATATAGATATATATAGATATATATATATAGATATATTATCTACTGGCGGTCGCCAGTAGATAGTTATAGTTAGGACCTATTTTCCATAGGAAATTCACAACATTCTATTTCCAATAACTTTGGCGCCGGTTGACGAATCTTCGCGAAATTTTCAAAACTCGTGGGGCGCTCCGGTCCGCTCGTATCCTGAAAGTTTCGGGGTGATTCGGCAAGCGGGGGCCGAGAAAAAGGGGGGTCCCAAAACGTGTTTTCTCAATGTTAATTTCCATAGGAAATTTTAGACACGGCTACAGCCCGAACTGCTGAACGGAATTACACCAAATTTGGCAAAAAGGTAGCGCTTGGTTCAGAAAGCGACCTTTTTTTTAAATGGTGTAAATCCGTTCAGTAGTTGACGGAGAAATTCAAAAAATAAGAGGCAAAAAATCAATTTCCCATAGGAAACTTTATGCAAGGCTACAGCTCGAACTGCTGAACGGAATTACACCAAATTTGGCAAAGAGGTAGTTCTTGGTTCAGAAAGAACCCTTTTGTTAAATGGTGTAAATCCGTTCAGTAGTTGCTGAGAAAATCAAAAGTAAAAACACATATATATCTATGGGCACGGAGGATCCGCGCACCCTCCTGATCACGAGCTGTATGCTAATTGGCTGTCAACACTCCAAACCAGGAAGTGTTGGCAGCCATCTTGTGACTCGGTAGAACCGAGTCACAAGAAAACAGTAGAAACAATCGCGAAAAACGCAAAAAGGGGGCAGGGTAGAAACACCCTGACCCCCTAGGCCTGCTCAGGGGGTCCCAGAAGGACCCCCAGGGCCCAAAAAAGCATTTTATTTATTTTAAAATCGGCGGGATGCGCTTAGGATGCGCGGATCCCGCAGTGAAAAAAACGAAGCGCGGGCTCCCGCGCTCCGTTGTTTTGGCCCCGGGTGGGCCAAGTCCCGGGGGCATGAGGGGGTTCATAAACATATTTTGGGGGGCCTCTAAGGCCCCCTAACCCCGGGGACCGCCACCCCCGGGGCTTTGATTTTAAAATGGTGCGGGAGGGCACTCGGCTCTCCCGCAGCCCCGGGGACCGCCACCCCCCGGGGCTTCTTTTTTGTAATTTTAATTACCTGTGTGGGGGGGCTCGAGCCCCCCCCACACGCCTCGGGGACCGCCACCTCCCCGGGGCACTAAGAATTTTAAATTGGGGGTCCGTTTCGGACCCCCGAAGCCCCGGGGACCACCACCTCCCCGGGGCTTTGAACATGTTGGGAGGGGGGCCGCGCGGCAAACCTGCTCTCTCTTCCAAAATTCAAAGCAAATTGCTTTTCCACACGGGGAGCTGCATCTTAGCAGCTCCCCATGTGGAAAAGCAATACCGGCTCCCCAGGGGGGACCGTGGGGGGATTGGGGACCCCCCCACGGTCCCCAACGGATAGGGCCGGCCCTGGGGGATGGGGTCCCCGGGGCAAGTAGTGGCCCGGGAGGGGGGCCACGCGGCCCCCCTCCCCAAAAAAAAGGCCTGCCCTGGGGATGGGGTTTCCGGGGCAAAAGAAGGCCTGAGGAGGGGGGCCACGCAGCCCCCCTCCTTAAAAAAAATTTAAAAAGTGTGGCCATGCCCCGGGGGATGGGGTCCCCGGGGCCGGAATCGGCCACGGGAGGGGGGCCACGCGGCCCCCTTCCCGTTTACATTAAAAAAAAAAAAGGGGTAAGGCCCTGGGGGATGGGGTCCCCAGGGCCCAAAAAAAGGAAAAAGGAAGGGGGGCCGCACAGCCCCCCTTCTAAAAAAAAAAAACGATTGTGCCGCAGGCCCCGCCCCCTTCCTTTACCACTCTGCAAACGCGCCCCGTGGCGCGTTTTAAAATGGGGAATTAATTCCCCTTCAATACTGGGGGTCCCTGGAGGCCAACTAGCCCACCAGGTACCTCCAGTCAGCGCCACAGGGCTGCGTTGCAGAGAGGTGGTCCAGGCTACGCCCCTTTTTACACCTCTCTGCAACGCAGCTCTGTGGTGCTTACTGGAGGTACCTGGTGGGCTAGTTGGACCCCAGGGACCATCAGGATTCAAGGGGACTTATTCCCCCAACTTAAAACTCGCCACAGGGCGTGTTTGCACAGTGGTGAAGGGAGGGGGCGGGGCCTGAGGTGACATGTGTGCAAACACGCCCTGTGGCGTGTTTTAAGTTGGGGATTAAGTCCCCTTGAATCCTGAGGGTCCCTGGGGTCCAACTAGCCCACCAGGTACCTCCAGTAAGCGCCACAGAGCTGCGTTGCTGAGAGGTGTAAAAAGGGGCATGGCCTGGACCACCTCTCTGCAAGGCAGGCCTGTGGTGCTTACTGGAAGTACCTGGTGGGCTAGTTGGGCCCCAGGGACCCTCAGGATTCAAGGTGACCTAATCCCCCAACTTAAAACACGCCACGGGGCAGCGTTTGCACAGTGGTGAAGGGAGGGGGCGGGGCCTCAGGTGACATGTGCGTAAACACGCCCTGTGGTGCGTTTAAGTTGGGGAATTAATTCCCCTTGAATCCTGAGGGACCCTGGGGGCCAACTAGCCCACCAGGTACCTTCAGTAAGCACAACAGAGTTGCGTTGCAGAGAGGTGAAAAAAGGTGAGTGGCCTCGGAACGCCTCTCTGCAACTCAGCTCTGTGGTGCTAACTGTAGGTACCTGGTGGGCTAGTTGGGCCCCAGGGACCCTCAGGATTCAAGGGGACTTAATCCCGCAACTTAGAACGCGCCACGGGGCGCGTTTGCACACATGTCACCTCAGGCTCCCCTCCCTTCACCACTGTGCAAACGCGCCCCGTAGCGCGTTTTAAGAGGTAGTTTTAATCCCCCTGCCCTATTATGTACTAGAGACTTACAGAGGAGGTCATGCTAATCACAGGGGTACCCCAACGCATAGTGTTCCCAAGTGTATGTAGGTGTTTTCACTGTATTCTAAGTGTCTTTTAGCATAGCACTGGCTCCGGTTAGTCAAAGTCAGTTACCACCAGTACCCATCTGAAAAAGTTGTGGGCACAGGATGATTTTGCAACAAGGCCTCTTTCTGCTCCTCTGTTGGTTCTTTCTGCACATCTTTTGCTTCTTCCTGCACTTTTCTTCGTCTTTGTGGACTTCTGTTGCTTCTTTCTGCATTTCTTTTGCTTCTTTCTGTGCGTTTTTTCTTCTTTCTTCACATGTCCTACCTCTGTAGGCATAGTTAGAAACTAGCATTTAAAAAACCTTTGAAATTCACTTAAAAAACCATAGGTTTCAGGCACGTTATAGTTAGAAATTAGCATTTAAAAAACCTTTGAAATTCACTGAAAAAACCATAGGTTTCAGACACGTTATAGTTAGAAATTAGCATTTAAAAAACCTTTGAAATTCACTGAAAAAACCATAGGTTTTAGGGACAGTTATAGTTAGTTGAACATTGCACTCGTACAAAACCCGTGAAATTCCCCGTTATAGTTAGTTCAGCTAACTATAACTCGCGCCCCACAATGCACTGCTGATGACGTCACATATTACATCACTCATGACATGGTCAGTGACATCACTCATGACATCACTGATGACATCTCAAATGACATCACTGATGACATCACTGATGACATCATCCATGTGATAATTTCATGCATCTTCTCACACCCTAATATAACTTTTGATACACCCACTCTAAATTACAGACTGCCATTCTCAAAACCATACACACTCCAATACCAATAACTACATACCCACTCACTGATTCTTAGGTCTACACACACACATCTACTCACTCACCCGTACAGTCACTCATACTTACAGTCACTCAGTACAGGACTATCATATGCACTCATACACCTATATAAACACTCGCACACCGCCACTCATCCATAGAGGTACTCACACACCTAGTCAGTCATGCAAAAAATTAATCACACACCCATTTACTCACCTATACAGTTATAAACACACCAGCTCACTTACTCATACAAATACTAGCACATTCTTACGCTCTTATACAATAACTGATACAAGCACACACGCATCCATACAGCCACTCTCACAATCACACACTCTCACTTATAGCCATTTAAATACTCTAACACACATATATACTGCCTTTTACATATGTAGTTACTCGCACATGTACCACTGAGATATACATTCACTCACTAACACACCCATACACACACTCACCCACCCAAGCAGTCCATCACAGTTGCACTCTTTAAATCATGCACCCAGTGAATCACCCACTCACACATCTATGTACAGAGTCACACACACCCCACCCACACAAACACTCAGGCACCCATACAGATACTCAGAGAACCAATCAATAACCCATATAGACACTCATGTAGCTATTCGCAAATCCATGCATCCACTTACACACCAACAGACAGACGGATACAGACATTCACACAGTTTAGTCACTAACCCATGCATTCAGTAAGATACGTTTAATCACTCACTTGTAGAGTCAGTCATGCACCTACTCAATCATCCATTCAGACACTTATACACCCACTCATTCTTCAATACGCCTTTGCCTATATATATTAAACATATTTAAACTTTACAGAAACACACAGTCACTCAGTGAAGTCATTTGAGATGTCATCAGTGATGTCATCAGTGATGTCACTGACCATGTCATGAGTGATGTAATATGTGACATCATCAGCAGTGCATTGCGGGGGCGCGAGTTATAGTTAGCTGAACTAACTATAACGGGGGAATTTCACGGGTTTTGTACGAGTGCAATGTCCAACTAACTATAACTGTCCCTAAAACCTATGGTTTTTTAGTGAATATATATATATATATATATAGATATATATATATATATACATACATGCATATATATGTATATATATGTATATATATAGCATTATATACTTATTTAAATAATAAACTACAAAATAATATACATAAAAATAAATACTTTTAATCTTTAATATCAAATAAATATATATGTTTATACTTTAAAAATATTTAAACAATTAAAAAAATTACATTCCAAATATTAACAATAATTTAGAAATTAAAAACATATATACCAAACACATTCTCAAACTTAACTTAATAATGTAATTAGTACTCAACCAACAAAAATACAATTTAAATAAATTAATATTTTATTATAAATAATTTAAATTAATTAAAATAAAATAACAAAAAATAATCCTAAATCAACAACACTAAAGAAATTGCTGGACTTTGAGGGTGTCAGATTTTCTATTCTAACATCAACATAAGCAAAAGCAGGGCATTTGTTGGACTTTGGAGTGGCTTGATTCGCTACTCACACTTCAACGTATGCAAAAGCAGGGAAAATGTTGCACATTGAAAGGGTTACATTTACCATTCACACTCCTATCATATCAACAGTATGGAAAGTGTTGGACTTTGATGAGGTTAGTTTTACTACTTGTTGGAATGGCCCTTTCTGCAGGGTCACCCCCAAATATTTTTCCTTCACTCCTCAATTTTTGCTGAACCTATTTTAGTTGGCCTTATGACTCTGTGCACTTTACCACTGCTAACCAGTGCTAAAGTGCATGTGCTCTCTGCTCAAACATGGTAACACTGGGGTAGTAGGTAAACACCTATGAGGGGCTGTACAATTTGATCGCCAGAAAGCACAGGTTCAGTCACTGTTTTCCAGAGCTAACACCTGGATGGCTGCCAGCTCACTCACCCCAGGGAGATTGCAAAGGAGGCAGACCTCAGGCTGAGTACCAGAGTGTCTGGGAAGGCATTGTGATTGTAAAATGAACCTAAGGAGGTTGGCTCAAGTTTCCCCCAACAAAGTAAGGGGGAGGTAAACAGTGACTCAGCCAGGCCCCAGTATAGTTTGGGGGCACAGGTTCCTATGTCCCTTCTAAACGTAGGAGGGGAGGGTTTGATGGGCGGAGACCCAGGGCACCCTCTTTTCAACCAGGTGCTTGGATTGCTCCCAGTAGGGACACAAGCTAAAGGACCTGGTTTGTACCAAGAGACCATCCACTGGTGGTAGCTTCACATTGTCAGGGAAGCTGGGTGTGGCAGCCACCCAAGGCACCCCACCAATTCCATTGTCTGGGGGTACCACTCCACAGCGGAAGGTACAGACACCTAAATGGAGGGGCAGGAGGTGGAAGCAACTTCATCTTGAACCCAGTACGCAAAAGTGACTCAAAGGGCTAGTCTGCTGGCCTCCTGAACTGAGCCTCAGGGAGATAAAGGGCTCCCAACCAACTCCTGGACCTAGTGCAGTAAGTTCCTGACCTTCAAGTGGTGCCCTCAGGTCCTGGACCCTTGGTGTAGCTCAGCACTCTTAAAATCAAGCTTTTGGGCTCCTTGTGACTGCCAACAGGCTCGTTCACATGAGACCTTCCAGCTCGCACCAAAATCCAGCACAAGCCCATGTCAGCTCATCGCTTTGTACAGCAAAAATTGTTCACCCACAACAGACCGCCAACGCAAAGCACCAGCTACTCCGTCCACTATGCCTGGCATGTTCCTTGTGCCACGCTGATCACCACCCGTGACATTCCCCTTGCGAATGAGACTCTTGGCATCAAAACTTGAGAAGGTGAAACTTGGGACTGTTTCCAACTCGCGCTCCATCACGGTCAGCCTGAACTTTTGGCTTTGACCAGGTCCAGCGCGACCAGAAAGCCTCAGTTGGCGCTTTATGCTTTTAGGTGCTATGTTACAGTTTATTCTTTAAAAAATCATAACTCAAGTTCTACTGATTGGATTTGTGTCATTTTGGTCTTGCTATATTTATTTAATTAAGCTTTATTGTTCTAAACTAGTATGGGATCTTTTTGAGTGGTGTTTTCACTGTGTTACTGTTTGAAGTGTTGCACAATTACTTTACACTTTACCTCTAAGTTAAGCCTGAATGATCTGTGCCAAGATGCCAGGGGGTTGAGCACAGGTTAATTTGAAGTTTGCTTGTGCCTTGCCCTGACAAGGATTGTGGTTGCTGCTTGACCTGGGCTCATATCTCAGCCATAGAGTAACCCAATTTCTAACACTGCTCTCACTCCAACAGAAGCAAAAGCAGGGAAAGTGTTGAACTTTGGAAGGGTTAGGTTTATTATTCCCACTCCAACAGAAGCAAAAGCAGGGAAAGTGTTGAACTTTGGAGGGATTAGGTTTATTATTCCCACTCCAACGTAAACAATAATAAGGAAAGTGTTGGACTTTTGAAGGGGTTATATATATTATACCCACTCCAATCCAAACAGCAGTAAGGAAAATGTTGGACTTTTGAGAGGACAGACTTCCTAATCACACTCCAACTTATGCAAAAGCAGGGAAAGTTTGGACTTTGGAGGGATTAGATATACTCTGCCCACTCCAATCCAAGCAACAGTAGAGAAAGTGTTGGACTTTGGAAAGGTTAGGTTGACTATTCCCACTCTAACTTAAGCAAAGGCGAAAAGTGGAGGACTTTGGAGGGGTTGGATTTAGTATTCCTACTAAAGTCTAAGCAACAGTAGGGAATGTGTTGGACCTTTGAGGAGTTAGATTTACTACTAATACTCCAACAAAAGCACAAGCAGGGAAAGTAGTAGATTTGAAGGTTGGAGTTACTATTTCCACTCGATCTAAGCAAACGTATGGAAAGTGATGGACTTTGAAGTGGTGAGATTAACTATTCCCACTCCAAAATAAACAAACTCTTAGCAACAGTAGGAAAAATGTTGTAATTTTGAGGAGTTAAAAATACCATAGCAATTCCTAAACTGAGAAAAACATTTAAAAATGTAACAAAATAAACATATTTAAACATATTTCAAATAAAATATATACTAAAAAAGATTTTGTTTAAAAATAAATGTAAAAAATATAAAACAAAAATATTTGAAATAAACACACACCCCTCTCTAATACCCACAAAAAAAGAAACACATAAAAAAGAAATAAAAAGTAATTACTAAATAAGACATACAATTAAAACAAATAATAAATATAAAACTCTTTTTCATTCATATTAAATACAGCAATTAACAATTGATTAAAAAAGTAACACAACAATCAATCAATGAAATAATTTGCACAATTATTTATCAATTGACATTTGAATCAACATAAACATTCAATAAAAATAAAAAGATTTTGAGTACCTTCCTTCCCTATTCCCTTATAAACCTAACAACCCACTACTAAATTAAACATTTCTAAATAATTAAAAATATGCATTAAAAATTACAAATTATATTATAATTAAAATAACAATTAATGAATTAAATAATTGATATAATTAATTGCTAATTTATTACTGAAATTTTGTAAAAAAATGTATTTAAAAATAAAAAACAATAATGTATATATTTTTTAAACTTCCCACCCTAATCCTCTACAAACCAAACAAATGCTACTAAATTAAAAAATAGTAATTACATTTTTAAATGTAAAATTCCAAATCAAAAATAACAAACTAAGCTAAAATATAATTTATCATAAGATTTTAAATAATTACCAATCAATAATTTAATTAACATAAAAAGTAAAATAAAATAAAACTATATATAATACAACTATATTAAAGTACACAATATTATATATGATATTTAAAAAACGAGACTACATACCTAAAAAAAACAATAGTCTTACCCTCTGTATATCCACAATATTTTTGAGTTAATTATATTTTTGACATGATATTTTTGTATCACAATATTTGTTTTTCAATAGTCTGGTAATTTACCTTCTAATTAAAGCATGGATCTCAGATGCCCTATGATAAATTACATCCTCTGGGCCTTGAAGAATCTTCACCCTGCACCAAATCAAAATAAGTGCCCTGCATCACAAAGGGAGCAAACCACAGACTGGCCATGCATATGTTGCTAAGATTTATGCGATTTTAGAGAAAATCCTAGTGAATGTCATTCTTGTCTAAAAGAAATTCCTAGCAATCTGTTTTCCCCAGACAATATAAAAGAAAACAAATTAGAAATGTATTAACTGATTGTACAATTATTTCAAAACATTGCAAAACACAATAAAGATTCATAAATACATAAAATGTCTCTTAAAGCACAAGTTTATTATGAGGCAAACTAAACAGGTTCCGTTGTCTAATGTGTGACTTTAAAACACTTATTACAATCTGTGTCATGGTATGCATTATGTAGCAGAAATCCCAGAGGTTGCAAGAGCCAACAGCGACAGAGTTATCTATAAACACGCAAGTAGTTCTTTCTTATGATCTTTGAGGGACCAGTCCCATTACATTACAGCCTCTACAATAAAGGGTATAAATATAGAAATATTAAAACTTCTGCTATTTAAGGATCTAACATGATGCTGAAAAGGGGGGATGCTTCAGGGGCTGGGCTGTGCTGAGATTGCTACATGGGGAGGCTCAACAGGCTTTTTATTCATTCTAGTGCATCATTATTAACATTTTCAATCCTCTTTAAATACCACCTAAAAGCATTGTCTAAAACGATGGCCAGGCAGCTAATAACCCATCAAATGACCTAAAAACAAGGCCACTTTAACCCCTTCGCTGCTAGGCCTTTTCCCCTCCTGTGCTAAGCCTTTTTTTGGCTTTTTGGGGTAGTGCGCGCTTAGGCCCCTGTAACTTTTTGACCACATAAGGTATCCATGCCAAATTTGCGTCCTTTTTTCTAACATCATGGGAATTGTAAAGGTACCCAGGGTTTGTGGATTCCCCTGGAGGGGACCCAGAAATTAGTCAAAATACAGCTAAATTTTGGGTTTTTTGGGGAAAATGCGAAAAAGGGCTACAGATGAAAGCGTCTTGATTTTTCCCTGCAAATGGCATCAAAAGGGGTTGTGGTGCTGAAATCACCATCTTCCCAGCTTACAGGGACAAGCAGACTTTTGTCAGAAAACCAACTTTTTTACACAGTTTTGGCATTTTTCTGGGACATAGCCTATTTTTGCTATTTTTTGTGCTTTCAACCTCCTTCCAGTTAATGGTAGAAATGGGTATGAAACCAATAATGGATCCTGGCAAGCCATACATTTCTGAAAAGTAGACAAAATTCTGAATTCAGCAAGGGGTCATTTGTGTAGATCCTTAAAGTTTTCCTTATAGAAACTAACAGTTAAATAAAGGAAGAATTGAAAATTAGTTGAAAAAAACAGCCATTTGTGTCAACCTTTTCACCTGTAACTTCTTCTAATTATGACAGCTATTTGAAGGCAATATACCGTTATATCCGCTGGACCTTTCTGGTTGTGGGGATATATAGGACTTGTAGGTTCACCAAGAACCCGACGAACCCAGAGCCAATAATTGAGCAGCATCTTGCAATGGTTTTTATTATGTACCGGGTATATAGCAATTATTTTGGAAAAATGTATACATGGAAAAATTGTTATGAAAGACACCTATGTATTTCTGAAATGGGAACAAAATGTAGATTTTAGAAACAGTAGATATTTGCACATTTCCGAAATTGGGAGTACCCATACTAGCATGAGAATTATAGGTCATTTTTCAAAATGACTTATTTTTTACACATTGTCTTTCATTTGGAAGGCAGAAATGCATCGAAAGTCAATAGGTAATAACAGTTGCTCTACAATTCTGTGTTACCCTAAGTCTCCCGATAAAAATGGTACCTCACTTGTGTGGGTAGCCCTTGTGCCCACAACAGGAAATGGCTCAAAATGCAACGTGGACGTACCACATTTTCACAATGAAAAATTACCCTTTTTTTGCAAAGTGCCTAGGTGTAGTTTTTGAACCCTAGCTCTGCCGGCACCTAGGGAAACCTAGCAAACCTATACATTTTTGAAAACTAGACACCCAGGGGAATCCAGGATGGGGTGACTTGACTTCCTCCCACCAGGTTCTGTTACCCAGAATCCCTTGCAAACCTAATAAATTGTCAAAAAAACCACATTTTCCCCACATTTCTGTGGTGGAAAGTTCTGGAATCTGCGTGGATCCACACATTTCCACACACCCCGCGTTCCCCAAAGTCTTACGAGAAAAATGGTACCTCACTTGTGTGGGTCGGCCTAGTGCCTGCGACAGGAAACGGCGCAAAACGCAACGTGGTCACACCTCAATTTCGCAGTGAAAAATGACCCTTTTTTGGCAAAGTGCCTAGCTGTAGTTTTTGAACCCTAGCTCTGCCGGCACCTAGGGAAACCTAGCAAACCTATACATTTTTGAAAACTAGACACCCAGGGAATCCAGGATGGGGTGACTTGACTGCCTCCCACCAGGTTCTGTTACCCAGAATCCCTTGCAAACATAAAAAATTGTCAAAAAACCACATTTTCCCCACATTTCTGTGGTGGAAAGTTCTGGAATCTGCGTGGATCCACAAATTTCCACCCACCCCGCGTTCCCCAAAGTCTTACAAGAAAAATGGTACCTCACTTGTGTGGGTCGGCCTAGTGCCTGCGACAGGAAACGGCACAAAACGCAACGTGGTCACACCTCAATTTCACAGTGAAAAATGACTCTTTTTGGCAAAGTGCCTAGCTGTAGTTTTTGAACTCCTAGCTCTGCCGGCACCTAGGGAAACCTAGCAAACCTATACATTTTTGAAAACTAGACACCCAGGGAATCCAGGATGGGGTGACTGGACTGCCTCCCACCAGGTTCTGTTACCCAGAATCCCTTGCAAACATAAAAATTGTCAAAAAACCACATTTTCCCCACATTTCTGTGGTGGAAAGTTCTGGAATCTTCGTGGATCCACAAATTTCCACCCACCCCGTTCCCCAAAGTCTTACGAGAAAATGGTACCTCACTTGTGTGGGTCGGCCTAGTGCCTGCAACAGGAAACGGCGCAAAACGCAATGTGGTCACACCTCAATTTCGCAGTGAAAAATGATCCTTTTTGGCAAAGTGCCTAGCTGTAGTTTTTTAACCCTAGCTCTGCCGGCACCTAGGGAAACCTAGCAAACCTATACATTTTTGAAAACTAGACACCCAGGGGAATCCAGGATGGGGTGACTGGACTGCCTCCCACCAGGTTCTGTTACCCAGAATCCCTTGCAAACCTAAACAATTGTCAAAAACCACATTTCCCCACATTTCTGTGGTGGAAAGTTCTGGAATCTGCGTGGATCCACAAATTTCCACCCACCCCGCGTTCCCCAAAGTTTTCTGAGAAAAATGGTACCTCACTTGTGTGGGTCGGGCCTAGTGCCTGCGACAGGAAACGGCGCAAAACGCAACGTGGTCACACCTCAATTTCGCAGTGAAAAATGACCCTTTTTTGGCAAAGTGCCTAGCTGTAGTTTGTGAACCCTAGCTCTGCCGGCACCTAGGGAAACCTACCAAACACACACATTTCTGAAAAGTAGACACCCGGGGGCTTCCAGGGAGGTATGGCTTGCGTGGATCCCCCAACGTTTCCTTACCCAGAATCCCCTGCAAACCTCAATTTTAGCTGAAAAAATCACTTTTTTCACACATTTTTGTGTGGGAAAGTGTGGCATCACTGGCCTCACACAAATTTCCTACCACCCAGCGTTCCCCAGGTCTCCCGATAAAAATGGTGCCTCACTTGTGTGGAGGCCCAAGTACCCGCGACAGGCAAGGGCCCACAACGTAGTGAGGCGACCTCAAAATGGCCTTTCACAAAACGACCTAGTTTTGCAAGGGGGGTCATCTGGGTTTTTGGCCCCGTGCTCGGCGGCCATCTAGGGAAACCTACCAAACCCACACATTTCTGAAAAGTAGACACCCGGGGGCTTCCAGGGAGGTATGGCTTGCGTGGATCCCCCAATGTTTCCTTACCCAGAATCCCCTGCAAACCTCAATTTTAGCTGAAAAAATCACTTTTTTCACACATTTTTGTGTGGAAAGTGTGGCATCACTGGCCTCACACAAATTTCCTACCACCCAGCGTTCCCCCAGGTCTCCCGATAAAAATGGTGCCTCACTTGTGTGGGAGGCCCAAGTACCCGCGACAGGCAAGGGCCCACAACGTAGTGAGGCGACCTCAAAATGGCCTTTCACAAAACGACCTGGTTTTGCAAGGGGGTCACCTGGGTTTTGGCCCCGTGCTCGGCGGCCATCTAGGGAAACCTACCAAACCCACACATTTCTGAAAAGTAGACACCCGGGGGCTTCCAGGGAGGTATGGCTTGCGTGGATCCCCCAACGTTTCCTTACCCAGAATCCCCTGCAAACCTCAATTTTAGCTGAAAAAAATCACTTTTTTCGCACATTTTTGTGTGGGAAAGTGTGGCATCACTAGCCTCACACAAATTTCCTACCACCCAGCGTTCCCCCAGGTCTCCCGATAAAAATGGTGCCTCACTTGTGTGGGAGGCCCCAGTACCCGCGACAGGCAAGGGCCCACAACGTAGTGAGGCGACCTCAAAATGGCCTTTCACAAAACGACCTGGTTTTGCAAGGGGGGTCACCTGGGCTTTTGGCCCCGTGCTCGGCGGCCATCTAGGGAAACCTACCAAACCCACACATTTCTGAAAAGTAGACACCCGGGGGCTTCCAGGGAGGTATGGCTTGCGTGGATCCCCCAACGTTTCCTTACCCAGAATCCCCTGCAAACCTCAATTTTAGCTGAAAAAATCACTTTTTCACACATTTTTGTGTGGGAAAGTGTGGCATCACTGGCCTCCACAAATTTCCTACCACCCAGCGTTCCCCCAGGTCTCCCGATAAAAATGGTGCCTCACTTGTGTGGGAGGCCCAAGTACCCGCGACAGGCAAGGGCCCACAACGTAGTGAGGTGACCTCAAAATGGCCTTTCACAAAACGACCTGGTTTTGCAAGGGGGTCACCTGGGTTTTTGGCCCCGTGCTCGGCGGCCATCTAGGGAAACCTACCAAACCCACACATTTCTGAAAAGTAGACACCCGGGGGCTTCCAGCGAGGTATGGCTTGCGTGGATCCCCCAACGTTTCCTTACCCAGAATCCCTGCAAACCTCAATTTTAGCTGAAAAAAATCACTTTTTTCACACATTTTTGTGTGGGAAAGTGTGGCATCACTGGCCTCACACAAATTTCCTACCACCCAGCGTTCCCACAGGTCTCCTGATAAAAATGGTGCCTCACTTGTGTGGGAGGCCCAAGTACCCGCGTATAAAAAAGCCAGCATAATCGCTGGCACATAGTGGGCTTTCTGCCCCCCCGGCGGGCAGATCAGGGGCTACTGCCCCTATCTGCCTCCTGGGAGGGGCAGAAAGACAGTGACATCTTTTTTGGGGTGGGTGGGGGCATTGGCATATCCATTCTTGGCAGCCCCCAACCCGAACTTTGTAAAAAAAATCCCTGGTGGCTAGTGGGCTTTCTGCCCCCGGGGGGCAGATAAGGTGCTATTGCCCCATCTGCCTCCCAGGGGGGGCAGAAAGACTGTAGCATTTTTTTGGGGTGGGGCATTGACATGCCCATTCTGGGCAGCCCCCACCCCTACCTATATAAAAAAATCCCTGGCGCTTAGTGGGCTTTCTGCCCCTCCCCGGGGAGGGAAGATCAGGGGCTATTGCCCCCATCTGCCTCCTGGGGGCAGAAAGTCTTTTTTCTTTGGGGGGTAGGGTGGGGGCATTTGCATGCCCATTCTGGGCAGCCCCCACCCCGGGCCTATAAAAAAAAAATCCCTGGCATCTAGGGTGTTTCTGAACCCCGGGGGCAGATTGGTGGCCACTGCCACGATCTGCCCCCCGGGGGCAGAAAGACTGGAATTTCGTGGGGGAGGGGTGGGGGCATTGGCATGCCCATCTTGGGCAACCCCCACCCCATAATGTATCGAGGGGAAAAACAACCCTGGTGTCTAGTGGGCTTTCTGCCCCCCGGGGGGGCAGATTGGGGGCTACTGCCCCCATCTGCCCCCCAGGAGGGGCAGATTGGGGGCTACTGCCCCCATCTGCCCCCCAGGAGGGGCAGAAAGACTGTACCTTTGCGTCGGGTGGTGGGGGCATTGGCATGCCCATATTGGGCAGCCCCTACCCCAGATTATAATAAAAAAAAATCCCTGGTATCTAGTGGGCTTTCTGCCCCCGGGGCAGATTGGGAGCTACTGCCCCCATATGCCCCCAGGAGGGGCAGAAAGACTGTACCTTTGCGGCGGGGGTTGGGGGCATTAGCATGCCCATATTGGGCAGCCCCACTCCTAACTATAATTTTTTTAAAATCCCTGGTATCTAGTGGGCTTTCTGCCCCGGGGGCAGATTGGGGGCTACTGCCCCATCTACCCCCAGGGGGCAGAAAGACTAATTTTGTGGCCGGGGGGGGCATCGGCATGCCTCGCTTTGGGCAGCCCCCACCCCTAATAAACATGCCATAAAAATCCCTGGTGTCTAGTGGGCTTTCTACCCCACCGGGGGGCATATTAGGGGCTACTGCCCCATCTACCCCCAGGGGGCAGAAAGACTAATCATGCCAAAATTGTATGGGGGAGCAAAGGCCCTTGCCCAAGGGGCCGCTCCCCCCTCCCTGGTGCCTAGTGGGTGGATCCCTGCTTGGGGATCGCCCCAGGAGGGCGATCCCCAAGCAGGGATCCACTAGGGAGGGGTACCATTGGAAAGGGGAGATTCTCCCCTTTCCAACGATACCTCTCCTGAGTTTCTACGTGCTCAGGGGCTGAGATAGCCCCTGAGCACGTAGAAACTGAAACTGAAATGAGCCTCTTGGCTCATTTCAGTTTCAGTTTCACTGAAATGACATCGGCGCGACGTGCGCGACGATCGTCATTTCAGGGAAACCAGGGAGCCTCGGGAGCTGGGGAAGCTCTTCCCCAGCTCCCGAGGCTTAGGGATTAAAGGGAATCCCTCTGGTGCCCGCACCAGAGGGATTTCCTGTGCTGGGTTCCATGACGAGCTGGACTCGTCATGAGCACACGAGCACTGTGTGCCATGACGAGTCCAGCTCGTCATGAGCACCGAAGGGGTTAAAGGGAATAAAGTGCAATCGGGTGCTGGACTGTGCAAAAGTGGCTACCTGAGGCAACTCAACAGAATTCTAATCTATATTCGTAAGGCATTCCCAACATTAGCAGCCCCCACCTAATACAATCTAAATGACCTTATCCACAACTTGTACACTAAGGCTGGTATCCCTTCTGCTGCCCCAAACTCTAAGGAAAGCTGCTTTAAAGGAATAAAGTATATCAAGTGCTGAACTAATCAGAATGGAATAGCTTCTTTAGGGGGATCAAGGTAGATTAGGGAATTAAAGTGCTTCAAGGGCTGGGTTGAGTGATAGGTGCTGCTTGGTGGAGCTTCAAACAGGTTTAATTAAATTCTGTTACATCAATGCACGACCATGACCTGTGCAAACCTTTTTGAGAGCTTATCTAAGGGCTTGACTGAAGCATGAAAACCCAAAAGCTGTTGCTCCTTCAGATAGCCTCAGAACTGAAGTAGGCCTCACTGAAGGGGTACAAAGCAGTTTAAATGCTGGGCTATGCACAACAATGCTTTTTGAGGGGACTCCTGGGAGATCTAATTCCAGCTGATACATTATTCAGTTCCTTTGCAGCCGCCTTTAAGAACTTCAGGAACTCTAACAACAGCTGGGTTGATTCTTCCTTTAGGCAACAGTGAATCACCTCATTATATGTACATTTCTTCTGGATTCTGAAGATTGGTTGCAACCAGAATTTCCTGATGGGTAGCAGCTTCTCACAAGTGCATATTACATGGCTTAGTGATTCTACTGCCAGACCACATAATCTACATGTGTCAGCCTCCCATACCAGTAGACTTTCAGCAGAATTAGCCCTAATCTTAACCACATCAGTTACACCTTAGATAGGGGTTGAGTTAAATAGGTTGGAAAAGATGCAGAATCATATAATTTATCTGCCCAGCTACCATGGTACCTTGTGTCCAAATCCTTAATGTCAAGGTCTACTGAGATAGTTTTAGCTTGCTTCAACAGTATTCCTGAAGTCTGTTTTTGCGAAAGGCTGGTCCTCCATATTTCTTGGGCCTCCAGATTGCTCAAGGAAGTGTTGAAGTGGTGGCTTCAAGTGTAGATCTCCTGCATTATCGCCTGCCAATGATGGTGCTTCACAGACCCTGTGGGCGGATTCTTTAGTTTAGCACAATATGAAAAAATCAGGCTTTGAGTTGCAAATGTTGCCTTGAGAGTTTAAATTCTAAACAGATTTGCGAGGGGCTGGTACAATCTGGAAGAGAGAAAAGTTGGCAGAAACATTTGCATTGGTTTTGTCCAGCCAGGTATCAAGCTTTCTTTCGAAAGTGATGGCTCCATAAGCCAAGGTGGGCATTATTTTACTATTAACAATCTTCAATAATGCTGTAGCATGCAAGGAGGTCAGGTTCTTCTGAAGTTGTTGAGAAGCCCAAGTCAGACACTGGGCAGAGCTCTTTAAGGCCTTTATAAGGAGAACATTTTGTCCTCTCTCATCCCACCATACCCCTAGATATTTATAGGCCAACACCCTCTCTACCTCTTCTTTACTCAGAAACAACCACTATTAATTAGTTTCTGACCAGAAATTATAACGTGGTCCTAGCTAGGTTAAAATGTTATTAATCTCGCATTAGTAGGCTAGTGCCTCAAGTGATGTCTGCATACCAATAGGCGTCTGATATATAAGCACTGGGTTGTCTGCATATTGTAGAATTTTAATTTTCTGTCCAGCTAATCGTGGTGGGAAAGCTTATGCTTCATCCAGATAAGGTTTTAGATTCACTAGATATAGATGAAATAGCAGGGGGCAAGGATACACCCTTCCTTTAATCCTTAGTTGGTGAAGATCTTCTCCGACTGGGCCCATTTTGAGGTCACTTAATTTTGACCCATGTGTCAGAGTATAAGGAGATCATGACAGTTAACAGAGCAATTTTGGCCACAGATTACCTCAACCAACATTGTGAAAGGCGGCGATGAAATGGATAATTGCGTCATACAATATTTTTATTTTTTCCTCCTCTCATGTCTCTTCCTATTTTCTACTTTCCCCTCGTGTGCGCTGTTTTACATTGTCCTGCAGTCTTATCTATACCTTTGTACCTCTAGCTATGTCCTTATATTGCTAGTCTCTACCTTTTCCTTAGTTTCTTTATCACTGGCTATACCCTTGTACCAGTTCACCTACCTGCCCACCTACTTATACCGTTAACAATTCTACTCATACCTATGTCCATATAACTATACAATTGATTCTGCCCCTACCAATACCCTTGTACTTATATCTCAATACCTCTTACCTTATGAATGCTCACATTTACCCCAGCCTATATTCTTGTACATCTGTCCCTACTCTACTAACCCTACCACCATCTTCACCCTAGCACCTATCCTAATATCCATAGTTAGTACCTCTACCTTTACCGTAGTACCTTAGGCCTTGTCTATATTTTGTTACCTTTATCATGGCAAATACTATTTACCACTACCCTTTTCTATACCCTATCACTTCTAGCACTGCCTAAACTCTAGTACCTCTACCCCCATTATTCTCTAGTACAGCTACTCCTATCTATACCGTAGTACTTCAAGGCTCACTAAATTCTACTACCCATACTCCATTCTCTGCTCATACCCTAATACTATGACTCCTATCTACAGCCTTCTATGCTACCCCAACCAATGCTCTAGCATCTCTAGCTCTACTTCTACCCCATGCCTTTTTCTCTTATGCTAAAATCATTAATCCTCTTATAGCCTACTACCTTTACAAAAACCCCACCCTGTTGGCTCTCCCCCTCCCTATGCTGTAGTATTTTGGCACCTACCTAAACCCAATATCCCTTCACGCTTCCATTTTCCATTCATTTCTCCCCAAATCTCCTTGCTTGTTTACTGGTACTATTTATTACCCTTATTGTTTCAAAGAAAATATTTTCCTTATTTTGTAAATTTGTAAAAATGGAGATTCATCAGTCATAGTTAGTCATGCCTCCTTTTAGATTCTCTCTAGAATGAGATATAACCATGAGTGACAGATCAAGTAGATGTAGGTCTCTCCCTTATTGAAGAGCAGCCACTTTTGCATACAATGTAACAGGCAAACATAGGAAGCCACAAAGATTATAAAGTTCCTGCTGGGGAATCAATATTCTGCATTCACCAATAAAGTATTCTTTTAGCACAAGAAACCTGCAAGACTGAGACTCAGAGAAACTGAAGCTGGAGCCACACCAATGAAGGCAGCACCCTAGTTATGTACCATCACAACTAATCAAAAGTAGCATTTAGTGAGGTTGCCTTATTGTAAAATTCACAACCGAAGAAAGGCTGTCTGGATCAGATTGTTGCATCAGGTTAGCATGGTCCATAGTGGAACTAGGGCAGTGCACCATATTAGCATTAAAAAATGTGTGGCTGACAATCAAAGTAACTTTTGAGGAAGATGAAGAGAGTGCATATCTGCAACACCTCTGGAAGCTGCACCCTAAGCACATTCCCTCCCTCTCCATATACATACTTAGCATCAGCTTCCCTCCCGGCCTCCCACTCAAGACTTAGGGCCTGATTATGAATTTGGCAGTGTGGGAGCGGGCTGCCACACCACTGCCCTGCTCCCACACAGCCAAACTCGACTGCCGACCGCCCGTCACATTAGAAGTTTTCTTCTGGTTTGGCGGGAGGTTCTTTAGCGGTCCCACAGCGGTGCCTTGAAAAAGCTCATATGTGAGCCTTAGCAAGTCAGCACCGTTGGAGTGCCAAAGCCTGTTCCTGCACGGCATGGACTGTGAAGTCCATGCTGTGCAGTAACAAGGGGTGCATGCACATAGGGGGAGCACCGCCATTTATTTATTTATTTATTTATAAAGCGCCAGAATCGACCCCCGAAGGGGTATCTCTGCGCTCGGGCCGGGCCACCTGTGGAAAAGCAATCTGCTAGGAATCAGGAGCGGAAAAGGAAGGTCTTGAGCTGTTTCCTGAAATGGGAATGTTCCGTGCACTGTCTGAGGTGCACAGGAAGCTTGTTCCAATAACAGGGACCTAGATAGGAAAGAGCCTTCCCACCTTGTCTGGACCGTTTAATGCTGGGCACTGCAAGGAAGGATTTGGATCCTGAGCGGAGAGACCGCCGAGGTGTATAGGGGATGAATTTCTCCGCAAGATAGCTGGGGCCCAAATTGGACAAGGCCTTGTATATGGTACAGCAGATTTTAAACTGTACTCGATCCCGTATTGGGAGCCAGTGGAGCTGAAGGAGCAAGGGCCGGGAGGCTGTCCTAGGCGGGGCGTTCAGGATCAAGCGTGCCGCCGTATTCTGTACAACCTGCAGTCTGTTAAGAGCAGCCTCGTTAGCAGACAACAGTAGGCTATTACAGTAATCCAGGCGACTTAAAATAAGCGCCTGGGTTAGCGTCTTCCTAGATGCATCAGGGAGCAAGGGAAGGCTGCGACGCAATAGGCCCAGCACATGAAAGCAAGAGCCAGCTGTCTGTGCGGCATGCTCCTTCATGGTGAGGGTCTGCTCCAAACGAACACCCAACTTTTTTACACAGGTCTTAGGGACGGGGGGGTGCCCAAGTCTGTGGGCCACCAATCGGGGGTCCACAGTAGTTGAGCTTCCCCGAAGAGCATGATCTCCGTCTTTCCCACATTGCACTGAAGAAAGTTACTCCTCATCCACTGTGAGATACTTCTCATTCCCAGAGAGAAGGCGGCCTGCACTGAAGGAGTGAATTTTGCAAATGGAAAGAGCAGCTGGGTATCGTCAGCATAGGTGACGGGGATAAACCCGCTACTCCTTAACAGATTGGCCAAAGGAGCCACATAGATATTAAACAGAGTCGGACTCAAACAAGAGCCCTGTGGTACTCCCTTGGACAACTCTGTTACAGCAGAACGATACGGGCCAAGGTTAACCGCCTGTGAGCGGGAAGAAAGAAAACTCGTCAACCACTGGAGGGCCAAATCTCTAAGTCCAATCTCCTCCAGTCTCCTGAGCAAAATCTTATGGGAAACCGTGTCGAACGCGGCGGAAAGATCCAGCAACACCAGAATCGTGGAGTGGCCTCTATCTAGGGTCATCCTGATGTTATCGGTGACCGCTAGTAGGGCCGATTCTGTGCTGTATTTAGGGCGAAAGCCTGATTGAGAAGGATCAAGACTACCCGTCCGTTCGACATAGTTGGAGAGATGGGTGTTTATGTGTTTCTCCAGTAGCTTGCCCAGGAACGGTAGGAGGGAGATAGGACGGAGATTGGAGAGCTCAGTTAGTGGGGCCTTGGTGTACTTTTGGATAGGCAAGACCTGTGCTGCTTTCCATTCCAAAGGGACCAGGCCTCCTCGCAGAGAGAGATTGAGGAGATGTGCAATGGAGGGGGACAGGTGACAAGCAAGAGAGGTCGTGGTTTTTGCCGGAATACGATCCAGAGGTGATCCTGATTTGACTAAACGGATCAGTGATTCTACCTCCGCCTGCGTCACTGAGGGAAAACTTCCCAACAATTGGGTAGCTGTCTGCCCAGGTACTTTGGGGATCATAATAGAAGAGGGATGCTCTCCTAATTGGACTATTTTGCCATAGATAGTCTCAATTTTTTGTGTGAAGAAGGAGCTAATGTCATCACACAATTTTTGTGGTGGTGAGGAAACTCGTAATATGCTTGGTGGTGCTGCAGGGGCACTGCCAGCATATTGCGAGTGTCTCACTGACACGCCACTGCAGAGGGATCATGGATCCCTGGCGGTTGTGGGGGTCCAATGGCAGTCCGATATTCAAACTCGTAATAGGGCTGTCAGGCCGCCGGTGCAGCGGTTGCCACACCTCCACCGTGGGTTTGGCAATCCATCGGACTCTCAAACTCATAATCAGGCCCTTAGACTTTTGCGTATGATAAGTGCTCTCTGCAGCCCTGTTGTTGCACCCAAGTAAACTCTCAATCCACCCTTGCATTCAACAACAGGTATGTTCTGCAAATCTTTACTTGCATATGATTGTAACTTTTGTATGTAATGGTATAATCCAAGTGACCAAATATCAAATAAAAAAACTGTTGCAGAGATGTAACCATTCAACCAAGCTGCATGATTTTCACCATGAAGCTGAAAAGGGGCTGGTCAGACAAGTCACTGGAACCTAACAAATTACAATACTTCACTTCTGAAATGACTGTCCCTATCACAAGAAAAAATGATTATCTTTGTATGTGCAAGCATGAGTCACCTATTTGCCCATCCCTTCCATTCACCATAATGCCACTTTATTCAAAGACATTGTATATAGAATGCTGTCACAATTCCCATCAGAATTGTGCAGTAAGCTTTATATTCTTGTGGCAGTGTCATTAGAACCACCCATCCCAGATTCATCAGCTGCGGTCCGTGCAGGTAACAGCATGGGGCCAGGTGGGGGGGGATTTCAAGGGACAATGCCGAGGGAAAATTAAATAAATAATTAATTTTCCCTCTGCATCGTCCCTCGAAATCCCCCCCACACGGCCCCACCGCCCCACCGCTGTTACCTGCACAGACCGCGGCTTAGATTCATTTATTTTTGGTGGCAAGTTTGTGAAAGCATCCACATGGCTAACAGGTCTTCAAGACACTTCCAAGTGTCAAAAGTATGTTATTTCAAACAAAGTTTCAGAATACTTATAGTGTTTTCAAATATATATTTGAATCTGCTTCTTTTAACTTTAATGCCACACTGCAAATAGGTAATGTGCCAACTTTTGCTCTTTTCAGTTGTATTTTGAAGACACTTGGTATAAAATACTATTCCATGACTGAAGTGGATGAACTCAAAATTGGCAAAGTCATGGAGGAGACACTTGAGTACCTGTTGGGCAAGTAAGTACAGCACGCATGAATTACAGAAGAAAGAAAAACTACATTTGTTTATATGCCTCACTAAATGTGATGATCACAAGTGAACCAGTACAATTTTACAAATATTACTAGAAAGTAGAACTCAATATAGTCACTAAGAAGAAAGTAGGGATTCAGCCCAAATTAGATTGCAACCATAGATATCTGAAAAATCTGAATCTGCAGAATGGAGATTATGTCACTATTGCATATTCAAAGCAAAGAAGATAGGTAAAATATTGCAACATATGGCTATGGTAAGAGTAAAGTGACTAACAGCAATCAGGTCTATTAATATTCAGATGGCAAACAACCCTCAGAGGAAGAACCACTTAATCTTCTGTAAAGGAAATCACATATTGTGGACCCACATGCCAACACAGAGAATCAATCTAAATGAATTAATTAGTCCCCAGGTTGCACAGCAGGCATCCTCCATCATTTGTAGACCCATAACAGGCACCGTAAAGTAGACCCAATCCTTTATGGTTAAGACATATCATTTTATAAGACATAGTTTTAACCAGCCCGATAGACCTTAGTGATGGTTCAATACAGGTAAAAGAAAAACTATCCAGATTTTTCGTTATCTCAATACACTCAAAAAGAGAAATGAGTTCATCAACCCATCCTCCACAAATCTGTATTGCTCTTGATTGTAACGTCTATTAAAACATTCAAGTCAAACATTGAACTGTCTACATTTTACTGGTGACCCTTCTGGAGGTCATTCCCAAATATTTGAGTTAAAATGTCTTGACCATTGGGGCGTCTGAGCACTCATTTACCAGACACTTCCTCCAGTGATGGCACACACTTGGTACAAACATCGGAGGGACACTTTCCTTCACATTGGTGCCTTGTGCCCGTCTCCATGCCCAAAGTCAATGTTAATTGAGCCAAACATAATTTAAACCCCTGCCTAATGTTTCAGCAGATCCCTGTTTTGTCAGGGTCATCATATGTGTGTTTGTGTGTGAGGGAGAGTGGGAGAAAGAACTCAAAAGTCTCTTGTAATACTGTAGCACAACTGCAAAGGGTTATCCCAACACACATTTCACATTGGAAAGAATTTTTGTGAAAAGCCTAAACAAATGTTTTGCAATCTCTTTCCCACAAATATCCAACAGTGCAATTGTCCGGTACACTGATCAAATATTGAACCCCTTTTATGAATTGCCACTCCCCACACACAAACACACAAGATTGGTACTTTCAAAGTTTTATATGTAGGTGTTAAAGATTAGTTTTAAAAACACTGTCCATTCATGAAGGGAAAAGAAGTATCATTTGGCCCTGCAACTGGGAGCTCTTACATCACCTTCCTACCTTCAGAAATCTTACAAACTGAAGCCGAATACATAGGTTCTTTTAAAGCATTAAACATTACATCCAGTATAATCACTCATGATAGTTAAAATTTCGGGGCCTATTATCAAGGGCTCTATCGCCGCTTTAGCGGGACTTTTTCCCGCTAAAGCGGCGATAATTCTAACGCCCTATTAGCAAGCTGTCGCTAACTGCTGTTAGCGACAGCTTCTAGGCGATAGCGACCGGGTTGGGTGCCGCTTTGCATGCCAGCGATATTTATCGCTAATGGCATGCAAAGTAGGCGTTCCCAACCTAAAAGCGACTGGAAACAGTCGCTAAGCTCGCTATCGCCTATTAGCGAGGCAGGGGAGGTGATTAACGAACCAGCGCTAAACACGTTTAGCGCTGGTTTGTTAACGCCTGGTCCAGACCTGACTTAGCCATGTAATCCAATGGGAGGTGGATTACATGGCTAAATCCCCTCGCCCTATCACCTAGCTAACACTGGTCACAGTGTGAATATCGCTTGTTTTCAAGCGATATTCACACTGTTCTCCAGGGTTTCTATCGCTAGGAGATAAGCGTTGCTGATAGCACGCTATCTCCGCGATAGAAACCTGCGATAGCCGGCGATAATTATCCAAGCGCTAACTGCGCTTAGCGATAATTATCACCGGTTATTGCTAATAGGCCTCTTCATCTTTTGGTGTCTAAGTTGTATTACTAATATCAAAGGAATATAGCAAGTCCAAAAAGTGCTAAACTTACTAAAATTGTAATTCGAAGTTCATTCTTCCTCCTTTTACTTGTTCAATTTGAATACATCATCTTTTTAGCAATTGGTTTTTCTATATTACCAGCTATAGGTCGGGATGGTAAGATCCTCCGGGAAACATAAGAAAAAGGGTCAAGGCTTACTCAATGAAGTAAAGAGATGTGTTCTCAAGATACAGAGCAGATGTAGGATCAATACATTTTAAAATTGACTAATAACAGAAATGGATCATTAGTAGACCCTCAATTCACCAAACGATTCTATGTTCCAGCATTTTGCAAGGTATTATTGAAACAATAGCAAATAGACAAAAAAAAAACATAATTACTCTTATTTTGATTACTTGGACTCGAAGAGCTTCATAATATATGCAACTTAACAAAATAGATCCTTCTATAAGCGATTACCACAGATAAATATGTATACTTGAGACAGTGGCTCAGTAATACATCTGCTCTCCCCCAAAAAATACTCCAATCATCAATTTTAATAGTTTCAAAAACATAAGGAAAACAGTGTTATAACACAAACCAAATGACTGAAATAAACTAAATATTTATAGTACTACATTCACTGCAACAAATAGCAAAAGTAATAAAATTGAGAGCTTGAATCTCACCACAACTTTAATCGTATAAATACTTTAACCACCTCACTGACAATGTCTGTAAAGCCCGTGATAAGGGCTAGCAATACAGAATGAACACGCATAGATTGGTACAGTGACTATTCAATGCAGGAATTACACTGTTCAGATATAAACACCAAAAGGTTGTACAATTCTGCCTACACTTTCTGATAATTAGAGCTATGTATAGCGCTGTTTTTTCTCCCCTATTTACGTGAAATTTGATGGTACATTATTAGGATTTCTAGAGTGTGCTTACACCTGAAGGCCTCATGGCGCTGACCCTCGAACACTAACATTAATGGAAAAGCTCACACACTACCATTAGATGGAAAAGGTACTGTTGTTATCCATTTTCAAAACACTGAGAGTGAATGAATTAAGAGAAAATGTAGCTGATTCCATTCTTTAGCAGCAAGCACAGAAATGGATTCTCCACCTAGTCTAGTTATTTGTAAATACAAAATTTGTAAGGAAATGGGTTATAAGGGAGTAGTTGTAATGGAATGCGCTTTTTCAAAAAGGCAGGGGATGATCTATGTATGCATTTATAAATGACACTCAAAACATTGAAGGTAATCCTTTGCTAACTGGAAGCCAAAACATCCTGGCAAGCAGTAGCGAAGCATTAGAAAATGTTGCAGACTGCAATATATTTCGTGATGCTTAATTTTAAACTTTTTGTAGTCTTTGTATTTGATGTTTGGATATACTTAAATATAAAGTATTACAATAAACTAGTCACAAACCACTAGCGTCTGCAATCAGTGTCCTTCTGGTATCTGCTGACACCAATCAAAATATAGGTTTCGGAGCTCAAAGGAGGTAAAAGCAAGAGGAACACACTGGGGAAATTTGAGTATCCAATTTGAAAGATTAATCAAGTTTGAACCATAGGGGGATATTCACAAGAACGTGCGCTAAACATCTCCAGAAAATGTTAACGCAACTTTACACATCGCAGTCTATCGCGGGGAAATAACCCTGTGTTAGCCTGGAATTCACAACACGGCAGTACCATACGATAATCTTCCGAAAACGCGGCCAATGTCCGCGATACAACCACTGCGACGGCGATAAAAACACAAACCCCAACGCGTAAAAAGACGCGATGACCCCAAACGCTACAAGAAAACAGTGATAACCGGCAAGAGGCCAGCAATACCCACGCGTAATGCGGGAAAAAGCACAAGAACAGCCCACGGAAAATGCCACCAAAAAGGAAATGAACTGCGGAGTACCACGGATGCACCCTGACCGACTGCAGAGGACAACATGAACCCCACAATCCCCACGGAGTAACACCCAGGAATCCAGGGCACGTGGAAGGGCAATGAGAAGAGGAAGACGGGCTACAGGCTGCATGAAAACACGATGATCGTCACGGATGAGATAGAACACCACCACCAACTGCACGTCACCTCCAACGTGTGATTGGCAACAAAGATGGCACACCACCTCGGACCATGTGAATGCCGTCGCAGCGCAGAGGAGGACAATGGAAGAGGACAAGATGCGCTGGATTGATGTGAATGGCAAAACCAAGCAGAAACATGCTGCCAACACGAAAGCAGCAACGCACTTCGGAGGAGGGGGGCCAGCAGGATACCAGGAGCTGAATGACATGGGGAAGATGGTGGCCACAGCCATCAGTCTGGAGACGGTGACAGGAGTTGGGGATCCAGACACAGCCCAACATGACCCGACACCACAGCAACAGGGCGCGTACCGACCAGGGAGTGGGGGAAAGGGGGGAACTGGGCACAATGGCACACATGCACAATTAAGCAGAGCACACTGCACACCCACAATGACTCAGGATCATGTCCCTGATCCCACAGGAACACCTCAGCACACACACAAACACCAAGTAGTCCCACATACACCATGTGCCCAAAGGGGCATCCACCCAACACATCAACAATCATACAACCAACACATGCACACGTGCGAAACACAGCAAACATGCATATACGTCAGCCACACTGACAATGCAAGAGACACCACATGACGAGTAGCATGGCTGCAGTCCAATCATCATGACAATGTACACGGCACAACACTGAGGTGGCCGAGTGCGGACCAGAACCGGAAAGGAGCAGGTCACACTCGGACACAACCACCTGCACAAACAACCCCTGACGTCAACGACACATCTGCGGACAACCCATGCCCAAGAGTCACAACTCGACAAAGAGCACAAGTTACCCAAGTCTGCAACATCTCAGCACTGTGGAAGCACAGAACTGAAAGGCACACCGCATGAAAGGGAGAAGTGGCAGCCATATCAGAGCCGCCGGAGCGCCTCACCCACCGTGCAGCATACGCACAGAAGAATAAGTGCACCACGACATTGACAACATCCTGGTACAAACAGCAACACCACCACAACAGAACACAGGACACAACTGGTGCCGCATATGTGCACAACATGGCCAATCACATCTGGCACAGCAGGAAACTGTGACATGACAATGTACAAGTACAACCTGTAACCTGCAAATATTTATTATTCACACATGCCGTGCTTGTGGACATTTAGTACTGTCCCATGATTGCCAAGGACGGCCACAATGTGACGTGCTCAGGAGAAGAAATTGGCAATGAGGGTGTTCCTACGGGCTATTCCTGCCGCAGCTGCAGTGGCATGTGGGCCACCTGCCCCATCGTCCTCATCATCGTCAGGTACCACTGGAACCGGGATCCATGGTGCATTGGTGCGTACACAGATGTTGTGCAACACACAACATGCAACGATCATCTTGCACACGATGTCTGGGCTGTACAGGAGCCTTCCACCTGTGACGTCCAGGCACCTGAAACGGGACTTCAACATGCCAAATGTGCGTTCCACGATGCCCCTGGTGCGTATGTGGGCCGCATTGTACTGCCTATGGGGGGGGTGTTCGGGCCTCGGAGGGGTGTCATCATCCAAGGGCAGAGTGCATATCCTTGATCACCTGTGACAGTGCAGAGAGATAAGAGTCAATACTCGGTTCGGCATGATGTGTTGGCAGGCCCACTAGTCCAGTGACGCCTGTGCTGGCTGTGTGTGGGGTTTAGGCCAGCCCTCAGGGAGTAGCTGGTGCTGGCAACAACTTCAACAGTCATCAGGCACTCAGGAATGCAATGTACGAACAGCAAGGGAGCATGACTTGAGTTGCACAGAGTTAGTGGCGCCGGATGCACAGCGGCCGACACGGGCCTACCGCCACGGGACGCTGACTTGCGGGACACTGGGGTAGGGTCATGAGGGCAGAGCAGGGTCTCGTATGTATCAAGGGTGGTTTTCACGGAGTGTCCCGGGGGAGAGTGGGAGGTGTACCCCCAGGGTATGGTCCAGAGGGCACATATCAGCTGTGTCCGGCAACATGGCAGATATGAATGCCACAGAATGATGCCAAACACCAAGTCCGTACTTGCCAGTTGCTGATGACAACCCCCAGGCCACAGGCTCAGACACCAACAATGTTCGGCCGGAGGCTGACGGTGTCTCACAGCGCACAGGGTAAGTGGCACCAGGTCAGTCCTTGTGAGTGGTTGACCTCCTCCGTAACGGTGATCCGTGTTCCCACCGGACTGAAATGCATCTGTCTCTCACTCCTCTCCCTGCGTCCACTGGCATGAACTCTGCCATTGATGAATGAGGACTCAGTACTAGATGTGGGACATACTGGACTGCAGTGTAGGCCGGATGCAGCGGTGGGGTATGTCAACGAATGTGGACTCCTGGGGGCCTGTGTCTCGGAGGACAGCGATGGTCTGAGGAGGCTGCCAAGCTCGCGGGTATGGGTCTTGGAGCTAGCACAGGCACGTGGTGGGCCCTCTTTGACACACGACGGTGTCTGCAGGTGAGCAGTGCGGCCTTGGAGCGCTGGGGCAGGCAAGCCGGGTCTGGGTATCAGCGGCCTGGGGTGCAGCAGGCGCACAGGCTCGCAGGCCCCGCTGCACACGGCGTCGGCCTCGTGGCGGGCTGAGATTCGCCGCCCTGGCAGTGACGTTGGCCATTCCGGGAGTGCACCACGCTCAGCGCAACGGTGTTTTCATCCACACCCCTGCGCAGGCCTGGCATAAGCCGGGCCAACCCACTACGCTCACGCACACAGGGGTGGACGCAGCGAGCGACATTTCCACGATCTACCCCACAGCCTGAGGTGACATGGTTGCGTCCACTGTTCACTACTCCCCAGACACCAGCAGTTAATGTCTGCATGGACATATCTGTGGTTTGCATACCCAGGTCTGTCCAGCACATTCACGCCACACTTGTCATTGTGTACATTCCCATTCATGGGTCACTTGCGTCCTTCGCACATGCCTGCTTTCCGCCTCTCCACACGTTCAGCTGTTGTGAGGCTGTGGTGCCATGATATAGCTGGCTTGTGTACATGGAAAGCCCAGTATCCCAATGGAGTTGTGTTGTCGTGTCTGGTAGGTGGGCATGTTGACTGACATGTTATATGTGGTTTGGTCATGTGTGCATTCCCACAATTGTGCTTTGTGTGATGGTGGGTTTGAGGTGTGTGGTGTGTTGATTTGGTACTTACCAACGAGCAGTCCAGTTCCATAGATGCCATCCTGGAAGCGCTGGTTGATGATGGACTGTCTGAAGATGTAGGAATCGTGCACACTGCCTGGGTAGTTTGCGACGACATTGGTGAACATTCCCCGGTGGTCCACTATTGCCTGCACATTGATGGAATGCGTGTGCTTTCTGTTGCGGTAGATGTGTGCAGTGTCCGCAGGGGGCACAAGTGGGACATGTGTGCAGTCAATGGCCCCCAGCACGTGTGGGAAGCTAGCAATGGCGTAGAAGCCTTGCTTGGTCTCCAGCTGTTCCTGCGCAGTGTTGGGGAAGTGAAGGTACAGGGGTATGAAGGTGATGATGGCATCCAGGACAGGTGTGAGGAACTTTGATAGGGCTGGCTCTGAGACTCCTCCGACTCTGGCCGTTGTTGGTTGGAAGGTACCAGAGGTCAACGTGTGCAGCACAGCCAGCAGCTTTGTCTGCGGAGGGATGTTGGTTGTCCGCTGTGTTGGGACCGTCAGCCTGGGGCCAATGTGGGTCATGATGTGGAGGATGCTTGTCCTTTTGAGCCTGTAGTGTGCAATGACTTCCTCGGGATTAGGTCTGTGAGACTAGTGCGTTTTCGGTAGGTCCGCTGTCTCACTCTGCGCTGCCTCTGTGGTGGTCCGGGGGGGGTACCGGTCCTGGGGTGGTGGCGGTCCTGGGGGTGGTGGTGGTGGCGGTGGGTGTTGTGGCCCTGTTGGGGCCCCGAGCTGCATGATGAGTAGCTCCATGGCGTCGGTTGTTCTTTGGGTGTGGCTGTGTGCGGGGCTCCGTTGCCTACTGCAGGTAGTCGTCCTGCGTATCACCAGCAAGAGGCAGGTGTTAAATAGCTGCTGCTACCGCGGCTTATCGCGTGGTTTTGGTTCGCATCGCAGATCTGGCAGTTCGTTGTGAAAGTGGTGTTTTCTTGTGTTTTTGCACGGGAACGCCTACTCTGCATCTCATTAGGGTTAGTTGGTGGTGTCACCCGTGGAGGTAAATCTTGAGGCAGTTATCGCGGCAATACTTGCGTTGTCTGCAGTTTGCACCCGGTTGTGAATGGGGCGTTAGATCTATCTCCACTTTTGTTGCATTAAGGTGGCGATAACTCAGAGATAAGTGCTTGTGAATATGCCCCATAGTCTCTTACCTACAGGGTGACGTTTTTTATGTAACCTACGTTTGAAGCCTGTAGGACCTTTGACAAGATCAATGGATCTCTGCCCCCTCCCAAGAGAACCTCTGCTTTGTCCATGTTTTCACAAACACATCCATTTCCGTTAATCTCAAATATAGACTGGGCATCATCTGTGTCGAAATAAAAGTTTTAAAGATAGAATAAAAGAGGGCTGTTATGGCAGACACATCAGACCCCCACGGCGGTGGCCCAGTGTTTTGCCTCTTATTACGCTTCTCTGTACTCCGCCCGGCCTCCAGACCTCGCCCTATCGAAACTCCTCCGGAGTGAAAGATTTCCACTCCCGCGGCTCACTGACGCTGAGACGGCGGACCTTGATCTCCCGATTACTCCGGAAGAAATTAACGATGCTATCTCCCGCATTGCGGCGGGTAAGACGCCGGGACCAGATGGCCTCCCGCAAGAATTTTACGCGTCCTACCAGGACACGCTGATCCCCCATCTCCTGGCAATGTACCGCGAGGCGGCAGATCGTGGTTCCTTCCGTCCTGAGACGGATCTGGCTACCATTGTGGTGATCCCTAAGTCTCAACCCCCCTCGGCCCACTGCTCTGACTACCGCCCTATTTCCCTTATCAACTCAGAACTCAAAATATTTGCTTAAGTTTTGGCACACCGCATACGCCCTCACCTGGACAAGTTGGTCCAGATGGACCAGTGCGGCTTTATGCCCGCCCGGGGTACCAGGCACTGCCTTAGACGGCTCTACCTGGCTCTGGCACACCGACAACAACTGACTCCCTATCTCTCTTTGCTCCTCGTGGATTTCGAGAAAGCATTTGACTCTGTGGACTGGCGGTACCTGGAGGCAGTGTTGTCAGAGATGGGATTTGGAACCCCCTTTCGCAATTTGATCAAGACCCTTTACTGCAAGCCGCGGGCCCAGGTGATGGTTAACGGGGGCCTCTCCCGCCCCTTCCCCATTGGGAGAGGCACGAGGCAGGGTTGCCCCCTCTCACCCCTCCTCTTCGCGTTAGCGATGGAGCCCTTTGCCTCTCTCGTCCGCGCCGACCCGTTACTCACGGGGTGGCAATGGCCCGGTCTGGCGGAGGACAAGATTGCCCTCTACGCCGACGACGTCCTGATCTTCCTGTCGGACCCAGCCCGTTCAGGGCCTCGCGTGTCTCTGGTCTCAGATTGAATGCGGCCAAGTCGGTCCTGGTCCCCCTTCATTTGTCGAGAGAATGCTTCGATTGGCAGTCCTCGATCCCTCTCCGGCGACAGTCGTTTAAATACCTGGGGATCTGGGTGACGCTCCTTCCTGATCTCGCCTGGGCTCTCAACGTCACCCCCTGGTGAAACGGGTACGCGCGGATCTCCTTCGATGGCAAACGCTGCCGCTGAACCTTATGGGCAGGATCGCTCTTTTAAGATGATGGTCCTACCCCGTTTCCTCTATATGCTCCAAAACACGCCCCTCGCCTTCTCGCGGTCCTGGTTCCGAGAGATGGATGGTTTGGCCACTAAATTCCTATGGGGAGGTCGGAGGCCGAGATTGGCCCTCAGTCACTGCAGAATTCCACCCTTTGATGGGGGGCTGGGAATGACGAATCTACATCTATATTACCTGGCGACCAGGCTTCTCACCGTGCATGACTGGTTTAATGGTGGCTGGGCGGATCCGGCCTACCGCCTGGAACTACATGCCCTGGGTTTTTCCGGTATTCAAGGGATGCTGTACGGAACCGCTATCCCCCACACCATGCCAGAGATTAATCGTGGGGTGTTTTTGGCCTGGCGAGCCGCCCTGCGCCATACCCGCTGGTCAGGCAGACTAACCCAATGTACCCCTTTGTGGAGCGGAACATGGCTCAACGACGTTGCCTCTCTCTCTGGGTTTAGAGCCTGGGATCTCATCGGCATTTCTCAGCTGGGAGATGTCTGGCACGGAAGCCATATTCGCAAATTCTCAGACATGCAGACCCGGTTCTCCCTCCACGCCTCTCAGTTCTACCGCTATCTTCAGCTGCGCCATACACTTCATGTCCACATCTCGGAGGGGACCTCCTTGCCTGCGTACAGCCCGCCGGAGGCACAGGTCATGACTGGCAACTTGGGGAAGGGGGGGGATTTCCCGCATTTATCGTTCCCTCACAAATAACACCCCCAACTCCCTCTCCTATCTCCGGGATAAGTGGGAGGGCTGGATAGGCTCCCTAGATGATGCTGATTGGAGAGACGCGCTGATGGCCCCTAAAATTGTTACAGCTTCAGCGCGGCTCCGATTAGTTCAAATATACTATTTACATGCGGCTTACCTCACGCCACTGCGCCTTCATCGCTCTGGGCTCCGGCCTGATGCGTCCTGTCCCCGCTGCCAATGCTCCCAAGCGGATTTTTATCACATGGTATGGCTCTGTCCCGCTATCACGCGCTACTGGGAACTAGTGACAGCTGAACTTACTGAGGTCCTGGGCTGGGAGGTCCCACTGAATCCAATGACCATCCTTTTAGGGGTTACTGATGGCTTGAATGGGAACAGGGCCGAGAAGCTCTGTCTCACCACGGCACAGATGGTAGCTAAACGGGATATCTCAGCCCTTTGGCTGGACCCGTCGACCCCTTCCGTGACACGGTGGCGCAGGGGGGTGGATTGGTGTGCAGCGCAGGAGCGACCAATGTATGTAGCCCGCGGCTGTCCCAAAAAGTTTCGAAGGGTGTGGGGTAAATGGGTCGGGGTGGTGGAAGACTGAACTTCCTGAGGCTTCCCTATGGGCGGGGTTGTGGACAGTGTTGCTTACTATTCCTAGCTGGATTCATGCATGTGAGAGTATTCTTTCCCATTTTTGTCACTGTTTTGTACTGACCACTGTGCGAAAAGCTGGTTTTGTTCTCTGCTGCAACTGTGTTAATTCAAAGTCAATAAAATTGATTATCAAAAAAAGAGGGCTGTTATAAGTATTAAGAAGAAAAGGTGACAGAGCTGAATCTTGGGGAACTCTTGTAGCTAAATCAGAAGGGGCAGCAACAAATTGTTGCAGCATAACTCCTTGAGTACAATTTGTCAGAAATTATTTAAGCTAGTCAAAAGCAGTATGACAAATGTCTTATTTAGTCACTCTAGCTAACAGGATTGTATGATGACATTATCAGGGGCTGCCAACAAGTCCAGTAATATCAGGACACAGATGGAGTGGCTCTCGGCAACCTTTTGATCACCTTGTATGCCTAATAGTGCAGCTTCTTTGATTCTTTTGGGATGGAAACCTATTTTGGAGTCCTCAAAGATTGCTGAGGATTAAAAAAACTGCATATTTGAGAAGCAACTATGCTTTAAATAATTTTTGCTGCTGCCAGCAGAAGAGTATAAGGATGATAATTTTGGGGGTCCAAGCTGCTTTTTAAAAAAAAAAACAATAATGGTCTACCAATGCCTTGTTTATGAGAACTAGTGACTACTCCACTTTTAATGACAACAGGGTTCTTAAAAAAATATATTTTTAGAGAGCAGAAATAAATAGATACATTATGATTTCAAAAAGAGAGCAGAGATCGATACAATAAAACATTATACTGTTTTGTTAAAAAAACGCCAACATATCAAAGTGCAACATTTCCTAACCCACCTAACCAGAACAGAGAAACCCATTCACATTTTACAACAATTAAAGTGGATTCTGTGCAAAGTGCATTTTGCGTATGAAAAGTGCAATGCGCAAAAGTGTAATCTTATTCGAGATACATTTAATTTAACTTTGCTCCAGCTCCTATGCTACCCCGTCTGTACTTCAAATCTTTCAAAAAAAGGTAAACCAGCTTTCAGTGACTAGATTGGGTGGCTCCCTGCAATGTGCTCCCAATGATAACTGTTAAAATGAAGAGGAATGCAGGTAAGCGTGGAACTCTTCTTTATTAGTCTAAACACCACCACAGGTATGCCTGTCAGCGTTAATGAAGGTTGGCAGGCAGGAAAGGAAGCAGCTTCTCCTTTAAGAAAGAATTCCCAACTGAAGGTCTCACAATGAAAAGTATACTCGTAGAGTTGTGTGCCATAGATCAATGTGCATGACTTCACTGTGGACGGGCGGAGCAAACACCACTTCCCACGCTTAAGGGGCGAAAAAAAAATACTTGTACCAAAAAGCTCAGCACAGCTGAAAATTAGGTAAAAACAATATGACAGCTGAACTAAGATAAGCGGAGATAAGGGTTAAACACCGCTCTCTCAGGTCTGGTAGCAAACTGGAAGGTTGCGAAGAACCAGCAGAGTCACACTGCCACCTAGTGGAGAGAGAGCGTAAACGCGCCAAAAATCTCCTCAGCTGAAGAGCTAATCAGCTGCGTTGGTAATCAGCTGAATGAATGCGTCAGAGCTCCCAAATCAAGCTCTAGCATTCAGTCAGAAACCCCTTGTGAAGAAATGCGAGAAGGCACAACGATGAAAAACTAATGAGGAAGCACCACCTCAATGAAAATACTCCTGTGCTAAACGTGTGCGCTGACGGCAGATTTTCAGTCAGAAGCCACACACACTATGAACCCAGTCACGCTCCTTAAAAGAATCAAAACCCAAGTCCAAAGTCAATAATCCGCACAGACGGCAGATAATAAGTCAGACGCCTCACACTTGTAATTAATTATACAACGCTCCCCCGGAGCTGGCGCTGTCGAACTATCCATGTCAAGGAACACAACAGCCACGGCAGCTGGGGCCACATGAGGAAACTTCAACTAGGCAGAGGCGGATGCAGGACGTCCTCAAAAACACAAAAAGGCGCAGCAAAGCTGGAAGAAGAGGCGAGGCTGGAGGAACAGACTGTAGAAGTGAGGGACGTTACTCACTTGTATGTAGTAGAAACTGAACAGCTGACCTGGAGTAAGCGTTGGGGGGGGGGGTGGTGAACCGTCCCCACCCGGTGAATCGTCGCCAGTGTTAAAATGAAGAGGAATGCAGGTTAGCGTGGAACTCTTCTTTATTAGTCTAAACACCACCACAGGTTCCAGACAGCTGGTGTGCGCTGTGGAATGTTGGCACACAGAGGACAGGACAGTACCAACTGGGACAGGGAGGAGAGGGGGGTCCAGAATGTACCATGAAGAGGAGATTACAACACACCTCCTTGCATAGGGAGAAAAAGGAAAGAAGAGAAAGAGGGGAAAGGAGGAGGAGAGAGAGACAGTAAACAGAGCGGGGAGAAAACTTGAAAGTACAGTAGTATGCACAAAAGTTTCACTTTACACTATAATCCTTGACCCACACTGGAGCAGACTTGGTTCTCAAGGATCTCCTGGGTATGGGCAAAATTGATTCTCTCCCCGGGTCAGAGCTGAGGTCAGCGTCACCCCCTTGATTGTGGTGAATAATTCTGTCCATGCTCCAGGTTTGTCCATTTTCAAGTTGGACCTCATTTTTCCCCACTTTGGATATTCTGTAAGGCTCTGAGAACCTGGACGCTTCTCTTCTGCGTGGTTTGGGCAGGTCCACACGGACCCGTTCTCCTTCTTTGAAAAATTGGGATTTGACGTGCTTGGTTTGGTCATATCTGTCTTTGTATTTGGTCTGGTGTTCGTTCAACCTTCTAGAAATTTCGTTGCGGTTGACCACACATGTGTCGTTCCTTTTTAACCCTGGAGGAGACAGTCTTGTTTTAGGGACCCTCCCTTTGAGAGAGGTGAAAGGGGAAACTCCTGTTACACTATTGGGAGTGGAGCGATATGCCCAAATAGTTTCCATTAAGGCAGAGTTGGCCGGTGTCCCCATAACTTCTGCTCTCTGAAGGCATTCTTTGACCATACGGTTGATTCGCTCTACAAGCCCATTTGCACGGGGACAATACAATGCTGTCTTGTGATTGTTGATGCCCCTGTATGCCAGGAACTCTTTCATGTTTTCAGAAGTGAATTGCACCCCATTGTCAGTGACCAAAGTGTCTGGTATACCCTCATCACAAAAAACCCCTTCCAAGAATTGTGTAAGTACTTTCGTGTCAATCTGATGTACACATTTATACACCACCCAACGAGTGTGGTAGTCCACCAATACTAAAATGAATCGTTCATTTAAACTTTTCATGTTCAGAGGACCAATTATGTCAAGGGCCAATTTGGTCCAAGGCCTGTCTGGAACCTCCACTGGGGACAGTGGTGGTTTGCGAGTTTGATGAATCTTGTCACTGCGGCTACAATCTAAACAGTTCTTCACAACATTCTCAGTCATAGCATCCATGCCTGGCCCCCAGTAGTCCAAGCGAATTTTGTTCTTGGTGAGGCTGCGCCCCAAATGACCCACGTGAGCCAGTTCTACTATTCTCTCTCTTAGATTCTCAGGAGGAACCACCTTCTCCCCACGGCAAACAATACCTTCTTGAATATTCAACTCTAGCCTTATGTCCCAATACTTACACAGGTTTGCCGGAACCACACTTTTGGTAGCAGGCCAACCATTTCTGATGAACTCTTTGATTGACCCCATTTCAGTATCAGCTTGCACAGCACTGTCCCATTCTTCCTTGTTCAAACATGTAAGTTGGAGAATGACATCATCACAATCATCTGAAACAGTATTGCATTCACCCATTGGTGGTGAACGGGATAAGAAATCAGCAACAATGTTTTGTGAACCTGGCACGTATTTAACACTGAAATTGTACCCTTCAAGCCCTAGGATCCATCTGGCTATTCTGGGGGTGGTGCTATTTGACCCTTTTATTGTAAACGCAAACATTAGAGGTTTGTGGTCAGTCTTTACAGTAAATGGAATACCGCACAGGAAAAAACGAAAATGTTTGATAGCCCAATAGCAGGCCTGTGCCTCTCTTTCCACTACGGAGTAGTTACATCCGGCGCCCTTGAGGGCACGGGAGGCAAATGCGACGATTTGTTCTTTACCGTCAACAACTTGGGTGAGGCTGGCTCCCAGGCCTTTGTTACTGGCATCAGTGCAAAGAATCGTGGGTTTCGTGGGGTAGAATCTTCCCAGAGATGGGGCAGAAATGATACATCCTTTTACAGCCTCAAATGCATCGTGACAGTTGTCAGACCATACAAAGGGAGTTCTGGATTTAAGTAAACCCCCAGGGGTTCAACTAAGGAAGCATAATTTCTCACAAATTTGGCGTAGAATTCGGATAGACCCAAAAATGACTTGAGCTCTTGAACGCAGGTGGGGGCAGCTGTGTCTCGAATGGCCTCTACCAGGTCTAATTTGGGTCTGATACCATCCTCAGAAATGGTGTGCCCAAGGTATTCAACGGATCCCACTCCAATGCAACATTTTTCCTTTTTGAGAGTGAGGCCAGTTTTTCCCAAATTGGATAGCACCATTCTGAGAGTGGAATTATGTTCCTCCTGGTCCTTTCCATATATGAGTATATCATCTTGGAAACAGAGGGTTCTGGGAAGGTCTTTTAGAACATGCTGCATTATCCTCTGGAAGGCAGCAGCCGCAGAGGCCAACCCAAATGGTATGCGTAGGAATTGGAATGCTCCCAGGGGAGTAACAAAAGAGGTTAAGTGACGTGAGTTTGGGTGCAGCTCTACCTGGTGGTAGGCAGAGGACAAATCCAGGACGCTGAAACAACTGGCACCTTTGATGAGGGTGAGGACCTCGTGTATGCGGGGCAGGGGGTACCTATCCACCCAGATGTTCTCATTAAGGTCCCTGAGGTCCACACACAGCCTGATTTCTTTACTAGAAGCTTTGGTGGTGAGAACAATGGGGGCCAACCACTGTGAGCATTCAATGGGTTCAATAACCCCTAAAGACAATAATCTGTCGAGTTCAGTGCGAAGGGGGCCTTGCATCATGTGTGGTATGGGTCTGACTTTGTGTGCTACCGGCTTGGCGTTAGATTTTAACTTTATGGAATGTTGGTAGTCCTTAAGTAAACCCAAATCATCAGAAAAAACTTTGGGAAATTTGTTGCATACTTCCATCCCCCCAACTGAAGGATCCACCAATAAAACTTGATCAGGAATGGTAGGATCAAGTTTGATACCCAGTTCCCTCTGGTGTTTCCACCCTAACAGGTTGGATCCTTTCTGGGTGACGTAAATCTTGCCTACCGTGTTCCTGCCCTTAAACCAAATTTCCATGGTGGTCATGCTCAACAAGGGTATGGGATCCCCATTATAACCACCCGGTTGGATGTCAGGGGGCTGAACGGTATCTTGCCATGAGGGAAAAAGTTGGGAGAATATCTTTGCATCAACAAGGGTGTATGGGGAACAAGAGTCAGCAAAGACAGTAACGGGTTTATTGTCAAGGGTGATGTCGCAAGACGGAAATTTGGCTGAATCGTTAGTATCTTTCAGTTGGAAAATAAACTTAGACTCAGTAGACGATTCTTGTTCAATAGACAACACAGATTTGGAGCGCTGATCATTACAAAGCCTGGACAAATGTCCCCTTTTCCCACATTTGTGGCAAATGACAGAACGGGCCTGACATATAGGGTTGTTGGCAAGGTGGCTTGGGCTCCCACACCTATAACACTTGAGTTTGGTACCAGGAGGGAACGTGTTAGCCGGCTTATTTCTGTTATCTTTACCTGTATCAGGTTTGCTTATGGCATTGACCTCCGTGGATTTGCCCCTTCTCCTTTCATTCCAACCATACAATCTGCTGTGTGCTCAATACCCACCGCTATGTCTATGGCTTCTTTGAGGTCAGGGTTGGCCACCAGAAGCCTCTCCTGTATCTTGGGATTGTTGTGCATCTAACCAACTGGTCCCTAATTAGGGACTCTTGAAGAGACTCAAACTCACATGTGTTTGCTAGGCCCTTTAATGCAGCAATAAAGGGTTTATCTTTCTCACTTTTCCCTTGTGTCCTTGAAAAGAACTTATGCCTCTCTAACACCACATTTATTTTCTTGCTGAAGTGTTTTTCTAATTTATTAACAGCCACCAAGTACACATTTTCATCGTCATCACTATCACTTCCTCCATCTGCATTGACTGAAATATCATCATAAACTTTACGACCCTCAATACCTAAGTTGTGCAATAGGGTGTGTAGTTTACGTAAATGAGAACATTTCTCCCCACCGATGGCAATTAGGTAAGACTCTAATAATCCAAACCATTGCTTCCATGGCAGTACCGGTTCTCCCCCCTCGTTAAGGAAGGGTGGGGGTTGCGACATGTTGGCAGCTGCCATGCTAGCAACCGGGGACAATTTTATAATGTAGAGAGGTTAAACGTACAGTAGTATGGTATACAGCATACAGGGAAATGTAACACAGGTCTAGAGTAATAGACACTTGAATTAGTGCAAGACTGTATACAGTAAAAATCAAATTACATGACAAACCCACCCAGCACAAGAACAATACTGTGCACGTACAGCGTGAGGCGAGAAGCCTGAGGAGAGTTGAAGCAATAAAACTGGCAGGCTGAATAAATTAGAATTAAAGGAAATCAGTTAGCAAGCTGTGCCTGTCAGCGTCAACGAAGTGAGTAAAGCTGGAGGGCTGGGTTGATTAGCATTGAAGGAAATCATGCAGGAGGAATCATATGGAGTGCTTGTTGTACCTGGGGAGCTGTGCCTGTCAGCGTTAATGAAGGTTGGCAGGCAGGAAAGGAAGCAGCTTCTCCTTTAAGAAAGAATTCCCAACTGAAGGTCTCACAATGAAAAGTATACTCGTAGAGTTGTGTGCCATAGATCAATGTGCATGACTTCACTGAGGACGGGTGGAGCAAACACCACTTCCCACGCTTAAGGGGCGAAAAAAAAATACTTGTACCAAAAAGCTCAGCACAGCTGAAAATTAGGTAAAAACAATATGACAGCTGAACTAAGATAAGCGGAGATAAGGGTTAAACACCGCTCTCTCAGGTCTGGTAGCAAACTGGAAGGTTGCGAAGAACCAGCAGAGTCACACTGCCACCTAGTGGAGAGAGAGCGTAAACGCGCCAAAAATCTCCTCAGCTGAAGAGCTAATCAGCTACGTTGGTAATCAGCTGAATGAATGCGTCAGAGCTCCCAAATCAAGCTCTAGCATTCAGTCAGAAACCCCTTGTGAAGAAATGCGAGAAGGCACAACGATGAAAAACTAATGAGGAAGCACCACCTCAATGAAAATACTCCTGTGCTAAACGTGTGCGCTGACGGCAGATTTTCAGTCAGAAGCCACACACACTATGAACCCAGTCACGCTCCTTAAAAGAATCAAAACCCAAGTCCAAAGTCAATAATCCGCACAGACGGCAGATAATAAGTCAGACGCCTCACACTTGTAATTAATTATACAACGCTCCCCCGGAGCTGGCGCTGTCGAACTATCCATGTCAAGGAACACAACAGCCACGGCAGCTGGGGCCACGTGAGGAAACTTCAACTAGGCAGAGGCGGATGCAGGACGTCCTCAAAAACACAAAAAGGCGCAGCAAAGCCGGAAGAAGAGGCGAGGCTGGAGGAACAGACTGTAGAAGTGAGGGACGTTACTCACTTGTATGTAGTAGAAACTGAACAGCTGACCTGGAGTAAGCGTTGGGGGTGGTGGTGAACCGTCCCCACCCGGTGAATCGTCGCCAGTGTTAAAATGAAGAGGAATGCAGGTAAGCGTGGAACTCTTCTTTATTAGTCTAAACACCACCACAGGTTCCAGACAGCTGGAGTGCGCTGTGGAATGTTGGCACACAGAGGAAAGGACAGTACCAACTGGGACAGGGAGGAGAGGGGGGTCCGGAATGTACCATGAAGAGGAGATTACAAAAAAACATATGGCATTAAACCTCTTCACACCCCCCACCCTCTTTCCGTATGCTTCTTCAAATTTCATAGTGCGTGTCATCTTTACCTTCCAGCCCTGAACTGATGGAATACGACTGGTTCTCTAGTTCTGCAGAATAAAGGATCGTGCAATCATCAATGCAATAGAGAGAAAAAACTGTCCTCCCTTATTAAGCCACTGGCTCTCCTTTGAGACCCCGAATAATACTAAGGGCCTGATTATGATGTCGGTCAAAAAGGCTCCGAATGGCATTTGGATTTTCCTAAACCGTGTCGGAACCTATGTTTCTGACCGAGTCGGAAACATTTCCGACCGACCGATTATGATGGAAAGGTAACCGTTCGGTCATTCTGAATCGGTTCCGACAGGCATTCGGAACTCGAAGCCGAATCGTACAGCTCTACGGACCGCGTTTCTGCCCGACATATTACGATGTCGGATTTGGACTGCCTTTCTTACTCGAAACGTCCAACACTAAAAGGCTGTCGAAAACTGACTTTGACTTCCCCTAGCAGGCCCCTCTTCATCCTGAGGCCGCCGGGTGTGGGCCGTGGGGGTACCCTAGGGACTCCCTGTAGAACCATGCACAGTGTGACAGGCCCCATGGGGTGCCCGCCACAGAGTGCAAGGTTTTCCGAATCCACCCCTTTTTTCAATGGGAGCCTGCGTTGTCGGTCAGAACACAGGCCCATTGAAGTCAATGGGAGACTTTCCGAACGGTGTTTGGAAGCATAATAATCGGTCGGTTGGAACCTCCGACCGCGAGGCGGTCAGAACCGAATCCGACAAGGAGTCGGGGGGTTTAGTTTCCGACCGACATCATAATCAGGCCCTAAAGCTAGCTTCTGGGATTATTCTAAAGTGTAGTGTCTGACTAATTGCCTCAAATAATTCCATCCAAAAATCTTCTAATTTCAGGCAGGTAAAAAATGTGTGGAGCCAATCTCCTGACGCTTGCTGAGGACAGCTGGAACAGTTATCGAGGACCAACGGGTATATTTTATGAAGGGTTTCTGGGGTATAATATGCCATCCAGCGAGATAAGATTGACATTCTTTTAAAATTAGCCGCTCGTTAAGATTTATACCCTATCTCTGAGATAGCACACCATTCCCATTCTGATAAATTACATTGCGTTCTTTCGAGGATCCTGGACAGGAATCCAGCAATTTCTTTTTTCAGAGACTGGTTCCTAAACAGTGTATACCAGTTTCCTAATCCTGCCAATTTGCTCTTTCAAAGTGCATGGATTATAGGGTGCAAACCTTGGCTGTCTCCCAAAATATTTGCTGCCAAGAAGTGACTATTCGTCCAAAGCTTAAAAAGAACCAGTTACACTGTTACCCCACTTCTGGAGAGAAGCTCCTCCCAAGAGATATTTACCCTGTAAATGAAAATCTCCACATTCTTTAAAAGCTATAGAATTCCAAAACTTGATCTCCCTGTCAGATAGCAATAACCCCAAAAACTTGCTCTCTTGGAGCTGCAAAAATGATATGTCAAAAATGGCCTGATGAAATTTACTAAGAGCGCACAACCGTCCTCTGAACCACTGAAGAAGTTTGTATCGAGTCTTTTTGGGTAGTTTCACTGTTTTAATAAAAGCTGGCAGGCTTATTTCAGAATCCCACACCATTCTGGTTACAAGAAATCGCCACTCCCATCCACAACCCTAGCCAACATGTCCATTAAGGCTGCTTGATAATAGCTCTGCATGTGAGGCAGTGCTAATCCAACCTGTATTTTCTCTAGTTGTAAAACACTCAATTTCACTGTAGATGCTTTTTTCTTCCAGATAAAACTCCTTATCAATGCATCTAGCTCCTAAAAAAAACCTATTGGGGATTTTGATTGGTATATTGGAAAAAAGAAATATTAATAATGGCAGGACCGACAATTTAATCATGGCAACTCGTCCAATTAAGGTCAAGGGAAGCAGAGACCATCTCTCCAGAATCCCTTTAATTTTTACTAAGCGTTGCCTCATAATTCAAGTGATACGAATGAGTAAAATTATTTGTAACATATATTCCAAGATAGCTTATTGGAGTTTGCAACCTTGCTTGTGGCTGTAATAGGACTGGGAGATCTAAAATAGCTATATTAAAAAGTAGAATCTCTGTTTTGCTTCAATTGATCTTATAACCCCCTATTCTTGTGAACTCCTCCATCCTCTGCATTGCCCCTTGTATATTTAACTCATCTGGTTGCAGATAAAGAATAATGTCATCTGCAAAAATCTTAAACCTAGTCACCCATTCTATTGGTGCCCTGGTATCGCCTTTACGTAATTTTTTCACCAAAGGTTCGATAAAAAAAGTAACTAGAATTGGGGAAACAGGACACCCTTGACATGTGCTTCTATTAATTGAGACGGTGCCAACCATTTTAGCATTTATCATAACTTTGGCCTGTGCACCATGATATAGATTCACCTACATTGAGGTGAATTGTGAGGGGAATCTGAATTTTTCAGGCTATAAAATAAGGCATTCCAATTTATGAAATCAAATTCTTTTTCAGCATCAATCATCATTATTAACGCTTCTATTTGATTGGTTGGAAAATAAATTATTGCCTGTGTTAAAAACTGGGTGTGCGCTGACATAAGACACCCTGCAGCAAATCTACACTGATCTTTATGGATTGATGAATGCGCAGCAGGCCTCATTCAGGTTGCCCAGACTTTCAGCAATATTTTATTGACTGTATTTAAAAGGCTGGTAGGTTTGTAGAAATTCACATTTTTCAGTTTTTTTAATTTTTCTTTGGGAAGCTCACAATAGTTGTTTCTTCCCCACCCTCTTTAATGTAATTAAAAAGCTCTACCAAAAAGGGCACCAATTCTCTGCCAAATTTTTTATAGACTTCCACAGGGAATCCATCATTTCCGCATGCTTTTGCATTGGGCATTCTTTGGAGTGCTTCTAAGATTATTGTCTCCAGCATTGCCTGAGACAGAGAGTTTGGGAATTGGGGGAGCTGGATAGAAGTGTAGTATTGTTCTTTACTGGACATTGAAACTGTGTACTTCATTTGATAATATCCCTGTATTGTTGAAGAAATACTTGAGCGACTCCCTCTTCTACTGTTGTTGCTCCACCAGTGACGGGACTCTTCACAATTTTAATCCTAGCCTTTGCAATTTGATTTCGGGTGGACCAGGCTAAAGCTGCTGCTGTAAAGCGTTAGAATTGCTTATCTCCTCCAACGTAAAGCGATCCCTAAGGTTTTGTTTTGCCAAACCTAACTCCCAGCACCGGACGCCATATCATTAACCCCTTTACTTGCTCTTGTAGCTTGATCTACTGCTACCTGGAGCCCCTCTATTTGCCGTGCACGTTCCCTGGCTTCATGTGCTTTGAAGGTGATAACCCTCCCTCTCACTGTGGCCTTAAAGGCTTCTCAGACTGCAAACAGAGAAGCAGTATTTCTGTTAATGAGAAAAAACTCAGAGATGAACCATTTCATCTCAGTTACCCACTGTGAATTAGCCAAGAGGGATCTGCAGAGCTGCCACCTCGCCCCATCTCTTCTGGCTGATCCTAGGTCCATCGCAATAGAGACCACCAAGTGGTCAGAGAAGGAATTAGCCCAGGTATAAGACTACACCGTACTTAATGTCCAAGAGGTTACAAAAAATCTAGTTGGGATGCTGTTTTAAATCGATGTGGAAAACACGTTTATTGTGCGAAGCCTGGGTGATCCTCATGCCAAGGATCAACAAGCTGTAAACTTGATTTTAATATATCAATCATCTTTTTAGCCTTTGGTTTCAGCTGCTTCTTTGCTTTATTGGATGTATCCAAAGTCAGATCTTGAATGTAATTATTCTCTTCCCCAGATCAGTGGACCAACTGCCCCCATTGCCATATTGTAGATCTGGACTAGTGAGTCAACATCATCACCAACAGAGCCATAGTAATTGACTAGGTTTAAACGCAGCCCTTTTACCACAACTTTCAGCCGTAACCATCTGCCTTGAGAATCTCAAAGCACTTCCTGAACATCCCAATCAATACCTCAACGCAATTAAATTGCTACCCCCCCCCCCTTACCGCAGCAAAGCAGGCCATAGAATATTTATGTGGAATAAAGATCTTTGAGGTATCACATATGAGGTGGGTCTCCTGTAAAGAAATAACTGTGGGTGAAAAAGATGTGAGCCACCTCATTAAACTCCAGTATTTACGCCTATTTATAATACCATTGGCATTACAGGATAAGATCCTGATCTTCTGCTTTCAATAAGTATTGATCATCCTGTCCCCGAGATTGAGCAAGTTGCAATCCACCCTCACTAAAAGGGCTGCCACCACTATGTCCCCACATTGAAGAGATACCACTACCAAGGCCTGTAAGCACTTGCCAAAAAGGTTTTTCACCCAAATCACAGCCCAATCTATTTCTTCGCACTGCCCATCCTCCTTCTTACTCATCATATTTCTGCTCAATTTTTTTCCTTTGCAAGTGCTCCCCACCCCCTCCGATACTGACACCCTCTAGAACTCCAGTGACCCCATGGATTATTCCCCTACCCTGCGGGGGGAATTGCCCGCCTTACCCCCACCCGTCCATGTTGATCTGTACCTTGATGAGGCACTTGAGACCTGTTATCCAGTGACAGCCGCCACTCTTCTATTTATCAGGGTATAGTACTGCGCAAGCTTTTTAAAGCATTATTACTGCTAGGGATTACGGCTGCAAAATAAGTTTGTCTAGGATGTAACTTAACTTCAAAATGTGATTTTGATAAAGCACAAAGCCATATATACCCATTAATCCTTCATCCTAAGCATAATTGCTTACAGAGGTAGCGACCATGCGATAATGGCCTCCTACGCGCGGAGCATGGTGGGAGCTCTACGCACCCCAGAAAACAAGACAACAAGATTATGTCATACAACACTTTCTTGACGAAAAGAAAATTTTTTGTGTAACAGGTGCACTGGAATTCAACCAACCTGGAAGTTCTTTACACACATATTTAAAGAACACTACAACAAATTCAGTTAATAGCTTTAATGCAGATAATCATACAACCAAACCACTCTTAGAGAACAGAACATGAATTAGGATATCACACTGGGTCTCAATTAGCTTGTGTTTCTCTATGTTTAACTGCATTTGGCTTGCCAAATCTCTTCCATTTTTTTCTGGGTTAATGAAAGGTGTAACATCGGTTGATAGTTGATCAGTAATTGTGGATTCAACATGCACTTCTGCAGGAGGCATGAATAATTTCATTTTATTTGGGCTGATGCAGATCTATAAAACATTTATGATGCAGCAAGCACTGAAAATAATTGCTTCATGCATCATGCTGGACTTGGATGCTTTATTTATATTTGCTAGCCTCAGCACCCCCCATTCCTCTTTTAGGGGTTTAAAGTCTACAAATGATGACTGAAAAGGGCTATAAAGCTTGGTGTGAGCGTGGTCATGAGGATGTGAAGGGTTGTTATGAATCCACCGTTGTCTTCTAATTATTATAGGTCAACACAAGACATACAGTAGTGTTGGGTTGCACAGGAGGTATTTGTTATAGTAGGACTTCCGGGATGGATAGTTCAGAGAGTATGTTTAAGACAGATATTGTATGGTTGAGCCCCTATGATGGGGATGTGTAATATGTCTTCTTCGCTCTTTTGTAGATCTCTTTCTGTAATTCTTGCAATTGAATCTTGCTGTTCTCAGTAATCAGTACCCCTAACTATCCAGGTCCTGAACCAATCTTGTCAGGTGGTCAGCTCTCCTTGGTACAACAAGTTAATGGATGTATTTTCTGGTTTCAGTGTTTATGACTGGATTAACACCTCAGCTTTCAAGAATGTCTATTATTACCTATTCCTTAAAATATACATAGGGACGTTTTGGATCCATCTAGGCGAGTATTTGTCGCTTACCCCAAAGAATCATTGCACATTAAATTGGTTATCTCATACATGCATCATATACAAAATAAATCTTTTGTAGATGCACAGCAAGAGCTTGCTTCTTAAAAATGTTTTTAGGAAAGAGTTACATTTTGTCCACTAGAGTACTTCACACTGATAAACATGCATTAGCAATGCTGGCAAGTTTGGCATTAATAACCCACACACATACTGTTTGCATACTTTTGCATATGAAAGCCAGACCTATTGGTTTGTTTTCACTCTTCAATGGAGGGCAACTTTCTCAACGTAAGATCAGCTCTGCATTGTATAGCAGCTCCTCTGGCAGATCCATCCTTTCTGTTGCGGGAAGGTTTGCCCACTGACTGCAGTTTTCTTTTCTTTTCAAATCTGTTTATTAAAAGTTTCAATCTTATATCATGGTATGAAGGCATTGAACAGATTTCAACATAATAGACAGCTGGCTTCAGAAGTTTACACAAGTTCGGTATTAGCATCTTTACTGTACGTCACATTTCATTCATCATAGTAGTTATGTGCTCAATTGCGTCTTACTACCACCCATTAGCTGCAGTAGAAAACAATCAACAGTGAACAAAGATAGAAAAGAGCGTAAGAAAGAGAGAAGGGGGACATTCCAAGCGAAGGGTCCCGAATTTCCCTATCAGGGGCTAAGGGGTGGGTGTCGGACTCCCTGGCGGCAGTTTTCAAAGTTTGTGAGTTGAGGTCACTTAAATAATGTGAAGTATGTGGCATATGTCTCTCTTGGTTTGATCAAGTCATCTATAAACCATGTTTCTCTCAGTCTTACAATGTGGCATTTTTCATCTTTTAGGCAGTGTCTCTCAAGAGTTTGTTTGTGGGAAGAATGAGCATGGATCAGAGACATTTTACAAGTGTAGTTTTAGTCATGAACAGTGGATTAGACCACTTCAAAATGCGTTCCGGAAAAGTCTTCCATAGGCTTCCATCCACTTCAAGAAAGACCTTAGTCCAGACACTAATTATGAGTCGCTTAGACTATGGGAACGCACTGCTGTTCGCAGCCAGTGACACACTGCTGTCTAAACTGCAGGTTGTGCAGAACACTGCAGCTCGGCTAATTTGTAACCTTCTCTCATGTTCCTCTTCTGCACCCATTTTGAAAACTTGCATGGAAGCGGTTCATGTTTAAGCAATCCTGTTTGACCCACAAGGCACCACATAAATCGCTACCTGCCCATTTGTACTCCAGACGGCGCCACTACAATCACACTACACTGCTTAGATGCACAAATAAAGCTTTACTAAAGATTGCCCGCATACGCACCTCTAGATTTGGGGGCAGGTACTTCTCTTATCTGGCCCCACTTAATTGGAACAAACTCCCTTTGCATATTCGCACCTGTTACGATCTTGACATGTTCAAAAAACTTTTAAAGACTTGGATGTTTTAACTGCATTGTTCTTCCCCTGAGTAGCTAGCGCTGAGATAGTCCTTCGGGAGTGAGCTGTGTGCTATAACAAGTGCTAATAACATAACATCCTTAGGATAAGTCCTCTTGGAAAATTTGTTGTCAACATGCACACGAGTGCTTGGTTGGGGTTGCACGGAAGTGAAGCCGTGACATCCCTGGTGTTTCCAGGTGTTGTGCCAAGGTCCTTCCAAGTTTTTGTTACATGGGCACTCATGTTGGAATGGAGGCTTTGTTCCATCATACAAATGTTAGTCTATTGTGGAAGGTTGCTCTTGGGCCAAGGGTTACGATTCTTCCCTTGGTAAGATAGTAAAACGCACAACACTGCATCTATCGCTGTCTGCTGTAGGGAACCACTAGGAATGAAAAAGACGTCATAAACCATGCAGGAAGAATGGACTTTGATCTTTCCTGCCTCAGATTCCAAAATGGTGCCTTCTAGGGAATTTATTAAGTAATTTTTTCAGATAATATTGGAAGCTTAAATAAGTAATGTGTTAAAGATTTTAAACATGGACTGGATCTAGGAAGGAGGAAAGACTATGGTGATGGTTGATTTTTTTAGAGTCATTAGAAATATTCGGAATTTAAGAAGTAAATGGCCATACAAATGTGCATCCAGCAATGTACAATCAAGTCAGTGTTTAATGGTGGCTTCACGAAGTGGGTTCAAGCTAGGTTCTACCTCTCTAGCTTACAACTCTTCTACACTACAAGTGAGTGGATCCCAAGGTAAGGCACGATCATTGCTGTAATGTGCGCAGGCCAGGAGGAACTCTGCCACCCTGCTCTGACAAATGCAAACTGAACAGAGACCGCACAAGTTCAAAACAAACTCATATGCAAAAGAATCACTGGTACCAAACAAAATGCCTCATAAGAGTCAGGGAATTTTTTCTATTTTGTTTAAGTCGCAAGATGTGGTTAGTGCGTAAATAGTCATTCGGATACATTAATCTAACAAGGGTGTTCACAGAACTTACTAAAGTCGTAGGTTTTTAAAAATAAATTATTTCATTGTATCTTCAAATGTTATGATATTTATAACACCTGCACAAAGGGAATAGACAATTGGCATGACTGCACCTGTCGCCCCAAAAGCATCAAGGTGAATGTAGTTCAAAGCAGTCTGTTTAATCTCGTCTTTCACTATTCACTGACAATCTCAAGCACGGCTAGTGCTGGACTGCTCTTTCTATGTTTGTTTGGTGCTGGTGGAGCCTGTCAGAAGAGAGGAGTCACGTGTTTTGTGTATGTCATGCTGCTTCGAGTCTTATTTATGAAATCTGTCCTGCTTTCTTGTCTGCAAACCATTGTTAACCCATATATATTCATTGGTGTTTCCTAAAGTACATCACGGCCGATCCATCTAAGCTTTGACGTGGATGGTCTGGATCCCAGTGTGGCACCCGCTACAGGCACGCCAGTCCAGGGAGGCCTGACATACAGGGAGGGATTGTACATCACCGAAAAACTTCACAGAACAGGTATGTACAGTAAAGAAAAAACAAACTAATGAGAAATGAGGAAGAATTCATTCTTTGGCTTCTATAGATAAACACTCAAATAAGGCAAAGTGGTGTTTATTCATTCGAAGATACCAGTAGGGGAATTAAAAATGTTTTTGATTCGAATGCTGCTATCAGCCCGATATCTGGCCCGCACTCGAAGGGGCCACAAGGCACCATCTGTAAGTTCGGACACTGGGCCACTGTTAAAGTGAAAGCACATGGAATTATTAGGATCCCCTCATTTGCATGGTGTCATGTAGCATGAACATGAGAGACTACATGTTCTACGTATGTGTACTACATTACAGAAGCAATCACAAAGGCAAAGAGGCTGTGACGAATGGGGAGCCCTTAGCATGCCCCTCCCCCTGTGCAATCATGAGATGAGCCCCCTATGGGTGAGGGGCCATGGTACCCTCCTACCTGCACCCATCCTATCAGTCAGGCCCGAGCTGCACTAATCAGATGGTCATACAGGAAACCCTGCATCATGTCACTTGAAGGAGGATGTTGGGGGTTTCCTCAGGATGAGACCAGTACTGCCACGCTGTCATTGTCTTCTTTGCACTCTCTTGGGACTATGCTATTAGTTTGTGTTCAGGATGCCCTGGCATTGTTTCTGTGAAATGAGGATGAAATTAAAAAGAACATAAGTTTATAAAGTGAGCAGCAACCATGCAATTTACTCCATTGCTGATGAGAGTACAGATTCACTTTTAGGATTTAAGAAAGGTCTGAGCAAAGTTATTATCCAAACTTCTCTGGTTGGGAGTCCCACGGTTTAGATGTACAAAGCATGAAGAATCTGTCTCCTATTGTAGCTCATCTGGCACAGGGAATACTCCGCAAATTGGCATTACCTGACCTCAGAGACTGCAAGGGAAGTTGTTCTTATGAGTGCTTGGAGGAAGGCTGAGATTCAGTCACAGAAAGATCTGTGACAAATGCGCAGGCTTTAAAACTTCACTCTAGAGGCCAAAGGTAGCCAAGGTAGCAGGGGCGGCTCGTGCAGGTAAGAGCAGTGTGGTGAGGTGGAGGGTGAGGGTGAGGGCTTTCTGTTAATTTTGCTTCTACAACCCTTTTCATTTTTAGAATACTGATTCATATATTTTACCATCCATTCTACCCGTGAGTACAGACATTGTATGCATTATAGCGTTCCTGTCAATATACACATTGTTAAATTGTGTGTATGTGTTTGTGCGTGTCTGTGGGAGAGAGGGTGAGATTGTAGCATATGTCTGCGTGTAGACGGGGCACTCAACACCAGAGAGAACCTCTGATGAAACTTCTACACTCAGCACCATACCTGATGCTGTAGTAGTGAGGAGGAGAGTCTGAACAACACACAGCACTGATCTGGGGAGACGAGCCCAGAAGAGACAGCTAATTCAATTCTGCGTGTTAAAGTCAGAGGTGAAGGAAGATGTGAAAAGAAAGGGAAGAAAAAAAAGACATAGGAAAATAGAATGAAAGGGCTCAGCAGGCAAACCCTTTTGCGTTGTGAGAAGGATCACCGCATATAAGATGGCTGCCTAGTCGACAGATTCTTGTGGCACAATCTTAAAAGAGGGGATACACATTCATATCCAGTGGGGTTCAACCCCGGCAGAATCCGTGATGAGTGCTCCAGTTTCATCTGTGCCTTGCTTGCACTCCAGTCAGCAGAGGTTTTGCCCGCCTTCACCATGGCCTGCAATGTGTGCTCTACTCAGTTTCCCATTGCTAAGCATTACTCTTTCATTTCCTTGTTCCCTGTACTTTGGGTGAATCCAAAATGTGAATGACACTCCAACAAAGCAGTGTCTGAAGATGCAAAGTGGCCACCTTCATGGGTAACATAAAGAAAAAACAAGCATTGGCAAAACCACTGCATTTCAGTTCGTAAAGATCAAGCTATTGGCTTTTTCTTCGGCTCAGACCTCTAATGGTGGAGTGGGCCTTTAATGGCCAGTATAACCCGCTACAGCAGGGTATAAGGCTATATTATAAATCAGATACTGCTACAACTGTGAATGTTTGCCAGAGTCGGAGAGATACCAAAGCACTGCTGGAAAATGTAGTTCAGCAAAGAGGGAGAGAGCCTTTGTAAGCACTCAAAACTGATTCCCTGCAGATTTTCAGCATGTGTCTGGCTCACACCAACTGATGAATTCTAAACAAGAATTTCAAAAACGGAACGTTGACAAGGCATCATAGAGGAGAGACCTGTTTTTTACTGAAACATACCTGCTGTTATTTAAGGATAAAAGTAATTGAACTTAAGGATGGTGAAATCAACATGATCCTCTGGGCAGGCAAACACAATAATACACAGGTCGTCAGCCAATTAGAAGCAGAGTTTAATAGAGAAGCTAGCCACCCAGTCATGAACAAGGAGCTGGCCTAAAGCTGCCAGATGACCCTCTACATGTGAACTCATTCACCTCGGGCCGATCCCAGCTGCAGTAAACTAGCAAAGCTGCATCCTCCTTTAACTGACACATTCGCCATTGAATGGCTCTCCTGTAAAATGTTCCAAAATGTGATCAGCACTTCCAACCCTGCAATAGTTGAAAAGGTCTGCCTCCGAGCCCCTTTCTGCCCAAAATTACAATTGGCATGATAGTTACTTATTTTAATCTTATGGGCTGAATTAGGTGTGCACTTGGCAGGCATTATAGCATGCAAACCGCCCACAGGGACAATTAAATCTTGGGACAAATGTATCTTTTTAATTTCTCACTCTACAAGTGTAAAGCACCATACACAGCAGAAATATATAGATATAAAGTGTCCCAGGCAGAAAACAACAAGTTACAGCATCTTTTCAGGTACAATGCAGAACTTTAAGAAAGGTTTATTATAAATGTTTCAAATGTGAAATAAGAATGTAGCAATACTTGAAAAGCATGATTACACAATTAAGGCAATGTTTCGATGAGTAGAAATTCCACTTTTGGTAGCCATCACAGGTTTTCTAAGGAAAGCCAGTGATTCTCATATGAAACTATTGAAAAAAATCACTTTCAAAGCCATTATGACCAACACACTCGCTTAGCTTGCAGACAAGCTCACTATCTCTGGTGATCCTTGGCACACCTGCAGCCAGGTAACCATCAGACTGCAGATTAAGAAATTTAAAAGAGAAAAAACAAGGCAGGGGGGCTTTTCCATCTATGAACCCAGGATCTTAAACAACATCCTCGTATCCATCAGGATCACCCCAAAGTTGCTGCAATTTAGGAAAGAGTCTAGGATGCGCCCCTTTAAAGAACACCATATCACAATACACTAAACATCCACAAACCAGCTGCCTCTCCTATCACTTCTTTACTTTGTGCTTCCCTTTAGCATTGTACAGAGCTCTGCTGCCTTTAAGCCAGGTTTGTGCTAATAGAAATGCCACATACATACATACATTCAGACATACAAATCCAGAAACGTGCAATGTAAGGCTAGATTTGCCATGAACAAAGAAAGTAACCTACCTGCAGGAGGTTTTCTAGAATTCGTTTGAAAGAGGGCCTTCACTTGCTGGAGATGGTTTCTGTACTACTGTTAAAAATGGACTAGAGACCTTTGCAAATTTTAAGGACAAATATAAGATCACTTTGTCGTTTAATTTACTGTTTTCATATTGTTAGTAGTTGGATTTGAAATTCTGACATTAACTTCTAATATGTAAACATATTGTGTTAACAATATTGCATTGGCAAGAACTAACTTCTTTAATTTTAAATATAAAGCATTGTCGGCAGACGTCTGGGGCTAGCAAATCAAACAGTACAAAATCAGACCCTGGTTACACTTTCTGGGATAAAAACAGCAGGCAGATATGAAAGAAGAATGTTATCTTGGAAAGCTAGAGAGAAAACTGTCAAGAAAACTGGGAAGAGTAGGAGCATAAATAGAGACAGGAAGAGAATTCCAGTACTTGGGACTTGGAAACATAGAATTGAAGTAGAGTTAGGAGGAGAGAGGAGTTGGGAATACAAGTGGAATTTGAAAGGCAGCTGCAACGTGGATGGTTATCAGTGAGCACAATTAGGAAGGACTTAGCCATGTTTACACTTTTTCACACAATAAACAAGCAAGCATTGGCAACACCAATGATATGTTGGTATAGTATAAGGTATTATACAACTTTACATTATAATTATAATACATGGGATTCTGCAATCCCTGTATACAAAACTGTCTCTAATTCCTTTATAATATGTGACTTGCGACTCACTCAGTCGCTTATTATAAAGAAATGATGTAGCCGCTATACTGTAATAACTTATTACAGGTGATTTCTGACATAAAAAGGCCTGCTGCCAGAGCCAGCAGCTGAGAGGAATGACAGGGAAGATCATGCAGCTGTTTAAAGCATGAAAACAAAACCTGCTTTTCTTTCTTCTGCTCTGGTGTCCAAGCTGTACAGTGACGAGCAGAAAGGAGATAATCACGCAACATGTTTCTTTTTTGCACTCCTTAGCTAATTATAAAAAAGTTAGAATTTGTCTGTATGTTTCTACACATTCCAAGCCACTACACTTTTCTTTTTAATAAACTGAATTGTATTAAACTAATTCTAATATATTTTTGCAACAAATATTTAATAGCTTTTTTCATCTGTTTAATTTTGCACTAGAGATTCTATTTTTATTCTTCATGTTTGCAAACATGCTCCCTCTTTCATATGAAAGAGCTATGCACCACGGATGTAAGTGGTTTGTGGGAAGGTGATGGTGTAACCATGTATTATAAGGAATGATGTACCCCCTGCCATAAATTATAAGGATATTGCAAGTCAACTTGGAGTTCCATTACCTAAGAAAGGAACACAGCAACACAGCCTTTGGTCTTGTTCCTCTGTATGATCATGGAACTCTTTATAAAGGATTGAAAGTGACATAAAGTTTGATTATTCATTGTACTTTTCTGATGCAAAAGAGTCCTTAAAGCAAACACTCCAGAAGAGGTGAAAAGATAAACTTAGCAGCCAATCACATTGAGCGAGAGGTGTTTACTCCTCTGATTCCTACTCCATGTATATTTTTGCAAGAGTAGTTAACCTTACAAGACAAACCTAACAGGCATTGGCAAGGTCAATAGGTCTCGCCTTTGGGTCATATTGGCTATACCAATGCTTTTTATTCACAATGCTAGGCAGAAAGGCAAAAGAATTTTTAAAAAGAGCCTTCGACACAGCCGAAAAAGAGAACAAAAAGGCTATGTCATTTTATAGCAGCGCACATGCATGGTGTGCAGTCCTACAAAATGACCCAGAGCCTCTTTTCTTTTTTTTTTTAGTTGCTTAATACGGGTTGGATTCGTACCTAGAAAGAAAAAAAACATGCAAAAGCGTTGTTTTAATGCAGGTGGAGGTAAGAAGAGAGGAACACTGGAGGGCGGTCAGTGGGGGAGAGAAGCACACAAGGAGACAGTTGGAAGACACATGCTCGCTTGTGGAGTGCTTCAAGAAAAACAAAAAGTAGCACTTGAAAAGTGAGCAGTGAAAGGACCCAAGTAATGTGTCCATGCGCCACGGGAGGGACAAACACTAGAAGAGGAAGGAAAGCTCACACAAGCTAATATAGAGGAAGCAAGTCAACCAATAGTAAGCAATGAGTAAGCTTTAAGCCCACTGTAAGCTAACAATATGTCTCGCAACAGGCAGTGCATGCGCTGTCAAGTAGATGAGACCTAATAATGAAACAGGATTTGAGGAGACAGCTATCATGAGTAATCCCTCAAGATATCATGAGTAATTTCTCAAGCTCAGGAAAGAGTATGGAGGCATTGCTGTCCCAGAGCGAGAATCAGTTGGATAGAATTGAACGAGAAGGGGACGGTTCAGAGACAGGAGGCAAGAAACATAAAGATGGAATAATAGGAATAGGCACATTTCAGCAGGTTTCAGATCCCCAATTTAAAGTTCTAGTTCATTTGTCTTTCATTGGCAGATAAATCATCAAAAACCCTTCATCTTCTTTGTAATGCATCTTTGATTCAGGGTACAGTCCCTCAGGATTAGAAAAAAGCTTGTGCAAGACCCCTGCTAAAGAAACAAACAGCAGACCCAAAGATCCTGAGTAATTATCGACCGATCTCACTCCTTCCATTTCCAGTGAAGATTCTAGAAAAGCATGTTAACGCTATTTCAGTAGACCACATAGAGAGCAATGAGATATTGGACCTAGCACATTCTGGCTTTAGTCCCATGCATGGGACAGAAACTACACTGGTGTCTGTTCATCATTGTTATGCTGGTACTATTAGATCTGTTGGTGTCTGTTAGAAATGGGGGTCTCTAGTTGGCAATGGCTGGCCACTGTCCAAGTAGGGACCCTTCTTCCTAAATCAGAGTGAGAGGGCTCCACCCTTTGATAACCCCTGCTCAACCCTGTGGTAACGTAGCACGAGCAGCTAGGCTTATCTCAGAGGCAGTGTGTGAAGCATTTATGACCATACACAGTAACACAGTGAGGAACACTACAAAGGGACACCACACAAGTAGTTATCAAAAATAAGTATCTTTATATATAGACTTAACACAAGACCAATAACGATAAAAAGGCCACAATACTGTCAAATAGGATTACTCTTGGAATGCTGCAAAAATAGTTCAAGTGCGCAAAGTGAAGTTCAGTTCAAAGCAGTGGTCTCTGCGACCCTTTTACCTACAAAGTACCTGGATTTCGTAGCAAAATCAGCAAATTGTCGCAAAGAAGCTGTAGCGATGAATTTCTGCACGCGAGGCCGGCGATGCGTTAAATCCTTGCCGCGAGGGAGGATGATGCGCCGATCTGCTGATGTGTGTAGAGACGATGCGACAAACTTCTGCACACTAGACCGTTGATGCGATGACTCCCTACCGCAAGGGAGGAGGCGAGGCGACGATCTTGTTGCGTGTGCGATCGGGTTGCGATGCGAAGAAATGGCGCTCCGCGAGGGAGCGACGATCGCGATGCGATGAAAATGGCGGACGCTCGACGTCCGCGCTGCGATGTCGTGAAGCGATGATCTCGGTGCGATGACTCGACCTTTGGTTGCGAGCACTCGGCGGCAGCAGCGCGATGATTTTTCGGGCGCTCTCGGCTGCGGCGGCTCGCAAACGTGCGTTAGCGACGATTTCAGCACTCTCTTCTCTGTAGTAGAACTAGAGGCCCTGGAACTCACAGGAGCCTCACCTGCAGATAGAAATCCTCGCTGGGAGGAATCAGGAGGCTGGTGGTGAAGTCTGATGTGCCTGAGACTTCAACAGGAGGCTAGCTCTCTCCTAGCCCTTGGGTGATTGCTTTAGCAAGATTAATAAAAGTTCTCTCAAAAGTCCTTTTCCCTCTTCTTCCAAGTCCAATGGTAACCACTGCAGGCCAATCCAAGAAACAGCACACAAGCACAAGGATAGTCACCTCCTGCAGATTCCTTCAGTTACACGGACAGAGGTTCGTCTTGATGTCCAGGAGCAATACACTTTGTAGGGGTTTCAGCACAGATATTTATACCCCAAAAGTCTTTGTTCTCAAAAGCTACAAGTCACTGAGCCTAGCCAGAACCAGTTCTGGCTGCACTTTGTTTACCAGGCTGCATCCTTCCTTTCAGGAAGAGGGGGTCTGCTATCAGACACACAGTAGGAGGTGGAGCCAGCATTCACCTTGCCAGGCACAGCCCTATTCAGGTCAAGGAGCCACCCCTCCCCATACTCTAAATGCAGATCTCTCTATTCAGCCCAGGTCTGACTCAGCCTGCCCTGTCCCTCCAAAACCAGACAGCCAATACACATAACAGCAGAGCACACTGGAAGGCTTAGGCAAGAAAATACCTACTTTCTAAAAGTGGTATTTTCAAACACAGAATATAAAAATAAACTTCACTAAAAGATGTATTTTAATATTCTGAGCTCAGGCATACTAACTTCGTTTTTCTACCATGTTCCTGGGGTCAGTTAGGACTATAGACTGTAATAGTCAAACTGCCCATTCTAGCCTATGGGGAACAGGTAGCCTTACAGTAGTGAAAAACGAAATTGGGTGTAATTCACTACCAGGACATGCTACACACACCAAGGCATGTCCTACCTTACACACACAATGCACCCTACCATAGGGGTGACTTACATGATGCCAAGGGAAGGTTCAGGGGCTGGGAAGTGGGTGCACTTCACAGCCAAGATGGCAGTTCTGGACTGCACACAGACTCTGCAGTGGCAGGTCTGAGACACACTTTACAAGCTGCTTCTGTGGGTGGCGCAAATCAGCGCTGCATGCCCACCAGCAGCATTTGGTTTACCAGCCCTGGGCACACACAGGCCACTCTACTAGGGACTAACAGATAAACCAAATAAGCCAATCATGGATGTACCAATTCACATAGTCATATTTACAAAGGGAGAGCATATGCACTTTAGCACTGATCAGCAGTGATAAAGTGCCCAGAGTCATAAAACCAACAAAAGCAGGTCAGAAAAAATACAGGAGGAAGGCAAAAAGTTTAGGGGTGACCCTGCAAAAAGGGCCATTTCCAACACAACCCCCTTCCAGCCAAAACGCAGGGTAGACCAATCACTACCTTGATAGGATTCCCTGCTTTGGGAGATAGAACACGGAACTGGCCCGTAACTGCAGGGGCATATTCCAGTTCTACGCCAATCTGAACCCTGGTGGATCCCTCTGTCCACACTCTCGGGGCCCACTAAGACAACCCATGGGGAACTCTTCCCCTCACCTGTGGACACCACCCGGGCAGCACCTAACCTTAACTGGCCCCCAGGTGTGTCCCAACAGATAGACAACAAGCCACAGTAGCCACTGACAATAGTCAGTGATGAGACCCAGGCCTTATACCTCTCAGGCTTCTCAAACCTTTGTGGCATCAGAGAGTAGGGGGCAGTAACCCCAGGTGCTTGGCACCTTTTGTCCACTCTCCCTCCTGTCAGGTCAGGCAAGGCACCCTGACACTGACCCACCAGCCCTGGGCTTGTACCCAGTGGCTGGGCCAGAGACTGGGGTGGGCTCTCCCACACCTGGTCCTCCTCTTTGGGGCTTGGTACCCTCCCACCTGGAGCGGTACCCTTTTCCAGAATTGTCATGGCACCTGTGGCAGGTGTCCTGCACAACTTGCCCACCAGTTCAGGGGTTCTATCCTGCAACTGGTATCCCAGCATAGGGTCTGTACCCAGCGGCTGGGCCAGAGACTGGGGTGGGCTCTCCCACACCCGGTCCTCCTCTTTGGGGCTTGGTACCCTCCCACCTGGAGCGGTACCCTTTTCCAGAATTGTCAGGGCACCTGTGGCAGGTGTCCTGCACAACTTGCCCACCAGTTCAGGGGTTCTATCCTGCAACTGGTATCCCAGCATAGGGTCTGTACCCAGCGGCTGGGCCAGAGACTGGGGTGGGCTCTCCCACACCTGGTCCTCCTCTTTGGGGCTTGGTACCCTCCCACCTGGAGCGGTACCCTTTTCCAGAATTGTCAGGGCACCTGTGGCAGGTGTCCTGCACAACTTGCCCACCAGTTCAGGGGTTCTATCCTGCAACTGGTATCCCCGCATAGGGTCTGTACCCTTAGACTGGGCGGAGGTCAGGGATGAGGCTGCCCTCTCCCCGCCCCCTTTACTGGGGCCCTGCACCTTCCCACCTGGAGAGGTGCCTCCATAACACAAACCGGTAGGGGCACTGTTAGCAGTTGCCCCTTCCTCCAGGTCAGGGGGGACACCCTGAGCCTGGCCCCCTAACCCAGGGTCTGTACCCTTAGGCTGGACCTGTGCCTGGCAACCCAGGACTTCTGGGGGAGTACACCAATTCCCCCAAGGAAAGTACATTCCTCTAGAGTTGTTCGACAGTCTGCCTGGCACACCAGGACTTCCTGGGAAGCACACAGGCCCCCTCAAGGGAAACACACCCCTCCACCAGTTCAGGGCCTGGACCCTGCAACTGATCTACCAACCTGAAAAAACCCTCAGGTTGCACCGGGGTCAGAGGCGAGGACTCCCTCCCTCTGCACCCCCTTCCAGCATACTGCACCCTCCCACCTGGAGTGGTGCTCTTAGAAAAAAATGGTCGGGACACTGCTTACAGTTGTCCCTCCCTCCAGGTCAGACAACACCTGGACCTGACTTACCAACCCAGGGACCAACCCCTGCGGCTGAACAACTGCCTGGCCAACCAGGACTTCCTGGGGAGTACAACTACCCTCCCAGAGGGTAACGCAGAACCCCTGTGTTGCGTGACAGTCTGCCTGGTGCAGATCTCCCGACCCCTGTCCACCTGACAGTGCGCAAAGATCCCCCAGGACAGAAGTGGTGTCCCCATGGTCACTCCTATGGGGCTCAGCCCTTCTGACTGGCCCCTGACCCACTGGTTCTCCCACTGGGGACTCCTTCCCCCTTTCACCCCTCAGGCTGGACTTCTGTACCCTCCCCCTAGGAGTGGCACTGCCAGACACAAGAACTGATGGAGGCCTGACTACAGGCACTCCCAGCTCACCTAACACGGGGAGACCCCCACAACGGACGGTCCATCCGGACAGACTAGGCTCCCAACCTGGTGTTCCCTCATGGAACCATCCAGTCCTTGAGACTGAGGTTGGGGCACTTCGGGACCTATCCCAGTCTCACTCCTGCTCCCACGAGACAGGATGTGAGGCCCTACAACCTCCTCACAACATGGGGACCGAGCTGTATCACTCCGAACCTCTCCCACCACTCTGGGTTGGAAGACATCTGTACCACTCCTCTTAGGGTCATTCCCCACTGCCTCTACAGAGCCTCTGGTACTCACCCAGAGGTCTGCCTCCTGTGCAAGTTCCCTAGGATCAGAGAACTCGCACTCTAACAGGTGTTGGTTTAGTTCTGGAAAATAGGAACTCACAATATGCTCTCCCACAATTGGATTACACAGTTCCACGCAGGTGCTAACCTTCACCTCACAATCCAGTGCCTCACACACGTACCCCACACCACGCTCCTGAAATGGGCGAGACATTAACTGACTGTCTCTATCACTCAACCCACACTCTTCTGGGCGGTCCTCACACTCATACACCAGGACTTCAACCACGGGGGAACCCCTCTCCCTGCACCTCTCATCCAGAGTCGGTAGAGTATCCCTCCCTTCACTAGGACTATGGGCCCCTGCGCTAGTTCCCCAATCCACCTCAGGCACACTGCACATCAATGGAGCTACCTCATATCCTTGAATCCCCTGGTGTAGATCAACCCCCTTCTTCAAGTCAGGTACCACATCTCTGGGTGGGTGTACTACACTGTCATCACTATATACCTTCATTTTGCTGCCACCACTGGACCCCACCCTCACTGGTGAATCCAGACAATTAAAACTGCGCTCAGGGGATAATCTACCCTCCCGAGCTAACTTCTCCTTTCCTGCTATCTGCGCTAGGTGTGCCTCCAGCTGGGCAATCTCTATTTGGAGCCTCTCTAATTCCAGCTGGTGCTCCCTCTCCCTCTGTCTGTCCAACTTCTCTGGGGACCATGAGGGGAATCGGGCACTACCATAGGCACTAGACTCAGCAAGGAACTCCCTACCTATGGGATCCTCCCGCTTGTCCACCAACTCCTCTGGGGACCATGAGGGGAATCAGGCACTACCATAGGCACTAGACTCAGCAAGGAACTCCCTACCTATGGGACCCTCCCGCCTGTCTACCAACTCCTCTGGGGACCATGAGGGGAATCGGGCACTACCATAGGCACTAGACTCAGCAAGGAACTCCCTACCTATGGGACCCTCCCGCCTGTCCACCAACTCCTCTGGGGACCATGAGGGGAATCGGGCACTACCATAGGCACTAGACTCAGCAAGGAACTCCCTACCTATGGGATATTCCATAACACTTTCTTCCTCCTTTTCAGACTCTCCAGAGCCACCCTCAGACCAACTACCCTCTTGGTAGGTGTACTGGGACTCCAAGAATCTCCATCTGTCTTTTTGCCAAAGTCTCAGGGATGTCTGCAGGGATAGCTGAGTCTCCTTCCTACTCACTGCTAAGCCCCTCTCCTCACAGAACCCCCTTAGCTCCTCTAGACTGTAGGTCAACAGATCATCTATATAAAAGGTAGGTCTCATTTCAGCAAGACCCATTGTAGCAATAACTGGCAATATAAATTAAAAATAAAATCAAAAAACCTCAAAAACGTATGTGGGTGCGTTATGGTCTGCACTCACTAGTAGTGTGCACTATAATTACTGTATGCGATCATAAATGCAAGTCCACATCCTCACCGCTGACCACCAATGTTAGAAATGGGGGTCTCTAGTTGGCAATGGCTGGCCACTGTCCAAGTAGGGACCCTTCTTCCTAAGTCAGAGTGAGAGGGCTCCACCCTTTGATAACCCCTGCTCAACCCTGTGGTAACGTAGCACGAGCAGCTAGGCTTATCTCAGAGGCAGTGTGTGAAGCATTTATGACCATACACAGTAACACAGTGAGGAACACTACAAAGGGACACCACACAAGTAGTTATCAAAAATAAGTATCTTTATATATAGACTTAACACAAGACCAATAACGATAAAAAGGCCACAATACTGTCAAATAGGATTACTCTTGGAATGCTGCAAAAATAGTTCAAGTGTGCAAAGAGGAGTTCAGTTCAAAGCAGTGGTCTCTGCGACCCTTTTACCTACAAAGTACCTGGATTTCGTAGCAAAATCAACAAATTGTTGCAAAGAAGCTGTAGCGATGAATTTCTGCACGCGAGGCCGGCGATGCGTTAAATCCTTGCCGCGAGGGAGGATGATGCGCCGATCTGCTGATGCGTGTAGAGATGATGCGACAAACTTCTGCACGCTAGACCGTTGATGCGATGACTCCCTGCCGCAAGGGAGGAGGCGAGGCGACGATCTTGTTGCGTGTGCGATCGGGTTGCGATGCGAAGAAATGGCGCTCCGCGAGGAGCGACGATCCTGATGCGATGCGATGAAAATGGCGGACGCTCGGCGTCCGCGCTGCGATGTCGTGAAGCGATGATCTCGGTGCGATGACTCGATCTTTGGTTGCGAGCACTCGGCGGCAGCAGCGCGATGATTTTTCGGGTGCTCTCGGCTGCGGCGGCTCGCAAACGTGCGTTAGCGACGATTTCAGCACTCTCTTCTCTGTAGTAGAACTAGAGGCCCTGGAACTCACAGGAGCCTCACCTGCAGATAGAAATCCTCGCTGGGAGGAATCAGGAGGCTGGTGGTGAAGTCTGATGTGCCTGAGACTTCAACAGGAGGCTAGCTCTCTCCTAGCCCTTGGGTGATTGCTTTAGCAAGATTAATAAAAGTTCTCTCAAAAGTCCTTTTCCCTCTTCTTCCAAGTCCAATGGTAACCACTGCAGGCCAATCCAAGAAACAGCACACAAGCACAAGGATAGTCACCTCCTGCAGATTCCTTCAGTTACACGGACAGAGGTTCGTCTGGATGTCCAGGAGCAATACACTTTGTAGGGGTTTCAGCACAGATATTTATACCCCAAAAGTCTTTGTTCTCAAAAGCTACAAGTCACTGAGCCTAGCCAGAACCAGTTCTGGTCAGTCCTGGAGCACTTTGTTTACCAGGCTGCATCCTTCCTTTCAGGAAGAGGGGGTCTGCTATCAGACACACAGTAGGAGGTGGAGCCAGCATTCACCTTGCCAGGCACAGCCCTATTCAGGTCAAGGAGCCACCCCTCCCCATACTCTAAATGCAGATCTCTCTATTCAGCCCAGGTCTGACTCAGCCTGCCCTGTCCCTCCAAAACCAGACAGCCAATACACATAACAGCAGAGCACACTGGAAGGCTTAGGCAAGAAAATACCTACTTTCTAAAAGTGGTATTTTCAAACACAGAATATAAAAATAAACTTCACTAAAAGATGTATTTTAATATTCTGAGCTCAGGCATACTAACTTCGTTTTTCTACCATGTTCCTGGGGTCAGTTAGGACTATAGACTGTAATAGTCAAACTGCCCATTCTAGCCTATGGGGAACAGGTAGCCTTACAGTAGTGAAAAACGAAATTGGGTGTAATTCACTACCAGGACATGCTACACACACCAAGGCATGTCCTACCTTACACACACAATGCACCCTACCATAGGGGTGACTTACATGATGCCAAGGGAAGGTTCAGGGGCTGGGAAGTGGGTGCACTTCACAGCCAAGATGGCAGTTCTGGACTGCACACAGACTCTGCAGTGGCAGGTCTGAGACACACTTTACAAGCTGCTTCTGTGGGTGGCGCAAATCAGCGCTGCATGCCCACCAGCAGCATTTGGTTTACCAGCCCTGGGCACACACAGGCCACTCTACTAGGGACTAACAGATAAACCAAATAAGCCAATCATGGATGTACCAATTCACATAGTCATATTTACAAAGGGAGAGCATATGCACTTTAGCACTGATCAGCAGTGATAAAGTGCCCAGAGTCATAAAACCAACAAAAGCAGGTCAGAAAAAATACAGGAGGAAGGCAAAAAGTTTAGGGGTGACCCTGCAAAAAGGGCCATTTCCAACAGTGTCCTTCAATACTATCTCTCATACAATACTAGTGGAAAGACTATGGGAAATAGGTATAGAGGACAGACCGCTGGAATGGTGCATGTCATATTTGAAGGCTAGAACTCAGGCAGCTTTCCTCCACTGCATGGGTGCCTCGCCCCACTGCTCTTTGAGCAGGAAAAATAAAATGATAATAATGTAGTTATTTTCATTTTATTTTTCGCCGGTTCGGGGAGGGGCGAGGCAGAGGGAGAGGAGTGGTTTGCACACTCCAAGTAGCCATGACTGCTTGGACGTCCGTCTTGGCCCGGCCAAACAGTCATGCCCACTTTGTATATTCCCCACCAGGCTGCATTACACAGCCTGGTGGGGAACATGCCCAATCCCCCAGTCCTCATCTGAGCACCGATCAACTGTGCTCTGACCAATCACAAAGCTGCATTGCAGCGCTGTGATTGGCTTAGGCGAGCCTGGGTGCTTCCTGTTTCCGGGACTCTGATGAGAGACGCGGCCGGTGGAAAAGGTAAGTAGTATTTTTATATATATATATATATATATATATATATATATATATATATATATATATATATATTGTCCCCCTCTCCACCCTCATTCCCTGCCAGCCGCTACTGCTCCACTGTACCAATAAGAACCCAGTCCTGTAGCACAGGGTGTACTCCAAGGATCATCATTAAGACCAGCTTTATTTAATATATATCTAAGGCTGTTAGCAAAGCTGCTCCATCATAGAGGGCTGTCTTTATGAATTATGCTGATGATACCCAGCTTATAATATCAGTTGATCCAAAGGTCTCATCCCCTTATGATAATTTCCATCAGTGTATGCGGGATGTTACCTGCTGGCTAACAGTGAACTTTCTTACATTGAATGAAGACAAAACAGCGGCACTCTGTTGCTCACTAAATAAGATACCACAACATTGTCTAAAGACTTCTGGCCTCCACAAACAAATTTCCCACAGTCAGCATCTTCTGAAGTCCGGAATCTTGGAATTTTCTTTGACAATGATTTGGTTCTAACCTCACATGTCAATAAGTTACAGTCTACATGTTTTGCTCTCCTTAAAACATTAAGGAAACTATTACCTTAGAGTTCTGATTGTTCAGATTGTCATCCTTAGTCAATTAGACTACGGTAATGCACTATTATTGTGTGCTCCTGTCAGACTGATTAAAAGGCTGAGGTGTATCCAAAATGCAGCAGCCCAGTAATCGTTTGATCTCCCACAAAGGGCTCCCAGATCCTGTGCATTAAAAAACACTGCACTGGCTACCAATAGTAAAAAGTATCATTTTCAAATCATTGTGTATGATGTGCAAGACAGCACATAGAATGGGTCCTGTCTACCTAAGAAACAAGCTAAAGATTTATCAACCTGGTCACCAATTGAGATCAACCAAAGCAGGTTTTTTGGTTCAGGAAAACTGTAAACTCTCTGGGCTTGGAGGTAGAGCTTTTTTCAGTGCAGGCAGTACACATGTAGAATACCCTACAAAGGGCACTGCGGAAATCACCTGATCTTAGGCAGTTCAGGAAATCCCTTAAAACCTGGTTGTTTAATAGGTAGGGGCAGAGATTGCATTAACCGACCATTAATAATGACCTGTGCCAGGACACCTAAAATGGAGTAGGCCTTACAGGCAATCGTGCACTTTAGAAATATAATAATAATAATAATAAGTTAGAGGAAGCCAGCAAAGATAAATATGTCAAGGTGTGATGTGGTTAGAGAAAGTGTGTTTGAAAAGAAGAAAGAAAAAAGAGATAAACATGTATTTATCAGGTGACAAAGAGTGCAGGTGTTAAGTTCTATGAGAAGGGATAGGCAGTAATTAAGCAAGCATAAAGCTAGACAGAGGGTTACTGATTTGGAGCCTAGTAACAGAGGTAATTGAGAGTAGGTAAGTAGTACTTTTGCAGTACTTTTTTAATGTGAATTGCCCCAAAATACCTATAATGAAAATAAAATGGGAATAGTCCTATAAAGATTCCTGCAAAAAGAAGTGTCAATGAACTGAACGTTGCGGGCTGATTCACAAAGGCATGTAAGAGTATATAAAAGAATACTCCTTTAGTCCTTTAATCTTTTTGTCAATTGGCCCCTCTGTCTTTTGAAAAGTTAGCAGAAGGCCACGTTTGGCTAATATTGAAGACTTAGTAGAGACTGATGCAAGACCCAGAAGTGATGTGAGGGTAGAAATTTAAAGCTAAATGGAAGATAAAATCCAGACTAATTAACAAAGTAGCAATCTGTGAGGAAGGAGAATTGTAAAATCTGTCTCTAAGTGTTTATGACAAACACAGTGGCGGCTGGTGACATTTGAAAGTGGTGAGACATAAAAATTCTGGATGAGTGACTTGTGGTGAGCGAGCATCGCAAGCGAGCATGACTGTCATAAGGGGGGTTGTAAAAAGGGTGGCCAAATGCATTTTCAAGCAACTTTGAGAAAGCAAGAAGGTTAATAAAGAAATTGTGAAAGTGTAGATATGACATCAATAAAGAGATTTAATATAATGATGTAGATAGCTGCTTATTCAGTATAACCACAGAGCTTTATAATGCCAAGACACAAGATACAATTGGTGAAACTTGCTGTTTGTGCCGCTTTGTCCAATGTGCTTGCCTTTTTCTGTTTATGTCGATGCCATTGTGTGTTGAGTGTTTGCGACACTGACACTGTATCTTTTTTCAGCCTGTGTTGTGCGTGTGTGGCCTGCTGCCAGCCTTCATAGTGGAAACTCAGGGGCAGATTTACAAGCCCCTTGCGCCACTTTTGCGTCACTTTTCCCATGTTAAAAGTGATGCAAAAGTGGCGCAAGGGGCTTGTAAATCTGCCCTTCAGTTTCTGTGCCGGCAAACAGTGCTAAGCACACGCCTCACCACAACAAATCAGGGGGCAGGAACGAGAACAAGACATGCTTGCGAGACTGTGAGTGGCTCAATAAGCTTACGTCATTGAAATTCTGGGTGTGAATGTGCATTGTGTGCAGACTGCAGAGGCGCCTTGTGCGCACAGATAGTGCCAGGCTCATGCCTAACCAGTGATAGCTTCACAGTGCTGTTCATATTGATCATGGCCCCCCCAGTGCTGCTTTATATTGACTAGGTCCCAAAGTGCTGTTTCTTATTGGTCACGCCCACAGAGTGGGCTCTGTTGAACCAGAGACCTCAAGCCAGTGAGAATAACGCAAATTCAGCTGTCATATCGAGACTGCCGCTTTTTAGGCTTAGTGGCCGTTTTTTTAAACAGAGTCGGGCCCGGGGTAGGTGTCACAATTGCTGACAAGACATAGCCAGGGGGCTGCACTGTAATGTACATGCTCCACTACGTCATCCTAACTGACGTGTTCACTAGTGTATGTTGGCCTCAGCAGCAAAGGCGCCGTGGGCTGCGTGGCTGCTCAGCATAAACCGCTTCAGCACCTCGCCTGGGATAGTAAGTGCTATGCAAATGCAATTACAATTCAGGGAGTTGCAGTATGTAGGTTTTGGTTTGGATATTGTAATGGAGATGATCAGAGTAGAAAATAAGGGAAGTCTTGGTTAAAAGCATAGTACTAACTGAGACCAAGAAAACAAAATTAGAGACAAAAAGTTTACCAGCAACAAAACCAGCTCTTCAACTACGTGTCAGACGAGACCTCCACGAGGCAGTGACCATACTGCAGGGGTCTGTGAGCTGTCTGCAGACCAGTTGTGAGGTCAACTGAGCTGTCATAACGTTAAAAAGTGCAATCCCACCAATTACTTCAAATTGCATTTATTTTGTATTTAAAGTGTGTGCGTTATATTTTATATGTACGTGGGTGAAAGGTAAAAATTAATTGTTGAATATTTTGGGGCTCATTTACGAGAAGTGACGCATCGCTGCGTGAAAGCAGCGATGCGCCACTTCTCAGTGCGCCCTCCTTGCGACACCAATGATGCGTCATATTTCCAATATGACGCATCATGTCGCAAGGAAGGACAGATACGTCAGTATAATTGACGTATCTGTCAGCGCAAAAAGTGGCGCATTGCTGGAGTTGTGTCGGACCCTGACGCAACTCCAGCAATGTTCCTTTCACATGGGGCAAGCCCCATGTGAAAGGGCCTGCGTCAGCCTTACATCTGCCATGAGGCAGGCGTAAGGTTTTGACGCATTAGCGTCCTAGAAGTAGCGCAGCGAAATCTCATAGATTTCGCTGCGCCACTCCTACGACCCTTTTTTGTGAGGGTACGCCCACCCTGCATACATTATACCTGGCGCAGGTATAATGTAGCGCAGGGGTTTACGAAGTGACGCATCTACCTAGATGCGTCACTTCGTAAATATGGCGCAACATGGCGCATTTTTTACGCCACTGGTGCGTCACAAAAAGTGACGCATCGGTGGCGCAAAAGTGACGCAGGGGCTCATAAATAAGCCCCTTTGTTCTTAGCCACATTTCTGGTCCTGCCCCCATTACACTCAGGATCACAGCAAAGCTTGCATATTTTTGATGCACTTCATCGCTGGTTGTGAGAATGCACAGCTGTATTGGCCTTGCAGGCTGGCAGCGTTTGTGTAACACGAACAGCTGAAATGTTGAGGCATTCAACCTGGCTAGATAGTGCTGTTGAAGTTGATCCTTTTTAGCTGCAGAGATATGTCAGAGGGCGTGGGGTCCCTGATGTGCCATCTTTGGAACTGGGAAACCAAGTTATAGTCTCTGCGTTGGCTCAATATCCTGTGATGCTGGACAAATCATTTACTCTCTCCGTGAATAAAAAGTAATGCCAATGTAACTGGCACTCATGTAAAGTGCTCCAATACGTTTTGGTCGAGTTTGCACTATATAAAACCAACAGCAAACAAATAGTCAAGCTGTCAGAAGAAAACTACATAAATTATATATTATATGGGGCGGGCTCTCTGGTTGGGAACTATCGTATGACACTAATCCTTTGGGATACCGTGGGTGTTCCTAACAGACTTGCCCTACTGCCACTCCTGCCCGGATATATGACAGAATGGGAACAGTGCACTCTCACAGTATTTGCATAATTTGAGGCCGGTGCCCTCTCTTCTCGCATGGCGAAGCTATCACAAGGTCACTTAACAGCACACCAGAGGTGGTGGTCGGTGCGGGCAGAGTCCGGACTGGAAGCGGCGATAAGGTGGAGAGAGCTCCAACAGTTTAGAGTGCGGGGAATTCTGCCCTACGCACTAGTCACACCAGGGCACCAGTCACCGCTGCTTTTGTTTCCCTGGAATCATCTGATGCCCAGAGTAAATCGTGTAACGGTCATAGGGGCCGATTCACAGACCTAATCTGAGATAAAATCCTAAACTTACTACTTTTGGTATTCACAGAAGGCATTTAGTAGTAGTAAAGTTAGGACTCCTAACTTTACTACTACTAAACTGAGACAAAATCCTAACTTTACGACTTTCGGTATTCACAAAAGGCATTTAGTAGTAGTAAAGTTAGGAATCCTAACTTTACTACTACTAAACTGAGACAAAATCCTAACTTTACGACTCTTGGTATTCACAAAAGGCATTTAGTAGTAGTAAAGTTAGGAATCCTAACTTTACTACTACTAAATGCCTTTTGTGAATACCGAAAGTCGTAAAGTTAAGATTTTGTCTCAGATTAGTTCTGTGAATCGGCCCCGTAGAGTAAGGCCCTGGTGTGTAGTATGCTGTGGGACCTGTGAAAGGGCACACAGTGGCCTAGGCCCGCACCCTCACACTCCTTGGTTAATGACGGCAGCATCCACTTAAATGGAAGCAAATTAAGAAACCTAGCCCCTTTCCCCCCTGTATTCCACTGACGCTGCCCCCATGCCGACTACAATAGTGCTGTGGTTGCAGTTAGGCCGGTACCTTTGAAAGGTCAGTGGGCTTGGAGTAAAGCCACCTGTCAGACAGGCTCGTGTGATGCTGCTGAGCGCTCCTCAAGTTCTCTGCTCCAATCCTAACAGTATTTCTGATGCATGGTCACGCCAGGCCCCGGAATTCACTGATACTCCTGAATCATCCTAAGTCCTCCTGGAACCTCAGCCAACTCCCCTCTACAAATATGGACACTGATCTCATGCTGCTGATAATGATAGCAGCAAGAGAGCTGCCCCAGGATTGGCTGGAGCTGGCTGGCTCGATGCTCCAGCAGGCACAGGGGGCCTCTGCCTGCTCTCCCCCATCTGTCTAACAAAGCTAGGTGGAGAGGTTTTGCATGTCAGGCTGGCCGTCTCAAGACAGCCAGCCAAAGTGACATGCGAAGTGTAAACTGGAGTAGCCAGCAACACCTGCCAGCTGTCAATCAGCAGCTATGGCCCCGCCCAGCACTCCCACTCGGCTAGGCTGAAATGAGAAATAAAATGATAATGAAATATCTTCATTACCATTTTATTTTTCATACTTGCTGCATGGTCAGCGGGGTGGGGGGGGGGGCGTTTCTCTGCCCAAAGGGAGGAACCATTGCTGAAGAAATATAAGAAAGACGTGGTCTGGTTTGTCTGCCAGTCCCTTAGCAAACCAGTATCACCCTCAGTTTACCCCTTGCAAACACACAACTCATGCAGCCTCCCCATTAACTATTTTGTGTGATGGCAAACATAAACTTATAGAATAGTAGCAAACTAACTTTGATAAAGCAAACAAAAGATAAACTGGATGTCCACCACAGCAAGAGACTCTTGCTGTTAAGTTCTTATTAAATTTATCAGTCATTTTAAGTCAAACGAGCAACAACTTCTCTTTGAAAAAAATGGCTGCCACTATTGAAACCTTTCCGACTTTGTCTGAGAGAGGATGCATTAGCTGTAGCAGCTGCAGGGCCCATTGATTAACTCCAATTTGTGTGCCCCAAACCCCAATTGTGGATCTTATCCTAGCCATGGCCAGATGAGTGGAAACAAGCTAAGCTGAATTTGAAGGCTTGTGTTCTCCACATTATGGTCACTGGTACGACCACATATTAAAGTGGAGATTGTTCACCCATCAGAGTGGAGCCTTTGGGCCGTTCTGCCTCATGGAATTATCCTGGTCTATTTTCTCAGTTAGATGACTTCGGCATCCAGGTCGCTCCTTCACCTTCCTAGTCTTGATGAAGATCCGCGTTTGAGGCATTCAGTAGCCCCTTTCCCTCCCTAGGTGTCGGGTCGAAACGTCGACGTTCTTTCATTAAGCTTGGATCGTTTGGATATCTGTGCAGAGTGGCAATAGTAACTTAAGAACTGGACCACTTCTAGGTGCGATATATGTTATTAGAAATTGTATACTGGACAGGCTTCAATGTACAATAATATGATTTGTGGAAAGGTCTAAAGGACCCCCCCTTTTTCTTTTCTTTTTTCTACTCCTTATCCACACGAGCACCTTCTCTGAGCACTCATCTTTATCACTTTATCCATTTGTGGATCTAAGAGTTTTCAATATAATGTGTAAATAAGAATGTTGTTTGAGACTGACTTATATGTAACTAAACTTTCAGAAATGCAATTATGTGTATGTATCTTAATCTTCTGGTTTTGAAATCTTGTCTGCTGCACTAACCTCGTAACTGTGGATTGAATCTACGAGACTGTTTTTCTTCTTTTCCATATAGTGGTAGGAGATCTTTTGATATATTCATTTCTTCTATGTCTCTAGTTGCCTTTTCCGATCGGACCATTGTTTGTCTGTATCACTATTTAAAACTTGGCAATACCCAACAATTTGCTGAAAATCATGGCACAGGCTGTTAATGTCCCATTGTTGCATAATTTAAGCTTGTTTAGCATTTATCATAAAAGAATTTATAATTGCAAGTTGTGTGAGCTTGAAAAGTCCAATTTTCACAGCACAGTGAAATTCATTTTTATGTAATCCTTAGTTTTCTGTCAAAATTACAAACAGTTGCTTCACTCAAATTGTATATTGCGCAAAACCAGTTTAACAACATCATTTCATCATCAGGACAACTGTGCTCATAAGGCATTGGAGGACCAATTTACGTGGACGTACTTATGCAGAAGGAAGGCAATTTTGTGTTAACAGTGAAATGAAAACTTAAAGGACAAAGAAGGAAGCATTCTACCCCCCACATGAATTTCATTTAAGCATGTAACGTTTTATTTCCTGCTGCAGAAAGCCCGTTCCCCCAGTCCATCAAATTGCACTTCTTATGTAACACTGTCACCTTTTTAAAATGTCTTATTACAGCAATCAACAGTTGAAAGCAGCCAGATACCTTTAGGAAGGTGTCTGAACAGGCATTGCACCCCTTGTGGGGTGATTGCAGTACTACTGGGTCCAAATGAGCTACAAACACTTTTTGGGTAGTTTAAATTTGACTGGCTATGTAGCATGCTCGGCAAATTCATTCTTTGCAGAAAACGCTGCAGTTGCACGTTAGCGTTTTGCCAGTGGCCCTGAATAAAACACTAAGAACTTTTTCATACCATTAAGTTTAATTTCTTATTTGTCAGTATTACGTTTCGTTACCTGACGCAGGCTGGTCTTGGGGAAGGTAACATATGTTGAATACAACATAGGCCGAGGTGAAAATTGTCTCCAATACGAAGCAAGTGTGATGACTGCAGCATCAGGGGGTTTACACTGCTGCATACTAATTAAATAACATGGACACCACACTCAGGATTACACTGGTATGGGGAAAGGCCAGAGCCGTCTTTTTCCCCTTTATTTATATCCTCTGGCCACGCCTGGGCAGAGGGTGATACAATGTTGATATGTTCTTCCAGGGCCAACGCCTCTGTCCCGCTCTCGCGACATCACAGTCATTACATCCCTTCCCAACTTGGCATCAAAACTGTTCCAACTGAAACTTAACAAACAAAGTCTTTCAGTCTTTGGCTGGGCAAGGGGTTTGGCCTTAGGTTGTATCGTTGGGAACTGGATCTACCGCTTGCACTCTGAGAGGTTGGATCCGGCTCAGGGCTGACACTCAGTTCTTTGTACCTTGCGGGCTGCACTGTAGGATGGTTTGGGGGATTGGCTAATTGTGACCTTCCTGAAGTTGGGTGGGAGCTCTCACTTAGCCACTCGGTCCCAGCTTCGGTGCTGTCCAAATCTGGTGGTCCCTGGCTCTGCCGGTCCACTCTCTGGAACCATGACACATTCCTGGTGATCACTTCTTCCCCGCGTTTGGCAGTGATTGTTGTCCCATTTACTCATACTACGGTCCAGGTCCCTGGTTCGTAGGGTGTCTTGAATTTCCATCCTGCCTTGCGGTTGCGAACTAGCACCAGACTCCTCGGTACAAGGAGCCGAGGTTTGGCTCTTCGCCTCTTACTCGCTCGCTCGTTGGTCTGGGTCCTTTGGGCCTGGGAGTTGGCAGGATCATAGGGTGTCGGGGTCCAGTGGTCAGATACAGGGATAGTGTCCCGTGTACGTCCAGCAAGCATCAGGGACCATGGAGATCTTTGCTTCGTGCAGTGGGGAGTACTACGGTACTCTCGGCGGAATCGATGCAGTGTCGCTTCGGGGTTGGTTGCTCGGCCACTGCTAAGCGAAGGGTTTTATTTAATGTGCGCATGAATCGTTCCACTTCACCATTGGCTTGCGGCCATTGCGGAGTGATGCACGGGTGTTGGATGCCTAGGGATGCGAGCAGGTCTCTGAATTCTCCCCCTTGAAAGAGGGGCCCGTTGTCGGTCTTTAGTTCTTGAGACAGTCCTAACAAGGCGAATGCTTTCTCTAGGATTGGCGCTATCTGGGTGTATGCAGTGGAGTCGACCACTTCTACTATCGGGTATTTGGAGTAGCTGTCGATGAGTACCGCTGTCACTCTCCCATCAGGGAGACTCCCAAAGTCGAGGCTGACTTGGGACGAGGGGGCGGCTGCAGGCTCTTCGGTGATAATCGGTGCTGGGGTTTCCGGGCTGCTGGTAATTTGGCAGGAGTGGCAGTTCTGCACCAAGTTGTCGACCGCCTCTTCCATCCCCGGGAACCAGATTTTTTCTCTCATTCGCGATTTCATCCGGACGGTCCCTTGGTGGCCTCCGTGTGCAAGGGTTGTCACTCTTTCTTGAAGGCTTTCAGGGATCCAATCCGAGACCCTCTTAACACTAGACCTTCGGCTGTCGTGCTCAGGTCAACCATCACTTTCCATAATTTTCCAAGGCGCTCTTTGTCTGAGCCATGCTAGTTGTTAGCGTCACGTAAGACGTCCTCCCATGATCCTCGGATTAGGGACTCCACCACTTTTGTCAAGACCGAATCATGTTTGGTGGCGGTACAAAGCTCCTCGAGGGTGAGGGCACGGGGACACGACCCTTGTGTCACCATAGCTACATATTCTTCCATTTCTAATCGCTGTCGATCCCGTCTTCTTTGGGATCTGGCGGGTGCCAGGATAGGAAGTCTGCAGGGTTCTTAGCTCCGGGATGGTACACTAACTCCATCTGGTAGTGTTGCAGCTGAATCGCCCAACTTTCGATTCGTGGTGGAGGTTGGGGCTGTGCCTCTAAACAGTGGGACAAGTGGTTGGTAGTCAGTGACTAAGCAAAATGGGTGGCCGCTGATGTAGAGGTGGAAATGACTGCAGGCTTATCTTATTGCCAGCGCTTCTTTCTCGATTTGGGAGAACCGTGTTTCCGTGGGTGTGAGGGCCTTGTTTTCAAAGGCGAGGGGTGCCCACTTGCCTGGTCCCACCTCCTGCATGATCACCACTCCTAATCCTACTGGACTCGCATCCACGAGTAGTTCCATGCTTTTTGTGGCATCGAAGTATGCCATTGTGGTCTTGATAAGTAAGGCTTCCTTGACGCTTTGGAATGCAGCCTCTTCTTCATTCTCCCACCTCCATGAGGCATCCTTCTTGGTCAGGGCCCGAAGGGGTTCGGATATTGTGGCTAGGTTGGGTATGAAGTGTCCACAATACGTGGCCTTCCCTAGGAAGCTGCGTATCTCAGAAACAGTCGTTGGTGCTTGTGCCTGTTGTGTAGCGTGTGATTTTCATGGGTCTACCTGGCCTCCTTCTTGATTAAATATGTAGCCAAAGAACTCGATGGAGTTTTGAAAAAAGGAGCACTTGTCCTTGTGGAGTGTCACGCCGTGATCTGCTAGGCGCTCTAAGGCTGCCTTAAGGTGCTTGTGGTGCTCTTCAATTGATGGCGAGTGAATCAAGATGTCATCACTGACGTTTGTTATCCCTTGTAGGCCTGACAGAGTCTCTCGGACTGCATCTGGGAAGATTTCTGCGGCAGATGATATGCCGAAGTTGAGCCGTTAGTAACGGCGCAGCCCGATGTGCGTTGAGAAAGTCGTTATGTACCGGCTCTCTTCTGCTAGCCTTAGCTGATGGTACCCTGAGTTAAGGTCTAGCTTGGAGAACCATCAGGAGCCATTGAGGTTGGCTATAATATCATCCATTGTTGGCGTTATGTGCCTCTCTCTTTTGATTGCCTGGTAGGGCACGCGCATATTGATACACAACCATATTTTGCCTGGTTGCTTTGGCTTCTCTGTCGGACCAGTGACTTTTTCTATTACTCCTTGTTGTTCTAGGTCACTTAGCTCTTATTCGACAAGAGGTCGAAGGTGGAATGGTATCCGCCGGTGACAGAGTGCTACTGGCTTGACTGACCGGTCAATTTGGAGCTTGACAGGCGGTCTCTTCATGCACCCTAGCCCCTTGAAGAGGTGTGGAAATAGTTCAAGTATCTCTTCCATTTGGAGGGCTTTGATTGCTCTGGGAAAGGTGACTAGGCTGAGGTCGTCTGCAGTGTGGCTCCCTACCAGGATGTCAGCCTCTCGGTCGACCCTAATGGAATGTGGTTGTGATTTCCTGGTTCTCCGCTTTCACTTTCACTGTCGTCTTCCCTTTTAGGGGCAATGATGTTTGGCTCCCGTATGTGAAAATGTTAACATTGGTCAGAGCTAGCTGAGGGTGTGGTTGTAGTTGTTTATATTGTTGGGTGCCCATGACGTTGACTGACGCCCCGGTGTCTATCAAGGCTGTAATGCGGGACCCTGCTATCTCTGTTACGCACATGGGTTTGGGCGCCTCCTGCATTTTAGGTCACTAGCGAATGATATGAGGAAACATTCTCCTTCATCATCAGTGGACGAGTCTTGGAGGCGGTGGCGTTGTTGTGACCCTGTACTTGCCTTCGGGTGTTCGTACTCTTCTAGGGACAGTTGCCTCACAGACTTGGATGGTGGCCTCCTCCCTCGGGCACCTCTGTCTCTGGGCCCTCCTCTGCATGCTGTGGCGAAATGATTTCGGGTGCCGCACTTGGAACAGGTTCGCCCTTGCGCAGGGCACTCCTCCAGAGAGTGCTCTTCCCGTCCACAGTATCCACACTGGGACCCAGATGTTGCTTTCGCCGGCAGTCTTCCTCTGCCGCTTCCTCTTCCTTGTGTCCGAATTGCATCTGCTCGCTCCATTTTCACGGAGGTGGGTGTCTCTGGCTGCTGCGTGATGGCGAGATCCATCACTGTTGCCCTGGCATCCGACAGATCATGGGATCGGGCCATGATAAGGATATCCTCCAGCGAGATCCCTGGCTGGCGGAGGATGAGGCTCCTAAGGGTTTTATTACAGCACTCTTGTATTACCTGTGCTCTCACTTCTTTGGCTTGATCGTCTGCCGTACACGTGGTGGCTAGCTCCCTCAGGCGTGCGTGGAACGCATACATGGACACTCCTTCCCTCTGGCGGGCTTGGCGGAGCTTGAACCACTCGTAGTCTGGATTAAGTTGCGGGTCGAAGTGTGCATCCAGAGCTCTGACCGACGCATCTTAGTCGTTGTCGGCTCCCGTGTTCGGCAGGTGTGCGAAGAGTTTGTATATTTCTTCCCCTGCAAAGTGCAGAAGCAACGACCTCTTGATAGTGATGTCTGCTTCCCTCGTTGCGATAAAATAGTTGTTCAGGTGGCTAATCCATATCTTCCATCGAGGGAAGAGATGGCGGGGTCAGCGAGCTCACTAAACAGTGGTAGCGCGCTTACTTGAGTGTGTTGCGTGGCTGGTGTGACGGGGGTTGCCCTACAGGTGGCGCTTGGTGTGGGCCTGCCGGCGCCACGTTGTCTGTCATGCCTGTTAACTGTTGTTGGCACCGTGTAATCTGGGCTGTTCAAGACGGTGCGGTAATGGTGTCCTCTTTGTGGGTGTATGGGACACTGTCGCCTGGTGGTGGGAGTGTCCTGCTCTTATGTCTGTTGGTTTGGAGATCCAGCTGAATAATGGATTAGATTGAGTTTGGCGTTTCTTTTTTTTCCCTTTTGCTGGTGTTCTAAATACTCCCTCCTGTGGCCAGGCCTGGATAGCTTCAGGGGTTTGTTGTGCCTGCTGGCACTGTTGCTGCTGGGCTCCCTCCCATGTGGCGGTGACGAGCGCTGCTCTCCCCGGGCTCCCACGTGGTACCTGCACAGTCTTGCCTTCAGGCATCGGCTTGCTGGGGCTGCTCCGACTATTGCACGGCAGGGCGCTTACTCGCGCTGGGCCACATGACGTCTGAGGGAGAGGCCGCAGTGCAGGATGGGTTCTTGAGCGGCTGTGTGCTCCCGCTCCACTGTTGACGAGCTGCCCTGGGCGGGGAGATAGCGCGGCCGCACCGGCGTAGGCAGACGGTTCCGCGACTCGGGCCCAATGGCACTGCAGCTGCTGGCAGGCTCACCCGCAGCGATCCCTGCTCCGACGGTGAGACCACGCGTGCCTTGATGGGGTAGATGGTGTCGCAGGGTGGCTACCACCCTCGTCGCCAGTGTGATGACTGCAGCATCGGGGGGTTTACACTGTAGCCTACTAATTAAATTACACGGACACCACACTCAGGATTACACTGGTACGGGGAAAGACCCTGAGCAGTCTTTTCCCCCTTTATTTATATCCTCTGGCCACGCCTGGCCAGAGGGTGATACAATGTTGGTATGTTCTTCCGGGGCCGACGCCTCGGCCCCGCTCTCGCTACATCACAGTCATTACAGCAAGCAACAAGGTGCATTGTCCCACTTACTGCTGTTTCTTAAAAGATTCTGTTTGTTTCTTTTCAGGCCTGCTTTCAGCGGTGGATATAATGGAAGTTAATCCATCCCAGGGACAGACAGAAAAAGAAACTGCTACAACTGTGGAAACTGCTGTCGCTATGACCTTATCTTGCTTTGGTAAAGCACGTGAAGGCTCCCCACCCCTAACTCCACCACAAAAAAAATCTGCCTGAGTGCTTCAAATTCCTGTATTTGAAGATGCAAGAGCTGTTTTTCATTTGATCAAAATCGCCGTATCTTTCATAAGCATTGCTTTATATTCATATATTTTATTTCGCAACATTTGCACCACTGAAACATGTCAAGTTGTATGCTTACTATGAATGAGTATTTCGAGACGTTATTTTTCCAAAGGCCATCTCACTAGCAATATTTTAAACTGCCCAGTCGTGATTTTTGCAGAAGCTAAAACTTGCTCTGAGATCTTATGTTTCTAAAAAGGCTTTTATTAAACTTTCAGTTATCAAATTGAGATTGCTGCTTACTCTTTACTGATCTATGAATTGTACTTTCATCAATCGTGTGCACTTGTATGGGCTGTAGCTTGACCATATCATAGTTGGTTGTAATGTCACTCTTGAGCGATCTATACCCTATCTGTTAAATATAAAAATAAAGATCCTGATTCGCAAAAAAAATTGCACATCTTCACCAAGAGATTTAAGTATACATGTAGGTGGTTTTTACTATGTGAAGAAAGCCCTTCCCCTATACCCTTCAAATGTGGTCGTGGTCTGCTCCTCTCCCTGTCCTGAAAGGGGAGCAACACCTGCCCTAGGCTGAAGTAAATCTCTAACCATTGACAGGGTGGGTAAGAGTCAGGTTGGAACTTTGAAATGTCTACAAATGTCCATCATGTGGTCATTCCCAAACATCCAAGGCAAACCACACCTTGAAATGCCCATTTACCAGAGCTCTTGAGTCTGAATGCAGATTTCTCTACTCATGGTTGAGATATCACACTCATAAAACCATTTTAAGACCCTTCTGTTCTCTCAGGCATATGAGTAAAGCTTCTGTCATCATACCACTGTTGCCTCCCGCTCTTAGCGCCATGAAACCGCCTGGTGTAAGTGCGCTCTACAAATATTTTTAACATAACATAACATTTAGAACCACTAAAAAAACCTTTGTAGATTACTGGCAGTGGCACAAAAAGAGACATTGTGGAATATGCATCATTATATCAAGCAGCACAGCAAGTCACCTTGATGCACTGCGTGATAGGGAAAGGGCAGGGATGCGCTGTACTTAACATTGTACAGTGCATTCCTGGATTTTCCCTCCCCTGGCGCATAATGTGCTGCCTAGTGCCAACGCAGGCACCCTTGCACCATGGTGAAAGGGTGCTTGTGTTGTATGCAGGATTGTTTTTTGTGCAGGAAAAGCCACCTTCCTGCACAAAAACAATCTTGAGAGGCATTTTCCTCTTTCTATGTGTGCTGCATAACGCAATACACATAGAAAGAGACGGTAACGAGGAGAAATAAAGATATCTTTCCTTTTTACACCTCACCTGCAGAGGCGTAGGTTTTTGATGCATTCCCAGGTTTACCAGTAATGGTAAATCTGGGAATGTGCCAAAATCCATGGGTCGATGTGTGGGAACACCAACGTTCCACCCATGGAACGCGTTCCGGGGCAGAGTAACGCAGCACAGTGATTTGCGCTGCGTTTCGTTACTCTAGATTTATCAAGCCTTGCAGGGCCATGCAAGATGACCTTGCCTGTCTAGATAAATCTAACTTAAGAGTTGCGTCGCTCTTGCACCATGTTGAGTGGTGCAAGAGCGACACAACTCCTTGATAAATATGCCCCATTAGGTCATAAATTTACATTGACAAAAACATTTACATTTGTGAATCAGGCCCAAAGAAGGAGATGGGGCTGGAATGCAAAATTGGAGTCTCTGTGATTGGTGCAGATGTAGAATGCAAGTATCACCTATAACAAACTAAATTTACCTGTCGTGCCATTAGTAAGGGAGTGTGATGTCTAAAGAGTTCTTGGGGGCAGTTGTTTTAATGTTTGTTTACAAATCACAGCATGGCTCAAATAAAGGAAGCACCTTTAGTATGCAATTAATTATTTTATTTCCTGCCGATTCATGGTAATTACCGGTGCCAAATTTTATTGTTGTATTCTAAAGAAGCAGTCTGTAAGAAATGCAAACGATAACATCAGATCAAGGAAGCAGTAAGGCGCAAAGAAATTGCATGTTGGATTTTAGAACTGTTTTTCTCTACAAAGCAGCATCCCCCGGCGTGGAACATGGGTATCTTGTTATGCTTTAAGAAGCCTATTTGGGGGTTCTTTCAACAGTATATTAATGTCACAGGCAAGCAACAGAACAAGTGGAGAATAGTGAATCTATTGTATAATCTGCTATACTAAGTGTGCAATCTCATCAAAGCTAAATGTTCACATAAGAAACACAAGCCAACCTGTCAAATTGGCAGACAGGATACTCCGCCACATTTGGTATGAAGAGACCTTCCTCAGTTCTGGAGGAATGTTGTTTCAGATCTACAATGTTGGTCGGGAGAAGGAATGTTCGGAGCTTTTAGTTTTATGAATTTTGAAATTTCAAGCCCTACTCCTTGTTTCTGGCGTTGCCATTTCATGAAAGTATGTGCAGTTTTGTTCTGTGGTGTAAGGTGTGGGATGTGATGCATTCTCCTACGTGTGCAGCGTTTCTCTACAGCACGGGTACTCATAGTACGGCCCGCGGGCCGCCAGCGGCCCGGCAAGCCTTCCTTGGCGGCCCGCGGACCTTGCAGATATCCTACCTGTGTTTTTTCTTTTTTTTTTTAAAGTGTCAGCAAACACCGCCGGTTGCAGCAGCGCTCTATGGGGGCCGGGCGATTCTTTAAAAGGCCATTCACTTGTTAATGAGGCTTTGTTGTATTTCACCTCTTCTTAGCGCCCCTGCATCTCCACTCTGGATGAGGTGACAGAGGGTGACAGAGGGTGACAGAGAGAAGGAGGGAGACAGAGAGGGGGAGACAGAGGGTGACAGAGAGAGGGAGACAGACAGAGGGAGGGAGACAGAGAGACGGAGACAGAGAGAGGGAAACAGAGAGAGGGAAACAGAGGGAGACAGGGAGAGGGAGACAGGGAGTGGGAGGCAGGGAGAGGGAGACAGAGAGAGGGAGACAGAGAGAGGGAGACGGAGACAGAGGGAGACAGACAGAGGGAGACGGAGACAGAGGGAGACCGACAGAGGGAGACAGACAGAGGGAGACGGAGACAGAGGGAGACAGACGAGGGAGACAGACAGAGGGAGACAGACAGAGGGAGACAGAGGGAGACAGACAGAGGGAGGGAGGGAGAGAGAGGGAGACAGAGAGAGAGGGAGACAGAGAGAGAGGGAGACAGAGGGAGGGAGACAGAGGGAGGCAGAGGGAGACAGAGGGAGGGAGTCAGGGGGAGACAGAGGGAGGGAGAGGGAGACAGACAGAGGGAGACAGACAGAGGGAGACAGAGACAGACAGAGGGAGACAGAGACAGACAGAGGGAGACAGAGAGAGAGAGAGGGAGACAGAGAGGGAGGGAGACAGAGAGGGAGGGAGACAGAGAGAGGGAGACAGAGAGAGAGGGAGACAGACAGAGGGAGAGGGAGACAGAGAGAGAGGGAGACAGAGGGAGGGAGGAGGGCGACAGGCAGAGGGAGACAGACAGAGGGAGGAGGGCGACAGAGAGGGAGACAGACAGAGGGAGGAGGGCGACGACAGAGGGAGGGAGACAGATAGAGGGAGGAGGGCGACAGACAGAGGGAGACAGAGGGAGGAGGGCGACAGACAGAGGGAGACAAAGGGAGGGAAACAGACAGAGGGAGACAGACAGAGGGAGAGAGAGGGAGAGAGAGGGAGGGAGAGAGAGGGAGAGAGAGGGAGGGAGAGAGAGGGAGAGATGGAGGGAGAGAGAGGGAGAGATGGAGGGAGACAGAGAGAGAGAGGGAGACAAACAGAGTGAGTGAGACAGAGGGAGACAGAGAGGGAGAGATGGAGGGAGAGAGAGAGAGAGAGGGAGAGAGAGATAGAGAGAGGAGGGAGAGATAGAGAGAGGGAGGGATAGAGAGAGGGAGGGAGAGCGAGAGAGAGAGAGAGAGATAGATAGATAGATAGATAGATAGATAGATAGATAGATAGATAGATAGATAGAGAGAGATGTGTGTATGCCGGGTCTGGTGGCTCAGTGGACGAAGGCGTCCGCTGCAGGGGCCTGTGTTCAACCTCATGGTCATAGTTTGTTTTTTTGCTCTAGCCCCGCCCCCACTGACCCCGCCCTCGTCCACAAACCACACTGTAAATTTGGCCCCGAGAGAAAGTTTGTGAGTACCCATGCTCTACAGGGACCCAGGTCAACAATATTAGGACATGTGACGTGTGTTTTGTTTGATTAGATAGCGATTTGTCTTGCTGCAGATTTTAGTACACGTTTTATTGGCAGTAGTGTTGATTTAAGGAGGCCAGTGTTTAAGACAGTTCCATAGTCTTGTCTAGAAATAACTAAGGTTTGTACCATAGTTTTTAGATCCTGTTCAGAGATCAAGTATTTCAATAGTGAGCAATTGCCATTGGCCAACCAGGCTTACTTACTATTGTTGGTCCAATTCATAAGGGCCAGTCACGGGCGAGCATCCTGTTATTGTTTTGTGATGTGAGAAGGAGTTCAGTTTTGTCAAGATTGTGCTTTATAAATTCTTTGGAAATCCAGTTTCAGCTCTATCTAGTCCTTTCTTTAGATTAGCAGAGTCTTGTTCAGAACTAATTTTATGATAAAGCTGAGTATTGTCAGCATGTTGATGTATATTTAGACCAATCGCCCTAATCATTTCATTGAGTGGGTCACACACGCCTTAAATAGCGAAGGGGCCGGCATGGAGCTTTGTGGTACACCATGCAGTGATGGTGTTGGATGGAGCTTTTTGGTACACCAGGCAGTGATAGTGTTCGATCAGAATTCATTTCATTTTCACCTCTTTAAGATCCAGTAAGATGGTTTGTATTTCTAGAGAATGTAGAGGAGAGTGTCATGGTTGACCATGTAAAAAGGTTGCTTCAAGGCATGACTGTTCTTTGTATACAATTTGTAATGTTGCTAGAGTCCTAAATAGCAAAAGGGAGGTGCAGGGGTTAAGAAAGGTGGCAGACCCTAACAAACATCTCTGAAAGTCTGGAGCCTAAAGGAGAAACAGATCTCGAGATCTGAGATGTCTGTCCTGGATATACGGTGCCAATTAGTTGGAAAGAAAAACAGGACCTATCTTGTGAAAGGAGCACTACAAAGACCTTAAACTCTATGGGCTGCTTCACACGGAGGCAAAGCAGTGCTCAGCATTTTATGTAGGATACGGATGAATGTGACTGGAAAATTATGTGGCCTGTACAGCTTCACTGACAAACAAGCAAGAACTCTTAAATAAATTGCATTACAATAATCCAGGAGCGAGAAGATGTTGGTACCTACCATATAGGTGTGATTTAAAGCGGCATGAAGGGAAGGACTTACAAAGACGTTTGAGCTGAAGAAACCCACCAACCAATCAATTGCATATGTGCTTTAAATAATGTGTGGCTGAAAATTATCCTAAGATTTTTTAGCTCTTAGAAAGGAGGTTGGAAAAGGCCCCAGCAGGTCAGGCCAGAGCCCGACTAACCAGTAAGAGGTGTCATTGCAAATCACAAGAGACTCTCTTTGTGCCCATTCAACTTCAAAAATGTGTTGGGCATGCATCTTTGAATTTTACAAAAATAGTCACTCAGCTGACTGAGTCGGAATTTTCAGAAAATGCTGGCCACTGTTGATATATGTGGAAAGAGAATGGACGTATACCTTGAACAGGAAGTGACGAGCGACCATATTCATAGAGTAATGCATCAACACTTACACCTAAAACTCTCACTGTTCCCCTCCAGCAATCCTGTCCTAGTGAACAGCTTCTGCCTGAAAATCCTACTCCTTCCAGAAGACAGTCAGAGAGAAAGGTGTTCAAAAGAACATGAATCTTAACAGTCCACATATAAGAATTTTTAGTCCTGAAAAAGACCATTGTAGGCTATACACTGCACCACAACTGAAATGCACAAGCAGGTGAACACAATTAAATTCCAACCTGTAACTTAGGAATAGGAATGTCGCTGTGTGTCTATGAATGGCCAATTTAAGGCTGGTACATGGAAATACAATCATAAGGGGCCATATGAATGAAGGGGTGAGAGCGTGCTGACATCAGCAATCTCCTATTGCTGACCCAGGAGCCAATCCATATTACATTACTGGGCTCACGTACACTGCATTATTGCAAGGAGAGCAGCCAAACACTGGAAGCTCTGACACCTATGTTACTGCCTGGCACTCCCCTGTGAGGCAGAATCTTGTAGAACAGAAATATAATCAGAAAATCCTTCATGAAAACAGATAACACACACTGCAGTCAACAGGGTAAAATAAAAAGCCTTGAATTGTAATTTTCAAAAAAGCATTTTATTACATCGTAACACAAAAATTATGCTTGTGTGTGTCATGGGTTACCTTGTTGGAGAGTATAAAATCGCTTTTAGATTAAATGAAATGGAAAGAATTTGTACCAGGTACTCTTTTTGAAGGGAAATGTTTTGGACAGCAATATGTTGTGAAAACATTTCTAGCTCAAGGTTAACCAGTCTGTTCTTTTCACACGTTCCCCCATGGCAGCCATGTTACCTGAATTGGCAGTTCTGCTTACCCAACCAGAATGACGGGTCACCACTCCCCAGGTTTCCCAACATCAGGAACACTCTTTAGAACCTCTCCTCTTCTTCCAAGAACAGCCCATCGCAAAGACAAGTTTATTTCTTAGTTGGATTGTAGAGAAGCTATTGAGACATGGGTGCCTATCACTCAGTATTTAGTGCAGAAATTAATCAGTTCTGTAAGCTTTGACAGGCTGTAGCCAGATAGACTTCCAAAAGCTCAAAGTACTTCTTTTACAGTACGTTCACATGAGCATGTCACAAACAAGTCTCTAATGTTGTTAACAACACACATTGCTGGGTCTCCAGTAGCAACAGTGTTAGATCTGGCATCTTTGGCATGGTTTACCCCCAAACTGTCTGCCTTCAACACTTTTTTTGCTGATTTTGTTTTTGCTGGCTTTAGGACTTTGTGCACTTTACCACTGCTAACCACTGCTGAAAGTGCTTGTGCTTTCTCGTTAAAGCATAGTAGAATTGGCTCATACAAAATCGACATATTTAATTGACCTGTAAGTCCCAGGTAAAGTGACACTACCTGTGCTAGGGCCTGCAAATTAAATGCCACTAGGGGCCTGCAGCACTGAATGTGCCACACACTTAAGTAGCACATTAAGCATGCCTCAGGTCTGCCATTGCAGCCTGTATGTGCAGTTTTAAAATTGCCATGTCGACCTGGCAAAGTAAACCTTTTGCTAGGTTCAAACCTTTCCTTTTAATACATGCAAGTCACCCCTAGGGTAGGCCCTGGACAGCCTAGAGGACAGGGTACGTAAGAGGTGGGACTTATTTTTCAGTTTTACATGTCCTGGTAGTGAAAAAGAATATATGACGTTACAACGCAAACAATTACAACGCATGCTTTTACAACATGGTTTTTACAGCGCAGCTACCATTACATCGCATGTTTTTACAAAGCATGCCATTACAACGCATTTTTAAAAACTACCATTACAACGCATACCATTACAGCGCATACCATTACAACACATAATACTTTTAGTGCAACAGTAGGGAAAGTGTTGGATAGTGTAGGGGTAAAAATTACTATTCCCACTCCAGTGAGTGCAACAGTAGGGTAAGTGTTGAATAGTGTAGGGGTAAATCTCTATTACTTACCTTATAATGTGTAGTAATGGCATGTGTTGTAATGGTATGCGTTGTAATGGCATGCGTTCTAGTGACATGCGTTGTAATGCATGCGTTGTAATGGCATGCAATGTAAATGCAGTTGCGTTGTAACCATTGCGTTGTAAAAGCAGTGTGATGTAATGACTGCGTTGTAATGGATGTTTCCCAGTGAAAAACTACCTCTCGCATATGATAACATTGTATTTACCTTATTACATTTAATAAGCTGTAATTTCCAAATGGGAACAGGTAACTAGCCATGTGTGGTGTCTTTGGAATTGTAATGAAAAATCCTAAAATATGGTGAAGTCGGATTTTAAATTACAATTTTGAAAAATTTGCATTTCCCTGCCTTAGGCATTTAATGCCTGCAGCCTGCCTCTGGGTCACATGACTGGGGGTAGTTGATAGTTGGGCTTTGTGTATTCCTCCCAGACAGCCACACACAATACGAAGCTTTGCTGTGCCTGGATGGGCCAACACTGGCAGGATGGGAGGGAGGTGTTGGGCCAAGCCCCTCTTACACTTGATTAGGCTGTGTCCTGCCTCCACACAAAGGGTTGCATATCCCCTCTAGTTAGTCTGGAGCTAGGGCCAGGAAGGCATGGCACCTGTGCACTTCAAAGGCATGCCTCTAGAAGCTTCTCCCCACTTCAAAGGCACAACTGGGTATAAATATTGGAACTAAGACACCAACTCTTTAATACACTTCTGGACCTGTGGATACTCTGCCAGGAAGAAGGACTGCTGTGCTACTGAAAGGATTGCCACTCTGCTGGACTTCTACGCTGAAGGACTGCTGCCGTGCTGTGCTGACGTGCTGCCTGCTGCCCTCTTGCCTGGGTGAGAAGGACTGGGCTTGCATCTGTTGAACCAGGACCCCAGAGTGACTACAAGGGTTAGCTTGCTGGCTTCCTGACTTGAGCCGCAGGGACAGAAGGCTTCAACAACCGTGAACCCAGCACCTGGACTCTGCTATCTGTGAGTCTACCCTGCCAAGTGGTGCTACCCCTGTCCTGGCCCTTTGGAACTGGGCCTAAAGTGCCCTGCTAGCCTCTGTAGACCCAGCAGTACCAGCACATTGCTTCTGCTGCGCAACCCCGAGCAGAACCGATGCATCGCTGCTGCCACGTGGAATGGACCTGTTGCAAAGATCCACATCATCTCCTCAGCCTCTTCAGAACCACAGATGCAAGACGCATCCTCAGTGTGGGCCCGCACATTCCTCATCGATGGCAGCCTCGATGATGACGACGGACTCTGCATCGCAGCCTCGCAGCTCCTTGGAACCGCTGTATCTCTCAGACTGTGCGACACATTCTCAACACCGCAATTCGCATCACAAACCTTCATTGACGGGATCCTCGATGACGACACAGGACCTCGCATTGTAGCCTCACTGTACCACAGAACCGAAGCATCCATTTGGCTGCACGACGTATATTCGATGCGAATCCTCACAATGCTTCGCAAAACAGGATTTAATGTACTTTGTTCAGCTGGCCTAACTGGGTCTCTGTAGCCGGCTCGCGCTCCATCGCAGTTGGCCTGAACTTGTGACTTGTCCCGGTCTGGCGCAACCAGATATATATAGCTTGTGCTTTGTGCCTTTTTGCATTATTTTTACTAAAAACTTTAAAATTGCATATCTCTGGTCCCTTCCGTCCACAAACCCGCCAATGGGCGGCAACGGACCCCTCAGGCATCCTCCCTCTGTATTGCCCTTTCTTCTGCTCTGGCCCACATGTTCACGTTTCTTTCCCAGGCTATCACTGTAGAACCCACTGCCGTCTTCCATGTCAATGGTATCTGTCTGCATGCTTGCACCAGGGCTAGGTCTGCAAATCTGGAACCCACTTTTCTAGCCTTTGGTCTGGGGAACAGTCCCAAGAGACAGACTTCTGCCAAGCAAGGAAGTGTGCGAGCTAGCGTCGTGTTGACATGGTCCCACATTATCCCCTAGAAGTCCCGCAGGCATGCACACTACCATGTCATGTGAGTGAACCCTACATCTCATACTCCACATCTAGGGCAGCCACAAACCTCTCCTCCATAAAATAATGTTCAGTCCGTGAGGCGTCAAATAAACCTTATGGATATAATTAAACTGAATAAGCTTAAATGCGGTGTTCCTAGACACCTGTTTCAGGCTCCCTAAGACCCGAATCCATTCTTTGTCTGTTATCAGACCCCACCTCTCATGCGTTCGGTCTAGCGGTGGCTTCACCATCTCTAGTAAGGCTCTGTAGTGCCATTTCACTAAATATCTATCTGACCCTAACATTACTAACGCCTGGAGAACCCCATAAGTTTGTGGTTCTTGCCGGCCGCTCCGCCATAGATCCCCAAATGTTCGCACCACCGAGTGGTAAGTCAGGAATTGTCCATGAGATGGGTCGTGCTGAGATAAAAAGTCATCCAAGGGGATCAATATCCCCTGCCGGAAGCAGTCTCCCACAGTGATGACCCCAGCAGACCTCCACTCTGACAACTGAACCCCAGAGAATGGGGCGAGCGGCACACCGTGCAGAATTCCAACCAGGGGTAAGTCTAGTGCATAGAGAGGAGCTCCAGCTGTGCGTAGGAGGCACCTCCTCCAACTGTGCAAAGCCGTCCGTAACAGCACCCCCAGTTCTGGGGTAATTACCGACGGGTACAGGAGCTTGGCCAGCAGCAATCCTTGGTTATCTACTAGGCTCGTTGTGCCCAGCAACTCAAGGTTCCTTCCGTCCAGCCAGTGGGCTACCCATTGAAGCTGGGCAGCCAGATAATATAATTCAAACTCCGGGACACCAAATCCTCCCTCCTCTGGTGCTCTCTGCAGCACTGCCAACGTGACCCTATTCCATCCTCCATCCCAGATCAGTTCCCGGAGCAGCTTATTTAGGCCTGCAAACCATGAGGGTGAGACCACCACCAGCAGGTTCACAAAATAATATAAGAGTCTGGGAAGCATGATCATGTTAGACAGCGCTATGCAGGCCATCAGTGGCAACTTCAGTGAGCACCACAATTGGACACATGTCTTGAGGGATCTCAGGACCAGGTTCATGTTGCCATCTCCCAGGTCTTCCACAGTGTGGAATACCTGTATTCCTAAATATTTAAAGGAGCGGGGCACAAAGTCAGGTCCCCAGGTAGGCCCCCAGGGCATTGATATTCGCTCACTAGTGGGAAGATATGGGTTTTCGCTTTGTTGAACTTAAGACCAGCCAAGACAGAGTACTCGTCCAGAAGAGCTAATGCCTGCTCCACCCCTTGACTTCCATACCACAGATACAGCAGTAAATCATCGGCATAAAGGGAAATGACATGGTCTCCCCCCCCCCCAAGACACATGCGGTGCTTGTGTCTCCGCTGTCTAAAGAGTTCTGCTAGTGGCTCAATGGCCAGAGCACACAGAAGTGGGGACTACGGGCATCCCTGTCTGGTACCCCTATTAATGTCATACGAGTGTGATACCACCCACCCATTCTGACACGTGCCGTTGGATGTGGATATAGCAACTTCACCCAACTGATCCATCCGCCACCCAAAGCCATTCTTGTCATTGTGGCATATAAGAAGTCCCACCTCACCAAATCGAATTCTTTTTCTAGGTCGACCGACATTATAAGGGCCTCCGGGTAGAGGCCCCATTCAGGATGATGCATGATGTGGAACAGCCTACGAATATTGCCAGAGGTGGATCTGGTTGGTATGAAACCATTTTGGTCCCTGTGTATAAGGTAAGAGCCGCGTAGCCAAGACTTTGCACAAAACTTTAAAATCCACGTTCAACATGGAGAGGGGGCGAAACTCAGATAATTTTGTCTTCGGGAGAGGAACAACCAGTGTGTCCCTAGTGGAAGCCGGTAGCACGCCCCTGTCTAATGCCTCCGCATAAAGCACTTCCAGTTTAGGAGCCAAGGTCTGTGCGAAAGTGGAATAGAACTCTACCGGCAAGCCATCTGGCCCTGGGGTCTTCCCATTGGCCATCTCTTTAAGGGCCTCACGCACTTCCTGTGCTGTCATCAGTCCCCCAGTCCCTCCCTCAGGCCGGGATCCAGTTTCTTCAGTGGCAGGGGCGATAGGAACTCAACCATGTTATCCCATGGCTGCGGGTGCGGTGCTCCATATAGTGTCTCATAATATGCGCTAAATGCCCCATTTATGGCCTTAGGGGAGCACTGTCCCCTCTGCAGATGTGATCTGGGTATTGGGTGGTCCCTAGATTCGGGGCGCACTAACAATGAAAGTAACCTACACGCTCTGCGCCCCTCCTCATGCGTTCGCGTCTGGTATTTGCGCAGGTCTAAGCATCTCAGCCGCTTCAGTGCCCAGCTGTACTCCTCCCTCGTATCTTTCAACTGTTTATGTGTCTCAGTGTCTGTCGACAGTCTGGTGCTCTGATCGTGTAGGCTGGTCTCTAATGTGGAGAGCTCACCCATCAGTTGTTTTCACAACTCCATCGTCTGCCCCAAGCAGTGCCCCCTCACCACCCAGAGTCGGTCGTACCCTGATTAAACTGAAAGTACTCAGAAATCGTCACCTGTAAAGAATCCCTGAAGCACACATCTTCAAGGAAGGCAGGATTAAGCCGCCATGTGGGAGTCAGGGTGGGTTCTGCCAGAGGGCGAAGACACAGCAGTAGTGGGCTGTGGTCAGATAAAGTGCGCCCCAAATATTCAGTGTGCGTTACAGCGGGGCGCGGGCGGAACAGACAAACATATCTAATCTGGTGTGAAGGCTGTAAAGGTGAGAGTAGTAAGAATAGTTGCATAGTAGTCCATGCTGTACTCTCCAAATGTCTATGAGTTCCCATTGCTCCATCCACTCTATGAACCTCTTTGTTATCTTGGAGACCAGCGTGGCAGATAGCGGGGGGGTCGGCCCGTTCAGTTTAGTGTCTGCAACGCAGTTAAAGTCTCCCCCCTATAAGGAGGTCAGTTATACCCAGGGATGAGAGGGACTTGGTCAGTTTTCTAAGATATTGAAGTTGGTCTTGGTTTGGGGCATAAACACTCCCTTGTGTGAGCACTCTACCCAGCAATCTGCCCTGCACTAGCACAAATCTGCTATCTCGGTCGATAAGAGAATGTTCTACTTCAAAGGGTGTGCCACATCTGATCAACAACAGTGCCCCCTCGAAAATGCAGAGTAGGAGGTGGCGAATAGTTGGCCTCGCCACCTATGTCACAACCTGGCCCCCTCCTCTAATGTGAGGTGGGTATCTTGCAACATCACTATATGTGCCCCCTACTGGTAATAGAGCTATGAATTTTATGGCGCTAGGCCACTGACCCCCATCCCACACACATTCCAGGCCAGTAGTTTCACCTCATGATGCAGCTGTTTTACACTCAACATAACCGTGTGCTAAGACCGCCCCAAGCTCCCAACCCCCCACCTAAACCCCCCCACATTTAACAAGAGCAACAGTGACCCCTGGACGATCACTAATCACCTCAGAAAAGTAACTCCCCATCCCCAGGGCAGCTTTGCAACAGCTGACCGCCCAAACCTGTGAAACAAAAGCAGTAAGAATAGATGGCCTCCCCCAGTTTCCTAGTAGGGGCAATCTAGTTAGGGGTGGCCTACGAAATAAAGTACTTGTATCTCCCTTTTTGGCCCATTACTCAGAAGCATTAGAGGCCAGGGTCTGGCCTGTGGCCCCAGTTCAGGATAATGTCTCACCTCCATATTGTGAGGCCAGTTATTGCCGTCCCAACAATAAAGCCGCCCCCACCTGGGCATTACTACCCACCACCATAGAGGCAGAAGAAAAAAGGGCCCGTGTTCCCCATCTTACCACCGGGCAGAATCCACACCCCCTGGACAGGTGCAAAATTAGTTCATCCACCGACCTCTGGGTCACCCGTAGGAGCACCACCTCACTTTGGAATGAGTCCCCTGTGTCCAATAGTCCAGTTTTGTGGTTCGAGGATCCTTCAGTGCCCCCCTCCGCTGTCTGGGTCGCTATAACCTCTGTGTGGTATTCACTCATATTGCTGTTTTGCATGCACCTGTTGTTCTTGATCTAGTCAGAGTGTCATGTAGGCAGCTCTAGAATGTGGAATGTGCTTGGTGCCTAGCTACCACTCTGTTGCTGTCAGTTGCTGTTGGGTCTCTTGTGGATATGACGCTTTTATTACATGTTCCTGAAATAAAGAAGAACATCATATCATCATCCTGCCTCCCTTTGTACTTCTTCACACTGGCGACGAGGATGGGATCTGGTCATCGCTTGACATGTGATGGGGTCAGACCCAAGGTTCGCTTAGTAAAAACTATAGATGAACTCCCGGTTCCTCAATCTAGGGAGGAGCTAGTAACTTTCTTGGGTATGGCTGAATACTATAATAAGTTTGTGCCACGCTTTGACAGCCGTACTCACACACTCAGATCCCTCCTGAAGAAAGGGTAAAGTTTCTATGGTCACCCCAGTGTCAATTGGAATTTGAGGAAATCAAAAGGGCACTTAATTCTGCTCCTTCCTTACAGAGCTTTGACACCTCCTCGGACTCCGTCCTTGTTACTGATGCGAGTTCTAAAGGGTTAGGAGCTGTCCTTAAGCAAGTGAAAGATGGGAAAGAAGAAACCATTATGTTTCTCTCGAGAGCTCTTGTTGGCCCAGAATTACAGTACTCAGTGATAGAAAAAGAAGCACTTTGTATTTTTTGGGCGATCAAGAAACTCAAGAAATTTCTTTGGGGCACTCGTTTTGTTGTTCATTCGGATCACAAACCACTCAAAGACCTATTTTGCAAGAAGGATCTGAATTCTGTTTCTTCTAGGATTTGCAAATGGGTCATAGCTCTTCAAGATTTTGATTTCGTTGTCAAGTATATCCCTGGAGTAGACAACAAGGTTGCAGATTGTCTCTCACGGTTAATACCCAAATCCTCTCCTGATCTTGACCCTGAAGACTCATGGGAAATAGACAACTTCAAGGTGTGTGAGGTTGTTGAAGGTGTTGTATCTGAAATGGAATGGAGGGATTCCTTTCAAAATGACAATGTACTGCTTGAAGTTTGCAAGTTTGTGTCTGATGGGTGGACAGGTATTAAGTCTCTGTCTGAAGATACACGAAAATTCCGGAATGTGAGACATGAACTTTCACTATTCAATGATCTTTTGTGGAGAGGGACACGCCTTGTTCCTCCGTCCTCTCTTCGAGAGAAGATCATTCATTTGGCGCATGATAGTCACAAGGGTATCTCTAAAACGAAGGAGAGGGTTCGTTTGCACTTCTGGTGGACAGGGGTTGACATCCTTGTGGAACGGTTGGTCAGGGACTGCTCTGAGTGTAAAATGTGTGACAAAGTTTGCAAAACTAGAACCCAACCCATGGTTGTTTGTGAATCTCCAACTAGATGTTGGCAACATGTTGCACTCGATCTTTTAGGTCCTGTTTCTTCCAAGACGGGCCAGTTTTATGTCTTGGTACTTATAGATATGTACTCAAGGTGGCCGGAGGTAAAGGTTACTCAGGGTATTGAAACCAGAGATGTCATAAAATTTTTAGAAGGCGTTTTTTACAGGGAAGGTCTTCCTGAGTCTCTCTTAACTGACAATGGTGTACAACTCGTGTCGAGAGAAATGGAGAACTTCCTAGCTAAGAAAGGAATTGTTCATAAACGCTGCTCTCTTTATCACCCAGAATGCAATGGGATGGTTGAGAGATTCAACCGTGTCTTAAAAGAATCTATTCAGTCAGCTAAGGAACAAGGTCGTGACTGGAGGGCTGCAATACTTGAGAAGGTTATGGCTTACCGGTTGACTCCCCACTCTACCACTGAAAAAGTTCCCTTCGAGTTGTTTAGGGGACGTACACCTAACACTCATTTGTTTCAATCTTGGATGAGAGGGAATGGGGCTGGCATTAGCATTCCTGAGGATCCTCAGTGGAGGGCTCTCCAGGATCTAAAGTCTTCAAAAAGGAAAGCCAACTTTGATGTCAGACATGCTGTTGCCCACACTCTTGTCAACTTAGGTGATTGTGTAAGAGTACGATTTCCACTGAAGTCTGGAGGTACAAAGTTCTCTACTCCTCGTAAAGTAATTAAATTATTTCTTAATGCTGTGAAACTTGATGATGGGCGCATTTGGAACCTTGGTAGAATTGCTCTTGTACGTTCTTCTGTTTCGTCTGATTCTCTTTCTCAACCTAATTCTTCCAAGTGTATTTCTCCTCTGCGCAGGAGTTGTCGCACATGTGCAACCCCTGTGAGACTTCATGATTAAGTTTGCAACTTAGAATTTCAGCCATTGTTTTCACGTTTGTGTTTGGGGGAAGGTGTGTGGTATTCACTCATATTGCTGTTTTGCATGCACCTGTTGTTCTTGATCTAGTCAGAGTGTCATGTAGGCAGCTCTAGAATGTGGAATGTACTTGGTGCCTAGCTACCACTCTGTTGCTGTCAGTTGCTGTTGGGTCTCCTGTGGATAGGACGCTTTTATTACATGTTCCTGAACTAAAGAAGAACATCATATCATCATCCTGCCTCCCTTTGTACTTCTTCACACTCTGCCACCGCTTGCAGCGCCGCCAGTCTTTCCCGTGCTGTCCTGTCCTGGCAGATCACCGCAATCTCCTCTGTTTTGGTTTGTTTGCCGCCGCAGGGCCCCCTTGTGGCCGGGGAGGTGGAACGCCTGTCTTATAGTTCTCCAACCAAGACCATACCTCTTCCGGGGAGTCATAGAAGTATGACATGCCATACAGGTGTATTCGGAGCTTAGCTGGGAACAGTAAGGTGTATTGAATGCCTTCTTCCCGCAGCTTTTTTCGCCTCTAGGAATGAAGCCCTCTGGGCCTGCACCTTCGCTGTGAAATCCGGGAATATCAATACCCTACTGTTCTCAATCACATACGGTCCGTTGGTGCGAGCATTTCGGATTATAATATCCCGATCCCTGTAGTACGGTAGTCGTGCCACCACTGGGCGTGGGGGTTGCCCCGGCACCAGTGGGCGTGCTGGCACTCTGTGTGCTCTTTCTGGAGCAAAGAACTTTGAGAGTAGTCCTCGAGCTACAGTGGTCCAGGGCCAGACCTCAAGGAAGGATACCATATCTGTGCCCTTCACTCCCTCCCGAACACCCACCACTCGAACATTATTGCAACGGTTCCAGCCTTCTGCATCTTCAGCACGTTGTTCGAGTATCCACACTCTGGCGGTCAAGTCGTCAAGCTTGCGGGACGTGGCTGCTTGTTCTGGCTGCAGTGCTTCTACTAACTTCATTCTATCCACCAGTTAATGGTGTTCCGCCTGTAGGAGGCCCAGCCCAACAGACACTGCCCCTATGTCCTGTTGCAGATTGGCTTTTGTATCCACGATCGCAGCCAGTACTTTATCTAGATGTGTGTGCATTGATTGGTCAGCAGCATCTGGTTCTTCCACCCCAGTCTCTGCGGTGGCCTGAGAAGGCTGTCCCTCCTCCAGCGGCATGCTCCTTTGTTTCGGTCGTAACTTGCCCATTACGACGATCTTCTACTCCACTCTTGGCCGCAGTATGGAGGAGGCCCAGCCAATTCTATTTTCTCAGGGTACTAACCAGTCAACATTGCAAAGCCACTCCTGTCTGGCAGTAGTGTACACATCGTGTGATGTTCCCCTCATCACAACAGCACGGTGTTAATCCCAGCACTCGTGTCAGCCGTAACAACTGTGGCGCCCACATATATGCTCTGATGCTGTCGTTCCCAGTTCGTCCCACGGTAGTTACATCCCAGCAGTCCTCCAATAGAGGGCCTGGGGTCCCACTTCTGTGGGACTTTCACTCATCGCTATCTAGCCTGGCACCCCGTTGCGTCTACACGGGCATATGCCCGTTATCTCCTCAGCTCCGGAGGGGGACTCACCCCTGGCTTCTATGTCGGCCCCGGGCTCAGTCCGCTTTTCAGCCCCCACTGCTCATCAACTGGGATCTCCTCAAGTCCAAGTGGGCTCCAGGTAGGCTTCCGCCCCCTTAGCGTGTGGTTTTCCTTTCTCTGTCCTGATCTTGGGCTCCCACTTTATGAATAGGAGGCCCCAATCTCCCCGGCCTCCACTGTTTCCTCCATCAGGCTCCCAGGGCAGTGTTGTTCACCCCCTATGGTGATGCACTTATCGAGGCTGAAATCTTTAGAAGCAAAACTGTCCAGTCAATATTGAGCAGAACTCATTATGTTAGTTCGTTACTAGGTATGCTCATCATATCTGAGGCTATAGAAACATTGTGATGGAATGCTTTCGGGAACAAGAATGACAAATTCAGTTTTGCATATCTTATCTTAAAAGTGAACAAGGCACAGGGTGCACTTCATTCAAAAGACATAATGCAAAGCCAGGAAATGTTCAATACACTCAGTTCAAAAATAGGAAAGCCTGAAAACCAAGGGGCATATTTAATAGAAAGTGGCAGAGCACGGTGACACCAAAATTGGTAACGCTGTGCTCTGCCAGTTTTTAAACGCAGGGATGCGCCGCAGTTACAAGAATGTGGCACACCCCTGCATTTCCCCTAGCACTGGTGCTAAAAAAGCAGCCTAGCGCCAGCGCAGGCATCTTTGCCCCGTGTTGCAAGGGTGCCTGCTCTGCAGGGGTGATTGTTCATGTGCATAAATGGAAATCTTTACAGGCGATTTGCTGTTTGGATGTGTGCTGCCAAATGCAAAGTATGAGGAGAAAGCAAAATACAAGGAGAAAGGAAACATTTCTCCTCGTATCGCCTGCTTAAGACCAGTAATTCCCTGGTAATATTTTTGGCGCTGCCCCATACCTTGTAAATATGGGGCAGCATAAAAAAGCAATGGGTGTTGCGGCGGAACGCCTACTTCAACACTCATTGCATGCCCCTTTCACGCTAAGTGCTGCATGAATAGGGGCCTTATTTACAAGTCGGTGTTAAGTAGCTTAATGCCGCATTGTAAATAAAGCGAAAGGACTTGGCGCCACCAGAACGTTGGAAAAAGTGACGGTATGGTGGAGTTAACTCCTTGTACATATGCCCCCAAGTTCATAGAGTTTGTCAAAGAATGTGAAGAAAAATCTGAACTTTGCATGTACTGGGGAAATGTTTTACACATGATAGCTCTAGTGAAAAACTTGGTACATGCTGATCGGGAAGGTGATTGGGAGCTGCATGTGAAAACTGTGGAGTCACTGATTACTGTGTTTTGCTAATACGATTGCAAAAAATACCTGAGATATGTGTCCTGGTATTTGGAAAGAAGCTAGAGGTGGAAAAACCATACCTCTACAGAAAATTCATCCAAAGGCATTTTGTGGTGAAAGACAGAGAGGGAAGAAGGTTCAATGCTGTGGCTTCAAATATGAAACTAGAACAGGCGATCCAGAGATCATAGAAAAGCTTCAGGGGAATTGTAGGTCAGACACATATACGTGAATATGTTGCTCAATGGCAGCTAGGTTGCCATAAGGGCCTTTCTATTTGCAATGTTTTTAGAGAGATGACAAATTCAAAATTAATGGGCCATTGCGAAACTGTTCCTCAACACGAACTTGAGGGAAAGAGAGGGGAACGTTTTAATAAACATGTTGACAGCCTTCAATATTCATGCAGCAGCAAGGAAACCCCTTTGAAATGACTGAGATTGTGTAACTACACAACTTCGTGACCAAACAGTGTGTGGATAGCGATATAAAGACACGTCTACCAGATGTCCTGGAACATGGATCAAAACTATAATAGAACTGAAATAGGAGAGGTTTGTATTGAAAGAGAATAGATGTTTGACATAATCACTAAAGCTAAACTTCCACACTTTAATTGCCATAGTATGACTTTCGTCCAACCAGCCACTACAAAACAGGTTACAAAAAAGAACTTTTGCAAGCACATAGAGGGATGGATGTAGCAAAAGAAAGGGGTGAATTTATCAAGGACATTCTGTAGCATGATCTTCTTCCAACAAACACATTATTTGATGGAGATGCTGCACCCAAACCAGTGCAGCACAAACTCTTACAAGAGTTTGAAAAAAACCTTTCACCTGAAGAATTTCAATTTGAAAAGATGTCCTCATTGAAAACTGCTGTTGTTGTGGACTATATCTCACAATTGCGAATGGTCAATATTTCAGCCATGAAAAACTTCAGAGAGGTCGTCCAAACTGTTCTACATATATCAAAGTCAGTGTGCACCTTGCATGAACTGCACATTGTCTTTAACAGTTAGCTTGACCTATCTGTCAAAGAATGAGAGAGACAGATCTCTACAAGTGGAACAATTGACCTTGCCTGAATCAAAAATTCGAAACCTATACCTGTGCAACTTGATAAATTCTGGTCATCAACATCTAACGAGATGAACTTGGAGATGTTAACTCATCAAAACATTACAGATGCTTCAGTAAACACTGAATTTTCAATTATTGCAAGTCGAATGATTGTCAAGGAGGAGTTGGTGCCTGCAGAGATATATTCAAAAGGTACTGGCCATATTGTTCAAGAACTTAACAGCAAATTGGAGGAAGCTGACCTTCGTGTTGTGCCACATGTTGAGTGGGCTGTTCGAAATGGTTCCAATAGAGTCACTGTACTCTCAAATGACACTGATGTTAGTATCATGCTACTTAGATTTGTTGCAATGGTCATAAGTCAAGGATTGTCAGAGGTATGGATACGTTATGGAACAGGCGAAAAAATACACTTAATCCCGCTTCATATTCTGCATAAGAAACTTGTGCCAAGATACCCGAAGCACATATTCTTATGGGTGATGACACTATGAGCAAAATTGGAACAAAGCTTGGAGCTTTAACTGCTGAACCTGTGAAGTTTCTAAAAAGATTTGCTGAGACAGAAGAAGAATGTGACTTTAAAGATGTAGAAAAATACCTTGAGCTTGTGCGGAAAACGAGTTCTGACTGTCACACATTTGACGATCTTTGGTACAGTGAGTTCAAGAGATCAGTCCCGCTAAGTGACCTTCCACTGACATCATATTCTATGCATGGACACATTAAAAGAGCGTTTTACTTGATCAGAAGATGTGTAAATGTTTTGAATCATGCATATGTAGAGAAAGATCCGTGTGAATTTGGTTGGGAAGATATTGATGGGGTGCTGAAACATAGAAATTTCTAAAGCATCTACCCACAGAACTTACACATACATGTACTTGTAAAACCTGTGGTAGAAAAAGATGTTCCTGTTGATATGCTCTTCTCAAATGTTCAACATTCTGAAAACGTACCACAAATGATTGCCGAAACAAATAAATAAAGTGAACTATGAAAATGTGACTAAAACAGGAGTGATAAAAAGTATTTTTTTTCATATTCAGATCATAAACACTGTTTGGTGTATACATAAAAGGATTAAAAACCATTATTGTTTGTTCAACATATATATATTATATATAATAATCTATATATGTCACTTTTTCCTCTATTATAGCCGCCATTTTGAATTTATTTTCTGTCTCTATAAGACTACTTGACCCCCAAAACCTATGTTTTGACACCAAAATGAAGTATATAGGTCTCATGGTTCCTGAAATATTACCTCATCACTGCAACACATCCGACATTTAAAAAATGTTGTCCAGAAAAATTCAGCCTGGATCGGCAATGTCTACCCAAGCTAAATTACTTCTCTAATGATCCAAAAACACAAATCAAAAATTAAAATATCTAGACAACAATTTTTTTACAGAGGTATATCAGGGGGAGAGATTATTCCCTTTAATGTCTGCCCACTAATCCTAAATTTGACTCTCTAGATCTATTTTCAAAATCCTCACTTTTGCAACAAAGTTTTCGGAAATCCAGGCCTTATTCATGGCTTATCTTGGAGCAGGTGCTTTTCTAATGGTACAACTTTTTCTTCAATATTAGTGACCCTTCAAACAATCTCTTCCACTGTCTTGTCCATAACCTTGAGTTGTCCCATATTTTTATACAGTTTTCAAGTAAAAAGTATATTTGTCATGCCAAGATAAAATAGTTTCTACTAAACCAATATCTAACATGCTTGGAATGTCGAAATCTACCATGAGTCATTTCAAATTGTCGTATTATTTTGCTAATAATTCAAAAGATCCCTAACAGTAGAAATAATATAAGTTGTTCTACATGGAGGGTAAATTTGTCTTTGTTGGTTGAGGATGAGTGTGGTAACAGCCTTCGCACAGCCACTAACGAATTTTGCAAAATCGTTTAGCATTCCATAGCTCTACGCTAAGTATGGGACTCTTTCAAAATTTTCTTAGATTTGTTTTCAAACTCCAGTTGAAAAAGGAAGAAGAGGCTTGGAGAATTTCAAGAGATAGAACAACATCTGTATAAGCTCCAGTTGATTTCTACTAAAGGCCATTTGGAGGAGAGAATTGCTGAACCACCTAAGTGGTGGGAAGGGCTAGATTATTTAGGCTAGAAAGGGAGGTTGTGAATTTACACATTGCTTTCAGTGAACATTCAAAGAGGATAATAAGATGTTATTATTGGTGCATTAAACTTGAAAAAAATTAAAATATACAAAACAGTTAATGGAATTAGGAATGATGAAACAGGAAGTATGGTTCAGGAATGTACTGAAATAGGATGGGTATTCCTCAAATTCTGTGAGAAATTATAGTCAAACACATAAAATTTCAATCTAGATCAGATGGATGCAAAGCTTTCTCTAGTCTGTAAGAACTCAAGAAATGAATATTTGAACATCAGTCCATTCTAGAAAATCTAATATTCCAACCGGCCAATCATACTTTTAAATACAGTCTACAAAATGTTAATGAATATATTTTCAAGTAAGTGGCCAACTTGATTTCAGACCGTATTCATCCATACGAGACTGTTTTTAACTCTGGGAAAATCTTGTCCTCTAATACACATTACCTGATTATAGTAATTGATTACTGCAGCACCATATCTATTGCCTTATAAATACTACTCTTAAATGCAGAAAAGACTTTTGATATAGTAAGCTGTATTAGTCTAACCGAATTTCTCATTTCATATCACCAGGTAATATTGCCACTTTATGGGGGCTCTTCAAAAGAGATTATTGTGATTGTGGAATTTACAGGGTCACTTAGTATTGAACGTGGCACCCGACAGGGGTGTCCTTTGTCCTCATTAGTTTTTTAGGTATTCTTGGAGCTTCTCGCAGGTCATGTTAAAAAGAGGGATGATATCAGGGTAATTTCTAATTCACCAGGATCTTATATGATTGGACTTTATTCTCATATCATACTATACCTAATCCCTAATTCACATAATGAAAGTACATTACTCAAATGATTTGGGTTTTTCTTTTCCATATTGAGATATCACATAAATACAAATAACACTAAATAACACTAAACCAATATTGATTCAGATCTTAGAGAATGAATTGCCTATAGAAGTAAGAGGTAACAATGACACCATTAACTAATCCTGCCAGTTATTTAGAGCGCAGGGTTACTTCAAGGTTAGCAGCTTTATATAAAAATAAAAATTCTAGATAATAATCGAAATTAAAACAAGACCTGCAACAATGCAGCAAAGTTTCCTTGTCAATTGTCAGGTATATCAATTGTATCAAAATGAATATCTTCCCTCGATGTTTACATCTGTTTCAATAGCTCCCTTTTATCTTACACACTAGATTTTTCAGAAACTGCATGCATTAATGAATGGGTTTATTTGAGCAGAAAAATCATCCTGAGTGGTACGGATCAACCTATGTACCAAGTTAGAGGATGAGGCTTATCATCTGAAATATCGCTGTGAACATGAACAGGGCACATTACCTGCTATATGTCAGAATTATGACTTGTGTAAACTCTGCCCTTCTGGACACATCGGTTGTATTCCACTATGGAGAAATCCTATATTTCTAATGAATCTTACTCAATATTCTTGTGAATCAGAAACTAACCGGATTAGGGAGTTTGCTCAAATCACCAAGATCTGATTAAATTGTTTAATAACCTGGAATTGCAGTACAGCCTATGTATTAAAGAGAATTTATATGAATATCTGCAATGGTGGAGGTCACTCACCGAAATTAATAATGGAATGCCAGCTGCATTTTACGAGATGGCATTTTGTAAACCACCCAGAAAGGGCATATGAATATCTTTAGTAGGTGATTTAGATAGACCATGAACAAATCTGTGGACAATGGGCTGAAGAAACAGGTATTTGAATCTCAGATTCTGGTTGGGTACAAATCAGAAAAAAACATTAACTACCCAGCAGCTCTAATATTAATTTTATTCTATATACCAACTCTGTTACAACCAGCTGTGTATACGTAAATCATCGGATAGATGTTTCAATTTAGTCAATGTTCTACAGGAAACAGAATGGATACTCAATCTGTGGTCTTGCCCGGAGCTCAGAAGCTAATCAGAGCTAATGTATTTCTGACAAAAATATTTGCAAAGTTAAGTTATATATGAGGGATTGAAATACCACCTGATACTTGTACCGCCTTACTGGGGTGCCTGCGAAATGCTGATGCCTCGTCTAAAACCTGTAAAAAAATCATTTATTTTGGTTCCTTAATTGCGTGCTTACTTTAGCCTATAATTGACGATCGGTGGAAGTTCCCACTCCATTTTCTTGGTTTACTAAATTAAAACATGATATGGGTGAAGGAAGAATATTTTATAAGAGAATCAACCAACTTAAGACGTTTGTGAATATGTTGGACTCTTTGAAACAGACTATGGAGAATTGACAAAAGCACTTTATGCCAAGCTATGTATAGTAACTTAATTTCCTCAACTTCCTTTCGAGGTTGATTCTTTTACTGTTATGGGTTTTGTAAATCAAGTAGTGCATCTAACATCTCAATTTTTTATTTCTTTATTCTTTGTATGGAATACCTTGACCCTACCTAAAATAAAAGTAATACAAAAACTTTAGGTACATACATCAGATCTGCCCCAAAATTCATGCAATGCAGAAATGAACTCAAGACCCTTCATTGAAACAACATTATACCCCTGTTCAATCGGAATTCATCACTCCAATAACAGTTTCCCCAATTTTCAAACAATTGGGAAGCGATTTCAACGACTCTCGCCTATGCTCAGTGCTCTTTTGCTCTCTAGCAAGATTACTGTTCTCCAAATAGTCTTACATCAATTCATACACACACTTTCACACGTCACTTATGGCGTGGCAAAGGGAATATGCGATATGTGGAACTATTTTATATCAATAATGATGAAAAGGATAGTGACTGGAACTGTGAAAAAGGTCCACATACTACATGACTGTAGTGTTTGCAAAGGATTATACAATGCAATTAATTCAGTGAAAGTTCTTCATAAACTTGATATATACATGAGTGTTCATCAAATGAAATGCCCAAAAAACAAATTAATGGAAACAAAATGTAGTCGATGAAATAACATGTGCCGCCATCTTATCTGGTTCATTTGGTTTGTTACTGGGCCTTGGGGGAACCTGAGGCTGAATGGAGCCAATAGCCAAAACACAAAGAGGCATGTAACCTTTATTTTCAGAGCTAAAGCTCGTATGCTGTGTAAGAAGCTGCACTGAAAATTACTGACTAGCGTATGCCACGCCCGACAAGTTACAAGTAAACGAAATACAATCTGTTCTATGGGCCTTTCTTCCAACTATTGAAAGACGATTGCTGAAAAGGTGGAAGGGCATGCATTTAAAAAGACAACTCCATGAAAAGTATGGATTATTCGGTAAAGGGACCTTGACGCTCAAGAAATAACATGCGTCTTAGCAAATGACACAGAGGATGGTGAACAGAGGAGGGCTTTTGTTGAAAAAAGTGAAGTGTGTTGTATTGTTTTGTTGAATTTACACAGTGCTTCACTGCTCTCACAAGGCTACAAAGAGCTCCAATTCACGTCACTTTCCTGGGTTCCCTTTTCCTTTTGCCTGGTAAATAGGGTCTAGGCTCTAGGTAAACCTAATGGAAAGTGTTGAGTGAGGTGTGCAAGATTTGGAGACATGATCTAAATAAAATGAAATGAAATACCAGCATTTGTAAAGCGCACAGCTACCTCCGGAGAGGCATCCCGGCGCTGGGGGCCCTCGGGAAGATTAAGCGAGCTATTGCCCAGAGTCACATGGTGCTGGGTTAACCTGCCGCTGGCACCGGGGATAGAACTGTGAACCCTGTGGTCCAAAGTCAGGCACCCTGTCCGCTGCGCCACACCTCTTCCACACGGTGCAGTGCCCGGTGGTTGCATATAAGCATGAGATGTTGCACGAAAGAGTAAAAACAGATGTGGTTGTGCATATGCATACCTACCATTTTTTTAACAGTGGTCTATGTCATAGAAATATGTCTGTGGGAAGAACCATGTTATTAAATTCCACTTGAATTGAATTAAGGGGGTTGTCAGCCTTTCTTATTCTATCACTATTCACATTCCAAATCCTACATGTGTGAACTGCGAAAGAGCTTCCGCTGGTGGAAAACAGAAAGGATTGTTAAAAATAGGAACAACCTAGAGCTTAGTAATCTAGTTTGCAGTAGGTTTGGAGTTTTTGCTCTAGGTGGAGTTGTATAGCGCTTTAGATGGCTCAATGGTTGATGCAGAGTCTTTTGAAGGTAAAATCTCTAGCCATAGGCAGCCCTTGGAATAACTAAATAGGTGGTGCAACGTGTGTCCGAATATGTGTAATAAGGAGTTGTCTTGCAGGCACGTTCATGATTCCCTGCAGTTGCGCATCAGATGGAGAGAGGCTTTTAGATATATCCCGCAGGCATAGGACCTTATTACGAGCACGATGGTCCCAGGACCACTGTAGCCGTGGTTGCAGTCCGACCGCTGCAACCTAAGTGGTCCGACCGCCAGATTACAAGTTTTGCAGCCGGACTGCCTCCAGCCCACTACTACACCACCGACACCACCAAGATCTTGGATCCCGACGGTGCCGCGGAGACAAAGACGGCTGGGAATGGTGGCAGTGCCAAGGCCCTTTCCCACAGCTTTTCATGGCAGGAACCCCGCAATGGAAAGGATGGCAGAAAGGGAAAGAAGGGGCTATAAACAGGGCCCCTGGGCGATTTTGCCCAGGGGGGTAGTGCATGGGGGCACATGGTGTGCACCCCTCAGCATGCACCTTCATGTGTGCACTGTGTGCCATGCACGACAGATGTGCATGGCACATAGTGCACAGACGTGCAAAAGGCACTGCACCGTGGCAGCATCTTCTGCAGCCCTTCTCAGTGGCCGAACAATGCCGCCACAGTGGAACCGCTGACTATTTGACCGCCGCCCGGTAGTCGACTCAGAATATGGGGGTCTGACCACTGCAGCCTTTGCAGTGTTCTGGCGACTGCGCCATCAGGGGTCCAGCGGAGGGACCGCCAATGTCGTAATGAGGCCCATAGTCTAGATGTGAAGTTACTTAAGCTATGGTGGCTTGAACTGTTTGATGGAAACCTATGTAAGGGGACATTTGACACATTGGTTGTTTCTAAAAAGATCCTTTAGTACCTTGATTAACTTGTGGCACGGGAGTGCAATGTGAGTCAATAATCACCATAGAATTCTTTTTTTGGTTTGAATATTTTAGTAGTGGACACATTTCTATCACAGTTGTGGCTGATGAAGGAGAGAAGGTCAGGAAGAGGGCTAAGTTATTTGGGGAACAGGAGGTGGGTGATGGCAGAATCTTGAGGAACTCCAGCTGTGGAAGGGAATGGTGCATAGGACAGAGGGGGAAGTCGATGATGAGGGATCAGTGAGACAGGAAGAAGGCAATAAAGTGCATGACAGTGTCTGTTTTCTATTCTTCTGTAACAATGCAATGATGAACAGAATCAAAGACAGATGAACAGTTATTGATTGATTGAGTGAAAGGAGTTTTGTGAATCAACTGTAGTTTTGATATCACCCCCATCCCATGCTGCAATCAATCCCCATCCCATACTGCAATCAATGTTCCTTCTGTGGGACAACAAGGGTGGAATCCAGTTTGGTAGTTAGAAGGTAAGCTGTTAACTTTGATAAATGCTGTTAATTGGTTGTTCTTTCTGTTAGTTTCCTTATAAGCAGGCCATTACATACTGACCAATAGAAGGACCATCTGGATCGCTGCTTTGCTTTTTAGAAGGTGTTGGATAGGAGATCTTGAGTTCATTTGGCAATAGTCCCAGCTCCAAGGAGCAGTTGATGAGCGGTCTGGATGGCTGCTGAGCTATCAACTATGATGATGTTGAATAAATGTGCTGGGCATGCGTCTGCTGCTGCTTCTGATCAGCCACAAGCTTTCATAAGGTTAGGGAAGTCACCAGAAGACAGGTGGCTGAAGAAGAGTAGTCTACCTGGATTGAGACATTAGAGCAGATTATGGTCTGATTTGTTGTTCTTCTTTGTGGTTTTTGTGTCATTATATATTTCCAGATCTTTGGCTTTTGAAATGAAGAGTTCAGCAAGATATTTGCATAATTCATGTGATCGAATAGCTTTGGAGAAAGAGCATTTAGGGTTCTAGAATTCAGTCATCATGTTGTGAAGTTTCTTCGATATACAGGTGGCTACTGTGATCACCTGGGAGAAATGAAGTGACCTTTTAAACATTGGCTTTACCTCGAGGAAAAATGTTAAATAGTCATTATGTTTTCTTCTAGTATTTCCAGAGTTGTTTAATGTGTACTAAGAGTTGTTTATTCAGATTCAAGTTTGCTGGCTTTATGGCGGCAAAGAGTTGTTGAGAAGGTCTTTAGAGGGACAAGTGTGTCAAGAATAATTATCAGAGAGAGGTGCACCTTTTAAGCTGTTACAGTTGGATTATTAAGTGGGGAAGTGGAATGAAGAGTGGAAGAGGGAAAGTCTAATTTTTCTAGGGTCAAATGGTTAACTGAAGTTTGTAAGGGTTGCCTTCTTTGGTGGTGAAGAGATGGAGAGGGTGAATTGAATTATGTAATGTTTTCTCCACGTGACAATATATATTTTCATCTCTATGGTGAAATTATCAAGAGAAAATACTGCTTCAACCATATGCCCAGCAGCAAGAGAAGCACCTCTAGCGTCCTGCAACACACGTCATGCAGTAGCCGCTCTCTAGGGGCCATGCTAACACCCCCCTTCACCCAATCAACACAGGCGGTACCAGTCTGGTGACCCTGCAAATTAAATGGGCCAGGAGCACATGCCCTGGACCAGTTATACCCACCATAAGTATGTCTCCATCTATCATCGCCTAGCATGTGGGCATAGGACACATAACTTTACATTGGTGACAAGGCGGACTGGACCCCGTCTGCCCCAGCACCGCGATCAAGAAGTTCATTGCCCCACTTCTTCAGGATGGTGGGAAGAGATGTACCCGCCCGAAGATCGCAGCCCTGCCCAAGATGAGGCATGGACATCATTTAGGGGTCACCAGGGGTCGCAGTTGCAACCCCTAACCTGCCCCCTACAACCCCTGGCACTGTCACTACGACACCTGGGCTACGGTCAGACAGGCCATGGCTTGCATTGAGCATACCCCAGGGCTCTTCTTAAAAAGTGTTGCTTGAAGGGATTAAGGGCCACATGCATCAAGCTAAGGAATAGCAATTCCTTAATAGCGAATCTTAAGGAATTGCTATTAAGGAATCGCTATTCCTTATACATGAAGGTTTCGCTAAAATATTAGCGATTCCTACCCATTCCTTAATTACGAATCACAAATTGCGATTCGCAATTATGGAATGCCTTCCCATTCATTCCTATGGGCCTAGAGGTCCATAGGAATGAATGGGACAGCATTCCCAATTTGCGATTACCAAATAGGTAATCTCAAATTGTGCATGCAATTTCAAGGGTGCCTGGGGGCCGAAAGGCCACCCTTATGCACCCCCAACAAAGGTAAGTATGCACGAGTGGTGCACACACATGCCCTAAGGGCTTGTGTATGCACCACATTGCACTATGAAAAATGCATTTTTGTGCATTTTTCAAAGGAATTGCAAATTACCATCAACTTGAAGTTGATGGTAATTTGCGATTCAAAATTGAGAAAACGCAATTTGCGAATGCATAATGCATAGCATTTAGGGAATCGCAATTTGCGATTCCCTAACTGCATTCGCAAAATAGGTAATCGCAAAAATTGTGATCACCTGTTTTGCGAATGCCTTTGGGCTTGATGCATTGCAAATAGCATTTTACCGGTCGCAAATGGCGACCAGTAAAATGCTTGATGCATGTGCCCCTAAATCATTTCAGAATGCATGTGATGTAATTCGGTGCAAGCTGAAGCAGAGGACACGGGTCGTGAAGAGTTCATGCACCTTAGTAATTACACTACAGTTGGATCCTCACTTCAGTCAATAAGCTAGCTGCTCCATTTGCAGGATGCCTGGTTATGTCTCTGGCCTCTAAATATTCAGGTAAAGATTTAGCATGCATTATTTATTTTAGATGTATATCACTTGATGGTGATGCTCCTCAGCCGATTTCGTACATCACCAAGCAGTGCCAGGCAATTAACAGCTCATCCAGTCTGAAGCACCCTGATTTCCCTCACAGAGCACACAGGGCTGCCTTCCACATCGAACCCTGCCTGGTGCTTTTCTCAAGAGGCCTGTTCAGACTTAGCTCCTGCTCCATCAGTCCAAAGTAGGGCCCCGCTTTGCTTTTCTTTCAGTCCTATGCCCCCCTTTGTCCCTTTTTTAGGGTCGACCCTGTGAGACCATGCGCTAGCGCATGCGTCTAGCTTGCGAGACACTCTTGTACCCGGAAACCAGCGATTGACGACTGGACAGCCCTCATCACCGAAGACACGCTGAAGACAATGAAGTCAATCCACTCAGGGGCCCCCACGGACCCCTGCCCCCACCACATCTTCAACAGAGCCGCCGACACCATCGCACCCATGCTCCGCCACACCATCAACCGCTCCCTGGCAACAGCCTTGTTCCCCAACGACTGGAAACACGCCGAGGTCAACCCCCTCCTAAAGAAACCCTCAGCGGACCCCACCGACCTCAAAAACTACAGACCCATCTCCCTGCTCCCGTTCCCAGCGAAAGTCATCGAGAAAGCCATCAACAGCCAACTCGCCACATTCATTGAAGAACACAACATCCTCGACTCCTCCCAATCCGGCTTCAGAAAAAACCACAGTACGGAAACCGCCCTCCTCGCCGCAACAGACGACATCCGCACCCTACTGGACAAAGGAGAAACAGTAGCCCTCATCCTCCTCGACCTATCAGCGGCGTTTGACACAGTCTCCCACCGCACCCTAATACGCAGACTCTACGACGCAGGAATCCAGGACAAGGCCCTCGACTGGATCCGCTCCTTCCTCTCCGGCAGGACGCAGCGGGTCAGACTCCCCCCTTTCCTCTCGGACCCCACACCTACCACCTGCGGAGTCCCCCAGGGCTCCTCCCTCAGCCCGACGCTCTTCAACGTCTACATGGCTCCACTCGCCCCCATCGTCAGAACCTATGGACTCAACATCGTGTCATATGCAGACGACACCCAGCTCATCCTCTCCCTATCCAACGAGCCCAACACCGCCAGACGCAACTTTCGAGAAGGCATGGAAGCTGTCGCCAAATGGATGAAAAACAGCTGCCTACAACTAAACACCAACAAAACAGAAGTACTCATCATGGACCCAAACCCCGATGCCTGGAGTGACACCTGGTGGCCCCCCGCCCTCGGAAACCCGCCAACCCCCACGGACCACGCACGCAACCTGGGAATCATCCTGGACTCCGAGCTCAAAATGGACCGCCAGATCAACTCTGTCTCGTCTTCCTGCTTCCACACCCTCCGCCTCCTTCGTAAGACCTTCAAATGGATCCCCTCGAACACCGAAAGACCGTCACTCACGCCCTGGTCACCAGCAGACTCGACTACGGCAACGCACTCTATGCCGGAATAAACAAAAACCTCACCTGCAAGCTACAGAACATCCAGAACGCCGCTGCAAGACTGGTCCTCAACCTGCCAAAACACTGCCACATCTCCCAGCACCTGCGCACACTCCACTGGCTCCCTGTCGAGGCGAGAATCACCTTCAAGATGCTCACCCACGCACACAAGGCCCTCCAAGGCACCGGACCAGCATACCTGAACAGCCGACTCAAATTCCACGCACCCCAAAGGACCCTACGATCAGCCCAGCTCTCCTACGCCGTGGTCCCCGCACCAGAAAGACCAGATCGGGAGGCCGCTCCTTCTCCTTCCTCGCGGCCAAAGCATGGAATGCCCTTCAGCTCCACCTCAGACAGACAACATCGCTCCCCATCTTCGCAAGAAACCTCAAAACCTGGCTCTTCGACAGACCCCCTCCTTGATGGATGGAACCTGCACCCCCCCCACCCCTAGCGCCTTGAGACCCTTACGGGTGAGTAGTCACGCTTTAACAAACCCCTGATTGATTGTATCCAAAAGTGCTTGGAACCCGTCTGTTGCTTACCCATTTGCTCCAGTCTGCCCCACCCCAATCTGCCCTACTCCAATCCAAAACAATCTGCCCTCTCCAATCCACCAACTTCAATCTGCCCCACTCCAAAACAAAACAATCAGCTCCACTCCAATCCATCCCACTACAATCTTCCCCACTCCAATACAAAAGAATCTACCCAACTCCAATCCAAAGCAATCTTCCCCACTCCAGTCTGCCCCACTCCAATCTGTCCGACTCCAGTCTGCCCCACTCCAGTCCACCCCACTCCAATCCAAAACAGTCTGCCCCACTCTAATCCACCCCACTCTAATCCGCCCCACTCCAATCCAAAACAATCTGCCCACTCCAATCCACCCACTCCTATATGCCCCACTCCAATCCAAAACAACTGGCTCCACTCCAATCCATCCCATCCAATCTTCCCAACTTCAATCCAAAACAATCTACCCCACTACAATCTGCCTCACTTCAATCCAAAGCAATCTGTCCCACTCCAATCCGCCCACTCTGATCTACCTATTCCAATCTGCCCCACTCCAGTCTGCCCCACTCCAATACGCACCACTACAGTTCGCCTCACTCCAATCCAATTCACCTCACCCCAATCCACCCACTCCATCCCAATTCACCCCACTCCAATCCACCACAATCCTCCCCACTGCAATCCAATTCACGCCACTCCAATCCAATCCACCCCACCCCACCCCAGTCCAATCCACCTCACCTCATTCCAATCCAATCCACCCCACACCAATCTAATCCAGCCAAATCCATTCTACCCCAATCTAATCCAATCCACCTCACCCATACAATCCACCTCACTCCCTCCCCAATCCACCACAATTCAACCCACTCCAATCCAAACATATCTGCCCCACTCCAATCTGCCCTACACCAGTCTGCCCCACACCAATCAAAAACAATCTGCCCCACTCAATCCAAAAATATCTGTCCCACTCCAATCCTAAACAATCTGCCCCACTACAATCCAAAAAAAAAGCTGCCCCACTCCAGTCCGACCCACTCCAATACAAAACAATCTGCCCCACTCCAATCAGCCCCACTCCAATCCAAAACGGAGGGCCTGATTCACAGAACTAACTTACGTCAAAATCCTAAACTTACAACAATTTTGGTATTCACAGAATGAACTTACACATTTGGTTATTCACAGAATGAACTTACACATTTGGGTATTCACAGAATGAATTTACAACAATTTTGGTATTCACAGAATGAACTTACACATTTGGGTATTCACAGAATGAACTTACAACAATTTTGGTATTCACAGAATTAACTTACACATTTGGGTATTCACAGAATGAACTTACAACAATTTTGGTATTCACAGAATTAACTTACTCATTTTGGTATTCACTGAAGGCACTTACTCATCAATGAGTAAGTGCCTTCTGTGAATACTAAAATGTGTAAGTTACACAAAATGTGTAAGTTACACAAAATGTGTAAGTTACACAAAATGAGTAAGTTACACAAAATGTGTAAGTTACACAAAATGTGTAAGTGTCTTCTGTGAATACCAAAATGAGTAAGTTTATTCTGTGAATACCAAAATGGTAGTAAATTTAGGATTTTGTCGTAAGTTAGTTCTGTGAATCGGGCCCAATCTGCCCCACTCCAATCCAAAATAATCCACCCCACTCCAATCCAATCCACCTCACCCCAATCCAACCCACCTCACTCCAATCCAATCCACCCAACACCAATCCAATCCACCCCAATCTAGCCAAATCCAATCTGCCCCAATCCACTTCACCCCAATCCAATCCACCCCACTCCCTCCCCAATCCACCCAACTCCAATCCATCCCACTCAATCCACCCCACCCCAATCCAATCCACCTTAATCCAATGCACCTCACCCCAATGCAGTTCACCCCACCCCATTCCAATCCACCCCATTCAATCCAATCCACCTCACCTCACTCCAATCCAATCCACCCCCCACTGTAATCCAATCTACTCCACTCCAATCCACCCCATGCCAATCCAATCCACCCCACTTCAATTAACCCCACTCCACTGTAGTCCACCTCTCCAATCTAATCCTACCCACTCCAATCCACCCCACCCAGTCCACCCCACCCAATACACCCTACCCCACCCCATCCACCCAACTCCAATCTAATTGACTCCATCCAGTCTACCCGACTCCATTGCAGTCCGTTCTACCCCACTCTACTTCAGTTCACCCACTCTACCCCAATCCAATTTGCCCCACCCCAGTTCAGTCCACCCCACTCAATTCAATCCACCCAGCCCACCACACTCCAATCCACCCCACTCCAATCCACCACCCTCCAGTCCAATCCATCCCACTCCAATCCCATCCACCCCTCCAGTTCAATCAAATCCACCGCCTACACTCCACTCTAATTCACCCCACTTCAAATCACCCTACTGTAATTCAATCCACCCACCCCACCCCAATCCAGTCTACTCCACCCCACCCCAAACCAATCTAACCCACATCAATTCAAATGATCTCACCCCATTTCAATCCACCTCACTCCAATCCAATGCACCCACTCCAATCCACCCCACTCAATCCAACTCACTGTACCCCAATCCAATCCACCCTAGTCTACTCCAACCCAATCCACCCCACCACACCAATCCACTCCAACCCACTCCACCCTATTCCACTCCCTCCAATCAAAAACAATCTGCCCCACTCCAATCTAAAATAATCTGTAGCACTTCAATCGGCCTCACTCCAATGTACCCCAATCCGATCCTTCCAACTCCAATCCAAAACAGTCTGCCCCACTCTAATCAGACCCACTCCAATCCAAAACAATTTTCCCTACTCCAATCTGCCCCACTCCAATCCAAAACAATCTGCCCACTCCAATCCAAAACAATCCGCTCACTGCAATCCACCCCCTCAAGTCCACCAAACTCCAAACCAATCCACCTCACCCCAGTCCAATCCATCTCACCAAACTCCAATACAATCCACCCCACACCAATACAATCCATCCCAATCCAGCCAAATCCATTCTACCCCAATCCAATACAATCCAATCCCCGTCACCCAATCCAATTAACCACACTCTCTCCCCAACTGCAATCCAATCCACCACAATCCACCCCGCTCTAATCCAAACAAATCTGCCCCACTCCAATCCACCCCACCCCAATCCAATCCACCTCAATCCAATCCACCCCTCCCCAATCCACTTCACCTCAATCCAATGCAATCCACCCCAATCCAATTCAGCCCACTCAATCCAATCAACCTCACTCCAATCCAATCCACCCCACTGAAATCCAGTCTACTCCACTCAAATCTACCCCACCCCATGCCAATCCAATCCACCCCACTCCAATTCATCCCATTCCAATTCATCCATTCCATTCCATCTACCCCACTCCAGTCAACCCCACTCCACTCTAGTCCACCCCACTCTAATCCAATTCACCCCACTCCAACCCAACCCACCCAACTCCAATCCACCCCTCTCCACTCCAGTCCACCCACCCCACCCCAATCCACACCACTCCAATCTAATACACCCCATCCAGTCCACCCCATTCCATTCCAATCCACCCCATTCCACTGCAGTCCATTCCATTCCACCCCACTCTACCCCAATCCACCCCACTCCACCCCAATCCAATCCACCCCACCCTGGTTCAGTCTACCCCCACTCATTCCAATCCATCCAGCCCACTACACTCCAATCTACCCCACTCCAATCCAGTCCACTCCACTCCACTCTAATTCACCCCACTCCAAACCACGCTACTTTAATCCAATCCACCCCACCCCAATCCAATCCACCCCACCCCAAACCAATCTAATCCACCCCAATTCAATCCATCTCACCCCATTTCAATCCACCCCACCCCACTCCAATCCAATCCACCCCATCCAGTCCACCCACTGCAATCCACCCCACTCCACTCAATCCAACCCACTCTACCCCATTCCACTCCACTTCACTCTACGCCACACCACTCCACTCTACAACACTGCACTCTATGACCCTGCACTCTACGACACACTCAGCCACTGAACCTCTGAACTCTACTCTCCTACTCCACTCTACTCCACTCTACTTCAACAAATCCAGTTTACAACACTCTACTCCCCCCACACCACTCCAGGACACTCCATGACACTAACCTTTAGCCATGCTGAAGAGCAGCCACACTGGTGTACAACATGACAAAAACACATTGCCAAAGCCAATAGCTCTTGCATAGGCAAGACCTATTGACTTTGCCAATGCTTGTAAACTTTTGTCAGAGCCCCAATAGAAAGTGGTCAAAACAGCTACTAAAGACAAGTGGCGCACAAATTACCCCAGCAGACGTGAACACAAGGCCAGCTCAGGTAAAGGAAAGAGCGGGGCTCTGGGTGACCTGAGCTGACAGGGAAAGAAAGGGGACATTATATATGAACATCTGTGAAACCTCAACTACATAAAACGCTGCTAGAAGAGTTTGGCTCGCTACCTTAAGCCAGCTCAGTTGGGCAATGCTCCTGCTGAAGAGAACTGATGGTAATACCTTTTTGCTAACTGTTATAATATAAACATTAGTGATTATCTATTTTTATTACTCACATTTAGCAGACATTGGCACAGTGTTATTGTACACTAAGGAAACACTTCTGCTACTGGCAAATAAGGATTATGATTATTGCAATATTGAGAAAATCCATGCCAGGCAAAGATGGTGCCCACACCTGGTTTATTACTACTGGCCCTGGCATTTGTAAACATGAAAAACGATACCTCTTTTTTGTCAACACAAAATGTTGGAAGTATGCCTCCTGTTGCTGGATGGGACTACAAATGTGACTGCTGGCTTGCTCGTCCACTCTTTGGTGTGTTCTGAATTTTGAAATGTGCAAATGTGTATGCTGCCTGAAACCAATTCTTACAGTATAGTTAATTACCTATTATAGGATGCGTACTGATATCAAAGCATTTCCAACAATGCATACACTAGCAAATTAAAATGATAACAATTCTGCTAAGTTGTTTATACGCTTTACAGCAGAAATGAAGCAAAAAAATGAAGGAAGTGAGTAGCTCTTGACCCCTGGGTCTTGCAGGTCTTTCCCCCTCCACTGCTGCATCAGCTGCCTGGCTCTCCCTGACAGTGCGGCTGTGTCCCACTACTCGTAGCCACCAGTTCGGTCCCACCTCCGGGGACTTTGTTTCAACTCGCCTCACTATTTTAGGTATTCCATTCTTTTAGTGCCTGGGATTGGGTTACTGTTTGCTGTTTTGTGGGCTTTTGCTGTTTTGTGGGCTTAAACAGTGTAGCTTTCTCCCATCCCATTTCAGCCCGTGACCCCACCCTGCCTGGTTCCGCTGTTTTTCCCTCAGGTTTCCAGGCCCTTCAGGTTCCCGCTCCAGGCCCTCCCGGTGAGCCCCTCCCACTTTCCAGGACTACTTATGAAGGCCACTGTGCGGCCGCGCCACTGGCGAGCCGCTGGCGTGCCAAAGGCAAGCCAATCTGCACCTGGACCGCACCCAGTGCCAGGAACCCTAGCCCTCCACTCTCCCACAGATCTCCGTGCCTTGAACATCGGACACAACAACATCTTCTGTCCCGCATCGCCTTGCTCCACAGCGGACCTTTCTCCTGCATCTGCTGCCGGTTCACCTCCACCTTAGGACTGAATGCCATCACAGCAACCAACGCCATGCCATCCCCATCGGCCGAGACCTCCCCAGAACAACTCAGCTGCCTCCTGATCAAAGACAGGTCGCTCTGCAAACACGCCTCCGAAGTCTGGGACACCATCTCCATCCTCGTCCCCGATGTGACCTTCATTACAGAAACTTGGCTCACCCCCGCAACTGCCCCAGACATCGCCACCACAACACCCATCAGCTACAAGCTGAAACACCATGACCGTGCCAACAGACACGGAGGTGACATTGCCATTGTACACAAAAAAATCGATCATCTGCACCACCACCAATGACGAGACCACGCCGATCATGGAACACATGAACTTCCAGCTCCGCACAGACAAAAAAAATACCATCAAAGGTACCCTCACTTACAGACCCCCCAGGACCACGAACCGGCCTAAGCGACACCATCGCCTAATTCATCACCCCTTCTCGCCATCAAATCCGAACACTACGTCTTCCTGGGAGACCTCAACTTTCACCTGGACGACCCCACTGACACCAACTCTACTGACCTCCGATTGGACAATGTCGGCCTCAAGCAGCTGGTCGCAGACCTGACGCAGAAAGCAGGACACACACTGGACCCCATCTTCACTTCCAGTAACAGAATCAGATACAGCCATACCACGGAACTCACCTGATCAGACCACTCCATCATACACGTCACCATCACCAGACATCCTGCACTGCTCCCAACCCCTACAGCGCACCCTTCCACAGCTGGACCAAGGTCACCCAGAGCCAACGCCTGGCTCACTAGCACAACAACAGAGTTGCCCCCACCAAACCAATCAAAATACACTGATCTAACAAACGATCCAGCTGGTACACCCCTGAACTTAGCACGTCAAAACACAGATGTAGACACCTGGAAAGAAGATGGCGAACTAATAGGAACAACATTGACCGAGCCACCTTCAAATAGTCCCTCAACAACTACCACCTCCAGTTCAAAGCCATGAAAAGGAGGCCCTTACACATCGGATCGAGATCAGCACCAACCAAACCAAGGAACTGTTCACCAGTGTCAGAGAGTTTTACCTGGTCGTCAGCCCCTGAAAACTCAATCCCCTCCTCACAGGAACTCTGCGATGCCCTCGCCGACCACTTCCACAACAAGATAGCAACAATCTACAGAAACTTCAATCCCCCACCCACTGACCTCCTCTGCACCCCATGGACCACCGCTGCTGATCACCGGCTCACCACATGGGAACAACTCAGTACACCGATCACAACTACCCTAATGAACTTCATCCACTCTGGAGCACTCACCTACCCATGCCCCCCCTGACTTTTCAACCTCATAAGTGATGAGATCAGCCATCAGCTCACCACCATCCTCAACACCTCCCTCGCCACAGCCACCTTTTCCAACACCTGGAAACACGCAGAGGTTGGACCCCTCCTCAAGAAACCCTCTGCAGACCCCAGCGAGCTCCAGAACTTCCATCCCATCTTACGGCTCCTGTTTCCTGCCAAAATCCTGGAGAAGGCCATCAACCTTCAACTCACCAAACACCTGGAGATAAACAACTTGCTGAACCCTTCCCAATCAGGATTCAGAGCCAATCAGAGCACAGAGACAGCCCTGATCACCGCAACTGATGACATCCGCACCCTACTCGACAGAGGAGGATCAGCCGCCCTGATCCTGCTCGACCTCTCTGCAGCATTCAACACCGTCTCCCAACACTCTCAATCGACTGCGCCATATCGGAATCACAGATAACGCACTCAGATTGATGGCATCCTTTCACATGGGTGCACCCACAGAATCTGTCTCCCTCCCTTCACCTCTCAACCCAAGTGCACCATCTGCGGCGTACTGGAAGGCTCATCCCTCAGTCCAACCCTCTTCAACATCTACATGACACCTCTCACAGACATCGTCAGAACCCATGACATGAACGTCGTCTCATATCGCAACGACACCAAGCTCGTCCTCTTGCTCTCAGCAGCCCCCACCACAACGAAGACCAACTTCCACAACTGTATGAAGAGTGTCTCAGCCTGGATGAAGAACAACTGCCTGAAGTACTGAACTTCTGCAAACTCACCTTCCTCTGGAACGACTTCTGGTGGCCATTGGAACTCAGACCCACCCCCATGCCAAAAGATCACACGTGCAACCTCGGCATCATCCTGGACAGCGAACTCTCCATGAAATGTCAGGTTAACGCTGTCTCCTCAGCCTGCTTCCAAACTCTCCACATGCTCTGCAAAGTCTTCAGGTGGCTCCCCATCAACACCAGGAGGACAGTGACACAGACCCTCATCACCAGCCGACTGGACTACGGCAATGCACTCAATGCAGACACCACCACCAAGCTCATGAAAAGACTCCAGATGATCCAGAATGCAGCGGCCAGACTGATCCTCAACCTGCCCAAGAGGACCCACATCACCCAGCACCTGAAAGACCTCCACTGGCTCCCCATCCAGAAAAGATGCCAATTCAAGCTTCTGACCCATGCCTACGAAGCCCTCCACAGCCATGGACCCACCTACATGAGCCACTGCCCGAATTTCCACCTACCCATCAGGAACCTCTGCTCCGCTCACCCTCCTTCTGCCACCTTGTCACCAAATACTGAAGCACCCTTCCCCTCCACTTCCGTACTTCATCCTCATTGACTCACTTCAGGAAGGGACTTAAGGCTAGGCTCTTCGACTGATATGCACAGCACAGTGCCTGGATACCCTCTTGGGTGATTAGCCACGCTATATAAGCTCCGCTTGGTTAATTGATCGATTGAAGGCACAGTCCCATTATAATATAGCATAATTGCTAACAAGTTCAGACACAGTACCGCTTAATTTATAAACACTGATAGCAAATACTCTTGCTGCCTCTTTAAATAATAACAATGATGACAACTGTAGATAGTGACCAATTAATTAAAGTTGCAGGAGCATTCTAAGATAAGTCTGGGTCATCTCTGTGGAAAATGTATCATCACTGTAGGTAAATACAAATAGTACCCCATTAGATATCAGCATTGTTGACAGGTGCAGGAAAGGTCATTCCAGAGAAGCTTGGATGCCACCTGTTTACTGAAAGCACAGGCTTTAGGAAGCATACACAATCGCAAGCCCTCAAGAAAGTAAAGCACAAAGAGACAAAAAGGATGACGTCTACTAAATGTGCTAAATCTATATAAACAGCAGTTGCTGACGTCTACTTTTATATCCCTTGCCTCAACATTTTCTGAATTTTAACCCACACATGATGCTCAATGTAGAGTTGCTGGTACATGGATTTTGATAGCTACTGATCTAGTGAGGAATATCCATTTGATTCCAGTCGCACTTCAAAACTTGTTCCCAATGCAACTTGTTTTTGATGGTGTCTGCTGGCGTTTATTGGTTTCAAGTTGCTGTTTTCATTTAGAAAGCAGAACTTGTCTTACATTTTCCTGCCTGCCATTAAAAATTTGCAGCAGGTATAATGGTTCACCTATCTCTCCATCGCCTTTATTTACTGACCAATTATATGATGTCTCCAGATATACCCTTACATTTTTTCAATACTATTCCTCCCATGCCAATTATGGCCATCCAGTGTCCAGCCTGTTTATATTGTCAAACTCTACGTGGTCATAAAATCCACCCTTCCTTACTGGAGAGCAGGTCTGACAAGCACTACCTCTGTTGCTAATTGCTAGTTCTTAATGGTTTAGAAAGGAGAAAGAAGTAATGGGAGACAGGAACAGAAAGTAAAAGGCAAACCAGAAGTAAGAACAGAAAGGGAGATGAGGAGAGACACGAAGGGAGGAAGAGAGGAGGAAGGTATCCAGAGAAAGAAAGCAAAAGAATGATGGTGAAAAGTATTAAAAATCATAGGGAATGAGTAGAAAAAGTGATGGGAGCAATGGCACGGATACTGAATGCAAGAGAAAGAAGAAGAAAGAAAGGCTTAGAGAAGAAGGTATAGAGGTATTGTGGTTAGGGAAGGGAGGAAAGGATTCCAAAAACGGATGAAAGAGCAAAAGAGGAATGATTGGAAAAGGAGGTGGGGACATTAGTGTATGATGAAACAGGTGTGGTATAATGCACCATTTTCCATATTTTTATTTTGAAAATTTATTTGGTGAGAACTCTCCTGAAACTCCCCTTGTAGTTGTTGGCATAACTCACTGTGCTCACTCAGCATAGTATGGTGACTGGTATGTCATCATTTTCCAGAGCTCATTTTGACTGGCCTCAGAGGTGCAACATTCAGTGCCAAGAACACAGGTGCAGCTTCCCTTTTGGGCATCATGGTGTGGTTCGCCATTTTTATGTGTTTTAAAAAAAATAAAAATGGATCTTTACTGGCAGCTGAGGTAATAAAAATGTTTGTAAATGTAGGTTGTGCATGTGCTTGTGGGTAAGAGTGTGACCATTGTCATGTCGTCATATCTGTCCTAACTTGGGACCAAGGTCAGGCATGGCCGGGGGGAGGAAGGGGAGGAGCCGCGTGTCGCACGCCAGTTCGCGCCTGCTCAAGGAAAGTAAAGACGTGTTACCCCCGAGCCGGTGTCCGTGTGTTCTTTGGGCGCTGGGGGACATGAAACTGGCGACGAGGGTGGGATGCGGAGCCACCCCCTCCATCTCCCGCACATTTTCAAATGGAGCGCGCGCTGCCGCGAGCAAAAGCGGAGCGCCCGAAGCGCGAGCAACAGACTGCGCAGGAGGGTTTAAATTCAAGGCTGAACCACGACTCCACAAGGAGACAGCAATGAAAACGGGGGTAAGCTCCATGGCAATGCACCCTATAAAAGAAGAGTGAAGCATGTCTGCATGAGTCCCTGCCGGCGGCCATCTTAAAGTCAGGCACACTGCATTGGCTAAGCCTAGTCCTGACGCGGCGGCCATCTTAAAGTCAGGCACCACACTGAAAACACCCCTGGAGCCTGCCAAAGCACTACTGAGGGTTGCAAACGCCTTTGAGGACATTTTAAAATACCCCTGGAGCCTGCAAAAGCAACACGGAGCCCGTGCAAACGCCACTGAGGCCTACTGAAGCCATATGACGCCCCGCCATGTCGGACCCTGATTCTTCGCAGCAAGCCGTCCCTGGCCCGGCACACAATGCCCCTCCGCCTGGACCGATACCCATGGGAGTATCATATCTGCGCCCTCCTGAACCACTACCACTGACGTCCGGCAACAGCATGAGCCCTGTGTGGAAGAGCTGGCTGGAGGATTTTGAAGACTTCATGAAGGGGTCACAAGTCCATGACTCCAATCAACAACTCATAGCCCTCCGTAACCTTGTAGGCAAAGACATCGGACAAATCATTAAAGATCTGCCACCGGCCAACGGCGCATCATATGAGAGCGTGAGAGAAGCCCTGAACAAGAAGTTCCTTCACAAGCGGAACCTAGACTACGAGCGCTATACGTTCAACCTCGCATCTCAAGAGCGAGACGAACCCATGGGCGAGTTTATCTCCCGTCTCAAGCACCTAGCTCGTCATTGTGATTTTGATAATTTCAACACAGAGGATGCGCTGCATCTACGCATCATTGACGGATGTCAATCTGAATCACTACGCCGTTGACTACTGAAGAAGCACTACACTCTAGACGAAATAGAAGAACTTACCCGCATTAACGACCAAGCAGAAGAACACGCAAAGAAAATGGAGGCTAGCAAAACTGAAAAGAAAGAACAAGCTCTCCGTGTGCAATCACACACAGAACCGAGGCACCGTCCAGGCCGCCACATCTCGGGAAGAGCTGCGAGATCACCTCATACGAAGTCACCCCGCTGAGGGACAAATAGTAGTCACTCCCGTAGACACCCTCCACAGTGCTACTGGTGTGGCCAAGACTACCCTCACACAGGTCAATGTCCGGCCATTGGCCAACAATGCCACCGATGTGGAAAGGACAACCACTTCGAAGCCGCATGTCAAGCTGGTCGCACGGAGACAAGACAGACCAAGCGATACACAGGGTCACGTCACCACGTCAGAGCTGTACAAGGACAGAGAGACCATTCAACAAGCTCATCAAGATCCAGCACACAGTCACACAGCTCATACCGATCCCAGCGGTCAACGTCCAGAGAGTCGTCCTCCCTTACACCCATCTCACAAGACAGTGATGAATATGTATGCATGGTGGCGGATCCGGATAGACTGAAAAAGTACCCGCGACTACACATCCGAATGGGAAGTCATTCCGCCAAGTTCGTTCTTGACACAGGCGCGTTGCTCAACTACATCTGCGCCACAGAATACCAGAGTATGAATCCGAAACCGAAGCTAGAGCCAGCTGCAGTACGGGTCTACACGTGGATGTCCAGAGAACCACTACCGTGTCTAGGACAATTTCGTACCACGCTGACATACAAAGACAGGAAAATTCAAGCACAGATCCACGTGATCGAAGGCCCTGAAGCAGCAGACTGCCTCCTCAGCCTGCCAACGGCAGAACGCCTGATGCTAGTCGAGATTCTGTACAAAGTAGACGACTCACCAGATATTGTCAACAAATTCCCGAAGCTATTCAGCGGCCTAGGAAAGCTGGCTCACTTCAAGGTCAAGCTGCACATCAATGAGCAAGTGACGCCAGTGGCACAGCATCACAGGAAAGTGCCCTTCCACCTACAACAAGCGGTAGACGACGAACTCCAAGATCTACTGAAGGCAGATATCATAGAAAGATTGACTGGACCCACCCCATGGGTGTCGCCAGTAGTGGTCGTACCCAAGAGAGGCCAGGACAACAAAGTATGCCTATGCGTAGACATGTGAGCCCCGAACACAGCCATCGAACGGGAGCGACACCCAGGACCCCACATCAGCGACATGATCACACGCCTGAACGGGGTGACAGTCTTTTCGAAACTGGACCTCAACAAGAGCTACACGAACGATCAGGATACATCACTACATTCACCACACATCAAGGACTTTTCAGGTATAAGCGTCTCAACTTCGGGCTCTCATCTGCTGCTGAGATTTTCCAGGAGGCTGTCCAGCGAGTTATACAAGACATTCCAAACGCTTTCAATTACAGCGACGACATCTTGGTGTTCGGAGACCCAAAAAGACCACGACAAAGCGCTAGACCGAGTGTGCCACGCTCTCCTCAAGCGAACCTCACCCTCAATCAGGACAAATGTGAGTTTCACAAGTCAACTCTAAAATTCTATGGACACATCTTCTCAAAAGATGGCATGAGACCTGACCCTGAAAAAGTCTCAGCACTATCGGACACCCTGCAGCCGCAGGATGTCAGTGACATCCGCTCATTCCTGGGTATGGCCAGTTACTGCGCCCGCTACATCAAAGACTATGCTACCATCAGTTACCCTTTAAGAGAACTAACTCGACAAGGGCAAAGCTTTCGGTGGTCGGCCACGTGTGACCGAGCCTTCAACAAAATCAAGGCAGCCTGTGAGTTCAGCCATCAACCTCGCATATTTTAACCCCAAGTGGAAGACAGAAATCACAGTGGATGCCAGCCCCGTTGGGCTAGGGGCAATTCTGGCGCAATATGATGACGAAGCCGACCAACGCCACATCATCGCGTACGCCAGCCGCAGCCTCACTGACACAGAAAAAGCCTATTCCCAACTAAGCCTGGGCGTAGTTCGCGAAGTAGCGCTACGCGAAGCTACGCAAAGTGCAGTTCGCACTACGCGAGCTACGCGTAGCACTACGCGAACTGCGTAGTACACTGTTCGCAATGATTTCACAGTGCCGGATGCTTGTCCGCACTGTGCAATCATTGAAAACGGCATCTTGCACAGTGCGAGCTGTCTTTACTGCCGCTCGAGTAGATTTTTACTCGAGCGGCAGCTTTCTCAACGCGGACTGGTAGTTTCTCATCGCGAGCGGTCGCGAGCATACGCGACCACTTGCAATGAGAAACCTGACCTCCCGCGTTGAGAATCTCGCCGGAGGTTTATTTTCCACGCTTGCGATCGGCAACTTGATGTTGCTGATCGCGAACGAGGAAAAAGTCTCGCCGGGATAGTCATTTTGCTTGCTCGCGGTCGCCAACTTGACGTTGAGGACCGCGAGCAAGCAAAAAATGACCGCTGCACTACGCTACGCGTGTTTGCACTGTGCTATGTGCAATTCGCGTTGTGCGAAGTAGCGCAAACTTCGCAAACTACGCGAGCGTAGCGTAGTGCTTTGCCCAGGGTTATTCCCAACCTGAAAAGGAAAACCTGGCAGTTGTGTGGGCGTGCGAACATTTTCACCTCTTTATATATGGCAAACACTTCACACTCATCACCGACCACCAAGCGCTGACAACCATCTTCGGGAACCCCAGGGCGAAGATGCCTCTGCGAATAGAATGGTGGGGCATCCGCCTACAAGACTACACATATACCATCATCCACAAACCAGGGAAGGCGGAGAATCCGGCGGATTACATCTCACGGCATCCCCAAGCTCTGACGCGAGTGCGACACTCTGTGGCGGAAGAATATCTCCATTTCGTCATTGACCGAGCCTGCCCACCGGCTGTCCCGCTAGAAGCCATCATTGGCGCATCTGCAAAGGACGTCACACTCCAAAATATCATACATCGTGTTCGCACGGACTCATGGCGACACCTCGAAGAACCAAAGACGAGTGACACCATTAACACGCAGGAACTCATGGCATTCAAGCACGTCAAAGATGAACTCTCCATCAGCGACAATGGACTACTGCTAAGAGGTCGGAGGATTGTCATCCCCAGCCAGCTGCGACAGGGAACCGTAAACCTAGCACACGAAGGACACCGAGGGGTGGTAGCCACGAAGAAAGCGCTGCGAGAGCGCGTCTGGTTCCCTTCCCTTGATCAGATGGTGGAGACCACGCTACAAGACTGCCCACACTGCCAACTAGTAGGGCGAGAAGAACCACAAGCTCCCTTGCAGATGTCAGACCTACCAGATAATGTCTGGCAACACGTGGCCGTCGACTTCTTTGGCCCGCTGAAGTCGGGAAAATACATTATCGTCATCATGGACGAATATTCCCGATTCCCCATCGCTCATCAGATTTCTTCCACAAAAGCAACCACTGTCATACCCGTGATTGACAAAGCATTTGCCGCGTGGGGAATCCCCACAGTGGTGAAGACAGACAACGGTCCACCTTTTAATGGACAAGAATTTGCAGAATTTGCGAAACACCTAAATTTCAAGCACCGGAAAGTCACTCCTTTGTGGCCCCAGGCAAACGGGATGGTGGAGCGATTCATGGCCACCATCAAAAAGACAATACAACAGGCTGAGCTAACCCACCGTGACATTCAGCCAGCACTAAATGAAGTATTACGAGCATACAGGACCACGCCACACAGCACCACGAACCAATGTCCCGCCACTCTGATGCTCGGCCGAATCCCTCGCACCCGGATACCAACTGCAGACACTGTCACACAGTCCAGAATTATGACTTCGGACCACGAGACCCTGGTAGAACTAGATCGGACTAAGAAGGCGAAAATGAAGGAGTATGCAGACTGCCGTCGACATGCCAAGACGCCGGACATCCGAGAAGGAGACTGGGTGTTGGTGAGGCAAGAAAGGAAATCCAAAGCAGACAGCCGTTACCACAATCACCCACTACAAGTAACCAGGACAAAAGGGACCATGATTACAGCGGAGTCCGGAAGTAAGAGAATGACCAGGAATGTGTCACACTTCAAAAGGTGCAACCCGGCAGCTTACACTTGGGCTCGGAGACCTGACGGGGACACAGACACGTCAAGTCAAGAAGAGAGCACCCATGAAGAACCCCTACGGGTATCGGAGACCTGCGATCTGAGAAGAGAACATCCCCACAGTCAATCACGATCCAGCCGACCACAACGAGAGATTCGGAAACCAGTCAGACTCATCGAAGAACTATGAGAGGGACATTGAACAGTCAAAATACAAAAGGGGGAGATGTCATGTCGTCATGCCTGTCCTAACTTGAGACCAACGTCAGGCATGGCCGGGGAGGAAGGAGAGGAGCTGCGTGTCGCACGCCAGTTCGCGCCTGCATAAGGAAAGTAAAGACGTGTTACCCCCGAGCCGGTGTCCGTGTGTTCTTTGGGCGCTGGGGGACACGAAAACCATGAGAGCAAAAACATGTGTATGTGTGGGCATTTGTGCCTGTGTGTGTCAGCTTAATTGTTTGTAAATGAGCCTCACCGACAGATAGTGAGTGAGCATGATTGACAGTAAGAGTGACTGCAGATGACTGAGCGAGTATATATTAGCAAGAATACATGTGAAGGAGTGTTAGATATTGTGAGTGAGATTTAGTGAGTGACAATGAGTGAGTGTAACTGGAAATGAGAATGAGTAAATCATTGAGAGAGAATGCGTGAGAGTGACAAAATAAGGGTTTGAAAGTAAAAGAGTGTGACTGTGAGTATGAATGAATCAGAGTACGAATGGGTGAGAGTGAGGGGAAATGAGTGAAAGTAAGGAGTGCAAGAAAGGGAGAATGAATGAGTGCAAATGAGTGAGAGGAAGTGTCAATGGGTGAGAATGAGTGTGAGTGAGTGAATGCAAATGAGAGAGACTGGGAATGTAGTGTTTTGCTTGTGAGTTTTGGATTTGCCTAGGCATACCCATGAAATTCTAGGCTTAGCGAGGCACCCATGGCAAAATACTTGACATGAGTCCAAGGACTAGCTGCCTGGCATTCCGTGTGAGCAACAGGGGCATAACAAGCTCCAGAGACCTTGAATCCTGCACTTCGTCTCTGCTGGAGTGAATCTTAACCCCCCTCAAGTGGTGCCTCCCAGGTCCTGCACCCTTGGAAGTGGTACTAGAGGTGCTGCTCTTGCCTAACCCTAAAACTTGGGACTTCAAAAAAAATTCACAGAAAAGTAGCACAAGAACTGACAGAAGACAAGTAGCTACCTGACAGCCCAAGATGCATTGCCAGTTAGTCCGACTTTGCAGTAGCTCCTGCTATGTTCTTCTACTCAGTAACAAATCATGTTCACCACGACCTCTAAGTGACAGTGTTTTACCTCGTGAAGCTCTCTTCTGCTACATCCTGTAGCTCTGTCCTCCTGGCGGTTTTTGACTTTTGTCTAAGTTCAGAGGTAAAAATCTTCCCCAGGCTTGATAACGACCAGTTCCCCATTGACGACAACAAACTCCTCGGCCTGGAAATCCTGCTTCTTTTGCTTAGAGCTTTTTCCTGCCATCGTAAATGGCTTTACCGAGACTTCGTCCTGCGCTCCCCGATAATGACGACTCCTCTTTGGCTACAGCCTGCTGCCTTGCCCCGCTGAGCTCTACCTTCTCCTGGACTTTATCTTCAAAATGTCATCTCAGTCTAAAGGTAAGCCGAGACCAGCTCCAATCCACCTTGTGTGTCTGAGTTGAGTTCCATCATTTATTTGCTCACCACACCACCCCAGTTTGGATCCAGCGATATGCAAATCAGTTTTGACCCTGCTCCCCAGGGGAACAGTCCAGCCCGAACTGCCAGGCCAGGTCCTCCCTGGATTGGAAACAAGCCTCCTGGGACCGGTTTCGGGGTATCACCCTCATCAGCCAGGCTAGCCTGAATCCAGTGGCACAGTAAGCACGTGACCCACGTCTGGGCATACCCTTCCCACTTAGGGTGACAAAAGCAAAAAAACAAATGATAGATGGAATGTTGAACAAATCAACCCTCCATTTTCGGCTGCACATAGGCGACAGTTGGATGATCTTCATCTGCCCTCGGAATGCACACCATACGTGATAATCGTGGAAGGAGTTCCCCCACTAGAGTGTAACACCTAGGAGGGTACCCAAAGTCTTATGAGTAAAGCAGTTCATTGGTGTAGCCAAAATGCTAGGATTCAGTTCGATCTGGCAAATAAAATCATTATGGCTTGTAGAGTGAGGTGGGTAGGTGGGCTCCTCCCCAAAAAAACTTGAGTGGGGATGGGTGGTCCTAAACTTTAAAGACCTCAGGATACTCCGTTATTTGCTGAATCGTCTTGCTTAGCCACCTTGCCAACAATTTAACATTCCTGCCCTCCCATTAGGCTTCTTCTATGGATTACCCCCTTTGGTTGCAGCGACCACAAGCTGGAGTGGGTCTAGCCGGAACAATCATTATGTTAATACACTTTTGGCCCTGGTGCTGACCAGTAATAATTTCGCCCCTCTTCAAAGTTTATCAGATATTGACTGGCGGTAACAGTGGCTTAGCTTAGTGGGGCCCCCATCTTCTGGCTTTTCATGCCAGCTGTCATTACCTTCTGATTCTCCCGCTCATTCTCAGGCACTTATGACACAGTCAAGGGTCCAACTAGCAGCTAAGCCCCCTGTGGCCTTTAGGTTCTTATCATGGAACATCGCAGGGATATGACAGAAATTAAGTAACAAGCATTGGACACATTTCATACGAGACTTTGATATAATTTGCTGTCAAGTAACTTGGGCCATTAACCCTATACATATGGAGGGTTTCAAATCTTTCTGCTCGCCCACAACTCCATCAGTAGCAGGAAGGAGGAGGAAGGGAAGCCTAATTATTTTAGTTTCAACCACTATTAGGGAGTTGAGTGTCAAAGTTCTTTGCACTAGCCCATGATATCAGATTTTAAAATTGAGTCAGTCAAAATTAGTAAACATAATTTTGATACATTTTTATTATAATTTTTCTCTGCCCAACATTTGGGTATTATAGATGAGGTGGAGCCTACCATTGCCCATTTTCTGTCTAGTGAAAAGAATCAATCTTCTCTCATGTGGGCAGGTGATTTTAATATCAGTAAATGCATCCAGAGTGGCAATCAGGTTTGTGATGTCACAGATGGAAAGGTCGTAAACACTGGCCATTTTTCACACCCACCATACAGGGAAGCCCTGAATAGGCTAGGACTCACCCATAGTTTATATTTTTCACCAGACATATATGGGCCTAATTTTATTAATCCCCCTACATACGTAGGCAGAGGCAAAGGAAATGTGATAGATTTTATCCGCCTTTCGGATGATTTGTTTATTATATTAGGGATCAGTGAGGTGCGTTCATCCCATCTTAGTGATTGCCATCTGATTATTATTAATCTCTTCTTCCACCCCCACCTAGACCTAGATCACAGACTTATCCCACTCTGTCCCATATATCTAACTGGAGAGGTTCGTATGAAATGGGAAAATATTGACCCTAACACATTTTTCATAGAGGTTATTACAAATAACTATGAGGACATTTTTTGTTGTCTCTCGGAAGAGGCTACGCCAACTACGACTCAAGGGAGTTTTAGGGAGATGTGCTCATCTGTTTCTCGTATGCGAACTAAGAAAAAACCTCCAAAAGCCCAACTAGGCCAGAGATGGTTTAACTCGGAAAGCTCAACTGCCTATAAGGCTCTCAAGAATTCTACTAACACAATCCCACGGAACCCAGATATTGTCAAAGCAGCCAGAACAGCTTATAAACAAGCTATTGAGAAGTGGAAGATGGAAATTAGACTCAAAGCCTGGGAAGATTTAGAAAGGGCTTCTGAATTAAGAGATAGTAGAGCTAGTTGGGCGATCATAAACTTCCCTTTTCTCACTGAAGCTACCACCTCGGGCATTGACTGTCATATTTTAGAACCTGACTGTGTTGAACATTTTTCACACATTTTTGACCCTGGAAGTTTGCCCCAAGAGAAAAGCTCCAATATAGATCCCTTGGTGCTGTCTCCACTCACTGAATTGCAACTAAGCAAGTCTATTTTACTGGCAAACGTATCCAAAGCCATTCTCAGCTTTGCAGCTGGGAAGGCACCTACCCCCGATGGGGTTCCAGTCGACATGTTTAAGAGTAACCCTGCCTTTTAGGCCCCCTTAATAACAAATGTTTTAAGAGCTGTTATCAAGGAGGGACCCCTTATTCTTGGAGGTAATCAATTACTGTTCCAATTTTTAAGAAGGGTGACAGGACTCTTCCTGCAAATTATCGCCCTATATCACTACTATATTCTTTGGCCAAAATATTTGGGCGAGTAGTCTTGGAAAATTGGAGGCTTGAGCAGTGACCAATTCTTTCTTCTTTGAAGTTCAATGCGGATTCCGCTCTGGCCTCGGCACGACCTAGGAAAGTATGTCAAGGCCAGGAGAGGTGTCAAACATATGGTGTTCATGGACCTCTTCTGTGCCTTTGACTTAGTGGAAAGAGGGACATTTTTGGAGCTGATGGAGGCAGCAGCTATTGACGTGCCATCACTGTATCTTTTAAAGTGTCTCCATTGGGACACACTTATGAAGGTACGATATACTCAAACCGGAGAACTGGGCCTGGGCTACCTTGAGGATGGTGTACATTTGGCATCCATTTTATTTTGGATAAAAAATATGGTCTACTCCTGAGATGAGTTTCTTACGCAAGGTAATAGAGGATTCCCTTAATTTAAGCAATATGTCAGCCATCCCCTGGCTGTCATATGTCAAGAACTCCCACAGTGACTTAGGTTTAAGTAAATTTTTTGACACCCCATACATTATTAATAGTCATGACAAGGAAGTGGTAAAACTTGGGTTTTCTGTATGGAAGGAGAGTGATAGAATTACAAAGTCACTTGATATGGTTTCCATTAACCAATATGTACCCCTTTCAACTAGCCCGGGCATGGAACCGTACCTGTTCTGGTTCGAGAAACCGGAATTAAGATTTTATCTCACTCGTCTGTGATTAAGTACGATCCTAATTTATTTGCTTCCCGCACACAGGCACCTGGGGTTTTTTCTTGTCATGTTGCCAATGTGACGGAGTGTCCACTCAATCAACAAAGCACTTTATGCTTTTTTGCACGTCGCACTTTAAGATCTCGCTTTTTGTGCCTCATGTTACATGCAATTAATTTTAGCAAACATCAAGAAGGGTTAGTTTTATTACAATGCTTGAATTCATCTGTTTTATGTTTTTCAGTTTTAAATTATATTTTATCTGCCTTAAAAGTGAGAAAGAAATATGCAAATAGAGCATGAAATATAAACAACCTGTAGCAGGATATTTTGCATATATCTTTTTAACTTCAACTGTTATCATTTTAGGTGAAATTCTTTTAGATATAGTCTGTCTTAAAGCTTCTTTTATGACTGCTTTAGGTGACCTTTAAAAGCTCTGTTTGTGTATCATGACCAATACCCGTTTTATGTGTTTTTAATTATGTAATTTTGGGACTATGGTATGAAAATTCTCTGTACTTTTATGGTCATGAATTGAGTGAATAAAGAATTTTGGCTGACTGATTGACTGACTTGTGCTCCATCATGGTCAACCTTAACTTTTGACTGTGTCCCGGTCGCACGCGATCAGATACGCGCGGTTGGCATTTTAGTATTTTAGGTGCTAGATTTCAATTAAATCTTTAATAAAAACATAACTCTGGTTGTACTGATAGGATTTAATTTGTTTTGGTGTTATTTTCTTTACTAATATGTATCTTATTTTAAAAAAATAGATTGGGATTTTTATTGTCTTGTGTTTTAACTTTATTGCTGTTTGTGTGCTGCATAAATACTTTACACAGTGACTCTAAGTTAAGCCTGAAAGCCTTTGTGCCAAGCTACCAGAGGGCAAAGCACAGGCCAATTCAGTGACTTTTGTGGTTCACTCTGACAAGGATTGTGACTGCTGTTTGAATAGTGTTTCACCCCCCCACCCCCCAATCAATAACCCAATTTCTTACAGTATCGTAACTCAGTATTTTAAAAAGACATTCTCCTGCTGCTTCTGAAGAAGCTGGGCAATAACCTGTCCATATTCTTACATTTGAATATGTTCTTCATTACAGCTTGAAGCCAACATGCTTCTTCCTCACTTTAAACAGTCTTTATCAAGTCCATTGCTTAATTCGTTTTATCATTAATATTATACACAAGATAACAGCACTCGGTCTACAGTTGAATAACATTCATTTCACCAGCAAACATATTGTAAATTCTCTGGTTCAATGTGTTACAGGTAGGGCTCCTGGTTTTGTGGTATTTATTATTTTGACCTTTATTTATATGTATTTATATATACTTGTTTTTGCTAATTTTATATGTATTTATCCATATTTAGGTTGGACTTAGTGTAACAAATGAAGCTGCAATTGGTATGTTTCCGCATTTATTTAATTGCCAAATGTTTACTCATGTTTGTATGTCCAATTGGTTTTAGCCATTTAGAGTACATTACAGTCCTCTGGAAACAGTGGCCTTGTAGAACAGCTCAAACAGGTGTATTACTGCAGTTACTTAACCTTCATTATAAAACCTTTTTTTCTTTTATTAACTGCCATATCTGTCAATCAGCACAGCTATTTATCTTGCTCTCATGTTTGACAATAGTAAGAATGGTCAAAAAGAATAACTATTTTCTGTATTGGTAAAAATAAATACAGACAGGAAAATTGATGGCTTTTAGTCTGTATTTATCTTCAAAAATCAGTAAGAACAGAAGTCTGGGAGCCTTTATTACAGTGTGCACATTTCTTAATTCATCATAATTGAGGCTTCCACTATAGAAACAAACATGCACATAATAGGTCTGCATCAAATAGCAGCAACATTAGGTTCCCCCCTACTTAGTTTTTTGCTCTGTATCAGCCAATATCATTTGTAGATTCCAACATTCATCCTGTAGCGTTTTTACAAGTCTGTTATCATAACAGTCGGTCTATGCATCAACTAATCTCTCAGTGGCCCCCATATATATCTGGGCCTTGAGGCCTGATGTTGCGTTTCAGCAAACAGTTACAGTATCTCATTGCAGTAGGTTAGGGCTTTAAGCCACTTTTTACAAGCTGGTGTATATCCTCTTCCCCAGCATGATGCTATTTTTAGGTCTCGCCTTGGCAGCGCATGCGCTGCATGCGCTGTCTCAGCGAGACATAAAGTAATCTGTATGTTGGGTGAAACTCTGTGTAATTTGTCATACCGCTTGTGATTCGTTTAACTGTGGCATTGCTGTTCTTATCTTGCTTTCTGTTGGCTGTTGATCCGATATGTAACTTCCGTGTAGTCCGTAAACAGCATCGGCCAACTACAGTAAACTTACACTACAGGACGGTATCTTTCAATGTAAGCTCTACTTCGTTGTTTTTTGAGTCTCGCATAGGCAGCGCATGCGCGCACCGCTGAATGTCCTCTGTGCCTTGAACCGCAGCCACCGGGCCCTCCCTTACTGCCCTGTCCGCACCGCTCACAATGCTTTCCCCCTCCCGCTGTCCGTGCTCTCTCGCCCCTCTCTCCCCTGCACTCCGTTCACCCCCACCCGCAGCAGCTGGAAGATCACCATGTGGGTGCATTACGGATCGCAAATGCTTGTTTAAGCTTGCACTAAAGTGCTTCTCCCAGTGTTTGTTTGTTATGCTTGCTCACGTCTTTTCAGCTCTGTCTGAAGGCATTACACAGGCTTTGAGATTCAAAACATTACCAGCCACAGACCCGAGGGCGAGGACAGCCAAAGGAAGCCCTTCTGAAGCGGTGATGTGGATGACGAGACTTGTGGGAAGGCAGCCTGCGAAGCTTTGTTCTCAGAGTGGCCCGTCTGTAGAGCAGAAAGGCCGGGGTTGTTGTCAGGAAGCGTCAGTGTTGAACCAACAGCATAATGGCGAAGACTGCTTCTGTCACTCGAATGGACTTTGAGAAAGCGGATGCGAGAGCCTCTGTGCTTAGTACCATCATTGGCAACCTTCCCCTCCCCTCGAACGTAGCATGCATGCTAATAAATAAAACACACCACACATTTTTGTTTGGGTAAAATTGCTGCAGGTTTATTACATACACCTTTATGTAATATGGTGGGTTATCTTACGGGCGATCCAAGGGCAGGAAACCATCTGGGCCGCCTGATGAGCCAAGCAGCACTGGGGCGAACCCCATCTGTGCTGCCCCTTCTGGTGATCCTCTTCCCGGATCACGTGACACATGGTCCATTATTACTCACGCCCCTTTCAGGGCGGAGCGTAGCATAGCAAACCCCCGGTTGTTCAGGCCCACAACCGCCCGAAGGACTAACGGGGCGCCGACACGGTTTTCCAGGAACCTCCCATGAGGCTCCTGGGATTTGGCTCTGGCACCCCCTAAGGTGCCGCGCAGAGGTACCCTTCTGTACCCCTTTGCTTCCAGATCGCCCTGTAACTCCGCCTGCAACAAAAAAAGACAACATTACAACATTCTCTGCCTCCTGACTGCCACGAACCACGCCGGGTAAGCGGTAGGGTGGGAGACGGCGTGTCCGGCACGCGAAAGAGGACGACCAGATGGTGGGCGAGGCCTATATACCCCTCGCCCTGTGCTCGCGCCCAGGAAGTGACGCTCGCCTAGCGCGCCGCCACAAGGCTGGGGGGACTCCTCCCTGAGTCCCTGCCCCTAAGGGGGTGTGGGGTGCCCTGATGGTACTAGAGGGCTGCCCTCTTTAGTGGCCCCCTGCGGGGGCCTCGGACAGCCGCATAGTACCATCATTGGCAACCTTCCCCACCCCTGGAACGTAGCATGCATGCTAATAAATAAAACACACCACACATTTTTGTTTGGGTAAAATTGCTGCAGGTTTATTACATACACCGTTATGTAATATGGTGGGTTATCTTACGGGCGATCCAAGGGCAGGCAACCATCTGGGCCGCCTGATGAGCCAAGCAGCACTGGGGCGAACCCCATCTGTGCTGCCCCTTCTGGTGATCCTCTTCCCGGATCACGTGACACATGGTCCATTATTACTCACGCCCCTTTCAGGGCGGAGCGTAGCATAGCAAACCCCCGGTTGTTCAGGCCCAAAACCACCCGAAGGACTAACGGGGCGCCGACACGGTTTTCCAGGAACCTCCCATGAGGCTCCTGGGATTTGGCTCTGGCACCCCCTATGGTGCCGCGCAGAGGTACCCTTCTGTACCCCTTTGCTTCCAGATCGCCCTGTAACTCCGCCACAGCTCTGGAGGTGGCCACAGTTGCCGCCAGAGCCCCCCCACCAAACAGCTATGGTCTTACCTGCAACCTCTCATTTCTAGCACCTCGCGCAAATCTAAAAGGAAAAGGTCATCCCTACTGGCGATAAGTGAACCCCATCCGCCTCAAAGTATCCTTTCACCTTTTCTTGAATCATCTCGTGTCTGATGAATCCAAGACCCCTCTGGTCGGTGAACTTGCGCATTGACCCGTTCACTCGCTTCCGGGAATGCTCAACAGCCTCCCCAGACTTAGCCCCTTGCCACACCCTGCATGGAATTATCTCTGACCAACAGACCTCACATTGCCCCATGCACTTGCTGATTTCACCCAAGTCACTTTTCATGGCCTGCAAGAGTAACCTCCTCCCCATGGCAATGAGGTTGTTGCCCCGCAGGTGTATCACTAAAAATTTTTGGGGGGCCCACTGTACGGCTAGTCTCTGTTCCAATCTGTTCCTGAGGCTGCTCCATCTCATTCCAGGGAAACCCATCCACTCAAACTGTGTCTGTGAAAATCCCCGCGTCCAGTACCGGCGCACCGCCCACTGGGCCACCCTGGAGATGAATGAATGCCCGATCACCCATACCTGGAACCCTGGTAAAGTAAAGGACACCATTTTCACACTCTGCTCCTTTAATGTTCATTTCCATCACGCATATTATGACATGTAGTACACTCCAAACCACTGCACACTATGAATACAAAACAAATTACTTCAAGGGCGGACGTAACGCTTGTAGCATTCAGACTCCCAACGCCCCACCTTTTTTACACCCTCTGGCTCCATGCCTGCCTTGAACACGGCCGTGGCCGCCCCTATCCTGAAGGAGTGGCTGGAGTATTTTTTGTCTGGCTGGGCAAGACCTGCCCGTGTTAAGCTAACCCTCATCAAGCGTTCCATCTGGTACTTAGTCAAGGGGCCCTGGTCAGCATGAATCAATAGATAGCCAGGGGCGTTGGGGCGAAGCGCCAAGTACTCCCTGACCTTTGCGACAGGGCAGTATCTATGGTCCCCCAGCGGCCTTAACACCACATCGGCCCCCCGCCCTGCCTGATTCGTTTTGGGCCTCCTGAGGTGGATGGACAGGGTGCCAACAAGGACGACATCCTGAATGCTTAAGGCATCGCCCGACCTGTCCGTCTTGGACCTCGCCACCAATTCACTGATACGAAACATGCCAAAGAAAGCCAAGCAGAAGGCTGCCGCAAAAAGTGTAGCCTCAAAATGCGAGTAGGTGACCCCCTCTATCACATCCAGCATGCCCTTGAGAGTGTCAAAATCGATGGGGGCCCTGTTGTCGGGGGCCCTGTTGTCGGGGGCCCTGTTGTCTGGGACCCTGGGCTCCTCACTGGCCCAACCCTTGAGGGCCGCCCTGATGATGAAGGACTTGGTTGGGTCGTGCCCCCCCCATCAGCATGGCGTCGTGGCTCACCGCTGCCAAGTGGCTGCATACCCAGGAGTGGCTCCTCCCCTGTTCCTTAGCCCATATTACAAATGCCTGCACTCTGCGCTCAAAGGCTGCGCGGAAAGTCCCAGGGTTTGTGACGCTTTCTTGAAGGTGGCCAGGTGTGCCCTATATCGCTTCCTGGTACCTGGGGCCAGCGAGCATTCTCCCAGTGCTCTCAGTCGTTGCTCCACTGTAAGATTCTCCAGAGGTGTGCCGGGAAGGGGGTCATCTCTGCTCTCGCTCGCGGCCAGGCCTCCCGGAAACGGAGCCACTGAAAACGAGAAAGAGCATCAGCTGCCACATTCTTGACCCCCTCAATATGCCTCGCCCTGAATTCAACATTGCAGCGCAGGCATGCCCTGACTAACTCTCTGAGCAAGCAGAGCACCAACGGGCACTTGGCTGTCTGCCCATTGATGGCCTGCACTACCGCCATGTTATCAGACCAGAATAGGACCTTTCTGTCTGATAGCGTCTCAGGCCACAGATGTAATGCAATGACATTTGGGAACAACTCCAGGACAGTGATGTTTGCCGTGATGTTGCGCCTGCGCCAGGCGTTGGGCCACTCCTGGGCACACCATTCGGCCCCCAAAATTGCCCCAAAGCCCTCTCTACCTGATGCGTCAGTGAAGAGGCAGAGCTCAGGACTGCCTGCCCAAGGTGCCCTCCAAATCACCGTCCCATTAAACTGCATAAGGAACTCGCACCACATAGCAAGGTCTTTCTTCAAGCCTTTCGCCAGCCGAACCAAGTGGTGTTTCTTCTTGACCTTTGCTGTTGCCCTAGCTAACCTTCTGGCGAACACCCTCCCTGCCGGGATCACTTTAGCTGCAAAGTTGAGCTTTCCCAGGAGGCATTGGATGGCACCCAGGGGGGCTTTGTCCTTCCCTAGCAATGCCTGAATGTCCTGATGCAGCGTCTGTACCTTGTCCGCAGGGAGTCTGGACTCGCCCTTAATCGTGTCCAGTTCAATGCCTAAAAAAGTCAGAACTTGCGCCGGACCCTCAGTCTTACCAGGTGCTAACGGAACCCCTAGGTGCCTGGCCATGTCTTGAAAACACTGCAAGCCTCTGCTGCACTCCTGCGTACCTGGGCCCCCCGATGAACAGAAAGTCATCCAGGTAGTGGGTTACACCCTCCACGTTAAACGTCCTCGAGAGCACCCACTGCAGGAAAGAGCTGAAAGCCTCAAAGTAGGCACAAGACACGGCGCACCCCATGGGCATGCATTTATCAAAGAAGAATTCACCCTCCCACTTGAAACCCAGGAGATGCTGACTATCCGGGGTGGACCGGCAGCAGGCGGAATGCAGACTCAATGTCTGCCTTTGCCAACCATGCTCCCTTGCCCACCCTCCTGACCATATCCACCGCCATGTCCAGGGAGCAGTAAGAAACCGAGCAGGTCCCCTCCTCTAACCAGTAGTTCACTGAGTTGCCTTCTGGGTAGGACAGGTGCTGAATCAACCTAAAGGCCCCTGGCTCCTTCTTGGGTACCACCCCAAGCGGGGAGATAACAAAGTTCTTAAGTGGGGGCTGCTTGAAGGGGCCAGCCACCCTCCCTAGGGCCGCTTCCTTTTTAATCTTCCCCAATACCACTTGGGGTAACTCCCTGGCCGATTTAAGGTTCTCAGCGTCCCTGCAAGCTAGGAGGCCCCGGTAAGGTATTTTGAATCCCTCCACGAACCCCTCAGCTAGGAGCAGTCTGTCCTTGGGGTTCGGATACTCGCGGATCAGGGGGAGGAGGTTGGAGATAATAATGGGGGACGGACCCTTTGCAATGGGCATCGTGGAAGGCCCGCCCCGGGAGGGTAAGCTGGGGCTGTCACTGCTGGGTGGAAGTGGGGGTGACTGGGGGGTTTTGGGGGGGTCTGAACAGTATGACTGGTCTAATTATCTTGCCGTCCAGGCAGCGGTGAGGGACCCTCTCGCTTGTTGTTACAGGAGGTGGCTGGATGTGTGGACCCACACTTGCTGCAGTTATGGGAGAACCTGCAGGTTTTGCCCCAGGAGCAGGACCCTGCGTTGTACAACCTGCAGGTCCCATTGTAAACTGTCCTTGCTCCCTGTCTCTGACCACCTCCTCGACCACCCCGAAAGGACTTGTTGAACTGACCCTTCCTCTCCTGCTTCCGACCCTTGGGCTTGTCCCCCCCATTGTTGTTTGTGCTTAGCTTGTCCTTCCCTTCAGCCGTGCGCTTCCCCATATGCTGAACCCAGAGCCTCACCTCCATTTGGTCCCACTCAAGTTCTGGACACATGGCCATCTTTTTTCTGAATTCACAATCATAGCGGTACCATCCCATCCCCCCATTTGTCTCCGACTCATTGGTTATAGTTCTGGCATACTGAAACAACCACGGTCCCTGTTCCGGGTATTTTTCCATTACTACTGCGGCCAGGATGGCGAAAGCTTGTCCCCATGTTGCAATATTTTTCTCCGGACAGGCTTGGAACCGCACCTTCTTGTCCTCTTCCTTACCCCCCATCTTTCTTGTGTCAACCCCCTCAGCCCCGTGCATGAGCAGGTAAATATGTCGATAAACTCTCGCCTACAAATCCCCTCCTTGGCTGCTAAAGGCACCTCCCACGCCAAGGAGCACCATCCCGAAACCATTGGTGCCATCGTGACGAGGGGCTTGGACGCCACGGCTGCTTTGGGCAATTCTGCCGAACGTGTGAGAGTGCTGACTACCTGAGGTGCGATGGGCGGGACCCCAACCAGGGGCAGAACCGGGGGTGTGGGGACACTTACTGGAGACGGAGTAGCCACCACCGCCCGCTACTGCCCCCCCAGCTCTGGGGGGCTGCCAATTGACCCATCGCCGCCCTGGGGGAGAGCTGCCGTTCCCCCCCACCCAGTATTTGCTTAGGCCCCTGGTTCCATGCGTTGGTGGCTCCCTTGGGAGCTCCCTGCCTGCTTGCCGTGCTGACATCCCCTCCCCAGACCTGCGTAATAGACGGGACCCCAAGCGCACCCCCAGCAGGAGCTGCCGCAGCCCCTCCATCCCCACTGTTACCACTGGTGCCCTTGGCGAGCGTGCTGGCCCCAGCGAAGCCTGATCTGACTTCTGCCATGAAGCTCCTCAAAGTGTCTGTGAGCTTACCCAAGTCCTCTGTTGTTGCGTAGCCCGCTGGGGGCATGCTGCTGGCCGGGGGTATTGCTGGTCCCGGTGCCGGGGGCGGGGGAACGGACAAAGGTGTGGTGGCAATACAGGGGGTGGCCATGGCCCAACTCTTAGTTGGCGGCGGGTCTGCCGGGAAGTCCTTGACTGTGGGCCTGCGTATCCTCTTGGACCTAGTGGGGCCTGCCTCTTCACTGGGCTCCTGCTCTGTGGTCGGGGCCGCACTGGCGAATTCGGAATCCTCCGGATTATTGGCCTTCAGGAGTTCCGTGGCCCAAGCCAATCCCTTGGTCTTAGCCATCTTGATGAAGGCTGCAATCTCAGCGTCTTGGGAGGTGCCTGGCTGCGTTTCCTCCACTTGGGACCTCTGCGAGAATAGAGGGGAGGATCCCTGACTATCCATCCTGCCTCCTGCATTTGGCGGCTCAATCTGAAAGAAAATTTAAATTGTCAGCCACTACTGTTGTATACCGCTTTAGGGGTCCGTATATAGGTTTTCCTGAATCATGTCCTTATATAGGCACAATTCGCCTTGCCCTTATATAGGCATAGAATCCTTGTCCTTATTTAGGCATTAACCGTGCACTCCAAATACAGGCATGGTCACCGACATCTGTCCACCCTAACGTCACAACGAGTTCTTAGAAACCAGACCCTTAAGCTTCGGGAGTTCCCCTAGCACAGAACTATTGATTTCTCCAAGAACTCATATATTATGTATGAACCGTTATACCTTAAGGGCTCATTCCTGACGTCTTCCTCTGTCCGACTTTACGTCAATGCTAACAATCCAAGACACCTACCAGGTATAAATATACCTTCCCTTGCCCAAGCAAGTTAGAGGAGACCTCGACTTCAGAGGAGCCCGTATCCCGGCCTGACGCACTGAGAAGACGCTGTCATTCCTGCACGCAGACGAATCCAGCTTCCAGTGTTCTGACTCCCTTCGCGGGGTGTTAGAGTTCCAGATCCGGCAGGAGATTCCCACCTCTCTCATTCTCAAGGTATGGAGCTGACTAGATCCTAGAGGGACTCTTGGCATACTAGACTTGGCATACTAGACTTAACATACTTTTAGTCTACCATACTAGAGAATACTCCACCTACTTCTACCTTTCCCTACACCTAGACTAGGTTAGGTACACTGGGGTAGAACTAGCATAGAGACGCATTGTATGAGTACTCGCATTCTTAGCTCATGTTATTTATGTACGTGAATATATGCTAAAAGATAATGCTAGTGTAGTATTATTTATTTCTACTGCTTACGCTGTACATTATTTATCTTGCATACTGTCTTGTGATCATAACAGCACATATCTCTTACACGAGAAACAAGACTGTTCAATAAAATCTTTTTATTGAAACGCCCGTCTTTCCTTTCTGTGTAACTCTGTAGAAACTAAGCATGCACGATTGACTGAGTGAAACTGTTATCTATTGTTTCCACGATTCTGAGACGTGTTCCGATTCTAAAGGGAAACAAAAGTTGTCATGTTTTTCGGTTGCCAGAAACTACTCCCTTCTTGTTCTCAAGGAGTTTCTAGTGGCCTCTGAGCTAGCTGGCACAAGTAATTAAGTTTAATATACTTGATAGGGACATACCGACCTTAGTCCTATGGCAAGCCTATAGGTTATATTATTCCAATGCGCAGAGCCTATTAGGGAAATAGGAACTACACTACATGGCGCCCAACGTTTGGTAAGGCAGTAATTTAACGCTAGATACTGAGTAACTCATTTGTGCTTTTCTCAGAGACCCCTACTCACATACTCCATAAGACGTCTGGAGTGGGTAGGGTTAAATATCCACCATAACTAAATAGGGAAGCACCCTATAAATTAGTTGTTTGGTTTGTTCAACGTTGAAGGATACAGTGTTCCAAAATATTGTGCACCTTATCTTTTTTGTTTCCTTGAAACTTGTTCTACATTTTTCAAAAAACAAAATGCCGGACTCCGACAACGATGAAGTTGCGGGTCACCCAGCATTAACAGCTTATAACATCACAGGTTTAGAAGGAACCGAGGAGGGTGTCATAGACATCAATCCAAACTTAAGAAGAGCCGTCACTCTAAAACTTATAAAACACGGCCTACCACCAAGAGGAGGTAGAGCAGTTTTCGTGATAGAGGCACACGAATCCTTTCAGACAGAGGTATTCTATTCATGGGTAATATTTCCTGAATCAAATTCAGTAACAAGACTGTTTCACTTCTACAAAGAAGATGATCCACCATAGGAATATATTCCTTTCGAGGATATTGAAATTCCACTAACATATCAGGAGCATCAGCTCTGGTTTAAAGCCGCCCTAAAACATCACAAAAACATTACCAGGCTCGGTCCACTAGGTAGACCAGGAGCAACATGGCCGATTCTAGCCGGCTACACACCTCATCCTGACATTGAAGAGATGTCAGACGAGGAATTACTTACTCAACTTACAGAGTTAATAAAAATCTACAGACAACTAGTCCAATATGTCATGCAGACTTTCACAGTCCAACCACCATTAACAATTCCAAATCAAACTCCTCAACAGGGGAATACACTAAAAATTACACCACAGACTCTATACGCAGTCATGGGAAAAATGCCCACAAAACGTGAGCAAATTCCATTCTGGATAGCTCAAAAAATTACTCAAATAGAAGAAGTATTTCCAAATACTAGCCCTTATGAGAAACACAGAATACTAACAATCTGTTTACCAATGGGGATCACACCACAACTGGAAGACTGCACCACTTGGGGCTCAGTCTCTGCTGCCATCTATACTAAAACACATGGTATTCCATCAATTGAAGTAATACCAGATGTCCTGAAACAAATTCAAAACGAATACGGGGCAGAGCCTGCACTAAATTTAGGTATGAAATTACTGAAAAATTTCGACCAGGTCTCAACAATAATATTATCTAATATTAAAGGGGAGGCAGCAGCAGTGGCGATCCGCCAACGATTAAGGGAATTCGATGTTACAGAACATCAAACAGAACTACCCAGAATAATAGAACAATCTTATGCAGAATTAGGCAGAGATAGTTTGGGTGGAAGACCAGTGAAGCCGAAACTATCTAAAAGTCCTGAGAAGGACTCTATTAAACAAACTCCTACATCTTCTAAAAAGAAGTGGGAAACTAACAAACAAAATTCAAACGAGAAACGTTCTCAATCCCGAGGTAGTTCTCCTCAAAAGGAGCCCTTGAAAGGAGGTATAACCTCAGGAATAGGGATAATTTAAGAAAGCCTGACAGGTATCAAGATACTGATACACGTTCCTCTCGTACCTTTCAGATCTCGTCACAGACATCGGAAAGAAGAGGACGGTCAGAACATAGAGAAGAACGCGTGAAATCGAAAGACGACAAACACGTTCCGAAAAACAAATGAAAACCTCAATTCTCAAAAAAGAAGTTAGCAGGTCTGAAGGTCAGACATGCCGAGGATATTGAGAACACAACTCAAGAACGGAGAATGGGCTCAGACAATGCTGGACAGTGCAGCAGAAGTCACAATAGCTCGCCAGAACCTGAAGGAACTTCTGGAGATAGTGGACTTGAATGAGTACATTACAGTTGAGACTGTAGACACCAGGGTTAGTACTCCACAAAAGTTATATGAAATAACACTCCGGATGGAGGGAGACATACCTAGACAGGTGAAAGCACTCTTTTGGGAAAAACTTTCAAGGGGCTATGACATACTTCTAGCAGAAAAAGACTGGCCACCACAATTTGTCAGGGAGTGCCCACATGGCGAGGACATTATTATGCCTGCCTTCTCTAACCATATTCCAATTCACCTAAAATATACTTATGCCAGGAAATGGGCAGTTGCCCAGGCCCCAGCATTATACAAAAATCATGTAGGATGGGATGAGGACTCGCCTCACCATAAAATACATCTAAAAATGAACCTACTGCACAGAGGCAGTATCCAATAAAGCAAGAAGCTAAAAAACAGGTCAGGGAGATCTTAGATCAACTTGAATACCAAGGGGTGATTGAAACATGCACCTCTTCAATGAACAATCCTTTGTTTCCTGTCTCCAAACCAGACAATACATATCGTCTAGTTTTGGATTACAGACACTTAAACACTTGTTCAAAAACATTTGCAGTGCAAAATGCACATAGTACAGCATTAATGAATAACATTGTGCGTAAAAAATATAAAACCACATTGGACATCTCAAATGGTTTCTTTTGTCAAAACATAGCACCTGGAAGCAGGTACTTAACAGCTTTCTCAATAATGGGGACCCAGCGTCAATTTTGTCGACTCCCACAAGGGTTCAAGAACAGCCCGGGGTTATTCTCAGCGAGGGTAACGGAGTTACTACAAATTTATGACAATGAGGCATTGTCATATGTCGATGACATCTATCTGACAGACGATGACCTGGACAAACACTTGAACAGGGTGAGCACCATTATACTGGGCTTCGCCTCTGAGGGCTATAAATTCAACTTCAAAAAGTCCAGAATTGCCCATTTCAATGTCCTCTTTCTAGGATATGAGCTTTCAAGTGAAGGCAAGAGCTTGGCAGCCAACTTTTTAGAAAGATGTGCGCTGCTCCTACCTCCTAAAACGCTTAAAAATTTACAATCCATCCTGGGTTTCCTAAATTTTGGAAGAACTTACATTCTAAATTACGCAGAAAGGGTTAAACCTCTCTACGCATTAATCAAACCTGATTTTTCAATCAAAAATTGGACACAGGAACACACAGAAATCTTGCGTTCACTTCAAGCTAACATGTTAGCAACAAATCACTTACAAACACACGTAAGTCAACGCAACTTAGTGATCCGAATAATTTCGGGTCAATGCGGATTCACCTACTTAACATTTAATGAGGGTGGAAAAGTACCAATTGCATACAAATCACATTTGTATACACAAGCAGAAATGCGCTTCACTTCAACAGAAAAAATTCTGACAGCAGTTCAAACCGCTGTAGCAAAAGAAAGAGCTCTAGCCCAAGGGAAAAGCATTATTGTCGTAACCCCTGTTCCGGCCTTAGAGGCGGTAACAAAAGCGAGCATTCCAAATGCTAAAGCATTACATCCTAGATGGATACAATGGGTTAATTCTCTTGCTGCAACAGATGTTGAATATGTTTTTGATCCTGATTTAAAAACACAAGCGTTCCTGCAATATGAACATGAATGTCCTCTGCCCACTGAGATTCTGCCGCTCGATCAGTATGAATTAATAATTTACACTGACGGATCCGCACAACCCGCAACAGGGAGTAAGCAAGCTTACAGTGCAGCGTGCGCAATCGTTAAAGGTCGCATGCGCGATGGCAACTTCAGACCTATGGTCACAAAAACCCAATCTCTAGGAGATTGCACAGCTCAGCGAGCTGAACTACAAGCATTCAAACTGGCACTTGAAAGTACAGATCGAGAATTCCCCACACTAATAGTGTGCGATTCTTTCTACTGTGTGCAGTAGTATAATGAATATATACAAACTTGGCTTGAAAACGGGTTCAAAGATGCAAAAGGTGGCACAATAAAGCATAAAACGCTTTTGGAACAAGTAGTTCAGTTAAAAACGAACTACCAAAGGCTCACGTGATACACACACTGAGTCATCAACGTGATGGCATTCACGTTGCAGGGAATTCATTGGCTGACGAAGCCGCAAAGGGGGCTGTTCAGACGGCTTCCGTAGCTGCGATCACTCGTTCAAAAACGAGAATAGACAGTGAGATAATGTTGGCTGTCAATGCTACGAGCAAAGGCAGTGGTGCAGCGTTACCAAAAAGTTTCCACTCAAGTACTCTTATGTAATTGATGCGAACAACGTTCCATTTGCTCGAATCCCTGGAGTGGGGGATAGGGTAATTCCAAACAAGGAACGTAGATTAGGACTAATCCTAGCGGCACACGAAGGGATAGCCTCTGCCCATGCAGGCATTTCTGCAACAGCATCTTTACTGAAACAAAGATATTGGTGGCCTGGCATTAGGAAACAGACCAAGAACTATGTTCTGGAATGTGAAATTTGCCAACAGATGAAAGTCTCCACAGTGAAACGTCCTGCGCAGACACCCTTGTTAATTTCAGACAAACCATTAGCTTGTGTTTACCTGGACCACTGCGGTCCCTTGCAAAGGACGGTAACTATAAATATATCATGGTCGCAGTGGATTCTTGCTCTAGGTTCCTATGGATATGGCCTCAGCGCTCGGCTGACGCTCGAACTGTTATAAAAGATTTGCGAGTCTTTATCGGCACATACGCAATAGGCACGCTACATTCTGACCAGGGTCCTGCGTTTAGCTCTCGGGCTTACAAAGAAGCCATGGCCAGTCTGGGCGTTGCATTGCGGTACTCTCTCCGTTTCATACTGAGGGAAATTCTGTTGTGGAAAGGAAAAACCGGGACATAAAGCAATCTATAACAGCTAGGGTATTAGGTTCGGGTGATGGGTGGGTCAAACATCTTTATGGGGTCCAACGCTCATTAAACAATTTGCCAAGAAGTTCTCTAGGGGGGGTCACTCCATATGAGGTCCTATTTGGGACGAGAATGTGGGTGCCAGATCTAGAAAGTAGTGGCACAGTGGTGGAAAATAAACCCTTTGATATCAAAGATCGTTTGGCTGTTTTACAGGATCTAAATGAACTAAGATCGAAACAAAGCAACGTGTTCCTGCAGCCAACCACCACTGGGGAAAACCGGCAGTCCCAGCAAGGCCTGTCTGGATTCCAAAAGTTGGGGATCTAGTCAGAGAGAAATTGCGGACAAGAAGGAATTTGGACCTTCTTACAGACAACCAGTACCTGTCCTAGCCATACACGGAACAAGAACAGTACTTCTGCCGCCCCTTGCTGGAAAAAAGAAGAAAAGATTTGTGTCCATCGACCTCATCAAACCACAGTATGTGGCCAATACTAAATAGTAGGCCTCGTGGACTCCGACCTAGTAGCAGACACACTCCTCTCGCTACTATCCAAGAGGTTCAGACTGAAAGACTGATAACCATCGAGAATTCAGCAGTAACAGATGAAGGACTGAGCAACAATGCAATGGAACTCATCCCTCTTGAAACACAAGTAACAGTTCGTCCAAATACACCTGTCTACACCAATGTAACAAGTGATCAACTGGTTCCAGCGATTTCTACAAATCCTGATGCAATTCCAACAATTGACAGAACTGCTTCTGGCTATTTCATTAACTTTGATACGTTTTCTGAGGATCTGAGTGAGCCCGAGACGTCGCCAACATCAAAAACTTTTAAACAGCAAGTACAAGACTTTTTACATTTTTTGAAAAAGACTTATCTGGTTTCACCATGGATTGAACTTTGGGTTATTTCTGGAATATTTTTCTTCCTGCTTTGGCTAGCTTTGGTAATGACTATGAGCGTGCTTATAAATGGCAGATATATCCATGTGAACACTGAAAGAAAAGAAGTGAACTTACTTTTAAAACCTCACAAATCATCCCATCGTGAAACAAGAGACTTGTCTGCAGTGAATATCACAGCCGTTCCTATACAGGATGGCGTAGTGTGGGACAAAACAGATTTCGATATCTTTGGCCCGACGGAACATTTGAACATTCCACATTTATTTAAGATTTCACTAAGTGATTTTGTTTCATCCAGTACCTACTCTGATGATTGGGACTTTGAAACTGTAAATAACATTATGTTTGATCTAGAAAAATCTGCTGCATTTTCTAATAATGAATATTTAGAGGATTCATCAGACTATGAACAGCTGTATTGCTATAACCACTATGGTCATCATTTTTTGCATAAATCTGCAACACCTAGAAATGTGTTTATGTTTAACCAATGGGAGCATTGTCCTACACCACCAAAAGGTAGTTCAAAAACATTTGCTAAAAAGTTTCCATATTTTTCAGGATACAATACATCTGATCCAGAAACATTTTACTATAAAAATGTAAGCAAAACAGGACTGAAAATTATGTTAACAAATACAAAACAGATTTACTCTGCAGCATTTATTGCCCAACTGTCTAGACAGGGTTTCGACTTATGGAAAGACACAATAGACACAAAATCTGTATAGGGTACTAAAGATTGGCAAGTGCAGGGGATAGAAGCTTTATTTAGAGCCTGTATCGTCCCTCAACAAATAATGTTTTTGAATGACACGGTCCAACAAACGTCTTGCCTTGGGTTAGCCAAGATTAAAGACATGAAAGCACCTTCTGTACCGACACCTGCAAGTGATAACAATACACAGGCAGCGGTTACAGTTGACACAATACTACAACTCAAAAGAACAAATCCTGATTGGAGAAAATGGTTGATCTGGCCCACAGACACAAACAACTGTCAAGAGAGAGTCCTGAATAAAACACAGGGGTTTACTATTCATAGGCCAGACCCACGATACGTCCAAAGACAGCATCCGGGGGTAGTAACAACATACAGTGTAGGAAAATTATGCCTCGATTGGCTGCAAAAATCTACACTTAAGGATGTGAAACAACACTTATCTTTACTTAAAGAAGACACAGACCTTAGGGAATTCTTGCTTGGACCAAGAAAACCGCATCAAAAACGTTTCATATATGCCGGCATTTATGCTGCTTATAATGAAGCATGGAAGGTGTCACAGATGGAGGCCGCAGAACGAATACGTGAACTTGATCGTATTAATTTAGAGAAAACTCTCTCTGTGGTCGACAATGGATTAACAACTTTGTCCTCCAGAATTTATTCATTGGACAGTATTGTATCCTCTTCTATCGACATACTGGAACAAGATTTAGCCATGTTACAGCAAGGCCAATCTCAGTTGCGTTCTATTATGTTATTAAGCTGGACGCTGCCATCTTTGCGTGCGGGCTATGTGCTTTGGCGTTTTATCAACACGACGGCTCTGTTTGCAGAATACAATCTAACTGATAAACAGATCGAACTGGCACAAAGGGGAGCAAAGTATACAGTACTGAGCATTGCAAAACTTGAAAAATTACCATTCACAGTGGCAGAAAAACCAGCTACAGAATGGCTTATTCATGGCAAAATTAGTCTACCTGTGACTACTTTCCAGTTTCAGTATTGCCTTAAACAGATGCAAGCAGGCAAATATGAAAGGTTGGGTAAAGAATACATTAAGACATCCTGGAATTTACCTTACACCTATAGATGTTGGAGTGGGGATCGTGAAGTGTTTCTAAGCGGTACACACTGTGAAAGTGCACTAAGCAGTTCACTGATTTGTCAGGACATATCTTTACACGGGGCTTGCAATGGTTCTGTGGCAAACTTGTCCTGCCACCAGCAGGGTACACCAGCTGCTGTGATTAATCCAACGTTTGGACAACTTTCTAATGGGAGTTACCTCATGTTGAATGATCAGAGTTGCTGTGGCATGTTGCCAGGCATCCCATATCTAGTAACGGTCAACTCCAGGGTCACTTGCTGTATGCAAGTATTGTTTGCCCCAATAGACACAGTCAGGGAGTCGCCTCTATGGCCTTCGTTGAATGTCTATTTTATACGATTTGATACTTTAAGCAGAATGAAAGCCATGCATATACAACAATCAGTGCCTTTGACCTCAGCCAAAGAAACCTATGATCTGAAGTTGCAAGGACTTCGGCTGAGATACAAGCTTTAATTCGTACAAACTGCCCTATACATTTCGTAGAAATGATAGGACGTATCTTTAACATGTCTGATACAAGCAGAATTGTACATGTATTTAAGACCATCTGTTCTGGACTATTAGCACCTTTCCAGGCTGTCCTCGGAATCATCCCAAACTTCGCACATTCGGTGTTTGGTGGTGTGCCGTTAATTCTAGCACTTGTTGCAGGAATTCTGTTTCTATTCCTCCTACTACGCTATGGCAAGCCTCTTCGCCAACATCACTCCGAGCGATGTGGAGAGAGCCCTCCTTGAACGGAAATGCCGTGACCGAATAGTACAGCTTTTGGGCATGCCTCGTCTAAGGGAACTTAATACAACGTGGTTCCTGTCATTCAGACCAATCTGGCAAGATTGCAGCTTACCTGTTCTACGCTGCCTGTTTTGTGGTGAAGAATGCGTGCTAGACACGTGTCTAACACTCCCATCAGTCATGCCAACGGATATCGATACTCTGCTGGACCTGATAACGGCCCATGCTGTGTGTTGTCCCCAGAGGCTTCTAAACCTGATGGCGGCATTCATTGAGATCTCACAGACGCTTCCGGCTGCTGCTGAGGTACGAGATGGATCAACGGGCACACAGGTAACAACGGATGCGACCATTGCTTCTTCTGCTGAAGGCGATGTTTCTCATCTCTGTGCAATTAACCTTCTGAACGAGGTGTTCCAAATGTCATTAACTTCGGTGGACGATATTTTGGCTACGGAAATAGATGATCTAATGTTTACGCCAGACCCATACACTGACTTTGATTCGGCTCACAGTGTACCAGGGCAACAATGAAATTTGGCCTTCATATTTTTCAAACTTGGAACTTTTCCCAGAATTGAACTTTTTTCTTTTTAAATTTTTGAAATGACATGGCAAATGAACAATCTGCTTACAGTAGAACTAGTCTTATAAAACGGACTTCTTTGAATACTTCCAGGGACACATTGTCACCTTACTTGTCTAACATTTCATTTAATTCTATGATATGCAATGGTTTTGATTTTGAGAACTTATCGACCATTTCATCATATGTATATATTTCTGTTTCATTCAAGTTGCATTTTACTTCCGTTATATGCTTAGAATGAAAACGATGCTTTATATGTACAGTACTTATTGCATTTCAACAGTTGGAGCTTCTTTTAAAATGCTTTTAAAAATGTTTTTAGCAATATGTGGTACTCAATTTTATGTTTAGCATTTAAGATGTTTAGCATTTAGTATTATCGTTCAATCGAAGATGGAGTGGGTGTTGTATTCCGCTTTAGGGGTCCGTATATAGGTTTTCCTGAATCATGTCCTTATATAGGCACAATTCGCCTTGCCCTTATATAGGCATAGAATCCTTGTCCTTATTTAGGCATTAACCGTGCACTCCAAATACAGGCATGGTCACAGACATCCGTCCACCCTAACGTCACAACGAGTTCTTAGAAACCAGGCCCTTAAGCTTCGGGAGTTCCCCTAGCACAGGACTATTGATTTCTCCAAGAACTCATCTATTATGTATGAACCGTTATACCTTAAGGGTTCATTCCTGATGTCTTCCTCTGTCCGACTTTACGTCAATGCTAACAATCCAAGACACCTACCAGGTATAAATATACCTTCCCTTGCCCAAGTAAGTTAGAGGAGACCTCGACTTCAGAGGAGCCCGTATCCCGGCCTGACGCACTGAGAAGACGCTGTCATTCCTGCACGCAGACGAATCCAGCTTCCAGTGTTCTGACTCCCTTCGCGGGGTGTTAGAGTTCCAGATCCGGCAGGAGATTCCCACCTCTCTCATTCTCAAGGTATGGAGCTGACTAGATCCTAGAGGGACTCTTGGCATACTAGACTTGGCATACTAGACTTAACATACTCTTAGTCTACCATACTAGAGAATACTCCACCTACTTCTACCTTTCCCTACACCTAGACTAGGTTAGGTACACTGGGGTAGAACTAGCATAGAGACGCATCGTATGAGTACTTGCATTCTTAGCTCCTGTTATTTATGTACGTGAATATATGCTAAAAGATAATGCTAGCGCAGTATTATTTATTTCTACTGCTTACGCTGTACATTATTTATCTTGCATACTGTCTTGTGATCATAACAGCACATATCTCTTACACGAGAAACAAGACTGTTCAATAAAACCTTTTATTGAAACGCCCGTCTTTCCTTTCTGTGTAACTCTGTAGAAACTAAGCATGCACGATTGACTGAGTGAAACTGTTATCTATTGTTTCCACGATTCTGAGACGTGTTCCGATTCTCAAGGGAAACAAAAGTTGTCATGTTTTTCGGTTGCCAGAAACTACTCCCTTCTTGTTCTCAAGGAGTTTCTAGTGGCCTCTGAGCTAGCTGGCACAAGTAATTAAGTTTAATATACTCGATAGGGACATACCGACCTTAGTCCTATGTCAAGCCTATAGGTTATATTATTCCAATGCGCAGAGCCTATTAGGGAAATAGGACCTACGACCTGACAAGGTTGCCAGGCATGCCCTGCTTCTATCCAGGTACACCACCGCTGCATCCCACCCCTAGCTCTGTACTTACTTTACCGCCTGTGGGCAATCAAGTTTAGGCTGGCGACGCTCGGGTGGTGCTTCGATGAATTCTGCGTGCGGAGATGAAGAGAGAAGGTTAAGTAGCTCTCCCCATACCTCCCCTTGCACCCTGCCCTCAGGGCCCACGCACCCCACCAGGCTCCAAGGAGCGGGAAAACACACCCCCAATCTTGCGAGCGCTACCCCTGCCGAATGTTCTGCAACCCTTCGAAAAGGGACAGGACTGCTCCCTCTCCCTGCCAGTTCGGCTTAGCCTACACTGCGGCTTGTGCCTCCATGGTACATCCCTGCACCCATACCTGTTGCGGGATCGTGGCCCCGAGGCAATCCGTCGATAGCTGCGCTGAACGTCCGATCCTGACCTGCTTGTGGAGACAAAAATTGAATAAGGAACGTTCTGGTTCACTACTGTCCTTCCAACACTGTTCGCTGGACAGTGCCAACTCCCTGGCATAGGGGTCTGGAGGTTCCCATACCCTCCGCCCCTTCCCGTTGTGGCTTCCCTCGCCAGAGGGCCACCTAGTATCCCTGTGCGCCCGATATTTATTACCTTTAAAATCACGTCTCCTGCTGTGCGGGCCTGCGCTTATACCCTAATGTCTAGCGAAGTGCCTCAGGGGGCGAGGGGTCGTCAGCTGAAAAACAAAGACAGCGCGGGGTGAGGCATGGCAAACAAGCGCGCCACAATACAATGCCGGGGGCCCAACGGTACTTAAGTTGCAGGCCCCTGCCAGAGTTCGGGGCCGAGAGAAGCCCCAACCTTGGGCCTCTCATCCCGCACTGGTGGCTGCAGTCCATCAGCTGTTACCCCTCTTACCAGTCCTCGCCCAAGCACAGCATAATTATTCACACCTTGTAATTCTCTACAAGCATCGGCTTTGCTTACGCAGCGGCATGCGCCTCCGGGGTTCCCCGTGTCCCAGTACCTGCTGCGGGTTCGTGGGCACAGTTCGACCGCACTCACACGTTAGCGAGGGGATCTATTCCTTGGCCGGAAGTGCTAAATTAGATATAATCTGAAATAGATAAACAGAGCGTTATTTGCATGCCAGGCATCCCCTGGCACCTTTCTCCACCTTGCTAGTGCCCCAATTCTTGTGTGCACTGGCGTGCACAACCACTGCGCTTTCGTCACAGCAGGAAATCGCATTGAATACCCAACATGGCCATATCAACACCCTGATAATTGTTCCTTGTTGGGCCTCCACCAACGATGTGTACCTGTGCATCGCGCCTGCACTTGATGGACGCTCCCTGCAGCCGGGCCCTTTTCCCGCTATCGCCACCTGCAAGACAGCGTTAAATCAAAACCATTTCACTCCCCTTGAAGGCCCGGTCTGAACTTTTACCACCCTGTGATGCTTTGCAAGGTTAGGGCACTGAGACCCTAGTCCTGTGTAAGCCTGTGTTGCCCGGGACCCACGACTTAACATTGACGTGGAGAACCTCAGCCCCGCGCGGGCCTGCACTTAAGGCATTTACATGCCTATCAGTAAATCTTTGGGGGCTGCCCCTAACAGTGTATTTTTCGGCCGGCGGATGCTGCAGAAGGTTGCGCGCTGTATTTGGATGCGTCCGCTCCCCCTGGAATAGACGAACGCGGGATGCGCGCCCTGGGCCACCACCGCCCTAAAGGCCGATCAGTGAGCACTCCCGGGCATGGGCGCGTGCTGCTTCCTGACCGCGGCGCTACCGCCGGTAGCCGTGTACAGCGTAGGGGAGCTCCGGGAGAAACGGAGGACCCTGCCGCCTGCTCGCGAAAGAGAGAGGCCGTCAGCCTCACACCCCACAACACAGTAGACGCCCTAAAAGGGCGACGTGCTCTGCCAACTGGAATATGCGTGGGGGGTGGGGGACTGCAGAGAGCGGTGGGCGCCGCAAAGAAATGGCGGGAAGCGGTGCAGGACCGAGCCAATACAGGGCTCCCCAGCCAGGGCCAGAAACTGGACACGGGCGTTAGCCGTGACCCGTGTGTGCCAGGACAGCCTATACCTGAGCGCAGGAGCGGGAAGCAGCACGAACCCCGGCACCGGGAGCAAGGGAAACACTTGCGCTGAACGAAGACCCACCGCATGCCGTGGCGACCGGGGCAAGCCGAGACTACACCACACGGGGCCCGCATGCAACCCCATGGCGCTTCAAGAACGCACCAAAAGGGAAGGGGGGGCACCCCACGGACGTGCCCTTACCCGCCCCCCCGCCCCTCAACGTGTCGAGCCTGGGGGGATTAGCCAGCTTTCTCCCGCATCATGCCGCTCCCCCTGCTCACCGCTCAGGCTCAAACCTACGGTCCATCGTACGGGGCAAGGCATGCGCAGCGGGCACCACCTAGTGGGCCCCCGCTTGCGCCATGTCAAGCAAACACGGAGCCTGTCGCCTCTAAGAGCTCCTAACCACTCCGGAGTGTGTGGGGTCATGTCAAGCAAACACGGAGCCTGTCGCCTCTAAGAGCTCCTAACCACTCCGGAGTGTGTGGGGTCATATAGAAGCCCATGACATTGGAGGAAGCCCCGGGCATTGAAAGTCGGGGGCAGACCTGAGCCGGTCGCCACATCTTACCGCACCCCCCCACACGGCCCATGCTGCGGCCAGCAACGACCTCGCGGGCCTCAACTAGGCCCAGTCAAGACATCCACGGAGCCCTCGAACTCCGCAAGCTCGGACCGCAGCAGGCAATGGCTTACTAGTAGGGGTGGGGGAGACAACGACTCACCTCACAACGCCACGACGGCTAACCCTGGACCAGCACGGTAACGATCCCACAACAAAAGACGACCCTCCGCACGGGAAAGACCACTACGATGGAACGACGGCGTGTCCGGCGCGCGAAAGAGGACAACCAGATGGTGGGGGAGGCCTATATACCCCTCCCCCTGTCCTCGCGCCCAGGAAGTGACGCTCGCCTAGCGCGCCGCCACAAGGCTGGGGGGACTCCTCCCTGAGTCCCTGCCCCTAAGGGGGTGTGGGGTGCCCCGATGGTACTAGAGGGCTGCCCTCTTTAGTGGCCCCCTGCGGGGGCCTCGGACAGCCGCAGAGATGAGACGCGGCTGGTAATCACTGCAGCGCTGGGGCTGTAATTCGCAGCTCGGCTGCTCTTTGTTTTGTTTCCGGCTTCACCCGGTAATTATGGCATTATGCTGCCGCTATTACAAATTAAAACCTCATTGCAAATGACCGTGCCGCTACATTCACAAATCAGCTATAATCTGCGTTCGAGGATCCAAGGGGTGGTAAAGACAGTTGTAAACAATCACCTGGAATGGGCGAGATAGATGCTCTCCTATGCTCTTTACTTCCAAGCCCACATACAAGTGGAGCAGCTCTGCGCAGAGTGAGCCGGATTATTGGGGCAGATGTTGTAGAGGTGAAGTGGGGTTGCTGGGTTTTATCCGGACCCTTCAGTGGCGTCTCTAGAAGTGATTTTTAGGGAGGTATAAATTGGGCCACAGATAAAACTAGTGGGGCAACCTATAAAGGGTAATCCTAAAAATTGTATGTATGTATGTGTGTGTGTGTATGTGCCCGGCACCTCTCTCGATCACATCACCCTTCGTACATTTCTTGTCGACAAGATACAGTTGTTAGAAATGTAACCAAGTCAAAACGTGCCAATAATCTCTTAAAAAGGTATTTGGAGAAATCAAGGGATGTTTGGGGTACACACATTTTAATTTGAACACCAATACTAAAAGATTTAGTTGACAATCTACGGGCCCTATGTTTGAAACGATATGTGGTTCCAAAACCTTTTAGCAAAATCAAAGGCTTTGTGACCACAAAACAGCGTGTTGCACTGCAGAAAGGTGACACTGCGAGTTGGAAGTGTTTCCGACTCGCAGTATGCACTTTGTGTGTCATACTGAATTGAATAATAAAGGGGGTGTGTAAAGGGAGTATAAAGGGAGTGTGTAAAAGGTGTCCTCCTCTCTTTTGCAGTTCAGTATGGAATTCATAAGTGGTTTGTGACCGCAAACCATTGATGCAACACCAACCTTTGAAATCAGGAGGTATCCAATCGTAAAATGAAAGTTTTGAGATGGCCACACCACAGTTGTCTCACAGATTTCACATCTATCCCTAATTATCGTTATACCTAGGGTTTTTACTGAGTCATCCACCCACCTTAGTTCCTATTCTGTTGGGAATTCCTCTGGTGCCGGGGTGAGAAGGAAGATCATTGACTTAGCCCAATTAATGTAGAGTCCCAATAGATGGCCAAACCTACATATTCTTATAACCGCTGCTTTAAGTGCTCTTGTGTGTTTTTGATCATGTTGTCAGCATGCATAGATACTATGAGCTGATGTACCCTGCAAATAAGTGTGCAATGTGAATAGCACTGTCCCAGTCTGCTAGGCAGATACTTCAGTGGTATTGCAAATAAAATTGGCGACAGGGGGCACACTTGCCTGATTCCTCTTGTTATTTGCATTTGACCAGAGAGTCTACTACTCACTTGTATCTGCGCAATAGGCCAGCATACAGCAGCCTGTTCCAATCCACAAATAGTCGTAGCATACCTATCCTGTTCAGGATTCCCAGAATATAATGCCAATCAAGCGAGCTGAATGCCTTGATAGAATCTAGTAGTCCCGCCACCACCTTGGTTTCAGGTCACAGCTTATGCACTAGAGCAAAGATTGTGTGCAGAGCATGTGAGTTACACCTATTTGAGACGAAGCCAGCTTAGTCGGGTCAGACCATGTCTGTAAGCATAAGGATGATCCTAGTGGCCATAAAATTCGGCTAGTAATTTAGTGACAGTATTGGTAAGCGGCAACTGCCTATACGATGCACATTAAGTGGGGTCCTTACCAGGCTTTAATATTGTAATGAGTAAAGCCTCTCTCATAGTTGGGGGCCGTATTTCATAATTTTGCTTCCTCATACACTTCTAACCATTGCCTGGCTAACAGTGCAGCATATTCCTTAGAGAACTCACCAAGCAGCCCGTCAAGGCCAGGAGCTTTCCCCCTCAGCAGCCCTTAACCAGCTTCGACGACTTTGTCAACAGTATTTGGTTGACTCAGGAACTCTCTGTGCCCATTACTCAGCCACACAATTGCAATCTCGTATTATGTGAGCTGCAATTCAGAAGTCTGTGCTGTAGAGGTGTTTAAGTAAGTGTAAAATGAAATAAATGCTGATGTTATTTCCTTGCCTCACAAAAGGTTTGCTCTTCTCTGTTCACAATATGTGTCATATGGCCAACTGGCCAAGGTTGTTTAATCATGTCTGCAAGTGGCTTACTCAGTCATCATGATGGAGCAAGGACTCGTAAATGAGACTTGCTTGGAAGCAATCCTTTCGTTTTAACTCACTAACGAATTACTAACGACGTGTTTGTAATTAATAATTCGCATTTAGAAAAAGACACGCGGGACAAGGAAGCTTGCCTATGTGTTTACTAATGGCAATAACATGAACGAAGGACTAAAACGCACTTTAACAAGGGATCTTTACTGCACATGCGTCTACTACATCTACGTAGTATGACGTACTAATGCTTGGAGGGAAAATCTTGCGCCTGCGCAATAGACGATAAAATGGCCGCTTGAAAGCTCACATGCATGGCACCTGCTTGGTTGAAATAGAATATAAGTTTTATACTAACGCAAATGCAGAAAGGGTAATAATAAATGAAGTGGGTTAGAGTAGAGGTTGGTGGTGTATAGTCCAACCATTTATTTTTGAAAATAAAATTTCTTCTTTTGACTTTATTATTAGTGCGCATTTGGGCCGTCTATACTTGTCTTAATCGAGCTGACTAACTTGACCCTACGCATGCGTACTAGAGAGAGAATACGAAAAGATGAGTAAGGACTTGTCACGCGTCCAAGGCCAGCGAAGATGTGCCCTGGGAACATGAGGGTGAAGAGTTCATATGAAGGAGCTTTATTCATAACGTTGCAACATTTTGTATTAATAAAGTTTGGAGATGTATGGGAAAGGAAATGATTTAATAAAGTTTGAGGGGAGGGATTTGAATACAATGGTGTAAAGAAATAAGTGAAATGTAAGCATGGTGTGACGATCATCCCCCCTCGCCTGTCCAATCAGAGTTAGTATTTTGTGAAATTGAAACATTAATGGGTGGTACATGGATATGGAAAGGTATAATTGAGGTAGTTTTAGTTAGTTAGCTTAGCTTAACGGGAGCACAGAAGCAGAGCTCGGGATGCTGTCGGTGCTGGGGATGATGCTGAAGCTGGGAGACGCTGATGAAGAAAATCGAATGCAGAACCATCTACTTAACTTAATTGGGTTAGAAAGAAGATCGCGGAAGAGCCACGAGGAGGAAGAAAGTGTCAGAGAGGGGTGCGACGCAGTCGTCGGTATTTTAGAGAGGTGAAGTATTCTGTCCTGATTCCTGTCCTGCAGTCTTTGTCTCCTGATCTATCCCGGGGGACCCTTACCAGCCCTTTGGCCAGGGGGTTGGTCTTCACACCATACTTGGTAACTATAAATTCATCGCATTGATAGATGTTCTTCTCTCTCTGTCTTCTTCTTTCTGAGCATTGTTATTGTGTGGATCTGAATTTCTAATGCTTATTTGAAATTTGATTGAATTGACACTCTTGCGAATGAGGGTGTTTGTACTGAAACGTTTGAGATGGTTCACATGCAACTAATTTAGATAAAGGTTTAAAAACTTCCCGAGTCTGTGATTATTTCAATTTTAATCGAGAAAAATGTAATAAGTTATGTTAATTATCACCATCAATTAGTTCCAACTAATGGTCCATTGACCAGAGGAAAGAACTAATTGATCAGTGAAAGGTTTAGTTAGGGAATAACTAGATCTTGAAGTATGAAAATCATAAACTAAAGTTTTTCCAGCGGTCTACTTGGTGTTTTGTGTGCAAAGTAGTTATATGGGCCCAGGTGAATATATGGTAGTGGAGTATCTGCTGTTAGTACACCGCTGGATCAGTTTTCTGGTAGCAGAGTTATGGTTATTATTGACTAGTTTGGTAATAAGTATAGATTATTGTTTATTGATTTATGTTTAACAAAAAGAGTTAGCGTCCTTGTTTTATGTTGTCTGGAAAATTCCCGGGGAATGAATAGCGGGTGGCGATAGAAACCACACTGCAGTGAGGTTACTCGTCTGTTGGAATAACACTGAGAAGCTAGGTAGGGGTGGCAGTGTTAAAGTAGGGACTATTTTCTGTGTAAAAGTGAGAGTGATTGATAGCAAAGAGTTCGCTAGTGAAACTTTAGGCGTTATATCACCTAGAAAGGGTAACCCTGAAGGAGTAGCAGGTTCTTCTAAGCTAGATTGACAGCAAAAGGAGTTCGCTGGTGAAACTTTGGTCTCAAATTTCCCAAACGGGTGACACCGGAGGAGTAGCAGGTTCTCTGGAGCTTATATGAAGAGTAAGCGGAAGGTTTTACTCGCAGTGAAAAGAAATAAACTATCCTTTGATGTAGCGGAACACACAGAGTAGCGAATGTTTTTATGTTGTTAATAACAAAGAATTTTAAAGAAAATATTGAGAAATAAAGTTTTCGTATTACCTTGTGAAGGGAGGGTCAGTTGTTGGAGTGGTACTGACGTTACAGTGAGCCGCGCTGGGATTGGTAGAAACAGCGGGCGTGTGACAGGAACAGCCTTGTAAAGGAGGGGTCAGTAGTAAGGAGCAGAACTGACGTCAAGAAAAGGCCGCGCTGGCATTGGTCAGATCACAGGCGTGAGCCTGATTTGATTGGATAGCTAGTTCGAAGCCGCGCTAGGATTGGTGGAGAGAAAGATTGTATGCGGGATTTTGATTTGACTGTTAGTGCAAGACGTACAGGTAGAAGATTTCAAGGGTTTGCAGAGTACAATTTCCTACATCGTTCTTCAAGGATGTATGGAGAGAAAAGAAAGATGTAATTTTTAAAGAAAATTAAGAATTTCTTTGTAAAGGATAAGCCTGTGTTGACTAGAGAGGGAATTCCTATTCCGCCACCGAAGAAACCAGCATCTTTTATGATGATGGAAAGAGGATATCATACTTGCGTGTGGTTGGAATACTGGATAGAGTATACAAAGGATGATGGTGTGCTGGCATTTCCTAAAGATGGTACATTTAATGGGAGGATTCTTCAGAATTTGAGATTGAAAATGAATGATTTGGAACCTAGACCTAGGTTAACTCAATATGAGGCTTTGGAAGAATGGGAGACTGAGTCATATGAACGAGAGAAATGCAGAGGTGGAAGGTATAGGGGATTTTTTCCGAGACACTTGCATGAGTCACGCGAAGGGCAGATGAAACAGTGGAGGAGAGCTATGGTATCAGAAGGGTTATATCCAGTGTTAATGGCTGAGGAACAGTCTGGAGGGAAGTGTAAGGAGAAAACGAAACACATGAACTCGGCAGGATATGGTGAATCAGATGACGAGTTGTTAGAGGATATTTTAATTAAAAATCCACCACTGTATCAAGAAGCAGCTAGTAAAGTTACCCCAAGTGCACCAGTAATGGGAATGCCATTAACCCCACAGATTTTACATGAGACGTCATGTAACAGAGTATTGCAGGATAATGAAAGAGAAGCTCTGAATAAAACTAGAGAAGAACTAGTTCAAAAGATAAGTCAGTTAAATTTGAATACTGAAGCCTTGACAGTACCAGTGACCATTGGTCCGGTAATCCCATTGTATGGAGATAATAAGATTTGCCAGAAACCACAACTAGTGACAGTTCCATTAAATAGTCCTAGAAAAGAAATAATAATTACAGATGATCAGGTTAGCGAAAGTGAGTCAATTATTTCATTAATGGATCTCCCTAATGTGGAACCTCTGGCGGAAACTCCAAAGAGAGTTACGCCTATGAATTTGAGAGAAAGAAGACCTTTGGTTCCTGCTGGAACTGGCGGCGCAACAGTAGTCACCTCTGAAGAAATAGAAAGATGGGCACAGGAAAGAGATAATCAGAACCCAACACCAAGGATTTTAGACATCAGCAGATTGAAAGTGGAATTGGAAGAGATGATGACAGGATGTGTGGGCACAGAAAGATTGAATGATTACAATGATGAGGTATTATTATTTTTATGTAAGAGTATAACCAGGAGAGCAAGAGTATTTCATGAGAGATTGACTGAAGTTGCTTCAGAGATTGGAATAGACATAGGGAAATCAAAGTTGTTACAAAAACCATATCGGGTGGACTTTACTGATAAAGATTTAGAAAGTGTAAATGCTTCTGGAAAGAGACTACAGATAAAAGAATTAATGAACATTTTGCGAAAATGGGGAGACATTGATAAATGGAGAATTAGATGGATAAGAAAGAAAGAGGAAGTACAAGCGAGAGAAGCAGCAGCTGCATTTCCAGTAAGAGAATCAAGCAAAGTGGAAAAATTGTGTCCAATGAGAGAGGTTCCTGGAGGTGGATATGTTCATGTTCTTTGGAGTAGACAAGATATTTTGTCATTTACAAATGATTTTCCAAAGCTAAGAGAAAAACCAGTTGAATGGTACAAACAGGTAGAGAGATTTGTGAAGGTTTCAAAGGTTTTATTGAAAGACTTGGATGGTCTATTTGATATAATGGTACCTGCTGATTTATGGACAGAATGTAAAATTACAATTGACTGGCCTAATGAGGAGTATGCTAGAGATGCAAAGAGGAGCACCCTCGGAGGAGGTGATGAAAAAGTATCACCAAGTGATTACGTATTTGAAAGGGAAAATTCCTCCTAAAGAAACAGATTGGGTAAAAATAGATAGAACAACACAAGAACCAAATGAATCTGTACATGCATATTATGAAAGGTTGTTACAGGTGTTTAAGCAATATAGTGGTTTTGAGAATATTGGTGACAAGGATATGGGACATTTTGTGTATCGGTTTGTATATGGTTTGAAACCAGAAATCAGTCAGATGATACAGCAGCACATGTTATGTTGGCAAAGCAAGACAGTGGATGAGATTTTAAAGTATGCGAAATATTGCGGAGTGACATTGAAGCCAGGCGTAAGAAGCTAAAAGAGAAAATGATGTGGGCACAAGTTAAATTGGCAGAACAGCAAGAAGAGAAAACAAATGACCAAAATAATAATCAAGTGAAAGAACAGAGATAGAATAATCAAGGAGCGAATGGTAATAAATATAAGGGACGAATGGACAGAGAAGAAGCGAAAAAGAAGTTTCCTTGTCATGCGTGCGGAAAGCTTGGACACTGGAAGAACGAGTGTAAGAGTACTCAGAATAATAAGAGTAATAATGGGCCAAATGAAAATTTAATCCCACAGATGCAGAATGAAGTACTTATGAATCAGCAGCAGCAGGTAGTTACACCAAAATATCAGGTGCCTTCAGCTCCTATGCCAAATTTTGTGAATCATCAAAGTTTCAGTGCGAACACCAGATTTCAAGGAGAAAGTGGTAAGAATAATAGAACAATTACCCAATATTTTTTACAGAATGATGAAGAACATTCAGATGCCGCACAATGATGGTGCCTGAGGGGGGAGGAAGAGGAGTGCGTGCTTGGCGCATCCTTGCCGGTAGATCAGTCAGGTCCATTTGTTGATGGGAGAGTAGAAGGTAAGGACATTACTTTCCTATTGGATACTGGTGCTACCAGGTCTACTGTGAGAACAGCAGACATCCCAAACCTACCCCTCTCGGGAGAATCAATCCAAGTTGTAGGCGTGTCTAACCAACAGATTAGAACCCCAATCACAGAAACCAATGGAGGTGCACATTGGAAACTTCAAACCAATCAATCATGGAATTGTAAGCGCGCTACTCACCCGTGAGGGTCTCAAGGCGCTGAGGTGGGGGGGGTGGGTCCGCAGATCTGTTTAGCCGAAGAGCCAGGTCTTGAGGGTCTTCCTGAAGGTGTTCAGGGAGGGGGCGCGTCTGATGTCTGCCGGTAGCTCGTTCCAGGTCTTGGCTGCAATGTGAGAGAAGGATCTTCCGCCTGCTCTGGCTCTGTGGATGCGTGGGGTTTTGGCCAGTGCGAGGTTGGAAGATCGTAGGTTTCTTTTGGGTACGTGGAAGTTGATTCTGTCGTTGAGGTATTTGGGTCCGTTGTTGTGTAGGCATTTGTAGGCGTGAGTGAGGATTTTGAAAGTGACTCTTTTCAAAGAAATGCAACGGTTTGTAGTTTGCGATTCCAGTCCAGTAAATCTGTTGGGGAGAGATCTTTTGTGCAAGATGAATTGCACGATCTATTGTACACCGGATGGTGTCGCTTTCCAAACCCCTGATGAAGACGTGGTATACAAGATGATGCTGGCCAAACAGGGAACAGAAGTAGATGAAATGTTTTCACTAATAACTGAGAATGAATTACCAGAAGAGTTGAGAACCACAGTTAATCCAGAAGTGTGGGATTTTACAGGAAAAGACATTGGGCTAATGACAAATATAGACCCAGTTAAAGTAACAGTGAAAGAAGGTGCAGTGTATCCAAACACCCGACAGTACAAGATGAGTCTAGAAGTAAAAGCAGGAATTATTCCAGAAATTGAACGAATGGTTAAACAAGGTATTTTAAAAGAAGTGATGGGTAGTCCCTGCAATTCGCCAATAATGGGACTGAAAAAGCTTAGCGGAAAGTACAGAATAGTGCAGGATTTACGGAAAATAAATAAAATTGTAGTGCCATGTTGCCCAATAGTGCCAGATCCAGCAGTGATCCTTTATCAGATACCCTGGAATGCAGGTTGGTTTACAGTAATTGATTTATGCCAAGCGTTCTTTTCTATTCCTTTGCACCCAGACAGCCAGTATCTTTTTACGTGTAAGTTTGAGGATCATATTTACGCATGGTGTCGAGTTCCTCAAGAGTACACAGAGAGTCCATCAATTTTTAATCAGATTTTGAAAAAGTGGCTAGAGTCATTAATTATGCCTGGAAAATCTGTTTTGGTCCAGTACATTGATGACCTACTGGGGCATCAAAAACACGAGAAGATTATGTCACAGACACAATTGCATTGCTGAACCATTTGGCTGAAGGAGGACACAAGGTGTCTCCAGAAAAATTACAATTCTGTCAACGAGAAGTTAGATATTTAGGGCATAAAATAGAAAGAGGAGTTAGAAAAGTGACACCGGAAAGAATAAAAATAATCAAAGAAATGCAATTGCCACAGACTCAAAGAGAAATGAGAATGTTTCTAGGAGTGGTTGGATACTGTAGGCAATGGATTAATGGTTTTTCGATGTTAGCAAAACCATTAATACAGATGATCCAGAAAAGAGCAAAAGATCCGATTGATTGGAATGATGACTGCATAGAGGCATTTGTGAAACTAAGAAACTGCTTTGGGCATGCCTGATTATTCAAAAGACTTTGCTTTGTTTTGCTGTGAGAGAGAAAATTGTGCACTTTCAGTCTTAACACAGAGACATGGATTGAGTCGACGTCCAGTGGCATATTTTTCAGCTACATTGGACCCAGTGGCTTCAGCATTGCCTGGCTGCTTAAAAGCAGTAGCTGCTACTTGTATGAGTCTGGAGCAACGTGAGTCGATAGTGATGGGACATCCGGTAAAGGTTTTTGTTCCACACTCGGTTGAGATTCTTTTGACAAGAACAAGAACACAGCATCTCACCCCTAGTCGTTTGACAAATAATGAAAGAGTGATTTTGGGAGCTGAGAACGTGACTGTGATAAGGTGTACGATCATGAACCCAGCTACCCTACTGCCAGACCCCTGCGATGAGGAAGTGAGGGATGAGAGTGATCATGATTGTTTGGACGGACTGAGTTATGCACGAAGCCCCGGCCGGACATAAAAGAGACACCTTTGAAAGAGGCTGACCATGAGTTATTTGTAGACGGTTCCTGCCTCAGAACACAAGAAGGAGGACTAAGTGCTGCATATGCTGTTTGTAAAATATCTGGGGTAATTGAAGCATCCTGTTTACCTGGGGTCAAGTCTGCACAAGTAGCTGAATTGGTTGCCTTAACAATGGCATGCAAAAAGGGGAAAAATGGAGAGTAACCATATTTACGGACAGTCAATATGGGTTCGGGGTTGTGCATGACTTCGGCCAGCTCTGGATGCAGAGGGGATTTCTGACGTCTTCAGGATCTCCTATCAGAAATAGCAAAAATGTGAAGGATTTGTTGGAAGCATTACAATTGCCAAAAGAGATAGCAGTTGTAAAATGTGCTGCACATCGGTCAGGAAATGACTATGTGACTGCTGGCAATAATTATGCTGACCAAGTGGCCAAATACTGTGCCAAAAAAACAGTGGCCATAAACCGAAAAATTGAAACGGGTGAAACCAGATGCCAACTTATGTTTTTCTCAGTACCAGAAACATGGGATGAGATTAGACAATTGCAGGAAGAAGTTGAGGAAAAGGAAAAGGAAATTTGGATAAAGGCAGCTTGTACAAAAAGACCACATGATGAGGTATGGGTGTATTTAGATGGAAGACCAGTCATGCCAGATTGTTTACTTTCAAAAATGGAGTGTATCATGGAGCAACACACATAGGGAGAGATTCAATGATCAGGCTATTCAGACAGAGTTGGTACAATCCGAAGTTCAGGGTAGTCGCAGAAAGCCTTTGCCAAAGATGCTTAACATGTCAGCAGCAAAATCCAGGAAGAAAGACAGTGGTAAGCTGGGGAAAGATTGGAAAGGCAGAAGGACCCTTCACTAGATTACAGTTAGATTTTATTGAATTGCCCCCATGCAATGGACTGAAATATATACTTGTCATAGTATGCCTTTTCTCAAGATGGGTGGCAGCCTATCCCACTCGAAGAAATGACAGTCTTACAGTTGCAAAATTGTTGTTGAGGGAGTTAGTTGCGCGATTTGGTTTTCCAGTCACTTTGGAATCAGATAGAGGCCCTCAATTTAATAATGGAATAATTCGATTAATCTGTGCTGCATTTAACATTGAACAAAAATTGCACTGTGCTTATCGTCCAGAGGCTTCTGGAATTATTGAGCAAATGAATGGCACAATCAAGTCAAGATTGGGAAAGGTGTGTGCATCCACAAAGCTGAAATGGCCAGATGCATTACCTCTTGTATTGATGGGTCTCAGAAGTATTCCAGACAGAAAAACAGGAATGAGCCCACATGAGATTCTCATGGGAAGAGCCATGAGACAGGCATTTATTCCTGGAAATAAACTAATGAGTAAAACTGATGATCTGGTATTGGACTATTGCAAAGGATTGGCTGAAATGATGCGTTCTATCTCTCACCAGGTTGGAGAAGACGCAGTTGAAAGACAGCCAGACCAAGCGCATGATTTGAATCCTGGAGATTGGGTGCTAGTGAAGAAACACGCAAGAAAGTCGTGCCTAGCACCAAGGTGGGACAAACCGCGGCAAATCATACTAGTCACTACCACAGCAGTGAAGTGTGCAGGTTTGCCCAATTGGATTCATGCCAGCCATACCAGAAGAGTTCCGAGCCCATCAGAACAACAAGAGCAACCACGACTGAACAGGCTGAAGCGTCAGGAGTTGTAAACTGTGAGATTGAAGAATCTAGAGTAATAGATTCTGAAAGACAACCATATGACGCACAGCCAGGTACAAGTCAGGAAGAGTGGATACCAGTGATTGAAGTAATTGATGATGTTATTGAAACGAGAAGAAGAACAGAATTGAAAAGACAGGAAAGTAGTCAGGAAGAGACAGGGGAAGAAGAACACACTCAGGTGGAAAATAAAAAGACTTTCATGAACCTGAGGAGGGAAAAATAGAAGAACACGTTCAGGCGGAAGAAGAAAAGTTTGAATTAAGACCTGAACAGGATCAGATAGAGTTAGAAGAACAGGTTCAGGCAGAAGAAGAAAGGTTTGAAGTAAGACCTGAACAGGGTCAGATAGAATTAGAAGAACAAGCTCAGGAAGAAGAACATAATACGGTAAGAACTGAGCAGGTGGAAGTAAAAGAAGGTACAAGCACAGAAAACAGAGAATCAGAACAGATTGTGCCTAGAATAAATGAAATAAAAATAACTTTACAAGGAGATAAAGAAGGTGAAAACGCAGTGCACATCAAAAGAGTCAGAAAGGGAGACAATTGGCCAACTGGAGTAAAGAAACTAAAATATCACTTAAGAAAATCTGAAAAGAGACCAGAACAAGTAAACGAAGTCACAAGTCAAACACAATCTAAACAAACTTTGGCAAAAATAACTCGAAGAAGTCCAAGATTGAGAAATTTAAACAGGAGATATAAGGCTCCTGAATGGACGTACGTCATACTCGAGGAATTTGAATCCCTAGATCTGACTGATGAAACAGAAGAAATTCATATTGTCCAGATTGATGAAAGCAAATTGAGGCCTCCTTAAAAACGAAAAGGAAAATAAAAACTGACAAAGAAAAGATAAGAGAAAATAAATTTTCTAAGGAGTAAAAATGGCAGAAATTGAAGTGACCGGAAAACCAAAGTGTGGATTAAAAAGAAAGTGTTTTAGATTTTGTTTTTGTAGTATTTTATTAGCAGCATTAGTATGGTTATTCCTAACAGTAGGAGTACCTTTGTTAATGTAAACAAGTGACAAGAATAATACAGATACTAATGTTAAGGTGGATAGAATAAAAGAAACTGAAATAGAAATAGGGGTAGAAGATGAAGCAAACTATCATAACGAATCAGACTATAATACGTCTTCTAATGTGTTTATTAAATTGTTATTTCAATATGTTAGTACTATGGAGATTAATAACTGTTACGTGTGTATGAAGTTACCCTCATCAGTATCAGAAGGAATGACGTATCACCATATACCTTTAACGTATGGTGTGTCATGTAGTATTTTGTCAAGTTTATTATATGCTACAGGGAAACTTCAATATTTTTATTCAGATATATAGTATTTTCTGAATTACCTATTAGAAAGAATATGAATCCAGTAGCTAGTAGTAAAAATGCACAGTTTATGGGTGAATTTTTCATAACAATGAGTTCAATAGATTTAGTTCAGGCACATAAAGATAGTCTAACATGTACATTAAGAAAAGAAGAAAAAGATTTTTGGGATTTAGTAGAAGAAAGGAGACAGGATTTAATAAAGAAGGCAACTGAACAGAAAACCCATGTACCTCCATGGGTTGGGAAAGAGGGAATCTATGCAAGTGGCAAGGCTCATGCTGCAATGTCCCTGGATTTTGTGAAAAGGGGAAAATTCTGCCTCCATAGATTAAAGACAGATTATAACAATAATTACATTGGTTCCACCGAATGTGAACATAACTTCCTAATATTAGGAGGGTGGGGACTAAAAGGGGGAACTGATCCTGTACTTCCAGGAGTGTATTATGTTTGTGGGAGCAATGCCTATTATAGGTTACCTGCAAGATGGTACGGGAGCTGTTATTTTGGAATCGTTTTTCCAAAGATCTATCATGTAGATAAAATCAGTGGAACCAATGGAAATTCTAATGGACTAACACGTAGAAGAAGAGCTAGTTTTTCTGAAATTGTAGGAGACAATTTTAGTGCACTGATACCCTCAGTTGGAGTCATTCTGAATTCACAGAAAATTTGTAAGTTATCAACCATAGTTGATCGTCTTTCTACAGACACTGCAGGAGGATCCTTAATGATTAACACAGAAATGGTTGCAATCAGGTCTATGGTTTTACAGAACCGTCTTGCTCTTGATATATTGTTAGCAAAAGATGGTGGAGTCTGTGGCATGTTGAAAATTCAACATTGCTGCACTTATATTCCGGACAAGAGCAGAGAAATTAAAGGATATATTGAAAACATTACAAGAATGCATAAAGACTTGACCCAACTGGAGGTTGACAGTGTGTGGGAAAGACTAACAAAAAGTATAACATCAATAGGGAAATGGTTTGTTGGTTTTGGAAAGGGTTTTCTATGTCAACTAATAATACCATTAGTTATGATAATAACAGTAGTGATGATAATAATGATCACATATAAGTGTTGTAGAAGAGGTAGGAAAGAGAAAGTACATTTTGACAGAAAAGGAAAGAGACAGAGTCGAAAAAGAAAATATGATGAAATACAGCTGGAAGAAATGAAAGGCAGATTATATAAGAAGATGAGAGATTTAGAAGGAAACGAGTTGATTGATGAAAAATTGAGAGGAGAAATAGAGAAAACTGAGAAGTGTTAAAGTTGGTATCTGGGATGGGATGGGTAATTTTGTGATGGCTTAAGATGCCATCAGAGAGGGGATTGATGGAGCAAGGACTCGTAAATGAGACTTGCTCGGAAGCAATCCTTTCATTTTAACTCACTAACGAATTACTAACGATGTGTTTGTAATTAATAATTCGCATTTAGAAAAAGACATACGGGACAAGGAAGCTTGCCTATGTGTTTACTAATGGCAATAACATGAACGAAGGACTAAAACGCACTTTAACAAGGGATCTTTACTGCGCATGCGTCTACTACATCTACGTAGTATGACGTACTAATGCTTGGAGGGAAAATCTTGCGCCTGCGCAATAGACGATAAAATGGCTTCTTGAAAGCTCACATGCATGGCACCTGCTTGGTTGAAATAGAATATAAGTTTTATACTAACGCAAATGCAGAAAGGGTAATAATAAATTAAGTGGGTTAGAGTAGAGGTTCGTGGTGTACAGTGAAACCATTTATTTTTGAAAATAACATTTCTTCTTTTGACTTTATTATTAGTGCGCATTTGGGCCCTCTATACTTGTCTGAATCGAGCTGACTGACTTGACCCTACGCATACGTACTAGGGAGAGAATACGAAAAGATGAGTAAGGACTTGTCACGCGTCCAAGGCCAGCGAAGATGTGCCCTGGGAACATGAGGGTGAAGAGTTCATATGAAGGAGCTTTATTCATAACGTTGCAACATTTTGTATTAATAAAGTTTGGAGATGTATGGGAAAGGAAATTATTTAATAAAGTTTGAGGGGAGGGATTTGAATACAATGGTTTAAAGAAATAAGTGAAATGTAACCATGGTGTGACGATCATCCCCCCTCGCCTGTCCAATCAGAGTTAGTATTTTGTGAAATTGAAACATTAATGGGTGGTACATGGATATGGAAAGGTATAATTGAGGTAGTTTTAGTTAGTTAGCTTAGCTTAACGGGAGCACAGAAGCAGAGCTCGGGATGCTGTCGGTGCTGGGGGTGATGCTGAAGCTGTGAGACGCTGATGAAGAAAATCGAATGCAGAACCATCTACTTAACTTAATTGGGTTAGAAAGAAGATCGCGGAAGAACCACGAGGAGGAAGAGAGTGTCAGAGAGGGGTGCGACACAGTCGTCGGTATTTAGAGAGGTGAAGTATTCTGTCCTGATTCCTGTCCTGAAGACTTTGTCTCCTGATCTATCCCGGGGGACCCTTACCAGCCCTTTGGCCAGGGGGTTGGTCTTCACACCATACTTGGTAATTATAAATTCATCGTATTGATAGATGTTCTTCTCTCTCTGTCCTCTTCTTTCTGAGCATTGTTATTGTGTGGAGCTGAATTTCTAATGCTTATTTGAAATTTGATTGAATTGACACTCTTGCGAATGAGGGTGTTTGTACTGAAACGTTTGAGATGGTTCACACGCAACTTATTTAGATAAATGTTTAAAAACTTCCCGAGTCTGTGATTATTTCAATTGTAATCGAGAAAAATGTAATAAGTTATGTTAATTATCACCATCAACTAGTTCCAACTAATGGTCCATTGACCAGAGGAAAGAACTAATTGATCAGTGAAAGGTTTAGTTAGGGAAAAGAAATAACTAGATCTTGAAGTATGAAAATCATAAACTAAAGTTTTTCCAGCGGTCTACTTGGTGTTTTGTGTGCAAAGTAGTTATATGGGCCCAGGTGAATATATGGTAGTGGAGTATCTGCTGTTAGTACACCGCTGGATCAATCACCCTCCCTATATTGCTTTGCACAGATGCCTAACCTCTCTCTCAGCAAGTCTCATTATATGCAGCTATTTTTACTTTGAAGTCTGCAAATACAACAGGTCTAAACTAAACGAAGCATGTGGCTTCTAAATCCTGTATCTCTTTCTCAAGTGCACCTATGCACTGCAGCAGCCTTTTAATATACTACTCTGCTTCACAAAATATGCACCCCTCACCACCACCTTCAATGCTTCCCAAACCATGGAAGCTTTTGCCACTGATCCAATTTTGTGCTTAAAGTAATCCTTAACTACTGCCATAATTTCATTGTATAGGCCAGTGTCTATTAATGCTCCTTGTCTGTAAAATGCCCTATGCCTAGCATTGAGCCATTTTGATCTAAGGCATAATATCTTGAAAAACAATATGAACTCACAAAAAATCTCATCAAAATAAAAAGTTTCCAAAACATGTCCCATTTTGACAAAAACACAAATATCAATGACAAAAATGTTGGCGTACAAAGGGCCTGATTCACAGAACTAACTTACGTCAAAATCCTAAACTTACAACAATTTTGGTATTCACAGAATGAACTTACACATTTGGGTATTCACAGAATGAACTTACACATTTGGGTATTCACAGAATGAACTTACAACAATTTTGGTATTCACAGAATGAACTTACACATTTGGGTATTCACAGAATGAACTTACAACAATTTTGGTATTCACAGAATGAACTTACACATTTGGGTATTCACAGAATGAACTTACAACAATTTTGGTATTCACAGAATTAACTTACTCATTTTGGTATTCACAGAAGGCACTTACTCATCAATGAGTAAGTGCCTTCTGTGAATACCAAAATGTGTAAATTACACAAAATGTGTAAGTTACACAAAATGTGTAAGTTACACAAAATGAGTAAGTTACACAAAATGTGTAAGTTACACAAAATGTGTAAGTTACACAAAATGTGTAAGTGTCTTCTGTGAATACCAAAATGAGTAAGTTTATTCTGTGAATACCAAAATGAGTAAGTTCATTCTGTGAATACCAAAATGGTAGTAAGTTTAGGATTTTGTCGTAAGTTAGTTCTGTGAATCGGGCCCAATATATTTATTTTGAACAGTGCTGAAAACACAAACATTGAAAATAAAAGGGGCGTGGCCTGACTCATGGCCGAGTAGGACGCACAGCGAGAGAGCTCCCGCCGGAGCAATTAATCGGTACAATACAGGGTAAGTCCCAGTACAGCGTTATTCAACATTAACAAAACATAACGAAATGAAGAACATATAGGACAACCACGTTAAATTATTGAAAGTTCAATGTTATTTAATCACATTGAACACTCTCTGTATGCAGGATTATATCCAAACATTGGCATAAATCTGTGCCCCAAAGGGAGAAAAGGGGAAGAGGGGGTTCCAGAGTAAGGAGGGTGTAGTGATTCAGGTGAGGATAAGTGAGTATATAGAGAAAATAGTGTGCAGATCATATAGTTTTTAACATAAGACAAACAAAGGCTCAAACTCAAGCCACATCAATCAAGACAATATCCATATAGTGTGTTGCCATGCTTGGAAGTATCACAGTGCAAAATCGCTGTTGATTAAGCTGGAAGACGGTAAAAATTTCGACGTTTCGACCCCAAATAAACTGTAGGTTTCTAAATTCCTTACGGGGGGTCTTCCTCAGGACTGAAGTGAAAGGGAGGTGGGGGCATCTACGATTAAAAACAGAAATTGCCTTACTCTGAGAACATGTAACAATGTATGTAGATATTCAGAAGGGGGGCAGAGCTCAAGCGAATTACCATAAATCATCCCAATTCGGGGATTGGATCAAGAGTTTGTTGGGCGCGTGGGTTCCTGCAGGTAGAGGACGGAAAACACGCCACCTGTAACATAAATGTACAGGTTGTGAATGACCCTCCCATTAACTGACAAAAGAGTGGCTCATTGAGAAAATTAATTATAGGTAGATCCAAAGTGGAAACTCACTTCAGCAGGGTGAATCTCTGGGGTGTCCCTCCCAAGATTATCTGTACAAGGCCACAATAATTGGCATTCCTTTAAACATACGAACATACGTAGAGTATCTGAAAGAAGAAAAGACCCATATCTATTGAGAATCTAAGACACTCTAAAAACACTCCAAGAATACGACTGTATATTGCCCATGAATCATACACTATGTCCCAGAGACTAGGTATGGACAGGAATTACCTTAGAATTCATGAGCAAGAAAGGCCGTCATGCTCTGTCCATTCTCTAAAACAAGGAGAGGGGGAGAAACGGCTTAGACAAACTGAACCGTGAAATCTATTCAAGAAAGGTGCGCACGGGTGTTGCAGCCAGAAAACTCACCAGCGCTCCGAAGCGGTGTCTCTATCCGATGGGAAGGAACCGGAGCAGTGAGATCCCTGTTTGTTAAATGCAGGGGCTCGGCTCACACGGGCACGCGTGTGACGTGCGTTAACAGACGCTATATGCTTGTCAATTATGACAAGTCATCGCGTCAAACGGAAAGAAGGAAAGACTTGTGCCGAGCTCGCGGCTGTGTTTCTACCAAAATGCTCTATTTAAAAAATAAATAAATAAAACTATGAGCGGATGTCATAATCAAAGCGTGATACAATACCGAATATTGCCCTTATTTCAGAATGCTAACATAGATACGTTTGAGGCCAAGTAAAAGACACGTACCTCTCTCACATGAGGGTAAGGTGCCACAACAGTTAATTGGATTACACTCAAATACGAGCATGAATGGAAACCTCGTAAGGAGACAAGTACCTCAGTTAAAATACTATATACACAATAGGTATTATGACACTCAATTCCAGATGTATATTTGAGGCATTATACAAGATTAAAGTAGAAAAACAGGTATTACTGCTACAGATTAAATTACATCAAAATATTAACTTAAAAGTGGCCATATGCATTATAAGTGCAATGGCCATCATTGGGCTAGAGACTCAAAAGCATTCCACAAGGGATGTATGTTGATCTACAGTTGTAAATCGCACAACAGGATATTATAGTGTATGTTAAGCATCCAGTGGAAATCAGTCAGAGTGGTCTCGATATTTGATGTATGTGTACCTAGCCTTACCCTAGGTAAGGGATGTCATTCAGATGTAAGGCATGCTAGTTGTGCATAGCTGGTGTCTGATTCGTTGAGGCCATTTTGTATGGAGTCTAGAAGAGACATCCATTTGCATTCCCTTGTATTAAGAACCAGTCCTATGTTCCCTCCTCTAGGCCCAAGGGTTGCCTTTTCAAGGACTATCCACTGGACATCTTCAGGGCCATGCTGGGCAGCTTTAAAATGTTCGACCAAAGGTGCTCCTTGTACCTCACAACTTATTCGACTGCAATGCTGCAGTATGCGGGCTTTTATTTTCTGCTGTGTCTGACCCACGTATATTAGGCCACAGGGACAAAGAATCCCATAGATTACATTGCTAGTGTTGCAATTTGTGTACGATTTCAGATTGATCGTATTTTGTCTGTAGCTGAACTGTTTAGTTTGGATCGTAGTCAGACATGCCTCCACTGGCCACATTTGTAATGTCCTAGTATGGGTGACAAATTCCATAGGGATTGAAGAGTCGGAGTCTCAGGGGAGTCTAGAAGAGAACGGACGATGTGGTCCTTGACACTCTTGGCTTTCTTGTAGGAGTGCATCGGTAGATTAACTTGTTCTATGTCATCCGATATCAGGCCCCAGTGCTTATTTATCACCTTTTTGATAGCATTGCTCTGTGTAGAAAAAGTAATGACATATATCATTCTTTGCATCGTATCGCCTTCTTTTTCTTTGGGTTGCAACAACGTTTCACGAGGGCTGAACCATGCCCGCATCCTCGCTCTTTTGATCAACCTCCTAGGGTAGCCTCTTTCCAGTAATCGATTGCTCAGATCCTCTGATTCTGTCATGTAGTCTATCTTCCTTGAACAATTCCTGCGGATGCGCAGGAATTGTCCAAATGGTAAATTATCCCTGAGTCCTCTTGGGTGATAGCTGTTGTACTGAAGGAGCGAATTGCGCTCTGCAGGTTTGCGGTAAAGTGTTGTATATAGCCTGTTATCCTCGTTCCTAATGGTGATGTCCAGGAAATCAATCTCTTTGGCATCCGATTGCATGGTAAACTGTATATCCTGAATTCTTTGGTTAAGCCAGGTATGAAACAGGCCCAGCTCGTTTGTATCCCCAGTCCAAATCATGAGTATATCGTCAATATACCTCCTCCAGATAGTACACTGTTGGTGTAGGGATTGGTGTCACTGAAGATGAAAGATCTCCCAAAGTGGTCCATAAAAATAATGGCCAAATCTGGGGCGAAGGCTGCTCCCATAGCCACTCCTTTTGTCTGTAAGTAGAAGCTGCCTTGAAAAATGAAGAAGTTCTTCATCATAGCTATCTGTAGCAGTCCATTAATAAATTCTGTGGGTACAGCCGTTGGTGCAGTTCTTTGATCGAGCACTGATTTCAAGACATCAAGGGCAGATTGTTGGGGTATACTCGTATAGAGTGACACTATATCACAAGTCACCAGAAGTTGTCCACTTGGGTCGAACGGTCGTTGGTCTACAAGGTTGATGGTTTGCATTGTATCTCTCATATAGGCCTGCGTATTCTCAGCTATTGGCTTGAGGAAAAAATCAATATATCTGCAAAGCGGCTCCAACATGGATCCACATCCCGAAACAATGGGGCGACCAGGTGGTTCCTGCATGTCCTTGTGAATTTTTGGTAGAGTATATATCGTGGGGAGCCGAGGTTGTTTTTGGTTTAGATATTGGAATTCCAAGTTGGTAAGGAAACCCTGCTCCAGACCCTCCTTAGTAAGAGACAGTATTTCTTGTGCAAGTTCTTTCTATGGGTCCATTCTCAATTTCTTGTAGCTTACTCCATCCTGTAGCTGGTTCAGGATCTCTGTTCTGTACTTCGTCACGTCTTGTACCACGATGGCCCCACCCTTATCCGCGGGCTTAATCACTATATCCTTGTTCTGTTTCAGAGCCAACAGTGCTTCATTCTCCATCTTGGTGATATTGTACTTGGTATGTTTTTTCTTTTCGAGTACTTTAGACACATCCCGCAGCACCACACTCTCGTATGCTAAGATTTTATTCGCCATTGTGTGGGCTGCTGGAAAGAAAGAGGAGGGGACCCTCAATCCAGTCTGAGAGGATACAGCGAAAGTCGGGGACTGTCTGAAGAAGTACCTTAGACGGATCTTTCTAAAGAACCTGTGAAGTTCTGTTTTTATCGCAAAATGGTTCAGGTGAGCTGTGGGTACAAACCAGAGGCCTTTACTAAGGACCTTGATTTCATCTACTTTAAGGTTGTAGGAGGAAATGTTAACTACTGGGTTAAGTGGTTTCCCCACCACCTGTAAACCCTGCGTCGGATTGATATCTCCCGTTGATGGGGGGCCGTGCGGCCCCCCTCCACAGGCCGGTTTAGGCCCCGGGGACCCCATCCCCGAGGCCCAGCCAATTTTCTTTTTGTTTTTAAGGGAGTGGGGCCGAGTGGCCCCCCTCACCCAGGCCATTTTCGGCCCCAGAAACCCCATCCTCCGGGGCTTGGCCATTTCTTTTTATTTTTTTTAAAGGATGTGGGGCCACGCTGCCCTTCTCCCCAGGCCATTTTTCGGCCCGGGGACCCCATCCCCTGGGGCTTGGCCTCTTGTTGGGGACCGTGGGGGGAGCCCCAAGGCCCCCGCGGTCCCTGCCGGCTCCGTGCCTCCTGCAGGAGCCAGCATTGCTTTTGGGCAGCGGAGCTGCTAACATGCAGCTCCCTCTGCACAAAAGAAATTCTGCTTTGCTTCATGGAAGCAAGAGCATTTTCCATGCTCTCGCTTCCATGAAGAGAAGCAGTGTTTGCTATGGAATGGCGAGAGCAGTGCTCTCGACATGCCATAGCAAGCTGCAAGCTGCAATGTCCCAGTTGTGGGCACCCCGGGACATTGCTGGAGCCGGTCCTGGGGGGTGGCGGTCCCCAAGGCCATGGAGGGCTCCTGGAGGGGGGCCACGTGACCCCCCTCCAATCTTCTTTGTAGCCCAAAGGAGGTGGTGGTCCCTGGGGCCGGGGTATGCAACGGACCCCCACATTTAATTAATGTGTGCCCTGGGGAGGTGGTGGTCCCCGGGGCAGTGTGGGGGGTTCGAGCCCCCCCACTTTATTTTTTAAGATAGCCCCGGGGAGGTGGTGGTCCCCGGTGCTGCGTGGGGTGTAGGAGCCCCCCAAGCCTTTTAAAAATAAATAAAGCCCCCGCACAGGCCCCCACATATATTTAAATCATTGCCCCCGGGACCTGGCCCACCCGGGGGCTTAAAGAAAAAGAAGTGCGGAAGCCACTCAGCCCCCCTCCTCTTTAATTTAATTAATAAATAAAAAATAAAGAACGGAAGACTGGCCCCAGGAGATGGCATCCCCGGGGCCATAATTGGCCTGAGGAGGGGGGAGGGGGGCCATGCAGCCGCCTTCTAAAAAAAAAAAAAACAAGGCTGGCCAGGCCCCGGGGGTTGGGGTCCCCGGGGCCATAATTGGCCTCAGGAGGGGGGCCATGCGGCCCCCCTCCAAAAATATAAAAAAAATAAAGGCTGCCCAGGCCCAGGGGGATGGGGTCCCCAGGGCCAGAAGTGGCCCAGGGAAGGGGGGCCATGCGGCCCCCCTCCCGAATATTTAATTATTTAAAAAAAAAAGCTGGCATGTTCTAAGTTGGTGGATTAAGTCCCCTTGATTCCTGAGGGTCCCTGGGGGCATCTAGCCCACCAGGTACCTCCAGTAAGCCCCACACAGCTGGATTGCTGAGACTGGTCCGAGGCCACGCCCCCTTTTCACACCACTCTGCAAACACGCCTCCTGGTGCACTGCTGCTCGGGGGAGGAAGTTCACTTTAGTCCTGAGGTCCTCAGTACAAAAGAGGACCTCATTGCCCCACCAGCAGTGCGCCAGGAGGCGCGTTTGCAGAGTGGTATAAAAAGGGGGCGTGGCCTCAGACCACTCTCAGCAATCCAGCTGTGTGGGACTTACTGGAGGTACCTGGTGGGCTAGTTGGCTCCTAGGGACTCTCACGATTCAAGGGGACTTAATCCCCCAACCCAGAACGTGCCAGGAGGTGCGTTTGCAGAGTGGTGGAGAAAGGGTGCATGGCCTGTGTCCACCTTTCAGCAATCCCACTATCTGGGGCATACTGAAGGTATCAGGTAGGCTAGTTGGCCCCTAAGGATCCCCAGCAGCGAAAGGGACTTTAATCCTCATCCAAGAGTGCGCCAGGAAGTGCGTTTGCAGAGTGGTGAGGAAAGGTGGCGTGGCCTGCTATGAGAACTTAGCAATCCTGCTGTGAGGGACTTACTGGAGGTAATAGGAGGGGTAGTTGGCCCCCAAGGTTCACCTTGGGGCCAACTACCCCTCCTGTTACCTCCAATAAGTCGCACACAGTGGGATTGCTGAGAGGTCTTCGGAGGCCACGCTCACCTTTCTCCACCACTCTGCAAATGCACCGCCTGGCACAGTACTGGTTGGGGGATGAAGTCCACTTTACTCCTGAGGGACTTTGGTGGCCAAGTAGCCCTCCTGGTACCTCCTGTAAGTCCTACGCAGCGAAATTCCTGAGCGCTGGTTGGAGGCCCAGCCCCCTTTCTCCACCACTCTGCAAACGTGACTACCAGTTAAAGAAGCATTTGTAATGTAATAGGTCTCGCATTTGCAAGAGTTAGAGCTATTGGCGTTGTAAATCTAAAAGTTTTTTACTAATGTTTTTTGGAGTGGAGTGGATGTACTTTGTGTGTCGTGGAATTATGTGGTATGTTGTGCATTGAAATTATGTGGATAGAAAGTATGTGGTATTTAGTGTATACGAATTATGTAGAGTGGGATTGTGTGTTATGGAGAGTAATTATGTGGTATGGTAGTCTGTGTTGTGGAGTGGTAACCTCAGGTTTAGTCTTCCTCATTTCTATAGAAGCTAAATTATTAACTCAATGAGACAAAAAAAAGAAGGAATCACTGAGGAGCACTTCTGGACCTAGTCAGAGGTATGAGCAGGGCCACTGGAATTATGCAACTGTTTGGCTGCACCGACTTTCACACAATTATACATTTTCCGCATTAGCCACATAATCCATCATCTGCTGCCTAATCTGCAGATTTGAACAAAAAAAGCCTTGTTTCTAGCTCAAACGTTACCAAAAATGCACTAACAAGTGTTACAACGTGGTGGAAGGCCCTTTGCAAACCTAGAATGGTCACCTGTTTCTTATTGCTAAATGTGGGTGTTAAATTGGTACTAATGGTGTGCAAACCAGTCTTGCTTCTTTCTGTGCCTCTCTTGCCTCTTTCTGCATTTCTGTTGCTTCTTTCTGCAACTTTCTTTTTTTTCTGTCCTTCTTTTGCCTCTTTCTGCTCATCTCTTCCACTTTCTGTACCTCTCTTGTCTCTTTCTGCACCTCTCTTGCCTCTTTCTGCACCTCTCTTGCCTGTTTCTGCACCTCACTTGCTTCTTCCAGTACCCCTCTTGCCTCTTTCTGCACCCCTGTTCTCTCTTTCAGCACCTCTCCTGCATGTTTCTGAACCTCTCTTGCCTCTTTCTACACTTCTCTTGCCTCTTTCTGCACCTCTGTTGTTTCTTTCTGCACTTCTCTTGCCTCTTTCTGTACCCCTCTTGCCTCTTTCTGCACCTCTGTTGCTTCCTTCTGCACTTCTCTTGCTTCTTTCTGCACCTCTGATGCTACTTTCTGCACCCCTCTTGCCTCTTTCTGCAACCCTCTTCCCTCTTTCTGCACCTCTCTTGCCTCAGTCTGCCTACCTGTTCCCTCTTTCTGCACCCCTTTTGCCTGTTTCTGCAACTCTCTTGCCTCTTTCTGCAGTTCTCTTGCCTCCTTCTGCACCTCACTTGCCTCTTTCTGCAACTCTCTTGCCTCTTTCTGCAGTTCCCTAACCTCTTTCTGCACCTCTCTTGCCTCTTTCAACACTTATCTGGCCTGTTTCTGCACCTCTCTTGCCTCTTTCTGCACCTATTTTGCCTCTTTCTACACCTTACTTGCATATTTCTGCACCCCTTTTGCCTGTTTCTGTACCCCTCTTCCCTCTTTGTGCAACTCTCTTGCCACTTTCTACACCTCTTTTCCCTCTTTCTGCTCCACTCTTGCCTCTTACTGTACCTCTGTTGCTTCTTTCTGCACCTCTCTTGTCTCTTTCTGCACCCTTCGAGCCTCTTTCAGCACCTCTGTTGCTTCTTTCTGCAGTTCCCTTCCTTCTTTCTGCACCCCTCCTGCCTCTTTCTGTATCCCTCTTGCCTTTGTGCACCTCTGTTGGTTCTTTCTGTACCTCTTTTGCTTCGTTCTGCACTTCACTTGCCTCTTTCTGTAACCCTCTTGCCTCTTTCTGCACCTCTGTTGGTTCTTTCTGCACTGCTCTTGCTTCTTTCTGCATCCCTGTTCCAAATTTCTGCATCCCTCTTGCCTGTTTCTGCACCCCTCTTCCCTCTTTCTGCACCTCTCTTGCCTCAGTCTGCCCACCTGTTCCCTCTTTATGCACCCCTTTTGCCTGTTTCTGCAACTCTCTTGCCTCTTTCTGCAGTTCTCTTGCCTCCTTCTGCACCTCACTTGCCTCTTTTTGCACCTCTGTTGGTTCTTTTGCACTGCTCTTGCTTCTTTCTGCACCTCTCTTGCAAATTTCTGCACCCCTCTTGCCTCTTTCTGCACCCCTCTTGCCTCTTTCTGCACCCCTCTTACCTGTTTCGGCACCTCTCTTGCCTCTGTCTGCACCCCTGTTCCCTCTTTCTTTACCTCTTTTGCCCGATTCTGCAACTCTCTTGCCTCTTTCTGCAGTTCTCTTACCTTCTGCCCCTCTGTTGCTTCTTTCTACACTTCTCTTGCCTCTTTCTGCCCCTCTGTTGCTTCTTTCTACACTTCTCTTGCCTCTTTCTGCACCCCTGTTGCTTCATTCTGCACTTCCCATGCTTCTTTCTGCACCTGTCTTGCTTCTTTCTGCACCCCTGTTGTCTCTTTCTGTACTCGTCTTCCCTCTTTCTGCACTTCTCTTGCCTCTTTCTGCATCTCACTTGCCTCTTTCTGCACTTCTCTTGCTTCTTTCTGCACCTCTGTTGCTTCTTTCAGCAATTCTCTTGCCTCTTTATGCACTGCTCTTGCCTCTTTCTGCACCCCACTTGTCTCTTTCGGCACCCCTCTTCTCTCTTTCTGCACCCCTGTTCACTCTTTCTGCACCTCTTCTGCCTGTTTCTGCATCTCTGCTGCCTCTTTCTGAACTTCTCTTGCCTCTTTCTGCACCCCTCTGCCTCTTTCTGCACCTCTGTTGGTTCTTTCTGCACTGCTCTTGCTTCTTTCTGCTCCTCTGTTGTTTCTTTCTGCACCCCTCTGCCTCTTTCTGCACCTCTGTTGGTTCTTTCTGCACTGCTCTTGCTTCTTTCTGCTCCTCTGTTGTTTCTTTCTGCACTTCTCTTGCCTCTTTCTGCACCTCTCTTGCCTCTTTCTGCACCCCTCTAGCCTCTTTCCGCATCTCTTTTGCTTGTTTCTGCTCTTCTTCTGCCTCTTTCTGTACCCCTCTTGCCTCCTTCTGCACCTCTGTTTTTTTACTGCACTGCTCTTGCTTCTTTCTGCACCTCTCTTGCAAATTTCTGCACCCCTCTTGCCTCTTTTGGCACCCCTCTTCTCTCTTTCTACACCCCTGTTCCCTCTTTCTGCACCTCTTCTGCCTGTTTCTGCACCTCTGCTGCCTCTTTCTTAACTTCTCTTGTCTCTTTCTGCACATCTGTTGCTTCTTTCTGCACTTCTCTTGCCTCTTTCTGCAACCCTCTTCCCTCTTGCTGCACCTCTGTTGCTTCTTTCTGTACTTCTCTTGCCTCTTTCTGCACCTATCTTGCCTCTTTCTGCACACACAGGGCTACTTTTAAACTGACCTCAGGCTCAGCAGTGCACACATGCAAGTGCAGAAAAGGGCTGCTGGCCTCTAAACTGCCATGCCCTATTATATGCTAGGGTCTTAGAGGTAGTTTTAACCCCCCTGCCCTATTATGTACTAGGGCCTTACAGGGGAGGTCATTCCAATCACAGGGGTACCCCAACCCATAGTGTACCCTAGTGTATGTAGGTGTTTTCACTGTATTCTAAGTGTCTTTTAGAATAGCACTGGCTCCGGGCCTGGTTAGGCAGAGCCCAGGGTCAGTCAGAGTCAGTTACCAACAGTACCAGTCAGCAAAAGGTTGGGGGGTACCCAGGGCACAGGATGACTTTGCAACAAGGCCTCTTTCTGCACCTCTGTTGGTTCTTTCTGCATATCTCTTGCTTCTTTCTGCACCTTTCTTCATATTTCTGGACTCCTGTTGCCTCTTTCTGCATTTCTCTTGCTTCTTTCTGCGCCTTTCTTCCTCTTTCTGCACATGTCCTACCTCTGTAGGCATAGTTAGAAATTAGCATTTGAAAAACCTTAGAAATTCACTGAAAAAACCACAGGTTTCACGAACGTTATAGTTAGTAATTAGCATTTAAAAAACCTTACAAATTCACTGAAAAAACCACAGGTTTCAGGGACGTTATAGTTAGAAATCAGCATTTAAAAAACCTTTGAAATTCACTGAAAAAACCATAGATATATATATATATATAGTATACATATTTGTGTATATTTGTGTATCTAAAGAGAGAGATATCTCTCTCCTCCTATATCTGTGTGTGTGTGTATATATTCACTAAAAAAAAACAAAGGTTACAGGGACGGTATGGTTAGGGTCAGATTTTACTCATACAAAACCAGAGAAATTCAGCCGTTATAGTTATCTGCGTTAACTATACCTCGTGCCCCCGCAATGCACTGCTTATGATCTCACATATTACATCACTCATGACATGGTTAGTGACATCACTGATGATAGCTCAAATGACATCACTGATGACATCATCCACGTGATAATCTGATGCACCTCCTCATACCCTAATATAACCTTTGATACATCCACTCTAAAATACAGACTACCATTCTCAAAACCATAGACACACCAATACCAGTTACTATATACCCACTCACTGATTCCTAGGTCTACACACACATCCACTCATTCACCTATACAGTCACTCATACATGAAGTCACTCATTAATACAGCACTATCATATGCACTCATACACCTATACAGACACTCACACACCGCCACTCATCAATAGAGTTACTCACACACCTAGTCTGTCATGCAAAGAATCAATTACACTCCCATTTACTCACCTATACAGTTATACACACACCACCTCACTTATTCATACAGATACTAACACATACTTACTCTCTTATACAATCACTGATACAAGCACACACTCATCCATACAGCCACTCTCACAATCACTCACTCTCACATATAGTCATTTATATACTCCAACACTCACATATACTGCCTTTCACATATGTAGTTACTCACACATGTACCACTGAGACATCCATTCACTCACCAACACACCCATACACACACTCACCCACCCATACAGCCCTTCACAGATGCACTCTTGAACTCATGCACCCAGTGAATCACCTACTCCACATCTATGCACAGAGTCACACCCCCCCAACCACCCACACAGACACTCAGGCACCCATACAGATACTCAAACAACCAATCATTAACCCATATAGACACTCATGTAGCTACTCACCAACCCATGCAGCCACTTACATACCAACTGACAGATTGATACAGACATTCACACAGTTTAGTCACTAACCCATGCTTTCAGTAAGACACGTTTAATCACTCACTTATACAGTCAGTCACGCACCTACTAAATCATCCATTCAGACACTTATACACCCTCTCATTCTTCAATACACCTTGGCATATATATATATAAAACATATTTAAACTTTACAGAAACACACAGTCACTGGATGATGTCATCAGTGATGTCATCAGTGATGTCATTTGAGATGTCATCAGTGATGTTATCAGTGATGTCACTGACCAGGTCATGAATGATGTAATATGTGACGTCTTCAGCAGTGCATTGCGGGGGTATGAGTTATAGTTAGCTCAACTAACTATAACGGCCGAATTTCTCTGGTTTTGTACGAGTGAAATGTCCAACTAACTATAACGTCCCTGAAACCTGTGGTTTTTCAGTGAATTTGTAAGGTTTTTAAAATGCTAATTTCTAATTATAACGTCCCTGAAACCTATGGTTTTTTCAGTGAATTTCAAAGGTTTTTTAAATGCTAATTACTAACTATAACGTCCCTGAAACCTGTGGTTTTTTCAGTGAATATATATATATATATATACATTCGCACACCAAGTACTGCCAGTAAACGCTGCTCGCCTGCCTTTGAGCGCCGGTGCCAGTCGTGGCGGCAGACAGCCACGAAAGTCAGCAAATCAACTACAATAGAGATGAGGCGGCACACCAACTCCAATTCGGGTAATTTTAATCACAAAACAACAACGCGTTTCAGCCACAAAATGGCCTTTGTCAAGTTGTCTAAGTTCTTCCCGGTCACCATTTTGTAACAGTGACGTCACAATCAACATAGAAGAAACATTTCGGAACATGATCACACTTTTTTTCGCTTTTTGGTATAATTTGATTTAAATACCAGGTCTCTTAATTGTAAAGCATTAATCCACATTAATTTACATGATTCCTTTCATACCAGTCTTGTTTCACGTTCTTAATAAAACATTTGAGAAAAACTGTTTTGTTCGTGAATACATACAAAGGACATCATTCAATTCTAAATCATAGAAACTGAAAAAAGCACCTAAAATCGGATTTATCTTTTCTTTTAGGCATGACTCAAAATTGGTACTAAAAGATTTCCTCATAATTATTTGGAAACAATTCATGTTTAAAATGTAGCATTTTGCAGAAGTACTTATTAATTTCATAGCACTTGAGCATAAGCCATTATTTATGCTGTTACTAATGCCAAGTGGCGTAAAATCCATTTTGTCCAAGCAATCAATTTCGCACATTAGTGTGCATGGTATTATGTTTTACCCAAAGTACCTTTCAACATCCTGGTGCTCAAATACACACTATCATAGTTCTATCACAATTTGCCAGACGGTGCAATTTCATTTTGTGTAGATCAACAATATTGGTTAAAAGATATCCCTTGTACCACATATGAGAGACCTATTGCAAAAACCACTCCAATCAAATTCCAAATATTCTTCTAATTCATATTTTTAAATAAAAATACTGGTTATTCAGGAAGGAATGTGTGTGGATAGTGATAAATGCCCTTAGATTTAAGTGTGAAGGTATTTCAAGGGGATGTGAAAATTCATAACATAGTGCCTTATTTAGATACAAAAGGACATGTAGATAAACGAAGGAAAAAATTACTATTACATAGATTTTGGCACCAGATACTCATATAAACGTATCTTATGCTGGAACCATGGTGCATGAATTTAATTGTCCCTACACGACATTGCCTGTTGCGGACAAAAACAATATATATAATGCAACAAAAATAGGTTCAGATTACTTCACGCCAAATGGCGGATAGTTAGGCATAATTGCCTTTTGATCCTACATAATTACAGTCCATATATATATATATATATATATACACATATATATATATACACACACACACACATATATATATATATATAGTATGCATATTTGTGTATATAGATATATATGTATGTATCTAAAGAGAGAGATATCTCTCTCCTCCTATATCTGTGTGTGTGTATATATTCACTAAAAAAAACAAAGGTTACAGGGACGGTATGGTTAGGGTCAGATTTTACTCATACAAAACCAGAGAAATTCAGCCGTTATAGTTATCTGCGTTAACTATACCTCGTGCCCCTGCAATGCACTGCTTATGACCTCACATATTACATCACTCATGACATGGTCAGTGACATCACTGATGACATCACTGATGACATCTCAAATGACATCACTGATGACATCAGTGATTACATCATCCAGTGACTGTTTTTAAAAAGTTTATGAATGTTAAAAATATATACTAAGGTGTATTGGTTAATCAGTGGGTGTATGAGTGTCTGTATGGATGGTTCAGTGGGTGCATGACTGACTGTATAAGTGAGTGATAAGGTGTCTCAGTGAATGTATAGGTGAGTGACTGTGTAAATGAGTGTATCTGTCTGGTAGTTGATGTGTAAGTAGGTGTATGAGTGTGTTAGTGGGTACATGAATGGCTATATGGGTGATTGATTGGTTTTCTAACTACCTCTATGGTTGTCTGGGTATCTCTGTGCGTGGGTGATGAGGTGTGTGACTGCCTGTATGGATGAGTGAGTGGGTGAGTCAGTGACTTTATGGTGTACTGTGTGCGTGTCTGAGAAGCTGTATGGGTGAGTGAGTGTCTGTATGGCTGTGTCAGTGATTGAGTGCATGTGTCAGTATGGGTAAATAATTGGGTATGTGAAAGGCAGTATAAGTGAGTGACGGGATATATGAGTGACTGTATGCGTGAGTGAGTGAATATGAGAGTGGCTAAATGGTTGAGTGTGTGCTTCTGTCACTAACTGTACAGGTGAGTGAGTACATGTTACTATTTCTATGAGTAAGTAAGAGGGTTTGTGTAACTGGGTGAGTAAGAGGCTGTGTGATTGACTGAATGGGTGAGTGTCTAGATGTGTGAGTAGTTCTCTGGCTGACTCAGTGTGTGAGTGCTTGTATGGGTGTATGAGTGGATATGTCAATGGCTGTATTAGTGAGTGAGTGGGTGAGTGTATGAATGGCAGTATAGGTGAGCGTGTGGATGTGTGTATAGATCTATGAATCAGAGTGGGTGTGTAAGTACTGGTATGGCTGTGAATGGGTTTGTGAATGGTTGTGTGGGAGTGGCAGTGGGTGTATAAAAGATTCTGTGAGTGCATCAGAGATGCTGTGGATGATGTCATTTGAGATCTCATCAGTGATGTCACTGACCATGTCATGAGTGATGTAATATGTTACGGTCATAAGCAGTGCATTGCGGGGTGCAAGTTATAGTTAACTCAGGTAACCATAACGGCTGAATTTCTTTGGTTTTGTATGAGAAAAATCTGACTCTAACTATAACGTTCTTGTAACCTTTGGGGTTCTTTTTGTGAATTTCTATGGTATTTTTTAATTCTATTTGCCAACTATAACTTCCTTGTAACCTTTGGTTTTTTCAGTGAATTTCTTGGGGGATGAAGTCCACTTTAGTCCTGATGCCCTAAGGAGGCAAGGGGACCTCATCCCCCCACCAGCAGTGTACCGAGAGGAGCGTATGGAGAGTAGTGGAGAAAGGGGCATGGACTGCGACCACCTCTGAGCAATCCCACTGTGTAGGGCTTTCTGGAGGTAACAGGTGGGCTAGTTGGCCCCTAAGGACCCTCAGCAGTGAAGGGGACTTTATCCCCCAACCAAGAGCTTGCCAGGAGGTGCGTTTGCAGAGTAGTGGAAAAAGGGGGCAGGGACTCCTGCGAGTTGCCGGCTTCTGATTTTTTTTATTTGAGGAAGGGGGCTGTGTGGCTCCCCTTCCCCTGACCCTTTTGGGCCCCAGGGACCCCATCCCCTGGGGCCTGACCCATTGTTTCATGTTTTTATTAAATGAAATGGGAGGGGGGCCACGTGGCCCCACCACGAGGCCGATTTTTGCCCCCACAACGAGGCTGATTTTGGCCCCCACCACGAGGCTGATTTTGGCCCTGGTGACCCCATCCCCTGGCCATTTTATTTTTTTATTATTTTTTTTCAAGGGAGGGGGCCCCATTCCCCAGGGCCTGGCCATTTCTTTTTTTTAATTCATTTTCTTTTAAGGGGGGGGCGCACAGCCCCCCTTCCCAGGCCGATTTCGACCCCATCCCTTGGACATTTCTTTTTTATTTTAAAAGGGAGGGGGTCGAGCGGACCCCCTCCCAGGCCATTTTCAGACCCCGGAACCCCATCCCCGGTCTTGGCTATCTTCTTGGGGTCCGCAGGGGGGTGCCTGAAGCCCCCACGGTCCCAGCCGGCTCCCGCCTCCTGCAGGGCCAGCATTGCTTTTTACACCTAGGGAGCTGCTAACATGCAGCTCGCTGGGTGTTAAAAGCAAGGTGTGCTCTGCTTTGACCAAGCGAGAGCAAAGTGCTCTTGCTTGTTCAAAGTGAGCACACTTGTTTGCTATGGGATGGCAATGGGAGTGCTCCTGCCATCCCATAGCAAACTGCAATGTCCCGGGGGTGGAGACCCCTGGACATTGCTGGAGCCAGTCCTGGGGGTGGCAGTGCCCAGGGCCATTTACGGCTCCAGGAGGGGTGCCCGCGGCCACCCACCCATTTTTAAAATAGCCCCGGGTACATGGTGGTCCCCGGGGCAGCGGGGAGGCATGTGGTGCCCCGCATTTTTGTATACTAAATGGCGGTCCCCAGGGCTGTGTGGGGGGCGGGAGCGCCCCCACCCATCTTATTTCAGTTTAGCCCCGGGGAGGTGGCAGTCCCGGGGCTGCAGGGGGTGCTGGAGCCCCCCATGCATTATAATCAAATATAGCCCCGGGTAGCTGGTGGTCCCCGGGGCTGCGGTAGCCCGCATGGGCCCCCACATCTTTATTTTTAATTGCACCTGGGACCTGGCCTAAAGTAATTGAAGCTCGGGAGTCCGCGCTTCATTTTAAAAACATTTTCAGCCAGATTCATAGATCTACTACGAATCCCGCTGAAATATTTTAAAAAAAATGCTTTTTGGGGCCTGGGGGGGGGGCCCTGTGGGACCCCCTCAAGAGGGCCACGTGGTCAGTGTGTTTCTACCCTGCCCCCTTATCTTTTTTTTTAACGTTTTTGCTTGTGACTCGGTTCAACAGAGTCAAAAGATGGCTGCCAGCATTCCCTGGTTTGAAGTGTTGGCAGCCAATCAGATCTCAGGCACAAGATCGGGAGGGTTTGCAGATCCACCGCGGCCACAGTTGCATATCTGAGCAATCTTTAAATTTCTCAGGAACTACTGAACGGATTTACATCATTTAACAAAAAGAATGCTATCTGGACCAAGAGCTACCTTTCTGCCAAATTTGGTGTAATTCCATTCAGCAGCTCCGGCTACAGTTGCCTATGGAAATTAACATGGAGAAAAATGTTTTAGAACCCCCCCATTTTCTCGGCCCCCGCTTGACGAATCACCCCGAAACATTTAACACAGCAGCTGAAGTGAGTGGCCCATTAGTTTTGAAAATTTCGCGAAGATTTGTCAAATGGTGCCAAAGTTATTGGCAAATCAATAATCGATTAACCTATGGAAACTAGGTCCTAACTATAGCTACCTACTGGCGACCACGATAAAAATGTCAAGATAATGTTTGTGATTATGTTCCTGCTAGAGAGATCTGACTTTTGTCTAGTGGCAGTTTTGATGCCATAAAGTAGTGCAGAGGGCCTGCTGCAAAGAATAGATCTGTATTTTGTGTGGATAGCTAAGTGGATTAGTAAAGCCAGGAATTATAAATGCTTTAAAATAAATGAAATATATGTGAGAGAGGGGCTATGGAGTGATGAGGGGCACGTTTGCTGGGTGGTAGTGAGGGGGGTCCAAGGAGGTCATAACGTGTATTTGTAAAGCGCACGTTCACCCCTGGGCATCTTCGCGCTGAATAACAGATGTTTCTTGGAGGTGATAGGAGGGGTGGCGCCAAAATTATTGTTGCACTGAGTGCCACTAGTGCTAAAGGCTGTGATGATGGGTATGTGGCAAGGTGAAGTAATACTGTGTCTTTGGATAGCCTGCTGATTTTGGAAAGGCAAGGTAAGGTGACTTCGTCATTATTGACTGTTGCACACATCACTCACACACACACACACACACACACACACACACCAACGGTTTCAAATCCACAACCTATCTGCCTTCTACGTAGGATAGTGTTTTAGAAGGAAGGTTTTAGGCACTAGCAGAGATGGCGTACCATTGGATAAATGGTGCCCAGGCCCTAAATCTGATTCTGGAGTCCAGCTTTGAGGCAGGATCAGAGACTGAGACAGCAGATACTGAGACAGCATCTGAGGGAGAGGACAATGGAGCAGAATCTGGGAGTGATTTTTCAGTCGGTGCATTTACATCCAATGACTCATCTTTTAGCAATTCTGAAGGAGACAGTGACAGTCATGCTGTCGCTTCGCAAGCACAGTCTGTGCAGCTGGACGACAGTAGCAGGTTAGACCAACCCAGAGAGCAGGCACATGCGGTGGCAAGCACAGACGGAGTGCTCTCTTGGCAGCCTCCCAATTTAGTTTGCCCCAAATTCCACCTTTCACTGGCAACGCTGGATGTAAATTTGATACTGCAAATGTTTTTACCATTGACTACGACAATCTCTTTTTGGATGTTGACTTCATTGACGAAATTGTGCAGCAAACAAATTTACGTACCAAACAATTTCTGAGGGAGCATAGAGGTACTCTCGGGCCTCATTCAAGGGCACACAAGTGGACTCCCACTTCATTAGTGGAGTTGGAGATATTATTGGGCTTTACGCTCAAAATGGGGGTAGTACGTAAACCAACCTTGCTGTCCTACTGGTCTACTCGCACGGTTTGGGTAACCCCCATCTTCACACCATACATGAGCAGAGATAGTTTTTTTGCTATTGCAGCGCATGCTGCATTTCAATAACAATTCTGCTGCATGGCCCCGGGACCATCCAGACCATGACAGGTTATTCAAATTTCGGCCTGTCATGGAACATTTGTCTGCCAGGTTTCCAGAGGTTTATACTCCTGGGAAGAATATAGCCATTGATGAGTCCTTGATCCTGTATAAAAGGCGGCTGCTGTTCAGGCAGTACATTGTGAGCAAACGAGCTTGCTATGGCATCAAGTTGTACATGCTGTGGGAGAGCTCGACTGGCTAGGTGTACAGCTTGAGAATGTATACAGGAAAGGACTCGACTCTAAACGGTTTCCCTCCCACGCTAGGGGTCACAGGAAAGATTGTATGGGAGCTTGTCCAGCCGCTCCTTCACAAAGGTTATAACCTTTATGTGGACAGTTTCTATGCAGGAGTAGAGCTGTTCAGTGAGCTCTACAAGCTGGCACAGTAGCCTGCGGTACAATTCGTCGTCGCCGCAAAGGATTTCCGCAGGAGCTTGTTTGCAAGAAGCTCCAGAAATCCCAAAGCACTGCGTTGCGTTCCAACGAACTGCTCGCAGTCAAGTTCTCAGATAGGCGTGATGTGTACGTACTCACTACAATTCATGATGAGAGCACTTCCCTCGTCATGGTTTGGGGTCAGATGGCCTAAGTCCACAAGCCCACATGTGTACTTGATTACAACAAGTACATGGGCGCAGTGGACAAGAATGACCAGTTTCTACAGCCATATAATGCGAGTCATAAAACTCGCACTTGGTATAAGAAACTGTTTACCCACCTGATCCAGATCACTACATACAATGCGTATGTTGTTTATCGTCAGACAACCACAGGAAGACTCATGTCTTTCCTTGACTTTCGGTTGTCTGCGATTGAAAGTCCCACTGCTTCAGAAGCAGCAGCCTCCACTTCATGTGTTCTGGAGGACGTGGCAAGGCTGCAGGACCGACACTTTGTTGATAAAATTCCTGCAACACCCAAATAGGAGTGACCATGTTGGCGTAAATTGTGCTCGAAGCAGGGAAAGAGGCAGGAGACTTGTGTTTGCTGTCCCCAGTGCCCATCTCAGCATACCCTGTGTTATCTAACTTGCTTTATGTTGTATCATACTAAAGCAAAGTACTGGGAAATTGACTGAGGTAGAGCTGCCATTAGGCAAACCTTTCAATTGCTGTGAATGGATACCTACTGTCTGTGGGCCACTAATTCACTAGGCAAGGAGCAGCAGAATTTTAGTTCCTCTACTTCAGGTAATCATGGACTTCTCAACACCTTTATCTGCTCTCAGAACGTGTTAGGTGTTCTGTTCGCCGATTGACAAGTGCATTATAGTCCCCACACTGCACATACTGATGGGCAGAACATGCGCTAAGTTGTCAAGGAATACCCTGATTGGCAAAATGTTAAAGGCTTGACTGGATTTTGAAGTGCTTGTTAGGGAACTTATGTATACTACACAAGGACCACCCTGATTGCCATCGAGAACCGGAGTAAGCATATTAAGTCAAACAAATATCCAATGGGACTTATTCACCAATATTTCTACTTGCTTTGAAAGTGTGAAAACTCAATTATTAACTTGTATCATAACTATGTTATTGAAAAGGGGTACAGGACACAATATCTTGTATGATGATTGGTTTCACATCTTTAGTATAAGATGTGAAAATAATCATCATACAAGATATTGTGGCCTGTACCCTTTTTCAATACAATAGCGGATGATGCAAGTTAGTACTTGAGTTTTCACGCTGTCAAAGTAAAAGTGTCAGTGAATGAGTCCCACAGGACATTTGTTTGGCTTATTACTTTAGGGAACGTAGGCAATATTCCACAGCATGTTTGCCTTATTTTCAAAGGTAGATATGCTCGCTCAGTTTGAGCAATGGCTTTGCGGCATACTCGGACACCTCCCAACTTGCATCCACAAATTGGAATGAGTTGGATTTAGCACAGTGACTGCGTTGATGGTGCATGACAGAAACGTTTTCTCGAGCTTCAAGTAGCTAGGGACAGAAGGCATTAGTATAGGTTCACTTGACAATTAGATATGATTAGTCAGGACTCTGATGAGGACAGACACATGAACAGATAAGAAAAGCTTACGGTAGGTGGGCTTTCCCAGGAATATTACATAGGTAAAAGGCAGATAGTAAAGGTAGCACAGATAGATGTCATGGCTTCATCTTCACCTATGGATTCAAATCCATTGGTGCCACACTCGAATTGAATTACTATAGTACGTATGGGTCAATGCTTGACTTGCTTGCCATGTTCATCCTCTGTCAGAACTTAGCAGATGTTCAGTTTGCTGTATGATATGTGTATTACAGTCACAGTACTGCACATAACGGATGATGGGACATATGCTATGTTGTCACGGATTACCTGTGTTTCACATTCTACCATTCTTCATAGTTTATAATGTTCTCTTTAGAAAACTTTGGAAAATTTCCAGCATGTTTGCCTTATTTTCAAAGGTAGATATGCTCACTCAGTTCGAGGAATGGCTTTGCGGCATACTCGGACACCCCCAACTTGCATGCACAAACTGGAAGGAGCTGGATTTAGCACAGTGAGTGGGCTAAAGGCGCATGGAAGACATGTCTTCCTGAGCCTCTTGTGGCTGTAATGGGAGCCATTAGTAAAGGTTCACTCGGCATGCGTTTGGTAATGTTCAGAAAGAAGGAGGCAGATACTTGACATGTGGTACCACTGGCGTAGCAAGGGGGGGGCGGAGGGGGCGGTACGCCCCGGGCGGCACGAGATTTGGGGGCGGCAGGTAAATTTATCGCCAGCACCCCCCCCCCCGCTCTTAGGCGCTCTTAGGCGCTCGGCGGCGGCAAAAGGCAGGGTCCGCCACGGGCGGCAGAGTGCCCAGCTACGCCACTGTGTGGTACAATGCAGTTAAACTCATTACGTCTTGTGACGTATGAATGTGACGGGCCCTTGCATGGCAGCGGTATGTTGATGTGAGTGCAAGTGATCTGTTCGATTGGGCGCGTGGCTGGCGGTATGAATGTCTTGTGTGGGGTGCATGAGTGGGGTGTGAAATGGACCATAAAGCAGTTGGTGCCGAGAAATGGCTTTATGGCTCACCTTCCGAAGGATTGGTTTCAATATTTAAATACTTTGATGAGTATTTGTGCTTTGAAGCCAGCGTTTCTGGAGGTGCTAAAACCAACCAGTATAATTGGTGGATTAACTTTATCAAATTAGTACCAGATTTATATGTGTGTGGTAAGATGGCCTTTAGCAAGAACTCTTTTTTTTTTGTTGTCAATATGAGTAGCTAGGGATTTTGTGCTCTATCTCAGCCGTCACCTAGGCAAACCTGCACATCTCCGAAAACTAGACACCATGGGGAGTCCATGGAGGTGTGGCTTGCGTGGATCCCCTAATGTTTTCTTACCCAGAATCCCCTGCAAACGTCAAATTTAGCTAAAACCTTTAAGTAAAAGAAAGTTCTGGAATCTGCGGGGAGCCTCAAACTTCCTTCCACCCAGCGTTCCCCCAACTCTCCCGATAGAAATAGTACCTCACTTGTGTGGGTAGTCCTAGTGCCCATGACAGTGAAGGGCCCAAAACGTACTGTGGAGACTTCAAGATTATCGATCACAAAAAGATATGGTTTTGTAAGGGAGTCACCTGCGTTTTTGATCCCGGACTTGGCGGGCATGTAGGTAAACCTACCAAATCCAGACATTTCTGATAACTAGGCACTCAAGGGAGTCGAAGAGGTGTGGCTTGCATGGATCCCCCAGTGTTTTCTTACCCATTCTCACCATTTTTATCGGGAGACTTGGGGGAACACGGGGTGGATGGAAGTTTAAGGCTCCCTGCAGATTCTGGAACTTTCCATCTCTTAAATGTGTTGCGAATTTGATTTGTTAGCTAGATTTGACGTTTGTAGGGAATTCTGGGTAAGAAAACATTGGGGGATCCAAGCAAGCCACTCCTCCCTGGACTCCTCCGGGTGTCTAGTTTTCAGAAGTGTGTAGGTTTGGTAGGTTTACCTTGATGCCCGCTGACCCCTGGATCAAAATCGCAGGTGACTCAGTCACAAAACCAGGGGGCATATTAGCAAGACCGGTGATAAAATTATCGCCGTTTTAGCGGCAGGAAACTGCCGCTAAAACGGCGATAATGGGCTTGCTAATATGCGTTATAGAATTCCAATAGAAGCCCAGGTTAGATGTGCATGACATCTAACCTGGGCTTCTATTGGAATTCTATAACGCATATTAGCAAGCCCATTATCGCCGTTTTAGCGGCAGTTTTCTGCCGCTAAAGCGGCGATAATTTTATCGCCGGTCTTGCTAATATGCCCCCAGGTCTTTTTGTGATGGATAATCTTTAAGTATCCACAGTACATTTTGGGTCATTCCCTGTCATGGGCACTAGTCCTACCCACACAAGTGAGGTACCGTTTTTATCGAAAGACTTGGGGGAACGCTCGATGGGTGGAAGTTTGGGGCTCCCCTCAGATTCCAGAAATTTCCATTACATAAATATGAGGAACATGTTTTTTTTTTTTTTTACAAAGTTTGAGGTTTGCAAGGGACTCTGTGTAACAGAACCTGGTAAAAGCCACACAAATCACCCCATCCTGAATTTCCCAGGGTGGTAAGTTTTAAAAAATGTACAGGTTTGCTAGGTTTCCCTTAGCGTTGGCTGAGCTAAGGTCCAAAATCCGCAGCTAGTCACAATGCAAAAAAAGGGCCAGTTTTCACTGGAAAAATGTGATGTGTCCATGTTGCGTTTTGGGCCGTATCTTGTCGAGGGAACTAGCCCTACCCAGACAAGTGAGGTACTATTTTTATCAGGAGACTTGGGGAAATGGTGGGGTGGAAGGAAGTTTGTGGCTTCCCTCAGATTCCAAAACTTTCCATCACACAAATGTGAGGAAAATGTGTTTTTTTGAAAATGTTGGAGGTTTGCAAGGGATTCTGGGTAACAGAACCCAGTGAGAGCCACACAAGTCACCCCATCCTGGATTCCCATGGGTATCTAGTTTTTAAAAATGTACAGGTTTGCTAGGTTTCCCTTGGTGCTGGCTAAGCTAGGGTCCAAAGTCCCCAACTAGGCGCACTGCAAAAAAAGGGTAAGTTTTCACTGGAAAAATGTGATGTGTTCACATTGCATTTTGGGCTATTTCCTGTCCCGGGCACTAGGCCTACCCACACAAGTGAGGTAAATATTTTATAGGGAGATTTGGGGGACTGCTGAGTGGGTGGAAGTTTGTGGCTGCTCTCAGATTCCAGAACTTTACATCAAAGAAATTTGAGGAAAATGTGTTTTTTGTTTGACAAAATGTAAAGTTTGCAAGGAATTCTGGGTAACAGAACCTGGTGAGAGCCGCACAAGTCACCCCATCCTGGATCTCCCTGGGAGTCTAGTTTTTAAAAATGTACAGGTTTGCTAGGTTTTCCTAGGCGCTGGCAGTGCTAGAGTCCAAAATCCACAGCTAGGCACATTTAAAAAAGGGCCATCTTTCACTGGAAAAATGTGATGTGCCCATGTCGCGTTTTGGACCGTTTCCTGTCGCGGGCACTGGGCCTACCCACACAGTTGAGGTACCAGTTTTTATCGGTAGACTTGGGGGAATGCTGAGTGGGTGGAAGTTTGTGCTCCTCTCAGATTCCAGAACTTTCCATCACAGAAATGTGAGGAGAATGTGGGCTTTTTTAACAAAATGTAAGGTTTGCAAGGAATTCTGGGTAACAGAACCTGGTGAGAGCCGCACAAGTCACCCCATCCTGGATCTCCCTGGGTGTCTAGCTTTAAAAAATGTAAAGGTTTGCTAGGTTTCCCTTGGTGCCGCCAGTGCTAGGGTCCAAATTCCACAGCTAGACAATTTTTTTTAAAAAGGGTCCATTTTCACAGGAAAAATGTGATGTGCCCATGTTGCGTTTTGGGCAGTTTCCTGTTGCTGGTCTAGGCCTACCCACACAAGTGAGGTGCCATTTTTATCTGGAGACTTGGGGAAATGCTGGGTGGAAGGACATTTGTCGCTCCCCTCAGATTCCAGAAATTACCATCACAGAAATATGAGGAAAATGTGTTTTTGTTGTACAAAGTTTGAGGTTTGCAAGGTATTCTGGGTAGAAGAACCTGGTGAGAGCCACACAAGTAAGCCAATCCTAGATTTCCATGGGTGTTTAGGTTTCAAAAATGTACAGGTTTGCTAGGCTTCCCTTGGTGCCCACTGAGCTAGGGTCCAAAATCCCCAGCTAGGCTCATTGCAAAAAAAAGGCCAGTTTTCACTGGAAAAATGTAATGTGTCCACATTGCGATTGGGGCCGTTTCCTGTTGCGGGCTTTAGGCCTACTCACGCAAGTGAGGTACCTTTTTTATCTGGATACTTGGGGAAATGCTGGGTGGAAGTAAGTTTGTGGCTCCCCTCAGATTCCAGAAATTACCATCACAGAAATATGAGGAAAATGTGTTTTTTTTTTTTTTACAATGTTTGAGTTGCAAGGTATTCTGGGTAGCAGGAGCTGGTGAGACCCATGCAAGTAACCCCATCCTGCATTCCCCTGGGTGTTTAGTTTAAAAAAATGTACAGGTTTGCTAGGTTTCCCTTCGTGCTGGCTGAGCTAGGGTCCAAAATCCCCAGCTAGGCTCATTGCAAAAAATGGGCCAGTTTTCACTGGAAAAATGTGGTGTGTCCACGTTGCGTTTTGGGCCGTTTCCTGTTCTGGGCACTAAGCCTACCCACACAAGTTAGGTACCATTTTTATCAGGAGACTTGGGGAAATGCTGGGTGGAAGGAAGTTTGTGGCTCCCCTCAGATTCTGGAACATTTCATCACAGAAATGTGAGGAAAATGTGTTTTTTAGACATATTTTGAGGTTTGCTAGGGATTCTTGGTAACAGAACCTGGTGAGAGCCACACAAGTCACCCCATCCAGGATTCCCCTGGGTGTCTAGTTTTAAAAAATGTACAGGTTTGCTAGGTTTCCTTAGGTGCCGGCTGAGCTAGGGTCCAAAATCCACAGCTAGACACATTGCAAAAAAGGGTCAGTTTTCACTTTAAAAATGTGATGTGCCCATGTTGCATTTTGGGCTGTTTGCCGTCGCGGGCACTACGCTTACTCACACAAGTGAGGTACCAATTTTATCGGTAGATTTTGGGGAATGCTGAGTGTGTGGAAGTTTGTGGCTCCCTGCAGATTCCAGAACTTTCCATCACAGAAATGGGAGGAAAATGTGTTTTTTTTTAAACAAAGTTTGAAGTTTGCAAGGGATTCTGGGTAACAGAGCATGGTAAGATACACACAAGTCACCCCATCCGGGATTCCCCTGGGTGTCTAGTTTTCAAAAATGTACAGGTTTGCTAGGTTTCCTTAGGTGCCGGCTAAGCCAGGGTCCAAAATTCACAGCTAGGCACATTTTTAAAAAATTGTCAGTTTTCACCAGAAAAATGTGATGTGTCCACGTTGCGATTTGGGCCATTCCCTGTCACGGGCACTAGGCCTACCCAAACAAGTGAAGTGCCATTTTTATCGACAGACTTGGGGAATCGCTGGGTGGGTGAAAGTTTGGGGCTCTCCACAGTTTCCGGAATTTTCCATCACAGAAATGTGAGAAAAATGTGTTTTTTTTAAAATAAACTTTGAGGTTTGCAAGAGATTCTGGGTAACAGAACCTGGTGAGAGCCACACAAGTCACCCCATCCTGGAATTTCCTGGCTATCTAGTTTTCAAACGTTATACAGGTGTGCTAGGTTTCCCTGGGTGCCGGCTGAGCTAGGGTCAATAATCCACATTAGGCACATTGCAAAAAATGGGTCAGTTTTCAATGGAAAAATGTGATGTGCCCACGTTGCCTTTTGGTCTGTTTCCTGTCGCAGGCACTGGGCCTACCCACACAAGTGAGGTGCAATTTTTATCGGTAGACTTTGGAGAATGCTGAGTGGGTGGAAGTTTGTGGCTACCCACAGATTCTAGATCTTTCCATCACAGAAATGTGAGGAAAATGTATTTTGACAAAATGTAAGGTTTGCAAGGAATTCTGGGTAACAGAACCTGGTGAGAGTCACACAAATCACCACAACCTGGATTCCCCTGGGTGTCTAGTTCTAAAAAATGTGCATGCTTGCTAGGCTTCCCTTGAGGCCGGCTGAGCTATGGTCCAAAATCCCCAGCTAGGTACATTGCAAAAAAAGGGTCAGTTTTCACTGGAAAAAAATGATGGGTCCGTGTTGTGTTTTGGGCTGTTTCCAGTCGTGGGCACTAAGCATACCCACACAAGTGAGGTACCATTTTTATCGGGAGACTTGGGGAAACGCTGGGTGGAAGGAAGTTTGTGCCTCCCCTCAGATTCCAGAAATTTCTATCACAGAAATATGAGGAAATGTGTTTTTTTTTTCATTTACAAAGTTTGAGGTTTGCAAGGGATTCTGGCTAACAGAACTTGGTAAAAGCCACACAAGTCACCCCATCCTGAATTTCCCAGGGAGTTTAGTTTTAAAAAATGTACAGGTTTGCTAGGGTTCCCTTGATGTCGGCTGAGCTAAACTCCAAAAATCCCCAGCTAGGCACATTGCAAAAAAAGGGCCAGTTTTCAGTGGAAAAATGTGATGTGTCCACGTTGCGTTTTGGGCCGTATCTTGTCGTGGGCACAAGCCCTACCCAGACAAGTGAGGTACCATTTTTATCAGGAGACTTGGGGAAATGGTGGGGTGGAAGGAAGTTTGTGGCTTCCCTCAGATTCCAAAACTTTCCATTGCACAAATGTGAGGAAAATGTGTTTTTTTTTTAAATGTTGGAGCTTTGCAAGGGATTCTGGGTAACAGAACCCAGTGAGAGCCACATAAGTCACCCCATCCTGGATTCCCCTGGGTATCTAGTTTTTAAAAATGTACAGGTTTGCTAGGTTTCCCTTGGTGCGGGCTAAGCTAGGGTCCAAAGTCCCCAACTAGGCACACTGCAAAAAAAGGACAAGTTTTCACTGGAAAAATGTGATGTGTTCACATTGCGTTTTGGGCTGTTTCCTGTCCCTGGCACTAGGCCTACCCACACAAGTGAGGTACCATTTTTATAGGGAGACTTGAGGAAATGCTTGGCTCCTCTCAGATTCCAGAACTTTCCATCAAAGAAATTTGAGGAAAATGTGTTTTTTGTTTGACAAAATGTAAAGTTTGCAAGGAATTCTGGGTAACAGAACCTGGTGAGAGCTGCACAAGTCACCCCATCCTGGATTCCCCTGGGAGTCTTGTTTTTAAAAATGTACAGGTTTCCTAGGTTTCCCTAGGCGCTGGCCACGCTAAAGTCCAAAATCCACAGCTAGGCACATTAAAAAAATGGCCATCTTTCACTGGAAAAGTGTGATGTGCCCACGCTGTGCTTTGGGCCATTTCCTGTTGCGGGCTCTAGGCCTACTCACGCAAGTGAGGTACCATTTTTATCTGGAGACTTATGGAAATGCTGGGTGGAAGTACGTTTGTGGCTCCCCTCAGATTCCAGAAATTACCATCACAGAAATATGAGGAAAATGTTTTTTTTTTTTTTTACATAGCTTGAGGTTTGCAAGGTATTCTGGGTAGCAGAACCTGGTGACAGCCACACAAGTAACCCCATCCTGCATTCCGCTGGGTGTTTAGTTTTCAAAAATGTACAGGTTTGCTAGGATTCCTTAGGTGCCGGCTGAGCTACGGTCCAAAATCCCCAGCTAGGCTCATTGCAAAAAAAGGGTCTGTTTTCACTGGAAAACAATTGGTGTGTCCACGTTGCGTTTTGGGCCGTTTCCTGTTCTGGGCACTAAGCCTACCCACACAAGTGAGGTACCATTTTTATCAGGAGACTTGGGAAAATGCTGGGTGGAAGGAAGTTTGTGGCCCCCCTCAGATTCTAGAACTTTCCATTACAGACATGTAAGGAAAATGTGTTTTTTAAAAATAACGTTTGAGGTTTGCAAGGGATTCTCGGTAATAGAACCTGCTGAGATACACACAAGTCACCCCATCCTGGATTCCCCTGGGTGTTTAGTTTTAAAAAATGTACAGGATTGCTAGGATTCCTTAGGTGCCGGCTGAGCTAGGGTCCAAAAACCACAGCCAGGCACATTTAAAAAAAAGGGTCTGTTTTCACTAGAAAAATGTGTTGTCCCCGTTGCGTTTTGGGCCGTGTTCTGTCCTGGGCACTAAGCCTACCCACACAAGTGAGGTACCATTTTTATCAGGATACTTGGGGAAATGCTGGGTGGAAGGAAGTTTGTGGCTCCCCTCAGATTCTAGAACTTTTCATCACAGAAATGTGAGGAAAATGTGTTTTTAGACATATTTTGAGGTTTGCTAGGGATTCTTGGTAACAGAACCTGGTGAGAGCCACACAAGTCACCCCATCCTGGATTCCCCTGTATGTCTAGTTTTAAAAAATGTACAGGTTTGCTAGGTTTCCCTAGGTGCCGGCTGAGCTAGGGTCCAAAATCCATAGCTAGACACATTGCAAAAAAGGGTCAGTTTTCACTGTAAAAATGTGATGTGCCCACGTTGCATTTTGGACTGTTTGCCGTTGCGGGCACTACGCTTACTCACACAAGTGAGGTACCATTTTTATCGGTAGATTTTGGGGAATGCTGAGTGTGTGGAAGTTTGTGGCTCCCTGCAGATTATAGAACTTTCCATCACAGAAATGGGAGGAAAATGTGTGGTTTTTTTTTTTACAAAGTTTGAGGTTTGCAAGGGATTCTGGGTAACAGAACCTGGTAAGATACATACAAGTCACCCCATCCGGAATTCTCCTGGGTGTCTAGTTTTCAAAAATGTACAGGTTTGCTAGGTTTCCTTAGGTGCCCTGCTCAGCTAGGGTCCAAAATTCACAGCTAGGCACATTTCAAAAAAGGGTCAGTTTTCGCCGGTAAAATGTGATGTGTCTACGTTGCGATTTGGGCCATTCCCTGTCACGGGCACTAGGCCTACCCAAACAAGTGAAGTGCCATTTTTATCGACAGACTTGGGGAATCCTTGGGTGAGTGAAAGTTTGGGGCTCTCCACTGTTTCCAGAATTTTCCATCACAGAAATGTGAGGAAAATCTGTTTTTTTCATAAAGTTTGAGGTTTGCAAGAGATTCTGTGTAACAGAACCTGATGAGAGCCACACAAGTCACCCCAACCTGGATTTCCCTGGGTTACTAGTTTTCAAACATATACAGGTGTGCTAGGTTTCCCTAAGTGCCGGTTGAGCAAGGGTCAAAAATCCACAGCTAGGCACATTGCAAAAAAAGGGTCAGTTTTCACTGGAAAAATGTGATGTGCCTACATTGCGTTTTGGGCTGCTTCCTGTCGCGAGTGCTAGGCCTACCCATACAAGTGAGTTATCGGTAGACTTTGGGGAATGTGAGTGGGTGGAAGTTTTTGGCTCCCCACAGATTCCAGACCTTTCCATTACAAAAATGTAAGGAAAATGTGTTTTAAAAAAATAAAATTTGAGGTTTGCAAGGGATTCTGGGTAATAGAACCTGGTGAGATACACACAAGTCACCCCATCCTGGATTCCCCTGGGTGTTTAGTTTTAAAAAAATGTACAGGTTTGCTAGGATTCCTTAGGTGCCGGCTGAGCTAGGGTCCAAAATCCACAGCTAGGCACATTTAAAAAAAAGGGTCAGTTTTCACAGGAAAAATGTGATGTCCCCGTTGCGTTTTGGGCCGTTTCCTGTCGCGGGCACTAGGCCTACCCAACACAAGTGAGGTACCATTTTTATTGGGAGACTTGGGGGAACGCTGGGTGGGAGGAAGATTGTGCCTCCCCTCAGATTCTAGAACTTTTCATCACAGAAATGTGAGGCAATGTGGAGTCTCAACTGCAACAAAGAATGTGCATGCTGAAGCAACAAGGAGAAAGAGGAGAAGGATTTGGGACCTGCTGGTTCACAGTGGGAAACCTGATGACTGACTAAGCACAGAAGGAGGGAAGTGGCCAGGCCTGGAAGGCACGCTTGAGAGGACTTAAGACATGGACGGAAGGCATCTATTCACACGAAGAAGCCACCAAGGTGAAACAAGGATGGCCGGGGGACAGCACAGTGGGAGAACTGGGAGTAAGTGGCAAGCATGCGCGAACCAAGGCTATGCCCCACGGCCCCCAGCATAACCATCCAGTCATTGTAACCGGTGACTCAGCAACACAGAGTATCCAGGCTCAAGGATACAGGTGCCTCCAGAAAGAAAGAATGTAAGCACCTGTTCACCATCACTTCAAGTTGTCGATGACCCAAGAAGGAATGCCCACAACCATCAAGGCAAGTCGTCAACACCTGACATACAGGTTCACCACACAACTGTAAACACCTTCCATCATGCCAGTTCCTGTCTTGTGCATCATCACTACTATCCCTGGAGCTTCGAACACCACGAGTGGAGTCCAACACCGCTATCAGAACTACAGACAAGAAGCATCAATGACTCTCAGAAGAGTCAATTACTCAGAGACCACCTGTTTACCCTGATCCCGGTGGCGAGAGCGAGTCTTGACCAAGACCCGTATGTCCCTGTGGTTGCACAAGCGACTAGGCAGTGGCTCCTCAGCAGTCTTGCAGAGGCCCAGATGTGGCACATAAGCAGCCCCAGTGCAGACTACACGCAATCATCTGGAGCATCAGCAGAGTAGGCCAACTCCACACAAGGGACCTGGCTTCAACCAGCATGCAGCTGGAAGAATGCTGATGTCTCTGAGCCAGCGTTTTGTGTTCTGAACTACTCTGGCTAAATTATGAATGTGAGCAGAGATGTCTTATTGCAGCTCAAGTTATTAGCCCATATGCCCACTGCTGTCCTGCTGATTGCCTGTGGTATCCAGTTTATTGTTGTTTTGTTTCCACGGGTTGGACTTGTTTTTTCTTTTGGATTTTGGGAGGAATGTAGTATCCTGCAAGACACGTCATGCAGTAGCCCCTCGAACACCCACCCATCCAACACAGGTGGCACCAGTCAGGTGACCCTGCAAATAAAAGGGTTATACCAGGCCAGCTATACCATGTGTCTGCGTCGTTCATCGCCTAGGGCCCCCAACTTTATAGCACCCAAGAACAGCTGAACTAGATTAAGTGATTCTAGGTTAGAGAGGAGGCGTTTCGTTTGTTGTAGTTCAGCTTTGTTAAGCCAGGAATTGAAGTCTTCCAGTATGAAACGATTGGGATTTTTTTATGTGAACTTGGAAACAAAGTCCTAGAATGGCTCAGTGAATGCAGTATTATAAGAGGAATGTATGTAAATAAGATGGAACTAGGTTGTCAAACTTGAATATGGAGAGCACTGGAAAAGTAGAGACGGACTTTCTGGGACAGATTGTTCTTGAGTGAACTTGATAGGTCGAGAGTGTTAAGTATATCTTGACTGACAAATTTGACAAAGAGTATAAGACAATTTTTTTTTCTTAATCAGAGAACTTTAAGCAGGGATGTGGAATTCCTATAGCCCGATGCCCAGGAGATATTGTTTGGGGTCAAGGGCAACAAGTTTTCATGTGTATTTTGCCCTTGGGACAAGTAGGCCCAATCCCCTGCAGCACAAACCCTTTGGCTGCCAGTTTGCAGTACCACATTATGGATCAGGGAAGGGCACTGTCTGCAGGTAAGGTAATATTTTTGCCCATATGTTAATGCTGTTCAGACTTGTATTTAGGGTTCATTAATTGAAAGCCTTTAATATTAGGGTGAGCGCTCTAAGTAAATGTTGTAAGCTCCGACTGCACTCCTGACAGTGGTTCCAGTATAAAAATGTGTACACATGTTTTCAAAGTTTAGCAATATGAGGCTATGTATAATGCTCCCAGAATGCTCTCTGATTTGATGCAAATATTTGCAGAAGCTTGAAAGCAAGATTGATGATCCTTTGCTTTCAAAATAAAGTGTTCATAAAAAATGAAAGCAGGAAAAAAAACATTTTGCTAAATAACTGTACAATTTCAGGTACCATTTCTTTGCAGCATCATTTAGTAACAGGTGTTGATGCAAGCTAATATTTCCCAAAAATATTCATAATGGAAAATCAGTGTAACCAGTTTCAATTATGGGAAACAAAAATAAACAAGCATTGGCAAAGCCAGTAGGTCTGAAATTGGTGGTCAGATTTTTAGTTTTATCAATGTGTGACTTGTTTTGGCATGTTTTTTGTAAAACCTTATTGGTGTGGGAGCTGCCGAGCCCTCACAATTATAACAAACTTTGGCAAAAGCAAAAATTGTTTTTTGGTCTCAAAAAGCACACACTGCCACAGTTGTTACTGGCACTGAACAAAACGACTTTGTGTGCAGATATGATCCTTGTGAAAGAGCAGAATGCTGTCATTCACAGTGAAGTGAGCCGATACAGAGAGAGAGACAGAATTTTAATAAACACAAAAGGTCACAATCAACAGCAGACCAAATTAGGGGCCCAATTATTTAAGAAAGTCTCAAAAGTGCACCATGGTATATGTCTTTGCATTAAGTGCAGCTATACGGCTTTCGTGAATTCCCAAGAATTTACAGAAGTAGGACAAGAAATAATACTCCTAGAAAATATTTGGGAACTGCATTTTAGCATGAGCAAATATGCATGTGTAGATTTGCTCATGTGAAAATCTGAGTGTTTGCAAGTTCACTTTTCCTCCAACCACTTTTTTCACAACTCTTGAAGAAGGTTTATGTCTGCCGTTGTCAGGAGTAAATTTCCAACATTTCTCAACGAGAAAAAGAAGAGTTGTTGTAAACCCTTAAAACATGCAAGTTAGTAGGTTTGCACAGACTCAAAAGGGCATTCTAACCCTGGAACTATTGCTTACCACTACCTTCAGCCCCAGTATGTAGATCTGCGGAAATGTAGCAACATAAGGGGATTGCAAGTATTCAAACACTACTATGGTATGAGCCCTGGCATAACCAGAGGCTATATTAGAGCTCTTATATAATGAGATTGCTGCTATAATTTGTCGCTGTACTACATGGCACCAAAGGGGCAAGTGGATTTTGGTACAGGACTAGTAGATGTATGAAGCAACTAGGCCCATGGACAAGTAGATATTTTATTAAATTCCACACCCCTGTTTAAGGGAATCAGATATAATTCTGTGATAAAAAAAATTAAGGGAGGCCCAAAAGCTCCTCATCAACTATATTTAAAGTACTTCAAAATGAACAATAGGAGAAAAAAACACAAAGGAGAGATATGATAGAGAACGACAAGAAGGGAGATATGATCTACAGGTGTTGAGATATCCCAAAAGTCAGGAGGCAGGAAATAAACAGCTGAATGAAATTACTGAGGAACTGGATGCAGGGTGAGCCTGCTGTGGGTTGGCACTGTAGAGAATAACAATTGCTGGGCTTCTTATCGTCAGGCTGAGTGAGAGTAAAAACAGAGTCCCAAAAAATGTGATCCAATCTTTAATACAAACCCCTAGACACAGCTCTTACTTCTTAAAATCTATCAAATATTTGTTATCATTTGGGACCAAGTCTATGTGTATATTTAGTGCAGAGCAGCCTGAATGGACTGCAGGGCACTTGACTGTCTGTGTACTGCTGACATGGCAAGATGTCTTATTAGTTACAAGTACTAGTAAACAAAGTTATTAGTGTACAATTAGCCAGTGCTAATGTAACAGTAGATTATAGTCAGGGAAAAGGAACAGGGTTGGTGCTAAACAAAGGCCCACTCATCTCATGACTATTAGCCAAGTTGTTTTCTATGTGGAGCAAAGTTAAAATATACAACACCCATATAGTGGGAGACGTATACCTAAACAGTTCAAAAGGGAACAGCTTCACTAAATTACCACCGGCAAACAAGAGGGATTAGAAACACATTTTATACTGTGTTCACTATATTAGCAAACAATTGAAACAAGATATTATCAACATTTTCAAAGCAACATAGCAAAATATAGAACATCCCTCTTCTACATCTACAAGTTGATGGTGTCCCCAAGCTCCACAGGAATTTACTGGTTCCTTTGCAAGATAACTGTGATTATTCATGTCATTTTTCCCTAAGAAAATAATTTCCTATAGTGTGAATGTTTCTGCCAGTGCTCGTGATGGATGACCTCATGCTTTTGCTGCTTTCATGCATAACCACCCTCCAGCAGTTCACTTTTGCCAAAGAACCAGACTTTGGAGGTCACAGGACCTGTTAAATCCAAACCTTATAAACCTAGTTTCCCCCGCTCTTGTTCCATTGATGATAAAATGAATCAGCATATCCCTCAGTCCTGGGACAACCCCCAATTCTCAAGCATGCAACCATCACTCCAATCCTAAAGCACACCCAGCCAATCTCAATAATACCTTCAACTATAGAACCCATGTCAACCAACCATGCTTTGCTAAAGCACTTGAAACAATTGTCATTTTACATTGGTAGGTGCTGCCGGAAAAGTACTGATATGGTTTGCAATCTTTCTTCATATTCAGAGATGTCTTAAGGCAGGAGCAAAGCTGGCAATTGTCCTGGGCCCCCACCTTCAAAGGGCCCCTCCAATAATGCAATCTTGCTCTCTATCTTACCTTTGTCAATTTTTCTATAGGAACCTCTCTACCTATACTTCTGGCTGTCTCTATTAAGGACATTCATCAATATCAAGTTATATATAGAACGTAATTGGCAAAAATAGGCAATTACAATTCAACCTGATCCCAAACAGGGAGTCCTAAAATCTGTCTGTTCTGGGGTCCCAAAAATTCTCAAGATGGCACTGTTTATAATCACACACAGGAGTAGAACTTGCCATTAGATTCCGCAAAAAGCAGTTGGCTTTCAGCAGTCAATTACAGTACCATCTGTCCCTCAGAATACAGAACTGTGCAATCTCCCCTGGCTGCCTCTACACCAGAATGTATGCACTCCATGGCATATAAATCAAATGAATTCAACCCTACAAATCATAATCAGATAGACCAGGACTTGTAAAGTCTTTCCTGTCCATCCCCTTGTCGATCCAGATGTAGGACTACTCAGACTCCATCCTGATACTGTGAGATTTCTCTAGAAATTGATTCATGAAGATTCGGTGATCAAATTGTTGCTGAGAAGTGTCTAAGGCAGTAAATGCTTTTCCTGAAACATAGAGAAGATAAAGATCCATAATGAGTAAGTCGGGAACAAATTCATGTCACTGTTGCTTGAAATGCAAAACAACTGCGTATATCGCCTTAATGGTACCCCAAAGTGTTACTTTGAGACAAAATGTTTTGTCGAGTTTCCAACAATAAACAAGTGAATGACATTTTGCCATGGAAAATAAAGTATCCACTCCCTTGCTAGAGAAGGAAAAAAAGGATTTCTGCTCCATTGCGAAGAGTAAAAAAAAAAGAGAGAGTCCTCTGCTAGCATTTGCAGCATTACAAGTAAAAAAGAAAAATAGAACACCTCCAACAGAAGGAAAGATGTTGGAATACCTTGACCTGCATTTCCCTTGGCCCCCTGGAAGGAACCACCTACACAAAAAACTATAACTTCCCCTATTCATGTCCTGTCTGAGACCAACCCAAACTGCATGCCTCCTCTCCCAGCCTTTAAAAGCCTTCAATGCTGCAACCAGCCTGCCCGCCCACCTTGTCCGCAAGAGGCACCAAACATAAAAAGAAACACCATCTCTGCCCTCAACCCCCATCCTTGATGACCAACAGACCCCTATGCCCCCGGACACCACCTAACAAAGCCACCTACCATGTCATTCCAGGCAGATTCAAGAGCAGCCTGGTATGTCAATGTTTGCCACTGTGAGAACCTCTGCAGCTGGAGCTCTTTGCCCAATGCTTAAAAGGTTAGTTGCATATGATTTTCGAGGTGGGTTGATTTGTAGAATAGCCCTTCATTCCACATGCAGCCGTGACCAGGGTAGAAATGGGACAAGAAACAAGGCTCTGTAGCAGATATCAGATCAGATCGATTTATTTAGAGATACAATCGTTTCTCTAAGCAAATCGATGTTTTGAAGTCTGGCCTGTCTGTCCCAACCTGCCTGCCTCGCCCTGAAGCAGGAGACAGAAGGCAGGCAGTAAATCAACTTTCTGCTCTGTGGCGCCTTACCCTTCCAAAGCCCTTCATTGCCACTGTAGTCTATGGTGGTATCCACTGTAAGCCAGTAATGCTGTCAGCATCACAGTTTTGGACATCCTAGTCTGCATCCCTTTGTGAGGCCAGGCATCTGTCATTCAAAGGCATAGATACCACCCTTTCCCGTTCGTCACACAGTAGAACTGGATGCAAGCAAGCGTGATTTGGTGCCTTTTCCTCGGTAATGGTAAGTGTTATAATACTAATTTTGTGTTGTGTAAATTGTGCTGAGACTCCTGGTCACGCTAAGCCCTTTTAGAAGTGGAGTATTTGTTCTCCCACGAAATTGATCAAAACACAGGCAGGGTTCTTATTCCCTTGCGAAGTTGATCCAAATATCTGAGTCAAGCGCAAAGAGAGAAATATGTGCTCATAGTAAAGACAATTATCTGCTGTATGCCATTAAAACTGGTGCTATCTTCATGCCGTTAACATTAAGCCAAAAACATGGATTGATTTACGAACAATGAATGTTGAAAACCTAATGTAATGATTGTCAACAATTTAGTTCCTCTCTTATTTCACATGTTTATCTTAATCTTGCATTCATCAAGTGTGCTATTTCTTCATGTTGGGTTTCTGTATTTGTTTTTGTGCATCTTATTACTCCTGTATCGTGCATACTTTAAGTCGTGCCAGGTGTTTATGAGGGTCTTTGATTGAGAGCTCTGGCGCTGAGGCTGAAGGCGAACCAAAGTGCCTGTCAGTCGGATGGCCTCTCTGCAGAGCACACAGAACAATGGTCATGTATTTCAATTGCAATTGAAATTCTGTGTAAATGTGTGTGAAGGGGGTACATATGTCAAAATATTTTCAAGGCACAGGCAAAAGGAAATAAAGGGCTCAAATCTGAGTCAGTGCAGTGCATGTTTGAGGGCAGTGAAGTGAGGGAGATGCAAAGAAGTGTATTCAGGGAAGAGTGAAATGAGGGTGCTAAAGAGGAAAGAGTAGAGGTTGAAGATATGTAGATGGATGAAATGTGCAGGGAAAAAGGGCATACATATCTAACATAAAGCGCACATAACTGAATACCAATACTCCTTCCACAGGCCTCAATAATATTTAATTCACAGTCTCACAATTTCAGAATTGAAACATTTCCAGTGTTAATTATTTATAACACATCCTTGTTGTTATTCATTTATCTTAAACAGTTAACAACCCTTGACAAAACCAATAGTACTGACCGGTTTTAGGTGTATGTCAGTTGTGTTATATATCTGGATGCAATAACATCTCAGAGAGAATCACAGAAATGTATTTTACATGTTCTCTTTTAGAGACCTATCTGCACAAATTTCTGTATGCTGGATTGCAGCGAGCAGCTGTGGATGCCTGCCGAAGCCTGGTTAGAGCATTTTCTTCCAAAATTGATGCCCCATGCAGTGCGAGATACTGGGCAAGCACACATTTTAAAGGGCCTCACGTTGTTGAGCTTTACAATTTGCACATTACAGTAACTGTTTACTGTGAACATATTAATGCAGTAAGATATGGGCCAGTTTTTAATTTGTTTAATATTTCAAGACTATACATTCCGACTGCTTTATAAACCTTGCTTTCTCACAAAATTAATTTGCTTTAAAATGCTCCATTTGCCAATCTATTTTCGATAACCCACCCCGACCCCGATCCCGACCCCATGTTTGTCTGCTCGCTACATAAAAGTCATACCCAACTTTTACGCCCCACAACTTTCAAATGTCACCAGCCACCACTGCTCTACATTACCAGAACACTCGACTATCTGACCTCAGAGTTGTTCTTCTCTGTGAGGCTTTGCTGGCAGGGGTCCTCAGCTTACAATAATCAGGCTAGATAGAGCCACAACATGGCTTAAATTATGTTGGAACCCAGTGTCACGGGGTGGAGCTGTGTGTGAGGCCAGTATTTCGGTGCCACAAACGTGCTGGTGAAGGCTGATGCAGGTGCTGTCTACAGTGGGAGGAGCTGTGAGCTGGGCTATGAGTGGGGACATGGGCGGACGTGACCTTTGCAGATACTAGGACGGAGCTGGGGGTACTCAAGGGACTGCATGCCGGTTAGCCCCTGGGGAAAGGCTCAGATCCGTAGACTAAGGCAGTGAAAGAGGGAGAGCACCTCAGCGTAGTGCAGTGACATCCTGAACTTGAGCCCGGGCTGCCAGCTGGGAGACGACCTGAGTGCAGTCGGCTCATTGGGTACTGGGGATGGATGCAGGACTGGGGGCCTTGCGGGGTGGCCTGCATTGCAGGTTGGACTGGGACGGTTATGTGAATTTGGGGGTCTTGAATGTGGAGAGCATAAGGCTCATGGTCATGACATGCTCCGGTTTCTGGGCCTCAGGCTGGTGGCTAGATTGAGAGCTGCCGGAGGCACTGGTGCAGCACCCACTGAAGATAAATTAACGTGCCCCATTGAGGGTCAACACCCCCCCCCACCTGCGGTCTAAAAGAAGTGGTAGTGATTCATTGCATAAATGGTATAACTTGGGCTCTGGGGATTCCTGGCCTTAGCGACACTAGCAGGGCATACTGCCCATACCCTGCTGTGGCTCGTCTTACCAAAGCCAAATAGAATGAAGTGTTGGCTTTGTATCGCCCCCAGTGGACAGCCCTTTGAACCCTGACATTAGTCTGATTGTGCCCCCCCAGGTCAATAGAGCGCTGGGGTGCGGTGGGACTTCTGAACTAAAGATGCTGCGCTGGACAAATGGCTTTGAGGTGGCAGGTCATTGGGGCTCTGCAACTAGACCTACAATAAGTAAATAATATTGTGGCCAGCCCAAATTGACCTTTGAGAGGAGAGATACCAGCTGAGATCACTCACTGGGCAGGCCCCGGTGAGCCGAATTCGGACTAATTCAGACATAAAACACTTGCTCACTAAAATGAGACATAGCCTCTGCACTATAGACCCCAAACCCCTCCCAGACGGGCGAGTGCCCTCGAGCTACCCGGCCGATAATGCACCCCACCTTCCTTTGCAGTAACAATAACTATGTGAGGTCATCGACCGTTTCGGGGGCACCACTGCCCGCACCGACCCACAATGCGTCGGCTGGACATCTTAAGGTAATGCAGGAGCTCACGCTCAGATTATCCTTCGCCCCCATCAACGCTGCTGTGTTGGCTCTATGTGTCATTGTTAAGCCTACCTACATCTTCTCCTGAGCACTGCCGTTCTCCAGGTTGCCCGCCGTCTTGGCCGCAACTTCCCTGCCACAGGCAGCGAGCTCGCCTCCATGCTGCTGCCCGCTCCTATTTCCAGCTCTCCTCCCGGCAGCTTGCTCAGCAAACGCTGTTTCCCGCTCTTCACTGCCTCACAAGGACTTCCTGGAATCACGGGCAACGCACTCTGCCTACGCCGTTGCCCGCGCCACAATCTTCTCCTGGAATCGCGGACAACACTCTCCCCCTACGCCGTTGCCCACCTAGAATATCTTCTCACCCGGCTGGGCCTCTCCTTCAGTAGTCACGGTAGTCGGAGCGGCACAGGCCAGGGTCCCAAATGTCTCAAAGGCGAAGGCACATGTCTTTGGGGGCCCCCCCACACCCTTTTAGCCTTCAGGCACACCCAGGGGGGCTCCTGCCAATTGGTGGCTTCAAACCAAGTTGACCAATTAATGCTTGGCATTTTCCTGGGCTCAGCTGCTGCCCGCTCTCGTTTCCGCCCCTCTGTAGGGGTTTGTTGCGGGCCCCTCACTGGTCGGGCTGTGCCTCCCTGGCCTGCGTGCTAAGCGGATACCCTCACTAGCAGATCAGAACGCTTAAGCGACAAGGTTAATAAGGACGAAGATCACATAGACAATCTTGAACAGAGAGGGGGATATGTACAACTGAAGTGGCGAATGTGAGGCATTAGCCGTCATGGCTTAACGCCTCACTCCGCCACTTCAGAAACGCAAGGCTGCACCATATTTACGAGAATATGGCGCAGCCTTGCGTTTCTTTCTGCGCTGGCGCTACACTGCTAACGCAGGCACCCTTGCACCATAGTGCTAGGGTGTCTGCGTGTAGGGGAAAGATTGTTTCTGTACAGGAAGGTCCCCTTCCTGTACATAAACAATCTTTAAATGCAATTTTGTCACTTCTATGTGTGCTGCTTAATGCAGCACACATGGTAGTCACAAAATGTAATTTTTTTTAAAGATTGTTTATGTGCAGGAAGGGTCGCCTTCCTGTACATAAACAACTCAAGGCATTTTGCTTTTTCCATGGGTGCTGCACAAATAATGCATCTCTCCTTGTTTAGCCAAGTTAAGAACAGATTTTACCTGGTCTTAATTTTGGCGCCATCTCCTATTTACGCTGCCCTTGTAAATAGGGGGCAGCGTCAAATTCAATGAGTGTTGCGGTGGAACGCCCACCGCAACACCCACTGCCCACCCCTTTCACGCTAAGCATAGCGTGAAAGGGGGCCTTATTTACAAGGCAACGTTAAGTGGCTTAACGCTGCCTTGTAAATAAGGCAGAGCCCCTATTGCCACCACAACGTAGTAAAAAGTGACATCGTGGTGGTGATAGGGGCTTGTACATATGCCCAGAGTGTCTGACACTGAGGACAATGCTACCACGAGCAACGAGCAATTGCTGCAACTGGAGAGTGCTGGAAGTCATCAAGACCAAGAACAAGGACGTAGAGGCACACACCACAACATCAGAATCCTTGGTCTTCCAGAATCCACAGCAATGGACAAGATGGAGCTATATGTGGAATCCATGTTGCACACATTGTTGGATGGGCATCTCACACCCATGTTTTCGGTGGGGTGGGCTCAGCGTTCTTTGAGCCCTGGTCCGTGGCCGGGCACCCCTGAGTGCCCAATCCTAGCTTATCAACTGCACCACAGAGATTGAGATACAATTTTGAAGCACGCAAGGGAGCGCGGCGGGCTACATCAGAAAAACAGGATCTCCATATACCCAGACTTTTTTTGATAACCAAATTTTTATTGATTTTTAGCAGTGAATAACATACCACATATACCCAGACTTTATCCGACTTGATCCGTGCATGCTGCTCGCAGAGAATTTCTTCTTGCCAAATGTTTATTTATAAAAGCGGACCTGCCCTATGCACTGATCTATGCAGCCAAGCTGCAAATCACTGTTAATGGGAAAGCCAACTAATTCACAGATTCAAAATTGTCCATTAATTTAGCCGTAAACACATCCAGAATGCCACAGGTGACAGGGATGCTGCAGTTGGCAGTCCCAGGGACACCTTAACGACAATGACTAAGGCTGCAGATGCATTTTGATGGATGCGCCTCCCCTCTCATCGTGTGAATCAATGGAATAAGTGAAGAACTGAACACCAGCTCCTGTGAATCCTTCGGACTGCCCGCCTTCCCTTCACAAGCGACTCTTGCGGAGAGGACACCTTCTAGGAAACTGTGTTTAAGTACTCAATAGGCTCTCTGCTGACCACCTGTCTCTTATAGAAATGGGTTGTCCACCCAGCTCACTGAGCTATCCTGGGATGGTTCCTATTTGTTGTATTCTGGCTCTGCTCCATACTGGGCCAAGGGTTTTTTTAAAAATGATCTTTATTGAAATTACACAGGATGTACATGACATTAGTATTGAACGTTAATGAGTGACTCAGATTGGTAGACATACAGCAAGGCAAGATCGTGAAAACAATGCCCAACTTTCCCCCATGCTCTTATGCAGTGTGTGTCGTACAGTACCATACAACAAGTCTGATCTAGGACAGATTCAACTTCCATATATGTGGTCATATTATATACAAAAGCCCATTTCCCAACCTCAAGTCACCCAGCTGACCCCCAGACGACCCAAAGGCAGGAGGATCCATAAAGGCAGATAATATGGCTGCCCAAGCTCTCAGATCATCTTCAAGCTTGTTGTCTGTACGAACATGTTTCATCCGGATTTCCTTCGCCGTAGCCCACTCAGAAAAATCCCTAAGCAATCTCCGTATTTAGGGGGAGCCATACTAAACCACTTTATAACTATCTAGCGTTTTGCCAGCAGAAGGCCTAATAGGATAAATCTCCTGCTAAGTTTCCTGGTGGGGAAAGAGAGGGTCAGACCCAAGAGCAGCTGCCAGATGTCAAGGGGTGTGTGTCAACCAGCAGTTCTGTTCAGGTTGACCAAGACGTCCTGCCAGTAAGGGGTGAGTGCCCTGCAGGACCACACCATATGTATGAAATCTGCAGCTGGCCTCCCACAGCGGGGACAGGTATCTGAACGAGTTGGGGCTATAGTGTGTAAGATTTTCAGAGATAGATATGTTTGGTGGATATAGTTATATTGAATTAATTTAAAACTGGCATTGGAGCTGACTGTCCGGACCCCTTCATGTATCTGGGCCCACTCCCTCCCCAACACAGGCCCATCCAGCAGCTCCTACCATTTAGTCTGCATAGGGAGGGGGCCCTCCGATAGGCCACTGCACAGTGCCCTATAGATGTGGGAGACTAGCCGCCCACCCCCTGCCTCAGCTAACAGGGCAACCAAGGTGGTGGAATCTGCAGAGGGGCCTGGGAAGGGGGACCACAGTTCATGTACTGTAGCAGATATCTTGGCATATTGGAGATACTGCCCCTCCCGCAAGGCGAAGGACTCCACAGCGTCATTCCGGGGGATGAATTGCCCCTCAGGGTATAGGTCACCCAGAGTGTTACATCCTCCATCCATCCCTGCACAGTCATGGACTCTGCAATTTTCCTGAATGGCTGCAGAATCCACAGCGGTAAGTGCGCGGCATAAGGGGCATGCTGGAGGACTCTCCTGACTGCTCCCTCCCATGCCCTAGAGACTAGGCGTATGAGGTAAGGCATGTTCGATGAAACCCGGGCTCCACTCACTAGTAACACTGGTAGAGTGTGTCCATCATGGGAACCTTTCAGGAGGGTCTTCTTCCATGTTCCCGCAGGCCCAACCAGTGAACCGCATGTTGGAGCTGTGTTGCTGTATAATAGAGTTCTATATTAGGGACCTCCAGACATTCAAGGTCCTAGGTCCTTTTTAGGGTAAGCTGTCCCACGCATTTCCGTGGGGTGGCCCAAAGTAGATCAACAATAAGGCTGCAGATCGTTTTAAAATAGCACTTGGAGATTGCATAAAGGGTGCCTTGAAGCATATATAGACATTTAGGGAGTAATACCATTTTTACAATGACAATTTTGCCCATAAGAGAAAGGGGAAGGTCCCTCCAGAATCTCATGGGCACACAAAGGCCCTCCACCACTCGCTCGATATTAAGCTCCAGAAACGATTGTTCAGTATGCACCAGTTGGATCCCCAATTAGCAGATGTTATTCAGTTCTCAAGGAAGTCCTTCTGCTGGAAGGAGCTCATGCAGAACCCTAGACAGGGATCCCAAGGATACAATTTAGATTTAGTCAAGTTGATGCGGAGTCCTGAAATCTCCCCGAACTCCTGCATCACATTCAGGAGTATGGGCACGGAGTACAGTGGATGCCGTAAGTAAATCAAAGTGTCATTTGCATTTGAGTGGTCTCCCCTGACGGTGATCCTGCAGGGGCCCATTGTTCTGCGTAATCACTGCGCCATCGACTTCATTGCTAGCGTGAACAAAAGTAGCAATAAAGGGCACCCTGCCTTGTTCCCCTCTGTAGGTTGAAAGAGTCGGAGATCACCCCCCTGAGCGTACCCTAGCACACGGAGTCACATAAAGCAGCTGGACACATTCTATGAATGTGGAGCCTATCCCCACCTTCCGCAGTACATGCCATAGATACGTTCAGTCCAAGGAGTTGAACGCCTATTCAATATTCAACAATGCCAGGGTATATACATCATTGAGCAGGTGCGGGCTTAATGGATGTGGGAGAGCCTCCGCAAGCAATGAAGGATACTCCTCTTAGGGATGAATCCATATTGGTCTGTATAGATGAGGGCATTGAGGCAATGGAGAAGACAAGTGGCCAGGATACAGCTAAGGAGCGTAACATCAGCATTTTAGAGAGAGATTGGTCGGTAAGCGGAAATCATGACCGGATCCTTGCCAGGCTTGTGTATCATCACTATTAGGGCTTCACTCATAGTGGCTGAGAGGGAGCCCATCTGGAAGGCCTCCTCCTAGACCTAGAGGAGTTTATCAGCCACTACGTCCACATATATATGGTAAAACTCAGTGGGGTGGTCGTCGCTACCCGATGTCTTCGCCGTCCTCAGTCCTCGGATCGCTGAGAGAATCTCTTCGCGTATGATGGACCTGTCCAGCACAGCGCGGTTGTCGGGGTGAAGCTGCAGGAGCAGGATATTTGTCCGGTATTCTTTGGTTGGAGCCGATGGGATTGCCTCGCATCTAGTGTAGAGCTTACTTAGATGGGACTGGAATATCCCATTAATGGCCTGCTGTGTACAGACCGTGCGGCCCGTATGATCCAGTAGACATAGGATTGGAACTTGAGGAGTCATCTGCTTAATTAATCGGGCCAACATTGCCCCTGTGTTATCTAGCCATTGACAGTACGAGGTATATGTATGTTTATTCTAGCCTATGCTAGTCATCCAGCAAAGTTTTGCAGGTTTACTGCTAGTCCGCCAGTCTGTCGGGGTGCAGGTGTAGCTCTGACTCAATATCATCTAGGTCTCTCTCACGTCTTTTAATATCCTGCATCAGTTGCTGCCTGACCCCATTGGTGGTCTTAAGGCATACCCTTCGTAGAACCACCATCATCGCCTTCCAGTCCATGCCTCTGCTCCCTGAGGTACCCCAGTTCTTGTGGAGATAATGTGTTAGTGTGTTGTTAACTACAGTCTTGAACTGGGTGTCAATCAAGGCTTCTGCCTTCAGGCGCCAGAGCGATATCGCTGGGCGTCTAGGTTTCCTCCCAAAGCATAAAAAAAACAAGAGAATGGTCCGACAGATAACGGGTCAGATACGAGATTTCGGATGTCTTTTGTGGTATGTCACTGGAGACCAGGCAATAGTCTAGTCAACTGTGGGTCCTCACTGCAGGGTGTAGCAGGAGAACACTAATCTGGGGGGTGTCTGTCCCTCCATATGTTGAGAAGGCGCAATTGTTTCATCATATTGCAAAGTCTTTTGGTCATATGGAGTTTGGTGGGCTACAAATGCAGTGTAGAAGTCAGGACAACAGTATTTGGGGCATAAACATTCACCATATAGACAACTCGGCTATCCAGAGTTCCATGTAATATGGTATATCTACCTTCCGGATCTAAGATATGACCTTGGTGATGGAAAGAGATCCCGGGGGCCAGCCATCTCAGCACACCTGGGGCGTAGCCAGAGTAGGAGGTGGTAAACAGTTGCCCCCTCCAGCATTTGTTGAGATAAGGTATGCAGTCTCCCCATATATGCATTTTGTGTAGGAACGCAATGGACACTTTATAACGTTTGAGATAGGCATGTATCGGTTTGCGCTTCTCAAATTGGGCTATGCCACAGACATTCCGGGACATGAGTTTAATCGGGTGGGCTGACATCTGTATGTGTTGGTAAAGTCATCCGGCCTGCTGGGAGGAATATCACCATCTCCGGAGGAATCCCACGGAGGTGGGCGGAGCTCAGCAAAGGAAATCTTAGTGCGCAAGAGCTATATAACATTCCCCGACTGTGGAAACCTGTCTATGCAAAACCGGTACCTAACGCCCCCATCCCCATGGGCAGCTGAACTAGGACTTCACACCCTCCAACTGGCCCAGGAAGAGTAGCATCTGCCGCCCCATCCCCTAAAACAAAACAAAAGTTAGAAGCAAACAATAACTACAATAACAAGTAAACTGCATTCTCTGCTAGAGTAGAGGGGAGGACGCAGGAAGGGATGCGAGGCCACTGGCACTCAATCTCCTACTCCCTGCCTACCCACCTCTCTCCTAAATTCCTCCCGCTGGCATAGGAAGAAGAGTTATGGAAAAAGCAACTAAATAATGCACAGTTATCCAATCTCCCACCCTTTCCACTAACCTTTCAACAACCTTTACCCATCTTGACCAGTATTACCAAGTGATGTTGGTCTATGCAGACTTCACCAGTGTCAGGGCGGACCCATAGGACACCCCACGGTGGTCTACCAAAGACTTCATCAGCCACACAGGCTGCAGGAGTCACTCCAAGCCAGTGCTGACACTAGCTTTGTCAGGGTCACGGCGGCGTTCTTGGAATGAGTCTCTCGTGTCCGGGACCGCATTCACGGTTGCAAGCGTTCCATCCGGGCATACTCCAATATTCCCCCGATTGTCAGGTGTCGTCCCCGCCGTCCCTTCCGCCCTCATAGGCGGGCAGATTGTCTCTGCGCACTTGGGGTCGGTCGGTCCTGGTGTCCCGTCCTCTAAACAGGAATCTGTGTCAGGGTGTCCAGCCAATCACTGGCCTCTCCAGAGCTAAAAAAAGGAATAGCACCTTCCTTTCATGTTGTACACAGAGCTTAGCTGGGAAAATCAGACTATATTTCAAGTTCATGTCTCTTAGGCGTCATTTGAAAGCGATAAATGTTTTCTGTTTCTCCTGGCCTTGCTGTGTATAGTCTGGACAGATAGAAATGGGTCTGACCTGGAACAGTGGGGGGCCCCTCATCCGGACACACTGGAGGATAACATTGCAGTTCCAGAAATTAAAACTGCAAGAAATAATTGCTCTCGGCGGGGTGCCAGGTTTTGGCGGGAAGGCAAGTGCCCTGTGAGCTCCTTCAATTGTAAAGAATTTAGACAATCTTTTGGAGATTGTGGCTGTAGTAATCCATTCTTCCAAAAACAGTTCAACAGATGGCCCCTCCGCGTTTTCAGAGAAACCAACAAAGCATAGTTTGTTTCTATGAGAACGCCCCACAGAATTCTCTACATGTTCATCCAGGCAAGCTGTCAGCCTCTGGAGGTTGGAGAATGTGGCGCATAGGTCATGGATCTCTTGTTGAAGGGTGTCGACATGCTGCTCAGTGACGGTCACTCGCCCCACCACCTTCCATAGGTCGGCTCGAAGCAGGTTAACATCGATAGCAACTGAGTCAATTTTATTGACCTTGTCATCTCTCAAGGCTTGTATTGCCACTATCAAATAAGCAAGAGATGAGGTAGAGCCCGCCACCGCCGCAGCTCTGTCCCAGTAGGTCTTGGCTCACCTCAGAGACAAACATACATATTACAATGAGGTTGCTATAAGGGAAACATTATTTCAACAACAGTGCTACAGCTAGAAGGTATGGGATGGGCACCAAACTGGAAATACCCTGGCCCACCTGCATCATAGAAACCAAGTGAGCTCCTACTTAATTGAAATTCTCACTGAGATTGGGGATTCCTGTTCCTCCACAAAGAATATTACACACGCAAAACTCACTTACTATACTTCCACCCCAAAGTGAATTACAAAAGAAATCAGAGTTTTTTTATTCTGTCCAACTGCTATGGCTAGATGAGGCACATAGGCAATCAGACAATACGTATAGGTCCCATTTGATAAGGAGGAAATCCTACAGTTAATCCAGAGTATGCCCAGAAATAGAGCCCCAGGACTGGATGGGCTCACTACCCAGTTCTATAAGGAGTATGCACAAATATTAGCTCTCTACTTGATTGCGATGTACAAAGAGGCCAGGACAGCTAGGAGCGTTCCCCCAAATGTATGAGAGGTGCTAATTGTCACAATTTTAAAGCCTGATAAGCAAACAAACCAATCTGATTCTTATAGACCGCTCCCATGATTGATACAGATAATAAGAATCTGGCTAAATTCGTTGCAAATAGAATAATCCCCTTCCTCCCGGATATGATATGACCTGATCAATCCAGGTTCCTTCTGGGGCATTCCACTGCACATAACTTGCAAACCCTGTTTACTCTACCCCACTCTATGAACCATGAGCTTAGAGCAGTGGTTGTATTCCTAGACTCCACTAAAGTCTTTGGTTCACTGGACAGGTCACATTCATTTTTATTGCTTGAAAGAATCAGAGTTAGTCCCATCTTTCTCCAGTGGACAAAATGTCTTTGTGGCAAGCCTACTGCAGGCATACGAGTCAATAGTGCTCTGTCACCGATCCTTCCCGATCGGATGAGGTACTCGTCAGGGTTGCCCACTGTCACTTATTCTATTTGCAATCGCTCTAGAGCCTTTGGGTGCTCAGTTGCGATAACATCATGCTGAGCATGGATTAAAATACACAGCAAGGATAGTTGTGGTCTCTGTGTATGCATATAATGTGACAGTCTAAGTCAGAGCCCCTGCGACTAATATAACTACCATGCGGGAGCTAATCAAATTTGGAAGACTCAGCGGAATCACCATTACCAAGTCCAAATCTGTTGTGATTTCACTGACCATCAAAAACACTTCAATCTGAATCGGAGTGCCTGCTGCGATAAGCTGATTCTGCTGTCAAATATTAGGGGATTTAGTTAGTAGAGATATTGACATTGTATGGCAGAAGAACCATAGTAGGGCTGTTACCTGATTGGAAGCAAGTGTGCCAAAATAGACTAAGCTACCAGTGTCCGTTAATATGCCCATTACATTTACAAGGGCCTTCTTTGATTGCTTTAGATCCCTTATGAACAGATTTGCCTGTGTGGGAAAACAGGCGGGGATAATGTGTGATATACTTACTGTACTGTAGGAGCAGGGAGGGATGTGCACATCCGACTCTGAATTTTACTTCCACTGTGCAATCTTACCAGTTTGGCGACTCAGGGAAAAGCAGATCACAGCATTTAGCGGGCAAGGGCTGGCATTGTCAGCCTCAACTGCAACATGTGGCTGATACAGCACCTTAAAAAGAACAATTGATAAACGGAATGCTGAACAATGCAAACATTCACCCCCAGTCACAAAGATCTGGGTTTAATCCATCGTTCTTTTGCTCAAGAATGATTTGCATATGGCTGGGTCTAAACTGGAATGGCATGGAGAGTAAAAAAAGTGATGGATTTAGGCCCATATCTCTGTATTGGAGTGAATGCTTGACAATGATCAGCATTCTGTCCATCAAGTGTTCTTTTTGCATTTGTCACCCGAGTGGGACGGGTATGCCCAGACGTGGGTCACGTGCTCTCCATGCCACTGGAGTCAAGCTAGCCTGGCTGATGAAGGGTGATGCCCTGAAACGGGTCCCAGGATGCTTGTTACCAATCCAGGGAGGACCTGGCATGGCAGTTCAGGCTGGACTTTTTCGCATGGGAACAGGGTCAAGACTGATTTACATACAGATGGGTCTAAACTGGAATGGCATGGGGAGTTAAAAAACAGGGTGAATGCTTGACATTGATCAGCATTCTGTCCGTCAATTGTTCTATTTGCATTTGATACAGCACTGTAATCTGCTCTTCTCTAGATGCCTAATGAGTGAGATTGACTCGGTGGCATGCACAGTGTTGACATGGAACTGGATGCGACGTCGTGCCCAACTGACCTCCTTATATGCAGTCTAGTTGCCCCTGGCGCAAAACCCGAGTATGCCCCTTACTGTAGGTATGCATGCTTATCAACAGCTGAGACGCATGAACTTGACCGAGCTAGGGGACCCCTACCACAATGGGAGCTTCATCTCACTTCGGGCACTGCAGTACACTGCGTATTGCACTCCTAATGATTTGCTCTTATACTTGCGGTTAGGTACCACATGCAGGAAGATACATAGTACAAACCCCCAACCCCCCCAACCACAACCGCACGCTTTAGACATAATTCTGTCCTTCTCTTCACCTAGGAGAATGGTCACTAGATTGTACTTAACTAAGCAAGATAATGCACCGTAGCCAAACCAAAGGTGAGACTTGAGTAGAAGACTGGCCTAGACAGAGGCTGACTCATGAACAATGGTGATTCCCCCTAACTACAGCTGCGCCTGATACACTTCAAATACTTGCATAAAAGATACGGCACCCCTGTCACACCACAGAAAATGGGGCTGCTAGACAATACATGCTGTTTGTGCTGCAGCACGGATGGCCTGGACTTTCTGTATCAAGTTTGGGGGTGGCTGGATATGGCAAGATTCTTGGTCCAGGTGAGGTGATGGGCCATACAGTTCTGCATTGCCTGCTGGTTGTGCTACTAGCATATGTTAAAGCAGTGCGGCCTCGTGTGTGCAAACTCACTGCATCGATGCTTCTCCTAGCTAAAAGAAAAGTGTTTTTTGCACTGGGCCGTGGGATTTCCCAACACAAAAACAGCTGGCTAAAAGTCATTACATATTGGCAGAAACATCTATTTTTATTGATTTATTTATAGTGTTTTATAAGGCGCGAACATGACCACCATGACATCAGAGCACTGTACAAAGAGAGAGCTGATGATGGTTGCAGTATAGTAAAAACACCTGTCGCTTAGGATATGCTGTACGTAGAGTTCGAAGAGCAAGGTACAAAACAATATTATGCAAGATAGAATAGGGTGAATGACAGTTTCAAAGGAATTCTCTTGTGACACATTTTTCTAGTAGTAAGGCTTTTAATTCCTTCTTGAATAGCCTGAATGAGGTAATTGCTCTAGTTGAGAGTGGTAGGGAGTTCCATATTTTTGGAGCAGATCCGGCAAAAGTGCAGCCGTATGTTTTCTTTTGTTTTTTAATCTGGCTTGTTCTAGTATGAGGTATTTAGCACTTCTAGAATCCCTTCTGCCTCCTGATAGCTTGATCCAATTTGCCATGTATTTAGGACAAGAATTGTGTGGAGCTTTGTGTGTTATGCATGCAACCTTCAGTTGGATCCTAGCTTCAACTGGGAGACAGTTGAGGGCCCAGAGTGATGGGGAAATGCAATCATAATTACGTGTGCCTGTTAAAAGTCTTGCTGCCGCATTTATTGTCTCTTTCATTGGGGCTAGGCTGGCTTTAGGTAGACCTATAAGTGTGGCATTCCCATAGTCCAGTCTTGAGAGCACTAGAGATTGAACTGCCGTTTTGAGGTCGCCTAGCGGTATGAATGGTTTTAATTTTCTGAGAATGTGAGGATGGAGTTTAGCGCCTCTAGTTGCAGCTTGTATGTGAGCTCACGTTTAGATTTGAGTCTAGTGTGATGCCTAGTAATTTTCAGAGTGCAGAAGGTTGGGGTGCTGTATAGCGAATTGAGGTTCTGAGACCATAGTTGAGGCTGTAATGAGGATCAAAGGGTGGGGAGAAATGAATGAATTCGGTTTTCTGCAGATTTAGTTTTATATGATTGTGTGGCCGGCCGGCCAGCCAGCCCTGTGTTTTCCTAAGGGTACCATCCAGTCTCTGGATATCCTCTTGAAAGGAGGGTTTGATGTAGAGTTGAGTATCATCCGCATACATGTGGTACAAGATTTTTGATTGTTTAAGGATTTCAGAGAGTAATTCCATGTATAGATTGATGAGCATTGGTGAAATTGTAGATCCTTGTGGAACGTCCCTGTTGATGTCTGCTACATCAAATAGGATATTGCTGATTTTGACTCTTTGTTGTTAGTTCTGCAAGAAGATGGTCAACCAGTTAAGGACTGCTCCTGATAGGCACTTTCTGAATTCAAGAGTTTCTCTGAGGTGTTTGTGGCTGACCGCGTCGTTTATAAATCTAAAAGTATTAGAAGACAGGATTTGTTTTGGTCTAGTAATGTTTGTATATCATCTAGGATGTTTAGAATGGCGGCCTCAGTATTGTATCCATCCAGACCTGAAACCTGATTGGTGTTTGTCTAATAGGTCAAAATTCTGCATGTGTTCACAAAAGCTGATCGTTGGTGAATTTTTCTACCAATTTAGCCAGGAAAGGCAAACTGGATACTGGTCGGAAGTTGCTGAAGTCTTTCTGGTCAGTGTCCATTTCTTTTTAATTAGGGGAGCTACTTTGTCCATCTTCAGACATTCTGGCGGGATCCTTGTTGGAGAGATGAGGTCACAATTTTTGTCCAAAATGAAGTGACGGATTGGTGGATCTCTTTCAGTAGGTGGGAGGGAATGGGATCGTCAAAATGTGTGGTAGGTTTCATTGACTGAATGGTTTTCTGGATTTCCCCCTCAACTGGAAACTGTTCCAGAGGGCTCCGCTATTCCTTCGGGACAATTGGGGTGTGTAGGTCAGTATTCTTGCTGTGAGGTGTGAGAGTGGGGTTGGTGGATTCCCTAGGTTTGGCACTAGCTTGAGACTGGGAATAGAGTTGCTTATGGTTGCAATTTTATCTTCAAAGAAAGTTGAGAAGTCGTTGTAGATGTCTGTCGAGTTGTTTACAATTGTGGGTTGTGCAAGTTTTCCTGACTGTTGCTTTATTATGTCAAGGAGTTTTCTGGGCCGGTTCTTCACTCCATCTAGTTGAGATCTGATTGCTGCTGTTTTGACTTTGAGGATAGACTTTTTGTATGAGATTCTGTACATTCTCAACCGTTTGAGATGGTTAATGTTTGGGTCCTTCCTCCATATTCTTTCCAGATGTCTTAGTTGCCTTCTTTCATTGTTTATGTTTTGGTTGAACCACAGTACTGACTTTTTTTTCTTTTGCTTTTTAGACGTGATGGAGCAGCCTTCTGAACTATGTCAGTCATACTGCTGTTGTAGAGATGGGTCAGATCTTGAACCGATGTTTAGTCAGTCTAAGGTGCCAAGGAGGTTTGGCACAGACTCATCAGTCCTAATCTGTTTACGCTACTGCAATCCCTCACCCATGTTTTTCCCTTCTTGTTTCGCCCTTGATTTTAATTTCTTGTGCAGATATTTGGAAAAGAATTTGATAGTGGTCTTATCAATTTCTTGGGGTGATGTCTAGCATGTTTACTGATCCCAGTTTAGCGATGATGAGGTAAAGTGTGGCACCTTTCTTGTGAGTTGGTCCCTTGCATGCTTGAATCATGTTGAGGCCCTGAAGCAGGTTACTGAGTGCAGCCACTGCGCGGTCTTTGACATTGTTCCAATGCAGGTTGAAATCTCCTAATAATATTGTATTAGAGAGCGAAGTAGCATTGATTGTGATCGTTACCATAAGTTGCCCATGGATGACTGTGTTGGTATAAAAGAAGTGTTTTCGCTAGCAGTTTGTTTTCAAGCTTGATTTCAGCTCCCATGAGTTCAAACAATGATGTATCTTCTAGCAAGAGTGAGTTTAAGGTTAGGGAGTTTCTGTAGATTATAGGGAGACCTACACCTGCTTTAAAGTGCAGTATAGACTTAAGACTGCAAAATCTGGTGGAATAAGAAGGTCCAGTATTGGAGATGCCGTTGGGTTTGAGCCTGGTTTCAGTTAAGAAGAGAATGTCCAGATCAGTGGCGGCTGGTGACATTTGAAAGTGGTAGTGTAAAATTTGTGTGGCAGTGCACCGCGGCGAGCGAGCGTAGCGAGTGAGCCTGAACAACCTAAGGGGGGTTCGGGGGCGTTCTCCCCTCCAAGCAAGTTTTAAAAAAAGAGTGGGCTGGCACGGGGGACCACGCAAGGCTGAGAGAGGCAAACACCCATTGGCACACAGAGATAGACAGCCAGAAAGAGATCTCAGACAACAGTAACATTTGCACTGAGTTACCAGTGCAAAAACAATGTTTTGCATTGGTTTTTTGGTCAAATGTTAGTGTAACACAGTACTGGCATTGGCACGAACCCCTGTGTGTGCCAAGAAGCTCCTCTGAGTAAAGGCGCAGGGGCTTTACTATGCCCTACGCTCTATTCCAGGCGCATCTCATCCTCCACTGATAAGGTACTTCAAACTCTTCCCATAGGCTCTTGAACCCCATTCGAAGAGGGGTACACTGCCCACACTAGGCATAAAGTTCAGATCTCTCCCTGCTAGCTGAGTTCACACTATAAAAGACCTAATCCAAAACACATAACAACAAAAGTTCTATCTTGCAAGAGAGTTCAGCAACTGAAGACAGGATTGACTCAGCATTTCATCTTTCTGAAACCCATGCATTTGAACATCATTAAATTTCGTGGAAGTTAAGTCAAAACACAAGATATACAATAACAAACATCTTCGCTAGCAGGACGGCTCAGTGAATCCGAATCCTGATGTGGCCAACTCAGCCTTTTATCTTTCCGGGGTCGATATATTTCAGAACCATTGAATTTGTGACAATAACACCTGTTATTTGCAGTGTTTAAAACCAACGATTACGCTATTAAATGCTATGAAAATGCAGTTATTGTTATTGCAAACACAGCCTCCTGTCTGGGAATGGCTGCCCCGCTCAGCCAGGGCCTGCGGGACCAGTCCCTGGAAGGGGATATTTAGAGCTGTCTGGTGCCCTCTGACCCCGGAGTGGTGTAAATCTTCTGCACTGTGTTGTGCACACAATGGGCCCCGCGCTCTGATTAATCGCCCCTTCCTCTTCATGGAGAAGCTGGGAAAACAGGGTCTTGCACTCGCATCCTCACACAGGCTGCTAATGATATGGGGCCCCATCCAGGGAACCAGGGCATCCGAGGCCCTGCCCAGCCCCCTGCCGTCAGCACCCTCAAGCAAGGCGCGTTTTCAACACAAAGAAAACAAACAATTGGACATACAAAACGAGAATCTTTCTGCTCACCAAAACCACAGATGTTTTTTCTTAAATTTAGGTCATTCCTAATAGTCGTTTATCCCTCAGTGCCCCCCCACCCCCAGAACAGCGCAGAGCCTCTTAGTATAACAGGTGCGACCTTGAGGCGGGAATGAAGACGGAGGAAAGGAGGGGGGGATAGGATTACGAAAAACAGTCTCACTGGTACCTGTTTTATGCACCTCTACAGGTTCAAAGGTTACCGCCCTGAAGGTCACACCAGGTGTTTGCAGCAGGCGCATTAACCACCTAATTTATTTTCCCAGGAACTAAACCAGTAACTAGCAGCCCCCAGTCTTCCTATTAACCTGTCGGTGGCGGCATTACGGGCGGGTGGGGGGTATCTCGTGGGGGGGGGGTTGTGCGTGGTGGGGGGAAGGCGGGAGGGTTTAAATAAAATAAAACTTACCTTCCCCCGGGTCCCGAGTTTTCCTGCTGAAGCAGCCACCCACAGGCAGCTTCCCTCCCCTCCGCCAATCACAACCTTGCAATGGCAGCGTTGTGATTGGTGCTGACGGCGCACAGCCGGGCGCCTAATGGGAGGCCATTTTCTCTATGTAGGCATGCAGCCTACATAGAGAAAAGGTTGAGTGCGCAAGACTTCTTTGGTCGGCCCCAGAGGGCCGACCAAACAGTCAGGGCCCACAACAGTGGGCAAGCCACTCCCCACCTGCCCTAGAGCAGGACCGCCCGCCCACAACCAGGCACTTCTGCTTTCTCGCAGTCTCGCACAGTGAGAAAGCAGTGGGGCAACGTCCCTCTGCCCTAACGGAGGAGCCGCCTCTGGTCCAGATCCTGCGCTAAGATCACATCTGCTATATCAGTTGCATATTTTGCAGCGGATATAAAATTGTGCAGCATGCATTTCAGGTTTGTTACTATTTTATGGGTTACTGTGATGGATATTGTGTTCGTTACTATCGGAATCGGATTTTTGTGATTGACTTGTAGAGGGTTGTCTCTCCGATTTGTGTAGTTGGATAACTTGACGATCAATATGTTGGATGTTGTGTCAGAGGAGACTTTCTGTGTGTCCTGACACTAAATTAGCAGAGTGTTTATCTCTTCTTCTGAGAGGTGATTGTTCGTTCTTCTCAGCCGCTGAAGTTTGCTGTCTTGGGGCGTTGTGTGTCTGTTGTTGTAGATACGTTTTCTGCTGGATGGGGAGTCAGAGCACTTGGTAGTGGGTGTGTATATCTTCTCTGGGTTGAGTCGAAGTGTGATGACTTTCTTCCTGACCCATTCCATGTCTTCCCAGAGTAGTTGCAAGTTGTTGTTAATTTGGTTTATAGGAAGTTTGGTGTTGGGCACTGACATTGCATTATAATTTTGTGTGAATGTTTGTGAATTTTCGTGACCTGTCTGCGTTTTTGTTTCAATCACCTGCTCTTTGTCTGTGGGATGCTTCTTGGGCACTGACCCACTTCCTGTTGTTGAGTAGTTGCTCCTCGGGCTGAGAGGGCTGTTTGTAGAAGGGTCTAGTTGGAGACTCTGTGCAGCTATGTGGACTGCATGGCTACGATTGCCATTGGGAGTAATAGGTTTAAGATAATGGTTAGGAGTCGGAGTATGAGACCGGTAGCTAGGAGGTTTTGCTGGGTTGCTACTTGTCTTTTCAGGTCACTAAACAGAGAGTCAAATGCTTGTAGGTCATTGTCCGCTGCTTGGATAAGGATGTTGCCATTTTTACAAAATTAGATGGTAGATTTCGCTTTCAGTCAGGGGGAAGGTGATATTATGAGTTTGAGACAATAGGGGATGTTCTGTATGGCATTGACTGCCTTGAGGGAGTAAGATGCATTCTGCCATTTTGCTGTGCGTCTCGTGTGGAAGATTAGATAGGTCTTAATGGCTCCTTTTGAGAAACAAAAATAGAAGTCAGATATGAGAGTTTGAGGGTTGCTCCTTAGAATATTGGGGCATATTAGCAAGACCCACGTTAAAATTATCGCCGTTTTAGCGGCAGGAAACTGCCGCTAAAACGGCGATAATGGGCTTGCTAATATGCGTTATAGAATTCCAATAGAAGCCCAGGTTAGATGTGCAGGACATCTAACCTGGGCTTCTATTGGAATTCCATAACGCATATTAGCAAGCCCATTATCGCCGTTTTAGCTGCAGTTTCCTGCCGCTAAAACGGCGATAATTTTAACGTGGGTCTTGCTAATATGCCCCAGAATCTTTTAATTTGTTTGCTCCAATTTTGGATAAGTCCGGTGGGTAGTTGATTCTGAGTGAGTTAATTCCTGAAGGGGACAGGGTGGGAGCATTTGCAATGTTGTGGCCAACATCTTTCATTATTAGTGAGGCCAATGTTGGAGAAATACTGTACTCTGATGCCAATTAAATCCCAACCAAAAGATATGTGGGGTCCATTCTGCACAATGAAAGGTTTCCGAAGACAAGCAGAATGGGGCGGCAGCTCCCAATCACCCCCCCAGGCATAAAGTACAAGGGGGCATGAATGTGAGCAACGTCTAGGCTGTCTACAAAATATCACTGAGGAATGGGCACTTAACATGAATATCTAACTACCTGTAATACTGCTGGGCGCTTTGGTGGGGAAATCCATCCTGTAATAGACTGTATTGTACAACAGACTGACTTTCAACCAATGTAAACCCCTGGATATGAATCTTAATTGCAATATTATGGGGTTTGAATAAGTAATACACCAAAATGACTGCACTGATGGAATCTAGGGGATACACACCTAGTGTATGTTGTTTCTCAATTTCAATAAATAAATTGAAAAAAAACAATCTCAGAACTGCATTAGGATTATCTCTGCCTCCCTATCTAGCCAATAACATTATCAGTCCAGGAATTCCCCTTCCTTACTTACCAAATAGCTGACCATTTCTTTCTCTTTTGCATCTATACTTCCTGCTACAGAACTGCTATCATTACCTCTGTGGTAAAAAGTAATCTGTAGGCTATTTCACTTTATCAAACTACAGTTGCTGCTTGTCTAATCTTCTTCTCTAGGATGCTTACAAGACTGATCTAACACCAACTTCAGCTGGACTTCTGTCCACTTGATTTGATTTTGGTCTGCATAAAAAAAAACCCAGAGAATAGGGGTCAATTGGGAATATGCTTATTAACTAGCTGATAGACTCTCAACTTAGCCTGCTTTGCCACACCTCTGCTTTGCACATGCTAAAGGTCATGTGCAGCAAGGGCTGACTGCTCCGTGGTTGGGCACAGGCCTGGCTAAGACACCGGCCCTATATTGAACTGCCATTGTGCCTAGTGTCTGTGACCAAGAAAGGGTTGGAGCAGACCCTGAAGCCACAATATGCTACGTGCAGTGGAAGGCTATGCCCAATACATTATATAAATTTGGAAGCTGTAAGCAGTATATCACTAAAATAAATCACAGAACATTATTAGATGTTAGAGAAGTTATGGTTTAGTTTTCCTTAAAGCCAATGAAATCCAGCGGTTAATGTTAGTTACCCAAACCATAGCTCACTCCCCCATACACTGCGCTAGAGCTCACATAAGACTTCACAGAGGATATCTCAAATCGCAGTACCCATGATATCACTGATGAGCTCACATACGACTCTACCAATGATATCATTAAGGACATAACTAGTAGAAGAACCAGAATGGGCAGTATAAAGTGTGTGTACTAGAAGAACATATAACAAATGATGAAAAAAAAATAGTATAACTTCAAGAAATTAATTATAAGCCAACAGTCCACACGTGTTGTTGGGAGATGGCGGGAGACTTTGAAGACTTGCTGAAGGATATGCTGATTAAACAAAATGTACTAGACAAAAATAGACTTAGTATGCTCAACATAAGGGGAGAAAGTTAGCATAAACCATCACTTTCAACAGTTAATACTGAAGTTCAGTATCATGTACTAGGGTCGGATTGGCATATAGGGCAAATTGGCATAGCTAGAAGGACTTGTCTGACAGGTCAGTGTGTGGGTCCTTTTTTGGTAGTTTGTGGGCCTGTTTTATGGTCTGGTGTGCCGAGTCTTACTGTTGATTTCCCTAATATTACCACAAACATTGCCTGCAGCAAGCACAAATGCATGCAGTCTTCAATGCTTTTCAAAAACCAATACAGAGTCCCTTTACAAGTTCAAAACTTCCATCAAGTTCATTTATTATTGCACGGTTAATTAAAACCATTGCAAGCAATTAAAACATATAAAACAACATAACTTAATACAATGCCAACCGTTACCATAGCACTAGTTAAAGTATGAATAAAATATCATTGCATCATTATTGTGAAAATTCAATACACAGGTAGCAAGATATCGCTCAAGTTTTCTAAAGAGTGTAAATGCACGGAGTAGGAGCCTAATTTCCTGTTGTATTTGGTTTGACCCTTTCAAGAAAGCATCCTAGCAGTTTGTTATTGTCTAACCCCTTCTATGCTCATGACGGAGCAGTTCCGTCATGAGCCACGGTGGACGTGTGCTCATGACGGAACCGCTCCGTTATGGCACCCACCCATGGGGGAAGCGCTGGCGCTCCCTCCATGGGCAGCCCATCTAACTCCCACAAAGGGGGATGGCAGTGGAAGAGTTCCCGCTGCCACCCCCAACCCTCCCCCCCCCCCCCGGGCAATCCCATGATGTCAGCACGAAGCCCTGGATGCGCTGGAAGCCATTTGCTTCCAGGCATCCGACGGAGGAGGTAGGTGCTCCTGCTCCGGGGGGGGGGGGGGTTCTTTGGCCATCGAGGCATCAGGGGAGAGGAAAGAGTTTTTCTCTTTAAAGGGCATTTGTGCTGCACGATCGCGCACAGCAGAAATGCCCCCACCTTGCACCAGGGATGTTTGTTCGTGGCATGGAAGCGACCCCTTGGGCATGGGTTGCTTCCAAAGGGGGAAAAAAAAAAAATTGATGTTTTTTCTGCCACACACCACCCGCCCCTCCCCCCCCCCCCCCCCATGGGCAGATCGGCCCATTTTTTTTGCCTTTTTGCCCCCAGGGGGAGCAGAGAACACCACTAGGCACCAGGGATTGTGTTTTTATTGTAAGGAAGAGACCTTCAGCAAGGGTCGCTTCTAAGGGGTACAAATTTGCGTGATGTTTTTCTGCCCCTCCTCCCCCAGGGGCAAGGGTCGCTTCCAAGGGGGTGAAATTAACAGGACGATTTTTCAGCCCCCCCTCCCCCCGGGCAGATCGGCCTTTTTTTGGGCCTTTCTGCCCCCAGGGGATGCAGAAAACCCCACTAGGCACCAGGGATTTTTTTAATTACAGATGGAAGTGACCCCTTGGGCAAGGGTCACTTCCAAGGGGGTCAAATTAAGTTTATGTTTTTTCTGCCCCCCCCCCCCCCTGGAGGTAGATCGGCTCGCTTTTGGCCTTTTTGCCCCCAGTCGGTGGGGGGGGCAGAAAACCCTACTAGGCACCAGGGATCTATTTCTTTTGCAAGGGGACAAACTTCTGCCTGCTGTTTTCTGCCCCACCTGGGGACAGATCGGCCTGGGCAAGATCGCCCCCCATTTTTCTCGGCCCTATTTGAAGGCCCATCTGGCAGATTGACCATTTGGGTAGTGACATAGCGTGTTATAATGTTAATTGTTTTATTTCTTGTGAATTCGAATTGTAACGTTTTATTTCTCCATTTTATTCTAGTTCAAGGCTTTTGCTCTTTAGACTGATGTTCCAGGTTGCGGTTTCGTTACTGGTGGTTCTGCAGTTTGTGTAGTTACATGTGTTTGGTAAGAGACTTTTTTTTGTACTATTTACTCTAAATGAGTTTCATTTCCCTGCATAAATATGTTTTTTGCAAATGGTGTAATAATAGCAGCATGTTTGGCTTCTGTTTTTTGAGTGTCAAAATCTGTTTGCATTAGTGCTCGATGTGTATTTTGTGGTCTTATGAGTAATTGGTTTTGTTTTTTCTTTCTAGTGGGATATCGTTCCTTTTTGCTGTGTCTCTGCAGAGTAGGTGCTGGTGAATGTAGCTATCTTTGGCAAGTGAGTCATATTGTTTTTGAGTATACAGATCTTTGTGCTAAAGCCACACTTTGTTTATTACTTATTTTGCACAGTGTTTGTTGTTGGTGACTTGTTTGTGAAGTCTCCTTTCTTTGTAAGGACTATGGCTAGCCGAAGGATTACTGCTCAGCAGGTTGTTGGAATGCTTTTTAGGTCGAGCCTCGAGTAGCGCGCAAGCGCTGCTAGGCGAAGACTTTATGTAAGGGGGTTTCAAAAGCTGACCAGACGCTCGTGCGTCGTGGCCTTTTTCGGGCGGTTACGCGCGCAGGGCCGACATCTGTTTCCCATTATCGTGCCCAGACGCGTGCGCGATAATTGGAAACACATGCCGGGAAAAGGCCATGACACACGAGCGTCTGGTCAGCTGAGCAGGCTGCCGCGCTCGCTCGCCCTCGCCCCCGCTCCTCTCTTGTAATTTATTGTCGTTGGCTGTTTTTATTCTCATCACCATCACCACCCAGGGTCTGGTTCGAGTAAGTTCACAGGTCGGATTTGCGCGTGGCTTTTCCTCTCTGCTCCCTTTTGTGTCTAATGCACTGCGCGCTGGCTCTGCAGGGCGTGTGATCTTGAGTACATTGGTCAGTCTCTCTGATCCGACCCTGAGCCGCCTGGTAATTTATTGCCGTTGGCTGTTTTTATTCTCATCACCATCACCACCCAGGGTCTGGTTCGAGTAAGTTCACAGGTCGGATTTGCACGTGGCTTTTCCTCTCTGCTCCCTTTTGTGTCTAATGCACGGCGCGCTGGCTCTGCAGGGCGTGTGATCTTGGGTACATCGGTCAGTCTCTCTCATCCGACCCTGAGCCGCCTGCATGCACGCTGGAGACAGCACGGAGGGCTGTTATGGCATTGCACACCCCTCAAAGCCAGCAGACAGCTGTCGAGGCGCCCAGGGCCTCACCTACCTGACGTCCGCGTCCTTCGGGGGCCCCTTCTCTGGAGCGTTGATGCGTTTAGAGAGGCTTTATATCTTTACTTATGCATCTCAGTAGTAAAGCGCCAAGATGCAATCTATAAGAACAGAAAGCTCTAGTGTTTACACTGCGAAACACTATCCGTGTTTCACTAAAAGGGCCTCCGAGTAGCCATTCAGAATATTTTTCTTGGTTCTTTAGCAGTTTGTCGAGCCCAGAGCGTAATATAAAAAATTTTTAAAAAGTAAGTGCACGGGCTCCGTTTTTTCCCCTCAGAAGCCGCCGCCAGCGCTGCCGAATGTTGGGGTTGCCAAGGCTTCTTCATCTTGATTCAACCTCATGTCTTTTTCTTCCGTCACCCTATATTTTCTGTCTCTTTTTCCCCTGAAGCGGGTTCTTTTACATCCCAGTCTTTCATCTCGTGTCAGTCACTGTTTTACTCTCTTTCTCTCCCCGTCTGTCTCTCTTTAATGACTGCCTCTTTCTTGCTCAAGGTGAAAGTTTTGTGAAAAAAAGTCCCGCTGGTCCTAACATGAGCAGCAGTGCCTCCACTTCCAGCCACAAATTAAGCACTAAGGCTCAGATTTACTAACGCTTTATGCCGGCATAAAGCAAAATGAACTGGTGCACGGTATTTACTATCTAGCACAAAAGGTGTTGAGCCACGTTTTGTGCTGGAAGGTCGCCCTTTTCACAGCACAAAAGCCCTTTGCGGTGCTTTGTAAAGTGCAAACAGCACAAACAGCCTAAGTTTTGACATAAAGCCCTATTTTTGAAGGTGGTTGTTACAGGCTCAGGTGCAAAACTTGAGGCCGGTGTGAATAAGGGGAAATGTGCCCTTTAAAAACAAGCATTGGCATAGCCAATAGGTCTCGCCTTTGGGACCTTATAAGTGTTTAGCCATGCAACAGTTGATGTTGTTGCACCAAGGATATTGTGCTGCATAACTAAATACTTATAAGGTCCCAAAAGCGAGACCTATTGGCTATGCCAATGCTTGTTGAGTCTTCCTCTGACCACGGTTCAGAGACTGACTCTGCATCTGAGGCAGAGGAGGCAGTGGAAGATTCTGGCAGTGAGTTTTCTGTCCACGAGGAATCATCGGATGATGAAGCCACTCTTAGTGCAGATGAAGGGCCTGTCTTAGAGGAGGACATTGATGTGTCGATAGTGCAGCAAGTGGCATCTGGGCTGCAGCCTGGGGCTGCAAGGCCTCCCATTGGAAGTGCTGACCTCTGGGTTGCCCCAGGCATGGTGCAGCCGACATTACCAGACTTTACTGGTGTTCCAGGGTGTAGAGTGGATACTGAAAACTTTTTGCCTATAAATGTTTTTCAGTTGTTTATGGACAATGTATTTTTGGCAGAGATTGTTGAGCAGACTAATTTGTATGCTGAACAGTATTTGAGGGACAACAGTGCCAGCCTTAGGCCCCACTCTAGAGCTACCCGGTGGACTCCCACAAATCTGGAAGAGATGAAGAAGTTCTTGGGTTTAACTTTTTTGATAGGCTTGCTAAGGAAGCCATCGATGTCTTCATATTGGTCTACTAGTCCCTTGACGGCAACAACTATATTTCCGGCAGTCATGAGTCGTGATCAGTATTTGCTTCTGCTTTGGATGCTGCATTTTGTTGATAATGGTTTAGCGTTGCCACGAGATCACCCTGATTGTGACCGTCTTTTTAAGATTCCGCCTGTCATTGATCACTTTGTAGATCGATTTTCTGAGATCTATGCTCCAGGTAAAGAAATAGCTGTGGATGAATATTTGGTCTTGTTCAAGGGCCGCTTGGTTTTTAGGCAATACATTCCTAGAAAGAGGGCACGATATGGAATTAAGATGTATATGCTGTATGACAGAAGGACTGGATATGTCTCTAATTTCAGGGTGTACACCGGTAGGGATTCCAGGATTGATGCCCCTGGTTGTCCGTCCACTTTTGGAATGACTGAGAAAATTGTGTGGGAACTTGGTAGAGGACTTTTTAACAAAGGTCACCATTTATATGTAGATAAATTCTACACTGGTGTGCAGTTGTTCAGGTAATTGGCCAAAGTGGATACTGTTGCTTGTGGCACAATCCGCTCTAACCGTAAAGGTTTCCCAAAAGAACTTGTTAGTCGAAAGCTTGTGCGGGGACAGTGCAGTGCGTTGCGTAGCGAGGAACTTCTAGCTGTGAAGTTTGCAGATAGGAGAGATGTCTACATGCTGACTACCATCCATGATGAAAGCACTTCACCTGTGACTGTTTGGGGTCAGGTTGCTTAAGTGCGCAAACCTGTGTGCATTTTAGACTATAATAGGCACATGGGTGGTGTTGATAGAGTAGATCAGAGGTTGGAACCTTACACTACTCTTCGTAAGGCTTACATTTGGTATAAGAAGTTCGCTATCCATCTTTTCCATTTGGCAACCTTTAATGCTTTTGTTGTATTTAAGGATTGTTGTCCTGAGTCAAAGATGAGTTTTGCTAAGTTTCAGGAGTCTGTAATAGGCAGCCTTGTTGAAGTGGAACAGGCAAGTGTTCCTAGAGTTGGAGTGGTGGAGGATGTGGCTAGATTGAAAGATTGTCACTTTCCTGATCACATTCCTCCGACGCCCTTAAAAGACTTTCCCAGTAGGAGATGTAAAGTGTGTTGTCGAAGAGGTACGCGGAAGGAGACTCGTATGTACTGCCCCGAGTGTCCTTCTAACCCTGCGCTATGTGTGCCTGCTTGTTTTAGAATGTACCACACGCAAAAGAGTTTTTGGGAGCATCCATGAGCAGTAAAGTGAACTGCCTGGTCTGTATTGTTTAAAAATGTTGATTCCGTTTCAAGGTTGGCATTAGTGCAATGTATTTAGTTTCAGATTTTGTGCTAGTAGATTTGTATCTATTTACAATTTGTTTGTGTCCTCTTTTTTGTAAAAAGAAAACCTAAATGTGATGGCGGTATGTGTAGGCTGGTGCTTGGCTGGCGGTGTGCGTAGGCTGGCACTTGGCTGGCAGTGGGCTTGGACTGGCGCTTGGCTGGCGGTGCGCGTGGACCGGCGCTTGGCTGGCGGTGTGCGTGGACTCGCGCTTGGCTGGGTGTGTGCATGAACTGGCGCTTGGCTGGCGGTGTGCATGGACTGGCGCTTGGCTGGCGGTGTGTGAGTAGTGACTTGCTGCTGGTCACTACACACACTGGTAGCCAAACGCCAGTCCACGCAATCAGTCAGCTGGTGTGGTTGCTGTGTCAGGCATGTGGTCGGGTGAAAGTGATGGGCCCTTGAATGGCGCTGTCTGCTGATGTGAGTGTTGTAATGTGATGGGCCCACGGCTGGCGGTGTGAATGGTTTTGTGTGTGTCGCATGAATGAAAGGTGCATGAATGGCCTGTAAAGAGGTTGGTGCCTTGTCGTGGCTTTACAGCCATTGTATATACTGAACCATCTCTCACCCTCATGCCAAATCCAACCAGTATGTATGTGTGCTTGAGGAATAGATGGTTGTGCAGTAATATTAGTCTTTTCTGTCTTTCTCAAGCAGGGTGTACCTTGTCCCTTTTTGTGAATGTTGTAATGAATTGGTTTCGTGCCTGGTGGTGTGAATGGTGTTGTGTGTATCACGTACACCGGTGTGTGAATGGCCTGTAAACAGGTTGGGGCCTTGACGCGGCTTTACAGCTCGCGAGCTGTGAGTCACTGGTTCAGTTTTTTGTCCTTTCAATTATTCACAGTGCATTTCATTTTTGTGAAATCTCTTGTTAATAGTTCCGCTCGAACAAGCTTTATTCAGTTTAAAAGTCACAAACCATAAAAGCATCCTAAAAATCAAGAACATCTTCACATCACAAAATCTACAATAAAATATATTAAAATGACAGTAAGATTAAGAATTCCAACAGCAGACCCCAGGGGACCATGTACATAAAGTGCTACGTGCGGAATGTCCGATTCGGTGCAGGGCAAAAACTCTGTAAACCTCTTCACTTTGCAAAGTATACAATAAAATACATTTATGAATAGTAGTAAAATTGAAGTTCCAATAGCAGACCCCAAAGGAACCATGTACATAAAGTGCTGCGTGTATAATCAGCAATTCAAAACAGGGCTATGATTCCAGTCGCATCACTGATTTTCTCAAAATATATAAGGTTAAAATACGTTTAGTTTGGGATTTCGTCAATATTTCTAAAGGAGCATAGTACATAGAGTGCCCTGTGCAAGAATATATAGTTTAAGAAACACAGAATACAATATAACCACGGATGTCATTCATCATTATGTGACCCAATTTCTTCGTAAACAAGGGCCTGAAGATGGGAATTATTATGTCTTATTTTGATTGCCATCTGGATGTAGACCGCCACTGCATTACAGGTTCTAAGATTTACTGGGCCACAGATATACTCAAAAGCAGTTTTATATGTGAATAGTCTCTCCCTTAAAAACAGTGGTCTTAAGAGACTCTTCCTAATGTCTCTATAAAAACCGCAAAATAAAATGAAATGCAACGTTGTCTGGTCTGATTTCCCATCACAGGGGCACTTTGGAAGTTTATGGTTCCACATGCCCATTTTTGGGAAAGCTATTAAAAAATGGGCTAATCCCATTTGTAATCTTGTAAGGTAAAATCTATGTTTTGTATTTGTGACCTGTAGTAAATAATTTTGTATCCCTACCCCAAAGGTCCTATCACAGTAAGCCTTGGTCAAAGGTTTCGTGTTTGCGCTAACATCCCATAACCAAATCTGTGATTTCATCAAACTAGTCTTCAGGTCTTTTTTGTCGTACTCAAGTATCTGGGAGGGATTATAAAAATCAATATTTGCGGCACATTCATTTAAAAGCTTTTTAATATACATCAGCCACGGGATTTTATTCCCATGGTCAAGTGCAATGCAATCCTTAATGACATCCTGTGTAAACTTTGTGCCTTCCTTGGTCCATATCCCATACCAGGTATTTAAACCTATTGTGCTTATAAAATCGGTAATATAAGGGGCTTCCAGTTCTTTATGCACACTATATATGGGAGTGGAATTGGGTACAGCTAACAATCTGCGTAAAAAAATATTTTCTTGGGTTTGAAGAATTGCACAATTAGCTGCACCCCATAATGCTGCACCATAACAGGTTCCAGAGAGACACTTGCTCTTATATAGTGTCATGATGTCCCTTATTGGTTTGATACCCATTTTTTTTGAGAATCTGAAGATTGCCTCAATTATCCTAACGAATTTTAGTTTACAGTGTTCGAGGTGGGCTCCCCAGTGTCCCTTTGCTGTAAATACTAATCCCAAATATACAAAAGAGTTTGTTACTTCAATAGGGACACTATTTACATGATGGGTCCTAGTTTTGGCTTTTCCTTGCCCACACACCATCGTAAATGTCTTTTTCAAGTTGAGTACTAGGTCCTTATCATGCATAAATTCTGCAAATTTTTCGATGAGAGTCTGGAGCCCATTCGCAGTTCTTGATAAAAGAACAGCGTCGTCCGCATAGAGTAAAGTCGGAACAGCACGTTTGCCTACTCCGGGAACGTCAGCATTTAACTTTTGCAAGCCCTCATCAACTCCATTTATATATAACGAAAAAAGGAGTGGGGCAAGCACACATCCCTGCCCGATTCCCCGTGTTACCCTAAAACTAGTTGTGCACTCTCCCTCCAGCCCATAGCGAACTCTTGTACTCAAACGACTGTATATTTGTGATAGGTATATAATAATATCGTTTGGTGCACCCATATGAATCAGAGTTTGCCATAGCTTTGCGTGGTTTACTAGATCAAAAGCACTAGTAAGGTCAACAAAGCAGAGATGTAAATGGCCCTTTTTCGCAATTGTGTACTTACTAATAAGTAAGTGCAAGTTAATACATTATTCTATTGTCCCTATCTGCCTTCTAAAACCGTACTGTGATTCAGTGAGAATTTTATTTTCGCCTGCCCATGATTCCAGCCTCTCCAACAATATCCTACCCATCACTTTTGAAGTTGTGTCAAGGAGGGAAATCGGGCGATAACATTTGGCATCACTTCTATTGCCCTTTTTAAAAATTCGGGACAATGATATTTTCGGTCCATGTTCTTAGTACCAAGCCCCCAGCAATAGTATTAAACACTTTTTGTAGCAAAGGGGCCCACAGACCCATATTAAATTTAAAAATATCTATTGGAATCCCATCAACACCGGGTGCCTTTCCATTTGCACATTTTTCTAGGGCCAATGTAACTTCATCCAGGGTGATGCGGTCCAAATTTGGAGGGTCAATAATTATAAAATTTTTATTTTCTACTGATTCCGAAGTACTGTTGGGGTCGCTATTTTCAACTAGTACGGAGACTACATTTTCTGGATTAAAAACCTGTCTAAAATAACTTATCCACTCTTGGGGCTGCACTAAGCCTTCAATTTTAGCAGCACAACTATCTTTATAATAAGGGTGATTTATCGTTTTCCAGACTAAAGATGAGTCCTTTTTGTTGGCGGCCTGGGAGAGTTTTTCCCACGCCTGATCTTGTATCTCCCTCTTCCTTATTGCTAGGGTCTGTTTATATATCATCCTCTGCTGTTTGATCTGTTCACTATCTCTAGGCCTAATTTTTAAAGCATTTTTCAGGATCTGGCTTGCCTTTGTACATTCAGAGTCAAACCATCTGGATTTCATCTTCACCTTCTTCTTGCTCTTAATTTTTAAACCCCTGGAAATTACAGCAGTGATGTTACAAAAAGCCCCAATTATCTGATTGTTGGTTGAATCCCCAGTTACATATTTCAATGTCATATTCACAATCACTTATCAATCTGTCCTCAAATTCATTTGGATTTATCCCAGACCATTTAATCGAAACACCGTTTTCTCCCTGAGTTGATATAGTGGATGCTAAACACGCCCCTGCATGGGGGATATCATTTAGTCTAACTGTTAAAAATAGTGGATGATGATCACTTAAACAACTTTTTATCACCTCCATTTTCACTATTTGATCTTGGCCATGTGCCGAGATTAATATATGATCGATAATTGGAAGCTCGAATTGGCCATCCGATATGGACTGATCCACTACTTCTAGATTGTATTTGTACATTGCCCCATTAATAGATTCACCATAAATGTTGTGTGGGAAATAGGAATAACATTCCCCAGACTCGTTCCCATGTCCACGGTGTTTTCCTTCTAGAATATCACATTTCCTGCTATTGAAATCTCCAACCCAGATCAGAAAATAATAACCTCTGATCTGTTTTAGAAATGAATCAAGCTCCCTCTCAAGTGACATTATTAGTTGATTTCTAGTGTTATCAAAAACGTTATTATAGAAATTAATTACTACAAAACACAGGTAATCAATAGAATGTAACCACAAAAATTGAAAATAGGGTGAGTCAATATAAACTTTCTTCAAAGTCAGCGGGCATGTAACTGAAAGTAGAACTGCTAAGCCTCCCTTTGCCCTTCCATTTCGTGAGGGAATCGCTTGTGTATCAGTTATTGAGAAACCATCTATGTGGAAGGGTTCCGTATGCCAGGTCTCTTGCATGCAAATAATTTGGCAATTATTTAGTAATTCAGGCCATGCATTGTCATTTAATTTCTTGTTAATGCCTGCAATATTCCATGTTACTAGGATCAAGTTCTTAGACTTTGGATTTGAAGTTAAAAATAATCCCTTATCAGTAGGGTGAGGATTTTGATCAACATCCTGATGTAGTCAGTCCACATCACTACATCTTCTAAGGGGTAAAAATCTATTTGACAAAGAAAGTGGTCTGTACCTGTCTGCTGTCAATGGACCGTTTCCAGGTTCACTAAAATTCTCCATGGTTGGTTTATAAAAATACCCTAGGGGCACCCCAGAATTGACCTTTCCCTGATATTTAGATGACATGTCTCCCCTGTTACGTATCTCTTCAAGCAGAATTCTGACCAACTCTGGGTGTCGAAACGAGACAACAACACAGTCCCCCTCACAATCTTTTGGTGATTTCCCCACCCAGGGTACTCTTCTTACCATAATAATGTTTTGAGCTAAGATATTTGTGTTATGGTTACAGTATTTAGTAAACCAATGCAAAACCTTGTTTTTCAAGTCTTCCCAATCCTCATTAACACCGTCCTTTAATTCTGGCACATCTTTGAGAATGATGGTGTAAGGCGTAGCCTCCGGCAGTAAGTGTAGGGGTCTCCGATAGATACTTCGAGGTTGATATCTGTGCTCTGTTTTATCCGTGTTATTGATTATAGGTCGTGTTGTTTTTGTCACGTTGTGGGATTACGGCAATTAATTCAGACCAGTGTGCCTGTTGTCCTTGTGCATGGTCTCTTGAGTGTTTTTCCCATCACACAAAACTGCGGATCCCAATGGACCAGATAGAATGTCCTTTTTAATGATTCCTTGGGTTTTACTTATTGCTGTTCTACCCATTTTGTCTATCACGTTATGAGATGAACATTTCTCTTGTAATGACAAATCTACAATTAATTTCGAAATCTGTGCTACATCATCCTTAATTTTTACAATTTCCCTTAGCAAGTTTTTCTCAATTAAATCAATCTTCCCATGTAAATTTTTAAAAAGTAAATCCAGATTAAGGGAACAATCATTACTTAGGGTAGCGTTTTGACCCCCCACGCTGTTTTTTAGGTAATAACTGTGATTGCTTAATGGGTACTTTGTTTTTTTCCTTCGATAGCTGTTTGCTTTTGGTTGCTGAGGGTATAGCTGAATCTGTATCCTCTATTAAAACCAATATTTCCAATGGTGCGGTTGATACACAGGGAGCTGCACAGTTATTATGTGTTAGAGCTGTCGTACTCTTATGTTGCGATTTATTATTCGAGACTGTCTCCGGCACAATTGCATTCAATATAGTATCATCCACCGCAGTCGTTAGTGCAATCTTGGTGGCTGCTAAACGCTCCTCAACATTAACGATCTCGCTATTAATTAGTCCCATTGCGGTGTTTAAGTAATTCGTGATAGGTGCACTCATTCTTGCATTTTTATTTTTACTGCCTGAGGTAACACCCGCAAGCTTACGTTTACCCATGATTGTGAGGAGCAGCAGGGACCCTAGAAATGGAGCACTGTAGGGCAAGAATATTCGTATAAAGCGGTTTCAGTCTCTTACCGTGATTCTTGAATTCTTACTGCTGAAGTAAGGGACGTGGCCCAGCCCAGCCTCTTTCGGCTGCTGACGGGTGCAGACGGGCCCGCCCTTGGCCCGGTCTTCGCCCAGGCACGGCCCGAGCATGCCGGCGCTGCGGGAGCCCTGGCCGGTGTTTAAGCGCCTCCTGGCGCGAAGCGTGACGTGGGCGGCGTGCGCGCCGCTTGGTGGGGCTGGGAGTTGTGGTCTCACTCCCCTCTGGCAGCAAATCCAGGCAGCAGGCAACAAATGGTAACAGGCTCCCGCGCTGTGGGAGCCCTGGCCGGTGTTTAAGCGCCTCCTGGCGCTAAGCGTGACGTGGGCGGCGTGCACGCCGCTTGGTGGGGCTGGGAGTTGTGGTCTCTCTCCCCTCTCCCCTCTGGCAACAATTCCAGGCAGCAGGCAACAAATGGTAACGGGCTAGGTGGTTGGACATTTGTGCCGGCACTGTGATCCCACACAAAAATGTGTGGAAAAAGTGATTTTTTTCAGCTAAATTTGAGGTTTGCAGGGGATTCTGGGTAGGAAAACGTTGGGGGATCCACACAAGTCTTACCTCCATGGACCCCCCTGGTCTCTAGTTTTCAGAAATGTGTGGGTTTGGTAGGTTTCCCTAGATGGCCGCCTAGCACAGGGCCAAAAACCCAGGTGACCCCCCCCTTGCAAAACCAGGTCGTTTTGTGATAGGAAATTTTGATGTCTCCACAATACGTTTTGGGCCCTTACCTGCCGCGGGTACTAGGCCTACCCACACAAGTGAGGTACCATTTTTCTCAGAAGACTTTGGGGAATGTGGGGTGGGTGGAATTTTGTGGATCCATGCAGATTCCAGAACTTTCCATCACAGAAATGTAAGGAAAATGTGTTTTTTTTTTTACAAAGCTTGAGGTTTGCAAGGGATTCTGGGTAACAGAACCTGATGAGAGCCAGACAAGTCACCCCATCCTGGGTTCCCCTGGGTGTCTAGTTTTCAAAAATGTATAGGTTTGCTAGGTTTCCCTAGGTGCCGGCTGAGCTAGGGTTCGAAATCCACAGCTAGGCACTTTACAAAAAAAGAGTCTGTTTTCACTGTAAAAATGTGGAGTGTCCACGTTGCGTTTTGAGCCGTTTCCTGTTGCGGGCACTAGGCCTACCCACACAAGTGAGGTACCATTTTTATCCGGAGACTTAGGGGAACACAGAATTGTAGAGCAACTGTTATTACCTATTGACTTTCGATGCATTTCTGCCTTCCAAATGTAAGACAATGTGTAAAAAAGAAGTCACTTTGAAAAATGTCCTATAATTCACATGCTAGTGTGGGTACCCACAATTTCGGAGTTGTGCAAATAGCTACTGTTTCGAAACTCTATATTTTGTTCCTATTTCGAAATACATAGGTGTCTTTCATACCGATTTTTCACTGTTTTTATTTTCCCAAATGAATTGCTATATACCCGGTACATAATAAAAAAACATTGCAAGATGCTGCTCAGTTATTGGCTCTGGGTTCCTCGTGTTCTTGGTGAACCTACAAGTCCTATATATCCCCACAACCAGAAGGGTCCAGCGGATGTAACGGTATATTGCTTTCAAAACTCTGTCATACTTAGAAGAATTTACAGGTGAAAACGTTGGCACAAATGGCTGTTTTTTTCAACTCATTTTCAATTTTTCCTAGTTTCAGCTGTTAGTTTCTATAAAAAAACCTTGAAGGATCTACACAAAAGACTCCTTGCGGAATTCAGAATTTTGTCTACTTTTCTAAAATGTATAGCTTTCCAGGATCCATTATTGCTTACAATTTCTACCATTAACTGGAAGGAGGTTGAAAGCACACAAAAAAGCAAATGTAGGCTATGTCCCAGTAAAATGCCAAAACTGTGTAAAAAAATGTGGTTTTCTGACAAAAGTCTGTCAGTCCCTGAAAGCTGGGAAGATGGTGATTTCAGCACCACAAACCCTTTGTTGATACCATTTGCAGGGAAAAAAACAGACACTTTCATCTGCAGCACTTATTTCCCATTTTTTCAACAACAAAAAAAGGGAGCTCTATTTTGGCTAATTTCTGGGTCCCCTCCAGGGGAATCAACAAACCCTGAGTACCTTTAAAATCTCCATGATGTTGGAAAAAAAGGACGCAAATTTGACGTGGATACCTTATGCGGTCAAAACGTTACAGGGGCCTAGGCGCGAACTACCCCAAATAGCCAAAAAAAGCTTAGCACAGGGGGGAGGGGGGGGGACTAGCAGCGACGGGGTCAAAAACATAATGATTGTGATTTGCGGTTAACCCTTACCGTCACTAGAGTATCTAAGATAGGAGTTCTATGCATACATGATCCATGAGGAAAGGTGATCATACCCTTAGAACTATTCCATGGGAAGTGCAGGCCCAGCAGTTTATGTTAGGAAACATGCAGTGTCAATGTTAGAAGAATGCTGGAAAGTCCTGTTTAAGTCCATAGAGTGCATTCTATGCCCAGTCTGCGTTCTAAGCCCAGTCTTCTGGGCTTGCTCAGCCCTTGCAGTGGTAAAAGTCTTGCCTCTAGATATACTATATATCAAAGAGATCCAGAGAGGGGATATGCAAAGTCTGAAAGGTAATGTATGCAACTACCAGGGGGGGGGTTAAAAAGGAAAATGTGCAAAAAACGCGGAATTAATTGAAAAGGGGTTGTGCAATAACCCCGGGAATAAGGTCTGTGCTTGAGTGTACTGTCAAGGTTAAGTTAAGTTTGACAGTACTTTATTTAGGCAATTAGGTCCAACAAAGTAGAAACACAGCTTAAAATTCGACAAATTATAATGAATGTGTTTGATACATTCTAGAGGAACGCTGCCTGAAACAGTTCGTGAGACGGGCGAGCTGTGGATGGGAAGAGGTAGAGTAATACAAAAAGGCAAGGAACACAACTACGGCCGTAATGGCAGATTACATGTTAAAATTGTCATGTTGCATGTGTGTTAGATATTAATTCGCTTGGGTATGTGGGTTGATGCCTTTCAAGATCCGGTTTGCGCTTAAGTACGAGCGTTGTTAATGATCAGGAGGGCAATTTCAAAGAGTCGGTTAGTGAAGTGCTACGTCACGTGCGTTTGCTCATGGTCAGGACTACATCAATGAATAAGAGAACCTGTGTGGTAAGCACTAAAATCAGGGGGTAATTAAAATCCTAAAACAATTTACTCAAAATCAACTGTGTCTTTTATGCTAATGGCTGAGGAATACCTTAATGAGAATAGCTGCAGCAGTGACTTTGTGGCCTAGGCTATCTCATGGCTTGCGTGTGAAGACTTGATCCTATCAGGGAGAGTGAGTTTGTGCACGCTGGTTCATGAAACAGAGCACATGTGGCAAAGGATACCATGCATAACAGCTTACACCTCAGCAGAGGTTAGTAGTAGAATTGAGTCTCTTACCCTTTTATCAGCTTAGGACAAAAATGTAACCCGCCTAGAAATTCCTTGAGGGTAGGTGTCATTCAGAAGGAAGACAACAGCTGCCTGAATTGTTCGAGTCCCTTGTTTGATCAATAAATGGGAAAGACATTTTCTGCAATCGTCAGTTAGTGCTGGGCAGATACAGACAAGGTGGGGTGAGGACTCCTGAGGCTGACCGCAGGGGAGACACTTACTGGTGGAGGGACGAGTCGACCAATGTGGAAGAAGGTCTAATGAAGATGTTTCCCACCGTGATGAGGCAAAACTTGATTTTGTAGTGCACAGAGAAAGTGTCAGTGAGGTATTTTTGCACACCTCTTTTGTTGTAACTTCTCAATAGGAGGTGTGCATGCTTTCTGCCCATGAGGGCCTGGTGATCCTGTTCAAAAGATTCTTTATGGAGTGCTTTGTTTAGCGCTATTTTAAAATGCTGATGAGGGTAATTTTGATTCCAGAGAGCTGCAGCAGTTTCAGAGCTTCACGGAAGGCAAGATTCAAGGAGTTTTGAGGATCTGGATTATTCGTTGGTGATGCTTCCAGCCAGATTAATTTCTCCAGTGTACCTGCTTTAGCGGCACGCGTTGAATGTAGATATTTAAGGCTGCAGGCTTTCTGTGCCAGAACTTGATTTCACAGCATAAAATCCAATCGGATCTGGGCTGATTGTGGGAGTTTGAACAGTGAACTAAAAACCGAGCTCTGGGATTTCTTCAGAAAAGTGCCCAAATTACCGGGGAAGGCTTCTGAACCATATCCCTGGCACAGGGATAAGTTTGGTTTTTACTATCTTCAATAGAGGCTCTGTAGTGGGCTGCTTTGTTCGCTTATAGATGGTTTGAAAGGCGTTTTGTAGTGAGGCTGCATTAAGTTTTAAAGAATTCTCATGGCCCTACCTTATCGTCTAGCCAGCATCCGGGGTACTTGTATCTGGGGGCTCTTGTCAAGCAGCTTTTGTTAAAATGCCATGTTCCAAGATTTTTTCTTTTCCGCTCATTACAACATTGGTCTTTTCAAAATTCACAGTCCTTCCGTTCATGGTGCTGTGCTGGTGTAAGACGTCGATCAGCCTTAGAAACCCCTTTGCTGTTTGGCTCAAGAGGATGACATCGTAGGCATAGAGCAGGGAATTGATCGGACAGTTTCCCAATTTTGGCGTATCGCTGACTACCGAATTCAGCACGGGGACCAGGTCACTCATTAAGAATTTAAAAAGGGCTGGAGCTAGAACACATCCTTTGTTTAACTCCTTGCTACATCTTGATCTTGTCAGAAACTGATGAGTTGTTATCTAGTTTTACTCTGGCCCATGTTTTACAACAGAGTAATTGGATGCTTCAGAGCAGTGGCTCGGGGATGTCCCAGGCTTTGAGTTTCGACCAAAGCAGTTTGCGGTGGACTTGGTCAAATGCCTTGCTGTAGTCTACAAAGATGCTATAGAAAAGCTGTTTTTTCCATATCTGCTTTGCCACAAGCATCCTAATTGCCACTAGATTATCGGTGGTACCCAGCATAGGTCTGATGCCGGTTTGGTTAAGTGGGATCAGGTTTTTTTAAATTGCCCATGCATCCAGATCTTCCAGTAGTAAAGAGGCAAAGTATTTGGCTTTGACGTCTTAGAGGGCTATGAGGCGGTAGCTCTCAGGGTTCGCCACTGGGCGTTTTTTGTAGATGGGGTGCAAGATTGCCCCTTGCCAGGATGGAGGAATGGAATCTTTGGTAAGGCAAGTTCTAGACAGCTTTTCCATCAGTTGTGACCAGAACTCAATGTCCTGTTTGTAGACTGAAGAAGGGATGCCATTTGGGCCAGAGGCGCAGTCGGCTCTGCTGTTTTTAATTGAGATGGTAATTCTTTTGGCCGTGATGGTTGACGCAAATTGGTGTATTTGTACTTTGGCAGCCTCAAGACTTCTTGGAGTTTGTCTGAGTTTAGTATAAGAATCTGAGATGTTGTGGCAATTGAGTTTGATTTGATAAAGGGTGTTATGTGTAGGGAACAATGATCCACCGTGACATTATTTCCTTTATGTTTAACCGGTTCGATTTCACTTTTAGCCGACTTATTATGATCCAGAATTCTTTAGAATTTTTTGTTCGGCAAGCCATCAATAGCTCTAACTGTAATGCTTCCTCGTGCCTAATTTTTGATTGCCAGATGCGTTGTTTATACAGCTAGCGAAAGTTGTTAATTTCTTCCAAGGTGACGATGTTCAACACAGTTTTTAGCAATCTGATCTTCTTATTAGGGTGTGATGCAAGCCCCTTGAGCCGACATTCCATAGGATGTTATGTGCCTTGGTCTGATGATCTAAGGTCAGCCTGTGGGGCATGTGGTCGCTTTCACAACGTATTAAGATGGCGAAAGACTTGACATGATTTATCAAAGGGATTGTGCAAAACGTGTAGTCTAGCGCTGCAGATCAGTGCAAAGAGAAGTGTGTGTGATGGGAAGGCTAGTCTTCGGGGTTGCAAGCAGAGACATACCCTCTAGAGTAGCTAGTAGTGCTTGTTCTGTGCAGTCAGTTCTTTGTAGTGTTGTTATCTGTGAGAGGATCAGCCACTGGGAGTCCGCTGTTGCGGTAGAAAGGTTTCAAGAAGGATTGTGAAGTAAATTTAGGTTAAAATTGCCAGTCAAGAATAGATGGTCGTTTGGGTGGGTTGACTTAAATATGTGCGATTAGGAGCTCCAGGTCCTTGACGTTTTGCTTCTTTTCCCGGACTGCTAGGTGAATGTACACGTTTAACAAAATTAGTCTACCCGTTAAGGCATTTTGGCTCCAATTATTGATTTCGACGCACATGAAGTTGTGGTGGCCAATGGGGTAGATGGAAGCAATGAAGTCCCAGCGCAGTGATAAATAAATAGATAGACTACCCATCGCATTGCCCTTGATGGATTGTCTCATGGCTGGAGTGAAGAACGCACGATAGCCTTCGTGTGGAGTATCCTCTTCACACCATGATTCCTGGATGCATATGATGTCATGCAATATTAGGAAAGAATTTGCATCCGGATCTGTTAGAATATTTTCAACGCCAGCTACATTCCAGGATAGCAAACTTATGGGGTTGGGCTCGTTCTTCAGGCCAGAGGTTGAAGCTGAGTGCCCTTTAGGTGTGAGTCAGTTAGACAAGGCGCCAGCCAAGGTGGCAGCCAGCCAGCCCGAGTCCTCTTGATGACTTTCTGGTGGTGGGGAAGCGAGCTTACAAGTCTCCCTTCTTGGTTGTGGGAAGAAGAAAATGTTTTATTTGTTGATTACTAAAAATCCTTACAAACAAGATTAAAAACACTTTAGGTTGTGACAGGAACTTGGGTCACATCTATTAGAACTGACTGGAATCGCATCATTGTTCAACAAAACACTTATACTACTTGGTATTGATAAATAATATTAGGGTACATTATAAAGTGTAGTTGTGCGGTGGTTTACATCTAAGATCAATAATGAAAGAGCGCAGATTCAATCGATCTGCTATCGCATCTATAAAACCAAAAACTCATAAAATGGATTTTGTTGCCAATAACAACGGACAACATTCTAAAATGGTTTCATATTTTGTGCCACTCATAAAAATCCTTCTTGGTTGTGATAAATGCTTGCTTGTGGTTGGAAGAAGTTGAGTAGAGAGGCCCTATTGCGTTTCTGAGTGAGGTTGAGGTGCCTGGGTGGCTAATTGGCTTACTACAGCTTTTAGTTTTACCCTGATCTGGTGAAGGCCAGCGAGAGATGAATGAGGGTGGGAGGGTATCCATGCTTTGGTGGCAATGTTATCAGGATCCCCCATTCTTCTAAAAGTTTGCAATTTTTGCATATGGTGCTGGCTGCAGAAAATGTGGTCCAGGTCACGGCTGTTGCTTCCTTATGGGGGAATATGTGTGAAGTAATTAACTGAATGCTCCCAATGTTGGTAGTGTTTAAATGCCAGAGATTAGAGTGCGATACTAAACGTTTGACAATGTTTCCTCTATTCAGTAGTCATTTGGTCCTTGGGAGGTATGGTCCGGATGCAAGGTTGTCATTAGGGTGGTGGTTGATGGCAACAGTTTGTTTTGAGTGGGAGCGATGTCAGAGGAGGGCGAAGGTGTTGCTGAGAGGAGCGGTTGCTCGTTTATGGTCCCAACTCTCAATTGTTGACTTGTGTAGTAACTTGCAGTTGCGAACAAAGGGTCGATCCCATTTCGAAATTGACAAGATTTATTACAGGGGGAGAGTGCAGCCATAGCCTTGTTTGATGGGAGATTGCTTTTGGGCTGGAGTTCTTGGACCGGCAAGACTTTTTTTTTTTTTACATTTCTTTATTGTTTCATCAAGTAAATAGCAGTCATTAACCATTGTATAATGGATAGTCTATACATCATATCGTCTGCTACAGTGTAACAATCTGTTTAGTACAATAACATTTCCACTTTTCACACTGTGCTCCAGAACTTTGGAGGTCATAAATTTAAAACACCCCTCTACCCCCCGCCCCCAACCAGCTTCCTTCTTTTAATGTTAGGTGTATTTTATTTTAATTTTCAATTTTCAGGAGTCATATTGTGTGTCCCTAGCTTGTCCTTCCCGTCTTTGGGTGTCCACTATTTCCCGTTGTTCTCCCTCACTTGGGTCTAGTTGTGATGACGGGGGCATAGCAGCTATCTCCTGGATCATCATCCCCCAGGCTAGCAGCGCCTTTGGTAGTTTCTCATCTCGTCTAGTTTTCCTCATGTGGCTCTCCTCTGCCGTCGCCCATTCCTTAAGGTCTGCCTTCCATTTGTCTATGAATGGGCCCTGTGGAGTCAGCCAGTGAATTGCTATTCGTCTCTTTGCTATCGTGAATCCTACTATCAGAAAGCGCCTAGTTGTTTTAAGTTTAGGGTTGCTAGGTATCAGTCCCAAAAGGCAAGTTCGTATTTCTAGCGCTATCCTTCATCCTGTCACCTTATTTAGATGATCTAGTACTGCCGTCCAGTAGTCTTGTATATGGGGGCACTGCCAGACCATATGCACAAAATTAGCCTGTGTGCACCGACATCTAGGACATCGTGGATCTCGCATTGCATTGGTCGTGTGTAGTTGCCTGGGGGAGAGGTACGTCATATGTACTGTGTTATATTGTAATAACTTAAATCTGGCACTTATCAACACCTTATGAACTCCCTCATGGATTTTCTTCCAATCTGACGGTGTTAGTGGATAATCACTAACCTCCTGCCATCTTTCTTCTATCTTCAGGGGCTTGCCTTGTCTATCCTCCCTCAATGCACGGTACAAGTGGGTTACAAACTTACATCCTCCCGCCATAGAGATCATGGTAATTAATGTTTGTGAGTGGTCTGGAGCCTCTGGGAAAGTCGGCCAGAGCAGTCTACCGTGGCTGCTATTTTTGCATATTGCAAGAATTGTCCATCTCCTAACTCAAATTTTTCGACCGCATCTTGATAGGTTATAAACCTACCTTCTGGATAAAGATCAGCCAACATTAGGCAGCCTCCATTCCTCCATTTTGCGACTGTCATTTCCTGTTCTATCTGGGCGAACTGTAGTATGCCCCAGACATCTGCCTCCGGTGCAAAGGGCCCCCTCCTGATAACCGTTTTTACCGTCCTATCCCATAGTTTTTCCATTAATCGCAGCAGGTGGGGGGGTTGTGTCTGGTATGCCTTTTCCCTTCATGAGTAGGGCTGCCAGCTGCTGACTCCCATAAGTACCCACCAGCAGGGTTCTCTCCCAGGAGGGTTCTGTGTCAAGCCACGATATTGCGTGCTGTAACTGTGATGCCAGGTAGTAGAGCTCTAGATCTGGGACTTCCAACCCACCTCTGTCCCATTGCAGTTTCATTACCTCTAGGCCTATCATGCAGCGCTTCCCGTTCCACAACAGCAATGTCAGCATTGCGTCTAATTCTTTGAAGACCTTGCGCGGGATCTCAAAAAAGGACCCCTGCATAACAGAGGCATCTAGGTAATACCACCATTTTTATTAAAGCCACATTACCCATCAGGGACAACTTTAGGGCATTCCAGAAGTTGACACTCCCGCGTAACCCCTTTAATATCAGTCCCAAGTTCAAATCGTGGAACAGATCTCTTCCCCATGCGATATGTATGCCCAGATATCGAACTGTTTCCAATTCCCAGGGGAGCTCTAGTTGTGGAAGTTGGGACTCTTCACTATGTTCAGGTCGACTGATTGGATATAACTGCGACTTAGACTTGTTAATTCTTAGACCCGAGGCTGCCGCAAAACTATCCAGAGCTCTAATTAGTATTGAAGTAGACTGCATCGGGTGACTTAGATACAATAAAGCGCCATCCGCATAGAGGGAGACTACATGTTCGGTTGGTCCTATTCTTATGCCATGTCCCCCGAGTATTAATCTCAGGTGGCAGGCTAGCGGCTCCATTGCTATAGCAAATATTAGTGGGGAGAGCGGGCACCCTTGCCGCGTCCCTCTCTGGAGCCCTATATTTTCAGACACATAGCGCCCTGTACAGACCCTAGCCATAGGCTTTGTGTATAGTAGCTTTACCCACTCGATGTACTGCTGACCTAGACCCATTTTTCCCAACACAAGCCAAATATAGTCCCATCTAACAGAGTCGGACGCTTGCTCTATGTCTAAAAAGGCCAGAGCACTATCCTCCGGTCTCCCTTCCAGGGTCTGCATAACATGTGCGAGGCGACGGATATTCCGTAGGGTGTTCCTACGGGATATAAATCCCGAATGGTCCTCATGTATAAGCTGGGGAAGATACAGCAGTAATCTAGAGGCTAAAGCGTGGCTTATGAGTTTCAACTCCACATTTAACATAGATATGGGCCTGTATGAGTTCGGTAACATAGGGTCTTTCCCTGCCTTAGGGACCAGCACTATAAGCGCTTCCCGCATAGATCTCGGTAGTTCTTTCTTCTCTTGTGCCTCGGCTAGTGTCTCGAGCAGTCTATCTACTAGTATATCCGGTAACTGCTTATAGAATTCAGCCGTAAGGCCATCCGTGCCCGGTGACTTTGATGTTTTCATATGTTGAATCACATTTATTAGTTCTATTTTAGCCATTGGGGCGCCTAGGGCTTCCTGAGCTTCATAGTCTGAACTGGGCAGCGCTATCCCCTCCAGGAAAGTCTCGATAGTCAAGGTGGGTGCCGCGAATTGGGGTTCTGTGTATACTTTCTTAAGATGTTCCGCAAATACAGCATTTATTTCGTGTTGAGTAAATATCATTTTATGTTTTACCCCGTCTCGTATTGCCAATATTGGTTTAGGATGTGTTTCCATTTTAATGAGAAGCGCCAGCAGACGACCAGATTTGTCCCCTTCTATATACCAGTGCTTTCTGCCTTTATTTTGGTCATATTTGTCCAGTCTGTCCCACAGTTCTCCTATCTTTTGTAGTTGCTCTGTCCATCTCTGGGGGCCCTCTACATTTGTGGGGAGTGTTGCTTCTAGCTTGGTCAAGTTGCGTTCTTGTCCCTGTAAGTCTCGTTCTAACACTTTCTTGACTCCCGCCTCTGTTGCCATACATACCCCCTAAGTACCACCTTTATCGCGTCCCATTCTGTCGCCCTAGTACTGGTTGTCTTCCAATTTGTAGCAAAATATCCTCTCAACTCCGTGTCTATTGCAGTCTTATAGACCGGATCTGAAATCGCTTCAACATTAATCCTCCATAATGGTATTTTGGAGCGGGGTCTGCACAATGTGTATTCTATCAGCAAGGGGGAATGATCGGAAAGGTATCAGGCCATGTATTGTGCTTCAACTACTCTATGTATGGTCTCTGCCTGCAGAAAGAAGTAATCTAACCGACTATATGTGTTTGTCACAGGTGTATGACAGGAACAGGCATTTTGGTGTGGATGCGGTGTCTCCAAATATCTATGAGGCCATAGTTAGTTTGCATTTCCCTCATGGCCTCCCTCACCTTGGGTTTAGCGTCTGGTCTTGGTGGGTGCCTATCTAGTGTGCCATCGAAGGCACAGTTATAGTCCCTCGCTATCAACAGTTCCGTGTCAGGGTTGAGCTGGGCCTGTCTAAGAGTCGACCCCAGGAAATCCCCATCATCATTGTTAGGAGCGTATATGTTGATCAGGCACATATCATGACCATCCAACGTGCTTTCTACCAGTACATATCTTCCATTTGGGTCCAGTTTGGTTCTTATCATTTTAAAAGGGACCACCGGAGCCACCCACACCATTGTACCCCTAGAAAACCCCCGAGTAGGACGTCGCATATATCTGACCCCTCCAGCGTCTTTGGACATATTTAAGACAGTCACCCCATAGGTGCGTTTCTTGCAAAAATGCTATTGAGACCACATTTCGTTTCAGATAGGCTATTATACGGTTGCGCTTAACAAAATTATTCAGTCCCTGGACATTCCATGTTATAAACTTGTATTTACATCCCTTATCCATCATGTCACTGAATTGTCCAGAGGCATCTCATTGACTTCCAAAGAAGGTTCTTGCCTAACACCACATCTGAATGCGACATCCCTACATTTCTTCCTCTGCTTGCCAGAGCACCTGCTTTGTTTGCTGGTTTTTAACATACCCCCATAAAAACAATTTCCCCAACTTCTCCCTACCCCCACCCATAGGCAGAAGCTCCCCATCCCCATTACTCCAACGATGGCCTAAGGACCCGGGTCTCCACCCCAAACCTCTTTTCCTCCCCCCTCCCTTATTCCCTTAACCTTGTCAATTCAATACTAACCAAACTAAATCAGCATGGAAAAAAAACAAGAACGATATAAATATAGTCTGCTTAAGTAACCTCTACTGCGTGGCCAGACCACTGGTCCCCGTGATATCCCACAGAACCATTCAGCCCTGCTAGGTCACTCACATGGGGGGGCAGCTGAGGAGTCCTATTAAGTTCTTGTAGCGGAGTCACGCAGCTTAACATCCTCTTAGGTATGCTTTCCCAATGTGTACCCACCCAGACCCACCCCCGTACCCTCCAACGATCCAGGCTCCAGCAGAGTGCCCTTCCACTGCCAAGCACCATCCCCCCCACCTTATTTACTCACAGTTCCTTATTGTCTTTGTTCTTCTTCTCGAACCCCCATCTGCCACAAGGGTAGACTCCCCGGTCCCCCCTTATCCTTCTGGAATTCCATCTGCCTACGATTGAGTTTCTTGCCCCAGGCAGAGGGGGGAGAACTGATTCTGGAGCTGTATGGCTGCTGATTCTGTCCGTAAAGTTCCATCCGCGTCAACCAGGATGCGTCCCATCTCTGGTGCCGCTTGTGGGGCAGGTCTTTGTTCCATGGCATCTCAGCGCTGCCCTCGCTGCCATCGACGGCGTATCCGCTGTTCTCGCCATCCCTGGTTCTGGTCTGGTCCTGCCAGTCCTATCGACTCCATCCAGTCCGTTACATCTTGTGGCATATCATAGAAATGGACCCTGTCCTTATACTGTGCAAGGAGTCTTGCAGGAAATAGCAGGCTATATTTAATGTTATGTTCCCATAGGCACCTTTTGATTCCTATAAAGCCGTTCCCGAGCTCTTGTACTTTCCTGGTGTAATCGGGATATATTTGGATGGCCCGATCTTCATATTTCGGCGGGCCATGAGCGCGAATATGTTGAAGAATTATATCTCTGTCTCTATAATTAAACAGGTGCACTATTAGAGCTCTAGGCGGAGAACCCGGGCTCAGCAGCGGTCCGAGGGCACGGTGGGCTGTTTCAATGGTGAAACATTTTGAAAGTCTGATATTATCAAGGGCTGTGGTGATCCAGCTCTCCAGGAAGACATGTGCTGCTGGTCCCTCTGCTTTCTCGGGAAAACCCACGAACCTAAGGTTGTTCCTCCTTGAACGCCCTTCCGCATCTTCCACTCTGTCTTTCATATGGTTGGACTGGGTTTGTAATGTGGAGACTGCTGTGCGAGCTGCTGGACCTCTTCCCGCAATGTCACTACTTCTTTCTCGGTGTTCGTGACTCTTCCCGCCACCTTCCGAAGATCTAAGCGCAAATGATTAATGTCCATCACCATTGTATCCATCTTTGCTTCTAATGCCACCCGGGAATCTCTGATGGCGTCCAGTATGTCTGCTTTGTCTTGCGCCATTGCGTCTTGACTGGTCAAGTTGTCCGTATCCCATCTGGGCTGCTCCGTTGGACCGGGTTCCAAAACCGTGTACAGCACAATTTTGTTGGATTGCCCACCTCATGTTGGCTTATCCTTGCCCATTGTGGGACCGTGCCTTGCTGTTTTGTAAGAGGGTACAGGGTTCTAACTGCTGCTCAATCTTGTTCCGGACTTGTCCCCCTCGCTGCAAGACCGGGTCGGTCTCCAGACGTCCAGGATGAGAGGCAGAGGGCCCCCCCCCCCGGTCAATTCACGTTGTCGCAGGCTCTCGACGGCCCTTCGCGATCTTAAGGCACCGGTCTTCACCCGAGATCGTTGTTACCCCCTTATTTAGTTGCTACCTTAATGTGTAGGCCCTATTTATTGTTAGTTTTGCTTGAGTCCATCTAGATACTCTGTTGGCCGCCTCAGTAGTTTCTCTGTGTGCAGAGCCACAAGCGTCTCTTCTACAGTGGTGCTGAGCTTACTGTGTGATGATTTATCTGTGCAGCCGTCGATGTGCCCCATGCTCTAACCAATCGGCCAGCTTGCCTGCTTTGGGTGTTGTGCCGTCGGGGCCTGCGTCTAGCAGCTGCTGTCCCGGGTCATCTTCGTGCATCAGGACCGATGCCCCTGTGTTCCTCTTTATGGGCCTCTGCTCTATGCCGAGGCCAGGGCCCACTCCAGCATTCCTGCTCCCCACTCTTTCTTGTGGCGTATCCACCCTCGGACCTCCATGAGGGCTCGGTGGCCTTCTGCGGCGCGTCCATGCTCCTTGGCGCTGCTGCTATTACTTCTCTGCCACTGTGGCCCCTCCAAGGATACGGGGGTTTATTCAGGCTTTAGGGACAGAGTCAGGCCACTCCCGGAGGGCCTACCTCCTCTCCAGCCCTGCAGCACGTGGAGTACAAACCCTCCACCGGGCCCCGCCTCGGGTCCACATTCTTTACTTTAGGGGGTCCGGACCTTCGGGCGTATTGCCGCTGCCCCCGGGAGCAACCCCCAGCTTCTGGCTGTGGCGCAGTCTTTTTCCGACGCCCTACTCGTCTCCGGCTTTAGGGTCAGGCGCCACCATTGCAGGGTCAGGCACTTCACGATTCGCCGGATCTCGGGTGGTATATTCCAATTATTCCTCGGCGACAAGTCTCCGTTTTCCTTCGCTTCAGGGTCCAGGTGAGCTGCAGCAACTATTCCTGGGGCTGCGCTGCCGGTTCTGCTAGGATAACTGCAGGATTCCCTTTTTCACAGGAAGGAGCTCTGCTCTGATGCGACTACATGGCCATCTTAGCTGGCCATGCCCCCTGGACCGGCAAGACTTGTGAGATAGTGGCAGTTGGAGCTGCGGTCTCTAAGGTGGCTGGAAGACGTGTCTTGGCGGAGGCTTGAAGCAATGTTGATTTGGCGGGGTCTCAGTAATGGTTGCAATGTCCCTACCCTGCGTATTCGTAGGTGTGTCTGATTCAGCTTGGGTCTCTTTCCTTAAAGGGAGGATCTTGGAAGCATAATCTGCCGCCTTCTGAATTTTGTCATGGTTTTTATTTTGTTTTCTGGGGCGCTTTCTCTTGCGCTTCGTTAATTGAGTGATGAGGGAGCCAGAAGCGCTGCTGATGACATTTTCAGCCGTGTATGGTGACTTGAGTGCTGTATTGAGTTGCTCGCTTACATCTGTGTTTACATGACATTTCGGTATATGATTGTTGTCTGAGGGATGAAAGCTAAGAAGTATTGGATGGACTTCCACTTGAGTTCTACCGTCTTGTTGAAGGGCAGTGTTGTATGAGGTGGCGACGTAGATGCCAGTGTTTGTTTCGGTGCTGCTGGACGTGAGTAGTTTGTTTGTGGCGCAATCTGTTGGGAGCAGAGCGGAGGGGTCTCAGCTTTACTAATCAGTTTGACTTCCTGTAGTAGTTCGCCGACTATGGTCGGTAAGGCAAGTAATTTGTCTATCAGAATTGTGCAGACGCAGTCTTGTGAACTATGCTTAATATAAGTGGGTGGGACTGGGTTAGTGGAATTTTGGGTGTTTGATACCAGACTACTGACCCTAGAGTTCAGACGCTCAAAGCGTGAGTCAATGGATGAAGTGCACTGGGCTAATGCATCTAGCAGGGATATTTGAATATCAAACTTGTTTGATTGGTACTCCAGTGTCCTGGCAGTGGTGTCGGGTGTGTTGATACGTTTTTGGCAAATCCTTGCATCAAAGGGTGAATTCTAGCTACAATTTTGAGTTGGAGATTCAACACGAAAGTCACTGATGAATGATAATTCATGTGAGAGAGAAGCAAAAGCAAAGTCCTTTACAGGAGAGGAGGGTGGCTGGAATAGGGTTAGCTTGGAGCTTGCAGGGGAGCCCATGGTTGATTGTGAGCGGTCCTTTTCAAGTCGAGGGTAAGGTGAGTTGGGATGGAAGAACGGCCTCAGATGCATCATGTTTCATATTGTGTTTTCGTTCCTCTGAAGCTTTGGGTGTCGTCAGATTGAGGCTTGATTTCAAGAGTGATTTATCTACTGGGATGGTTTGGTGAAAAATTAGTGTGAGTTAGAGAAGCAGGTGAGATTCTCAGCAGTTGCTGCTCTGGCAATACATTTGAGTTTGGTGGGGAAAGGCAGGAAGAGGATTGCTGGTCTGTTATGTTAACGGTTTGTGGCTGTGACACTAAATTGGTGTCCTTGTCTGATGTGCCAGGTTGAGGTGTCATAGCGGGCTGTAATACAGGGAGTACCTCTCTGGCCTCCTCCAGAGAAGGGTAAAGAATGGCACTCTCATCTTTCAAGAGGAAAACTTTTGATAGCTTGTTTTTTAACTTTGGGCCATAGGACGGACGCACTGGTTGCTTGAGCAGTGAGAGGTGAAACTAATGGATTGGCCTTTGACAATAGGGGTGGAGGTGGTGATTGGGAGCTATCCTCAAGCTTGAGTGTTTGAGGCGCAAGGTTGGAAGCACTTTGATCCTTCTTTTTGGACTGTGTTGGCTGCGGCATTCCTCTTGATCTGCCAGACCTCATTATTGATGAAGAGGGGTTGCCTGGGCTGCTTTCCTCCGTATTCAATCGTTCTTGCAGCAGTCACACCCGATTATCTTCATTTACTTTGTGGGGGGCGCTGTGGTGCAGGGAATTCAATACAAAGTCGGGGCGGTGGAACAGTGAAAAAGATGAGTGGCGCTCCAGCAGTGTCGACCCCGCTACTCCTGCAGAGGTCTTACTGTAGCAATTTAATTTCTATGGGTCGTGATGCGGGCTGCTAGTTACTAGTGTCTACAACTGCGCTGCTTAAGCTTCCACAGGTTTAGGTCCTCAGAGTTTACAGGGTCCGCTGAGTCTTGTCCCTTAACCGGATACCAGGCAGGTCACTAAAAGAGGACACAGATGGTTGAAGGAAGACTGGAAGTGAGGGATGAGCAGGGCTTACCGAGGTGCCCCCGCAAGTCACACCCAGACCTAGCTGGGCTGCCTCTGCGGGGGGGGGGGGATTGGGACACGCTCTCTGAGGTCACCACATTCACCCTCAGCTGCAAATTGATCTGGTCCTCCTTAAAGTGTATGGATTATGGGCTTTTGGCCTGGGCTCTAGGCCCCTCGGGGTCCAAGTGCTTTTCCCCTCTGAACCGCGCACTTTGCCTCCTCTGTTACGGGTGGTAAGTGGCAGAGGGGGGGCCTCGGGCGCACTGCAGGAACGTCACGGGTGGTTCGCTCCAGGGTCGGATTGGGACCAAAAATAGGCCCTGGCATCCCAAAAAAAAGTGGCCCACATATATGAATTGCAACCTTTTGTGAAGCATCAATGTTTTAGTATGAAGTGGATAATGTTAGGAGAATGCTATGGTAAAGAAAACCTTGTATTGCTCATATGTCCTGAAAATTCCATTATTCCATTGAAACTCACCCACGCTTCTCCTGACGCTCACTTTGAGGTCCATGAATCTCCATTATCCCATGCTCCTCTTCATATCTCTGAGTCCCATCCTGTCTATTAGGCTACTATCTATATATATCTGATGAAGGCAACAAATGATGAGTCAAAACGTTGTGTACAAAGTTGATAATTGTTGAAAAAGTGTCTGGAAAGGAGAGAGAACTACTGGGTGAAATTCATATTGCTTGGTATTTTTGTCTCCCCTTACCTGGACTTATTCAATAGAAATGTGTAAATGAGAAGAGGTGCCTGGACTAGTATTCTACATTTTTAAATATTTTGATAGATATGCCATGTACTAAATGGTATTTGATTGAAAAAGATGATGAAAATGTAAATAGCTGATGACTGTTTTAAATTTGTATGGATTATATTTGTATATAGAGCAATAAAGATGAGATGATATCAGTGATTCTCTTCCTTTTGATAACAAAAGGGGTGATAGATAATTATATAGCTGAAATTGTGGGGATGAAATAATCAGTTGAGAAGTAATGATGAGAGTGGTATCAATATTGAAATTAGATTTGAAGAAGAGTGACTAGATAAGATGCAAAGACTTACCCAATATTAATTAAAAACAAGGAAAAGACTCTTACCATGGATAAAAAGATAGAAAAGGCAAACTCTGCTCATGGCCTTTGGAATGCAAGAATGCTCATTGTGAGGGCTCTGTGGAAGAGACAGCATGGACAAAAGGCTGGAAGTAGGCCCTCGCCATTAGGTCTGTAGTGGAATAGGCAAACCACCAACACAAACAAAATGTATTGATTTTTATATATACGCACACACATACTTCATATGTGTGCAGGGGCTCAGATTTTCTTTAAGTAGCTCTTGGTCAGAGTTGTTGGTTGCAGGGCTGTCCAGTACCAAGGCAACCAAGACTTGGTTTCACCTTATTACGCTTTCTCCCACCATCCTACTCTTCCAGTCTCTTTATTTCACTCTTGCAAGTTCATTTTCTTCTCTCTTTTCTCCCTTTGTCAGTGCTTTCCTATGACTCTGTTCCCCTCATTTTCTGTCTTTCTCTCTCTTGTGCTGGTCAAAAGCTCATGTTGAAAAATAAACCTTGGTGCCCAAACATTAGTGCTTGTGCCAACCACTACCAACGATCTGCACAAATTAAGCACTGTAGTGTTGATGTTGTGCTAAAAGGATTGTGATATGTTTGGTGAGGACAAATAAAGTGAGCTACAGACATTGGTGCGACAGATTCAAAAGGCAAAGCGTTGCTGAATGAGGTATAGAAGGCAAGAAAAGGTGAATACAATTTGAGTTGTTACATAGTGCATTCCACTGAATTTTCTGCCATTTTGAGGCACTGTAACATACAGGTGCTTTTAATACCATGATCCATTTTTCTCAGAAAGAAGAATAGTTGGGTTGGCACTGACCAGAATGAAGCCTGTAGGTTATATCTGTGGCCACTGGAATTATGTGATTGTGCGTTGGTGGCGTTTTCGTAAATAGATTTGCCGCATTTACCACATAATCCATCATTTGCTGCATAATCCGCAGTTTTAACAAAAATGTTGTTCCTAGATCAAACCACAGCGACACATGTTGCCATGCACTAGAAGGCCCTGTGCAATACTTTACTGCTCACCTTTCTGTTGCTTATTTCTATATTGGAGTGTTAAACTGGTACCAATGAGGTGCAACCAATTCCCAGGCATAGTTAACAAGTGTAAAAATGATAAAATAATTTAGTAATACTATCATAGAATTTGGCGCAATACGCCACATAATTTTCCTTTTCTTGCCATATAATTTACTCAACCCTGCCGCATAATTCCAGTGGGCCTGGTTATATCAATACACCCCAGCAGACAGCACATTAATGACAGTGCTGCCTTAATGATTAAACTACAGGCACATACACTTTCAGTTCACTAGTTTTGTTTGAAAGGGCTTTATTTATTTTTTTCCAAGGAAGGAGTACACGATTAAACATTTGATCGCTCTGAAAATTTTAACTTTTTGTGCGGGGCCCACCTTCGACTAAGGTATTTTAAAACAGCTCTGCAGTGGCACTAAGGCCCAGGAAATTCGCTGCCAAGGGCATCTGCTGACAAGCCTCTCAATTCAGTGCCAAATCTGCAAGAGACTGGTAAGACAGGGGGTTTGCTTTCCGGTTAAATTCTGGGTCTAGGATGGGAGGTTGGTATAGCAGGTAGGATGCCTTGCCTGGCCACCCTGAAGGGGAGTGTGGCCATCCATCGCGTGGACAAAAGCAGAACCCCATTTATTGCCCCCATCACTTCCCCATCCAAGGGGAGTGAAAACTTTGCCACTTAGAAGCAGTTTCTCCTGTGGCGAGGCCCCACTGTCATACCCAAAGGGAAGGGCGGGAGCACACAGCACATGATGTGCCTGCTGGGGCTAGCCCACTGTCATTCTATATTTGACAATGGGCCGTGATAATCTGTGCTGGGTTGAGAAGGGGCTGCTGAGGCCTCTCAAGTTCAGAGCAGCAGTGCCAGCCCGAACATTGATGTGGAACAAAAACGGCCCACATCAAGCCTCAGGCACCGGCCAAACGCCCGCCTTCCCAATCCGACCCTGGTTCGCTCCTGCGCAGCTGATGGGGGATTTACGCAGTGCTGGCAGGTTTGAGGACCAATGGCAGGGATTACTGACGGGAAGCAGAGAAGCTGGGAGAGGGTTCCCCATCAAGGCAACCTGCACCAGCCTAATGTCGGGCACTTCTGCCTCGGGGCGGGTACTATCGCAGGCCTAGCCTTACCGCCTCGCCGCTCCCCGTCACACTCACATCCCTTTGTTGCTGCACCGCGTGTGCCTGTGGTGCCTGGAACGCGACCACGATCCCAAGTCGTGTTCCGACTGCCGGACCATGAATCCGAAGTCTTTGGGGGAGCAGTCCCGAAAGCTTCTCTTGGCCCGGCAGTCGGCTCCGCACTGTTCGAGGTCCCAGTTGAGCAGGAGGTCGAGGGACCGGTCGCGGAGCCACCACCACCACTCGTCTTTGAAGTCTTCGCACTCCTCAGGTAAGTCGAAGCACAAGAAGAAGTCGAAGAAGCATCGTCGCTCTTCGACTTCTCCCCATCCGTCAGCTGACGCGACGAGGGATGCGGGTGGTGCCCCTCCCGCAGCTCCGCATACGGAGCCCGAAGGGTCGGCTCCGAGTTTCCCTCCCTTCCCGGGACCCGGAGTGACCCCTGCCCAGCTTCGACAGTTTTACGAAGCGATGCATGCCATCTTTGGGCGGTCTGACTCCCCTGGCGCGCCTTCAGGCCCCCCAGACTCGACTGGGGGCCCTGGGCCATCGACTGAGGCGGCTTCGGCCAGGCACCCTGGCACCGCAGGGTCCCCTTGGACCCAGGCCTGGATCCGGATCGGCACCGGTCGACCTCATCACACCTGCACCAGCGTCGATTCAACCGGCACCACACCCGCAGCCGGCGCCGGTTGTGTTCCCAACCGGCGTCGACCCCGGCCTCCATCCCGACGTGGCCAAGAGTCGGACCGGCATCAACCGACGCTGGATCCGACACCGACGGGCCCTTTTGTACCCCTGTTCCACCCTAGTTCTTTCCAACCAGATTGGCAACCAGGGAAGGGTGAGAAGGACTGGGATGGGTGTGGAGACCCTTTAACTGACCAGTTGGAATATGATCCGGACTGGAGAGAGGAGTTGGGAGATGCCAGTGGTCTGGATACCTCGCCAGACCTTGGCATGTTGTCTCCTCCTACCGTGGCTACGGAGGAGGGAGCTTCTTACGCAGTGGTGTTGCGTAGGGCGGCCGAGGCTCTCAACCTCAAGCTACCTACGGTGGCGGTCAGGACTAACCTCCTGACAGAGGTGCTTCAACCAGCAGCGAGCTCTTCGTAGCCCCTGCTGCCGTTTAATGAAGCCCTGACTGACATCCTTTTGGGCACCTGGTCCAGGCCCAACACAGGGGCTCCTGTGGATAGGATAATTGCCCGACGCCACCGCCCGGCTCCGGGCGACCCCACTTTCCTCTCCCAACACCCTACCCCTGAGAGCTTGGTGGTCCAAGCCTCGACGTCTAAAGGCGCATTCCCTAACGATCCACCTGATAGGGAATCCAAAAAGCTGGACCATCTTGGGAAGAAGATGTTTTCTTCCTCCAGCTTGGGACTGTGGTCGGTAAACACAGCATGTCTGTTGGGCCGTTACACCCACTCTGTGTGGGATACGGTGGCGCTAGTGCTGCCACAGTGCCCGGAGGAGGCCCGGGCCGTGCTCTCCCGTGCAGTTGCTGAGGGGAGAGACGCAGCCAAGTTTACCATTTGATGTGGGCTGGACACCGCCAACTCACTAGGCAGGACGATTTCAACGTCGGTAGTCCTTCGACGCTACGCCTGGCTGAGGTCGACTGGTTTTTCCGGGGATGTCCAAGCTACCCTAATGGACATGCCCTTTGATGGCCGTCGCCTGTTTGGCGACAGAGCAGACAACGCGCTAGAGAGCTTCAAGGACTCTCAGGCGACGGCCAAGTCCTTGGGCCTCTCCACCCGCCCTGCGCAGTCTGCTTCTCGCCCCTTTCGTGGCTACGGAAGGGGTGCCCCACCACGTTCCACCCAGAGCCACAGGCCGGCGCAAGCTGTTTAGCCCATGCGCGGCCGGGGACGTAGGGCCCACCGCTGTGGGTCTGGGAACCAGCGAGCGAGCCAGTCCACCACCGCCCCCTCTGCAGCAGCCTCCAAACCCTCCTAGTCCGACCTTTCAGGGCCACCAATCGCCAGTGGGCGGCAGGATTTGCAATCACCTCCCCCCCTGGTGCACCATCACGTCAGACAGGTGGGTTTTGCAGATAGTCCGAAGGGGCTACTTCCTCCCCTTCGAGACTACCTCTCCATCCATGCCACCTCAGTACCATCGCATGTCGGAGGATCATTTGGCCCTTCTCCAACAGGACGTTACGGCTCTCTTGGCCAAGGGAGCCATCGAGCGAGTTCCTGCCCCAGAAGTAGGTCGTGGTTGCTATTCTCACTACTTTCTGGTGCCCAAGAAGGACAAAGGCCTGCGTCCTATCTTGGATCTCAGGAACGTCAACCGCTTCCTCCGGAAGGAGAAGTTCAAAATGTTGATGCAAGCTCAGGTCCTATCTGCCCTCAACCCAGGAGACTGGATGGTAGCGTTGGACTTGCAGGACGCTTACTTCCACGTTCCCATCCTGCCGGCCCACCAGCGTTACCTGTGGTTCACGGTAGGCCACGAGCACTTTCTGTTTACCGTGCTCCCCTTCGGCCTTACCAGCGCCCCTCAGGTGTTCACAAAAGTGATGGCGGTGGTCGCAGCTCATCTACGCAGATCAGGGGTTCCAGGCTTCTCCTATCTCGACAACTGGCTGTTGAAGGCAGACTCACCCCAGGCAGACGTCTCCCACCTCCAGACTACGGCGGACCTCCTGCATTCACTGGGGTTCACTATCAATGTGCCGAAGTCACACCTGACTCCCTCTCAGAAGCTCCTTTTTATTGGAGCGGTTCTAGACACGACGCAGTTTCGGGCTTATCCTCCCGAACAGCGAGTCCGGGATATTCAGGCTATGATTCCGATATTTCAGCCTCTATCGCGGGTTTGGGTCAGGATGACCCTGAGGCTGCTGGGCCTCATGGCCTCCTGCATCCTGCTGGTGGATCATGCCAGGTGGCATATGCAGGCTCTGCAGTGGGACCTGAAGTTCCAGTGGGCACAGCATCAGGGGAATCTGTCTGATTGCGTTCAGATCTCGGAGGGCACTGCACGACAATTGCAGTGGTGGCTAACGAACCAGGATTGGGTCAACGGCAGATCCCTCTCCCTTCCCCAACCGGAGTACACAGTGGTGACGGATTCATCACTTCTAGGGTGGGGCGGCCACATGGGAGAGGTGGAGATCAGAGGCCTCTGGTCTCCGGCGGAGTCCGGGCTCCACATCAACCTTCTGGAGCTTCAGGCGATCAGTATTGCACTAAAAGCATTCCTTCCCTCTGTCTGGGGAAGAGTGGTGCAGGTGTTCACGGACAACACCACCGCCATGTGGTACTGCAACAAACAGGGCGGTGTGGGGTTGTGGACCCTATGTCAAGAGGCTCTCCGTCTCTGGACATGGCTGAAACATTAGGGCATATCCCTGGTGGTTCAACACCTGGCAGGTTCACTGAACCCCAGGGTGGACGAACTCAGCCATAGGTGCATGATGGATCACGAATGGCGTCTTCACTCAGAAGTGGCGCAAGGTCTCTTTCAGCAGTGGGGAGAGCCTTGGTTAGATCTATTCGACACCGAAGAGAACGCGCAATGTCAGCAATTCTGCGCGTTGGAATTTCCAAGGCGGCACTCGCTAGGCAACGTTTTTCAGCGTGAGTGGATTTGCGGTCTTCTATACACCTTTCCACCTATACCACTTCTGCCCAGAGTGCTGAAGAAGATCAAGCGCGACCGGGCCCAAATCATTCTTGTGGCTCCGGATTGGGCACGAAGAGTCTGGTATCCCGAGCTGTTACACATGGCCATCGATCCTCCGATCAGACTGCCTCTTCGGGAGGATCTTCTGTCGCAGCAACAGGGGACGGTCCTTCACCCGAACCTGTCCAGACTCCACCTTCTTGCGTGGAGATTGAGCGGCGACAGTTGACAGCCTTCGACCTTCCTCCCGAAGTCTGTAATGTTATCTGGAAGCCAGGCGTCCTTCCACTAAGACGGTATCCGCCTGCAGATGGAACAAATTTGTGGCATGGTGCGCAGCAAAGGCTGTGGATCCCCTTTCTGCCCCTCTTTCTGAGGTTCTCTTGTTCCTCCGGTCTTTGGCCCGGCAGGGCTCTGCTCTGGGCACTCTGAAGGGCTACTTCTCAGCCATTTCATCCTTTCTTAGGCTTCCTGATCAGCCTTCTTTTTTCAAGTCCCCTGTTGTAAATCGCTTCCTTAAGGGCATTACTCATCTTTTTCCTCCTGTTCCCTTCGTAATGCCTCAGTGGGATTTGAACTTGGTGCTTACTTACCTAATGTACGCTCCCTTTGAGTCGCTTCATAACTGTCCTCTCAGACTTCTTACCTTAAAGACTGCTTTTCTGGTTGCCATCACCTCTGCTTGCAGTGTGAGTGAGCTACAAGCTCTTTCTTCAAAGCCTCCTTTTCTGGCTGTTCATCCGGATAAGGTCGTCCTCAGAACCAGACCTTCCTTTCTTCCCAAGGTGGGTACTTCTTTCCACATTGGTCAAACCATCACTTTGCCCACCTTCTTTCCGCCTCCGCATCCTTCTAAGGAGGAAGAGAGGCTCCACCGTCTGGATCCAAAACGTGCGCTTTCATTTTATTTGGATCGCACCAAGCAATTCCGGGAGGATGACCAGCTCTTTGTTGGCTACGTGGGTGCCAAAAAAGGTCGGCCGTGCACAAACGGACCATCTCTAGGTGGGTCGTTTTGTGCATTAAAGCTTGCTACTCTTTGGCAAAGAAGGAGCCTCCAGTGGGACTGCGCGCCCATTCCACCAGGGCGACGGCGGCGACCACTGCTTTGGGACGGGGAGTCCCCCTCAATGACATCTGCCAGGCAGCTACGTGGGCTTCTTTGCACACGTTTACCAAACACTACTGCCTGGACAGCCAAGTCCGGAGAGACGGCTTCTTTGGCCGTTCTGTTCTCCAGGACTTTCTGGTGTGAACTTGGTTCTCAGACCCTCCTCCGGGGTTGGTATTGGGGGTATCTATTCTAAGGTAAGGAATCTATAACTAATTGTGTCTTTCAGATGAACAAGTTACTTACCTTCGGTAACAATATATCTGTAAGAGACATAGATTAGTTATAGATTCCTTACCTCCCCACCCATCCTCCCCGTTCTGCAAACTGACTTCTAGGGTCAGGGAATCCCTTTTAGGGCCCTAGTTTTTGTGCACCAGTGTTCAGTGTCTTGCATGGCTCTGCGCTTCTGGCATGCAATGTCGTGTAAAAGAACTGACGTCAGCGCGCAAGGGCGGCGTCTAAGTAGCTACCGTGACGTCATCCCGGTGACCACGACGCCAACGACGAACGCGGAGCCGCCCGACGCCACCTTTCGACGCGCAGGGGTACTGCTGACAAAAATTCTCTGGATCCAGTCTGATGCCTGGGGGTAATTCTAAGGTAAGGAATCTATAACTAATCTATGTCTCTTACAGATATATCGTTACCGAAGGTAAGTAACTTGTTCTTTCCGGAGCAGAGGAGAGTATCTCCTTGCGGCTTCTCGTGGTTCTTCGGAGACCCGCGTGTGATGTCAGGTGCCGGCTTGTTGGCAGAGTCAATCAACAGACTACTGACTTCTGTCAGTCGACCTGCCACTTTCACTCATCAACTTCCCTGATTTGCAAAAACTGCCACTTTTTAGCTATCTGATTCGCTAATAGGGCCACTTTTATTTTGGTGTCTAGGCTTATTTTCTGTTAGTCCGAGCCAATATACTTTGCGTGCATTTTCTCTGGGTGCATTGAATCCAGGGACAGTGTTAAAATATCTCAAATGCTTTGATGAGGCATCCCCCACACATGGAGATGCTCGCCCGGAATAGGACATATATCCACTGGAGTGACGCTGCAGGAGAGAGCTAAATTTTATGTAGCAGGGTTGACTAAATTATGAGGCAAGAAAAGGCAAATTATGCAGGATAACGCAACACATTGTGATAGTATTAATTCAGTATTAATTCATTATTTTGCCATTTTTAGGCCTCGGCTAGCGTTGCAGCGCGCATGCGCTGCTCGCTTTGCGAGGCATGCAGTATACACTATAGTGGGGAAGCTTTGTGGAAGCTCCGCCCACTCTCCGCCCATATTTCTTATTGGCTTATTTCCTCAATGCAGCCTTCCGATAGGTTTTATGCTTGTTAGTCCCGCCTCATGACGACCATGTCGTCATTTGTATCCTGCCACGGCTACTGGCCCCTTTACTTCAGGCACTATTTTGTTCCCCTACCTCCCCCCCCTCCCGCAGTCCGTCCTTCTCGGCCCCTCCCACCCACACTCCCGTTCGTGCACTTTCTTCGCGTGCGCATAGCCCCCCCTGCCAAGCGCTGTCTGTTTATCCGGGGCTGGCATTCTCAGCAGGAAATGCCCCGCATTAGTGCCACGCCAGTGCCTTTGACGAGGATAGTTTGCCGTTTGACTTGGCCTTGTTAGTGATTAAAGACAGCAGGGATTACGCAGCACCGAGCTATTAAGCTGGTGATCCGGACGTGTGTCCAGGCCGTAAAAAAGCAACAGCGCTCCTCGGCTGCAAGCGGAGCATGAATTGGGAACAGTAGCGGCACAAGCATGGCGCGGGGCCGGGGGTGTGCGTGGGCGGGCACGGGCGAGCGCAAGGGGCTGCTGAGGAAGAAGAGTACCCCAGACCCCGCTATAGCGAGAGGGGTGTGCTGCGCTGGGATCGGAGGGTGTGTGTGTGCGAGTGTGTTTGTCTGAGTCAGGATGTGTCTGTGTGTGTTTTGTATGTGTGTGTGTCTCTGAGTCGGTGTGTGTGCGGGTATGTTTGTGTGTGTGTGTCTGAGTCAATATGTATTCGTGTGTGTGTTTTTGCATGTGTTTGGCTATGTGTTTGCCTCTGAGTCGGTGTGTTTGTTTTTGCATGTGTGTATGCCTCTGAGTCGGTGTGTGTGCGGGTGTGTTTGTGTGTGTGTCTGAGTCAGTATGTCTGTGTGTGTGTTTTTGTATGTGTGTGCCTCTGTGTATGCCTCTGAGTCGGGGTGTCTGTGTGTGTACCAATGCGCGTGTGTGTCTCTGTGTCCATTTATGCGTGTGGCTGGGTCTGTGTGTGTGCCTGTTTGTGTCTCTGTGTCAGCATATTTGTGTGTGCTTATAGGACTGCATACCTGCATATTCTAACTGCATGCGTACCACAGGCACAAATATCTGCGCGACACGTGCTTTAAAAAGCTTTCACGACGTGTGATTTTTAAAGGCTCGGTCACTTCTTTGGGTTTTCGGGTCTCCATGACACTTCAGTCTGTTCCTTGTCTGGTGTTAAAACATTTTACACGTTATCTTTCTCTCACCCTCACTCTCTGTCCCCTTTATCTCACGCACCGTGTGTGTATATGGGTGTATATAGTGTGTGTGCCTATATATGGTTATAACACAGACGTACATATTGAAAATGGTCATGCACACACACATTTCAGTTCCATTACCATACATTTACGATGCATATTTTACAAAAATACACACTCAGCCCATTGTTGCAGTATTGTATGTCTTTTATACATTCATATGCATATACACGCGAGTGCCCATATATATATTGTGTGTGTGTAACATATGTGGTTATATACCAATGAAAACAAATATTTGTGTACGTGTGTGGATGGATAGATAGATAGATAGATAGATAGATAGATAGATAGATAGATAGATAGATAGATAATGAGTATGGTATGTCTGGATAAACTAATCTGCGTGTGTGCCATTTAGTACGTATATGTGGACATATGAATATTGTATACATGCACACTAATGCACTAAATGCATGTTGATGCACGTGTGCGTGCCAAACAATTGAACTACTGCAAAAAGAAAGGTAGTTCTATGATACGGATATATGTCAACTACAATATGTTTGGCGCACGCTACTATGTAGAGACATTCAAACCTATAGCTCCTGTGAGACACGTACTGGTTAGCTTTCTGTCTTTATTCTTTTTATTTTTGCAGGGACCCTGCGGAACGGAAATAACCCCTTGGCTAGCCGGATGTGGTTTGAAATCTGAAATTCACCTTCGGGCCCCTCCCGGAGCGCTTGAAGTATGTCGTGGCTAGCAATCTCTGGTGCGAGGTAGCCACATGTGTGTAACACAGCAGACATCTTCCGGCGGGCCCAGGGAGGGAGGCCGTGGTATTTACATGAGTTTATGATGCCAAGTCTGGGGACAATGCTCTTCCGGTATTAGCCAATAAAGCGACGCCCTATATGGCCGTACTTTGGCTGGCTGCGGCCTCGTGATGGCCGGCCGAGGGGGAGCCCGCCTCTGGACATCAAAGCAGGCCACACTTTATACCACATTCGTAAAACCAAAGCCACGTCCTTGCAAGAGGCAAACTCTAAACCGGAAAGAGTCTCTAAAAACAGGGGTTGATTTTCACTGCCACCCGGATAAATAATTCTGTGTATGATCATTTGCGTATTTAGTTTGCACAGCAAGAATGCGAACACAAAGCTGGCTTGTGTGTTCCCCGCCGCCAGGAACATAACCATTGCAGGAGAGGGGGGTGGGCTCTTAAAATAACCTCTCCACTGAGGTTTACCGACTGCTCTGTTTCCCACGAAGGCACACCTTGGCGGGGGAGGAGGGGGCGCGCAGGCAGCATGCCCCCTGCACGGAACACATGTGCAGAACAGATCTGTGCATGCAGCCGGCTTTGGCTGCATGACGTGCCGTCCGCTGCCAGGTGAACGCCAAGGGTAAGCAGGCCTCCGAGGGCCCGGCGGCCTAGACGCAGCGACAACCCGACTGAAAGTGCCCCTGCGCAGGCCTCAAATCCTGCATTACCGCGATCCACTCGCGGCGAGCCCTGGGTTCACAGCACTGTGTAATGCAAGCGGTCAGGTGTATTTCTTCTATGTTTGTTTTTGATTGTTTCAGGAAAATAATTTCTTGTTACTGCACAGGCTGTGTGACGCATGGTGTAGTATTGTGTGTTGTTGTTGGCCTGGCAGTTTTCGGATACTCTTAAATGTACCTACCCGCGTTTTAAGGCAAGAAACTGGGCCGCTGAGCGCTGCGAAGCCGTATTCATGACCCAGGTGCATTATTACTTAACGTGATGGGTCAACACATCTCTCTGTGCGTTCTATTGCAGGAGAAAGGTCGTGCCCCCCCCCCTGCCCTTGATGGAGCAGGGTAAATGAAAATAATTTGCATACCCCTTTTTAGAAAATTAATGAGCTTTAATGAATTAACGATACTAATTGTTTGATGAATTAATCAACAAATGCACCTTTGGTAAACACAACATAAAGGGTAACTGCAGTTTGTGCAAAATCTAATTTATTTACAATTGTGAAGTGAATCGATACTAATATTGTGGTTTGCGTACTAATTAGAGTAAAATCGCATGATTAATGCTATGTAGTAGAACTGTATTGTGGCAAAGAATGCGGATGGTAAGTAAAATGGCTTTAAATGTCGCTTCTGCTAGGTAACACCTAATACGGGTATTTAGAATGACGGGTGGTAAACAGAAAGGCTTATATTCTTTGTTTTAATTTTGATTGTGTTTGTTCTTATGATAGTTCGTTCGGGCCTGTTAGGCCATGCTGCGAAAATGGCTGTCGAAACGGATGAGGTCACGTGATAAGTAAAAAGATGGCCTCTAAGCGGAAGAAATAAAGGAGCTGAACCACGTGGGTACGGCCCGTGCACAGAGTGAGACATGTCAAGGTTACGCTGACCTGCCATAAGGAGGGTGCCAAGAAAGACTCAGCGTGTATTCGTGGGAATAAATGAGAAAAGTACATGAGCAACAATGGACTAACTAAATTGTGACCATCGTATTTGCAACAAATTGAATGGACAAATTGGACTGCTATTACCCAAAGGCCATGGGAATCACTGAACTCTTAACCATCCCCGAAACCAGTTTGAACAAGGAAGGCGATGGGGTGATTATCACCACCTCTCAAATGGACCAATTAGCGTGATTCCTGCCCCCAAGGATTGCAACTTTTTGTGTAGTAAGCTAGAAGTAGGGTATAAGAGGGACTGCTCTTATGTGGGAGGGGCTGCTGCTGCTTCTATAGGCTACTTCCTTTGGGTTGTCTTTTTGCTGCTGCTGTGGCCGCCGATATTGATGCCATTACTGCCATTGACTTCGAACTTGACTGGGGAAGGAACGAGACCGTTGCGGGAAAATCTGTACGGGAGGTCCCGTCGAGGAGGCCATTTAGCGGGTCAGTCAGTCAGTTTGGGAGTCTATTCTGTGATCTACGGTTTATCTTCTTTTTGGTGAACCATTCCTATCTACATCTAAATGGGTAATGCATGAACTTTAATTTCTTTTTAGAATTTCTTATATAAATGTTTTGAATGTATTAAGGTGATTAATAAACTAAGAATCTCACCTGTGCAAGCAAGAAATTAGATAACATTTTATTCTAATTAACTATGAGTCTGTGGTTCTTTAGTTCATTAATAAGTTTAACGTTTAACAGGGTTTTAAATGATTGAGCTGGTCTTAATCACCATCAACTTATTCTACTAGTTGGTCCATCGACCAAAGAGCGGAATACTTTGATGTTTGGAACCGACAGGATAAAAAGCTAATGTATATGATATCAGAGGTATTGTTCTGTCAAGATTAAACAAGGTATCCCGTTCCTCCAGCAACACATTTTCTCCTTGGCGTGTAATCCAGTGAACGACTGAGTGTATGATATGCGGTGTTATGGGCCCCACCGTCATATGGATTAGTAGATGTGAATGATTTACCTGGATTCGTGCCCATAGGAGAAAACCATATTAGCCGCGCTGGATCAGATTTCTTGGTAGCAGAGTTATGGTTACTATAGATTAGTTTGGTGACTATTGATTATTGATTATTCATGTCTAACACTTTGTTTCGAATTGTATTATGTTATGTGTAAGTCGAAATTTTGAAGCTTCCGGGAAGTAGGAAGTGGACACGTGTGGCAAGAGAAGTCACATGGAATTGTGCATTGTCTGATTTTTCAAAATTGGTGATAACACAGGATTGTGTTATGATAGGGACATTTCATGTATAAGACTTGTATGAGTGAAATAGCAACAGGTTTTCTTGTGAAACTCTGGCCTTAATTCTCAGGAGCAGTGTAGTCTCCGCATGTGTTTTATCCCCAGAGAAACGGGTTTACCCCTTGCTTGAGAGAAGGGTAAGGTAGAGAGAAGTGCTACACTTATCGAACGAAACAGTATTCTTGCAAGATAGAACAAACTATTTCCTTTTGTTTAGCGAAAACAGACAATGGTAATGTGTTTTACGTTGTAACTAATAAAATTCAGTCGAGAGAAGAAGGTAGGAAAAACTGCCGATAATTATTGTAAAGGAGTGGTCAGAAAAGACAGGAGTAGTACTGACGTCAACAAAGACCGCGCTGGTATTGACCAGTAGGGGGAAAACGAAGAGCTTCCTGAATGGTGCATTGGTGTAGAGACGCGCTGGGATAGGTGAGTTGAGAGTGACGTAGAGTTATCGGATTGGTTCGTTGGTGTGAGACGCGCTGGGATTGGTCCGAATAGCCAAACAGTAAAAAGAACAGAGTCGTGAGTTTGTTGGAAAGAAAGAATCGTGCAATATGGCTTACTATGAGTATTGTAGAGAGAAACCGTCATGGATGGCGAAGATTAAAAACTTTTTCAAAAAGGACAAGAAGGTAGTGACTAGGGAAGGAGAAATACTTCCTCCACCGAAAACGCCAGCTTCTCATATGATGTTGAAATATGGTTATCATACTTGCATTTGATTGGAAAATTGGACAAAATATACTCAGAACGATGGAGTATTGGCGTTTCCAGAAAACGGTTCGTTTAGCACAGCTGTACTTCGAAATTTGAGAGAGAAAATGATGAAACTTGAACCAAGACCCAGACCAACACAGTTTGAAGCGTTAGGTGAATGGGAAGATGAGATGTATGAAAGAGAAAGACACAGAGGTGCAAAGAATTATAGTTTAGTCCATGGAAGGGTATGGGGAGTGAATCATGAAGACAGGATGAGACGATGGAGGTATGCTAATATGACGGATGGTTTGTTTCCTGTCAGAACAGTTGAAGAAGTCACAGGGAGAAAGTGTACGGAGAAAAAGAAACATGCAGTAACAGAGAGGTATGGGTATGGAGGTAGCGACACAGAGGATGAGTTGCTGGAAGACATTTTAAACAGAAAACCACCTCCATATCAACAGAATTCTGCGGTGGTGACACCAAATGCACCACCAATGGAAACTGTGAGGAATCAAAGCCCTGAACGAAATTATGAAATAAATAGGTCTTATGAAAAATCAGAAACTCCACAAAATACGAAGCCTGATAGTGGTAATACAGCTGAGTTAGCAAGAACCACAAGAGAATTGACTGAGAAAATAAGAGAATTAACTATGAACATGGAAGCCGTGACTGTGCCAGTGACAATAGGACCAGTGATACCGGTATTTGAAAACCAAAGAATAGATGAGCATTCCTTGACAATTCCAATGAACTCGAACATGCAAAGAATGAGAGAAGGGATAATTCTAGAAACTAGAGAGACACGAGATCTGGTTGGCTCATATAGATCGAGTCCACCCATTAATTTGACAGTTAATGAGAGTCAGATAAATAGGATTCCTATGGGAACTGAGTCAGCAACTGAGACCCCAGAGAGAAGTACAAATTGGATAGAAATAAATAGTACCCCTGTAGGTCCGACTCCAGAAGAATTAAATGAGTGGATGAGGAATTTACAGAAGAAAGATACAGAACTGCAACCGTTGGATGTAATCAGACTAAAGATAGACATGGAAGAGTTGATTTTAGGGACTATTGGTACAGAGAGATTGAAATCCTATCAGGATGAAGAGCTTATGTTCATGTGTGAGAGTATTACTTGGAGAGCTAGGAATTTACATGAAAAATTGGAAGAAACAGCAAATGAACTGGGAGTAGAGTTTGGAAAAATGAGAGTATTGCAGAAACCGTATAGGGTAGATTTTAGTGAAAAGGATATAGAAAATCTGAACACATCAGGACGACAGATAAAGGAACTGATTGTGTTATTGAGAAAATGGGGAGATATGGACAGATGGAGGAGCAGGTGGATAAGAAGAAAGGAGGGAACGACCGATAAAGCATCTTTGGCTTTTCCGGTGAAAGAAAAGGAACCAATAGTACTGGAATATCCAATGAGGGAAACTCCAGGAGGTAGCTATGTACATGTTCCATGGTCCAGACAAGATATATTGTCATTTACAAATGACTTCCCAAGATTGAGAGAAAAACCTGTAGAATGGTATAGACAAGTGGAAAGATTTGTCAAAGTTTCAAAGGTGTTGTGGGAAGATCTGGATGCATTGTTTGAAATTATAGTGCCAGCAGATTTATGGACAGAATGTAAGATTACAATTGACTGGCCAAAGGAAGAATATCCTAGAGATGCAAAGACTGGAGCGCCAGGTCCAGAAGTGATGAGAAAGTATGAACAAGTTGTCACATTTTTGAAAAATAAGATTCCACCGAAAGAGACAGATTGGGTAAAGATTGATAGAACAACTCAGGAGAGTAAAGAATCTGTACACGCCTATTATGAGAGGTTGCTTTTGGTTTTCAAACAGTATAGCGGTTATGAGACTTTGAGTGAAAAGGATATGAGTCATTTCGTATATAGATATGTATATGGATTGAAACCGGAAATAAGTGAAATGATTAAGCAGCATATGTTGTGTTGGCAGAATAGCACTGTAGATGAGGTACTAAGGTATGCCAAATATTGTAGTGATGACATCGAGTGTAGACAGCGTAAACTAAAAGAAAAAGCGATGTGGGCACAAGTAAAGGTTGCAGAAAAACAAGAGGCTCAAATGAATAATCAGTCTGGTGATGCAGGACAGACTAAATCCAAACCGAAGATAGGTAAGGGAAAAGGTCAAATGAGTATAGAAGAGGCTAAAAAGAAATGGCCATGCCATAATTGCGGAAAGTTAGGGCATTGGAGAAACGAGTGTAAATTTCCTCCCAAAGCTAATACGGAAAATCAACCATTAAATCCACAGGTGCAGAATGAAGTGAGTTACCAACAGCTGCAACAACCGCAGGTAGTTATTCAACAGAGTCAGGTGCCACAACCACCTCTTCCCAAGAGTGTAAACCCCCAGAGATACAGTGCAGAGACAGGATTCTACGGAGGAGAGCAGGTAACAAAATTGCCGCGCGCAGTTGCAGTATCGCAGTATTGGTTACGGCAGGATGGAAATGAATCGGATGAAAGTTTATGACGGTGCCTAGGAGAGGAAAAAGAGTGCGTGCTTGGCGCAACTCTAGAGGTAGATCAGTCAGGTCCATTTGTGGATGGGGAAGTGAATGGTGTAAATGTTACATTCCTTGTGGACACTGGAGCTACCCGTTCTACTGTTAGATCAGTGGAAATTCCAAACCTTCCTCTCTCAGGAGAATATATCCAAGTTGTAGGTGTTTCAAACCAACAGATTAAAACGCCTCTTACCAAACCAGTAGAGGTGAAAGTTGGACCATTCAAAGAGATGCATCGGTTTGTGGTATGTGATTGCAGTCCTGTAAACTTGCTAGGACGCGATCTGCTTTGTAAAATGAATTGCACCATCTATTGTACCCCAGATGGTATTGCTTTCCAGACACCAGATGAAGATGTTCTGTATAAAATGACAATGGCAGAACTAGAACCAGGAGTAAATGACATGTTTCCTGTGTTTGACGCAGAGAAAATCCCAATTGAATTGAAAGAAACAGTCAGATCTGATGTATGGGATTTCACAGGCGAAGACATTGGGTTAATGAAAGGAGTAGACCCTGTAAAAATCACTGTAAGAGAAGGAACAAATTACCCAAATACTCCACAGTATAAATTAACGCCAGAAATTATAGAAGGAATAACACCTGTAGTTAATAAAATGATCGAACAAGGAATTTTGAAAGAATTAATGAGTAGCCCATGTAATTCACCTATAATGGGATTGAAAAAGCCGAATGGGACATATAGGATAGTGCAGGATTTGAGGAAGGTAAATAAAATCGTTATTCCTTGTTGTTCAATTGTGCCAAACCCCGCTGTAATACTGTATCAGATTCCACATGATGCAGACTGGTACACAGTTATTGATTTGTGCCATGCATTTTTCTCTATTCCATTACACCCAGACAGCCAGCCATTATTTGCGTTCCGATTCGGAGAGCGTATTTTGGCATGGTGCCGAATTCCTCAAGGGTATACAGAAAGTCCCTCAATCTTTAATCAGATCCTAAAGAAATCATTGGAAGATTTAAAAATGCCTGAAAAATCTGTGATGGTCCAGTACATTGATGACCTATTGGTGGCATCAAAAACTAAAGAAGCACGTGTTGCCGACACAATTGCTTTAATAAATCATTTGGCAGGAGGAGGGCACAAAGTGTCTCCGTCAAAACTGCAATTTTGTCAACAAGAAGTAAAATATCTAGGTCATAAGATTGAGAAAGGGATGCGAAAGGTAACGACAGAAAGAATAAGGATTATCCGAGGAATGAGAGCTCCGATGACACAGAGAGAAGTGAGAATGTTCCTTGGAATGGTTGGATATTGCCGACAGTGGATAAGTGGATTTTCATTAATTGCAAAACCTTTACAGCGATTGACAAAAAGAGATGTCAGAGATCCGATTGAGTTGAATGAAGAGGAAATGAAAGCTTTCAAAGAACTGAAAACAAAGTTGTGTGAGGCACCGGCATTGGGAATGCCTGATTATGAGAAAGAATTTGAGCTGTATTGTAGTGAGAGAGATGGATGTGCACTTTCAGTGTTAGTGCAAAGGCATGGAAAGATGAAAAGACTCATTGCTTATTTTTTAGCTGTTTTAGACCCATTAGCAAAGGCATTGCCTGGATGTCTGAAAGCAGTGGCTGCTACTTGTGTGAGTTCGGAGCAGAGTGAAGGCATTGTGATGGGATATCCACTGAGAGTATATGTTCCACACTCTGTTGAAATTCTTCTGACTAGAACCAAAACCCAATTCATGATGCATAGTCGGCTGACTAGGTACGAAAAGGTGATTTTGAGTGCAGACAATGTAACCATTGATAGATGCACAAGTGTGAATCCTTCAACTTCACTGCCAGACGAAGAAAATGTAGGAGTTAAGGATGAAGTCGATCATAAGTGTCTGGATGTGCTTGAATTTTGCACAAAGCCTCTCCCAGATATTAAAGATGAGCCCTTGAAAGAATCAGATTATGTGATGTTTGTGGACGGAACATGTCTGAGAACGAGTGAAGGAGTTTTAAGTGCTGCGTATGCTGTGTGTACAGTGGCAGCCATAATGGAAGCATCTTGTTTGAGAGGGATACGTTCAGCCCAAGTAGCTGAGCTAATTGCTCTGATTCAGGCGTGCAAACTGGGAAAGAACGTCCGAATTACGGTGATCACGGATATCCAGTATGGCTCCGGAGTGGTCCACGATTTTGGACAGATCTGGTCCCAGAGAGGTTTCTTGACATCTGCAGGAACTCCTATTAGGAACGGTGAGTTTGTGAAGAAATTGCTTGAGGCGATACAGCTGCCTAAACAGATTGCAGAGGTAAAGTGCGCTGCACACAAAAATGGAAATGACTATATTACAGTGGGAAATAAATATGCAGACGAAATAGCCCAATATTGTGCCAGAAATATGGTCTCACTGAATAGGAGGAGAGAAAAAGAGAATGTTTCATGTCCCTTGCTGTTTACTAACCTGGTCGAAATATGGGATGAGGTAAGGCAATTGCAGGAAGAAGCAAATGAAGAGGAGAAAGATGGATGGATAAAAGCAGGTTGCAGACAAAGAGAGGAAGATGATGTTTGGGTTTATAGAGATAAAAGACCAGTTATGCCTGATAGCATGATTTCTAATATGGCACGGATGTACCATGGACAAGCTCACATTGGTAGGGATGCCATGATCAGACTTTTCAGACAGACTTGGTATAACCCACAATTTAGAGCTATAGCTGAAAGTCTCTGTCAAAGATGTCTTACATGCCAACAGATAAACCCAGGAAGGAAAACAGTAGTGAGTCTAGGAACAATAGGACATGAAGGAGGTCCTTTTACCAGAATGCAACTAGATTTTATTGAAATGCCCCCGAGCAATAGATTAAAATATGTTCTTGTGGTCGTTTGTTTGTTTTCTCGTTGGGTGGAAGCCTATCCGACCAGAAGGAATGATGGAGTTACTGTGGCTAAGCTCCTACTGAGAGAATTCATTCTGAGATATGGTTTTCCAGTAACGATCAAAACAGATAGAGGAACACATTTCCAAAATGAACTGATCCAATTGATATGTGAAGCTCTTGACATTCAACAGAAATTGCACTGTGCCTACAGACCAGAGGCTTCTGGAGTGGTAGAACAAGTAAATGGAACAATAAAGAATAGGTTAGGGAAAATGTGTCAAGCCACAGAACTCAAATGGCCTGATGCCCTACCATTGGTGCTGATGACTATCAGAAGCATTCCTGACAGAAAAACAGGTCTAAGTCCTCATGAAATAATCATGGGACGAGCAATGAGACAAGCACATGTACCTGTCAACAAACTGCTGACTATAACTGATGATCTCGTATTGGACTATTGCAAAGGATTGGCTGATGTGGTACATTCTGTGTTTCATCAGTTTGGACCGGATGCGACCACTCTTGAAAGAAGACCAGCTCATGATTTGAGTCCAGGAGACTGGGTCCGCATAAAAGTCCACAGAAGAAGAAACTGTTTGGTTCCTCGCTGGGATAAGCCACGTCAAGTGATCCTGGTGACAACGACTGCTGTAAAATGTGCAGGAGTGAAAAATTGGGTGCATGCCAGTCACACCATCAGAGTCCCAGATCCTGAAGCTCGACCTGTAAGTCGACATCTGGAGATATCTGATATCAGCTCAGCATCCGAAGCAGAACCTGAGACAAGCAGAGTTCCAGATCCTGAAGCTCGACCTGAAAGTCGACATCTGGAAGAACCAGGTACAAGTTTGACAACTGAAGAAGAACCTGAAACAATTAAAGTTCCAGATTTTGAAGCTCGACCTGTAAGTCGACATCTGGAAATATCAGATACCAGTTCAGCATCTGAAACAGACCAACCTGAATTTGATGAAAGACAAAAGAAAAAAACAAGAATTGACATTATAAATGAAGAAATTGAACCAAGAGACAGTGATAGCGAACAACCAAGTACAAGTTATGGAAGAATTCCTCCAGAGGTAGTTGAACTAACTGAGGGAGACTTAGATTCAGACAGAGAGATAGGGGAAGAAGCGGAAGAAACCCGAGGAGTAGTAGGGACAGAACAACAAATAGAAGAAACACAGGGACATTTAGATTCAGACAGAAAGATTAATCCAAATGCGGAAGACAATCGAGGAGGGATAGAATCAAACGTCCCAACAGAAGAGACACAAGAAGGTTCAGATTCAGATAACGAAACAGAAATCATAAGGTTCAAGGTTAGAGGAAGTGAAGTAAGGTCTGAAACGGAATCAGAAGAAAGCGAAGAAGAAAGAAAGCAAAGACTAGGACCAAGAAAGAGAACTTGGAGAGCTGAACGAGAGGAAAAGGAAAGCGAACTGAAAAGGCCAAGAAAAGGAGACAATTGGCCCCACGGAGTTAAAAGACTGAGATATAAGATAATACATTTGAACAGAGATGATGCGGAACAAGTAAATGAAATAACCAGTCAAAAGGGACAAGGAAAACAAAGTGGAAAACAATTACAGAGAACAAAAAGAGTGAAGAGACCTAATTTGAAATATAAGTCACCTGAGTGGCTATACATCGCATTGACCGACATTAAAGAAGAGGATAACAGTCACGAAAGCCCAGACGAAAGCTGTAAACAAATGGGTGAAAGTGAATTGCACCAAAACTGAAAAGACAAAGCACGAAAACCGGACTGGACACAAAATCTGATCAAGACAAGAAAGAGTTCTGAAAAGAGCTGAAGAAAGCACCAAAACGAGACAAAGTAAAGGGTAGGGTGGCTGAAAGATCATTCTGAGGTGTGGTGACACATTTTCTGGACATATATATATAGCTAGATAATAGAACAATATGGCAGACACTGAGAATAGAAGATCTAGATGTGAGTTTTTACTTAGATGGTGTAGAATGTGTTTCTTTTGTACAGGATTGATAATGTTTATTTGGCTTATTTTAGCAATAATAATTCCACTTAGGTTAGTTGTAGAGGAAACATCTGTAATAGGGAATAAAACGAAAAAGGATAAAGAAGCTATCACACAAAACACTGCAGCATTAGTAGATAGTACTGATTTACATAAGGATAAGTCTATAACTGACTTCTCCAAGAATGTCTTCACGAAATTGTTGTATGAATATGTAGAGTCAATGGATGTGAGGGATTGTTATGTTTGTATGCAGTTACCTGCGTCTGTCACAGAAGGTGTGACCTATCATCACCTTCCTTTGACGTATGGGATAACTTGTAGCGTTTTAGCTAGTTTATTTTATAAAACAGGTAGATTAGAATATTATTTCACTGACATTGACACTGTCTTTGCGAAAGTTCCCGTAATCCCTGAACTAAATAAGGTGAAAAATGTAAGGATATTTGGAGAATTTTTCTTAGAAAATAAGGAGTTAACGTTAGAATATATAATTAGACACAATCTTACCTGTGAATTAAAGAAAGAGGAAAAGATTTTCTTGGATATGGTAGAGAACAGAAGAGTTAAGTTTCAGAGAAAGGTAGTAGAAGAAAAGACAAAAACACCACTTTGGGCGTTTGAAGAGAAAAATCATGACAAAGGAGAAACAAATGCAGCTATGGTTTTGGATTGGCCCCAACAGGGAAAATTGTGTATTAGTAGAAATAAGACTATATATGATAACTATTTCGTGGGTTCCAGTGAATGCCGAGATACATATAAAATTTTAGGAGGATGGGGATTTAAAGGAGGAAAAGATCCAATATTTCCAGGGATCTATTATATTTGCGGAAATAGAGCTTATTATAGGTTGCCGGACCATTGGTACGGAACATGCTATTTAGGCCTGGTCTTTCCAAAGATTTTTCATGTGGAGAGAGGAACAAAAGGAATACACGAGATAGGTACAATATTATCACGTAGAAGGAGGGAAAGTTTTTCAGAAATAGTAGGTGACATTTTTGGAGGATTGATACCAGCAGTGGGTATATCTTTGAATGCATTCAAGATTCGGAAATTGTCCACAGTAGTAGATCATTTGTCAACGAATACTGCTGGAGGGTTCTTGATGGTAAATACCGAAATGGTTGCCATGAGAGCTATGGTAATGCAAAATCGACTTGCCCTTGACATTCTTATGGCCAACGAGGGTGGAGTCTGTGGAATGCTGAAAGTCCAACATTGTTGCACTTACATTCCAGATAAAAGTGAGAATATACAGAAGTATATAAAGAATATTACTGATTTGCACAAAGAAATTGCTCCACTGGAGGTTGAAGGTGTTTGGGAGAGACTTGGTAAGAGTTTTTCCTCAATACAGAAATGGTTCACAGAAATAGGTGGTTCCCTTATTGGGAAAATACTAATATCAGTAACAGTGATAATATTAGTAATGTTGTCAGCAAAGTTAGCATATTTGTGTATTAAAAGGAGAAAAACACAAAATAGAATAAAAAGAGAAAATTAGAAAAATAAAGAAAGAGAACGAGAAATGGGAGAAATAGAATTAGAAGAATTGAAAGAGAACATATACAAAAGGTCTAAAAGACAAGATGAGAAAGACACCGTTGTATGAACTAACAAAAGCAAGTGGACAAGAAACATTTATCTGATAAATTGTAGAATATGTTTTTGTGGTGATATTAAAAATCACCAAAGGGGGATTGATGGAGCAGGGTAAATGAAAATAATTTGTATACCCCATTTTAGAAAATTAATGAGCTTTAATGAATTAACAATACTAATTGTTTGATGAATTAATCAACAAATGCACCTTTGGTAAACACAACATAAAGGGTAACTGCAGTTTGTGCAAAATCTAATTTATTTACAATTGTGAAGTGAATCGATACTAATATTGTGGTTTGCGTACTAATTAGAGTAAAATCGCATGATTTATGCTATGTAGTAGAATTGTATTGTGGCAAAGAATGCGGATGGTAAGTAAAATGGCTTTAAATGTCGCTTCTGCTAGGTAACACCTAACACGGGTATTTAGAATGACGGGTGGTAAACAGAAAGGCTTATATTCTTTGTTTTAATTTTGATTGTGTTTGTTCTTATGATAGTTCGTTCGGGCCTGTTAGGCCATGCTGCGAAAATGGCTGTCGAAACGGATGAAGTCACGTGATAAGTAAATGATGGCCTCTAAGCGGAAGAAATAAAGGAGCTGAACCACGTGGGTACGGCCCGTGCACAGAGTGAGACATGTCAAGGTTACGCTGACCTGCCATAAGGAGGGTGCCAAGAAAGACTCAGCGTGTATTCGTGGGAATAAATGAGAAAAGTACATGAGCAACAATGGACTAACTAAATTGTGACCATCGTATTTGCAACAAATTGAATGGACAAATTGGACTGCTATTACCCAAAGGCCATGGGAATCACTGAACTCTTAACCATCGCCGAAACCAATTTGAACAAGGAAGGCGATGGGGTGATTATCACCACCTCTCAAATGGACCAATTAGCGTGATTCCTGCCCCCAAGGATTGCAACTTTTTGTGTAGTAAGCTAGAAGTAGGGTATAAGAGGGACTGCTCTTATGTGGGAGGGGCTGCTGTTGCTTCTATAGGCTACTTCCTTTGGGTTGTCTTTTTGCTGCTGCTGTGGCCGCCGATATTGATGCCATTACTGCCATTGACTTCGAACTTGACTGGGGAAGGAACGAGACCGTTGCGGGAAAATCTGTACGGAACGTCCCGTCGAGGAGGCCATTTAGCGGGACATTCAGTCAGTTTGGGAGTCTATTCTGTGATCTACGGTTTATCTTCTTTTTGGTGAACCATTCCTATCTACATCTAAATGGGTAATGCATAAACTTTAATTTCTTTTTAGAATTTCTTATATAAATGTTATGAATGTATTAAGGTGATTAATAAACTAAGAATCTCACCCGTGCAAGCAAGAAATTAGATAAAATGTTATTCTAATTAACTACGAGTCTGTGGTTCTTTAGTTCATTAATAAGTTTAACGTTTAACAGGGTTTTAAATGATTGAGCTGGTCTTAATCACCATCAATTTATTCTACTAGTTGGTCCATTGACCAAAGAGCGGAATACCTTGATGTTTGGAACCGACAGGATAAAAAGCTAATGTATATGATATCAGAGGTATTGTTCTGTCAAGATTAAACAAGGTATCCCGTTCCTCCAGCAACACATTTTCTCCTTGGCGTGTAATCCAGTGAACGACTGAGTGTATGATATGCGGTGTTATGGGCCCCACCGTCATATGGGTTAGTAGATGTGAATGATTTACCTGGTCGTGCCCATAGGAGAAAACCATATTAGCCGCGCTGGATCACCCTCCTCCCCGGTGCGCAGTTGTTTTGGGTTCCACAGAGACAAGTATGCAGTGTAACACTGTGTGTGTGGGGGGGACGTCCATCCGGTCAGGTATCCATAAGATATCCCCCCCCCCGCAGTCCGATGCCTTCTGCATAGCAAATACTTGTTTTAGGGAAATGATTAGTAATACGCGGTGGCATTGGAGACCCACGCCACCGCGAAATTCTCTTCAGAACTTAAGTGCAGCGGGCCGGCGGCTCGTACTCGATCTATCAGAGATACCAACACAAGATGGCCACCACGATATTCATGGCTGAAGTCCTTTCTTTGTTTCCAAGTCCTAGCGATTTGATAACCTACACTTCCAGTTCGGCTGTTTCCTTCCGGTGTGTCCGCCATAACGGAGTGCAGGTAAGAAACTGATGGTGTCTGTTAATAGTTACCAAAGTACAATGCAGTGTCATCTTCCCCGTGCCCTGCGATCTGAAGTGCCAGGAGCGGCGGGCTGAAATCTTTCCCGTCGAGGCAGCCGAAGGCTGTCAGGGGAGGCTCTGAACCGGACATCAGGCTTTAGAAAAGGCAGGGCTCCTTGCGGCTCTTTTCGGTTCCCAACGAAGGTATAACTAGGCTGTCAGGAACAATATTTAGTTGTTGAAACAAAGCCTGAGCTAGCAGCAGGATTTGGGCCACTGACTCTGAAACTGGCTAAAACTTTTGTTATATAAGGTCCCAAAGGTGAGACCGAATTAACTGCAAACAGCAGAATCAACATACAACAATGGTTAAAAACAGTGTGAATAGACTGAAGATGAGTTCTATATCGCTTAACAAGTATGTCAATAACATCTGCAGAGATGATCCTAGCGATAGATATACCCGAATAGAATATATAGTCCAAAATGCCAAAGTCAGGTCCTCTGCCCAAGATGCTTATGATGATGAGATATAAGGAAACACAGAGAAGAGCATCTCTCATTCCTCCTAAAATCTAAGCTTCTCTCGTTAGCTGATACATGCACTCTCTCCCTCTTTTGGAGCTTCTGTTTGGTTGGGACCCCAGTGTGTAGTCTCATCTGCCCCGTTCGTACTTCAGAGTCTTTTCTTTTAGCACTATGCAGTTTTTTTGTAGACCTGATGTTATGCATCCTGTGCCATCTCGCACTGACCCAATTGCTACTCTTCGAAGTCTTGCTCCATTAGCCTAACAGTGACCCCTCCTCCCCCTTGCACATCCCTCATATACTACCGCAACTGTGCTATATGTCCACTTTTACCCTTGCTCTCTGTCTTGCCTCAGCAACATTAGCGCCCCAGACGACTCTGCTTCACTTTAGTGGCCTCTGAAAATTGGTCCCCGGATTCAAAACTTCTCTTCCTTTGACAACTGCTTGGAAAGAACACAACTACGTTCTAAATTATTTGATAACCATAAAAATCCATTATTAGTGAAGTATTTACCCCATTAGAATCCAAAAGATACCAGGTATACCAAAAATTAAGTTAAATTAATTAACCAATGATGAAAATATCAGCAACCTGAAACCTATTGAATTTGGATAAATACTCATATAATGGGGATAATGTGTATAACAGGGACACTTGCTAATTAAAGGGAGCACTTGACAAAGCCAATAGCCTGGCTTGGTGGCGCCAACACATGCTTTCACAAATGCTGATTTTTACAAGTGGTACGAAAGGGGGCTTGACTGATCACGTCACTTTATCACCGTGCATGCTAACAGTTACATTACACAGTAAATGTTGGCATGTATACAGGGCTTTAAGTGGGCCGGGTCTTGACGGTGATGAAGTTTTAACAAGCATTTGAAATGCAATAGGTCTCGCATTTACGTGAGTTTAAGCTATTGGCATTGTAATTGACAATGCCTTTTATTTATGTTTTAAAAAACAAAAATAATACTTGGTGTGTCACGCAGTTTGGTGCTTACTTTCCCTCCATGTTAAACAACAGTAGATGTTTCAGCACCCAGGCTAATGTGCTGCATAGCTAAATACATATAAGGTCCCAAAGACAAGGCCGATTGCATTTCAAATGCTTGTTACACTTATCAACACTGTCTGGGCATAGGTTTCTCCTCGTTAGTACTAGTTTAACACCCAAATGTAGCAGCAAGCAAAAGAAAGATGACCAGTTAACCTTTGCAAAGGGCCTTCCACTGCTCAGCAACACGTGTTGCTGCATTTTAGTAACTTTTGAACAGTCTTAGATGGAAACACATTTTTTAGTTAAAAACTGCAGAATATGCAGACAAGATGCATTATGTGGTAAATGCGGCAAATTCATACATGAAAACGCAGCGGCTGCACAATCACATAATACCAGTGGCCCTGCATATACTCAACAAAAAAGAGGGAATTTATCCAGCACAAGGACATGATCGAGACTCCTGGTTCAAGTCTGTTATGATTGTTTGAATGCTCCGCCAAATCACATGATAAGAAGAAGGCATTTATCACCACTAAAACTCGTGTTTCGGGCGAAAAGTTAAGTTTGTTTAACCGACGTGTACCACCACTAGGTGAAGGGAACAACAGGTGTTGGTTGATGTATACAAAAGGCACACATAGCCGACTATAACCCTCAGCAGAGGTGAAGGACCAAAATGACGTAATATCTGAATCTCCTCAATCCACAGACATTTAACTTTTTATTCTTTCGCGGTGGGTATATGCTGCTTTCCCGACGACAATGAAGGTTACAAAAACGAGGACCAAACAGAAGAAAAGACCCACCTCCACTTTTTAATGTCATCATGAACCGAGATTTATTTTTTAATCTTGTGTACAAATATCCCCATTAAAACAGCCTTCGACGAGTAAGTGTACAGGTGGTTGATCGTTTCTTCGTAACAGATGTGCTTGAAACTGATATGTACTCCATAACAACGACGACTTCTATCTACAAAGTGCTTTTTTCTTTCCAAAGCTGAAAGCCTCAAAGACAGTGTACATACAGGCTGGTTATGAGTTAGCTATGCGCTCTTGTAGGAAGCAGCTTTTAAAATGCAAACACGATCTGTGCTAAATCTAATGTAAATTGTTCAAACGGTTCAAACGTTATAGCATGGGTCCCAAAGGTGTCAATTTTGAATTTAACATTAGTGTGGCCATAGAAAACTTTAATTGCGTGAAAGTCTGAAATTGCTGGACGAAAATCCACCAAATCTTACTGACATGCACGACTTTCCACGATTCAATGCCTTTTTGTATGTTGTTGGATTTTCATCCACCCGTTTTATTGAGTCTCTGCTCAGCCAACTGCATAACCTTGCTTGGTTTACTTGTAATTTCGGAATATTTTGGGTGTACGATGTAGTTGGGAGATGGCCCTAGTGCCCTGTTAATTGTTTTAATTACTAATTTTAAATTGCACATTGCTTTACTTACCTTATATTATTTTAACTTAGAATGTGTTCATTACGGTATCTTTTCCCTTTCATTTTAGTAACATTTGGTTTCCCAGTAATCACCCTGTTCTGCAAGTGTGGGAGCTGCATCTCGGCACTGGTCTGCCTTTCTACCAATGCTACTAAATCTATTAAGAATTTAAAAATACTTTATTTAGACAATAAAGTCTGTCAAAGTGCCTAAAATTACAAATAAAATCAGAGTAATAGCTGTTGTTACAATTGTTCCTAGGTCTCCATAATTTAACAAGCAACTCATAATTCATACTCAGTATTCCTCACTGGTAAAAATGGTTAAAATACAATTCAATAGAAGGCTAACGACTTAATAAAAGTGCCTTTAGTTAAAAAGAGAAGCAGTACAGTCTGTCTGTTTAAAGCTATTTGTTTTTAAGACTCTAGTATTCAGGGATCCCCCCCTTCTTCATTTTGGGCTTCTGAAGTAAATTTTAGTTGCTTCTCCACACACCCTAAAAATGTTACCAATTTTGTGATCACTTGCGGCTGCTCATTGTTCAGTAAGAAACTGACAGCAGATGGTAATGTCCTGTCCCCTCCTTAATCCATAGGAATCTGAGCAATCTTCTGCGGTCTACCAATAGTATAGGGCATATACAAAACAGATGAGTTATTGACTCCTGAGATAGATTGCATAGTCGGAATATATTTTTGACTGGTTTATCCGCCCATGGTGGAGACAGTTCTAATGACGCAAACGAGCCCATACGATGCTGCAGAAATTTCATCTTATAGTGGGAGGAAAATGTTTTGTTAATATATGTTTGTGGGCCTTTTCTGTCGTAGCTACCGAGGACCAGGTGAGCATGTTTTCTTTTGGCAAATGCTCTTTGATCAGATTTCCGTGATATCATTTTTACATTTCTGTTCAGGGCTGTTTTAAACTGTAGATGAGATAATTTTAAGTACCAGAGCTCACTTGATAGAGTTTGCACCAGTGCTTCGTCTAGGGCTTGCAACCAGGCATTCGTATGATTTGTGCTGTCAAGACACGCAATTTCCGGCCAAATGAGATGTTTTAACGTTCCTTGCTCAGCAGATCTTGTTGAATGCAAGTATTTTATTATGCAGGCCATTTGTACAAGCAGTTGATCCCGTTTTGTGAATTCCAACCTAATTTGAACTGGCGAGGTGTTGCCTGGCAGTCGAAATAAAGACCTGAGCACTGCGCTTCGTGCCCTGTTTAAGAAAGTCCCCAGTTTTCCCGGGTAGGCTCTGAACCGTATGACAGTGTTGGCACTAATTTAGCAGAAACTATTTTCAGCAGTGCCTCAAAAGAGAACTTATTTATGCCCTTGAATATTGTTCGAAAAGCACCCTGCAGCGAGGCTAATTTTGGTTTTAGCGAATTCAGGTGTAGTAAGTGTCCTCCTTTGTTATCCAACCAGCAGCCCAGATATTTATATTGGTTAGCGATGGTTGTCGAGATACCATTGATGTTGTTTTCTCTTTTTCCGACCAAAGATAACTATGTTTGTTTTTTCATAGGTAATCAGCATATCATTTGCCAGGCAGTGCGTGGCTAGGGCATCTAACGGTCTTTGGAGCCCTACCGGCGTCTTGCTGAGCAAGACGACGTCGTCCGCGTACAGCAGAGAAGAGATGTGTTGATTCGCCAGTTTAGGAGCATAACTATTAACTTGATTTAATGCAGGAACCAAATCACACATATACAAATTAAAAAGGGTGGGTGCTAATACGCACCCCTGTTTAACCCCTTGTCCCATGTTGATTTTTTCCGAAACTTCCATGTGTCGTCCTAGTTTTACTCTCGCCCACGTGTTGGAATAGAGCAGTATGATGCCTTGCAATAAAGGTTCTGGGATTTTCCAAGCTCTGAGTTTAGTCCACAGTAGGCGACGATTGACACGGTCAAAAGGTTTACTGTAGTCAATAAAGCAGCGGAACAGCTCTTCCTTTTTCTGAATTTGTCGGGTAGCAAGCATCCTTATGGCCACCAGATTGTCTGTGGTGCCCGCTTGTGTTCTAAACCCAGTTTGGTTGAGGCAGAGCAAGTTGTTTGACTTTGCCCAGTCTTGTAAATCCTCAAGCAATAGCGAGGCAAAATACTTTGCCTCAGTGTCCAGTAATGCAATATGTCTGTAGCTGTCTGGGAGAGAGATAGGGCCATTTTTGTGTATGGGGTGGAGAATCGAGCCTTGCCAGGACAAGGGCACTATATGCTGCACTGTGCATCTCTTGAATAAATTTTGCAATATCCCAGACCAAAAATCGATGTCCTGTTTGTAAATTGATGCCGGGATGCCATTCGGGCCTGGCGCACCGTCCCCTCTACTTTTTCGAATTAACATTGCAATTCTGCCTACGGTGATAGCTGTTGCGTATTGGAGGCTTCTGGCAGCTACTAAATCTATTGATTAAATTGTAAGTTTAATAATCTAGATTACCTGGCCCCAGCTATGCTATCTACAAAGGACCTTCGTGATAAGCTTTCTACATTTTTTCCTCACTAAAATCAAGGCTATTAAAAAGCATTTGAAGTCACTATAACCAATATTAAACCCTCTTCCAGTTCATCATTTGATGACGGTTCAGCCTTAAGAAGTTTTCTTCATCTGAAAATTATTGATGTTCTACCAGAATTCACACCTTTAAATCTGGCTCAACCTTCTATCCCTGTCCGCCCTTACCTCTAAGGAGAGTAGCTGCGACTGTTGCGCCTTTCCTTCACCAGTCAGTCAGTAATACTTTATTCAGTTTAAAACAACCATAAAAACATACAAATAAGACAGCAAAAACATCCAATTAATTAATTACATGGACACATCTGAGGAAAATCCATTATAAAATATGTGTCAGGTTAAAATGCTGCAATACAAAGTTAAGATAATCACTCTAAAAAAGGTTCCATACAAAATTTAAAACAATTTAAGGCAGTTGGCACTGATACAGCTCATCATTATTTCCCCACTAATTTTCTATATTTAACAACATGAGTAAGAAATCTAAAAAACGCAAAACACACTTGATTTGTCTGGAGCAACAGTAAATGCTCTAAAGCCTCTTTACATTTCCTGATATTTAAAATTCTTAAAAGTGACTTTAAAAAACGATTTCTTTGTTCTTTATAGAGATCACCGAAAAAAACCACAAATGTAATTTAGATTGGGGGGTAGGTGCGTTGCATGGGCATAATTCCAAACCCTTCTCAGAAAAACCGCTGGAAGGATAGAACACCAAGAAATGGGCCAGGCCAAGTCTAAATTCAGCAAAAGAAATCTTTGATGGCGAGGTACTCTCAGAAGATATGGTTCAATATCAGGTGTAGTACATAATGTTAAGTACATCACCACCCTACTCTGCTTTCGCTCACCCTCCCGTCCCTGCTACATCATATGCCCCAGTAATTCATTTTTAATCAAAAGCCTGGTCTGGCCATCAATAGGTATCGGATTAATGAACAACTCTGTCCTACCAATTAACTGAAGTTGGTTTTTGACATAGGTCAGCCACCTAATCTTACGGGCCTAAGAGAGTTGTAAACAGTCATTATAGACTGCAATAGTACGCCTCAGGTCTTGACCAGATTGAGAGCCAAAGTAAAACAGGAGCAAGTTTGATGGAATCTCCAATATACTGCACACCTAATTCCATATGCGCAATAGAAGCAGGAGAGTGATAATAATCTGCGCAATAATTTATTTTCACCATTTTGTACAGCAGCATGATCAGAGTAGCCCCATATGCCAGCACCATAGGTAGGTATAGGAATAGGTCTCACTTTGTTAATATTAAGAGCAGCATCCAACAGGAGGGACCCTAATTTGGAAGCAAATTTTATAAGGGCCGCAATAGCCTGCTCCAGCTGAGAATCCCTTACAGATTTCAAATCTACCCATGTACTATGATGATCAAATGGGATCCCTAAATATGTGAAAGTGGCAGCAGTTTTAAGGGCAGTGTCAATATGTGGAACATAGAGGTTCTGCTACGTGGGCGGTTGCAGAGCATAGCATATGTGAGAAGGTGGCCGCAGATACTACTTTCCTACATCATATGATTTTGTTTGATTAGTTGTCAGCCCTAGGTCAGACATGAATCCACAAAGCAATCCAGTAATTTTTGGAGTCCTCTTCCTGTCTGAGCCATAAATACGCAATCATCTGCGTAGATTAGGACCGGGAGCTTACGAGTCCCTATCCTAGGAAAATCTATATCTGCAGATAACAGGTAATTTTCCAACTCATTTATGTATAAACTAAAAAGAAAAGGGGCTAGCACACAGCCTTGTCTGACCCCTTTTTTGATCTTGATAAAAGGGGTACATTCCCCGTATAGCCCAAACCTAAACCTAGCTTCCACATCAGAATGAAGTTGAGAGAGGAGATGAACAATTTGTGGATTAGCTCCCTTGGACAATAGCATAGAACTCAGCTTCCCTCTCGAAACGTTATCAAACGCTGCGCTTAAGTCCATGACCACATGGAAGAGACTACACCCCCCCTCCCCCACCGGCGGTCACGTACTTACTTACAACTAAATGAAGATTTAGGCACTGATCTACAGTACCTAATGCATGTCTTTACCCATATTGAACAGATGACAAAATCTGATACTCACTTGCCCCAAGTCTCTAGATGGTCCAACAGGACCCTACCCAACTTTGCAGTCGAATCTATCAAAGATATTGGGCTACAACAACTAGGGTCACTCCTATGCCCTTTCCTAAAGATAGGGAAAACTGTTGCCTGTGACCACGATTTAGGGGGGGGGGCATCCTTAATTGCACTCCTACGCACGTTCAGAAGGATCGGAGCACAGAGTACCAAATTATCCTTGAAAAGATCAGTGGAAATTCAGTCAGGGCCCGGCGCTTTGTGATTTTGGGATCTATTCAGTGTGGAAATAACTTCCCCCAAGGAAAATATAAAATCTTCTGGATTAGATAGGGTCCCTTCCTTTATCAGTATGCTTCCTTCACCATGTACTTGCTCATTAGAGTCATACAGCTTAATAAAATAAGCAACCCAATCATGTTCAGGGATAGTTACATCAGTGCCAACTCTAGAATTAGATAAAAAGAAGGGAGCATTAACTATCTCCCTCACAAAGCGGAAGAGCTAAGGGTGGTCTAGTATTTCTATTGTCGGTAACATGCCCGTTATCGATAAAGAAAGTTTATACTGAGTCTCCCTTTTTCCAATTTGTGTGGCTTTTTTCTCCTGTTCAATGCTTTGTTGTAATTAATTTTTATAATAATATTTTTAATAATACAAAAAATCAGGTGATATTGACATTTGAGAGGGAATTGGATATATTTTTAAAAGAAATAAAGAGGGATTATATCCTGATTTGGGCCGGAGATTTCAATAGTAAAAAATGTAGTGTTTTAGAGGGAAACCGTTGTGGATATGGAAATGAGTCTGGTGATAGTAGCCCCCATTTCCCTCACAATCCTTACGGTGAATCCATAAATGAAGTAATGTCTAAACACAATTTGGATTTATTAGACCAATATCTACCTGATGGATCATCTCAATTGCCAACCTTTGATGGCCATGGTAAATGTTCAATTATTGATCATATTCTAATCTCGAAACAGGCATTAGAACAAATAGAGAATATGGAGGTGAAAATAGTTTGTGTCAGTGATCACCATCCACTCCTCCTAACGGTTAGAATGAATGACATTTACCATAGTGGCCCTTGTCTAGCCCCCTTTGTTTCTACTCAGGGGGAAAATGGTGTGTCTATCAAATGGTCGGGAGTAGACCCAAAAGTTTTTATGGAGGACTTAATTGGTAAATGTAAACAAGAGGTAGAAATTTGTAATAGGGTTGATTGCACTGATAACCAGATTATGGGCTCTTTTTGTAAGATCACTGCAGAAATTTCAAGAGGTTTGAAAATTAAGAGTAAAAGGAAGACAAAGAAAAAAATTGGGTGGTTTGATACACAATGTACCAAGGCAAATCAATCTTTAAAAAATGCCTTAAAAAGTAAGCCTAGAGATAACAAACTTATTAAAAGATGGAGACTTTTGTATAAACAATCACTAGCAAAAAGAAAACAAGATATTCAGATAGATGCTTGGGAGAAGCTTATTTTGGCTGCAAATACAAAAGATACCTCTTTATTTTGGAAAACTGTAAATCACCCCTTTTTTAAAGAAAATTGTGCAACTAAAGTTGAGAGTCTTGTGCAGCCAGAAGAATGGATTTGCCATTTTAGTAACGTTTTTAATGAAGAAAATGAAACGCCCTCTTTCATAGGACAAATTAATATCGAAGGGGTTATGGAATTATCCAAAAATCAAACTTTTATCACTTTTAATTCACCAAAACTATCTTATATCACATTAGATGAAGTGACTCTTTCATTAGCGCGTTGTGCAAATGGGAAGGCACCGGGTGTAGACGGGGTCCCAATAGACTTCTTTAAACAGGACTCCAGCCTCTGGGCCCCCGTTTTACAAAATGTTTTTAATGCGGTTGGTCGAGGTACAATACCTAAATCATGGACAGAGAGTATTATTGTACCAATTTTTAAAAAGGGTAATAGAACTGATGCTAAGTGCTATCGCCCTATTTCCCTTCTTGATACCACCTCAAAACTAATGGGAAGAATACTGCTAGAAAGATTGGAAATTTGGGCGGAAGAAAAAAAGATCCTTACAGAATCGCAGTTTGGGTTCAGAAGGGAAATAGGTACGATAGAACAATGCATCAACCTACATTTATTGATCAGTAAATATACGCTTATAAAAAAGGGGCATCTACACTTATGTTTTATTGATTTAACTAGTGCTTTTGATTTGGTAAACCACAAGAAATTATGGCAGACATTAACTAAAATGGGCGCCCCGGAAGATATTATTATATATCTTTCACAGATATATAGTCATTTGACTACAAGGGTCCGCTATGGGCCAGACGGAGAATGCACTGCAAGTTTTAGAGTGAAACGAGGAATTAGGCAAGGGTGCGTACTCGCGCCACTATTATTTTCACTATATATTAACGGTGTGGATGAAGAACTACAGAAGCTAAATGCGGATGCCCCTATAGTGGCTAAACGTGTCGTCCCGATCTTACTTTATGCGGACGACGCTGTGTTATTATCAAGAACGGCGAATGGGCTACAAACTTTGATCGATAGATTTGCTAAATATATGCAGGATAAGGATTTATTAATTAATTTAAAAAAGACTTTCACAATGGTCTGTGGACAAGGGAAAGCCAAAACCAAGAATCATCATATCGATAATGTCCCTAATTAGTAGAACAAATTCTTTTGTATATTTAGGTTTGACTTTTTTCGATAGGGGGGGCTGGAAAGCCCATATTGAGAACAGTAAGTTAAAATTTATGAGAATAACGGAGTCAATCTTCAGGTTCTCAAAAAAATGGGAAATAAGCCTGTTAGGGAAATAATGACCCTTTATAAAAGTAAGTGCCTTAGTGGAACTTGTTATGGGGCTACATTGTGGGGAGGAGAAAATTGTAACATTCTTTACATACAAGAAAATAAATTTTTGCGAAGATTGTTAGCAGTCCCGAGTTCAACCCCGGTGTTTAGTGTCCATAAAGAATTAGATGCCCCTTATATACATGATTTTATAGGCACAACAAGCGTAAATGTTTGGCATGGTATCTGGAGCAAAGAAGGCACCAAATTTACCCAGGATATTATTAAAGATTGTATCGCACATGAATATGGAACTAAAATACCGTGGTTACTCTATATCAAAAATTTACTAGATGAATGTGACCAAAATCCTGATTTTAAAAATCCCCATCAAATAGCTAGTCATTGTAAAAAAGACCTGAAGAACAAACTACTGGAAAACGGAAATTGTTTAGGGACCTAAAAGCAGACCAGCAACCGATAACTAAAGCTTACATGGACCGGACGTTTGGCCTTGGAATACCTACATATTTATTACAGGTCACCAATATAAGGCACAGATTTTATTTAACTAGATTGAGGATGGGACTTCTGCACTTTTTAATTGCTTTCCCGATAAAGAGAAGATGGAGTCGAAATCTTCCTAAGTGTCCATGTAATGGTTTTTCACAACAGACAACTTTGCACTTTATGTTATTTTGTGGTTTTTATAAGAATTCTAGGAAATGTTTTTTACGACCGCTGTTTTTAAAGGAGAAACTTTTTTCTTATAAGGTAGCATTTGAGTATATTTGTAGTCTTGCAAATATAAGAATCTGTAATGCAGTGGTGACTTACATCAAGACGTCAATTATGATACGTAATAATATCTCTCATCTTGAGGCTTTGAGTTATGAGAACGAAGTCTGTAGCCTGAAATGAATTTGCTTATACCTGAAATAGAATGCATTATGAATTAAGAAAATTGACTTTTTTAAATTATTTTTATTTTTGATATTCTTACAAATATCTAATAACTGTTTATTATGTTTAAAGGTTTTAATGGAATTAATTATTTGATATATTGGGTTTTTCTTTTATCTTGAAAAGATGCCTGAAATATTGAAACTTGTGTTTTTTCAAGGTGGTATTACGGCTTGTTTTGTGTGGGGTTTCTTTTCTTCATCCTTTTCTCTCTTTTTAATGAATCTGGATATTCCTTTTTAGAGTTTGTGATATATGCAGCAATGTATGATGTATTTTAGATTGCTTTTATGGTTTGTGTATTATCTAACCGAATAAAGCTGATTTGATTTGATTTGATTTGAACTATCTTCTAAAATTGCGCAGCATCTTTCCTAGAAGAGGCACGTACCAACTGCTGCCATGCCTCCTCTCTAATCTCATTTTTCCTGCGCATGAGGGCTGCTTTATAAGTTGACCTTGCAATTCCTAATAAGTGATGGATTCCCGGGGGTAGCTTTTAAAGCTTTTAGTAAATCTCCATGTGCTCTTGTACATGGCTTATCAAACCACCTAATTTGATTCTGAGAAACGGGCAGTTTGGTGTCTCTAGTTGAACCTGGGCCTATGCGCAAATCTCAGAGAAATCCCCCCATATTGCCTCAGGATCAGTCTTACTTACACATGTCTCAAACTGTGTCTTGCAACTATCCACCAGATGTGCAAAAACGTATTAGTTTCAATATCCTTCCATTTCCGCGGAACCCCCTATTTCTAGAGTACTTGATAGGGCAGATCATCTTCTTAAAAGGAGCTTGATTCAATCCCAGCTTTAAGCTAAGGATTAGCGGGTTGTGATCACTTAAGGTACAGCTTTGGATATGAAAATTACACACAATAGGTGACAATATTTTAGATGATAAAATTAAATCAATTAATGAGCCCTTGCCTCTACCAGTATATGTCATCTGTTGGGAGACTTCAACTGGGACCAAATCATGTCTAAAAATGAGATCATACAGACCCATCAGCCTATTCAGTTTTCCTCCACATAGATTATGATTAAAATGTAAAACATTGGAATGACCATCCTCAGATAGAGGTACCACGAACATTAACATCATAAATAAAACAGAGTCTAAGATTAAAATCTCTTCCCCAAATAATTACATAATCTTCCATTAGTGTTGAGGTAACCATCTCTAGATCTTGGGTAAGAGAGTCTATAATTCAAGTGGCACTAGAGTTAAAATTGTTATGATAAAAATGAAGAAGTATTGCCAATGATGCCTCAGGCACAGAAAGGCAAATAATCTGAAAAAAAGGTTAATTTGTCCAAGACTTTACCACCCTCAGGGCAAGGGTTGTGCTTATAAGGGTTAATCATTCTCCACTATGATGCACTGAGGGGTATAAAGTAGCAGGTGAAAATACTGAAAAAAAAACATTTACATGTATTATAGATCGAGATCAAGTCTCCTGGAGGCACACAATATGATGGGCCAATATTAATTTTAGCCGGCTATTGTCCTTGAATTTATTGTGGGCCCCTGCAATGTTCCACGAAGGCACTAGAACATGAGATAAGACGATCCCCCCTACTAAGTTAGGCCTTAGTGCTCTCAGCCCTCTCATGTATACAGGCAGAATTATCCTGGCCATTTGGGCTTAAATAGGAGGATTCGCCAAAATCCATCACAGGAGGGGCTATAATCGAATTAGCTTGGGGCAATCGCGAAGTGTCAAGAGCCAAATCCTGAAACCCAGTTTCGGTGGGCAGAGATCGCAGTGTGGAAGATAAAATAACTTTTAGTGAACTAAGAGTGTTATAAGCACACGATTAACTTTGGGGCCCCTCCAGAACCTTCCTGTCCACACTAGCAGCTTGGGGTATATTCCCTATAGCCAGTCAAACATACTCCTCCAGAACAGAAAAACGGTCCTGAGTTGGAAGAGAGAAACCCCCAGGGTGTTCCATATACCACGCCCAACTGGGATTATAAATGTAACCCAGAGGGACCAAACAAATTCTAGCAGCCGGCCCTCATAAATTGCTGCCACTCTCCAAACTATACCTCACAAGATTAGGGTCACGGAAATTAATAACAATACAATCACCTGAATACACTTTAGGGGCTTTGCCCACCCATTGCACTCTGCGGACACCATTTATTCCTCTTGTAAACACATCGCTACTTATATGCTTAAAGGAAATATTCAACCAATGGACCACCTTATTTTTTAGTTGATATTGTGACTCTCGTTGAATAGAGACCAAAGGGGGAACATTCTTTAACACAATTACATACGGACTGCATTCCGTGGGGACACAGAGAATCTGGGGATTTCCAGAGTTACACATTACAGAGGGAACCAAAGACTGAACTACTGGTGCCGTGCCTGACATTAGACCCTTGTCGGCCCAAAATTTTCTGCAGTCTGTATTGTAGCATGTTCCCTGGTCTTGTTTTTCAACACGGGGCCTCGGAGCTTCACAGGGTCATTTTTATTAGACTTAACATACATAGTCAGCTCCTTCAGGTATCATCTATACTTTGGAGTGCAAGCGTCACAGGAGTCAACAACCTTGTAAGAATGTAATCCAAAATGCGAAAGACTTCCCAAGGGTTAGCTATCATTCTCGCAGTCTCTAGTGCCTTCACTGTTTGTCTACTGGTGAGTGGACCCCCACTTATTCCCTCTTGCTCTCGTTAGCCGCTCCCTCCTAATTAGACTCCATCTTTTTCTTTTTTTGTTGGGGTGGGGGGGATTTCAAAGAATCTGAAATAGGGCTCTTTCCCTGCACTGACAATCGCCCCACTGTTGCTAAAGAGATGTCTAATTCTCCCGTAAGTATATATACAATAACAAATGGTATAAAGGAATAAATGCAAGACAGTTACTGAGTAGAGTACATTTAATTACCCTCTCCACAATTATTGTTCTTGATGAATATATCAAACCATAATTATATCCCACATGGACGATAGCACCTAATCAATGAAAATAGACACAAAAAGATGACATATATCACAACGTTCTATACAAAAACAAAACAGCATACATGTATCACACAATAACCCTAACAAATTATTCTCACTAGTGTCTTCCATACAATTCTGGACAGACCACTAAGAGGTAGTCAAGGTGGCACACTTTAAGGTTAGTCAACTAATACAGTCTTTCTAGTGTGACACCCTACAGTTTAAAACGTCACTACAATTCTATTGACTCCTCCTTAGAACACACTGTTTTGTTTTTGTATAGAACGTTGTGATATATGTCATCTTTTTGTGTCTATTTTCATTGATTAGGTGCTATCGTCCATGTGGGATATAATTATGGTTTGATATATTCATCAAGAACAATAATTGTGGAGAGGGTAATTAAATGTACTCTACTCAGTAACTGTCTTGCATTTATTCCTTTATACCATTTGTTATTGTATATAACTACGTCCCATGCCCAGGTATAAAAGGGTCATTTGGGTATACCCCTGTCGATTTTGACTAATTCTCCCGTAAGGACACAACAGTTTCCAGGAGCCTGGATGTTCAGTTTATCAGATCCCCATCAGCCAAATAGGTGGGACTCTTGCCAGTTTCAGAATTCTCCTGGGGCACACTCCGCTCCATAGCGGAGAGTAAGGTTAAGGATTTCCCTGTAGCCCCTACTCTCTCCTCCACACAGGGCCGTTTCTAGGTGTTTTGCCGCCCTAGGCGAGAATTGAAAAATGCCGCCCCCTCCCTTTTACTACCATCACTCTCTCCCCCTGTCATCCAGGCTAAAAGAATTAATGCATTAGATATAAAGGAACTTGTATTCAACATTAAACAATAAAACACATCAAACATTAAATACCTAAATGCAACATTCAACGACTATGAGTGACACTTTCTCGCGAGCAACATCAAGCAATGAAGACAAGGGAAACATATAAATATCAGAAATTACACCCATTTGAACAATGAGAAACACTAAGAAGATCTTATAACTGCGCGGATGGCATGACGCCGTTCCTATGCATTATTCATTGTAAATCTTGCATAAACATCACGTGTTTCAACATCCATTCTAGATCATCACATTGCATATAGGTGGGTCATTACTTAAATAAACTATGTTGCATGTACATAACTGCTTTATTCTATTAACTGTGAAAGTGCCACAACTCAAGTATTGAAATGTCACACACAGGAACACTGCATACAAGGAGTACTGCACATAAACAACCTAAAACATGGAAATTAACTTCAGTTTTAAATCTGTAACAGGCACAATTCTATGTTCACCTCTCCCTACTACCTTCAGTTGTAGCCATAGCTGATGCTCCTCAACAACACCTTGTCAGCTGCCCCAAAAATTAAGTGACACAGTCAGCTGACTCATGGACACCGCCTCAGACAGACAGGCACTGGGCAAGCCTCAGCCTCACAGGCAGTTACTGTGAGCCAGCAGCCATGGTGCTGTAATCTATTAAAAACGAGTCTCATCAACCCTAATAAAAATCATGATTACCCCGAAAGCGGTCCGCGCTACCTGCCCAGCCCTGCAGCAGGCGGCACAGATGAGCTGCCTACATTTAAAATTAAGAGAGTCAACACAGCTGACTCACGGACAAGTAGCTGGGCACTAGGCAGCTGAGGCACACAGGTCACTCACAGCAGGCAGCATTAATTCAACATTACTGCTCGACTCACCGACACCCAAAAATAATTATACCCCGGTCCGCCCCCTCCCCCTTCCCTCGGACGCACAGATCACACCACAGCAGGGCTGTCACAGAGAGCTATCCAATGCTGCTCTGCTGAGTGACGCTGCTGACCTGTGTGAACTTCTGCTACAGTACAGGGCACTGGCAGGCAGGTGATCATGACTGCGCTACAGTACAACTGCTAATTTAGTAAAACCAATACCATCCATTGCCAACCAAATAGCAGATAAATTATACACTTTCAGGGGGCACTGTCACTCACACTTACTTTGCGTGGCTCACTGCAGCAATTCCGTTCCGGGCCGACTCGTGGCCGCAACAACTCCTGCTTCAAGGCAAGCTCGCCGCGGCCGTCCATCCGGCGCCGGCCTGGAAAGTCTTCTCAGACACTGTGACCTCTCAGCGGCAGCTGGAGCGCAGTGGTGTACTGGGCTCCACAACGGCCATTGGCCGCGGTCCGGGTCAGGGGTTGGGACCGTCCGGGTCCGTTAGTCGCGTTGCAGTGCTTCACATTAATTTTAAAAGTAAAACTGCATGCCCCGCCCTCCCTCCAATAGAATTGTAGCCAACCCTCGCGCCACCGCGGAGGCAGCAGGACACCCGACCCCGCCTATTAGTTTCTGCACGGCCTGTGTCGGGAATTGTTACAATGTTTGTAGCTAGCTGCTGCTCAGCCAGCCCCCATAAGCTGCCTGCTGGGAGCAGTGCGCACGCTGCCACTTCACCAGGGTGAGACAGTTTCAGTCAGGAATTGGAAACTAATAGCAGTTAATAGCATGTTTTTGCCGCCCTCCCCCTTTGCCGCCCTAGGCGGCTGCCTAGTCTTGCCTAATGGTAGAAACGGCCCTGCCTCCACAGATTCGATCTCCAAATTAATCGCAGACATAGCGGTGGTTAGTGATTGTGCCAGCCCCCATCTGTCTTTCTGGCCAGTGATAGTAACATTAGCCTTTCGCGTACCCATTATGTGGAAAATTCAGTGCTCAGGTGCAGAGTCTTCGAGCCAAAAGGGGTGGGTGGCCCAGCCCAGCCTCCTCTGGGCTCTGACGGGCCGGGCTTTGGCCGGGCACGCCTGCGCGCATCCCATGCTGTGGAGATACCTCTGCGCTGAAAGAGACCTTGTAGAGGGGGGGTCAAGGTTCACAGCCTGTCCACCTCCTGACGGGAGAATGCAGGGAAGGCTTCTGAAGCTTGTAGTCCCTGGGCAGAGTTAGTACAGACAAAACACGTTTCCATTGCGCCCCACGCTGCAGAGATACCTCTGCTTTGAAATAGACCTTGTAGAGGGGGTCACGGTTCACCGCCTGGCGGGAGAATGGAGGGAAGGCTGCTGGGATCTGTAGTTCCTGGGCAGAGTTAGTATAGACAAAAACAAGTTTTCATTGCGTCCCATTTCCTTCACCATTCCTGCATCAGTCCTAAATTATGGCACAAGTTCCTTCTTCTCTTAACAGGCCATTGTCCTGGATTTTCTGCAGAAACCAGTGCTGCTTTTTCTGAAACTAAAAAGTACAAGCCTGTCTCCCTTTTATCTTTCACTTCAGAAATGTTGGGAAACTGCTCAATATTCAACTTTCTGCTTTTTGAAACGCATAATGCATACAATCCCTCTCTATCAGGCATTAGGTCAGCCCATGCTACTGAGAATTTCTGACTGCCATGAATGACATAAAGCTTGAGGATTGATCTGCCTCTTTTGACACTGTTGCCCATCCCACGCAGGTTAAGAGAAGGTTTGTTTAGGAGTGCGACCGAAACATATCAGTGGCTCAAATATTTTCTTTCGGAAATACAGGCAGTGACTCGTTCTCACTTTCTTTCAGATTTCGAGCAAGTCCACTGCACGGTTTTGTATGGTGCTTCTGTACACTTTTTAATACAAATATGACCTCCCTCCCCAACCCCCGGCTTTAAATCAGAGCTTTTGGTTTAACTTTTTATACTTACACAAACAATTCTCATCAGGGCCCCTGGATAGTACCTCAGTTCTTCTACTTGCAAAGTTTGTTCGTAGTCTTGAAGTACTGTTCTATTGGTTGTATGTCAGAATATCAGAGTAAAAAAATATTGTCTGACATAAATATAGTGTCCTAAATATCACTTACAAAAATGCTGTCTCATTGGATGTAAATGTTCTATTACTAAACTCCAATAGGGCATACGTTTTGTAAACAATATTAGGACAATGTTTCTTAAAAGCTTAATTTTTGTGTTTTTGGGAGCTAGAAGGAGGGGAAAGGGTGACAAAAAAAAGTAAGGAAAAGGGGGACAAGGAAGGTCGAGAACACAGGGGAGCACAGGTTCATAATACATCAAGTAGACTCCATAAAAGACTGTGAAGGAGGTCGGTTTGCTAACCCACCAGGCTACAAACTTGTCCCAATGGCAGGCCTATACTGATTTTGTTGAGGGATGCCTGGCTGGCAAAATAACATCTACGACCTTGGGAGGCAGGTCAAAAGTGCTCAACTGCCACTGCTCAACCTCCAAGCATGGAGGAGGAAGGTGGCCAGGTCTGGACGCTCCAATAGAGGTCCTCTCGAAGGGACAACTTGATCGGAGGATAGATGCTCAAGGCCCAGGAGTTGGAGATACCATATTCTCCATGCTCAGTCAAGAGCCACTAGTATGACTTGGGTCCAGTCGTTCCTGATCGTGTTTAGAACTCAGGGCAGGAGAGACATCAGCGGGAAGGTGTACAGGAATCCAGAGTTCCATTCTAAGCAGAATGCATCTCCAAGTGAGAGCCACTTGGAAACTCCCATACGCAGAAATGCTGACATTGTGCATTCTTAGTCGTGGGGAACAGATTGAGCCAAGATTCTCCCCATCACGGAAGAGACCTTGTGCTAGCTCCAGATGTACCTGCCATTCGTGATCTGCAGGCATTGTTGGTTGAGTTCATCCGGCCTGGTGTTCAAAGATCCCATCACGTGCTGCACTACCTGGAAATTCCAGCTACATCGACAGACACAGGGTCCACGCCCCCACCCCGTCCTGTTTGTTACAGTACCACATGGCAGTGGTGCTGTCCATAAACACTTGCACCAGCCTCCCCCTTGATGGATGGTAGGAAGGTTTTTAATGGCATGCGAATGGCTTGTAATTAAAAAAGATTGATGTGGCTGCCCTAACCAAGAAGCTATGCATTGGTCACCACTGTCAGTTCTGTAGAGAGAGGGGTCTGCCACTGATTTAATCACAGCCCATCAACCACCACTGCAGATATTTTGCAGTCTCCTCTGAAATCTGGGCCTGATCTGAGAGATACCCCTGGTGCTGTGCTTACTGGGACTTCAGATCCCACTGCAGAGTCCACATAAGTAATCTGGCATGCTTGATTAGCAGGATGCATGAGGCCATCAATGCCAACAGTCTCAAAGTCATCCTCACTGAAATTCAGCACTGATGCTGAAACATCTAAATTATAGCCCGAATGTCCTGTACTCTCCTCTCTGGAGGATAGGCACGAAACTGCATGGTGTCCAGAATGTCTCTGAAAAAAGGAAGTGTCCATGAAGGAGTCAGGTGTGACATAGGCACGTACATATTGATCACCAAGTATGTTAAGAAGTTTGCATAGTATGGAGGTGGGTGAAGACAGCCTGCGGCAAGGCTGCCTTCAGTAGCCGGCTGTCAAGGTTGGGGAAGATTGGAACTCCTCTTGGCTCCTTCAGGCCATTGGGCACACAAAAGAGAGCCGTTAATGTGCCAAAGATACATATCATGGCCTTTGAAACAAGTAGGGCAGGAGTGGTCCTGCACTCTTGGAATTTGGCGCAGCATGGGAGCAGGAGCCAGCTCCTCCGAACAAATTCGGTAGCGGGTCCTGGAGGCATGATGATGCTCTTGAGCTCTCTCAGGAGACGGAGAGCAGTGGGAAGAGCTTGGGTCCCTCCCTCTTGGACTTCTTTGGCTTCTTCTTGGACTTATCCGAAGACCTGGACCTCAACGATGATCTGTCGGGGAACGGCTTTGGGAGTGGGACCGAGATGTTTGACCGATGCAGAGTCTTCCGATGCTTATCGATGAAGGGCTTCGAGCTCCTGAAAAGCCTTTGGGTGCATTCAGGTGCAGCCACTGCAGGTCTTGGGTCCAAAAACCTTGAGGTGCCATTTTTCGAAAAAGAGATCAAATGAGGTGCGGTCACTAGGAGAATGAAGTATGCAGAGATCCTATTGATGAAGCAGATTTTGCCATCATGAGAGTCAACGGTAACCGTGACAACTCGAGTCTGGATCTCTTCGACGCCAACAGTGAGCGGTATATCTCAGAACGATGGGGTCGTTTTTTAAATTGATGATGGGAAAACTTTTTCTAACATTTAAGGGTGCCATTGCTTCAATGTTCATAGCATGTCATAGGCATTGATGGAAGTTCCTTCAACATCAACGGAGATACTGACGTCACTGTGCAAGGAGTCTTCAACATAGACAGTGACACAGACTTTGCAACTTTCTTCTCTATGGTGTTGATGTGTAGAAGATATTGAGCCTATCTTAGATGGTGAACAGGACGGTACAAAGGTCTTGACATTATTAATTTTAACATCTATCTTGAGCGACATCAAGAGTGGTGGTGATGATGACGATCTTTACCACTGTGCCTTCTCTCCTTGGTTCTCCCATTTCAGTAGTCCTTTTCAGGAACCATCTTCTTAGAGGGTTCATGAGAGATGTTTTATCAAACCTTCTTTTCTTTTTTTATCTTCAGCTCTCATGTCTTGAACCATTTCTCTGAGTCTTATTCCTTCCCAATCTTTTAAAGTTGGACATTTTCTGACAAAGCTCACATTCTTAAACAGAATATAAAGCCAGGATGCAAACCACACAAATTTTGTGTGGGTCAGAGACCGCCTTCTTCCTCCCACAGTAAGTGCAGTTTTCAAAGAGAGAAGCCATTCTGACTGAAAAAATACACAAAATGATGGTAAAAATCCCTTAACGCCATAGAAGGACTCTAAAGATGATGAGTGAAAGTGAAATTTTGAGGAAAAAGAAAGGAATAAGTAAAAAAACAGAGGTGCAAAATCTCTCATGTGCTCTGAGATCCTACTCACAGGAGTCAGTAAGGCAACTGCCAGTGCAGTGCATAATGGGTAGGGAAGCTCCTGGAATTTTAAAGGCACATGTAAGAAACTGGATTATTATTTGGGTGGGTGACTACACTCCTCAAGGAGCAATCACAACCATTGTCAAGGGTGCACCCTCAAAGTCACCAAATTAACCTGAGCTCAACCCCTTGGTAATTATGGCACAGAGAACAAGAACATAATTTAGGGCAACGTGTAACATATTTATGCAGTACCAAAACAGTAATAAAGTAAAAAATGAAAAATAATAAAAATCCCAAACTCAATTAGAAAAATTAACTATACAAAATAACAAAAAATCTAATAAGGGGAACCAGAGATAGGATTTCTTAAAACTTTTAAGTAGAAATAGTGCACAAAGAGCAATGCTAGTCACTGGCCGTGGTAGAACGGTACCTAGGCACAATTCGAGCCTGACCGCAACGAAGCACGGGCTGCATAAACCAACCAGGCTCGTCCTGGTTAAAGATTTTACCTATTCGAAGTTGTCATTTAGATGCTGATTGTAGAAGGAATAAATCTAAATTCAAGGTGGTAGTGAACTTCTTTATTCCAAAAAAGCCCCAACAATATTTATCTTGGAATATTGACCATGGTGTTAGACGCTATTGGGCCCTACTATGCTTTGATATTTTACCATTAAAGACTTTAACTGCTAGCTGGCATCATTTACCCATCAGTGATAATATGGTGAATGTTACTTACCCAATAAGCATCTGTTTGTGGCAAGTAGTGCTGTAGATTCAAATGCTTAGCATAAGTCCGCCATCTAGTGTTTGGCTCAGAAGTGTGTAAGTTGTTTTTGTTGGAAGAAGTTCTTCGAGTCATAAGTTATAGTGACTCCTCCTCTTGCTTGCATTGCACATGCTTATCGATTCCATTGTTACATTGTTTTCCGTTTGGCGATTGAGGATGGAGTGAAAGGATAGCGTATGCTATAGAGAGGACCATGTAGTGAATGCATGATATATGTATATAAATGCAAAGAGCAAAAGTCACCGGAGAGGAGGGTGGGCGCATGTGAATCTACAGCACTACATGCCACAAACAGATGCTTACTGGGTAAGTAACATTCACCGTTTGATGGCATGTGTGGCTGTAGATACACATGCTTAGCATAGACTAAAAAGCAGTTCTCCTTGTAAGTGTAGATTAACTTGTGCTTGGTGCATTTGTTTGAAATAAAGTCAGTAGTACTGCTTGACCAACATTTGCTTGTTGTCTTGCCATAATATCTACACAATAATGTTTTGTAAATGTATGTAGAGTAGTCCATGTAGCTGATTTACATATGTCAGCTAAGGGAATATTCCCTATAAAGGCCACAGAAGCCCCTTTTTTACGTGTAGAATGGGCTCCTGGTGGAATAGGGAGTATTCTTTTGGCCTTAGCATAACATATTTGAATACATTTAACTATCCAACGTGCAATACCTGATTGAGAAATTGCTTTAGCCTTATGTGGTTTTGAAAACAACACAAATAGTTGTGTTTCATGGAAAGATTGTGTTCTATCTATATAGAACATAAGTGCTCTTTTAACATCTAATGTATGTAAAGCTCTTTCAGCTACTGATTCTGGTCGAGGGAAGAATACAGGTAACTCTATGGATTGTGCCATGAGAAAATGTGATTTTACTTCAGGTAAGATTTTATTAGTTCTTAAAACCAATTTGTCTCTATGTACTTGAGAAAATGTTTCTTCTAAAGTTAGTGCTTGAAATTTCTCCTCCTCTTCTGAGTGAGGTAATTGCAATTAGAAAAGCGGGTTTCCATGATAGAAACTGCAATTGGCATGTATGTGATAGTTCAAATGGTGGACCCATTAACCTTGTTAGCACAATATTTAAATTCCACATTGGTGTAGGTGGTGCCTGAAGTGGAATAACTCTTTTAAGTCCTTGTAAAAAAAGCTTTAATTAGAGGAATTCTAAATAGAAAAGTTTGTTCTCCATTTTGAAGATATGCAGCTAGTGCTGTAAGATGTATTTTAATAGAGGTAAAAGCCAAACCTGTATTTTGTAAATGAAGCATGTAACCTATAATGTTTTGAGGTGATGCTTGTATAGGATTAATGTCTTTTGAATGGCAGTAATAAACAAAGTGTTTCCACTGTGCTATATAGCATGCTCTTGTTATGGGTCTTCTTGCCTCTTTTAGGATATCCATACATTCTTTTGGTAAGTTTAGATATCCGAATTCTAAGACTTCAGGAGCCAAATCGCAAGATTGAGAGATCTGGGATTTGGGTGCAGTATTGCTCCTTTGTTCTGTGTGGGAAGATCTTGTCGGTTGGGCAACATTTGATGTGGTACTACCGACATCTCCAGCAGTGTTGTATACCTTGGTTGTCTGGCCCATGTTGGAGCAATTAGTATTAGGGTGAGGGATGTCTGTTTTAATTTTTGAATGACAAATGGAAGCAGGGGGAGAGGTGGAAAAGCGTAAGCAAATATCTCTGAACAATTGATCCATAGTGCATTGCCCTTGGATTGTGGATCTTGGAACCTGGAGGTGAAGTTTTGGCATTTTGTGGTGTTGCAAATAGGTCTATGTCCAGTTGTCCCCACTGTTCGATGAATTGGTGTAGGACTTGTACCTATTATTTCCTACTCGTGGTCTTGTTAGCATGTTCTGCTGAGAAGATCTGCCAGAGGATTGTCTACTCCTGGTATGTACCCGTTCAGCCTATGTATGCTGTGCTGTAGAGCACACTTTGAAATCTTTTGTGCTAGCAGAGACAAATTGTGGAGATTTGGTTCCTTCTTGTTTTTGCAGATAATACATGGTGGTCATGTTGTCTGTCTTGATTAAAACTACCTTGCGGTTTAGGTGAGGAAGGAATGCTTTCATCGCCAGATGAACTGTTAAGAGTTTTAGTTCATCGATGTGTAGAAGAGATTGACTGCGAGTCCAATGCCCTTGCACAGTTGTGTCCTGTAAATGTGCTCCCCAACCTATCATTGATGCGTCTGTTGTAATGGTTGTTTGCGGAATTGGGTCTATAAAAGGCCGTCCCTGTACTAGTTTCTTGGACTTCCACCATTGTAGAGATTGGCAAACTTGACAGCTGATCAACACTAGATCGTCCAAATAACCCTCCGCTTGAAACCATTGTTCCACCAGGCATTGTTGTAGAGGACGCATATTTAGTCTGGCATGAAGTATTATGGCTATGCATGAAGCCATGGTTCCTAGAAGACGCATAACTGTTCTCACAGATATTTGTTTTTGAGGCTGAAATAGTGGCACCAAATGTTTTAAAGTCTGAATTCTGGCTGCATTTGGGTAAGCTACTCCTGACTGACAATTTAGAATTGCTCCCAAGTAAGGTTGTACTTGTAGTGGTTGTAGGTGTGATTTTACTGCATTTATTGTGAAACCTAGTTTGTGCAGTAAATCGATTGTTGTTTGAGTGCTTTGCAAACCTGTGTAATTTGTCTTGCTTTTGATAAGTCAATTGTCTAAATATGAAAATATGTGTATATTTTGTCTAATCAAATGGGCTGCTACTACTGCTAGACATTTGGTAAATACTCTGGGGGCCGTGGTGACCCCGAACAGTAGCACTTTTTTTTTTTTAAACCTTTATTTTTGTATTTTCATAACAAAACACAGCGGTACATTACTCAGTTCCAGTTCTTATACATGGTGATGAGAAGCGCCATTCCATATAACATATTTTCAGCCTATGTATTGACATATTCTTATTCTCGATTTAACAATGATCTGTTCTCTATTTTTATCCTGATTCTCAATGGTACACTACTGTTAGAAATGGGATTTCTGGTTGGCCAAGGCTTGCGCCAAAGCCAGGCAGAAACCACCACTCTAGTCAGGGCAAGGGAGTTACACACCCAAGATAACCCCTGCTCACCCCCTTGGTAGCTTGGCACGAGCAGTCAGGCTTATCCCGGAGGCAATGTGTAAAGCGTTTGCGCAACACACACTCACAGCAGCAACACACTAGGCACACCACAAAAGGAACTCCACACAAGGTTATATATAAAAATAGCCTTTGTATTATAATAACCACATTAGATCATAATCACACAATGTACACTGTGCCAACGGGCACCAGGCAGTATTTACAGGGGATTATTTACACCTGGCCGGGCCAATCGGGCCACGGTCAGAACCTTCAGAAATGCACAAGTTAATTATACATAATGCACAACCAGTACCTACTGGTATAATACTGTACTCAGCATTATCCTGCAACATAAAAGATGGGACCCCTAAATCATATCAGGCATGAATCTCATTAGGCATAAATCTCATTAGCATTGCACGTTATGCACCAACCTCATACGTAAAAGTACATTAGGCAAGAATCATGGTGCATAAACACATTAGGCAGTAATCATCATAAACACAGGGTGCCCCAATCGGGGGCACACAACCTGGAACTGGCCCCCAGGCCAACTGGTCTCTCACCGGGGCTCAAATGCCCTATGTCCAGCAATGTCAGGGTTGGCTGCAACAGCAGCAAAGCAAAGTGCGCAGATGCACAACCTAAACGTGGCAGCTGCCCACTACTTGCTGGGCAGCTGTGAAAATGAACACGGGCACCAGCGTGCCCCCTGAGCCCCTCTCTGGGACTCAATCAACAAATGTCCCAACGTTGCAGCTGCCCGCTCTGGTGCGGCGCAGCTGTGAGCAAAGCGAAGGGGGCTCTAAATAAAATCACCCCCTCGGTGCAGCTGCCCTCTGCAAGCGGGGCAGCTGGGATGCACAACCAGGAGGGGCCCTGGCACATCTGCGCCCTCAGGGCCCTACTGGGCTTTTAAATAAAATTGGCCCCCACGTTGGAAAAATGGCACTGGCCCTCCACGGGCCGTCGGAGTCCCTCTCTGGGACTCCTAGACAAAAAGTGCCCCCTTAATGCAGCTGCCCGCAACTGCGGCACAGCTGTGAAACTGACCTGGGCACCACTGTGCCTCAGGGAACAACGATCACTGCGCAATGGAGGGGGGGGGCAAGCACCGAAAACGTGCCTCGAACCACCCCCTGACAACAGGACTACAGCCCCACTCACCAGAGTTCTGCAGGACTGCTCCCGACTCTGCAGACACACGCGGGGCTCTCCTCGGCACGGGAGCCCCGCCTCCAGACAGGCTGCTTCCTGACTCCGGCCACGCTGCTCCTCAGCTCTGGGCAGGACTCTGTGCCTCCTCCGGTCTCATCTGTGTCTGTGTGAGGTCGATTTACTTCACCCGGGCCCCCACCTGGGACCCGGGACTTCTGCTGGGACTCTGTGGTGGGCGCGGCAACACGTGGGGCTCTCCCCTCTCCACACAGGGAGGTCCCGCTCACCACGCCGCGCTCTTCTCCTTTTCTCGCCGGCTCCGGGGCTCCCAACAGCTCACGGGAGCCCCGCTGGACACTTCCTGTCTCCTGGCCAGGCCCCGCCCACGTCTCGGCGAGGGTTGCCTGACTTCCTGGTTGGCCCGGGCTGCGGCGGTGATCTCCTCAATACGGGATAGGCTCCCGGTATTTTTAAATAAAGTCACTTGCGGGGTGAGCACCCGCCAGTACAACACACCATGCGGGGTGGGCACCCGCTCGAGCGTCACCAATGCGGGGTGGGCACCCGCTCCTCCCTTGAAACGCGGGGGAATCCCTAAGCCGGGGATTCCCTCTCCAGGATGTGCAGCTCAGCGCTGCAGGGCTCACACGCCCCTCGTCCTCAGGCAATTAAAATATAGCGCTCACGAGGCACTAGGACAAACAGCTCCAGCCAGCAAAGTTTTAGGGGCACAAGGCTGGGCCCAGGCAGGCCAGCTCACAGGGCCCTCCAGCAGGGAGGCAGTCCCTTGTGGCGGTTCCTCCTGGAGCCCAGCAGCAGGCCCCCTCCGCAAAGGAACAGCTCAACAGAGAACCTTTTCATGGGGTCACAGCCCCTTCTTTTATACATATATCCCCCTTTGTCACACAGCCCAGGGCTGGGGGAAAACCAGATGCAACTGGTTTGGGGGAGCTTTGGAGCACTTTGTTGTGCTCAGCTCCTCTCCTCTTTGTCAGGTGGGGGCTAGGTGCTCAGACGTCCCACAGGGGGCGGAGCCAGCATTGTGGAGGGAAGGCACAGCCCTATTCAGGTCCCAGGTGCAACTCCTCCCTCCCATCTAGATGCAGATCTCTCTATTCAGCCCTGCGCTGACTCACCCTGCCCCTGTCACTCACAAGCCAGACATGCACTCCACATCAGGCAGGCAGACACACAGCACACAGAAATGCCAACTTCTAAAAGTGGCACTTCTCCACTAGTCACACTAAATCTGCGCACACCATTGCACAGCATTTATTCTCACGAGTTCGCACATACTAAACTCGCCCCTGCACTCCTCTCACACCAGGAATTACCATGGACACACATATCCCCCATGCATTCCTATGGGAGGGCAGGTCAATCTCACCACATGCACTCAGAGTGCGCACGCACTTTACACTGGGACACAGTGCTAAAGTGCGCAGAGGCCAAAAACTACTAATATCAGGTCACATCAACAGGCAAAAAGTTTAGGGGTGAATCTGCCAAACGGGCCAAGTCCAACACAACCCCCTTCCAGCCAAAACGCAGGGCAGACCAATCACCACTGTGATGGGCTTCCCTGCTTGGGGCGATAGAACACGGACGCGGGCCCGCAACTGCAGGGACACCCTCCTGTTCTATGCCACGGTGAACCCATGTGGTTCCTTCTGAAAAAGCTGTCCGGAGCAACTGGGCTACCCCACTGGTACTCATTAGCTGTCCGCGGCCAGGACCAGACCCTAGGCCACCCAGATGCCACTGGTCCTTGCCCATTCACAGAGTGGGGGGTAGTAACCCCTGGCACATAGTAGCCATTCTCCACTCTTCCCCTCATCAGGGCAGGTCTAGACTGCCACTGATCCTCCAGCCTAGGGTCTGCTCCCTCAGGCTGACCAGAAGTCACGGGCGAGGCTCTCCTCCCCCTACCTCTCCTTCTAGGGTTCCGCGCTCTCCTCCTTGGAGAAGCACCCTCAGAACACAACTCTCCCACCAGTTCAGGACCTCTCTCCCACAACTGGTCTCCCAACCTAGGGTCTAACCCCTCAGGTTGCACCGGGGTCAGAGGCGAGGACTCCCTCCCTCTGCACCCCCTTCCAGAGTTCTGCACCCTCCCAACTGGAGCGGTACCCCTGGAAGATGAACCGGTCAGGACACTGGTTACAGACGTCCTTCCCTCCAGGTCAAGCAGATCCTGAACCTGGCCTCCAAACCTTAGGTCTAAACCCTTTGGCTGAGTACTTGCCTGGCACTCCAGGACTTCTGGGGACTCACACAGTATCCCCCCGAGGGTAACACATGACTCATGTGTCGTGTGCCAGTCTGCCTGGCGCAGATCTCCCGTCCCCTGTCCACCTGACAGTGCGCGAAGATCCCCCAGGACAGAAGTGGTGTCACCATGGTCACTCCAAGGAAACTCAGCCCTTCTGGCTCGTCCCTGACCCACTGGTTCTTCCACTGGGGAACACATCCCCCTCTCACGCCTCAATCCGGACTTCTGTACCCTCCCAACTGGAGCGGCACTGCCAGACACCAGAACCACTGGAGCTCTATTTACAGATGCTCCAGGTTCTCCAGACACTAGGAGATCCTCCTCAAATGGACTAACAGGACAGCCTAGGCTCCCAACCTGGTGTTCCCTGAAGAAACCATCCAGGTTCTGAGACTGGGTTTCGGGCACCTGGGGACACTCAGTCCCACACTCACTCCTACTCCACTGAGACAGGACGTGAGCCCCTACACCCCTCCCACTACACTGGGACCTAGCTGGGCTACTCTGAACCTCTTCCCCAATACAGGACTGGAAGATACCTGAGCCACTACTTTTGGGATCACTCCCCAATGCCTCTTCAGAACCTCGGGCACTTTCCCAGAGGTCTGCTTCCCATGCAAGATCCCAGGGGTTAGGGTGCCCACACTCCAACAGGTGTTGGCGCAACCCCGGAAAACAACAACTGAGCAGGTGCTCTCTGATAACCAGATTGAACAGTCCTTCAAAATCCTGTTCCGTATTAACTGTCACCCAATAAGCCAGTGCATCATTACAGTCATCCGCAAACTGCCCCCAAGACTGGTGAGACAGTTTCTTACTGCCCCTGAACTTCAACCTGTACTCCTCTTCCTGGGAGCCAAGTACCATATTCTGGGAACTGGGAATGGGACTTCCTGCACTGGACTCCATATTGCTGCCACCACTGGATCCCACCCTCAATGGTGAATCCAGACAATTGAAACTACTCTCAGGGGATAACCTACCCTCCAGAGCTAATTTCTCCCTGGCGAAGGCCCTCTCAGCCTCCGCCATCCTCTCCTGCGCTAAGACCCTCTCGGTCTCTAGCTTTTCTCCTCCACACTCAGCTGCGCTATCTCCCTGGCATGCTCTAACCTGAGCTTCTCCAAAGCCAGCTGATGCTCCCTTTCTTCCCTCCTATCCACCCACTCCTCTGGGGACAGGGAAAGGGATGGGGCACTGCCCCCGACACTGGACCCAGCAAGGGACTCCCTAACCATGGGGTCTCCACTATCTACTGGCGTCCCTGTCCTGTCACTTTCTTCCTCCTCTTCAGACTCCTCAGGGCCCCCTCAGACCCACCACCCTCTTGGCGTGCGGCCAGGGCCCTCTTCTCCTCATTGCGCTCACGTTCCCATTCATCCTTTTGCCAATGGATCAGGTTTTCCCTAAGTTTTGACTGGGTGTCTGACCCACTCACTGCTATGTCTCTCTCCTTACAGAACTCCACCAACTCCCACATACTGTATCTAAACAGACCACAAAAATTAAAAGCAGACTCCATTTTGGCAGGACGCTCAGGGACACGTGCAACACAGGAGACCTAGGTTTCTGAGCTGAAGCAAGAGTACACAATTTACAAATGACACTTTTAGGAGAAGAATTAAAATAAAACTCAGAACAATAATCCCCAAACACGTGATTATCTAAGTGCAGAGTTTGTAGTGCAACCAGTTGTCGCTGTGGTACTGCGCAAACACAAGTCCTATCCTCACCGCTGACAACCAATGTTAGAAATGGGATTTCTGGTTGGCTAAGGCTTGCGCCAAAGCCAGGCAGAAACCACCACTCTAGTCAGGGCAAGGGAGTTACACACCCAAGATAACCCCTGCTCACCCCCTTGGTAGCTTGGCACGAGCAGTCAAGCTTATCCCGGAGGCAATGTGTAAAGCGTTTGTGCAACACACACTCACAGCAGCAACACACTAGGCACACCACAAAAGGAACTCCACACAAGGTTATATATAAAAATAGCCTTTGTATTATAATAACCACATTAGATCATAATCACACAATGTACACTGTGCCAACGGGCACCAGGCAGTATTTACAGGGGATTATTTACACCTGGCCGGGCCAATCGGGCCACGGTCAGAACCTTCAGAAATGCACAAGTTAATTATACATAATGCACAACCAGTACCTACTGGTATAATACTGTACTCAGCATTATCCTGCAACATAAAAGATGGGACCCCTAAATCATATCAGGCATGAATCTCATTAGGCATAAATCTCATTAGCATTGCACGTTATGCACCAACCTCATACGTAAAAGTACATTAGGCAAGAATCATGGTGCATAAACACATTAGGCAGTAATCATCATAAACACAGGGTGCCCCAATCGGGGGACACAACCTGGAACTGGCCCCCAGGCCAACTGGTCTCTCACCGGGGCTCAAATGCCCTATGTCCAGCAATGTCAGGGCTGGCTGCAACAGCAGCAAAGCAAAGTGCGCAGATGCACAACCTAAACGTGGCAGCTGCCCACTACTTGCTGGGCAGCTGTGAAAATGAACACGGGCACCAGCGTGCCCCCTGAGCCCCTCTCTGGGACTCAATCAACAAATGTCCCAACGTTGCAGCTGCCCGCTCTGGTGCGGCGCAGCTGTGAGCAAAGCGAAGGGGGCTCTAAATAAAATCACCCCCTCGGTGCAGCTGCCCTCTGCAAGCGGGGCAGCTGGGATCCACAACCGGGAGGGGCCCTGGCACATCTGCGCCCTCGGGGCCCTACTGGGCTTTTAAATAAAATTGGCCCCCACGTTGGAAAAATGGCACTGGCCCTCCACGGGCCGTCGGAGTCCCTCTCTGGGACTCCTAGACAAAAAGTGCCCCCTTAATGCAGCTGCCCGCAACTGCGGCGCAGCTGTGAAACTGACTTGGACACCACTGTGCCTCAGGGAACAACCATCACTGCGCAATGGAGGGGGGGGTCAAGCACCGAAAACGTGCCTCGTACCACCCCCTGTCAACAGGACTACAGCCCCACTCACCCGAGTTCTGCAGGACTGCTCCCGACTCTGTAGACACACGCGGGGCTCTCCTCGGCACGGGAGCCCCGCCTCCAGACAGGCTGCTTCCTGACTCCGGCCGCGCTGCTCCTCAGCTCTGGGCAGGACTCTGTGCCTCCTCCGGTCTCATCTGTGGCCGTGTGAGGTCGATTTACTTCACCCGGGCCCCCTCCTGGGACCCGGGACTTCTGCTGGGACTCTGTGGTGGGCGCGGCAACACGTGGGGCTCTCCCCTCTCCACACGGGGAGGTCCCGCTCACCACGCCGCGCTCTTCTCCTTTTCTCGCCGGCTCCGGGGCTCCCAAAAGCTCAAGGGAGCCCGCTGGACACTTCCTGTCTCCTGGCCAGGCCCCGCCCACGTCTCGGCGAGGGTTGCCTGACTTCCTGGTTGGCCCGGGCTGCGGCGGTGATCTCCTCAATACGGGGTAGGCTCCCGGTATTTTTAAATAAAGTCACTTGCGGGGTGGGCACCCGCCAGTACAACACACCATGCGGGGTGGGCACCCGCTCGAGCGTCACCAATGTGGGGTGGGCATCCGCTCCTCCCTTGAAACGCGGGGGAATCCCTACACCGGGGATTCCCTCTCCAGGATGTGCAGCTCAGCGCTGCAGGGCTCACACGCCCCTCGTCCTCAGGCAATTAAAATATAGCGCTCACGAGGCGCTAGGACAAACAGCTCCAGCCAGCAAAGTTTTAGTGGCACAAGGCTGGGCCCAGGCAGGCCAGCTCACAGGGCCCTCCAGCAGGGAGGCAGTCCCTTGTGGCAGTTCCTCCTGGAGCCCAGCAGCAGGCCCCCTCCGCAAAGGAACAGCTCAACAGAGAACCTTTTCATGGGGTCACAGCCCCTTCTTTTATACATATATCCCCCTTTGTCACACAGCCCAGGGCTGGGGGAAAACCAGATGCAACTGGTTTGGGGGAGCTTTGGAGCACTTTGTTGTGCTCAGCTCCTCTCCTCTTTGTCAGGTGGGGGCTAGGTGCTCAGACGCCCCACAGGGGGCGGAGCCAGCATCGTGGAGGGAAGGCACAGCCCTATTCAGGTCCCAGGTGCAACTCCTCCCTCCCATCTAGATGCAGATCTCTCTATTCAGCCCTGCGCTGACTCACCCTGCCCCTGTCACTCACAAGCCAGACATGCACTCCACATCAGGCAGGCAGACACACAGCACACAGAAATGCCAACTTCTAAAAGTGGCACTTCTCCACTAGTCACACTAAATCTGCGCACACCACTGCACAGCATTTATTCTCACGAGTTCGCACATACTAAACTCGCCCCTGCACTCCTCTCACACCAGGAATTACCATGGACACACATATCCCCCATGCATTCCTATGGGAGGGCAGGCCAATCTCACCACACGCACTCAGAGTGCGCACGCACTTTACACTGGGACACAGTGCTAAAGTGCGCAGAGGCCAAAAACTACTAATATCAGGTCACATCAACAGGCAAAAAGTTTAGGGGTGAAACTGCCAAACGGGCCAAGTCCAACAACTACGTTCTCCACAGCAGCAGAACACAATATCTCATGTATACAGTCTGTCTTCTTTGACTTTTGTCATACCTCTTGCCATCTGTATTTGGGTATATTTCTTTTGCATAGTAAAGGCGTAATGAAGTATAATCACCGTCATTCACAAGTATTGTCAATAACAAACGAGAGTATCAAAGGTGGGTCACCTACAGACATCAACAGGTGGTTCATTTATTTCTCATTATTCGCGTGCACGAATGTAATCAAGCAGTGGATCCCATATGTTCCTGGGACGAGAAGAGGGCGGCAATAACTCAGCGTATGTAGTAAGCTGTTCCTTACTATATATTAAATCATTAAGCCATTCCTTAAATTTTGGGGCACGCCCCCGTCCCCATCGACAAGCCACTCGCCTCCTTGCCAGCAGCAGGCTTAATGCTATGAACTTTCTGTGCAGTGGGGGAAGCTCCTCTGTATAACCCAATATCGCAACAATGGGCGACATAGGGATTCGGCTGCTCACCATTTCGTACATTGCCACCAACACCTCTCTCCAGTATTTCTGTATTGATTTACACTGCCACGATAAGTGCAGGAATCCAGCGCCCTCTTGGCGACATCTATCGCATTGGCTGTCTTCTCTTAATTTGTATCTATGTAGGCGTTCTGGGGTGTAATATTCTCTTTGTATGAATTTAAAATGTATGATTCGCAGACGGCTACTCGCCATGATAGCCCCCGTTTGTTTGCAGCAGTAGTCGCATTGTTTGTCTGTTAATGCAATACTTAAGTCTGCCTCCCATCCACTTCTCGCCGCCCGCTGTGCTTGTGGACGTTCTAAAGAAGCAGCGTGGTAAAGACGGGACACTGCATGAGATGCGTCTTTCATTTGGTACAGCGTGTGCAGGGTGTCGCAGATCGCGGGTTCCTGCGGAACATGGGAGTGTTTGCCTTTATCTCATGCCGGAGTCTAATGTAAAGGAAAACCTCTAGTGGTGTTGTGTCTCCTTCCCCTAATAATGTTTGTCTGTCCTTAAATGTTCCCTCCTGATAAAGATAGCCCATTGTGTGTAAGTTTCTTATTAGTAGCATGTTCCTGCAGGCAGCTTCATAAGTAACTGCTGCCCAGCGCAGAAACGGCAAGGGGATCAAGGGGGAGTATGCGAAGGAACATCCCATTTTGCTGGTCAGCTGCTCCAAGCACGATTCGTGCACGCTACAGTGGACTGCAAAGTACCTCCCAACGGAACATCTGACCCCAGGTACGCCTTCTGGTGGCAGCGGTGCCATATAGCTCTGCTCAATGGCGACGTGGGGCATGAATGGTGGGGGGAAGCGACAATATATTGCATGATGTGCTTGGGCACAGAGAAAGTATAGCTCTATATCTGGCGCTTCAAACCCACCTCGAGAAAATGGGAGCGTTAGTGTTTGCCCCGAACGGTAGCACTTTGAACTGAAAGTGCTGTCCGTTGAAGGCAAATCTGATATATTGCCTATGTGCTAGATGAATTGGGATGTGGAAATAAGCATCCTTTAGATCTAATGCATCATGAAATCTCCTTTTTGGAGAAGTGGGACCATATGAAAATTTTCTTATAGGATATACCTGTTTAGAAGTCTGAGATCTAATATAGGTCTTAGAGTTCTGTCCTTTTTGGGAATTACAAAGTAAAGGGAGTAAACCCCCTTTCCCTGTTGTTGTATTAGCACTGATTCTATTGCTCCTTTCTTAATAGAGCTTGAATCTCCTCTTTTAACAGGTTTTGATGTTGTGTAGACATTCTGTGAAACCAAGGTGGTATGTTTGGAGGAGTTGAGGTTAGCTCCAGACAATAACCATGTTAGATAACATCCAACACCCCTTAATTTGATGTGATGTTTTCCCATTGTGGAATAAATTGGTGTAGTCTTCCCTCGACAGGTGTTATGTGATCGGGGGGAATGGTAGTTCAGTCACTGTTTGGTTGTAGGAGAGGAATTGTTTTTGTTAAAACTTCCTCTACCTCGATCCCTGTTATCATTTCCCTTGTAGGATCCTCTATAATATCCTCTTTGGGAATTTGTTTGAGTTTTGTTAAAAGTGGTGGATGTGTCAGTGGAGGTTGTTTTAGATTCTCTGCGATATGTAGAGCGACGAAAAGTGCCCCTTTGAGACTGCGTTTGTAGTGCTCCCATTGACTTAGCAGTCTCATTGTCTTTTTTGATTTTCTCTAGTAAAGTGTCCACTTGTGGACCAAAAAGGTGTTCATCATCAGAAGGAAGATCTATAATATTTTGTTGCACTTCTGGTTTAAAGCCAGATACTCTTAGCCATGCATGTCTTCTTAGCATAAGGCTGGTATTTATCCCCCTAGCTGCTGTATCAGCTGCATCAAGGGCGCACCTTATGTTTGTGTTTGATTTAAGTTTACCCTCTGATGAAAATTGGTATGCCCGTTTTTTGTATTGCTCTGGGAGAAGTGGTAAAATGTCTTCCATTTCGTCCCAGTGGGACCTGTCATACCTTGATAACAGACCTATAGAGTTAGCAATTCTCCAGTTATTAGAGGATTGTGCTGTCACCCTTTTCCCTGCTGTGTCTATATGTTTACTCTCTTTGTCTGGTGGTGGAGCATCACCAGTTTCTTGAGAGTTTACTCTTTTACATGCTGTTGCAACTACTAAGGAATCGGGTGTAAGCTAAGTCCTAATGTAGGTAGTGTCTGTTGGGGAAAGTTTATATTTTTGGTCCACTCTTGGAGTGATAATTCTAGATTTTAAGGGCTCTTTAAAAATATCAGTAGTATGTCTAAACACACCTTTTAACATTGGTAGATATTGGGTTGATTTTTGTGTCGAGGAAGAGTTTCTAATAAAAAGTCATCCTCTATTTCCTCAGTATGCAAAGGTACCTTCTGAAAATTTGCTGCTCTATTTATAAGGTCATAGTATGTAGTGGTATCATCTGGTGGAGAGGGTTTAGAGGGATAAAGGTCTGGATCCGTGTCAACAGGAGGATCTGTGTCAAATGTATCCCAGTCATCTTGTGGGGGTAGTGTGTGTTGATCATCATCACCTCCATCTCCAGTAAAAGAGTATATTGACCCTTCTGAATGTATGTCCTCATGGTCTGGAGACTGTTGAGGTGAAGGTGTATATAGTATTGGAGGAGGAGGAATCCTAAGTGGACTTGTAGCTTAGTCATCCTGTTTTTTTTTCTTTGCAAGAATTACATGTCCTTGAGGAGTTCTAGTAAGTATTCTTCCTGTATCTGGATGAATTACTAGATGTTTTTGTTTATTGTCCAATTGCTGTTGCACTTTTTCAAAGACTGGTTGAACCTCCTCTGAAGAATGGTCAACAGTACATTTTTTAGACTTTATTTTGTCTCATGTATGCCTGGGTGACGAGTGTTTTGGATCCAAAACTTTAGATTTAGATCTAGAGTCTGAATGTTTTTTCAGATCCGAAGGTTTCGGTACCAAAGATGTAGATGCGTCTGCTTTGGATGTTTTTGGCCCCGAAGATTTTTGCGATTCGGAGTTGGACTGTTTCGGATCAATAGTCTTTAACTGTCTTTTCAGAGCTGAGCTGAGGCAGGACTTTCCGTGATCAGTCGTTCAGTGCCGACCATGGCCCGAAGGCAGTGGAGGCCCAATAGCAGACTTTTGTACCTTGGGTGTAACTTTTTGGGGCAGTTTACTCACGTTTAGTTGCCCAGGTGTAAGTGTTTCTGCCTCGGAGTCAGCGCTTGGTTCTTGGGAGAAAGTACCCTCATCTGTAGCAGATGGATGTGCCTCCATTTCTGCTTCCGGTTCCTACGAACCGAAAATGTCCGGTGTATCATCGATGCTGCGTCGAGACATTTGCATTCTTCTTGCTTTATGGTCCCGAAGAGTCTTCTTTGACCTGAACGATTTACAGGCCTCACAGTTTTGCTCTTGACGATCCGGTGAGAGGCAGGAGTTACACACTTTGTGTAAATCGGTATGAGGGAATTTCGAATGATACGAACAGCAGGGGCCAGTCCAGGTCCAGTTGCCACTGGCAAGCTGCGCACTTCCAGGTAAAGGCCTCTTGTAGCCGCTGTATCCCTGCAGCTTGAACAGGTCAGTTACCAAAGTAGAGAGGGAGGCAGAGGTAGAGGCTAGGTTTATCCTCCCGACAGTTACGTAGTTAGACAAAAATCGAGTATATCGAAGAAAACCTGCCTTTAGGGAATTAGATAGGATACAGCTAGAATTCGTTGTAATCCCTCGCCTAGAAAAAATACTTTTTTTCTAGCGACCCCTCACCCACCAGGGTTGCCCCTAGGAGGCATGCTTCATCATTGGGGTTCCTCTCAATCCTCTACGTATTGAGGCGTGCTGCAACTTGCGAATTACATAGGAGCACTTTTTATTGTAGACTATGTGAAATGCAGTGATGTGGAGTGGAAAGGGAAAGAAAATCTAAAAATACCTAACTAGTTGGCCACTCTTTTATTCCCGCCCCTAGTTGGTATGGTTAAAAATCAGGGGTCGTTTACTGAGAAGAAATGTTGGAAATGGCCCTTTTTGCAGGGTTATCCCCAAACTTTTTGCTTTTTCCTCCTATTTTTCCCTGACCTGTTTGTGTTGGTTTTAGGACTCTGGGCACTTTACCACTGCTAATCAGTGCTAAAGTGCATATGCTCTCTGTCCAAATTGTGTTATGGATGGGTGTTTCCATGATTGGATATTTGATTTACCTGTTAGCCCCTAGTAAAGTGCACTGCGTGTGCCAGAGCTGGTGAATCAAATGCTACTCGGGGGCCTGCAGCACTGGTTGTGCCACCCCCGTGAGTAGCCCTGAAAACGGTAACTCAGACCTGCCATTGCAGCGTCTGCGCGCAGTTTGTAACTGCCATGTCGACTTGGCCAGTGCACATACTGGCCGGTCCCTAACCTTCCCTTTTCATACATATCAGGCACCCCTCAGGTAGGCCCAAGGTACCCCTGTGGGCAGGGTGCAATGTATGTGAAAGGTAGGACATGCCCCGGTGTGTGTGGCATGTCCTAATAGTGAATTACAGCCAATTTCGTTTTTCACTATTGCAAGGCTATTAGTTCCCCATAGGCCAGAATGGGAGGTTTGCTCATAACATCTTATGAACATAACTGGCCCAGGGAATTCGGTAAGAAAATGAAGTTTCGTATGCCTGAACTCAGAATCTAAAGATGCCTCTTTTAGTGAAGGTGATTTTTACATTCTGTGTTTGAAAATACCACTTTTGGAAAGTGGGTATTTTCTTGCTCAGTCATCCCGTGTGCCTCTGCTGGAATGTGGATTGCCTGTCTGGGTTTTGGATGACAGAAGGCTGGGGGAGCAGGAGGGGCGCCAGATGGTCTAGGTAGGTCAGGAAAGGGCTGAAGAGACCTGGGTTACGATGGGGGAAGGGGGAGGAGATTTCCTTGCACCTCAAAGGGCCTGCTCTGCCTCTGACAAATGCCGTCTCCACCGCCTGCCAGGAATTCACACCAGAGAAGGCAGAACTGGTCCTGACCGGGCACAGACACCCTCTGCCTGAAAGATCAAAGGATTTTTGTGTACAAATACTGGGGCCCAGACCCCTGAACTTTAGAACTCATCTGGAACAAGAAGACTGCCAAGAAGAAGAGCCGGAGAAGCTGCGAAAAGGAATGACTGCTTTGCTGGGTGCTTTGCTGGGCTGACCTGCAGTGGCTGCTTCTGTCTTGGGCAGTGAAAGGCCTGGACTGGACTTTCTGCAACCTAATTTGTGAGTCTCTCCAAGGGCTTGAGGTAGAGCTTGCCCCCTGTTCACGAAGTCTCAGGAACAGCAAAGACTTCAAGTTCTTTGACCCGCAGCACTGGGGACTGTGTGTTTTGTGCTGCAACCCGAAGAACACCAACTCGACGACGTCCACGACGCCACTGCCGACTCCGTGTCCTGAAGGCACCGCAGAGGGCACCGCCACAACGCCGCACCGCAACCCTGGTCTCACCGACAACACCTGTTGATGCCGCCACCGAGCCGCTGCTTGCACCGCGACCTGTGGGCCCCGCACTCCGCACCGCCTCGCTTCACGCCGAAGCTTCGGCACCGTGGAGGGCACCGCCGCAACGCAACCCTGGTCCCACCGACGACGCCTGTCGATGCCGCCACCGAGCCGCTGCTTGCACTGTGACCTGTGGGCACCGCACTCCGCACCGCCTTGCTTCATGCCGAAGCTTTGGCACCGTAGAGAGCACCGCCGCAATTCCGCACTGCGACCCTGGTCTCACCGACGCCACCTGTTGACGCCGCCACTGAGCCACTGCTCGCACCGCGACCTGTGGGCACCGCACTCTGCACTGCCCTGCTTCACGAGGACGCCTTGGCCTTCCTGACGCCGCCACTTCCCGCCGAAATCGACGCCGCTGCTTGCACCGTGGTTCGAGGGCCCGCTTGTAAGTCACACGAAGCACCGCCCTCATCCCACACCGCAGCCTTGGCCCACCGACGCCGGCACCATCGACTCCCGCTCGTCAGCCGACGACAGCGCTTCAGCCGTGACGATGCCGCTGCTTGCACCGCGACCTGCTAGCACCGTGACGAGCACCGCCTTCATCTCACACCACGACCCTGGTCTCACCGACGACGCCATCTGATGCCGCCACCAAGCCGCTGCTCACACCGCGACCTGGGGATACCGCACGCCGCACCGCTGTGCTTCGCACCGCAGCACCCGACGCCTGTTGGCGCCAGCACTCTTGATCCCATCAGAAAGGGGCTTGACCTGCAACGCGAGTGACTTCAAGGGCCCCATCGCCCTGCATTTCTGAAAGGTACTGTTTGCGGGTCTTCCCGACACCGTAGCTGGCCTGCGACCCCGCGGTCAGCCAGAACTGTTTTGGATTTGTGTGTTCACGATGCCGTGGTAGCCATGAACGGAGCTATCCACACGAGGAACTCTTTTTAATCAACGTATTTTTGAACTGTGAACTTTTAAGTATAGTATTTTGGATTTTTATCGTTTTTGGTCTTGTTTTAATTATATAAAAATATTGGATATTTTTCTAAACTGGTGTGGTGTCCTTTTGTAGTGCGAACACTGTATTACTGTTGGTTATGTGCAAATGCTTTACACACTGCCTCTAAGATAAGCCTGGCTGCTCGTGCCAAGCTACCAACGGGGTGAGCAGGGGTTATTTTAGACGTGTAACTCCCTTATCCTGACTAGAGTGGTGGTTTTTGCCTGACTTGGGCCCACGGCCTAGCCTACTAAAAATCCCATTTCTAACAAGAAACCTGACCTTAATGAGTCTGGTTGTCTCAGTAATGTGTTTTTGTCAACATGTTTCGAGCTGTTCCCCTAATAGCTCTTCATCAGGACTCCACTGGGGTCCAGCCCTGTGTGTACCACTCCTTGTGAATCCTGTAATAAGGACACAAACCAAGCACACCTAATGCACACTGTACACATACGGTTTCAGTGATTAATCTGTGTCTGTAATTAGAAAGCAAAAAGATATATTAAAAACAGTGACCTGTCAGCCTTGCTGGCAGGTCGCATTAGCATGATTGTGCATGTAACTATCAAAATATATTGCACCCGTATTGTGGGTGCTCATATGGTCTATCCTATGTGCTCATATAGTGTGTCATTAACATGCCACACACTGTAATGGGTGACACCACTCGTACAATAGCACTCGTGAAACAAGACACCTAGTGACAGTACAACATAAAACATAAAAAAGATAATCCATGTGACGTACTTCTGTAGATGCTATATTATTGCATCATGGTCAAAACCAGAGGTAGAGGGGCTTGTAGTTACACTCTTAAAAAGGGGGAAGGGGAAAAAAACAGGTCTATATATCATGTACTTTTGTTGCTGCTCAACAGGTGGGTAGTGTACTCCATCTGTAGGAAAAAGGAAGAAGCCCCCCGCACTTACTTCGTCAAAGCCGCCTCTGGTATAGTAACTTACTTCTCTCCCTGGAGACCGCATACTAACTGGTGCATGGGCCCGTTTCCGTTTATAAAGCCCTTTCCTAACCATGCGGCGGGAAAAAAACACCCTGACATTCTGCTTCGTAGTACTAGACTGCTCGGTTAGTTCAAAATGCCGCCGTTGCCGGAGTAGTGGCAGCGCCATGTTGGGAGAATTCCCATCCTGAAAAACATTAAGTTACTGGAAATGTATGAGGAAAGGAGTTGATATTAAAATGTTTCACGTAATGCAGAATGGAATCAAGCGATATGCATACAAAAACATTGGGAAATACACAGGAATAGTATTTAGCTGTTTCCCTGCCCAGAAAACAAGTCCTACTCGGGGTTGGTAAGATGTAATGGCTACTACCTAAGTGTGATATTACTTCAACCAGGCTACTCGCTTGTAGGTATGTGTCTGTTCCTTGTATTAGAGGACGTAAGAAGACGTAGGTAAATTTTGAAAGATGTTCCAGTATCGAACCTATACCGGATACAATTGGTCGCCCTGGTGGGTTTTCCAAAGATTTGTGTATTTTAGGTATCGTGTAGAAATAGGGGGTCACCAGGTGTGTGTTAATCAGGAAATCCACTTCTTTCTTAGTGATTCAATCATGTAGTGTCGCTTCCTCCACCATACTCGTGATTCGTATCCTTAGGCATTCTGTGGGATCGTCTCTGATGTGTTGGTAATTCCTCTCGTCTTCCAGTAGTCGCATGCACTCACGGCGATAGGCTTCCGTAGTTTGTAGGACAATGGCGCCCCCTTTGTCTGCTGGTTTCACTACTACATCCTTGTCGTTAGCCAGTTGTTGGATGGCTGACTGTTCTTCTTTGCTTGTATTATGGAAGATTTTGATGGTCCTCGAATCGATCTCCCCTATTCCTTTCAGAATCGCTTTTTCAAAAGCTAGGAGCTCCACGGGTAATGTGGCTGATGGTGGAGTGAAATTCGATTTCAGGTGTAGTCCTGTGTCACTGTCACTGGTTTCAATTGCTGGTTTGTTGGTGAAAAAGACCTGTAGTTTAATTCTGCGAATGAATTAGTTGATCTCGCAGCTTAATTTGAATTTATCCAGACTAGGTGTAGGGACGACTCCTAGGCCTTTTTCCAGCACTTTGAGTTGGGTTGATGATAGAGTCTTGTCTGTCAAATTGACTACTAGGCTGGGCGGTTGCTGGTTCCAGGGTCGTTCTGGGGGTCCATGCTCCCCGTTGACATCCTAGTGAGTTCTAGTGGATTCGACCACTGCACTTGTTGTCCTTTCTTCATCTGTCCTCTTTGTGCTCCTTTGCCTCTCCCTAAAAAAGGAGTCGATGATCCTGCGTATTCAGGTTGTTGTGCTGAATTCCAGTATGCGTATGGCTGTTGTTGGAATTGTGGTGGTCCATAGAAGAAAGGGGGTCCTGGATAAGGTGGGGGGCCTTGGAAGGGAGGCCTCCCTCGCCCTTGTCCTCCTTGGTGTCCCATCCGTCTTGTGTAGTTTCGCCTATTTCTGAAAGTGCCTCTCCTAATACTGCCAGTATCTGAACTGTCAGAACTGGTGTCTGATCCATCTGTATCCGTATTGTATCCGGGGTTTCTACCTGTTGGATTGTAGTCTTCTCGTATGTAGGGGTAGACTTTTTCATGCGTGAAATTCTTTGAGTCTTTCTTGAATTTCTGGAATTTGGTGTCTTTCAGAGTTACCTCAAACTCGCGCATTTCTTGTTCAGCTCCTCGAGTCTCTTTTTCAATTCTGTGATGGATTGAAACGATTTTAAGCGAACATCTATAGTGTGAATCTCATCCTTCATTTCTTCTGAAAGCCGTGCTGCCGTCTTAATAATGAGGACCAACCAGTCTCTGGTACAATGCCATGAGATTAGGGACCAATCCTTCTTGAATGCTTTATCTTGTTGGGAAATGAAAGGTTCGCTGCGTACGATTAGACCACGGGGTGCTGCATTTACTCTCAGGTACTCCGTCATCATGATCCCATGGATCATGGTCTTGATTTGGTTTCTTTGACGTTCCGTTAACTCGTCCCAGCTTGGGCCCCCTGCATCTATATCTGTGCTCGATGTCTCATTAAATGGAGATATTGATGATAAAATTCTTTCTACCTCCTCTTTTGAGAAGGTAAGGCCTGTGATTTCTGCCATGGTGTCTTGACTAGTGGTGTTTTAATCAAAGTGGAAAAAAGAGAGGAAGGGGAACTCCCACAGCTGTGCGCTGTCTAAATAGTTACCAAAGTAGAGAGGGAGGCAGAGGTAGAGGCTAGGTTTATCCTCCTGACAGTTACGTAGTTAGACAAAAATCGAGTATATCGAAGAAAACCTGCCTTTAGGGAATTAGATAGGATACAGCAAGAATTCGTTGTAATCCCATGTCTAGAAAAAAGACTTTTTTTCTAGAGACCCCTCACCCACCAGGGTTGCCCCTAGGTGGCATGCTTCATCATTGGGGTTCCTCTCAATCCTCTACAGGTTGAGGTGTGCTGCGACTTGCGAATTACGTAGGAGCACTTTTTATTGTAGATTATGTGTAGTGCAGTGATGTGGAGTGGAAAGGGAAAGAAAATCTAAAAATACCTAACTAGTTGGCCACTCTTTTATTCCCCCCCAGGTGGTATGGTTAAAAATCAGGGGTCGTTTACTGAGAAGGAATCTGACCTTAATGAGTTTGGTTGTCTGAGTAATGTGCTTTTGTCAACATGCTTCGAGCTGTTCCCCTAATAGCTCTTCATCAGGACTCCACGGGGTCCAGCCCCGTGTGTACCACTCCTAGTGAATCCTGTAATAAGGACACAAACAAAGTACACCTAAGGAGCACTGTATACATACGGTTTTAGTGATTAATCCATGTCTGTAATTCGAAAGCAAAAAGATATATTAAAAACAGTGACCTGTCATCCGTGCTGGCAGGTCGCATTAGCAGGATTGTGCATGCAACTATCAAAATACATCGCACCCGTATATTGTGGGTGCTCATATAGTCTATCCTATGTGCTCATATAGTGTGTCATGAACATGCCACACACTGTAATGGATGACACCACTCGTAAAGTAGCACTCGTGAAACAAGACACCACGTGACAGTACAACATAAAACATAGAAAAGATAATCCATGTGATGTACTTCTGTAGATGCTATATTATTGCATCATGGTCAAAACCAGGGGTAGAAGGGCTTGTAGTCACACTCTAAAAAAAGGGTGAAGGGGAAAAAAACCCTACATTATGTGGGTATGACCACGAGAAAAGTAAGCACCAGAGTGTGCGAACACCGCAGTAACGTCCGGTGTCAGCACATCACCACAAAAATGACCTCACATTACAAAGAACAGAAACACACACCCAATGATTTGAAGTGGGTTGTCCTTGAACACCTGTGTTATAGTATTGTATTGTAATAGCATTTATATAGCGCTTACTACCCCTGACAAGGCGTCGAAGCGCTTTTTCGGCGACTAGCACGCTACTCCGGTACCCATAGAGGATTAGTGTTGAATTAGTATAGTGAAACATGAAAGTAATTTTAAGTGGTGGATAGGTTAGTCAGTTATTTGGATTCGGAAGGATAGCAGAAGGATAGAAGAGAAAAAAGGTTTGTATTTATATAGCGCTTGTTATCCCTGATGGGGTGTTGAAGCGCTTTTTCGGCGAGTACCACGCTACTCCCGAACCCATAAAGGATTAGTGGTGAATTAGTATAGTGAAATATGAAAGTAATTTGAGTGGTGGATATTAGTCAGTTATTTGGATTGAGAAGGGTAGCAGAGGGAAAAAAGGCTTGCATTCATATAGCACCTGTTACCCCTGATGGGTGTTGAAGCGCTTTTCTGGCCAGTAGCACGCTACTCCGGAACCCATAAAGGATTAGTGTTGAAAATTAGTATAGTGAAATATGAAGTAATTTGAGTGGTGGATATGTTATTCAGTTATTTGGATATAGAAAGGTAGGTGGCTGGATAGAAGAGGGAAAGAGGTTTGTATTTATATAGCGCTTGCTAGCCCTGATGGGGTTTTGAAGCGCTTTTTTGGCGAGTAGCACGCTACTCTGGAACCCATAAGGATTAGTGTTGAATTAGTATGGTGAAACATGAAAGTAATTTGAGTGGTGGATATGTTAGTCATTTGGATTGAGAAGCGCTGGGGAGGGGTAGAAAAGGGAAAAAGGTTTGCATTTATATAGCGCTTGTAACCCTGATGGGGTGTTGAAACGCTTTATTGATAATCTAGAACACAGATTTTTGGAAAAAGAACAGCGGTGGGTGTACAAACTACACACTGACACCGTGGGACTTAATGACAATATCCTGTGGGGCCTCTTACGTTGAAAATGCACAACATTGAGACTAGTGGAGACATTTTTAGGAGTCTCTATAACTAAGTATACCATCCTGGTTTTTTAGAGTACACGATCACACGAGGACATAACAGTTCGAGACACATCTAACAATAACAATGAAAAAGTCCCACACCTAAATATTGTGTTATAAAGACTAGACACTTTAAAACAGTGACCCCCCTGCTCACACATGATTAGTAATACGGGATAACACTGGGAATGTATCATTGAGAGATTCTTCTAATATACATCTGTCTAACAATGGTACATCAGAGCGTGATAAGGGTGTGTTACTATTCATCGGGAAAGCATCATTGAGAGATCCTTCAGAGAACATCGGACCGATAATGGGACATCTCAGCGGTTGAAAAGAACCCACTAAGCAGCCATTAGTTGAAATGTGTATAGTAAAATACTGACCGCTGTGTCCACGGGTACATGCATGCAGTAATAAGAATAGAACTATCATACATGGGAAGCATCCGCTCTACATTATAAGTGAGTAGCCTGGTTGAAGTAATATCACACTTCGGTAGTAGCCATTACATCTTACCAACCCCGAGTAGGACTAGTTTTCTGGGCAGGGAAACGGCGAAATGCTATTGCTGTGTATTTCCCAATGTTTTTGTATGCATATCGCTTGATTCCATTCTGCATTACGTGAAACATTTTAATATCAACTCCTTTCCTCATACATTTTCAGTAACTTAATGTTTTTCAGGATGGGAATTCTCCTAACATGGCGCTGCCACTACTCCGGCAACGGCGGCCATTTTGAACTAACCGAGCGGTCTAGTACTACGAAGCAGAATGACAGGGCGTTTTTTTCCCGCCGCATGGTTAGGAAAGGGCTTTATAAACGGAAACGGACCCATGCAGCAGTTAGTATGCGGTCTCAAGGGAGAGAAGTAGGTTACTATACCAGAGGCAGCTTTGACGAAGTAAGTGGCGGGGGGCTTCTTCCTTTTTCCTACAGATGGAGTACACTACCCACCTGTTGAGCAGCAACAAAAGTACATGATATATAGACCTGTTTTTTTCCCCGTCCCCCTTTTTTACAGTGTGACTACAAGCCCCTCCACCCCTGGTTTTGGCCATGATGCAATAGTATAGCATCTACAGAAGTACGTCACATGGATTATCTTTTCCTTGTTTTATGTTGTACTGTCACGTGGTGTTTTGTTTCACAAGTGCTATTTTACGATTTGTCTCACCCATTACAGTGTGTGGCATGTTCATGACACACTATATGAGAACATAGGATAGACCATATGAACACCCACAATATACGGGTGCGATATATTTTGATAGTTGCATGCACAATCATGCTAATGCGACCTGCCAGCACGGCTGACAGGTTACTGTTTTTAATATATCTTTTTGCTTTCTAATTACAGACGCGGATTAATCACTAAACCGTATGTATACAGTGTGCATTAGGTGTGCTTGGTTTGTGTCCTTATTACAGGATTCACTAGGAGTGGTATACACAGGGCTGGAGCCCGTGGAGTCCTGATGAAGAGCTATTAGGGGAACAGCTCGAAACATGTTGACAAAAACACATTAGTGAGACAACCAGACTCATTAAGGTCAGGTTTTTTCTCAGTAAACAACCCCTGATTTTTAACGATACCAACTAGGGGCGGGAATAAAAGAGTGGCCAATTAGTTAGGTATTTTTAGATTTTCTTTCCCTTTCCACTCCACATCACTGCACTTCACATAGTCTACAATAAAAAGTGCTCCTACGTAATTTGCAAGTCGCAGCACGCCTCAATACGTAGAGGATTGAGAGGAACCCCAATGATGAAGCATGCCACCTAGGGGCAACCCTGGTAGGTGAGGGGTCTCTAGAAAAAAAGTATTTTCTCTAGACAAGGGATTACAACAAATTCTTGCTGTATCCTATCTAATTCCCTAAAGGCAGGTTTTCTTCGATATACTTGATTTTTGTCTAGTTTGAACAGGTCAGCCTTATGACACGGAGTCCACCTCTTTGTCCTGGGTACAAGAGGGCGGGTCCAGTCCTTTAGGGCTCTTCTTTAGGTCACAGATAGGTCTAGTGCTCTTCGGATATTCTGTAGGTCCAGGCCGTGTTCTGAAGTGGGTGCCTGGAGGTGCCCATTTATGCCTGGCACTAACTAGTGGCTAGGAATCACTCCTGGACACTCCGCAACCAATGGGGTAAAGATTCCCTGGGTCAGCTCTATTCACTTTCAGTCATCGGCCACATTAAACTTGGGGTCTGAGGGCAAGGTGTGTGTGGGTAGGTAGTGTACTATGATAATACTAGTATTCACTCATATCAAGTCAAGTCAAAGTTTATTGTGTGATTACTTAAAATCATACAAGTTACATAAAACACGAATATTGCAATAAAAACACTATTAAAAACCCTTAAAAAAATAACATTTCCTATATGGGGAGGTATTTTGCAAGTGCGATAAAATCTGTACAAAGTTATAAAAGGCAAACATTCTTGTTGTTCTGTGCAAAAAACCTGTCTTTTTGAAAAAAATGTATTGAAGGATAGTAATGCAGTGTGTGTGTGTGTGTGTGTGTGTGTGTGCGTGCGTGCGTGTGTGTGTGTGTGAGTGTGTGAGTGTGTGAGTGTGTGTGTATGTGTGTGAGTGTGTGTATGTGTGTGTGTGTACGTGTGTGTGTGTGTGTGTGTATGTGTGTGTGTACTTGAGTATGATAACACACTCCCGCTGTGGGGACTTGATTGCACTGTGGGGACCTGAACCCAAATCCCCACAAGGTAAAGTCTTCTAAATGATTTTAAATGAGTTCAAAAACATCTGTGCCAATTTTTACAAATTAAAAAAAAATTGCCTTGTGGGGACCTGTGTTTCACCAAGTGTGTTTATGTTTTTGCTCAGCTCTGCCCCTGTAGACCGGAGGTGGTACTGCAGCCTTAAACACACAGCATATTAAACACACTTCAGCAATTGGATTACATCTAGCAACAAGGAGGATAGTGATTTTGAAGAAGCATACCAATTAGAGAACATAATACATGAATACAATGGCCTTTTTAAATGTATATAACCTTTTTTTCCTTTTTTTAGAAACAAATTAATCTACTGATGTTGCACTTTTATTTTTTTGGTGGCTATTTTCTTTGAAAAGCATAGACATGCACAATTAATAGAATCACATTTTTTTTTTACATTTCAAACACCCACTTTAGCCACTGACTCTTGCATTGACAGTCAATGCAGTTTGCCGGGTTGCTGCACTGCATTACGTAAAATGCGTAAATCTGTCCTAAAATTACTGTGTAGCACACAATGTGAGCAGCCTCCTCTATCCATGCGCACAGAGCATTCCATCTCTCACTGTGCATCATATGATATATGCAGCCCCCTCCATACATGTGCTCCCTACTTACCATCAATTACTGTGTAGCACACAATGTGAGCAGCCTCCAGATTCGATGTGCACAGAGCATTTCATCTGTGGAACTGCAGGAATTTATATGTGCAATCTCCTCCATGCGTGTGCCCACTGTTTTCCATCACGCAGTCTACAGTAAAGGATGTCAGCAGCCTTGTTCATCTACACACACACACACACTACATTCCATCACTCACTGCGCAGCACACAGTGTGTGTAGCCTCCGCCATGTACACACTACATTCCAAAACTGAGTACCACACAGTGTGAGTGGCCTCCCCCATCCATCTGCACACTGCCTTCCATCATTTACTGTTCAACACACAATATGTGCAGCCCCATTATCCATGTGCACACTATCTCCCATCATTTACTGTGAAGCACAAAATATGTGCATCCTCCTCTATCCATGTGCAGACCACTTTCCATTAAACACTCTTCAGCACACAATATTTGAAGCCTCCTTTGTCCATGCGCCCACTGCATTCCATCACTCACTGTGCTGCACACAATTTGTGCAGTCTCTGCCATCCATGCGCATGCCACTTTCCATCTCTTACTCTGCAGCACCCAATGTGTGCAGCCTCTGCCATCCAAGTGTCCACTACAGGCCATCAATCACTGTGCAACACTCAGTGTGTGCAGCCTCCTCCATCTCCTAGGGTTTGAGCCTCATGGCCTGCCCCTGTTCTTTTCCACCTAACCGACAGGACCTCTCTCTGAGAGCCTGACCGGCGTAGAGCAGCTTTTCCTACTCTTGTAGGTGATAGGCTGTGTATGTAAGGGAAGAGGTGTGGTGCAGCGGCCAGGGTTCCTGACTCCGGACCACATGCTTCACAGTTCGATCCCCGACGGCAGGTTAGCCCAGCACCATGTGACTCTGGGCAATAGCTTGCTTAATCTTCCCGACGGCCCCCAGCGCCGGGACACGTCTCCGGAGGTAGCTGTGCGCTTTACAAATGCTGGTATTTATTTATGCTGCTGCTCTGACAGTTTCTAAGGTGATGCACTACCCCCAACCTTCATTGCAGCTGAGCTGTGGAATGCACATAGAATGTGTACAGGCACACCGGGACCAGCGGCTAACTCCTGTGCATAGTACATCTCTCTATAATAACATAACATGGTGCTTGATGAATGCATGGAACAACTTTCTGCCCAAAGGATGAGATATTATCAGCATTTATTGCACTTAAATGTGAAAGCGTCCTTATGCTGATGCAAAATCTAAAATCTACATCCGATCGAAGTCAGATGCTGCTACTAATGCCCCGCTTTGCCAAATCCTTTGTGGGGTTGTACCTGCAGCGCCCCATTCTAGGCACCTGTAGCAGGCATGTAAAGACTACTGGAAACAGACCCAACTTACCAGCCCTCAAAAACCACTGAAGACACACCTGTTATGACAGCATCTCGAATTCAAAACAAAACCTGCTCTCACTGTCAGGGTAAAAAAGTTATGTGAGATATTGCCTTGAAGCGCAATTTCCCAAACATTGGCATTTTAGGGTGGAAAATTATGCAATTTTGTGCGCCTCTAGAATTAAAAGTCCACAGGGACAACCATTCACCCTAGCTGTGTTAAATTCAGTTTTAAAGTAAAAGTAACTTCTGCACGCTACATACAATACAAGTTTGTAAATGCCAGTGTCCACAGCAATACGGCCATCAATGTTAGCAGATAAAGGAAGTTATGTGATGTTGTCCAGATACACATGATTTTTTTTAACTAAATAAAACAGGAATATAATTTAAACAGACGTCTAAAAGTACCAGCACAAATACGTGCTTCAACAAAAAAATGTTGCTCGAAAAAACCTGGGGGCATATTAGCAAGAACCTCGTTAAAATTATCGCCGTTTTAGCGGCAGGAAACTGCCGCTAAAACGGCGATAATGGGCTTGCTAATATGCGTTATAGAATTCCAATAGAAGCCCAGGTTAGATGTCCTGCACATCTAACCTGGGCTTCTATTGGAATTCTATAACGCATATTAGCAAGCCCATTATCGCCGTTTTAGCGGCAGTTTCCTGCCGCTAAAACGGCGATAATTTTATCGCCGGTCTTGCTAATATGCCCCCTGATTCTTTCCTTGCCAGGGCCGTTTCTAGGTGTTTTGCCGCCCTAGGCGAGAATTGAAAAATGCCGCCCCCTCCCTTTTACTACCATCACTCTCTCCCTCTGTCATCCAGGCTAGAAGAATTAATGCATAAGATATAAAGGAACTTGTATTCAACATTAAACAATAAAACACATCAAACATTAAATACCTAAATGCAACATTCAACGACTATGAGTGACACTTTCTACGTGAGCAACATCAAGCAATGAAGACAAGGGAAACATATAAATATCAGAAATTACACCCATTTGAACAATGAGAAACACTAAGAAGATCTTATAACTGCGCGGATGGCATGACGCCGTTTCTATGCATTATTCATTGTAAATCTTGCATAAACATCACGTGTTTCAACATCCATTCTAGATCATCACATTGCATATAGGTGGGTCATTACTTAAATAAACTATGTTGCATGTACATAACTGCTTTATTCTATTAACTGTGAAAGTGCCACAACTCAAGTATTGAAATGTCACACACAGGAACACTGCATACAAGGAGTACTGCACATAAACAACCTAAAACATGGAAATTAACTTCAGTTTTAAATCTGTAACAGGCACAATTCTATGTTCACCTCTCCCTACTACCTTCAGTTGTAGCCATAGCTGATGCTCCTCAATAACACCTTGTCAGCTGCCCCAAAAATTAAGTGACACAGTCAGCTGACTCATGGACACCGCCTCAGACAGACAGGCACTGGGCAAGCCTCAGCCTCACAGGCAGTTACTGTGAGCCAGCAGCCATGGTGCTGTAATCTATTAAAAACGAGTCTCATCAACCCTAATAAAAATCATGATTACCCCGAAAGCGGTCCGCGCTACCTGCCCAGCCCTGCAGCAGGCGGCACAGATGAGCTGCCTACATTTAAAATTAAAAGAGTCAACACAGCTGACTCACGGACTAGTAGCTGGGCACTAGGCAGCTGAGGCACACAGGTCACTCACAGCAGGCAGCATTAATTCAACATTACTGCTCGACTCACCGACACCCAAAAATAATTATACCCCGGTCCGCCCCCTCCCCCTTCCCTCGGACGCACAGATCACAAAACAGCAGGGCTGTCACAGAGAGCTATCCAATGCTGCTCTGCTGAGTGACGCTGCTGACCTGTGTGAACTTCTGCTACAGTACAGGGCACTGGCAGGCAGGTGATCATGACTGCGCTACAGTACAACTGCTAATTTAGTAAAACCAATACCATCCATTGCCAACCAAATAGCAGATAAATTATACACTTTCAGGGGGTACTGTCACTCACACTTACTTTGCGTGGCTCACTGCAGCAATTCCGTTCCGGGCCGCCTCGTGGCCGCAACAACGTCTGCTTCAAGGCAAGCTCGCCGCGGCCGTCCATCCGGCGCCGGCCTAGAAAGTCTTCTCAGACACTGTGACCTCTCAGCGGCAGCTGGAGCGCAGTGGTGTACTGGGCTCCACAACGGCCATTGGCCGCGGTCCGGGTCAGGGGTTGGGACCGTCCGGGTCCGTTAGTCGCGTTGCAGTGCTTCACATTAATTTTAAAAGTAAAACTGCATGCCCCGCCCTCCCTCCAATAGAATTGTAGCCAACCCTCGCGCCACCGCGGAGGCAGCAGGAAACCCGACCCCGCCTATTAGTTTCTGCACGGCCTGTGTCGGGAATTGTGACAATGTTTTAGCTAGCTGCTGCTCAGCCAGCCCCCATAAGCTGCCTGCTGGGAGCAGTGCGCACGCTGCCACTTCACCAGGGTGAGACAGTTTCAGTCAGGAATTGGAAACTAATAGCAGTTAATAGCATGTTTTTGCCGCCCTCCCCCTTTGCCGCCCTAGGCGGCTGCCTAGTCTTGCCTAATGGTAGAAACGGCCCTGTTCCTTGCAACTGAGCACACACCCAAAGCAGCTGTTTAGGACAGGCTGCAAGAGAGGTGCTAATCACGCATAAGAGAAGCGTCATTATCATGACAAGAGACCAGTATGCAGAAGCCGGCTGGAGACGGCCAAGACTTCCAGACTGGGGGATGGGACTAGCTGGAACAGAAAGCACGTCTGTAAAGTTAAAAGACGGATGCTTGCATTTGGGTGTGACCGACTTGAGACTCTGCAAGCAAAAAGAATGGAACACATACACCTGAACGGGGGCACTCCTTCGTCAAAGCTTCCAGTTCAGAGCTGTTTTTTGCTAGCCACAATTCCAATTCCATGAAACGTTCTATGTATGCAGTAACACATTCTTCAATAAATGTGAGTTTTATATTTAAAGAAAACATTCCTTATGATTGCTCCCAATTAAAGAATACATTATTTGCAGAGATGTTTCCACGCAGGCTTGTTAGAGATATTCACTTTATTTTTTGTTGGTTAAACGGGTAATTTTGTGCTGCTTTTCGAATAACCTGCTGGCAGCTGATTTAGTTGCTGCTTAGCTATATTAAATCCCAGGAAGTATGAGTGTACTAAGCCAACTCCTCTTCCTTTCCGTTCATGCTTAGGAAGTGCAGGGTTTTCTTAAACAAAATACAAAACGCACAGCATTTTGCTGGCACAACTGCATTGCAATAGATTTTCTTCCTTGCTAGGAAAAATGTTGAATCGTCGGAAAGAAGCTAGGAGGAAAATGTGACACTACAACGAAAATGGGAAATTAATGGATTTATCTTTTTATTCTGACACCTGTGGAACTGCATTTAATAGGGGGAAACAAAAATGCAAGGGCCACGGTGGCAAGAAATGTAAGAGGACAGGCAAAACAAACCATCTTTGATATTGTACAAGTTAGCGTCTGCTAAAATACTGAGAACAAGCAGAATGCAGACACTTCAGAAGATGTTTGACAAACAGGAAAACTAAGGGAACGCCATTTCCAGAGGACAGATGTAAAATTTCAGTCTGCAAAAAACGCGATTGCTGTAAAATGAAAAGGAGATCTGGACGTACAGAGGTAAAGAAGGGACAATTAAGACACGTCTAGATAGAGTAGGACATGAGATCAACAACAGTAAAGCACATACATTAAGATTTTCATGGAAAGAAGAGAAAACACGGAAGATGCATGATGGAGAGCAGGAATTGCTGTTGACACATGGAAACATGCATATAGAGCAAGAAGTCCTGTTGTAACAGGAAGGTCCCTTGCATGATTTGCGAGCATGCATACCTGCCCTGCTGACCTTTTTTCTGCCTCAGTGCACACATCATTTAAGTGCATACACTGAGGACCCTTTCTAGTTAGTGACATTGCAACCCATAGTCGGTGTCTGTGGTTTGAAGGAGCGCACCAAGCATGCCCTCCTTAGTGGGCACCCAGAGTGCCCTCCTTAGTAAATGTTATCATTTCAGACTGGCAGTGTGTAAGTGGTACAGGCTGATATGGCAGGGCTTTTACCTGTGCCTGTAGATGGATGGAAGGTCTAATTGCCTTGATGTGAAAAGTCATTGTTCCAGGACTTCTTCCTGACAAGTAGAAGCATTACTTCACAGTCATGCAGGAATCCCCGAACACCAGGGCTTGTGTCCCTTACAACCAGCTTTTTAGCTAAGATCTGCTACTGACAAAACTGATGGCCTGCCATGAATGAGGAGTAAGCCTGCAGGCTAAGAGAGGGTCATTGGAGGTGTCCCTGCCATAGGGGTCTGACCAAAGCAGAGTCCAGCTGAAGCCCTGATGGAGGAACTACCTGAAGGAAGTAGGCTGAACAAGTCTACCAGCAGTGATTGCACTGCAGAGTCTTTGGGAGAAGTGGAGCTGCAGGACCCCATGGTCAGCCCTGCACCCATGTCTACGAATTGGCATCCTTGGTCACCATCACTTGGCATTAAGATTATCCTCGGCCCCCCGTTGGCCTAGAAGGTAATGGTGGGGCTGCTGGTGGAAACGGCAAGAGGCCTGGGGACTATGATTTGCCCATCACTGGTTGCAAGTCCCATCTAATTACTGATGTGTGCTGTGCCGAGCAACACTAACCACATCCCGCAGCTGCATTAAGACACTGAACTGTGCTTGGTGCCTTGGTGATTGCAAGTGTGTCTGTCATATCTGACAATGCTTATTTTGTGTGCTGGGGATACTAGAGCACATACTGTAGAACCTATTTTGTTCTTACAATGAACTAGTGTTACATGCATCAACTAACCGGCACACCTGCGACCATCTGCACTCTCCAAAATGACTTCAGGCGGAGGTGGGGCTGAGTGGCAGGGCATGACAGATGCTCCATATAGCATCCGCTCATCACTCAAATTGCTGCACAAGTTGAACATAATGTGCTGCTGTGTGAACAAGGACTGGGGATCAAATATTGCCTGTGACATCTTTTAAAGGACCAGTAGAGGGATGTGAGAGAGAATCACCTCCATGCCCCCTGAGAACCAGCTCACTGCATCACAAGTGTGCCATAACTTGTCTAGATTTCCCGGAGTAGTATTGCTCTTGTAGAAATGAGTAGGATTATGTGGTGTTAGTGACTAGGCTTGCATTCCATATGTTTTATTTCAATGGTATCAAGTAGTAGTGTAATATGTTTTTGCTTTATAAATGTAAGTGTTGACTGGACAGACCATTATTAAGTGTTATTGTGTGCACTGTTGAATTCAGAGTCTCTAACTTCACATCAACTCCCTCAGTAAGCTTTCAACTGTTTAGCTCACTTCCCTGAGAGTCAAGTACTTAAATGGGTGTATGTGTGCTAAGATTTCAGGATACCTTTAAGTCAGCCTTAGGACGAACACAAACATCTTGAAAAAGACCTAGTACCCCCTGAGTGCACTGTGGTTTCCAAACTGCTTCTGATCTTTGGCTGTAAGCCACTGAGATCACTAAATTCTAGTTCCAAAAGTCGAAAATAGTACTTGATAAGTTCTGTTTCTTTAAAATACAAACTGCCCCAAAAAATCGGTGACGAATAGATGGGAAAATGTAGATCTCAACAACATAACCCTGGAGCAATTAAGGGAATGTAAATAATTAAGTAGTGCATGTTTCCTAGATGCAAGTGTAGTAAAGTCCTTTTAGATTCTGTTAAGAACCAGTTAGATAAACAAAGAAATGAGGAAAATGCTGTAGAGACTCAGGGAAGGGTACCATGAAAGGACCTAGGAAGGGAGTGCTGTGAATTCCGGCCCTCACAACCAGGGCCGGACTGGCTACCGGGCGTTTTGGCATGCTGCCGAGCTGGGGGCTGATTTCGTTGATGGGGACCTGCGTGTGCTGAACGAAATTCGTTTTGCTTTGTTGATTTCGAAGCACACGCAGGTCTCCATCAACGAAATTAGCCCCCACCGCAGTGACATCAGCCCCCAGCTCGGCAGCATTCTAAAACGCCCGGTAGCCAGTCCGGCCCTGCTCACAACAACTTAGCCAAGGCCTTCCTTAGGCACAGCCTTAGTGTATTCCCTAGGCTGCTTTCAAAAAATTTCATGAGTTAGTTTCCCCAATCTCAAGGGTTCCCCAGTCACCAGGGATTGTTCCTTAAGTGGGGTGAATTTAATGAAGACCCTGACTCTCCAAAAAGCTTGGTCTTAAGAAGAAGAGAAGGAAAGGAGGGTTGAGAGGGAGAAGCTGAGATTAGTTCACCAGAGGAGAGGTGAATGGAGAGACAGAAGAAGTGGGCTCAGGAAGAGGGACAAGAAGAAAGAGAAGAGCTGGAGGGAAAACACAAAGGCAGGATAGAAAAAGGGACAAAGTATGGAAAGACAAATGCAGAAATGAGAACAGGAAGTGGAAAAAGAATGCATTGGCTCAGAAAAGAAGCAGCTTAGGATTGCAGCAGAAAAGTTTAGCTCTAGAAAAGTGATTCCCCTCCAATTCTGAGGAATTCCCTACCAACGTTTCAAAGGAGTATGTACATATGTGCCACGATGTGACATTTTGAATTGCATTGTCATTTATAAGATAGCTTTTAAAGCTCATTGATTGAATGAAAAGCCTGAATCAGCTGCTGTACTGAGGAGACTGAAGTAATTGGGAGAATACCTGAGGTGGAGAACATGATGGATGAGCCAATGAAGGAGGCTCTGATCAGATAGTTTGAACTGACACAAGCTCGGTACCTTCAGGCATCCTTGAGAACAAGAAAGTGAATGTTATTCCATTTGAAAATTGGATTCATGAGGCATTGTGAAACTTTAATAAGTGCGTGAGAGAGATTGAAGTGAACGACTTTCAGTCTATTACACCCATTTGATCATGGCTGACTGACGCAGGGGTGAGTACTCTGCCCCACTCAAGCAATATTTGTACGATTTGACAGAGATGAATCCAGATAAGCTTGCAGTGTTGGTTGACAGTGGGTTAGTTAACAGGGTAAGGAAGGGTCTAGAGTACAAGGTTAGCAGCAAGCTAGATTGGCGAGCTGACAGATATAAGGGGTTCTCTTTGATGGTTCCAAATTTAAGGCAAAGAAAAACTCACAAGAGAACAGACTCAAACCAAAACGAGGACCTAAATAGTTCCCAGGACTTTATTTAAAGACAAAAACCTGACGGGAATGGGTTTCTACTGAGAAAAGCATAGGAAAAAGAGGGAAGCACAAGGTGGCAGGTTGCTTTAAATGTCTTCAAGAGGAGTAATACATATGTAATAAAGTATCCCTGATGTACAAAATAAAGATATGGAAGTCACAGAGAGGTTCCATTTCCCTATACAGGAACGAGGCCAATGAGGCTCACGAGGCTTTATTTGCAGGACATTTTTGCATCAAAAAGACACAGGACAGGTTAATTTAACTTTTTATGTAGTATGCGATTAGCCATGGGTTCCCTGGGACTTACATTGGAGGAAACTTTTACAATGCTTTTGTGTAAATGGCCACATTTTGAACAGTTTCCTGAATCTTAGTAGCTTATTACCTTTCTAAAGGTTAGCTGGAGTGACTTCCAATTAATTGCTACTTGCCTCATTGACAACACTTTTCAATTTTGGGTATTTGAAGGAGGCAAGCAGAAGACGATCATAAAGTTCCAACAGGAGAGTACCAAGAATAATGCAGTCTGGTAAATCCTGGTCCTTGTCAATGAAGTACTTTAAATTGAATGCAGAGGCTTTTGGAAACATTACTTTTCTTTATCAAAAGGCAATGCAGGTATCGAAAATGGTTAGAAATATGAGCAAACTTTGGAAGCTCAAATAAAAAATGGGCTACGCAAATGTGCACAAGCTGGAGTCTTTGTCCTACATAAGAGGGTAACCCTAAATGGAGAGCATTACCATAATCTATGCAGGCCTACATAAAGGTTTGAATAATTGGACTCTCCACATTCTCTGGAAGATATGGCAGAATTTTCCTCAAAGTTTTCAATGATTGAAAACAGAAAGAGGTGCCCTTTTATAATGAGGAAGAAAAGAAAGTTCTTTGCAAATAGCACTCCAAAGCTTCCAACAACTAGTGAATGACTTGTGATACTCCACTCACCACAAGTTTTGTGAATGGATGCGATGGGAAGCATAACTATCTGTGAGAAATTAATGGACACAATCAAGGGCACATCCCATCACACCTGCAGCTGCTAACCAAGATGGAGTTCCTGACTGTAGTAAATGTGGCGGACAGATCAAGCAATGTGAGAGCTGCAGTGCCTCCCTGGTCCGAAACCATTCATAGCTCATTATATATAGCCATCTAAGCGACTTCTGTCCCATGATGCTCTCTAAGCCCAGCTTGGTCGGGGTTTAATAGATATTTCTTTTGAATAAATACCAAAAGTTGCATATTAACTACCTTCTTTGCAATCTTAGAGCAGATGGCAGCAAAGAGATATAACGATAATTGCCAGGAATAGCACAAACAGTAGAATTAACTAGTTCAGTAACTGAGGAACTAATAAAAGGGCCGAATTTTATGAAAAACATTAGCTGGACATCAGTCGTCTTGTGAACATGATTTGATTAGTTTCATCACTTGGGCACTTTGTTTAATAGGCATGTGCCTGGATAAAGAACAGTTTTGTAGAACGTTTCTGCTTGTCAAGTGAATGGTAAGTGAGGGAGTAACACTGTTAGTCCTGCTCCCTGAGGGGCATCTTCCAAGCTTGTATTTGGACCTTAACACTGTGTATGCCACCGAATAAATATGTATAGTAAACTGAAAGGTAAAATTGTAAAAGAAAATATGCAAATTGTATGAACTACAATACGGTAATATTGTGAAAAGATAGCGGTAAATCACTCCATTCAGCTTTCCACAATAACATTGTTCATGATCACTAATAATTGCAAACACTGGAATATTTCAGGAAGAGATACACTTATTAAGCAGTCCTATTGACTCAGGGTCTGCAGTTCTGCAGCTAGGGATCAGCAACCTTTTTGTGAAGGAGGAAGACCTCAAGTGGACCCATGGAAATATAGGATGTGTGTGTCCACAAACACAAGGGCTCAAACCGGGACCGTTTAAGTCTTTCGCAGTGTCGTCTTCATCTGGCTAGCACCCAGGCTACTCTGGTGCTGGGTCTCTCTACAAAATGTCAGGGCTCAAGGGAAAGGGAACAAAATGATAAAAGGTAGAGAGGAAGTGTGTTTGCTAAGGAATCACCACTCAGCTCACTTGCACATGTAGCTGGTGGCTCTTTGTGCTATCCTCCTGTATCCTCTATTGAGAAGAAAAGAGGGTGTAGGCACTATGTACAAATCTCCTCACTTTTTGGTCTGGTTGGGGACTTCCATGCAGGCAAATTGGCAGCATGGTGGGTCAGGAGAGCTTAAGCGTGGTCTTCATGCATTTTCGTAATGGCTAGGACTCAGATCCACATTTTGGAACACCACAGCAGTGTTCAAGGACATTTGTTCACATGCGTATTCTTCCCCGAGATGGAATGAAGCACCAGCTTACGTATCCAATTCTTGGCAGTGGGGCAGCACCGTCAGTCGATGAAGGTGCTTTTTTACAGTTTTTACCTTAAACCACGTTTAGTGTTAAGACAGAGTGCTATGTGGTAATGACACATTACTCTCCTCTCAGAATGCACAGTGTCAGTTGGTGCTTGCATGCCACATGCCATGTACAATTTCCAGGTGTCTAGTCATGCAGGAGTCTCAGTATATTCAACAAAGACGGGCCCTGGAGATAAAGGTGGCTGGAGAGGAAGCAACGGAGTATATGGATGTCCTTGTTATTTCTCGATGGGCAGCATTCATCCTACATCTTGCACTCATTGGTTCATACCAAAAGATGTTTGTGATTAGTCAAATGTAAAATTAATGATATGTTCACTAAGGGTTATGACAAACTATTCTGCGCACACTTGTTCCGATGTTCACAATCATTATCCAATGTCTCTCTTACCGGCATCCTGTTCGTCCCCACTTTTCATGCCCCATAACTTGTCTCCATTTTCGGTCCAATTTAAACTACTTTTTCTCATCCAGTCTATTTCATTAACTTTCCTTACCACCTGGGATTCTTGATCACTGTCTCATCCCTCGCCCTGCCTGTATGTCATTTGATACTCTGCATTGCTCTCCAAGCGAGATTGGCGAGCTGACAGATATAAGGGAGCCTCTTTGGTAGGTTCAGCATCTGACAGTTTTTAGAGCTCAATGTGGTACCTAGCACAGAAAGCAAACCTGTTAGCTCTTCCACCATTCCTCTCCTGCAGGACATTCAGTGCATGTGAACAAATGCATTCACTACAATGTATACGAAGAAGTTACATGATTTCTATGCCCTATCACAAAACAGGTGAAAAGCAGGTCATAGCTGTGCGGAGTGCAAAGCATGACTGAGATGCAGGGAATGGCGGACTGAGCTGACAAGGGCTGGATGTGACTGGGAAACCATGTGATGAGCATCCATTTAGATTGCATAGCTGTGAACTCTAGTTAAGAGGGTCATATAAGGAGGGCATTATTGGCCATGTATTGTTCTGTGATGTGTTGGGTGAGGATTACAACAAACTATTAAAGATAGTTGGACTGGTGCTGCTTCACAGCTGTTCACTCCTTCCTATGATCTAAGCCCCAAATCCATCTGCACAGATTTCTGACCAGCACGCTCTGCCAATCAACTGACCCAAAATATTTCCTCACCAAGAGCAGTTTTTCCCACTGCTCACGTACTCCACCAACCCACATCTTTAATGGAACCTTTCCCTTGCATTATTCCTTCTATCTTACTTCTATTTCTTGCTTGATGTTAAGCTCAGGGACATCCTGAAGCAAGAAATTGTGGATGGGGAAAAGGGACAAACTGAGCCTATGTAACTACTTTCAAGCAGTCCTGACCATTCTCTTAAGCACCTACCTCTTTTTCCTGAGAGCAAAAAAGAAGTTTGCTAAAAGCAAGTGTATCGAAAGGCCTTCATACAGCTGCAGACACTGTTGCCTTCTTCAAGGTCTCGTGTCGGCGGGGGGGGGGCGGGGGGCTGACCACCCAAACCAGAAATCCAGAGTGAGGCCGAGCAGGTCTGGGGGAGGGCAACATTAAGACCTCTTCAGGCTACAACCGGAGAGTTTCAACAGTCCCTGCTCCTCCACGTGACCCTCACAGGGATTGTGAGCCTCCTCAAACCATTTGGGGCAGAATCTCTATATGACACACTCTTTTCAACTGTATGCCACTCCACTCTACCCCACTCCACTGTATTCCACTGTGCATTACTGCACTGTACTGCACTCTACTCTATGCCCCTCCACTCTACACCACTGAACTGTACGCCACTGCACTATATGCTATTTCAATCTATGCCACTCTAGTGTACGCCACTCCACTGTGTGCCCCTCCACTGTACACTACTCCACTGTACGCTATTTCAGTGTATGGTAGTGTATTGTACATTATTACACTGTACGCCACCCCATTCTAAGCAACTCTTCTATTCACTACTTCATTGTATGCTTCTCCCCTGTATGGCGCTCCACTCTACCACCCTCCCCTCTATGCCACTCCACTCTGCTTCATGCTATTCCACTGTATGCCAATCTAGTGTATGCTAATCTACTATACAGCAATCTAATCTACGCTACGCTATTCCACTGTATGCAATTCCACTTTGCACTATGCTAGTTCACTCTTCGCTACTCTACTGTATGTCACTCCAATGTATGCACCACAGTGTAAGCCACTTGACTGTACCCTACTCCACTGTATGCTTTTCAACTCTTCGGTCGTGCACTGTTCGGCACTCAAATTTATGCTATTCCACTATGTGCCACTACAGTCTACGCCACTCCACTATACACTATTCCACTTTATGGCATTCCATTGTAGGCTACTCCGCTGTACCCCACTCCACTGTTTACTATTCCACTCTAACCCACTCCACAGTACGCCATTACAGTCAATGACACTCCACTATATGCTAATCCACTCTATGCCACTCCAGTCCACACCATTCCACTGTATGTCAATTAACTGTATGCTATTTCACTGGACGCCACTCCACTCCACTCTACGGAATTTTTTGGGGTGGGTATTGGTTTTAGAGTGGCAAGAAGTTTTAGGGTTTAGGGTGAGTATGGGTTTTTGAATGGTTAGGGACATTTTAGGGTTTAGGATGGGTGTAGGTTTTGGGTGGCAAGGGTACCTTTAGGGTTTAGGATGGTTATGGGTTTTTGGGTGGTAATTAATCTTTTAGGGTTTAGTGTTTGTGTGGGTATTTGGGTGGCAAGTCTCTGTAGAGATCGTGTGTGATGTCAGTCATGTCCATGTCCCACAAAGATAGTGTCTGATGATAGTGATACCCGGGTCCCCAAAGAGATTGTGAGTGATGATAGCAATACCCTAGACCCCACAGAAATTGTGTGTTAGTATATTCATGTTCAAGTTCATAGAGATAGTGTGTGATGATAATCATGTTGCAGTCAGTAGAGATAGTGTTTGATGACAGTGATGCCTAGGTCCCCACAAAGATACTGTGTGATTATAGCCATGATCACGTCTCTGTAGAGATCATGTGTTATGTCAGTCATGTCCATGTCCCACAGAGATAGTGTGTGATGATAGTGATGCCAAGGCACCCCAAAGATAGTATGGGATGATATCAATACCCAAGTCCCCACAGAGATACTCTGTGATTATAATTATATTCAAGTACCCACAGAGATAGTGTGTGATGATAATCATTTAGAAGTCACTAGAGATGGTATGTTATGATAGTGATGCCTTTGTCCCCACAGAGATAGTGTGTGAATATAATCATGTTCAAGTTCCCACAGAGATAGTGTGAGGTTACAGTCATGATCAAGTGTCCTTAGAGATCGTGTGCAATGCAAGTCATGTATATGTCCCACAGAGATAGCATCTGATGATAGTGATGCCGGGTCCCCACAGAGATAGTGTGTGAGGATAGTGATGCCAGGTCCCCACAGAGATAGTGTGTGATTATAGAGATGCCTAAATCCCCACAGAGATATTGTGTGATTATAGTCATATCCATGTCGCACAGAGATAGAGTGTGATGACAATCATGTTGAACTCACTAGAGATAGTGTGTGATTAAAGTGATGCACTGGTCCTCACAGAGATATTGTGTAATGGTAGGCATCCTCAAGTCCCTTCAGTGATAATGTGGGATTATAGTTGTCGGAAGAGCATTATTATTTGAGGTGGATGTTAGTCCACCACAAGTAATAATGTCACTAATCATGTTGGTTCTAATAAAGGTTTCAGTACTTTAAACCTGAGCTCAACCCCTGGAAGCTATGGCATATAGCAACCAAGCTTAACATGAGAAAATCTCTGTGTTCTACAGAGATAATGTGAAATTAGAGAGATGCCCTGGTCCCCCCAGAGATAGTGTGTGAGTACAGCTATACTCAGGTCCCCACAGAAATGGAATGTGATGATAGTGATGCCCAGGCTCCCAGTGAGATAGTGTGCGATAATAGTCATTTATAAGTCCCCAAAGAGATAGAGTGTGATGATAATTATGTTGAAGTCCTTAGAGGTAGTGTGTGATGATAGTGATGCCCAGAGATGGTGTGTGAATATAATGATGTTCAAGTGCCCATAGAGATAGTCTGTGATTAGAGTCATGCTCAAGACTCTGTAGAGATCGTGTGTGATGGAAGTGATGTCCATGCCCCAGTGAGATAGTGTATGATAGTTGCCAAGTCCCCACAGAGATAGTGTGTGATTATAATAATGTTCAAGTCACTAGAGATAGTCTGAGATGGTAGTGATGCCTAGGTCCCCACAAAGATAGTGTGTGATAATAGTCATTTTCAAAGCTCTCAGAGATTGTGTGTGATGTGAGTCATGTCCATGTCCCACAGAGATAGTGTCTGTCACCCAAACACTAATATCCACCCTAAACCCTAAAATGTCCCTAACCATTCAAAAACCCATACTCACCCTAAACCCTAAAAATTCCTTGCCACCCAAAAACCCATACAAACACTACGCCCTAAAAGATTCATTACCACCCAAAAACCAATACCCACCCTAAACCCTAAAGGTTCCCTTGCCACCCAAAACCCATACCCACCCTAAAACCTAAGACAAACCTCACTGCCCTAAAACCCATAACCACCCTAAACCCTAACAATTCCTTATCACCAAAAAACCCATACCCAACCTAAACCATAAAATGTCCCTTGCCCCCCAAAAACCCACACCCACTCTAAACCTTAAAAATTCTCTTGCCACCCAAAAGCCCATACCCGCCGTAAACCCTAAAAATTCCCTTGCCACCAAAAACCCATACCCACCCTAAACCCTAAAAAAGCCCATTTCACCTAAAACATATACTCACCCTAAAAAATACCCTACCACCCCAAAACCCATACCCACCTTAAACCCTAGAATTTCCCTTGCCACCCAAAAACCCATACGCACCCTAAAACCTATACCCAACCTAAACCATAAAATTTCCCTTGCCCCACAAAAACCCACACCTACAAAATCCCTTGCAACCAAAAATCCCACACCCATCTTAAATGATAAAAATTCCCTTGCCACCCATAAAACGCATACCCACCCTAAACCCTAAAAAATCCCTTACCACCCAAAAACCTAGACCCACCCTAAACCCTAAAAATTCACTTGCCACCCAAAAATCATACCCATCCTAAACCCTAAAATAGCTCTTACCACCCAAAAACCTATACCCACCCTAAGCCCCAAAAAATCCCTTTCCACCCAAATACCCATACCCATCCTATATCTAAAAAATTCAGTTGCCACCCAAAAACCCATACCCACTCTAAACCCTGAAAAACACCTTACCACCCAAAAAAACTATACTCACGCTGAACCCTAAAAATTCCCTTGCCATCCAAAAACCCATACCCACCCTAAACCCAAAAAAAGCCCTTATCACCTAAAAACCTATACTCACCCTAAACCCTAAAAAATACTTTACCACCCAAAAACCCATACCCACCATAAACCCTAGAAATTCCCTTGCCGCCCAAAAACCTGTACGCACCCTAAACAAGCATTGGCATAGCCAATAGGTCTCGCCTTTGGGACCTTATAGGTGTTTAGCCAGAGATATTTGGAAAGAAATTGTACAAATAGCCATGCAGATCAAACACAGAAGAGCCTCTTTATCTATACTTTGCTCATGTATAAGACCTTTTTATATCAAATCAATGAGCTCAACCGTAATGTTTTCACGAATGTGAACTCAAAGGTATGGATCACTTAATTGTAACAGGCTGAATGTTATACAAATACCCACAATTTATCGAATGCGATTGCTGGCTTAATAATGCCGTGTGCACCTGGGGTCTGATTAATGGGGTAGGTGTTTGCGCTTTTGATATGCAATTTGGGTATGTCTTCGGTTCTGCATAATCGCGTGTGTATCTATACTACGTGCTTGATGCACACTACGGGCACCGGGGAACTGCCCAAGTCAACTTAATGTATGTTGCATAACGCCCTCTACCTGGCATGTGTCCATCCGGGAAACTGCGCCTCGCTACCTGGAATTCCCCTCCAAATGATTAATTACCGCATATATTTAGTATACGCCGTGTGATGACTCGAATGTTAAGTACATTTGACACACACGTGGGGTGAGGTGACGGGACCCCATCACTAATGGATTTCTGCATTTAACACACAGTGGGCCCCTGGGATCGGCGAGGTATCTACATTTAGCGCGCGCCCACACACACAGTGCGCTGGAGACACGTGCCTGCGCATGGTGATGTGCGTTGAACACACACAGTGTGCACTTGGGATGTGTCTACCCACGGTGAATGTCTCCGTATTTATTACACGTTTAATTAGAGCGATGCTGCCCCGCGGTGGGGGTCGCCTCTCGTCTGTAATCTGTACATGCGATGCAGGTTCATATGGACTCTCGAGGAAAGATCTAATACCGTCGCCCTTTCTTCCTCCCACCCTCACCAAAAACACAAGAAACCAGAATTACACATCACTCTCCAAGGGACTTAATACAGATGCGCGGGAAGGGGCGGGCTGCCAATATTACATGTGTGCATTAAACGACGCCGTGTGGAGGCTGTGCGCCATGACACGCTACCTACCTGTGTGCAGAACGCTATATGGCTATATGTGGTAAGGGAAGTCCCGGAACCGGAGTGGATGAGACTAGGGTGACCAACCGTCCGTAAATTTCACGGACAGTCCGTAATTTTCACCTCCTGTCCGTTGTCCGTGATAATATCTTTAACGGACGCCATTTGTCCGTAATTTTGACTATTTTTAAGTCACTGCCAATAAAGTTGTACCTTTCACTCTCCGAAGCTACCTAGGATTCGCTTGAAAGGTATAAGCCAATCCTAGTGTTCGCTGCTCCAATGCACGACTGTTCTCATTTGCCCTGTTGCTTCAGGACCAATGAGAACAGCTTTATGGTGCCCAGGACCTGCAGAGCACGCTTTCGGTAGTTCGTTTCCTGTTTTTTATTTTATTTAGTGCATTTTTATAAAGCGCGGACATTACCCGAGGGTGTCAGAGCGCTGTACAATAGAGCCAGTTACGTTACAAGAGAAAAGTGTTACATAATAGAACATTACAAAGATAAACAGGAGACTTCAAATGAAGGGTACACAAACACAAAATCCAACACAGCACGCATGGGTGAGGAATGCACTGGAAAAAGTACAAATTTACAATGAAGAGCGAACTTCCTAGAGGGGCCTGAGGAAAGTATTAGTTCTGAAAGTGTCTTTGGAAGAGAAGAGATTTGAGGTCAGCTTTGAAGATCCGGGTAGAGGAGGTGGCACGGGGCAATGGGGGAAGCGAGTTCCAGATTCTCACTGCATTGCCTGAGAAGGATTGCACCATCGATCTTTCCCTACAGGGTCAGTGGCTGATAAAGAGAAACGTTCTTAATGACTGGAACAGTGGGTGGAACTGAAATTGGGGTGCGCACCGGTGGCAGAAAGTGGCATGCCTGACTGCAAATCTGTGTGGGCAGAGGGATGGCCTGCAAGACAAGGAGTGGCGTGTGCTAGTAAACAGATCCATTTGTAGTGGTCACTGAATGGTAGATCGCCACTGATAAGTGGCATAGCTCCTTTTGGCAGACAACTAGCCTGGAAGTAGTGCCCTGGGTGGTCAAATTACAAGGGGGAGTAGTTGACTGGCACTCCAGAAAAGTAGGGAGTTTCCCTTTGTTCTTGAAGCCAGGGAAAATGCAATCATACTATTAATAGTCTGGTTCAAATTGAGACCGAAGTAGCTGTGCGATTGTGCTCTATCAAATGTGCTGACAAGGATATTGGGAAAAGTGGTCACGAAATTCGGAAAGGCCACAGTGAACCGAGCCTGTATTCCAAATGTCTACCGATTTAAACATTCAGGAGAAGAATCAGCAGACAAGCAGAATCGTGGTGCAGGAAGATGGAATGCTCTGGGTAGACCCGATGCAATGTGACTAACAATCTTAAAATGCTTGAACGAACGGCTCTAACCTACGTTCTAGTGCTGGAATGCGGTAAGGAGCATACAAACGTAAAGTTTGTGAGGTCTTTATTAGAGGAATGCTCACAGTGAGACTACTTTCTATGCACTATTTTTGACATGCTGTTACAAGTTGCACCCGAGTTGTAGAATAGGCCGAGGTTGTGTATGTGTGTGTGTAAGGGGGGGATTGTTTGTGGAGTTAGGTTTAGAGGATGCCAGTATTTATGGGCAAAGAAAGGTCCAAGATGATTACAACAGGTGTGGATATCATGCAGGGGCATCATGTTTGGCCAAGGGAGATGGAACGTAGGGATCAGGTCAATGGCAATAGGGAATACATGGAAGACTGTTACACATAATGTCAAGGGTACGAATAGCTACGCAAAAAGTCACAGGGTGCACTATTACCTGAAAACATATGGAATCGTAATGTTACAAGAGAAGAACCTACCTCTAGAGGAAATAGATAAAGTGCACAAAAAATGGGAAAATAAAGTGCATGTGGGGGCTTTCTGTAGTTAAGCATATGGTGCTTACATGTGGCTGCCGGTGTTTCGCTGCAGATGAGAGAGGGTAAGGTAGACACAAAGGGTAGATATCTACTGGGACGCTAGGCGGTCAGGAAATATGTCTCATTAAGTTGTATGTGCCGAATGTAGATGCTAGACTTATTTGGAATCAATTTAAGATTACTCTGTTTTATATAGAAACAAAACTGGTGTGGGTGGGAAATTCAAGTTTTGTTCTGGACAGACATGGGGCTGGACTCCACCAAGAGACAGCGCTAAGTCTGGCGTGGTTACTTCTTCGTAGCAGAATATGGATAAAAGAAATCTGATACACTTCTGGAGGGTACAACAACCTGTTCATATTTGTGAATAGATGGCACGCCTAATTACCCAGAATACATCATTATTACGAAGGACCTCAAATTTAAATATGAGGAGTTTGCATTTTAGGCCAAATTCCTGCTGTTCCATTCCAGACCAGAGGTATGGTAAAACGGGGCACAAGGCAGAACTAAGATCCCAACATGGATATTCACTCTGGAAACGCTTTCCGATGGGGCCTTATTGAGATGGTTGAAGGAGAATGCTACATAATACAGGACAAATAAATAGGAGCTGAGCTATTCAAAGTGATGATCTGAGGAGAGTGCATGGCAAAAAAATATAGTAACAAACAATAACCGGGAATGAAGAAATATAAAAAAAATTGCAGTTAAGAGAAGCAGCATCCACAATGCCTCCGAAAAATGCATAAAGATATGTATGGGAAACACATGGGATACCCTTGACGAATTCACTATGACTACATATAGACAACCCAGTGCAGTAACCATATAAATAGATCATGAGCATATGAAATACCACAAAAGACTTGCACATTTGCCCAAAGTTGCGCGAAAAACTGTGAAGTGCACAATTGTCTCAACTTTATATAAACGTATTTTTACTTGTACTTATGTAGGTTGTCTATTTACTTACATATTATTGCGCGACCTCCTCTGATGTGTCTGTAAAACGTACCTTTTGTCCCAAAGTTTTGTCCTGAATTTTGACCTTCTGTCCTGAATTTTTGTCCTGAATTTTGAGCCTTTGTGCTGAATTTTTACGCTCACCGTCCTGAATTTGCACCCATGCCAGTTGGTCACCCTAGATGAGACCCGCCGGAGTAGGAACCTCAGATTCTAACGGAATCCGGGCACACGGAAGAGCGGAGCCTGGAGACAGAAGAAAACGGCCCAGGAAAAAGCAGTCGCCCGTAGAAAAGTAAAGTCCTGATTGTAGAGTTCGTTGTAGGGACTGAACAAAGAACAATTATAATAACTAGTTTTCCATACGGTTTATGTGGTTCCTCAGCTATGCATACATTAGGGCTCACTCCTACCCAATTAAATGGCACCGACTTCAGAAAGATGGAATTCTGAACTGTCTCTGCCGGGTTTCATACTGGTGAAATGCCTTTGCTGTGTAATAGTAGTTGAAACCAAGAGAGGTAATTGTGAGAAGTATAATTTGACATAATGGATGCATAATGCACAATTGCTGCCGCTGTGCTTTTCCCAGGCATGATAGCTGGGCTATTCACCTCACCTGATTGATTTCGCACCTTTTGTTTTTGTCATCACTGTTGGCAGTCTGGGCACATCTGCCTGTAATAGCTCGTGTTCACCTTTGTCTTTGAAAGCACGTCGGCCATTGCCTGCAGGAGAGCTCTGCTTCTGTGTTGAGCTCTATCCACGTGGAATGGGGCTCAGTGGCCGCGGGCAACCTGTCTCTTCTGTGTTTGTCATTGCTTGGAAACTTCCTTCCCATGCTTACAGAGGACCGTGCAGTATATGTTGGAATGTGCCTTCAAAACGTGGTGAAGTATCCTGGCGCACAACATTGTTTGTTTCCTAAAATGTTGAATAAAATATGTATTCCTGAAGGGGTTGGTTATTTTTTAGTTTTTATTTGAATGCGTGTTATAAACGCTGGTTTAAGATAGGAGCCACTTCGAAACACACAATGTCGTAATATGCCATGCAGTTTGAGGCGATTCATTTTAAAACTTTGTATAATAAGTGCACATGCACCCATTTTTTACAGCGCCAAATCCCATGTTATAGCAACTTCAATGGGATTAGTTACAGTGCAGACACCTACGTACAGTTTAAACTTTGACACATTGAGCGGGCAATAGCTTGTGTAACGTGGGAACAAAATGAGAAGACAAAGGTTCTATTGTGCAGAAATCCAGGGAACGTTTGGTTAGTTTAGCAAGTAAAAACAAGCACGCGAGTGGTGCGCGTGCGCGCGAAACAGCGAGCGATCTGTTTTCAATTATCGCGCCCGTGTCTGGGCACGATAATTGAAAACAGATGTGGCCTGTGCGGGTAACCGCAAGCAATAGGCCGTGGGCGGAGCAAAGGCGGGACATGCACCCGCCTTTGCCCAATTGCGTGCTGTCTTTCTTAGAAAGACGCACGCAAAGCCCAATAACCTGGGAGAAAAACAAAAGCACACGCACGAGCGTGTGGTTAGCTTTCTGAAGCCCATTACTAAAAGTCTCGCAAGCAGCGCATGCGCGCGCTGCTCTAGGCTAGACCTAAAAAGCCTATATCACCTAAAAACACATTTCTATTGTAATTTGATGGCATAACCTTTTTTCCAGAAACAGTAGGAAAGCCTATAGCTTTAACTTATATTTACATTTAGGTACAAATGTTGACTGCATGCCAATGTTTGTGTGTTTTTTTTTATATATATTTAGAAGCAGGTCCTTTATAGTGCAATTGCCTTCTTTTTCTTATAACATGCCCTACTCTTTATAAGATCATCGTATGAGCAGCACTTCTTTTAGTTAAAAATCTTTCAGAGCATCAGTCTTTCCACATCATGTTGCTCTTCCCCAAGTCAACGACATATAATCGTACAGTACTAGGCAGTGTCCCTGCCTTTTAAAAAAGGTGCATTGCTACTTCTCATATCACCAACTCCCATTATTAAGGTTTACCATCATTTTTAGACCACAACAAATTTAAATAAAGCAGTGAAAGTCACATAATTTTTGGATCTTTGCTCTACACTTGCTAAGCAAAATTGCACCACTTCACATACTATTGTGTCATTTGCAGCAACATTATACTGCAAGTACATGAGAATAATGCGAATGGTGTGAACATGAACGGCTGTTGCTTGTGCTGCCTGTGTTTTTTCATGCTATGTTTTTACCACAGAGCGTATTTTGTGCTTCAATATCGCACTCAATGATGGATTCTCATTTTGAGTAATTGCATGTGATTTCGCATAATTTTCCTGAAAATTCGCATAATTATGTGAAAACAAATTTATCCACAAAGACACAATTAATAATGCAAAATTATCCTTAACTGAAACATCTATGTCAATAGCAACAATAACCCTATTATTTAGAGCTGTCTGTCTAAGGCTGCAACAGAACATCTCCAGCATTATTTGTGTTTTTAAATCAACCACAGATAGATAATGTCAAAGCCTTGGGAGGCTCACTCTATGGAGCTGAATTGTGGGGCTTCCTGCAGCCAAGTGGTCTCACTTTAATTGAAAACACATTTTTGAGATTCCTGATTACATTTCCCCAGAGCTCCCACTGGTTCCATTCCTTTAGACATAGGGATGAAGAATATATATTCAAAGGCAAACATCAGAAACCTGCTAGCTTGACGGAGGTTGTGGTACATCCAGGAACTATTACCATATCGTGCAGCCATAGAAGAGATCATTTCTCTTGATAGGCAATGTAAAATCCTGTGGTTTAGAAGTGTGTGGTCAATGCTAACGTTACTTAACTTTGAAGTGCAATAAAAAGACAGGATGAACTTCCAACCACTATCTAAAGAACACTATCCAATAATACATTGGAATACTGTGCCAAAGAAACAAATTACTAATTCCTGACTCAGAAATTCCTAACTGTAGCCTTTCTGGATTTAAAATGTACTGGTTCTTATGAATGCTATTTTAACTTTATTACTCTGCTAGTGGCTAGTTAGTTATATGTAAAATTCAGACTTGGATCTCTTTAATTCAGTGGTGTTTGTTCCAAACGGTCAAACGTATACCGCCTGTCCAGCACTTTGCCGGCATGTAATTCGCCAGATGAAAAAATGGCTTATCTTCTATTCTTTTGTGCAGCGTATAAAAATCCCAGGAGGAAGGGGATAATACGGATTTGCCATTCCATGGGGGTAATGCAACAAGCAGAGGCATTAAGGCTATTGAGATAAGACACTAGTGAAGCCATTGTATCCAGCCTGTCAAAGTATCTCCAAACGGTTTGATGCATGAGGAGAAAGATCATTGACAGGTTGGCTGTTCAAGAATCATGTTAAAAACACATTAAAAATGGTCCACCAGGTAATGGTAATGGAGAATTTTCTGAAATAGGACAAATATTATCTTATGTTTATATTTATGTTTTATCAGTAGAATCAGAGTTATGAATTTGTAAATTTTAAAGTTAAAAATAGTGCCTAAATGTTCAAAGCACCAACTGTGGGCATCTAGTCGTTCAAGACCAGCTCAAAGTCAAAAGTTAAGGCCGACCGCAATGGACCACAGTTCGGATACAAGAAGTGGATTGGACCGCGTCTCGACTTACCTTCGTATTTAGAAGAATTTCTGAAGAAAAATGTCTGAGAAGTTAAAGCTCAGCTGGGCAAGGCAGCCAAGGGTGTCCAAAGAGGAGGAGTCGTTTTCGTGGAGCCGTTGGACGAAGTCATGGTGAAGATTCCTACTTTCAGACTTAGGGTCAAATTTATCAAGATTTGACGCAGCACAAAGCAGCAAGACAACATGCTGCACTGCATCAAAAGGAGAGGGCAGGAATGTGCCATATTTATTAATACTTTGCTCATTGCCGCTTTCTCACTGTGGTGGTGCATTATGTGCTACCTAGCGCCAACACAGGCACCTTTGTTCCGTAGTGAAATGGTGCCTGTGTTGCAGGAAAGATTGTTTTTATTGAAGAAGGGACACATTCCTACACCGAGGAAATCCTTAGAAGCATTTTCCTCTTTCTAAGTGTGCTGTATTCTGAACAAACAAAGAGAAATAAAGATATTTCTCCTTGTTGCGCCTCTATCAGGAAGGCATACAATTTTGGCGCATCACCAGGTTTACTTGTCGTGGTAAATCTGGGAATGTGCCAGAATATATGAGTGGATGCATGGGAATACCCAAACTCCACCCATGAAACAACTTTCTGGCACTGACTAACGCAAGGCAGTGACTTACACAGCTTTGCATTACTCCAGATTTACCAAGCCACACAGGGCCACGCAAGGTGGCCTTGCGTGGCTTGTTAAATCTGACTCAAGGATTGCATTGCCCTTTCATTGCCCTTGAGTCACCCTGCGTGACGGAAGGGCATGCAATTCTTTGGCAAATCTGGGCCTTTGTCTCTTTTATGAAAGTCGAAAATCTACAGCAGACGAGGCTGCAGCTGTGTCAGATGAGGGCTCCAGGAGGTTGGATACCCTTCCAGAGAGGGACCACTTAACAGGTTTTGCAGCAATGGAGAAGAATGTAAGGGAGCTACCTCAAAGTCAGGCCGAGCGGAAATGCACCTTGGGCGGATCAGTGAGAAATGCACGTTGGTCTTCTCCAGTCCTCAGGGCACTTTTGGGTAGAGAATGTTTTAAGTCCCAAGTTTTAGATTTGAGGCATCTGCTCACCTTCAGCACCACTTCTAAGGATCCAGGACTGGAGGAGAACCACTCTGAGGGTCACGACTCACTCAGGGTGGGTCCAGGTCCAGGTTCAAGATGGTTGTCATTGGCTCATTTGAGTGCATGGTCAGTCGGAGGGTGTTCTTCTGGATGATGGCAATGCCTCCTCCTGGTCGGTCGGTGCAGTCCTTGCGAGTGATTTTGTAGCCATCGGGGATGGTGATGACGATGTCCGGTGCGGATCAGGAGTTGATCAAGGTTTCCGTGAAGAAGGTGATGTCAGGAGAGGTGACGTCGAGGAGGTCCCAGATTTCTGTGGCGTGTTTGTGGAGGGATCGCACGTTGAAGAGGATGCTGTTGAGTTGGTCGAGTGTGCTGTTGGTCAGCGAGAGGATTTGGCATGCTGGCGTGGGTGAGGAAGTGGCTGCAGTTCTGACAGGAGAAGTGTTAGAAATGGCATTTCTGGTTGGCTAGGGCTTGCGCCTAAGCCAGGCAGAAACCACCAGTCTAGTCAGGGCAAGCGAGTTACACGCCAAAGATAACCCCTGCTCACCCCTTTGGTAGCTTGGCACGAGCAGTCAGGCTTATCCCGGAGGCCATGTGTAAAGCATTTGCGCAACCCACACAGCAACAACATACTAGTCCCACCACAAAAGGGACTCCACACAAGGTTATATCAAAAATAGCCTTTGTATTATCATAAAAAACATTAGAATAGTGATCACACAATATACACTGTGCCAACTGGCACTGGGCAGTATTTACAGGGGATTATATACACATGACAGGGCCACTTGGACCACTGTCAACACCATCACTTAGTAAAGATAGTAAATGCAGAACATCTAATAAACATAGAACACAACCAGTAATTACTGGCAAACACTGTACTCAGCATCTTCCTGTAACCCAAACCATATTATGCACAGTATCACGTTCAGGCGTGAAATACATTCTGCGCCACTCTCATAAGCCTAAACCTATTATACAATCATCTCATAAGTCTAAACGCATTAGACCATAACCTCCTAAGCATAACTCACGTTGGGAAATAACCTCACTAGCATAAACCACAGTGGAGAATAACTCAGACATAAACACAGTATGCAAACAACCTCCTGCCTACATCATATCTAGAGGCATATATCACATTATAGAATAACTCACACATAGACACAGTATGCACAACCTCATAATCATAAAACCACATTAGACCCATAAATCCGGGTGCGTAAATCATAATACATGCATCACATTTCCTAGTACCACATTAATCACATTGGGGCCTGGCGCCCTATAAGCCTAACAGTCCCCCCTGGCCAGCTGGCCTCATGAAAGGGGCTCAAATGCCCTCTGTCCAAAGTGTCAGGGCGGCTGCCAATGCAGCAGAGTCCATGTGCGCCATTGCGCAGACCTAAACGTTGCAGCTGGCACTAAGTGCTGCGCAGCTGTGAAAGTACTGAGACAGAGGAGTGCATCTCACTCCTATCTCCTAGCGAGGATGCCCCCAAAGGAAAGATGGCCTAAACGTTGCAGCTGGCACTAAGTGCTGCGCAGCTGTGAAAGTACTGAGACAGAGGAGTGCATCTCACTCCTATCTCCTAGCGAGAATGCCCCCAAAGGAAAGATGGCCTAAACGTTGCAGCTGCCCACTACTTGCTGGGCAGCTGTGAATGAACCGTGGGCCGAGGCACTCACTGTGCCTTTGGAACAAATGCCCAAAACGTTGCAACTGCCCTCTAGCACGCGGGGCAGCTGTGAAACGGCCAGACTGGGGCGAACACGGGCCCCTCGGGGCCCTCACGCAACAATATGGCCCCTTTAGGCATAGATGGCACTGGTACTACCAACTGTGCCACGTTGGAGCGCGGGCACCGACAATGTGCCCCGACGTGCCCCTCTCATCATGGACTCTCAGGAAAAAGAAATGGCCCCCAACGTTGGAGCAGCCCCCTATCAGGCGGGGGCCGCTCAGGACTCAGGAATGGCTCTGTGCCTCACTCGGCACCAACACGGGAGAGGCCACGTGGGAGCGGCCCACTGTCCAGCGGGGCCGCTCAGCAGATCGGCACCGGCACTGGTGCCTCTATCTCGCATCCCCCCCCCGGCATCTCAACTCACCGGCTCTCCTGCACGGAGGACGTCTCTCTGCTCGGGGGACCTGGAACTCCGGTCGACCTCCCTTGGGGCAGCTCTCCTCCAAGGCGGCGGGAGCAGGCACCAACCATGTGCCTCGGGCCCCCTCTGCCGTAAACACCAAATGCGGCAGCACGCGGGGCTCTCCTCCACGCAGGGGGAGCCCCGGTCTCTCCATTGGATGCGGCGGGGGCAGGCACCAACAATGTGCCTCGGGCCCCCTCCACTGGGAATGCCAACATGCTGCTACGCTTGCGGGGCTCTCTCCACTCACGGGAGCCCCGCTCGAGATTGGCGGACTTTCGGCCTCACCACTCTTCACCTGGGCCCTCTCCTAGGGCTCAGGACTTCTCCCTTCCTTCGCCCGGTCCCCTCTCTCGGGACCGGGGCTTCCCTGTCGGCGGGCGGGCTCCGGACGACTTCTTGCTTCCGTCCGCGAGGCCCCACCCACAGTCAGGCGGACGCGCCTGCTTCCGGTTCGCGGCTCGAGGCCGCGGCGGTGATTCCTCTTTCAACATGCGGCAATGAGGGGTAGGCTCCCTCGTAAGTTAAAATATAAAGCGGGGTGGGCTCCCGCTAATAGAATAAAGCGCCAGCGGGTGGACACCCGTAATCACAAATCCCAACGCGGGGTGGGCACCCGCAATTATGCCTGCATCACGGGGGAATCCCTACGATGGGGATTCCCTCTTCACAGGCTGCAGCGCCACGCTGCGAAGCCCACGCTCTCCCTCTCCATTAGGGGCCATCAAATTAAAAATAAAAGCGCTCACAGGGCGCAAGAGCCTTCCGGGGGCCAGGGGCACAGCTGGGCCAGCACCCAGGGCCCTCCAGCAGGGAGGCAAGCCCCCATGGCGGTTCCTCCTGGGCCCCAGCAGCAGCAAGCCCCCAGCACGTCAGGATCAGGAACAAGAACTATCTGACCAACTTCATGGGGTCACAGCCCCTTTACTTATACCACCAAAAGACTTTGTCCTCAGAAAAGTCACAAATCACTGAACCCAGCCAGAACCAGTTTGGTGTCGTCCTGGAGCACTTTATTTACGATGCCGCATCCTGCCTTTGAGGAAGAGGGGGTCTGCTATCAGACGCAAAGTGGGAGGTGGAGCCATCATTCACCTTGCCAGGCACAGCCCTGCTCAGATCAAAGGGTCACCCCTCCCCATACTCCAACTGCAGAGCTCTCTCTCCAGCCAGGTCTGACCCAGCTGGCCCTGCTGCTTCAAAACCAGACGGCCAATACACATACTAGCAAAGCCTACTGGAAAGCTTAGGCAAGAAAATACTTCGTTTCTAGAAGAGCTATTTTCGAACGCAGGATATAAAAATAATCCTTACTACAAGATGTATCTCAATATCCTGAGCTCATACATATCAAATTCGAATTTCCTATCATGTTCCTGGGGTCAGTTAGGATTATAGAATGTAATACTCAGACTGCCCATTCTGGCCTATGAGAACGGATAGCCTCACAACAGTAAACAGTGAAATGGAGGGTAACTCGCTATTAGAACATGCTACACAGACCTAGGCATGTTCTTCCTGTCACGTACAACGCACCCTGCCATAGGGGTGTCTTACATGGTGCGAAGGGAAGGCGCAGGGACTGGGAAGTGGGTGCACTTCACAGTTACAAAGGCAGTTCTGGACTGCCTATAGACTCTGCAATGGCAGGTCTGAAACATACTTTAAAAGCTGCTTCTGTGGGTGGCGTAAATCAGCGCTGCAGGCCCACCAGCAGTATTTGGTCTACCAGCCCTGGGCACACACAGTGCACTTATACTAGGGACTAACAGGTAAACCAAATGAGCCAATTATGGTTATCCCAATTCATTTCAGGCAGGCAGACACATAGCACACAGAAATGCCAACTTCTACAAGTGGCATTTCTCACATAGTTATAATAAATCTGCGCACACCATTGCGCAGCATTTATTCTCACAATTTCCTACATACCAGACTTGCCCATACTGCTCCTCTCATCACAGGGATTACTACTGATACACACTGAGCAGGGAATCCCCCATGCAATCCTATGGGAGGGCAGGCCACTTCTCACTAAACGTAACACAGAGCGCACAGACTTTACACTGGACTACAGTGCTAAAGTGCCCAGAGGCCTAAAACCACTAACACTACACAGAGAAAAAGGCTGGGAGAAATGCACAAAGCTTAGGGGTGAACCTGCAAAAAGGGCCAGGTCCAACACAACCCCCTTCCAGCCAAAACGCAGGGTAGGCCAATCACTGCCGTGACGGGCTTCCCTGCTTGGGGCGATAGAATACGGACGCGGGCCCGCACTGCAGGGACACCCTCCAGTTCTACGCCACTCTGAACCCACGTGGGTCTCTCTAAAAAAAAAAGGAAAAACTCTCAGGCCCAACTAGGCTACCCCACTGGTACTCCCTAGTTGTTCACGGCCAGGACCAGGCCCTAGGCCATCCAGACGCCCCTGGTCCTTGCCAACTCACAGAGTGGGGGCGTAGCCCCTGGCACATAGTAGCCAGTCTCCACTCTTCCTCTCAGTGTGGTTCCAACTGCCACTGATCCCCCCAACCTAGGGTCCGCACCCTCAGGCTGACCAGAGATCACGGGCGAGGCGTCTCCTCACCCTACCTCTACTTCTGGGGTTCCGCACTCTCCCAGGAGAAGCACCCCACAGAACACAACTCCCTCGCCAGTTCTGGACCTCTCTCCATCAACTGGTCTACCACCTGGGATCTAAACTCATGGGCTGCACCGGGGTCAGAGGCGAGGACTCCCTCCCTCTGCACCCCCTTCCAGAGCACAGTACCCTCCTTTTGAAGAGCAGGGTCCCTTCACTTAAGATGGGCCCCACCTGCCTTCAAACACAGGGTCCCTTCACTTAAGATGGGCCCCACCTGTGTTTAGGCGGGTACTACCTCACTGAGCCAGGGACCCTAAAGATCCCGGGTAGGCCTGCACCACCCCTTCTGAAGAGCAGGGTCCCTTCACTTAAGATGGGCCCCACCTGCCTTCAAACACAGGGTCCCTTCACTTAAGATGGGCCCTACCTGTGTTCAGGGTGGTACTACCTCGCAATTGCCCGGCGAACCAGGACTTCCTGGGGGTTACAAACACCCTCCCCGAGGGGGACACATACCTCATGTGTCGTGTGACAGATTGACTGGCGCAGAGCTCACGACCTCCTGTGCCTCTGACAGTGCGTGAAGATGCCCCAGCAGCCTGGCGCAGAGCTCACGACCTCCTGTCCCTCTGACAGAGCGTGAAGATGCCCCAGGACAGAAGTGGCGTCACCATGGCCAATCCTATGAGGCTCAGCCCTTCTGGCTGGCCTCTGACCCAATGGTTCTTCCACTGGGGACTCTTTCCCCCTCTCACCCCTCAAACTGGACTTCTGCACCCTCCACCTAAGAGTGGCACTGCCAGACACCAGAACTGATGCAGGCCTGACTACAGACACTCCCAGCACACCTAAAACGGGAAGAACCACCTCGAAGAATGGTCCAACAGGACAGACTAGGCTCCCTACCTGGTGTTCCCTCATGGAACCAACCAGTCCTGGCGACTGAGGTTGGGGTTCGGAATCCGACCCAGTCTCACGCCCGCTTCAGCGAGTTTGGGTGTGAGGCTACACAACCTCCTCACAACAAGGGTACCTAGCTGGGCTACTCTGAACCATCTCCGCCGCAAGGGTGGTGGAGATACCTGCACCATTCTTCTAGGGTCACTCCCCAATACAAGCTCCCGAGACTCAAAGGAACTCACACACTCCAACAGGTGTTGGCGCGACTCCAGAAACCAATTACTGGGCTGGTTCTTCTCCGAAAAAAAACAGTTTGAAGAGCCCTTTATCACCATTCACCGTGCTAACCAAATCACCCAAACGTCCAGTGCATCACTACATTCATCCACACTCCTCCCACAAAACTGGTGAGACAGCATCTTACTGCCCCTGAATCTCAACCTGTCCCCCTCTTAACCGGGAACCAGGTACCATACCCTGGGAACTGGGAATGGGACTTCCTGCACTGGACTACCTATTGCTGCCACCACTGGATCCCACCCTACTGGGGATACCAGAAAACTAAAACTGCACTTAGGGGATAATCTACCCTCCTGAGCGAATTACTCCATGCCAATTAAGTCACCACTGTAGGCCAACCCTAGAAATAGCAGACAGCACAGGGGCAGTACAACTCCTTCAGCTTTCAGGCCAACCCAAGGAATAGCAGACAGTACAGGGGCAGTAACAACTCCGTTAGCTTGCGCTGCAGGCCAACCCCATAAATAGCAGTCTGCACAAGGGCAGTACAAAACTCCTTCAGCTTCAGGTCAACCCAAGAAATAGCAGTCTGCACAAGGGCAGTCACTCCTCCTGATTCTCTGGTTTCTGTCCTTGGCAGGACACCCAACTCATAGTGCAACACGAAAACACATTTCAAAGAAATTATACTTAGACAAAATCAGAAACAATAATCCCCAAACATATCACTATCTAAATGCAGAGCTTGTAGTGCACCCAGTTGTCGCTGTGGTATTGCGCACGCGCAAGTCCGGTCCCCACCGCTGATCACCAATGTTAGAAATGGGATTTCTGTTGGCTAGGGCTTGCGCCTAAGCCAGGCAGAAACCACCACTCTAGTCAGGGCAAGGGAGTTACACGCCAAAGATAACCCCTGCTCACCCCCTTGGTAGCTTGGCACGAGCAGTCAGGCTTATCCCGGAGGCCATGTGTAAAGCATTTGCGCAACCCACACAGCAACAACATACTAGGCCCACCACAAAAGGGACTCCACACAAGGTTATATCAAAAATAGCCTTTGTATTATCATAAAACACATTAGAATAGTGATTACACAATATACACTGTGCCAACTGGCACTGGGCAGTATTTACAGGGGATTATATACACATGACAGGGCCACTTGGACCACTGTCAACACCATCACTTAGTAAAGATAGTAAATGCAGAACATCTAATAAACATAGAACACAACCAGTAATTACTGGCAAACACTGTACTCAGCATCTTCCTGTAACCCAAACCATATTATGCACAGTATCACGTTCAGGCGTGAAATACATTCTGCGCCACTCTCATAAGCCTAAACCTATTATACAATCATCTCATAAGTCTAAACGCATTAGACCATAACCTCCTAAGCATAACTCACGTTGGGAAATAACCTCACTAGCATAAACCACAGTGGAGAATAACTCAGACATAAACACAGTATGCAAACAACCTCCTGCCTACATCATATCTAGAGGCATAAATCACAGTATAGAATAACTCACACATAGACACAGTATGCACAACCTCATAATCATAAAACCACATTAGAGGCATAAATCCGGGTGCGTAAATCATAATACATGCATCACATTTCCAAGTACCACATTAATCACATTGGGGCCTGGCGCCCTATAAGCCTAACAGTCCCCCCTGGCCAGCTGGCCTCATGAAAGGGGCTCAAATGCCCTCTGTCCAAAGTGTCAGGGCGGCTGCCAATGCAGCAGAGTCCATGTGCGCCATTGCGCAGACCTAAACGTTGCAGCTGGCACTAAGTGCTGCGCAGCTGTGAAAGTACTGAGATAGAGGAGTGCATCTCACTCCTATCTCCTAGCGAGGATGCCCCCAAAGGAAAGATGGCCTAAACGTTGCAGCTGGCACTAAGTGCTGCGCAGCTGTGAAAGTACTGAGACAGAGGAGTGCATCTCACTCCTATCTCCTAGCGAGAATGCCCCCAAAGGAAAGATGGCCTAAACGTTGCAGCTCCCCACTACTTGCTGGGCAGCTGTGAATGAACCGTGGGCCGAGGCACTCACTGCGCCTTTGGAACAAATGCCCAAAACGTTGCAGCTGCCCTCTAGCAAGCGAGGCAGCTGTGAAACGGCCAGACTGGGGCGAACACGGGCCCCTCGGGGCCCTCAAGCAACAATATGGCCCCTTTAGGCATAGATGGCACTGGTACTACCAACTGTGCCACGTTGGAGCGCGGGCACCGACAATGTGCCCCGACATGCCCCTCTCATCATGGACTCTCAGGAAAAAGAAATGGCCCCCAACGATGGAGCAGCCCCCTATCAGGCGGGGGCCGCTCAGGAATGGCTCTGTGCCTCACTCGGCACCAACACGGGAGAGGCCACGTGGGAGCGGCCCACTGTCCAGCGGGGCCGCTCAGCAGATCGGCACCGGCACTGGTGCCCCTATCTCGCCTCCCCCCCCCCCCCGGCATCTCAACTCACCGGCTCTCCTGCACGGAGGACGTCTCTCTGCTCGGGGGACCTGGAACTCCGGTCGACCTCCCTTGGGGCAGCTCTCCTCCAAGGCGGCGGGGGCAGGCACCAACCATGTGCCTCGGGCCCCCTCTGCCGTAAACACCAAATGCGGCAGCACGCGGGGCTCTCCTGCACGCAGGGGGAGCCCCGGTCTCTCCATTGGATGCGGCGGGGGCAGGCACCGACAATGTGCCTCGGCCCCCTCCGCTGGGAATGCCAACATGCTGCTACGCTTGCGGGGCTCTCTCCACTCACGGGAGCCCCGCTCGAGATTGGCGGACTTTCGGCCTCACCGCTCTTCACCTGGGCCATCTCCTAGGGCTCAGGACTTCTCCCTTCCTTCGCCCGGTCCCCTCTCTCGGGACCGGGGCTTCCCTGTCTGCGGGCGGGCTCCGGACGTCTTCCTGCTTCCGTCCTCGACGCCCCGCCCACAGTCAGGCGGACGCGCCTGCTTCCGGTTCGCGGCTCGAGGCCGCAGCGGTGATTCCTCTTTCAACATGCGGCAATGAGGGGTAGGCTCCCTCGTAAGTTAAAATATAAAGCGGGGTGGGCTCCCGCTAATAGAATAAAGCGCCAGCGGGGTGGACACCCGTAATCACAAATCCCAACGCGGTGTGGGCACCCGTAATCATGCCTGCATCACGGGGGAATCCCTACGATGGGGATTCCCTCTTCACGGGCTGCAGCGCCGCGCTGCGAAGCCCACGCTCTCCCTCTCCATTAGGGGCCATCAAATTAAAAATAAAAGCGCTCACAGGGCGCAAGAGCCTTCCGGGGGCCAGGGGCACAGCTGGGCCAGCACCCAGGGCCTTCCAGCAGGGAGGCAAGCCCCCATGGCGGTTCCTCCTGGGCCCCAGCAGCAGCAAGCCCCCAGCACGTCAGGATCAGGAACAAGAACTAACTGACCAACTTCATGGGGTCACAGCCCCTTTACTTATACCACCAAAAGACTTTGTTCTCAGAAAAGTCACAAATCACTGAACCCAGCCAGAACCAGTTTGGTGTCGTCCTGGAGCACTTTATTTACGATGCCGCATCCTGTCTTTCAGGAAGAGGGGGTCTGCTATCAGACGCACAGTGGGAGGTGGAGCCATCATTCACCTTGCCAGGCACAGCCCTGCTCAGATCAAAGGGTCACCCCTCCCCATACTCCAACTGCAGATCTCTCTCTCCAGCCAGGTCTGACCCAGCTGGCCCTGCTGCTTCAAAACCAGATGGCCAATACACATACTAGCAAAGTCTACTGGAAAGCTTAGGCAAGAAAATACCTCGTTTCTAGAAGAGGTATTTTCGAACGCAGGATATAAAAATAATCCTTACTACAAGATGTATCTCAATATCCTGAGCTCATACATATCAAATTCGAATTTCCTATCATGTTCCTGGGGTCAGTTAGGATTATAGAATGTAATACTCAGACTGCCCATTCTGGCCTATGAGAACGGATAGCCTCACAACAGTAAACAGTGAAATGGAGGGTAACTCGCTATTAGAACATACTACACAGACCTAGGCATGTTCTTCCTGTCACGTACAACGCACCCTGCCATAGGGGTGTCTTACATGGTGCGAAGGGAAGGCGCAGGGACTGGGAAGTGGGTGCACTTCACAGTTACAAAGGCAGTTCTGGACTGCCTATAGACTCTGCAATGGCAGGTCTGAAACATACTTTAAAAGCTGCTTATGTGGGTGGCGTAAATCAGCGCTGCAGGCCCACCAGCAGTATTTGGTCTACCAGCCCTGGGCACACACAGTGCACTTATACTAGGGACTAACAGGTAATCCAAATGAGCCAATTATGGTTATCCCAATTCATTTCAGGCAGGCAGACACATAGCACACAGAAATGCCAACTTCTACAAGTGGCATTTCTCACATAGTTATAATAAATCTGCGCACACCATTGCGCAGCATTTATTCTCACAATTTCCTACATACCAGACTTGCCCATACTGCTCCTCTCATCACAGGGATTACTACTGATACACACTGAGCAGGGAATCCCCCATGCAATCCTATGGGAGGGCAGGCCACTTCTCACTAAACGTAACACAGAGCGCACAGACTTTACACTGGACTACAGTGCTAAAGTGCCCAGAGGCCTAAAACCACTAACACTACACAGAGAAAAAGGCTGGGAGAAATGCACAAAGCTTAGGGGTGAACCTGCAAAAAGGGCCAGGTCCAACAAGAAGGGTCCTTGGGTCTTCTTCGGTGACGCGAGTTGGCAGGCGGTATGGCGTCCTGAGTTGTGGGAGAGGAGGGTGCTGGCGTCATAGCAGTGGAAGGTCCGAGAACCAGGGTCCCTGGTGCTGGGCATAGTCCAGGCACAGACGGGTGCAGACAGGCCTGCCTTGGGCACGTCAGCGGTGCAGCCGCTCGGCGGCTGCCATTAAGTTGTGCTGGGAGGCAGGAAATGCGGGAGCGGGAAGGGTCACTGGAGGGGCGGGCCATGGGGATCACAGCAACAGGGACGAGGGCGGCAAACAAAGGAAAGAAATAGGTAAAAAAGGAAAAAGCTGAATAAAGGCAGAAATCAGAAAAGAGAGGCAGAGGGACAGGCCAGCAGCAGAGCAGTGACGCTCTACCACTAGACCACCAGATATGAGGCGCAGGCAGGGGCCTGCGGGTGGAGGTGGGCCTCGACCAAGGGTCAGCAGCAGCAACAGGGGCAGCAGTAGCTACCAGGCGGAGTTTCGCTGTGAAGGGAGCAAGTCCACAAGAAAGTCAGTGTTTGCTACTTCCACTCCAATCTAAGTAACAGTAGGGAAAGTGTTGGACTTCAGAGGGGTTCAAATGGCCATTTCCACTCCAGTCTAAACAACAGTAGGGAAGGTGTTTAACCTCTGAGGGGGTCAAATTTACTATTCCCATTCCACCCTAAGCAAAAGCAGGGAAAGTGCTGAATTTCGGAGAGGTTAGATTTACTATTCCCACTGCAATGTAAGCAACAGCTGGGAAAGTGTTGGACGTCAGAGGGATTAGATTTGCTATTCCCATCCCAATATATACAAAACAGAAGGAAAAGTATTGGACTTCAAAGGGGTTATATTTACTGTTCTCACTCCATCCTAAGCAACAGTAGGGAAAGTGTTGGACTTGGTAAGGGTTATAATAACTATCCCCACCCCAATTATGAATGAATGAATGAATGAATGAATGAATTTTGATTTATAAAGTGCCTGGTTACTCCAAGGGAGTTGTCCCCGCGCTGAGCAAAAATCAGGCCCTGGCGAGTCCGGTGCAAATGGACTTCTAACTCTGTCTAAAGAGCCAAGTCTTCAGGTTCTTCGGGAATCTTGCCTCAGACTGTTCAAGTCTTAGGTTGATCAGCATTGAATTCCATAGCTTGGCTGCACGCAGCCCAAACGAGCAGCCCCCCAGTCTTGCACGGCGTACTCTGGGGATCACTGCCAGCGCTGCTTCTCCAGATCTAAGCGCTCTGGAGGGCGTATACGCCTTGATCAGGGGGAAGAGATAGCTGGGACCCCTCCGATACATTATCCTATGTGTGAAGCACAGGGCTTTATACGTGATTCTGTGTTTAACTGGGAGCCAGTGAAGTTCGGCCAGACCGTGTCTAATAGGGGACCATTTCGGTAGTCTCAGAAGCATCCGTGCTGCAGCGTTTTGTACTCTTTGCAGCATCTCTAGCCTGCCTATAGAAGTACCCAGATAGAGCACATTGCAGTAATCCAGCCGAGACATTAGCAGGGCCTGCACTAATGTTTTTTGAGCTTCTGCCGGAATTAGCCTCAGGAGCTTCTTTATTAGTCTCAGCACCCTGAAGCATATGCCCACTGTGGTCCTGATCTGACTGTCAAACGACAGCTGGGAATCAAAAAGGATGCCTAGATTTTTCACTTTGGGTTTCGGGCTCAGGGTGGGTACCATATCAGCCGGCCACCATGCCGAGGACCAGATGGAGGGCTGTTTCCCCACCACCAGCACCTCTGTTTTCTCTGCATTCAACTTCAGGCAGCTAGCCCGCATTCAAGTTGCCAGGTCAGTGAGGCATAGTTTAAAGTTGGGAGCGGCCCTCTCATCGTCATTAACTAATGTAATCATGTGAGAAAGTGCCCTCTTTCTTGCATGGTATGCCCCCACTTTTTGCTGAATTGATGATGTGCTTTGACTGAGTGTGCCCTGGGCTCCTGCCAATCAGGTACCCAGGGCCTGTGTTCCTTCCCTAAAACTGCATTAAAGCCTAAACCCAATTGGCATCTCTGGCCACAGGTAAGCCCCTGGTAAATGGTACCACAGGTACCCAGGGCACTGTGACCAGAGAAGGCCCCTAAGGGCTGCAGCACTTATTGTGCCACCCTTAGGGGCCCTGTACCCTGACACACACACACTGCCTTTGCAGGCTGCGTCTTTTGGTGCAGAACAAAGTGAAGAGTCGACATGGCACACACCCCTGTGTGCCATGCCCACAAACCACTGCCCTGGCATCCATCAGTCACCCCTCCAGCTGGGTGCCCTATGCCAGTGGTGAGGGTACAGGTGCATGAGCCCTGTACCCCTACAGTACCCAGGTCCATTCCTGGGCACTGTAAGTGCAGTGCTGCCATTAAGAGTATATGGTGCTGGGAGCTTGTCATCACGAACTCCACAGCACCATAATGGCTGCACTGAAGACTGAGAAGTTTGGTATCAAACTTCTCAGCACATTAAACCCACACTGATGCCAGTGTGGGATTTAATGTAAAATGCACGACAGAGGGCATCTTAGAGATGCCCCCTGAAACTCGACCAACTCCCAGTGACCTGACTGAGTGGCTGCCACCACCAGACATGTTTCTGGACCCCTGGGTCGAGAGCTTGCCGCTCTCGGGGGCCTGAAACAATGCACATCCTGGGACGAGGTGCCAAGCCTCCTCCCCCAGGATGGGCAGGGTTCACGAAGGAGAAGCTTCAAAGGCATACCGCCTTTGTGAGCCTCTCCAGACCACTTGCTGTACTCAGCAACTGGTCCCCACTGGTTCTACCCCCCACTTTGGGCAGACCCGGCGGGAAAAACAAAGTGAGGAAGAGAGGTGTGCCCACCTTTGCCAACTCCACCCCTAAGGTGGGGGAGGCGAGATGAAGCACAACCTCGAGTCCCCGCCATCTTGAGGATGGGGGGACCCAGCCAACCAAGGACAGGCTCCTGCCCCCCTCCCACTGGAGAGTGGCAGAATAGGGGGTGTACCCACCCCAGGGAAGGGACCCATTGGTCCCTGCCCTTTACCTACCTGTAACACCCCTAAATTTAGTATTTAGGGGCACCCTGAACCTTCCTTCCTCAGATCCAGCAACTACAAGAAAAAGAATCAATCAATCAATCAATCAGGGAATTGTAAGCGCGCTACTCACCCGTGAGGGTCTCAAGGCGCTGGAAGAAGAGAAGAAGAAGGACGAGAAGCCGTGCAGAGCTAACAAGAGGACGACGCCCACTGACTTGGCCCCAGCCCTACAGGCCTGTCTCCCCTCGAACCTGCTCCTGCAAAACCCCGGCGTGTCCAGCGGCCAGCAACCTCAAAAACCCCGGAGGACCTGCCTGCATTCACTTTCCAAGCTGTTTCTCCCGTGAACACCGGACGCGTTTGAACTGCAGCTCCTGGTGCCAACCAGTAACCGGGAATCCAGCCCACTCTGCACCCGCCGAGCCCGGCCCGAGCTAGAGTGGAAAAACACCACGAGGAGGTCCCCCCGGCGATCCTGACCCGAGATCCGGCGACCCCTGACCTGCCTCAAGCCTCCAGACGACGCCTGCAGCCTCAATCCAGAGGACCCCCCCTACCGCGACCAGAGCGGGTAAGAAAATCCGACGTCCAAAGGCACCCCTGCACCCGACGCCCCACGGCCTTGAGTGCCCAACCCAGCGGTGCCTAACCATCCCTCTACATCCCAACTTACCCCTCGAAGTGGTGGTCACTCCTGGAAGATCCTCGTCCCTGAGCCTGCAGTGTTTCTTTGTCCCGGAGAATCTCCATTGAAATCAACAGGGCACCCGACCTCAAAACAGCACCCTGCACCCGGCCGCCCTAGTGCCGCTGAGGGTGCCCCTTTTGTGCTAAATTGGTCCCCAACTTGCCCTGAGCTTAACCCTAGGAGCTTTGCTCCCACAATCCCGTGGCCTGCTTGCCAGCAGCCACCAACCGTAGTCCCCCTATCCTCCATAGGATAACATTGGGCCTCAACACTCTGCACCCGGCCGCCCTAGTTCCGCTGAGGGTGCAACAACAGTGCATCACTGACCCTGGGAGACCCCTGAGTCTAACCCCAGAACCCTAACTCAAAAGACCGATTACTTACCTCGAAACCGATAACTCATTTTTCCTCATAGGATAACATGGACACTTTTTCTCCCAAAAAGTTTCTAAGTGTCGACTTTTGAAAACTACAAATATTCCTTAAAAGTCAGCCGAATAACAAAAACGCATTTTCTCAACTGTTTTCAGGAAATGTCCCAGTGCTGAATCTAGGATCCAGCACTGAGTAAGAAAAAGTATTGATAACCTAACTTACCTGCTAAGTGAATTTCCTCCCATAGGATAACATTGGTGATTCTATGTGAAAAAGTTTCTAAGTGTCAACTTTTGAAATGCAATAATATTCTTTAAAAATCGTACCTTTAACCAAAACGCATTTACTCACCTGTTTTCAGGAAATGTCCCAGGGCTGAATCTAGGATCCAGTCCTGTGTTAGCAAAAGTAATCTGAAAAGTAATTAACTGCACTTTACTTAAAAAGCCCATTCAATTGAATGTACTATACCTGCAATGTGTTGCAAACTGCTTACTTAAAACTGTAACCAAAACCTGTACAAGTTACACTGCAATTTTGAACTGTGTTCATACAAGTAATTTACTACTGAAAAGTATTTTTATGCTTACCTGTACCAGGCTTGCTTGGTTCTAGAAATAAAACAACAGTATATTTTTTTATACAAAACAATTGGCCTAGAGTTCAGTTCTTGAGTGTGTGGATTCATTTGCTGACTGAGTGTGTACATCAAATGCTTTACACTGTCCTCTGATACTGCCTTACTGCTCGACCAAGCTACCACTTTAGAGAGTAAGGTTCTATCTAACTTTAACCTCTGCCAAACCTCTGGAGACCCTTGGACTCTATACACACTGTACCTTACTTTGGTGCAGTATATATAGAGCCAGTTTCTTACAAATCATAAGCTGAGTGTCATCAGCGTAAGACACCATCTTCACCCCATGGCTCTGGATAACATCAGCTAATGGGCGCAGGTAAATATTGAAAAGAGTGGGGCTCAGTGCCGACCCCTGAGGCACTCCCCTCTGCAACAGGATAACATCCGAGGTGTATGGCTTCTGGATGACCTGAAACGAGCGTTTATGAAGGAAGTCTGCAATCCAATCAAAAGGCTCGACCCCTAATACCCTGTGTCCACAATCGATCCAGTAACACAGTATGCAAGACTGTATCGAAGGCTGCGCTGAGATCTAGCATAATGAGAGCCCCAGAATTCCCTTTGTCAGCCACCTTGCGTAGTGACTCTGTGGCCAGAAGCATGGCCTATTCTGTACTATACTGAGGCCTGAAGCCTGATTGGGTCTCGTGTAGGATGTTCTTCTCAGCGATGAACTCTGTCAATTGTGAGTTGACGTGCCTTTCCGCCAGTTTAGCAGCAAAAGGTAGGAGAGAAATGGAGCGAAAGTTCTCTGGTTTAGAGGGATCCAGAGAAGGTTTTTTAGGAGCGAGATCACCATTTATTTATTTATTTATTTATTTATTTGCTTATATAGCGCTAGAATCGACCCCCGAAGGGGTATCTCTGCGCTTAGAGCAGACAGTGAGGGCGTAAAGCATCTCCAGCATGAAATCAGCAAGTGCGAAAAGATTGGTCTTAAGCAACTTCCTGAATTGCAAGTGATCCAGGCACTGCCTTAAGGGCAAGGGGAGCTCATTCCAATAACGAGGACCAAGATGGGATAGAGCTTTTCCTCCTGATCTTGCCTTGCTTACTCGAGGCACCACCAGAAGGTGTTTAGCACTCGAGCGGAGGGATCTTGATGGTATATAGGGCGTAAATTTCTCGGTAAGGTAGGAAGGGCCCAAGTTAAGCAATGACTTATGGATGGTGCAGCAGATTTTAAATTTAACCCGTTGGCGGATGGGGAGCCAATGCAACTTCAGGAGAAGAGGGCGAGAAGGGGTCCTGGAAGGGACATTGAGGATCAACCGCGCCGCCGTGTTCTGAACTACCTGCAGTCTACTGAGTGAAGCATCATTAGCAGAGACCAGCAGGCCGTTACAATAGTCCAGACGACTCAATACCAGCGCCTGGACCAGGGTTTTCCGGGTAGAATCAGGCAGCAAGGGGAAAACTCGGCGGAGCAGGCCAATTACATGAAAACAAGAACCGGCTGTCTGAGCGGCATGCTCCTTCAGACTGAGGGCTTGATCTAAACGAACACCCAGATTTTTGACAGTAGACCTGGGGACAGGATGGGGACCCAAGTCGATCGGCCACCAATCTGGGGTCCATAGGAGCGGGGCTTCTCCAAAGAGCATTATCTCCGTTTTTCCCACATTACACTGGAGGAAATTATTCTTCATCCAGTGCGATATGGCTCTCATCCCATTAGAGAAGGCCAGTTGGACCGCTGAGGTGAATTTATCAAAAGGAAAGAGTAGCTGGGTATCGTCGGCATAAGATATGGGGATGAACCCATGTGTTCTCAAGAGGTTGGCCAAGGGAGCAATATAGACGTTAAATAATGTAGGGCTCAAACAAGAGCCCTGAGGTACTCCCTTGGTCAAATCTATAGGAGCCGAACGATACGGGCCTAGGTTGACAATCTGGGAGCGATCAGACAGAAAGCTCCTCATCCATTGTAAGGCTGATTTTCTTAGCCCAACCTCTTCCAACCTTTTGATCAGAATACTATGGGAAACTGTGTCGAACGCTGCAGATAGGTCCAACAGCACCAGAATCATAGAGTGGCCTTTATCTAGGGTCATCCTGATGTTATCTGTGACCACTAGTAATGCTGATTCGGTGCTGTATTTGGGCCTAAAACCAGGCTGGGAGGGGTCTAGACATTCTGTCAGTTCGACATAGTTGGAAAGATGGGTATTGACGTGTTTTTCCATTAGTTTGCTCAGGAACGGGAGGAGTGAAATAGGACGAAGGTTAGAAAGCTCCGTCCATGATGTTTTAGTATTCTTACGAATAGGTCTAACCTGAGCAACCTTCCACTCCAGCGGTACATGTCCCTCCGTTAGAGAGAGATTAATAAGAGATTGTATCGAGGGAGACAGGTGTTTAGCCAAAGACGGAATGACTTTAGCTGGAATCTGGTCAGAAGGGGACCCAGACTTTATCCTATGGATCAGTGATTCAACCTCTACCAATGTAATTGCAGGAAAATTCTCTAGCAGCTGTGAATTTGTTAGATTCAAGTGGTCCAAGCCCATAGGAATCTGCTGCAGGCCTCCTATTGCGGTGATTTTACCATAAATGAGCTCTATCTTTTGTACAAAATAGAGAGCAATATCATTACACAGCAGTTGGGAGGGGGCCTCTGAGCTTTCACAAGCCTTAGGGTTAATGAAAGACTGAAGAATCTGATGTAGGGTTTTAGAAGAATTGCCAGCCTCAGCTAATTGAGCTGTTATATGAGTTTTCCGTGCTATCTTTATATTTTTATGATAACTGGATAGAACGGAATAAAACCGACCTCTGTCCGTCTCATTATGAGAAGCACGCCAGATTCTCTCCAGCTTCCTGCAAAGTTGTTTTTGATCTCGCAGCTGAGTCGAGAACCAGACTGCCCGTGGGCGGTTGGAGTGGCTCAAGGAAGATTTCAGAGGTGCAATATGGTCGATGGCTGTTAAAACAGCCGAATTATATTTGGACAATGCTTCCTCAATGCTGTCTAATGCAGAATTTTGAGGCTTCAAAAAAAATGTTTGAAAATTTTCCGCAGAGACTTTCTGCCACTGCCTGCGAGAGTAAAATGTAGCTGGTTTCGATATTTTAAATTTTATAGGGTCCTGAATAAAAAATTCAATAACTGAATGATCGGACCAAGGAAGTTGTTGGGGGGCTCGCACTGAATCTTAGAAGAATTTGAAAATATAATATCCAAAGTATGCCCAGCTATATGGGTGGGGCCTTCATTAAGCTGGGATAGGCCTAAAAGGGATAGGTCAGTCAAAAGAGTCTGTGCATCCAAATTAAAAGGCAATCACTATGGACATTAAAATCTCCTAAGAGCAAAAAGTTATTACATGCATTCACATATGGGGCTAATAGTTCAACCAGTTGTAGAGAAAAATCAGCTAGAGGTCCCGGGGGACGATAAATTAACGCCCCTTTCCAACTAGCCTGCATGGGAGGATCTATTCTAAAGACCAACATCTCCATAGTGGCATCGCCCCGTTGGTCTAATACGGAGACATTGATTCCATCTTTATGCACAATGGCGATTCCACCCCCTACCTTCATAGATCTGTCCAGTCTAACCATTTTATACCCCTCCGGTATGCCTAGCGCTATAGCAGGCACAGAGTGGGGTTTAAGCCAGGTCTCGGTTAGAAAGCCTAGTTCAGGTTGAACCGAGGACACTAGGTCCCATACCTCAGCAGAGTGTTTGGGCAGCGATCGAACATTACATAAAAGATTTTTTTTCCACCCCTTCCGTGACTTATCCATGGAAGTATCAATAGCCTGACCCGGAGAAATATGATTTGCCTGAAATCGGCATACTCGGCAAGAGAACGGACCTTCTGGATGAGGCCAGATTTCTGCCCGACAAGTAGGGGTTACATTGGTCTGTAAATTAATTAGCTCTTGTCTGGTATAGTGTATTTGCATTGGGGGACCGTGGTTGACATGAACTTGACCAGGGTCTCCTGCTCCTAGCGACGTCCTGGCGCGGACGGGCGCAGACGGGCTTGCCTTTGGTGCGCCTTCGGCGCGCCCGCTGCGCGCGTCCGCTGCGCGCTTTGTTCTGCATGCCCCTTTATGTGCAGATGAGGGTGGGGCCTGTTTCCACTCAACCGGGAGTCGGCCGGCTTCGAACGACATGTTGAGCACCGCACAAAGTCTGGGTGCCAATGCGGGCATCACCAGTTTCCAGATAGCTGGAGGCGCTGAGTCCAGTGGAGAGCCAGATTTGATTTTAGTCACTAGAGAATCTAGTTTTTCCACTGAGATGCTCTCAATCTTGAAAGCGCCATCGAGGAGAGGTTCAGAGTTTCTCATGGAGGGACGGTCAGAGTTGTTGACAGCACCCGGAAAGGAGGTGTATATCGCCGAGATTTTATCCGAAAAAAAAGGGGCAATCTTATTGCAGCTGCTCCTTCTGGGGTCCATGCCCGCGGATACCGTATCCAGGGAGGTGAGGGATTTCACAATTCTAAAGATCTCCCGCGGGGCGTTTTTTGGCTGCACTGATCTTCTGTGAGTAGAAAACCGTCCGCGCCACCCTGATTTTTTTATGGTATTCTTTTAGCAAACGTAGGTAAGACTCTTTGTCTTACGGACAGTAATACTTCCGCCATTTACGTTCTAAACGTTTGCAAGATTTTTTAGTTTGTGCGAGGTCCTCGGTGAACCAGCCTGCTGAGGGTCTGGACCGTGGAGAATTAAATGTTCTGCACGGTACTATCCTATCTAGTGCTACCTCTAACCATGTTGTAACTTGCAGGTTGGCGGGCTGTGGGCAGTTTTCTAGGCAGGGAGGACTATGATTCAGGGCAGAGGTAAGCGCCTCCTGACTGATCCTAGTCCAGTTTCGAATTTTAAGGTGGGGGACCTGGGTGCGTTCAGGTAGGTACTGGGTATCCAGAATCTGGAAGGGGATAGCATAGTGATTGGACCAGGTGATAGGAATCAGGGTGTCGACTTTCACCAGCTCCGGGTTTGCAAAAATGGGGTCAAGAGTGTGCCCCCAGATGTAGGTGGGTGCCTGTACCAACTGCGAGAGCTGAAGCCACTTTCGGTCCTCCATTAAATCTACACTATTACGTGAGGTCGGATCGTCAAAGTGTAGGTTAAGATCCCCTAAAATTATGAACTTAGAATGTTGAATGGCAAACGACGGAATCATGTCCAGAAGTGCTGAGATAAACGCGGCAGCTACTCCCCCGGCGGCCTGTAAATCAACAGGGCATTGAGAGCACTGGCCTGAAATCGCTAGAGAGAAGGAGGCTGCTTCTGCCCCACTGATATGGACTTCAGACAGGCTGCAGTGTAGCTGATGCTTGTGTATAACCGCCAGCCCGCCCCCCCCCCCCGAGGTCTATCTAGTCTGGTTATTACATAGCCCCTAGGAACGGCGTCTACAATGTCTAGGGCGGACTGCGCATGAAGCCATGTTTCCACTAGGAAAAGGGCAGTCATCTGTCTCTCCACAATCAGGTCTGCAATTTCAAATCTGTGCTTTGGGAGGAAGCAACAATTTAATAGGAAAAATTGGCCTTTCTTAGGGTTGTCAGGGGAGTTTACCATTATCGGGCGTAGCATAAAGGAGCATCTCTCGCAGGAATTTTGTCCCAGCTCCACCTGAACCGAATGCAGACAGATGGCATTGCGCTCGTGGTTTAGAGTGTGTAGCTCGTTTGCGGAATATTGCACCAGACCTGGCCTGCAATCGGCAGGGTTTCTGGCCCCTGGCGCCGTCCCGGCGAGGACGGGCTTGCCTTTGGCGCACCGAAGCGCGGCCGCGCCAGGCTTCTCTTTTTATAGCCTGCGTGACTAGAGCGCTGCAGGCCAAGATGGCGTCCCCGCTCCACCCTACGGGAGCCCAGAGGACCAAAAATGACAGCGTGAATCCGGAAAGAGAGCCACAAGCCTCAATCACGGGCGAGACCCACCCCCCGCAGAATCCCGGTAAGCAGAATGCTCTTAGTTTGCACACAATGTCAAATTCAATATTAAGGAAAGCATAGGAATTGGATGGACTAGATTTACTGTTCCCACTCCAATTTAAGCAACAGTAGGGAAAGTGTTGGACTTCAGAAAGGTTACATATCATACCATTCCAAAACAGTCATTTAAAAAAAATATTTAAATACCTAAAAACATAAAATGATTAACCATAGTTAAACTAGAAAATATATATTGTATAAATTTAAATAAAATGCACAATTTATTATAAATATACAAAATAAACATATAATTAAATGAAATATTTAAATAAACATACGTAAAATTCACTTCTCTCGCTACTACTGAAAAAACCACAAACACCAAGAAGATAAATTAAAAAATAAATAAAACAAGAATAAAATAAAAATAAATGAAACATATAAAAATAATATACACTTGCAGATATATATTACTAATTATTTCTTGCATAGTCTAAATAAAACTATTTTTTCATTTTAAATATTCAATGTAAAAATTATGATTTATGAATTAAATATTTAAACAAAAAAATAATAAAGAAAACTATTTTCATTGAAATAATTTCTCACCCTATTCCCCTACAAACTGACATGCTGCTAAATTAGCTATAACTAATTATACTATACAAAATATAAATTAAAAATCTGAAATTAAACCCAAATAAATGAAAGAACAATTAAACAATTAAAACATTACATACTAACCATTTATATACTGATTTTACCTTACATTACTTAACATTAAAAAATAATAAGTTAAAATGTAACTAACCTCCCACCATATTACCCCAAAAACCAAATATCCCGCTACTAAATTATAAACTACTTAACATAGGTATTTGTAGATCGCACATTAACTCTTAGGCATCTTGGCACTAACAGATGTTTATTGTTACCCAACAGTACTCATTTTATTGACCTCAGATGGTTGAAAGCCTGAGTGGATCTGCTGGGATTTGAACCTATGACCATGAGATTGAACACAGGGCCCTGCAGTGGACACATTAGTCCACTGAGCCACCAGGCCCATCTAATTGCCTTTTAAAAATTCAATTACACATTTAAAATTGCAAACTATATTGAAAAAATGACAATTTTACTAATATTATATATATATATATATATATATATATATATATATATATATATATATATATATATATATATATATATATATATATATATATATATTACCTACTGGCGGTCGCCAGTAGGTAGTTATAGTTAGGACCTAGTTTCCATAGGAAAAGCGTTTTTTTCTTTTCCCAATAACTTTGGCGGCGGTTGACGAATCTTCGCGAAATTTTAAAAACTAGTGGGGCGCTCCGGTCAGCTCCTGTCTTGAAAGGTTTGGGGTGATTCGTAAAGCGGGGGCCGAGAAAAAAGGGGGGGTCCCAAAACGCGTTTTCCCCATGTTAATTTCCATAGGAAACTTTAGACAAAGCTACAGCCCGAACTGCTGAACGGAATTACACCAAATTTGGCAAAAAGGCAGCGCTTGGTTCAGAAAGCGACCTTTTTTTTTTTAAATGGTGTAAATCCGTTCAGTAGTTCCTGAGAAATTAAAAAAATGAAAACTTTCGATATCTGGGCGGAGCCTAACCACACAAGCACGAGCTTGCCTCTGATTGGCTGCCAACACTTCAAACCAGGAAGTGTTGGCAGCCATCTTGTGCCTCGGAGGGAGGGAGAAATAAAATGGTAAAAGAAAGATAAAAAAAACAAGAAAAGGGGGCAGGGTAAAAACACCCTGACCCCCCAGGCCTGCTCAGGGGGTCCCACAGGGACTAATTTCGTTAAAGAATTTAAAAAACGAAGCGCGTTCTCCTGCGCTTCATTTTCAAAGACCCCGGGTGGGCCAAGTCCCGGGGGCAATTTATTTATGTAGCGGGGGACCGCCACCTCCCTGGGGCTTGATAATTTATTCAGCAGTGCTCCCGGCTCAGCCTCAGATGCACAGTCTCTGTCAGATGTACAGCAGGGGGGAGTGCAGTGCTCCCAGCTCAGCCTCAGATGCACAGTCTGTGACGGATGAACACAGTAGGGAGGGCACGGCTGCCGGCTCAGACACACAGTCTGCCCATGCGCAGATGCACAGTAGGGTGGGGGAGGGGGCTGTGCTGCAGGCTCAGACACAGTCTGCGCGAAGACGTGCTGTAGTAGTGCTTCCAGTGCGCCTCAGACACACAGTCTGTTTCACATGTACAGCAGAGAGGGGGTAGAGGGGTGGGTGCAGTGTTCCCGGCTCAGCGTCCGATGCACAGTCTGTGTCAGATGTACGGGGGTGGGGGGCGCAGTGCTCCCGGCTCAGCGTCGGATGCACAGTCTCTGTCAGATGTACAGCATGGGGGGGGGGCAGTGCTCCCGGCTCAGCCTCAGACTCACAGTCTGTGAGTTATAGATGAACAGTAGGGAGGGCACTGTTGCCGCTCAGACACACAGTCTGCCCATGCGCAGATGCACAGTAGGGTGGGGGAGGGGGCTGTGCTGCCGGCACAGACACTCAGTCTGTGCGAAGACATACTGTAGTGCTTCCAGCTCGCCTCAGACACACAATCTGCCCGTGCACAAATGACGCGTCACGACTGGAGGCTGTGATTGGCTGAGGCCGGGGCTGGAGGAAGCAGGTATAGTAGGGGAACATCTGGACTAGTTGGGGAAGCAGAGCCGGGCCACCCGGCACCCGAGAGTGTCCTACAGCGACCCACAGACCGGATCAGCATCTGGACCCGGGACCAGAGACGGCCTCTACTGCAGGCGGGGGGCACAGCGGCTAGAAGACCTGCGGTCCCATACACCGCTGCAGGGACCTGCAGACCTCCAAGAGACAGGGGCAGGGCTTGCCAGGACGACAGGCTTTGGTTCAGACCGGAGAAGCCCCTGGACCCTCAACAGGTAGTGGGGGTTCCCCACCAGCACTACAGACCGGTACAAGGGTCGGAAGACATACTGCCCTATACCGACCAGAGCCTTCCAACCTTTTTAATGGTCCATACTGACGAACTGAGCGGGCACTACTGCACCAGGACTTACCGGGCACTAATGCACCAGGACTTACCGGACAGAGCGGGCACTAATGCACCAGGACTTACCGGACAGGGTGGGCACTAATGAACCAGGACTTACCGGACAGGGTGGGCACTAATGAACCAGGACTTACCGGACAGGCACTAATGCACAAGGACTTACCGGACAGGGCGGGCACTAATGCACCAGGACTTACCCGGCACTAATACACCCGGATGTATCGGGCACTAATGCACTAGGACTTACCGGACAGAGCGGGCGCTAATGCACCAGGACTTACCGGGCACAAATGCACCAGGACCTATCGGACAGAGCGGGCACTAATGCACCAGGACTTACCGGGCATTAGTGCACCACAACCTCCGGACAGAGCAGACACTAATGCACAAGGACCGAGCCGGTCAGAGCGGGCAGTAATACTCTGGGAGTGACCGGGCAGAGCACCAAAGGAGCGGGCCGGGCAGAGCTGGCACTAGTGCACCAGGACTGACCGGGCAGAGCACTAAGACGGGGAGAGCGGGCACTAATGTACCAGGGCTGACAGGGCAGACCTCCAGAGGACCAGGAGTCAGACGCACAGGGCAGTATCGGGACAGGATGGCCCGCACCATGGCGAGGGTGACCGGAGCCCATGGCTGCTCCGGACTGGCACTGCTGCTGCTCCTTGCCCTGCCCCACACAGGTATAGCCTCGCCCCTTCTCAGCCCCATGAGCTTTATGTGACGCCACCCAGGATTCAGACGGGCTGGGGCCGAGCCAGGCACGTGTTGAGGGTTGGGGGAAAGGGAGCCAACATTATTGTAGCGCCTCTGAAAGGCTACACAGGGGCGCTAAATAACCCAGCCACGTATCTACTGTCCCTCTGAAGGCTGGGAGGGCCGGGGCAGAGTCAGAGAGACTGGTCTGACATGCGAGAGACCCCACCCCGCCCTTTCATCCTCTCTGGTTTCCCGGTAGGCCAGTCAGAGCTGGAGGGGAATTCCAGGCCTCAGGTTCTCCCTCCAGGGCTCACACTTACGGGTCCCTTCATTTCTGCCCTCCCTCTGTGAGTAGCAAACACATCCTTTAGCCACAGGGAGCAGCTGGGAGCATCACCAGGTAACCCACCTGCTGTTCACTCTCACCTTTATATCAAGAGCAAGACATGGAATAAAATGGCAAAACTTTTATTTCAAAACACACTCCAGACCTGTGAAGTGTGAATCCGCCTTTGAGACACAGCGCCTTTCGCAGTCTCACTGTTTACATCTGACAGGTTTATGACTCACGTGAATGTGTTTCCTTGGGCACATTGATGTCATTTTTGAAACCAAATTCTTTACATAGTTTTATGAAGTGCAGACCAGGCCTTGAAGACCCGTGCACCTGTTGGATAAAGCTAAACATTGAAACAAGCACAAGACACTTTTGGGCAAATCTCCAAAAAACGGGAAACGGGCTGCAGCCGGCATCTCACCGGAGGCCACGCCCCCTTTCTCCACCACTCTGCAAACACGCCCCCTGGCGCGTTGTAAATTGGGAGATTAAGTCCCCTTCAATCCTGAGGGTCCCTGGGGGCCAACTAGCCCACCAGGTACCTCCAGTAAGCGCCACAGAGCTGCGTTGCAGAGAGGTGGTCCGAGGCCACGCCCCTTTTTACACCACTCTGCAAACGCAGCTTCTGGTGCACTGCTGGTGGGGCGATGAGGTCCTCTTGTGTCCTGAGGACCTCAGGACACAAGTGGACTTCATCCGCCGAGCAGCAGAGCGCCAGAAGCCACGTTTGCAGCGTGGTGTAAAAAGGGGCGTGGCCTCGAAACACCTCTCTGCAACTCAGCTCTGTGGCGCTTACTGGAGGTACCTGGTGGCTAGTTGGCCCCCAGGGACCCTCAGGATTCAAGGGGACTTAATCCCCCAAGTTACAACGCGCCAGGGGGCACGTTTGCACAGTGGTGCAGGGAGGGGGCGGGGCCTGATATGACAAGTGTGCAAACACGCCCCCTGGCGCGTTGTAAATTGGGGGATTAAGTCCCCTTCAATCCTGAGGGTCCCTGGGGGGCAACTAGCCCACCAGGTACCTCCAGTATGCGCCACAGAGCTGTGTTGCAGAGAGGTGGTCCGAGGCCACGCCCCTTTTTACACCACTCTGAAAACACGCCTCTTGGCGCACTGGTGGTGGGGCGATGAGGTCCTCTGTCCTCAGGACACAAGTGGACTTCATCCCCCAAGCAGCAGTGCACCAAGAGGCGCATTTGCAGAGTGGTGTAAAAAGGGGGCGTGGCCTCGGACCACCTCTCTGCAATCCAGCTCTGTGGCGCATATTGGAGGTACCTGGTGGGCTAGTTGGCCCCTAGGGACCCTCAGTATTCAAGGGGAATTAATTCCCCAACTAACAACGCACCAGGGGGCGCGTTTGCAGAGTGGTGGAGAAAGGGGGCGTGGCCTTTGTCTACCTCTCAGCAATCCCACTGCGTGGGGCTTACTGGAGGTGAGAGGTAGGCTAGTTGGCCCCTAAAGGACACCCAGCAGCGAAGGAGACTTCAATCCCCATCCAAGAGCGCGCCAGGGAGCGCGTTTGTAGAGTGGTGGGCAAAGGGGGCGTGGCCTGCTCTTCGAACTTAGCAATGCTGCTGTGTGGGACTTTCTGGAGGTAATAGGAGGGGTAGTTGGCCCCCAAGGATGTCCTTGGGGGCCAACTACCCCTCTTGTTACCTCCAGTAAGTCCTGCACAGTGGGATTGCTAAGACGTCTTCGGAGGCCATGCCCCCCTTTCTCCACCATTCTGCAAACACGCCTCCTGGCAGACTACGGGATGGGGGATGAAGTCCAATTTACTCCTGAGGGACTTTGGGGTCCAAGAAGCCCTCCTGGTACCTCCTGTAAGCCCTACGCACCGGAATTCCTGAGCGCTGGTCGGAGGCCCAGCACACTTTCTCCACCACTCTGCAAACGCGACTACTAGTTAAAGAAGTGTTTGCAATGTAATAGGTTTCGCATTTGCGAGAATTAGAGCTATTGGCGTTGTAAATGCAAAAGTTTTTTACTAATGTTTTTTGGAGTGGAGTGGATGTACGTTGTGTGTAGTGGAATTATGTGGTATGTTGTGCAGTGAAATTATGTGGATAGAAAGTATGTGGTATTTAGTGTATAGGAATTATGTAGAGTGGGATTATGTGTTACGGAGAGTAATTATGTGGTATGGTAGTCTGTGTTGTGGAGTGGTAACCTCAGGTTTAGTCTTCCTCGTTTCCATAGAAGCTCAAATATGAACTCAGTGAGACAAAAAAAAGATGGAATCACTGAGGAGCACTTCTGCACCTAGTCAGAGGTATGAGCAGGGCCACTGGAATTATGTGACTGTTTGGCTGCACCGACTTTTGCACAATTATACATTTTCTGCATTAGCCACATAATTCATCATTTGCACCCTAATCTGCAGATTTGAACAAAAAAAGCCTTGTTTCTAGCTCAAACGGCTCAAACGTTACCAAAAATGCAGCAACAAGTGTTACAGCGTGGTGGAATGCCCTTTGCAAACCTAGAATGGTCACGTGTTACTTATTGTTAAATGTGGGTGTTAAATTGGTACTAATGGTGTGCAAGCCACTCTTGCTTCCCTCTGTGCCTCTCTTGCCTTTTTCTGCATTTCTGTTGCTTCTTTCTGCACGTTTCTTTCTAATTCTGCATTTCTCTTGACCTCATTCTACAAATCTCATGTACTTTCTGCACCTCTCTTCCCTCTTTCTGCACGTCTGTTGCCTCTTTCTGCACCTCATTTGCTTCTTTCTGCACCCCTGTTGTCTCTTTCTGCACTTGTCTTCCCTCTTTCTGTACCTTTCCTGCCTGTTTTTGCATCTCACTTGCCTCTTTCTGCACTTTTCTTGCTTCTTTCTACACCTCTGTTGCTTCTTTCAGCAATTCTCTTGCCTCTTTGTGCACTTCTCTTGCCTGTTTCTGCACCTCTGTTGGCTCTTTCTGCACCTCACTTGCTCCTTTCTACACTTCTCTTGCCTCTTTCTGCACTCCTGTTGCTTCATTCTGCACTTTCCAAGCTTCTTTCTGCACCTGTCTTGCTTCTTTCTGCACCCCTGTTGTCTCTTTATGTACCTCTTTTGCCTCTTTCTGCACCTCTCTTCCCTCTTTCTGCACGTCTGTTGCCTCTTTCTGCACCTCATTTGCTTCTTTCTGCGCTCTTCTTCCCTCTTTCTGTACCTTTCCTGCCTGTTTTTGCTCCTCACTTGCCTCTTTCTGCACTTTTCTTGCTTCTTTCTACAGCTCTGTTGCTTCTTTCAGCAATTCTCTTGCCTCTGTGCACTTCCCTTGCCTGTTTCTGCACTGCTCTTGTCTCTTTCTGCACCTCTGTTGCTTCATTCTGCACTTTCCATGCTTCTTTCAGCACCTGTCTTGCTTCTTTCTGCACCCCTGTTGTCTCTTTATGTACCTCTTTTGCCTCTTTCTGCACTTTTATTGCATTTTTCTGCACCTCTCTTCCCTCTTTCTGCACGTCTGTTGCCTCTTTCTGCACCGCATTTGTTTCTTTCTGCACCCCTTTTGTCTCTTTATGCACTCGTCTTCCCTCTTTCTGTACCTTTCCTGCCTGTTTTTGCACCTCACTGGCCTCTTTCAGCACTTTTCTTGCTTCTTTCTACACCTCTGTTGCTTCTTTCAGCAATTCTCTTGCCTCTTTGTGCACTTCTCTTGCCTGTTTCTGCACCTCTCTTGCCTCTTTTTGCACCTCTGTTTGCTCTTTCTGCACCTCACTTGCTCCTTTCTACACTTCTCTTGCCTCTTTCTGCACCCGTTGTTTCATTCTGCACTTTCCATGCTTCTTTCTGCACCTGTCTTGCTTCTTTCTGCACCCCTGTTGTCTCTTTATGTACCTCTTTTGACTTTCTGCACTTTTCTTACCTTTTTCTGCACCTCTCTTCCTGCACGTCTGTTGCCTCTTTCTGCACCTCATTTGCTTCTTTCTGCACCCCTGATGTCTCTTTCTGCACTCGTCTTCCCTCTTTCTGTACCTTTCCTGCCAGTTTTTGCATCTCACTTGCCTCTTTCTGCACTTTTCTTGCTTCTTTCTACACCTCTGTTGCTTCTTTCAGCAATTCTCTTGCCTTTGTGCACTTCTCTTGCCTGTTTCTGCACCTCTCTTGCCTCTTTTTGCACCTCTGTTGGCTCTTTCTGCACCTCACTTGCTCCTTTCTACACTTCTCTTGCCTCTTTCTGCACCCCTGTTGCTTCATTCTGCACTTTCCATGCTTATTTCGGCACCTGTCTTGCTTCTTTCTGCACCCCTGTTGTCTCTTTATGTACCTCTTTTGCCTCTTTCGGCACTTTTCTTGCGTTTTTCTGCACCTCTCTTCCCTCTTTCTGCACGTCTGTTGCCTCTTTCTGCACCTCATTTGCTTCTTTCTGCACCTGTTGTCTCTTTCTGCACTCGTCTTCCCTCTTTCTGTACCTTTCCTGCCTGTTTTTGCATCTCACCTGCCTCTTTCTGCACTTTTCTTGCTTCTTTCTACACCTCTGTTGCTTCTTTCAGCAATTCTCTTGCCTCTTTGTGTACTTCTGTTGCCTGTTTCTGCACTTCTCTTGCCTCTTTCAGCACCCCTGTTGCTTCATTCTGCACTTTCCATGCTTTTTTCTGCACCTGTCTTGCTTCTTTCTGCACCCGTTGTCTCTTTATGTACCTCTTTTGCCTCTTTCTGCACTTTTCTTGCCTTTTTCTGCACTTTTCTTGCCTTTTTCTGCATGTCTGTTGCCTCTTTCTGCACCTCATTTGCTTCTTTCTGCACCCCTGTTGTCTCTTTCTGCACTCGTCTTCCCTCTTTCTGTACCTTTCCTGCCTGTTTTTGCATCTCACTTGCCTCTTTCTGCACTTTTCTTGCTTCTTTGTACACCTCTGTTGCTTCTTTCAGCAATTCTCTTGCCTCTTTGTGCACTTCTCTTGACTGTTTCTGCACCCCTCTTGCCTCTTTTTGCCCCTTTCTGCACCTGTCTTGCTTCTTTCTGCACCCATGTTGTCTCTATGTACCTCTTTCTGCACTTTTCTTGGCTTTTTCTGCACTTCTCTTCCTTCTTTCTGCACCCCTCCTGCCTTTTTCTGTACCTCTCTTGCCTCTTTGTGCACCCATCCTACCTTTTTCTACACCCATCTTGCCTCTCTCTCCACCCCTCTTCCCTCTTCCTGCACCTCTGTTGGTTCTTTCTGCACTGCTCTTGCTTCTATCTGCACCTTACTTGCCTCTTTCTGCACTTCTCTTGCTTCTTTCTACACCTCTGTTGCTTCTTTCAGCAATTCTCTTGCCTCTTTCTGCACTTCTCTTCCTTCTTTCTGCACCCCTCCGGCCTCTTTCTGTACTTCTCTTGCCTCTTTGTGCACCTCTCCTACCCCTTTCTGCACCCCTTTTGCCTCTTTTTACACCTCTGTTGGTTCTTTCTGCACCTCACTTGCCTCTTTCTGCACTTCACTTGCTTTTTTCTGCACCTCTCTTGCCTCTTTCGGCACCTGTGTTGCTTCTTTCTGTACTTCTCATGCCTCCTTCTGCACCTCTTAGTTAGAGGTAGTTTTAATCCCCCTGCCCTATTATGTACTAGGGCCATACAGGGGAGGTCATGCCAATCACAGGAGTACCCCCAACCCATAGTGTACCCTAGTGTATGTAGGTGTTTTCACTGTATTCTAAGTGCCTTTCAGCATAGCACGGGCTCCGGGCCTGGTTAGTCAGTCAGTTACCACTAGTACCAGTCAGCAAAAAGTTGGGGGCACAGGATGACTTTGCAACAAGGCCTCTTTCTGCTCCTCTGTTGGTTCTTTGTGCACATCTCTTGCTTCTTTCTGTACCTTTCTTCGACTTCTGTTGCCTCTTTCTGAATTTCTCTTGCTTCTTTCTGCGCCTTTCTTCCTCTTTCTGCAGGTCGTACCTTGGTAGGCATAGTTAGAAATTAGCATTTAAAAAAACCTTTGAAATTCACTGAAAAAACCATAGGTTTCAGGGACATTATAGATAGAAATTAGCATTTAAAAACCTTAGAAATTCACTGAAAAAACCACAGGTTTCAGGGACGTTATAGTTAGTTGGACATTTCACGTGTACAAAACCAGAGAAATTCGGCCATTATAGTTAGTTCAGCTAACTATAACTCGCGCCCCCACAATGCACTGCTGATGACATCACATATTACATCATTCATGACATGGTCAGTGACATCTCAAATGACATCACTGATGACATCATCCACGTGACAATCTGATGCACCTCCTCATACCCTAATATAACCTTTGATACACCCACTCTAAAATACAGACTATCATTTTCGAAACCAGACACCCTAATACCAGTTAGTACATACCCACTCACTAATTCCTAGGTCTACACACACCGACCCATACAGTCACTCATACATGCAGTCAACCATCAATACGGCACTATCATATGCACTCACATATCTATACAGACACTCACACACCGCCACTCATCCATAGTTACTCACACACCTAGTCAGTCATGCAAAGAATCAATCACACTCCCATTCACTCACCTATACAGTTACACACACACCATCTCACTTATTCAAACAAATACTTACACTCTTATACAATAACTAATACAAGCACACACTCATCCATACAGCCACTCTCACAATCACTCACTCTCACATATAGTCATTTATATACTCCAACACTCACATATACTGCCTTACACATATGCAGTTAATCACACATGTACCACTGAGCCATCCATTCACTCACCAACACACCCATACACACACTCACCCACCCATACAGCCCTTCACAGATGCACTCTTGAACCCATACACCCAGTGAATCGCCCACTCACACATCTATGCACAGTCACACCCCCCACCCACACAGACACTCAGGCACCCATACAGACACTCAGATAACCAATCAATAACCCATATAGACCCTCATTTAGCTACTCACGAACCCATGCAACTGCTTACACACCAACTGACAAACTAAACTGTGAATGTCTGTATCAGTCACTAACCCATGCATTCAGTAAGACACATTTAATCACTCACTTATACAGTCAGTCACGCACCTACTAAATCATCCATTCAGACACTTATACACCCACTCATTCTTCAATACACCTTGGCCTATATATATATATATATATATATATATATATATATATATATATATAACATATTTAAACTTTACAGAAACACACAGTCACTGGATGATGTCACCAGTGATGTCACTGACCATGTCATGAATGATGTAATATGTGACGTCATCAGCAGTGCATTGCGGGGCGCGAGTTATAGTTAGCTGAACTAACTATAACGGCCGAATTTCTCTGGTTTTGTACAAGTGAAATGTCCAACTAACTATAACGTCCCTGAAACCTGTGGTTTTTTCAGTGAATTTCTAAGGTTTTTTAAATGCTAATTTCTAACTATAACGTCCCTGAAACCTATGGTTTTTTCAGTGAATATATATTTATTTAATAAAAAACAATGTTTATTACAAGTATACCAAAGTACACAATATTAATTACAACAATTGTCTTCATTACCATATTGTATACAATTAAACCTGCATTCTTAATTTTGATATTCTGTTCCACTATATTTTTGCGGTGGTGATATTTTTGACAACATATTTATGTCACATGATATTTTGGAATCAATATTTGTTTCATTCACCATATTTAACATGTACCCATTTTGAAAGTGTCACTTTTCTCATGAAAAGTGTAGTTAGAGAACTATTAGTCATTTTCTCTACTCCGGCACAAAGGGAACACAAACCTAATTGCAAAATGAGGAGCTTATTGATGAGCCCCTTGTTACACTTTTTCCCTGCCGTTGCGTCACTTTTTGTGAGGCTGCAGCGGCATAAATAATGCGCCATGTTGCACCATATTTACAAAGTGGTGCGTCAGGTATAATGTATGTAGGGTGGGTTTTCCCCCGCAAAAAGCCTTGTAGAAGTGGCACAGTGAAATCTATCAGATTTTACTGTGCCACTTCTAGGACGCTACTGCGTCACAACCTTACGCCTGCCTCATAGCAGGCATAAGGGTGACGCAGTGCAATGGGAATAGGGTTCCCCCATGCATTGCTGGAGTTGCATCATACTTACGACACAACTCCAGCAATGCGTGGGTTTCGCGCCGACAGATACGTCAGGATTCCAGACGTATCTGCCATTCCGTGCGACATGGTGCGACGTACAATAAATGCGGCACATCCATCATGTCGCAAGGAGGGCGCATTGAAAAGTGTTGCATCGCTGCTTTCAAACAGCGATGCAACACTTTTTATAAATGAGGCCATTAGTGTTTAAGACTGTATGTATAAAATGCCCACTGCCAAAAACACGTTTTTCAACTTTGTTAAGGACTCCTATCTTTAACATGGGCACATTTTAAAGTTTCTTTTCTCACAAAAGCAGCTAGTGCATGACTATCAAATTGTCCTTCTCTATTCCTGAACAAAGGATTCACCGGCTCCTTTTAGGAAGCCTAGTTTTATACCCCACACACACCGAATTACAACATTTGGACTCACTCCTCAAAAAAATGTTTGTTAACATTGTGAAAGATTCCTATAATTAAAGTAGGCACATTCTGAGGTTTTTATTCCCATGAAAAAGACAGCTGTATGTCAGCCAAAGTGACTTTCTCTACTCTTACATTATGAGCATACCAGCTCAGTTCAGGAATACAATATGTAAGACTCTTGTATATGATTTGCCCTTCAAATAACGAGACCATCAATGCTGAGAAAGTCTTTTGTAGCTGACATGGGCACTTTTGAGAATGTTTAAGCCTTGTTTAAGAATTTCTATTTTACACTCCAAATATAAAAGGATGAACAAATAGATGTTTCAACTTTGTGAAAGTTTCCCATGTTTCACCTGGGCACATTTTGAGAATGTGTCTTCCCATAAAAAGGTGGATGTACCACTGCCAACTTGATTTTTTTCTACCCTTGAACAAAGGACTGCTAGCTCCATTCTGGAAATCCACTTACAGAATTTGTGCTCCCAAACACAGTAAATGTATAAAGTTTGTTAAACAAGGTTTATGTGCATATATATATATATATATATATATATATATATATATGCAAAACAAACTCTCCCCTGTTCGAAGAGCACTCCAGGAGCAGACGAAGTGAAAGCAGCCAGCATTCTTTATCCAGAAGCAATTTTTAAAAGCCTTACGCGTTTCGGAGTAAAAACTCCTTGCTCACAGGCATCTCCATGTGCTGCGCAGTATTTAAAAAGACATTGTCCCAGCATGATGGGACAATACCTCTTCAAATCTGCGCAGCCCATTTGAGATGCCTGTGAGCAAGGAGATTGTACTCCGAAACGCGTTAGGCTTTACAAATGATTCTGAATAAAGAATGCTGCCTGCCTTCACTACATCTGTTCTTCGAGTGCTCTTCGAACAGGGGAGAATTTGTTTTACATATATATATATATATATATATATATATATATTGCAACCTGGGTTTTGTGGACTCCAGAGTGCTTCCTAATCGCCAGTGGTGCTGGTTTGAGGCGATGCCACATCACGCCTCTAACAATCGAAAAATTCCACTTCTCACATGAAGAATGGACCAGCACTCAAATCTCTGGAATTATCCAATTTAATTCAAAGGCAGCATTTGTGAGGAGATATATATATATATATATATATATATATATATATATATATATATATATATATATATATATAATCTACTGGCGGTCGCCAGTAGATAGTTATAGTTAGGACCTATTTTCCATAGGAAATCCACAACATTCTATTCCCAATAACTTTGGCGCCAGTTGACGAATCTTCGCGAAATTTTCAAAACTTATGGCCCGCTCCTATCTTGAAAGTTTTGGGGTGATTCGTCAAGTGGGGGACGAGAAAAAAGGGGGGTCCCAAAACGTGTTTTCCCCATGCAATTTTCCATAGGAACCTTTAGTCGCAGCTACAGCCCAAACTGCTGAACGGAATTACACCAAATTTAGCAAAAAGGTAGCCCTTGGTTCAGAGTCGTGCCTTTTGGTTAAATGGTGTAAATCCGTTCAGTAGTTCCTGAGAAATTTGAAAAAGAAAACACATATATCTGGGCGGAGCCTAACCACACATGTCATCGTGAGATCTGATTGGCTGTCAGCACTTCATCCTGGAATTGCTGGCAGCCATCTTGGGACCAATATAAATGATAGTACCCCATTGAAATGCATTGTAGTGAATCGAAGATTTTGAGGGTTTCCAAAAGGAGAACTATAAAGGGTGATAACAGACTTTAGTTACATTAGAATTAATTTGTTGATGGTACCATACTAATTTCAGGAATTGTGGTGTGTTCTAAGGTGATTTTACCCTGTGAAAAACCTTCTGCTGGGATATCATGAATCATGTTTGAGAGAAAACTATTTTCACATGCTTGTCCCATACAGTTTTGGAAGGTGCTCCAGAAGCTAAAATGAGAGCATATTTTCTGTAAATTCACATTATCTTTCTCAGTCATGTGAGAATGAAGTCTGACATTCTCAGTAAAACATGTACATCCAGCAAGGGCAGAGACTGTCAGTTGATTCCTTTGTGTTCTACTGCAGCTTCCCAGAGTGTTCTAAAGAACAACTAGAGTGCTAACAGCCTTACTTATGACAAAAGTATGGCACACCTGAAGCCATCTTGATTGGAATAAACTGGTAACACTTAAAACATTTAATTTAAAAAGGAACAAAATGAGGGGGTTCATTTTGCCATAGAAATTATGGTTAGTGCTGTAGAAAGAAAAATTAGGACATGTTTTAAGTGAGATCTCAAATATCTTCCTGTTATATTTCAACAGGAGCAACCTGTCAGTTGATGCCTTTGTGTTCTACTGTAGCTTCCCAGAGTGTTCTAAAGAACAACTAGAGAGCTAACAGTCTTACTTATGACAAAAGTATGGCACACCTGGAGCCATCTTGATTGGAATAAACTGGTAACACTTAAAACATTTAATTTAAAAAGGAACAAAATGAGGGGTTCATTTTGCCATAGAAATTATGGTTAGTGCTGCAGAAAGAAAATGTAGGGCATGTTTTAAGTGAGAGCTCAAATCCTCTTCTATTTCATTAGAAAATTCTGACATGCAGACTGAAACAATCACTATCAATACCAGCAGTAGACTTCCAGTTAACTCCCTGGTGAGCAGTAGCTTTACTACAGTGATCTAATGAACAACTAGAGTGCTAACATTCTGAATTTATGGCAAATGTGTGACACATCTGAATGCCTTCTTGATGGAATCAAAGTTAAAAACTGAAAGCATTTCCTACTGAGGAGACTGCAGTAAATGACGAAATTAGGAAACTTCATAACAAATAAGTCTCCCAAGATGGCCACCAGAGAAAAAAGAGCCCAAATGTAGCACAAATATCACCCAGATGTAGCCCACATATAGCCCAATGACAGAAGTGTGCAAAACACTTTTTATTTTTAGTTTTTCTGCAGTTTTATATAGTGCAAACTGGTCAGGTATTGGAGCGTTACATCTTACTTGGACCCCTTATTGCGTATTTTGCACGAAGTACATGAGATTGATCTTGCGAAACATTGAACTTTACGATTCTGTTAACCTGAAGTTGCTCTGAACCGGGCTTTGTAACACCCGTTTTTACCTACTGGTTTTAATTAATTCTCACTGTATTGTATTAGGAAAGAGGATTTACTGTTTTTATGTACACTTTTATGATCTATGTTTCTAAATCAGATCAAATAAAGTTTAATGAATTCTATGGCAGGACGGAGGCGAGGATTATGCATATCTTTCCTCACTTTATTTGCATAGCAGTTCAAAGAAAACGTAACACAACAATCATTACACAAAAGACTACACAGCCCATGAACCATTAGGGGGGGTAGTCTCCAAGGCAACTATAGTCCAATCATATCACAGTCCATCGTATATAATATCGTGACGTCCCTTCCGCTTCCTCTTTCTTCACTGCTCGTCAGTTAAGTGCATTCCTTACATTCTTGGCTTAATCTGACGTTGCTGTTTGTTTAGCGGTTTCTTGTGCACGTTATTAGCATTATTGCCTTGGTATTGTTTCATATTCCCTGCGCAGCAGGCTCTTGCCCGAGCGCGCTTCTCCCCTCGCAGTTTCTCCCGCTGTGTGCTCTGCGCGCGGTGAGATCCTGTCAGGCGCGTCTGGTCCGAGCGAGGCAGCTCCGTCGAGCGCTCCCGCTGGTCTTTACGCGCGTTTGGGAATCCGGTCACTCCTTTAGTGTCCGCTTGATTCCCGACCAACCCTCGCCTAATTTTGACACCGCTACGCGGTGATTTCCCCACACAGCCACGTTAGTGACCAGCGCCACCTGGTGGTGGTAATTGGTATTGCGCCTCAGCCTCTTCTTATAACCGCTTCGGGGAAATCCCAGCTGTTGGAGCACCGGCGAGGTGGCTGTCTTAAGGATTTTAAGGGCATTTGTTCTGTGCTCACACCCTCTGCTATCATGTCTTCTCCAGAACACCATTTTTACTCCTCCTACCAGGAAGTGGAGGAGGAATGGTCCCCCAACTTCTCCCTCCAGCAGTGGACCAAGCCCTCTCTCTGGCTATTTCTAGGGCGCTGGCTCCTCTTAGGGATCAGGTTGATAAGCTGGCGAAAAGCATCCCGGGGGTGTTCAGTGACCCAGATCTGGTGGTGGCGGGTCCAAGTAGCTCCCAGATGGGGAATAAAAGGGCCGTTAAGCAGAACGCGGGGCACTTGGAAGGATTTGATAAACTTACGGAGACCTTCCTCAAGAGTGCGCGAACGCTAAAACATGCACCCTGCCGGGAGGAGGAGGGGCCCGGAGAAAATTGTGACACTGTCACCACTATTGTAGACCCCGACGGCGGGTTTCCCTTAGAGGGAGAGGGTGTATCGGAGGACGATTTCTCCTCCGATGAGGATAAGGACTCGGGGCGGCCCTGGCGTCCAGAGTCCCACTCCTCTCAGTCCCCGGTTGGGGACGGGGTCCACTCGGACATGTTCGAGCCTACCCAAATATACCATCCTAGGTCGGCAGAGTGGACACCTGACGCCAAAGTGGCAGAGTATGTGGTGGGGAAAATCCATCAACCCCTTGAAAGGGAGGTCAGGAATAGGATGAGGGTAGAATGCCCCAGGCCCTCACTGAAGGGGAAGGTGGCACACACGCCTGAAATTGATGAGAAACTATGTACCTTTTTCTCCAAGTATATGAGGGATCCCAAGAAAGGAATTGATAGGTCTTGGACGTGGTAGGGCCCTTGACCCAAATTATTCAATTGACGGAGCGTTCCAAAGAGTCAGGATCCCCTTTGCCCACGGATATTGTGGCTGGTTGGGCGCACTACCCTAAACCCTAAAACACTACCCCCTCCACTACCCAAACACCACTGCACTACCCTAAACCCTAAAACACTACCCCCAGAACGACACCCTACACTACCCAAACATAACTGCACTACCCTAAAACACTACCACCAGCACGACTCCCTACACTAACCAAACACCACTGCACTACCCTAAACCCTAAAACACTAACCCCAGCACGACTCCCTACACTACCCAAACACCACTGCACTACACTAAACCCTAAATATACCCCCAGCATGACCTCCCACACTACACAAACACCACTGCACTACCCTAAAACCTAAAACACTACCCCCAGCACGACCCCCTACACTACCCAAACACCACTGCACTACCCTATACCCTAAAACACGACACCCTACACTACACAAACACGACTGCACTACCCTAAACCCTAAAACACAACCCACAGCATGACCCCCTTCACTACACAAACACCACTGCACTGCCCTAAACCCTAAAACACTACCCCAGCACTACCCCCTACACTACCCAAACACCACTGCACTAACAAACCCTAAAACACTACCCCCAGCACAACCCCCTACACTACCCAAACACCACTGCACTACCCTAAACCCTAAAACACTACCCCCAGCACGACTCCCTACACTACCCAAACACCACTGTGCTACCCTAAACCCTAAAACACTACCCCCTACACTACCCAAACACCACTGCACTACCCTAAACCCTAAAACACTACCCCCTACACTACCCAAACACCACTGCACTACCCTAAACCCTAAAACACTACCCCCAGCACGACCCCCTACACCACCCAAACACCACTGCACTACCCTAAACCCTAGAAAAGAAACCCCCACCCCATTCCCAATCCCCCTTACCTCTCACTCCTCATGGTTCCTCTCTCCTCGTGGTTCCTGCTTCACGTCATCTCTGAGGGCGGTGCACGTCGTTGTGAGGAAACGGAACAGACTCTGTTTCCTTACAACGACATGGATCGTCTACATGTTTTTTTAGAACTCATGGTCATTTACCATACATACCTTTACAACAAAATTCGTTGTAAAGGCATGCGTGGTAAATGACCATGCGTTCTAAAAAATGCGTAGTAATGACTTTGTGATGTACAACGCATGCGTGGTAATGCATGCGTTGTAATGGTATCGCAAAGTAAAAAGTCGTTGTAACGGCTGTTTACCGATCGAAGCTGGCCCCTGTTCTTCAGTGAGACGTTTATTTGATTAATTAGGAGGAAGGAATGTGTTTTTTTTACCGAAAAGTGCATTCCCGGCTGTTGAATTGTGAAAGTGTCCACGTGGCCTGGTTTCACTTCCGGTGAGAGAGTGGAAGAGTCTGTTTGGATCTAAAGGAGTTCTGTTGTTGGACGGGGCCGGCGCGACATGTCATCAGAAAACATAGCTAATGGAAAGCGTCCTCCCTGAAGTGTGGAGCAGTGCCATGAGAGGTCAATGAGTGTGCGTCCCACCGCAGTATGACCGTACCGCGTTACCCATGTGCCGCCTCCAGGGTACGGGAGGCAGAAGCGGCATCGCAGGTCCTCTTGAAGACCGTTGTAGCACTAATTCTACATTTTGGTACTAGGGCATTTTAACTTCGTTGTTCCTGCCAGATACAAAGAGAAGATCCTGTGTTATTCAGTGCCCTCGTTACCTTTTTTGTGGGTTGTGGTGCTTGTCACTTTGCTGCCCCGCCGGTGCACACGACTGGGCACCCCACCTCGTGTGCCATCTGCAGGGCCTCTGCCCTCGGATCACTGGTTTCGGTTTCTGGAGTGGCAACATAAACAGTTGCTCCCAAAGGACTAGCCTGAACACTTAGGTGAATATCCCCTGCACCAGCATTCCACGGAAATTCTTTCCTAGCTCTCCCACGTCAACGAGCACGGCTCCGCTCGCGACACCGTATGACGTCATCGGAGCCATAAGAGGACCTCGTCGGCGTGCTGACGTAGGTTCCACCCATTTTTTCCGTGCCACCGAGGTAAACAGGGGACCGAGACATTTTCACATGTATACATAGTATAATAAATATATATATATATTGACTGAAAAAACCATAGGTTTCAGGCACGTTATAGTTAGAAATTAGCATTTAAAAAACCTTAGAAATTCACTGAAAAAACCATAGGAATCAGGGGCGTTATAGTTAGTTGGACATTTCACTCGTACAAAACCATAGAAATCCCCCCGTTATAGTTAGTTAAGCTAACTATAACTCGCGCGCCCGCAATGCACTGCTGATGACGTCACATATTACATCACTCATGACATGGTCAGTGACATCACTCATGACATCTCAAATGACATCACTGATGACATCACGGATGACATCATCCAGTGAATGTGTGTTTTTCTGAAAATTAAATATGTTTTATATGTATATCTCAAGGTCGATGGAAGAATAAATGGGTATATAAGTGTCTAAATGGATGATTTTTTTGTAAAATTGATTGTATAACTGACTAAGTGTATCTTAGTGAATACATGGGTTAGTGAGTAATGTTTAAATATGAAAATATCTATCAGTCTCTCACTTTGTGTATAAGTGGCTGCATGGGTTGGTGAGTAGCTACATGAGTGTCTATATGGGTTATTAGTTGGTTTTTTGAGTATCAGTGTGAGTGTCTGAGTGTCTGTATGGTTCGGTGGGGGTATTACTTAGTGCATAGATGCATGAATGAGTGACTCACTGTTTGTATGTGTTGAAGACAGCATGTGTGCAGGACTGTATAGGTGGAGGAGTATGTGTATGGGTGTGTTAGTGAGTGAATGACTGTCTCAATAGTGTCTTTATGAGTAACTACATATGTTTTAAACTAGTATATGTGAGTATTGGTGTATATAAGTGAGTATATGTGAGAGTGAGAGATTGGAAGAGTTCCTGTACAAATAAGTAGGTGTTTCTATAAGTGATTGTTTAAGAGAGTAAGTATGTGTAAGTTTCTGTAGAAGTAAGTGTGGTAGTGTGTGTATAACTGTATATGCAAGTAAATGGATGTTTGATACTTTGTTTGCATGTGTGACTATGTGTGTGAGTAACTCTATGGATGAGTGGCGGTGTGTAACAGGATGTATAGGTGTATGAGTACATATGATGAGTGAATACATGTATGAGTGACTGTATAGGGACTGTTGGTGAATGAGAGGATGTGTGTGTAGATCTTGGAATTACTGAATAGGTGTGTTGTAACTGGTATTGGTATGTCCATTGTTTTGAAAATGTTAGTTTGTATTTTTGAGTGTGTGTATCAAAGGTTATATTAGGGTGAGAGGAGGTCTGCCACTATCACAAGGATGATGTCATCAGTGATGTCATCAGTGAGGTCATTTGAGATGACATCAGTGATGTCATGAGTGATGTCACTGACCATGTCATGAGTGATGTAATATGTGACGTCATCAGCAGTGCATTGCGGGCGCGCGAGTTATAGTTAGCTGAACTAACTATAACGGGGGAATTTCTATGGTTTTGTACGAGTGAAATGTCCAACTAACTATAACGCCCCTGAAACCTATGGTTTTTTCAGTGAATATATATATATATATATATATGTTGAGCCTGGTTAGCTAGAAAGAGCCCCAAGAACAGATATAAGGAATACTTTGAGAGAAAGAAGAGCTTTGTGAGGAGAGGACCATTTCATTCTTGAATTATAGAGACAAAAATTATAAAGATGTGCCAGTTCTTAAATCAATTTCTCTATTGTAATAATCCTAAACTGTCAGAACGAATCAGTATGGGGAGTTTATTGCAATCAGAAATACAGTTTTATCTTCTTAATGGAGACTAGAGTTGATAAGATGGGGGCTAGAAAAGAAAATGAGAACTCTGATACTTGGATTTTTAAGGAAGTGTAACCCTTCCTGGATGAACACAGTTTAAATCAGTTAATGCTGCATTTGAAGTGGGATTCATAGATATGGGATAATTCCAGTCTATCTCTAGTGGTGGCTTGAGTACCACTATTATCACATCATATCATCTCATGTGCATATATAAAGTGCACATTCACACCTGAGGGTATCTTGTTGCTGAATACCATATGTTTTTGGTTATCCAAGTAAATAATACTCATTGTATAGACCTTGGAAGGAATAAAGGCTGAGTGGTAGCACCAGGATTCAAACATGTGAAAGAGTGGTCAAACACATATCTCTCAAGTGGATTAATTCATTTAATAAGCCACCAGACTAATACGATCTGTATGGGTTCTTCAACATACCTATTGTTAGAAGGTGGTTCTGACACTATGGGCCGCCCGGATTTTTTGCTTTTTGAGCACCTAATTGTTGAGCTTTTACTGTGGGGGAGCCTCATAAGTTGGGACTTACCCACAGTGAACTCATAATGAAAGAGACTGCATGGGGATTTTACTGGTGTCCCCCTGGCTTGACCTGGCCGCTGCGCAGCAGCAGGGGTAAAGGGCACCGGGCTACTTACATGCAGACACATGTGTACATGCGTGTGCACACGTGTACGGGCTGCGCAGGGGAGATTCCTGGCGTGCGCAGTCCAGGAGCAGCTACAAAGTGAATGGTGTGGCGGGACTTATGCAGAATTGGGTGGTGACATGGAATAGGCTTTATACACTGGGAAGAAACATGCCAGGGAAAGTCAGTGTGTTTTACTGTATGGTTCACTTCATTATTCCCCTATGGGGAAGTGGAGCCCATGGGCTAGTGTCACTTTCCTAAAGCCTACAAATTCCAGACACGCACTAAAGTCCACGGTAACGGGTGTGAGAAGAAGTATTCTGCAGAGTCCAGAGTCATATTTGTACTGCTTTTGGGTCATCCATAAATGTTATAGTTCTCTGAGTCAGCTCATAACCAGGACCTGGCTGGGGTCTGGCCCTGGCAGGTTAGATTAATGAACTTTCTTCCCAGAGCGAAGATCTTCCCTCCAAGAAGAGAAGATGGGTGGAGCTGCAGGCTAATCCATCAGCAGCTGTCACTAGGTGCCAGGCACCAAGCTGCACGAAGAGGAAGGCAGCTCTGGGGGGGAAGGGGCTTTCAGAGACCATGTGGCAGGAGACCCTGGACGACGCCATCTTGAACCAACCCAGAGGCCTGGGCAGGAAGGAGGGAGCAGGGGCAGAGAAGTGATGTGTCGCTGTGTGATAGAGCAAACAGAGACTTCCTGCCAGCCCCCTCCCCAACTTCTTAAAAGAACTTGCACAGGAAGAGAAGCTCTCTCTGGGGAGTGGTCTGCTGAGGCAGAAGGTGCTGGAGCCTGGCGCAATGGGCAGTTGGAAGGAGGAACCCCCTGACTGCCCCCAGGATCCTGAACAGCGCCAGGAGAAGAGTCCAGGACCAGTGCGCAGAAGCAGGGGCCTCTGCGCAGGGAGAAGAGAGGCCCAGGAGGAGAGCAGGCGAAAGGCTGGCGCAGGGAGCCAGTGAAGACAGCTCCCTGCTGAATCCCCCCTCTTAGAGACCCAGAGGGTGAAAGAGAGTGCTCCCAGTGGCTGGGGAGCGCCACCAGGAGCAAGAAGAGGCCAAGATCATCAAAATCGGACCCCTGGGGGCCGAGATACGCCCCTCAGAAGGTAGGCGACCTGTGACCTCTGGAGGGACCGACGACGAAGTGCGTGGGGCTCTGCCGCCGGTCCATGATGTGCCCCCGGGGTGGGTCAGGTCCCGGGGGCTGCCCCCAACAGGAAGAAAAGCCGGGGAGCGCCGTCGCACGCCCCGTGAAGGTGGCCAAGCGGGGAGCCAGGAGCCCCCCCTGGCGATAGGGGCAGGGAGCGCCGTCGCGCCCCCCGCAAGGAAGCCTGTAGGGGCCTGGGACCCCAACTCCGGGTCCCGATATCGAGGAGGAGTGGGGCGCGCCGTTGCGCGTCCCCCCTCGTGTGCGAAGACAAGCCGGGGAGCGCCGTCGCGCTCCCCGTTAAGTATCCAGGGGCCCGGGACCCCAACTCCGGGCCCTAATGGTGCCCAGGGGTACCAGGGGCCCACCCTGGCCCCCGGCGAGAAGAATGAAGTCGGGGGGTGCCGCCGCGCCCCCCGTGAAGAGGAGGGGGCCCGGGACCCCCTCTCCGGGCCCCCAAAGTGGTGAGAGAAGGAGGGGGGAGTGCCGCTGCACTCCCCCGAGGCCAGCTGGAGCCACGCTGGCCTCCGTGTCTGCCCGCCGGAGCGGGCAGACCCGAAGTGCAGGAAGGAGGAGGGGGAGTGCCATCGCACTCCCCCCAAGGTCCGGCGAGACCCGCAGGACAAGCGCGAGCCTCCGTGTCTGCCCGCCGGAGCGGACAGACCAGAATGCACACGCCGGCTCCCGCGGCCGCACACGAGGGTGCGGGCCGGGAGGTAGCCGGCAGGGGCTGTCGGGGGTGGGCTCCCCGGGCTGCCCCCAGCAGTCTGCCAGCACGGGGTGCCCGGGTGGGACCGGGCCCTCGCCAGGAAGAGAGGAGCGGCCGGGGGTGGGCTCCCCGGGCCGCGGAAACCACTCACCGGCAGCACGGGGTCCGGGTGGGACCGGACCTCCACCGATGTCCTGGAGCGGCCGGGGTGGGCTCCCCGAGCCACGGGAGCCCTCACCGGAGGCACGGGGTCCGGGTGGGACCGGACCCCCAAAGATGACGAAAGCACCAGGAAGGACAGCGCGGCTCTCCCCGGAGCAGCGGGGGAGCCGCTGCTCTAGTATGCGAAAGTACCCATAATGCCTTGCAGGCCAGGACCGGCCTGCAAGGGCAAAACAGTGTTTTTCTCTGCTTGTGGTGGCCCCAGGAGGACGGGGTCACCACCACCCATGTGCCAGGGTGCAGGGGGTGCTGCAGGAGCAACGCAGTCTCCCCCCAGCACCACGAAGAAAAGTCCCTCCCTAAGACTCTAGGGGACCTAAAAGAATAACCCCTCAAGGGCTCAGCACAAGCATTAACATCTCCTGGGCTGGAACTTTCGTTCTACAGCTGGGGATGTACTGAGAAGTGCCTCAAGGAGTGAAAGGCTGAGCTGGGGATGTCTGGAGAAGGGCATCCCCTGGAGGTGAAGAGGTGTAATTGCACCAGAAATGCTTTTACTAACGTTATTTCTTTGAGAGGGACTGAAGGTCACTTGTGTAATGTGAAGTACCTGTGTAAGGTGATGTCATAAGCAAAGTGGGGTTATGTTGCCAGACATTCCTGCTAGGGTGTCTGGCTGTATATGCGTAATCCTGTGATTTCATCTGTGATGCCTGTAGGGGCTGTAATTGCAATGCATTCTAATGATCCACAAATGTGATGAGTACTGTCATTCTAAAGTGATGCTTAAACATGTATTCTTGCTGCTGCGCTTAGGTGAAGAACCCAGACTGCTAGCCCTTAAGATGTAGAGGTGTATACTTTATGGTCCGTAGGAAATGCTCAGTCAGGGTTATGTGTCACCAAGGCAGGGTTACCCCTTTTAAATGCTTGTTGAGATAATGGGGTGGGTCGCCACTGGGATGGTGCCAGTGCGCAGGGCCCTCGCTCCAGGTTATGTTCAACTAACTGCATTGGGGGCAAGATGATGTGCATACATGGGAGTGGTGGTACTAGACCCTCCCCCCCCCTTGCGGGAGGGGTGGAGATATTTATGCAATGTCACAAAGTAATTCCAACAGCTTATGTATATTTGTAAATTGGTGCATAGTATTGAGTAGTGTGTGTGTTTAATAAATGTACTCTTACTTTTATAAAGCAAAGTACAGTCTGGACAATCAATTATTGAGTGTTATTTCTGCGCACCTGCAAATGGCGATTACTAGCCCACACCACCTCCCTTGAGTAAGCCTCAGACTGCTCTGCAACGCTACCCTCAGAGTCAGGCGCTACAATTGTGTGTTTGGTTCCCAGTGAAGGACAAATGTAGTCATGTTATTTGTGCAGGCCTCACAGATACTGCCTCGTTTTCCAACATTGGTGTCTAGCGGCGGGAAACATAGCATCCCATTCTGGTGCGCATTTATAGCATTTGATAAGTCCAGTTTTGCCACACATTACCTATGCAGTAGTGAGCAAATGGAAGAGCGCAAGGCTCTGAGAAGGGTTCAAAGTTTTGGTTATGTGAACTAAAAGTATGGGAAAGTAAAGCCCGCGCACATATGTGTCATGTGAAGATATTATGGTTTAAATGTAAACTGTATTGATATGACTGCGTTATGTTGATTATCATGTGCTAGCGGGATGGTGCTTTCCAGGAAATGATTGCATACAAATGTTCTAAGCCATATTGTACACCTTTGAACCCTAACACTACACGCACTACACCTGCATGAGGAGGGTGTCTCCTCAAGAGATAGGGACAGCAACTGATACCTACATCACAGGTGGGGGTGTAGGGGTGGATTGACCTTTGTGGGGAACAGGAGAGAGAGAGGGGGTCCTGGGAGGTTCCTGCACTTTTTAAGGGCAGGGAGGGTTTCCACAGGAGGGGCCCCAGATACCCTTCCCCCACTGGAGGTTTCTTGCTAATGGCGCAGGCCAAACCCACTGGAATGGTGGGGCAGGAGGTTTCTTTACCCCGGGTAGTAACACCCCAGGGGTTCCCCTGGTGGGGGACCCCAAGAAACTTCTCCCACGGTGGGAGGAGGGTGTGGTAGAGTGGAGTGTCCGGCGGGCCCCCCAGGTTAACTGATGGGGAGGTGAGCAACCCAGGGGTGGCCCCTGGTAGTGGGTGGCCCCAAAGGAGGGTAGTTCTTGAGTGATGGTGTGTAGTGTTAGCCCCTAGGTACATTAGGTGGGCTAGGTAACTGACCCAGTGGAGATCTGAGTGGGGGTGATGTACTCCCGGTTTTCCAGGTGAAGGGTTAGTGGCGGACCCTGAGGTGTCAGGGTCCGGTGAGTGGTTACCCCGGGGTGGCCCATGGTGATGGGTGGCCCCAAAGGAGGGGTAGTTTTCAAGCTTGGATGTCAACCTGGAGCTAGTGTGGTGAGCCTGAGGTGGTGGCTAGGGCGATGCCTGGCCAGGTGACCAGTCAGGTAGGTCCTAGGGGACTTGTATCCCAGGACCAGAAGCATGAGGGTGTTCCCCCGCTCGATGCAGGAGGTGGACTTCTGAAAGGTAGTACCACCCTGGACACAGGTGGGGCCCATCTTAAGTGAAGGGACCCTGTGTTTCCCCAAAGGGGTGGTGCAGGCCTAGCCGGGATCCTTAGGGTCCCTGGCTGATGGAGGTAGTACCGCCCTGAAGGCAGGTGGGGCCTATCTTAAGTGAAGGGACCCTGTGCTTCAGTGGAGGGCGGTGCAGGCCTAGCCGGGATCTTTAGGGTCCCTGGCTGAGTGTGGTAGTACTACTCTGAAGGCAGGTGGGGCCTATCTTAAGTGAAGGGACCCTGCTCTTCAGAAGGGGTAGTGCAGGCCATCCAGGGATCATGTGGGTCCCTGGACGGTCTCCCAAGGCGCTGCCGGGACCAGGGAGAGCCATGAGAGGTGGGCCTGGGTGTAGCAAACTCGGGGCCCACAGGCTCTCTAAGGGTACTCCGGGAGGAGAGTGCGCCTCTCGGAGGGAAGGGTGCATAGGCCCTGTTCTCGCAGCGGAGAACAAGGAAGGGGTCTAGGTTCCCGGGGTAGTTTCCGTGTGGAGCTACTGACGGGGGGAATGAGCTGTAGGATGTCTGACGAGGCACCCTCAGTGTTCCTCCCTGGCACTGCCAGTGTGGTAGTGGGGCCGGTCTGAGGTCCTATTCTGGGAGCCAGGCCAGTGGCCAAAGGGTGCTTTTCTGTGTGGGGAAAGCACAAATGGCTGTGCTTTCTTTAGGGAAGCCAGTCATCCCGAAAGGGTGGTGGCAGCAGAATGACCCCAGCGGCAGGGTGAGGGCCCAGAGAGGTTGCATCTTTGGGGTGCAAGGACCAAACGGAGAGAGGGTACTGGTTGGAACAAACTCCGGAAGGGAGACCAGCTAGTGACCCCGGGGATGGGATGTAGACCTATCCCAGAAGACCGCATCGGTGCTGAGGCACTGTACCCTTGTCCAGATAAGAGGTAGGCATAGTGTTGAATGTCCAAGGGCAAAGGTGGGCCTAGTTAGGCTGAGTCCATGTAGACCATGAGTGACCTAGAGGTATCTAACCTAGAGCCCAGAGGGTTCTTAGGGTACTCTGGGATCCCTGTCATGGGTGGAGATTTCATGGATGGGAGGAGTAGGTGGTCTGAGCGGATAACTGGTGAGTAAGGGGGGGTCTGGTCAGAACCCCTTATAACTAGTTATTGCTGACTACAGGAAGTGTACCCATGTAGAGTGGCTACTTCTTCCCTGTAGGAATCAGCTGGGCGCGGCGTGTGTTAGAAGGTGGTTCTGACACTATGGGCCGCCCGGATTTTTCGCTTTTTGAGCACCTAATTGTTGAGCTTTTACTGTGGGGGAGCCTCATAAGTTGGGACTCACCCACAGTGAACTCATAATGAAAGAGACTGCATGGGGATTTTGCTGGTGTCCCCCTGGCTTGACCAGGCCGCTGCGCAGCAGCAGGGGTAAAGGGCACCGGGCTAGTTACATGCAGGCACATGTGTACATGCGTGTGCACACGTGTACGGGTTGCGCAGGGGAGATTCCTGGCGTGCGCAGTCCAGGAGCAGCTACAAAGTGAATGGTGTGGCGGGACTTATGCAGAATTGGGTGGGGACATGGAATAGGCTTTATACACTGGGAAGAAACATGCCAGGGAAAGTCAGTGTGTTTTACTGTATGGTTCACTTCATTATTCCCCTATGGGGAAGTGGAGCCCATGGGCTAGTGTCACTTTCCTAAAGCCTACAAATTCCAGACACGCACTAAAGTCCACGGTAACGGGTGTGAGAAGAAGTATTCTGCAGAGTCCAGAGTCATATTTGTACTGCTTTTGGGTCATCCATGAATGTTATAGTTCTCTGAGTCAGCTCATAACCAGGACCTGGCTGTGGTCTGGCCCTGGCAGGTTAGATTAATGACCTTTCTTCCCAGAGCGAAGATCTTCCCTCCAAGGGGAGAAGAGGGGTGGAGCTGCAGGCTAATCCATCAGCCAGGCACCAAGCTGCACGAAGAGGAAGGCAGCTCTGGGGGGGAAGGGGCTTTCAGAGACCATGTGGCAGGAGACCCTGGACGACGCCATCTTGAACCAACCCAGAGGCCTGGGCAGGAAGGAGGGAGCAGGGGCAGAGAAGTGATGTGTCGCTGTGTGATAGGGCAAACAGAGACTTCCTGCCAGCCCCCTCCCCAACTTCTTAAAAGAACTTGCACAGGAAGAGAAGCTCTCTCTGGGGTGTGGTCTACTGAGGCAGAAGGTGCTGGAGCCTGGCGCATTGGGCAGTTGGAAGCAGGAACCCCCTGACTGCCCCCAGGATCCTGAACAGCGCCAGGAGAAGAGTCCAGGACCAGAGTGCAGAAGCAGGGGCCTCTGCGCAGGGAGAAGAGAGGCCCAGGAGAAGAGCAGGCGAAAGGCTGGCGCAGGGAGCCAGTGAAGACCGCTCCCTGCTGAATCCCCCCCCTTAGAGACCCAGAGGGCGAAAGAGAGTGCTCCCAGTGGCTGGGGAGCACCACCAGGAGCAAGAAGAGGCCAAGATCATCAAAATCGGACCCCTGGGGGCCGAGATACGCCCCCCAGAAGGTAGGCGACCTTTGACCTCTAGAGGGACCGACGACGAAGCGCGTGGGGCTCTGCCGCCGGTCCATGATGTGCCCCCGGGGTAGGTCAGGTCCCGGGGGCTGCCCCCAACAGGAAGAAAAGCCGGGGAGCGTCGTCGCGCTCCCCGTGAAGGTGGCCGAGCCAGGAGCCCACCCTGGCCCCCGGTGATATGGGCAGGGGCGGGGAGCGCCGTCGCGCCCCCCGCAAGGAAGCCGGTAGGGGCCCGGGACCCCAACTCCGGGCCCCGGTGTGGAGGAGGAGTGGGGCGCGCCGTCGCGCGTCCCCCCTCGTGTGCGAAGACAAGCCGGGGAGCGCCGTCGCGCTCCCCGTTAAGTATCCAGGGGCCCGGGACCCCAACTCCGGGCCCCAATGGTGCCCGGGGGTACCAAGGGCCCACCCTGGCCCCCGGCGAGAAGAATGAAGTCGGGGCGGGGGGTGCCATCACGCCCCCGTGAAGCGGAGGGGGGGCCCAGGACCCCCTCTCCGGGCCCCCGAAGTGGTGAGAGGAGGGGGGAGTGCCGCTGCACTCCCCCGAGGCCAGCTGGAGCCACGCTGGCCTCCGTGTCTGCCCGCCGGAGCAGGCAGACCCGAAGTGCAGAAAGGAGGAGGGGGAGTGCCATCGCACTCCCCCCAAGGTCCGGCGAGACCCGCAGGACAAGCACGAGCCTCCGTGTCTGCCCGCCGGAGCGGGCAGACCAGAATGCACACGCCGGCTCCCGCAGCCGCACACGAGGGTGCGGGCCGGGAGGGAGCCGGCAGGGGCTGTCGGGGGTGGGCTCCCCCCAGCAGTCTGCCAGCACGGGGTGCCCGGGTGGGACCGGGCCCCCGCCAGGAAGAGAGGAGCGGCCGGGGGTGGGCTCCCCGGGCTGCAGAAACCACTCACCGGCAGCACGGGGTCCGGGTGGGACCGGACCTCCACCGATGTCCTGGAGCGGCCGGGGGTGGGCTCCCCGAGCCATGGGAGCCCTCACCGGAGGCACGGGGTCCGGGTGGGACCGGACCCCCAAAGATGACGAAAAGCACCAGGAAGGACAGCGCGGCTCTCCCCGGAGCAGCGGGGGAGCCGCTGCTCTAGTATGCGAAAGTACCCATAATGCCTTGCAGGCCAGGACCAGCCTGCAAGGGCAAAACAGCGTTTTTCTCTGCTTGTGGTGGCCCCAGGAGGACGGGGTCACCACCACCCGTGTGCCAGGGCGCAGGGGGGGGCTGCAGGAGCAACGCAGTCTCCCCCAGCACCACCAAGAAAAGTCCCTCCCCAAGTCTCTAGGGGACCTAAAAGAATAACCCCTCAAGGGCTCAGCACAAGCATTAACATCTCCTGGGCTGGAACCTTCGTTCTACAGCTGGGGGTGTACTGAGAAGTGCCTCAAGGAGTGAAAGGCTGAGCTGGGGATGTCTGGAGAAGGGCTTCCCCTGGAGGTGAAAAGGTGTAATTGCACCAGAAATGCTTTTACTAACGTTATTTCTTTGAGAGGGACTGAAGGTCACATGTGTAATGTGAAGTACCTGTGAAAGGTGATTTCATAAGCAAAGTGGGGTTAGGTTGCCAGACATTCCTGCTAGGGTGTCTGGCTGTATATGCGTAATCCTGTGATTTCATCTGTGATGCCTTTAGGGGCTGTAATTGCAATGCATTCTAATGATCCACAAATGTGATGAGTACTGTCATTCTAAAGTGATGCTTAAACATGTATTCTTGCTGCTGCGCTTAGGTGAAGAACCCAGACTGCTAGCCCTTAAGATGTAGAGGTGTATACTTCATGGTCCGTAGGAAATGCTCAGTCAGGGTTATGTGTCACCAAGGCAGGGTTACCTCTTTTAAATGCTTGTTGAGATAATGGGGTGGGTCGCCACTGGGATGGTGCCAGTGCGCAGGGCCCTCGCTCCAGGTTATGTTCAACTAACTGCATTGGGGGCAAGATGATGTGCATACATGGGAGTGGTGGTACTAGACCCCACCCCCCTTGCGGGAGGGGTGGAGATGTTATGAAATGTCACAAAGTAATTCCAACAGCTTATGTATATTTGTAAATTGGTGCATAGTATTGAGTAGTGTGCGTGTTTAATAAATGTACTCTTACTTTTATAAAGCAAGGTACAGACTGGACAAACAATTATTAAGTTATTTCTGCGCACCTGCAAATGGCGATTACTAGCCCACACCACATCCCTTGAGTAAGCCTCAGACTGCTCTGCAACGCTACCCTCAGAGTCAGGCGCTACAATTGGGTGTTTGGTTCCCAGTGAAGGACAAATGTAGTCATGTTATTTGTGCAGGCCTCACAGATACTGCCCCGTTTTCCAACACCTATCATTACACACCTCACTGTGGAGACTTGAATATGACTGTAATCACACATTATCACTGTGGGGAGTTAAACATCACTATAATCGCACAATATCTCTGTGAGGACTTGTACATGACTATAATAATCATGCACAATAACTGTGTGCTATCCCTGTGCATCCCATTAACCACACGCTATCTCTGTGGGGACCTGGGCATGTCTATAATCACACACTATCTCTGTGAGGACCTGGGCATGTCTTTAATCATACCCTATCTCTGTGGGGACCTGGGCATGTCTGTAATCATACACATTCTCTTTGGTAACTGTGGTAATACTATAGTCACACACCATCTATGTGGGAACCTGGGCATGTCTATAATCACACACTATCTCTGTGGGGACCTCGACATCTCTATAATCACACACTATCTCTGTGGGGACCTGGGCATGTCTATAATCACACACTATCTCTGTGGGGACCTGGGCATGTCTATAATCACACACATTCTCTTTGGCAACCGTGGTAATACTATAGTCACACAGCATCTCTGTGGGGACTTGAGCATTCCTGTAATTACACGCAAGCTCTGTTTTGGCTTGAGCATCATCAGCTTCGCATTCTCTGTATGGGGCTTTGCGAATACTGATAAGTGGTAAAGTTAGACTTTTGGTCTAAGTTCACCATTGTGAATCAGGCAATATTTTAATGAGGACTTAAACACAATCATCTTCATGCACTATATCTGTGGGGACTTAAACATCGCTATAATAACACACTATCTTTGTGGGGGCTTGAAAAAAACTATAATAAAACACTATCTTTGTGGGGACTTGAACATCACTATAAAAACATCATCTCTGTGGGGACTTGAGCATTCCTGTAATTAAACGCAAGCTCTGGTTCGACTTGAAGCCCCAGGGGGTGCCATGAGGCACAGGGTTAAGACTGATTTGCATAAAGCTGGGTCTGAACTGGAATGGCAAAGTGAGCTAAAGAACGATGATGGATTCAACCCAGATCTGTGACTGGGGGGTGAGTGACTGAAAATTTCTTACCTTTGCAGATGACACAATATTGCTGTCACAAACACCAAGGGGTCTCCAAAACTTACTTGATAGCCTAGACAACTACGGCAAGACAAAGGGTCTTGAGATAAATCCCAATAAAACCAAGTATATGGCTATCAACCCTCATAAAAACTTCCAGAGAAGACTAGTATTGAATGTGGTTCTCTTGGAATGTGTTTCCAGCTTTGTATATCTAGGTGTTACAATCGATTCAAAACTTACCTGGAAATCGCAAATAAAAAAGTCAAGTATAATCCTAATGCAGAACTCTATTCCCATAGCGAAGAAACAACACGCCACCTTATCAAAGGCCATTACTCCCGCACTAGAAGTATACAAAGCTAGAGCCCAATCGGCGACACTCTATGGATCTGAGTTATGGGGAGGAGAAAATCTCCAGCCCCTTGCCATTGGGGAAAACAAAATCATTAGAATGTTTACTCGGCTGCCCAAAAACACCCCGATGATCCCCCTTACACATATTGGGCTGAAAAGACTGGGACATCTAGCAGTATGGAGGTTACTGGCCTATTGGATTAGGATATGGACAACTGAGGAATTAGAGATCTATAGGCAGACTTTGAGGGAGTTATTGCATCTAGATGAATTTGTTACCTTTCCCTGGTTGGTCCATATCCGTAAATGGCTCACCAACTTGGGGATGAGCCGCTATTGGGTAACTCCGAGTTTGATGACTATGGACTCGAAGAGAGAGATTAGGTCTATATACTGGGAATTTACACTGCACAAAGTCACTTTAAATCCTGAGTTGGGGAGATTGACTACCCAATTCTTGTCTTTTAAATTGATTCCGAGTTTTGAGCCCTTTCTCGATGAGATTTATCCGCAATTGGCTAAGTCACTTTACATGAAATTTAGGTATGGAACATTACAAGTTAATGGTTTTACAGCTAAATGGTCAAATTCTCGGGTGATGCTCACTGTGCACACTAGGTGTTAATGAGGACATTGTACATGTCCTATTCTTCCTGCGCAGCTTACACTACTCCTAGATGCAAGTGGATTAAGCCATTGTGCAGAAGTTTGAACATCAGGAGCTATTTGGAGTCGTTTAGAATATTACAATCGGACAGCAGCCAACTTATTGTATTTGGTGTTAGCAAATTTTTGTTGGCTGCCAGCCAGATAAGACATAGAAAAGGGATAAATTTTTAAAACATTTTAAAAAGTTTTATAAAATATTGACTTTTAGAATTTAATATGTATTTTAATTAGTTACGATTTTAGACTGAACCATTGGTTAACTCAGGGACCAAGTGAAATTTAAATGGGTGCTGCGTGCGACAATAGAATAGTTATCCTTGTACTGTATCGGCATGAATTTTAAGTAATTTTGTTGTAAATGGGGTGACGATTAAAAGGAGAAAGACTAAAATGTATATATATTTTACCCTTATCCTTCTGCAATTGACCCCTTTTAACACTTGTAAGAATCATGAAATTATTAATATGGATAAAGATTTGTTTTGTATACTTTGATGATTCTTGAATCGAATAAAGTTTTTGACTGACTGAAAATTTCAGCACTCCACCCATAATCTCCTCGTGTTTGCTTTGTTCGCCCTAAGTTGGCAGGGTATGCCCAGACGTGGGTCCCTTGCTCACTTTGCCACTGGCTTCAAGCTAGCCTGGCTGATGAGGGGGTGTTACCCGAAACCGGTCCCAGGATGCTCGTTTCCGGTCCAGGGAAGACCTGGCTTGGCAGTTTGGGATGGACTGTTCCCATGAGGCACAGGGTCAAGACTGATTTGCATATAGCTGGGTCTGAACTGGGGTTGCGAAGTGAGCTAAACAACGATGATGGATTCAACCCAGATCTGTGACTGGGGGTGAGTGACTGAAAAGTTTCAGTACTCCGTCCATCATCTCCTTGTGTTTGCTTCGACTTGAACATCATCAGCTTCACATTCTCTGTATGGGGCTTTGTGAATATTGAAAAGTAGTAAAGTTAGACTTTTGGTCTAAATTTACCTTTGTGAATACTGAAAAAGTAGTAAAGTTAGACTTTTTGTCTAAGTTTACCTTTGTGAATCGGGCCCTATTTTAATGAGGACTTAAACACAATCTCCTTTATGCACTATCTTTGTGGGGACTTAAACATTGCTATGATAACACACTATCTCTGTGGGGACTTAAACATCGCTATAATAACATACCATCTCTGTGGGGACTTGAGCATTCCTATAATTACACACAACCTCTGCGTGGACTTGAACATCATTAGCTTCACACTCTTTATAATGGGATTTAAGCTTTGAATGTACACTCTATTTCTCTGGAGACAAACACAATGATTTTCACCCACTATCTCTGTGGGCACTTGAACATCTATTTTGGCAAAAATGTAAGCAGCTAATCAAGCTCTGGGTTCCACTTGACCATATTCCTTGGTTCCATATGTTCATTTCTTTATGTGTTAGTTCCCTTATCTCCAGAGATTTTAAGCACTAATAAATAGGTTAAATACAACTTTAAGTCTCTTTCTTTAAGCATGATATATTTTCTGGCACATTAACATAATCTGTCTTTAATGTATACCCCTAGTATATATGCAGCAATTCATATATGAATAGATTATAATGTTGTTTGTGTATATTGTTGATAAAATAAACATTTAGCCATGTGCCTTCGACTGTATTCAATCACAATAGTGTTACGGACTAGGTCCCCCACAAGGATGGTAGCACGTGTTCAAGTCCCCAAAAGGATGGTGCTGTGTGCACGATTAAATAATATATTTGCAAATTTGAAGCAGGATCCTGTATCATCAATTTTTTCTTAACATTTTGCTGTTATTAGTGTGTTGTAAAAACATTGGGAAAGGTTAGTCCCCACAAGGCAGGCATTCACACATAGTCCCCACAAGGATGGTAACGTGTGCGTGTGTTCAGGTCATGCAGATAGCAGCGTCTGAAATGCCACCGGCCATGACATTAATGTGCAAACAGCAGTAGCAAAGTGTTTACAACTTGTAAACTGCACATTTTGCAAGCGCGGTAAAATTAGTACAAACTTATAAATGTGTGAACATTCTTGATGTTCTGTGCAAAACGCCTGTCTTTAAAAAAAAAAAACAATCACTGAAGGATAGTAATGTGCGCTAATAATGTGTGTGTAGCCACCGGGCCATGACATTAATGTGCAAAGGGCAGTAGCAAAAGATGTACAACTTGTAAAATGCAAACGATATGTAAAAAGGAGCAATGCTTGTACATAAACAACTCAAAATCATGCTAGGGGTGTTGACGCAGGCCATAAAAAAGTGCAAAATGCAATGCCTGGAGGCGTACGTCTTGTTTGGTGCAAGTAGAATAACGAAGGTTCGTATGCGATTGAGTATCCGTGACCTACCTCTAAACCTCCGAGGAACCGTGTGTGTTCTGCCAACCGTGAGACCTAGCGTCGTGGCTGATGCCCGGTGGAGCTACCTTGATAGCTATAGGGGAGATTGGCTGTTGGTTCACCCCCCCAGCCGTCTCCTACCCAGCCGGACAGTGGTCACACTTACCTTCGTCGAGTCTCCTTCCTCCCCGCCTTTCCGACGACACACCGAGGGTCTGCCGATGGCGGAACCAGCTTCAGCACTGCCGTTGCCCGGTGAGATGCCTGGGTGGCTGTGGAGGGGATGGGCTGGGAATCGGCCCTCCGACCGTCGCCTGCTTTCTGAACTTTGCCACTTGTGCTTGTCCCCTTGCTTCGCCTCCCGTGGGGGCATCTGGGATGCGCAAGTGCTGTTTTTACCCCGGCAGGGGTGCATCAGAGGGAGTTCCACGGCACTGCGGACCATGGCCCCCGAGCTTGTCTTCACCTCTCGAATCGGGGGAGGCACGCCCTCCTGATCCCCGCTGCTACCTACCTTCTCCGGGACTACTGACTGGGCACCCGATCGAACTGTGCGGCTTACCGAACTATGACTCGGCTGCCCCTGCAGCCCTGAGCGTTTGCTTGTTTAAACGATCCGATTGTTTTTGGCGATCCCCAACCCCCCTCCCTGCTCCTGTGACTGCCCACCCCCCCCCCCACCCACCTCAACCCTGCTCCGTGGAACCAGCGCCCTTATGATTTTGTTGATTGGACTTTTTTTGCATTGTACTACCATTTTGTGTCTTTGTAAACGGTGCCCGTGACCCGGATCCTCCATCTTGGAGGATCCGTCCGTTTTCACATACTGCATGACTACGCCCTTTGTCGCCTGACAAACCTTTACTCTGACTTGACCCCCTCTTGGTCTCCCTCTCCCCTCTTTTCTCTTTCAATCACTGTGTCTCCGGATGTTATGATTACTGATCCCCCATTTTGACTTTTCATATTGTTTTCTGGTTCCCTTGGAGCACTTCCGGTTCTACCCGCCCGATCTTCTTTCCTCCCCTTTTTTTCCTTTCCCCCCTCTACCTTCCCTACTCCTTTGGACATGTGTATATTCTATGCTATGTTATAGTAACTGATGTTATTGTGCAACACTGTTTTTTTCCTATGTCTAGACTAGGCTCCTGTAACTGATTCAATTTTTGTAACTCGCTGATGCTCATGTAAAGCGCTCTGATACCTCCGGGTCTAGCCAGCGCTATATAAAACTCTGCAAATAAGTATGCAGAAGCAACACGAGGTCTGCGTTTTAAGAGGCACATGCAGCAGAACTGATCAAGATTTATTGTAACAAAACATTAGCAAAAATAAATCTAGCTTATAAAAGCTCCTCAGATTCGGATGATCATAAATAAAGTGCTTTATGCTTTGACTTTACCATGGCGAATCTACCCCTCCCCACTAAAAGCCGCCCAATAGTAGGTCCAATCCCTGGCTTCACACTGCCGCTGGCTATAGCCCTGAAGGTACACTTGTAGATGGCTTCTCACTTAATAGGTTCTCAGTGTTCGATACCATTATGCTCCGGGTGTCACTTCTTTACTGATTCTTAGCACTTCTCAGGGCCCATTGTCTTTAGTTCGATTTGGACCGCTTTCATATACTTTCAGATTTTGCCCAGGTCCATGGGCACTGTACATGTGAAAAGCCATGAAATTGCCTCTAAGCAGGTCCTTTAAGAGTGTCTGACGCTGTTGCAGTAAAGCAGGGCAGCAACATACAAGGTGTAACAGGGACTCTCCTCTGTATTTGCACAGCCTGCATTTGATTACCTGCTGTAAGCATTTCCATCCTGTGTTGAGTTCCTTGATTGGAAGTTGTACTATCCTGGCCCATTTGATTTCTTTCAGGCATTTCTTGCCCAGTGCGCTCTTCAAATATGGCTGCACGATGTTTGCTTCATAGGAGGAAATCAGGCCTGGTAATTCCCCTTTTTCCTTCTGTCTGGCTGTGTCTTCCGCCCTCGAGAACTGAAAAACATGTTTATCTAGAGCTTTCTTTATGGCCAAGTAACTCACTTCTTCCAGAGACCAATTGGCTATTGCTAAGTTCAGTTTGGACACTGCCACTTGCATGCAACTGTCCCATGGATTCGATCCCCATTCAAAAATTGCTTTAAGTATTTCTTTTGGAGATCCTGTGCGCGCTTTGAGCGTCTGGGAGTAGTATTCTGCGAGGGTGCTCATGCATTCATACTTTTGTTGTACCAGTCCGAACTCAAACCTGGTCAAACGATTGCTTGTATTCTTTGGTAGCTTAAAAACGCGTTTATAGCACTGGCACTGGGCTTTTTCCAGTGCGGATTCCATCTGCCCTGGAAAAGTTTGCTGAGCGTATCCTGCAACCGCTAACAACTTAGATTTTATTGCTCTCCTGATTGGTATTGTCGTGGAGCTGCATAATTTCTCCTGTAGTTTGCATAGTGCTTATGTGGCCACTTGTGTTTTAGCTTTCATCTTGGCCTGGTGTGTCTTTGCTTTCCTTGTGTCGCATAATCATGCCCCAAGATAATTGTAGGTTCTTACTGTTCCTATCATCCAGTTTCTCAGCCTCCATCTAAGAAATGTTTTTCTTACGTGTTGCCCAAAGACTACCACTTTGGTCATACTTGCATTAGCTGCTAGCTCATTGTCCACATTATATAAGTTCAGGGCAACCAGACTTCTTTGTAAACCTACTCTGGTATGATCAAAAATTACCAAGTCGTCCTCGTACTGGAGAAGATGCAATCTATGAGCCCCTATTTTTTGGGTAACCAATGTGGCACCTTTAAGGGCCTTGCCGAAATCTGCTGTATAAAGGTTAAAAAGTGTCGGGGCTAGGACACAGCCCTGTTTCAGGCCCGATCCATGTACAGCCTTTTTGAGACTGAGTCCCCAGTCAGTTTTATCCTCATCCAGGTGTTACTGTACAGTGAGATGATAGCCTTTAAAAGGTTATCTGGGATATTCCAGCTCTTCAGTTTTTCCACAGCCTATTTCTGGAGACACCATCAAACACAGCTGAGTACTCCACAAAGCAGGCGAACACTGGCAAGTTGTTTTTGGTGTTCACCTGCTGGACCAAGTATGATAATGCTACTATGTTATCAATCGTTGAACCACCCTTTCAAAACCCTGTTTGGTAGAATGTCATTTTCCTTGATTCAGTCATTTAACTCATTTAAAAGAGAGCTGGTGTATGCTTTCCTTTCTATGTCCAACAGAGCTATTAGCCTGCAGTTCTTTAAATCCATTTTGTCACATTTCTTGTATATCAGTTGCAACATGGTGCCTTACCAGGAATGCGGTACATCTGCTTTTGCTCTGCATTCCATATATAGAGTAGATAATGTATCTGCCCAGTAAACCAGGCCATCTTTGAACATGCCACCTGGGAGGCCGGTGGGCCCTGGTGCCCTATCTCTTATCTTTTTTTATAATTTTTGCGACAGAATGCTGTTCTTGTGCCTTACCATCTTCTGTCTTTGGGAGCCCTTCGCCTGCCAATACGCTGTCAACAGGGTCTCCCTGGCCCCTTACCACGATGCACTTGGATCAGTTGTATATATGTTTGCTACATGCGCTTGCCATGCTTCTGCTGTTACTTAATTCCACCGATCTATCTTTTCATTCTGTAATTTGACTATATAATCCTAGAATAGCTTCTGTTTGTTGTTTTTGCACAACTCATGTATCTTAATCCATTCGTCCTCTATGTGCCTTTCTTTTAATTTCCAGGTGAGATGTTTTTGCTCTCAGTTGGCTTGCTTGTATGCCATCTGGGTGACTTGAGTTCCAATTTGTGGGTGGATCCTTTTTTCTTGCCTTAGGGTTTAAATGCTATCCCTTAGGCCTCTATGTCTTTAAACTTACTCCCGGCTTTCCAGTTCCTCTTGTATGTTGGTGTCCGGGCCCCTCTTAAGAGGGCAGTGCACAAATCTGCAATCCAGATTCCCCAGTTTTGTAAGTACTGGATAGGATTTGTATTCCACTTGATCCTCTTTAGCAGCTTGTGTTCATCTGTGCCCTGGTGTTGCTGATGGACTCAATTTGTCCAGATTGTTCGACATTAAGGTTGAAGTTTGCTCTAAACATGGTTTGATCGCTTAGTTTGCTTCGCGGCATCTCAAATTCCACATCCATTGTTTGATGTTCTTACTTAAAAACATATAATCTATAGTAGTGCAGTTGTTGAAATAGAGGATGCTTGTTGCCGTAAGTTGTGCTTCGGAGGCCCAGATCTCTGCTGAGGCCAATTCATGAGCTTGAAGGAAGCTGCTGAATTCTCTTTCTGCGGGTGTGCTCTTTGTATTATTGGCCATGTCGGTTCCTAGATGGTGGAGATTGAAGTCTCCCGTTATCACCGAGGCCTAATACAGATGCTCACACAGCCTCTCTTCTAATGTCTCTAGCTTTGCAACTCCCTGCCTGTTTAGGTATGTATTTATAATTAACAGATCCTTCCCTCTTGTGCCATCATGAATGCCCTCTAGTATGACACTTTGAAGTGTGTCCGAAAGTTTCCTTTGTTCTTTAATGGTGACGTCTAATGAGTGCTTCACATATATCGAAATGCCACCAGAGGGACTGCCATACAAGTGTACTTACCTTGCCAGTAAATGGAGGCCAGTGAAACACTCTAGATGTACATCGTTGGTTGCCCAAGTTTCTTGCAGGCAGAGTATATCCCCCCTCTTGCAATGCCTTCATAGCTGATCTGTTACTCTGGACGCTTGCGATGCTGGCGACGTTCCATGAAATAAGATTAATGGTGGTCTTTTTTGCTCTCTGACGTACGCCTTCACCTTTAATAACTTGTTTCGGCCTTTCAGTTTGTGGAGTCAAATGCCCCTCTTTTTTGCTAAGAGCAATTGTTATTTCTGGTCCACAAGGAAGATGCTGTGTGGTCCTGTCCTTCCCATCTCTTTTCTTCTGCTACATTGCCTTCAAAGATTCTTCTCGGAGTTGAACTCATACTTTATCTGTACTCTGTCCTGAGATTTTGGAAGCCAATAGTTTGTTGCGAGGCTTTACTGCCAGTGTAGGAGCAGCTTCGCCTGCTTGTTAGATTGTTAAGCACATGGGGATATTTTTCTACACTGGACTCCTGAACACATATGCCCCAATCCTCTAAGCACTTTTTTTCCTGCAAAATTGAGTGTGCAAGCTCAGCTGTCTTCCATGTGGCTATGGGGTGTTCCAGGATGTTAGGCTGGTTGCCAACCTCAAATTAAATGCTTGGGAGATCTAGACTTGTTATTCGGGCAGGTGAGGGTATATTTTGAAAGAGTCTCAAGATGTTAGCCCTATTAAGAATGTTGTGTATCCCTCTTGACCTGAACTGTGGACGAAATATAACTCTGTGTGGATTCTACTTGGGTGCGCGGGTCTAACTCAGTGTTCTTTGTGACTTGTTGGGCAGTATTTTGATTGAGTGTCGTTTCGTCTATCAGTCTGCTGTATCCTATGCACCGAGTCACTGTATAGAGCCACTGAAGTTGTACCCATCCCTTGCAGATCGTTTAGTTCGACCTGCATGACCTGGCAGGATGCGTTGGCGGTCATTCCCCTTTGCACTCTCTGTCCTTCTACTAGCTGGTCTACCTTGCTTCTTGTCTCTTGATGTGGTCCCCAGGCCTCTCTCACAGTGACTTTGGGTTCCCCATCTTTGGTATCCCTTTGTGGTACAATTTTTCTTTCAGATATTGGGTACAGATTCTCATTTTCTGTTCCTTCTGTTTTTGTTGTTTGCTCTACTGCTAAGGGGTGCAGCCCCCAGCTCCTTCGTACAAGCGTCTGCCTTATTGTTTTTTGCCTTATCTTTAGACTTTTTTTCACCCCCTTGTCCGTAGATTACTGGTCTTAGTTATGCTACTGTTTTTATTATTACTGTTTTGATAATATTATCCTTTCAGTCTAGGCTCATGCCCATTTGTTGATGGCCATTAGAGTCATTGTTGCTGATATTATCCACTTGAGTCGTACATGTTCTCTGCTTTAGGCTGGTTATATTGTGGTTATTTAGACTGTTGGCTGTGTCAGACGGAATTGATGAAGGCACTTGCTTTTTGCAGGTATCTGGCGCAGTGAGGTTGAGTGTTTGGGGCATAGCCTTAGCCCCGTCACCACCCTTAGTCTGTGTCTCGGTCGATGGTTTAAGCCTCTTTGTCGTTGTGTGCGTCGACTGAGTCCATGTTCGTTTTGGGGCTGCTAGATGGATTAAAGCTTCTCAAATCCCCGATCATTGTTGTCAGCACTTCCAGTAATGTTGAAAGTTTTTCCACTATACTATTACAGTGGCATTAATTTTTCATTGCTCTTTTTCCATCTAGTTTATTTTAGCCATCCTGTCTGTTATGGCAAATGCCAGAGTTTGCATAGTGTCCATTTGAACCTCTAACTTGTGCAACTGCCAAGTAAGGGCATTTGTGGCTACCGTTAGAGTGGAATGGATTGATGCCAGCAGTGTTTCTTGGGTTTTGTGGGGGTTTGAATTAATTTCTGGCCTCCCCCCTGATTGATGTCATCTAGATTGTTTATTAAGTCTGACATGCTCAATGAACTTATGTCCGGCTGGTGTTCTTCAAGCCATATCACAAGGCAACTCCCGTTGAGCCTTTCTGAGCTCCTCGGTGCTATTGGCCTCATTGAGGCCCTGTTCGGTTGTTTCCTAGCTGAATCCTCTACATGGACTTCTGCCATAGTCACTACCGACTATGGTTGTCGGGTATTTGTATGTTCTGGTGTCTTTGGCAGCATCTTCCCCCTTTCTGTACCCTCTGGGCAGGGTATCACAAGTGAATTTGAAGTTCAGGAGAGGTCTATCATGTCAGATACATATTTCTTTTCACTTTCGGTCGAGGGTATTCGTCCTTTTTTGTCACAGCCTCTGGCTATTTTCAGAGCAGTTATTTTATTGCTTAGTAGATCCTCCTTGCCTCGAGGGTGGTCATGCTCACTTCCTTGGTTAACATATTGATCCTCCATACCGGAGGTTCGTTTTGCCTGGGGGGTTAGGAGCTGATTTCCTCTGATGTCAGTAGTGCCGTCTCCTTATGTGCCTCCGGATCTGCTCCTAAAATATTCAACCAAGGTTTTCCTAGCTTTTATTGCTTTTGTTTCCTCCTGGGCTCCTCCTCCCAGGTCGCTGGATCTCGCTTGCTGCTTCCTCCTTCCACCTTTTGCCATAAGTGCGGCCCACCTATGTAGGAGGACCCTGTGGGCAATTTTCCAACCAGCAGCAAAGCATGTGGGTTGCTCCATTATTTTGTGCCCCCTCTGCCCTCTCCTAGCTTGCCACCATTTTGCCTCTGGACCTGTCCCTAGGGCCCCTGCGCATCCTAGGTTCTCTTCCGGGGACTCTTCTGCGCGATTCATTAAGCCGCGCTGTTTATAAAAAGGCTCCTTTGCGTGAAGTCCGGCGTGAAGTCTTGCTCGCCATGGAGTCTTCGTACGATCCGTTTCCACATCCTTATCTCGAGCTTGTCCACAAATGGGACAATGGGGAGAAGTATTGGTTTCTTTAGGACTTGACTGCCAAGCCCTTGCTCCCGCCCCCACCTTAGCCTTAGCAGCTCAACTCCTTAATTCAGATGCCCTTAGAGGTCTTAGAGGGCTAAGTGGACTAGAGTGGAGTACTTGTTTTGGTTGGGGTTGATACAGTGATGCTGCCAAGGGATGCAGGGCGGCAGACCCTGCGTGGAGCCAAGAAAGGGGGGTGGGAGCCCACCACTAGCCACAAGCTGCACCCGCACCTAGGCGGGCCACTTTCATGACCAGGGGGCTCAACCTACAGCTGAGGCTCCATCGCCTCTACTCCCCCTCTGCTGTGCCTCTGTGTATCCTCTGTGTATCCTCTGCACAGTCCACTTTACTGTCCGTGCTCTATGCCGCCAAACCTCAGCCCCTGGTGATCTAGAGTAGTGCCGTGCGGGGGCGGGTTTGAGGCAGAGGTAGACTGTCTGCGGGTCCAAACACAGCTGGAGCTGGGGGGCAGAGGAGACTGCCGGGGTAAAAGATACAGGTAAGCAGAGGGTGACTCACTGCTCTTGCTCCTGTGGTCCTGTGTTCTCTTCCCGTGGTCCCGTTGCTTCTGTGACTTTTCCCCCCAGCTCCAACGGCTCTGGCAGTTCCGCGGAATACCAGCAGTCCTCCTCGCCTCTGATTCCGCCTCTGACCTCCGACCTTTCGCTCTGCTTCTGCTTCCTCCATCAGTGTGCTGCAACACCTGTGACAGATGTCAGGAATGAGGAAGCACAGACAGACCACAGTTGAGGGGAAAAAGGCCGCGGTCTCTTATATCGAACAGTATTATCCAGCTTGAGGCAGCCACTGTACCCACAACAAACCCAGCTACAGACAGCGGGTAGGACAAAAGCAGAGTCCTTCAGCAACCAAACAGTGGATCCACAAGAATGGTCTTGGCATCCTGTTCTCTCCTCTTTCAAGTGTGCCCCAAGGGTTATATGTAAACACAGAAACAGGCGGCTAGTAGGTCAAAAGCAAAGCCCTTCAGCAACCAGACAATTAATCCACAACAATTGGCTTGGCATCCTCTCCCCTTTCAAGTATGCCACAAATGTTATTTCTAAACCTTGTAGACTTGTCAAGCAGGAATTGACACTGTAGTGTCCTAAGGATGCCCACAGCCTCCACTCTGCACATTCTAGGGGGTTCAGAGGCGTCATCTCTGTCCATTCAAGTCAGTGCATTGTTTGCTCCTGGATGGCAGTTCACACCTATCCATAGCTAATTACTAGCTATGGGAAGGTGGTGAGCCAAATACAAATTAGTTCCAGGAACTTCAGGCAGGGAAAAGGCAATTTTCTAAAAGTAACTTTTCCCTAATATTTATTCAAAATCTAACTTCACCATTGAATTCGATTTTAAATAACTGTTTAAAATAGTTGTTAAATTATTTTTCTAGTTGGTTCTAATCCTGAGATACAGTATTAGTATTTTAATCTGTACTCTGCTTTTCTACATAGGACAGCTAGGCCTGCCACAGTGAAAATAGCTTATGGGAGCCAAGGACATGTTAACATCAAATTTCTACATGTCCTACTTTTAAATACTATGCACCGTGCCTTGTGGGCTAAAAGGCCTACATAGCAGTAACTTATTTATATTTAAAAAGGAAACGTTTTTACCTCTCAAAGGGGGTTTACTTGGGCAGGTATATGTTTGACACAGAATATATTTTCCATAGTAACAGTCAAGCTACAGTGGCAGACCTAAGCCATGATTGCACTGCCACTGTAGTGGATTGCTCTAGTGGAATTGAACTTCCAAGCCCTGAGGACACCTTGTACCATATAGAGATTTATAGGCAAGTTTAATAAACCAATAAGGCATATGCCAATCTGACCATGTTAAAAGGGAAGCACAGACATTTTAATACTGGGTAGCAGGTGTAAAGTACATAGAGTTCTAAAGTCAGAAAAAATATAGCATCCAGCAAAAGGTGAATATCATGGGTGGCCAAGAAGAAAATGCAGATTTTCTACACCGGCAGCCCCAGTCAACAGCTTTGGTAGGCTAATGAACCCCTTGATGGACTTCTCTGCTCAGGCTATAGATCATGGACAATTCACCACTTCTGCAGTAGCTCATCTGTTCTTTGCCCCTTTGATCGTACCTGCACTCCTCGGTTAGCACCTTCCTTAGCCACTAGCATTGTACCTGGGGAGACCTTTGCCACAACTGCAGATCCCATTTGTGAGGCGACTAACCCTAAGTTGCTCACAGATGCAACCCACTAGGAGGGCAGTACCATGGCCAGCAAGGTGATGTGGCCCATTCTAGCACCGCAAGGTTAGACTTGTCCTAAAACCAGGGCTTGCGCTGTACAAAAGGCTAACAACCAAAAGAGGTCAGCGTCAGGAATGAGGCCCTTGACCAATTACTGCCTGGTGGAGGTTCCAATCTAGGAACTTGGGCATGCCTCACTTCAAGCCATGGGAATGGCAAGGAGTCCTCCACTTGCTCTTGAGGTCCCCTTGGTCTATTAGGGTTTTTAAAGAGTAGGGGGGATACAACCTCAGGATGCAGACACCCTCCTTCCACTCTTACTTCGACCATTTCAGGGGTGACACCCTGAGATTAGCTCCTTTGGTCAAGCTCTGTACCCAGAGTCAGAATATGTGCCTGGGAGGAAGTCTGTCAGCTACAGGAGCAGCATCACCTGCTGTCTAGAGCAGGAAGCAATGTGTCCTTCCAAATGTTGTCCTACTCAGAGCCGGATGACAGAATTAGAGGACCTTGAAGTTGCAACTGGCTACCCTTGCACTTGAGGAGGAAAAGTTGGCTGTAAAGGAGAGAACGGCCACTGCAGCTGCAACCCTTGCACTGGAGAACACGTTCACTCTGACCTTAGAAGAGAAGAAGGCCCCGCTGACCTATGAGTGGAGTCAGCAGAATATGGCCTAGAGGCTCGGAAGGACTTCAAAGTCCAGTGACGACAATGGCAGCGACAATGAAGTGGCTCTTGAAGGTAAAAGTCCACATTCCCAAAGCACTGGTATATAGATATGTGGTGGGGATTCATTTATTTCCAGTATTTATAAAGCGCACATTCATCCCTGGAGGGATATCCTGGCGCTAGACAACAGCCCTGACCATAAGAACACACAATGCAATACACTAGCAGAATAACCTCTAGAGAGGAAACAGCCAGGTTTTAAATAATTTCTGAAATAAATTATTAGAAGCGAGGCGCAGTTTGAGGGTAAAGTGCATTCTAGTGGGTGGTGGACAAATAAGTAAAGGAGCGTACAACGATACGTGCCCTAGTGAGGCACCACCACAAAATGATTGTCTGATTTTACATTTCCAAGAACGAATATTCCTGAGTGTAAGATAACAAATAACTTCCCAACATTACCCATGCCAAAAAAAGGCCAGGCTGTCTCTGGTGGCCTTTGCAGGCCAAAGGACATTACATGGCCTGCGAAGGTTCCACTACAACTCCTACAACGGAGAGATGCTTATTCATTACCACCATTGCAAGGCCCTAATATTTACATGATAAATGTACCTAAACTTGGCTCACATAATAATATAGAAAGCGTGGACTCCTTGACCAATAAGGTCATACATTGGATACGCCACACTAGAGGTTGTCGCTCAGTGATCCGTGAAGATATCACGCGGGCACGTAGATGTACTATTCCTACCCAAATTTATGATTGTATCGAGCTCACATTCTCTAATGTTGATCTGGCAGAGAACCTTTTGGCCTTGGAATTCAGATCTTGTGCTCCTCCTACTTCAGCTATACAGTTTAGGCGAGATCAAGTTTTCCCAGGGGACGGGTCCCAATCCCAACTCGAGGGAGGTTCAATGCTTGAAGCAGTGGATTGACTGCTTGTTGAGCCTGGCTGCTCATCAAGGTATGACACGGCGGGGGTTGGCCAGACTCATAATTCTAACGAGTGTTCTGTTCCCCTCTCCAGTAAAGATTCATCTGAGATTTTAGGGATGGTGTCGAACCACTCCGAACAGGGTTTACAAGAGATTGTTCCTTGCATTCTTCCTGATTTGTCATTGGCACCAGACCCTTTGGATTTATCTTGTACCTTAACACCGTATTGTTCATATGAGGGGGACTCAGGTACATGCCCACATCAGCTGAAAATTTTATCGTGGAATGTGGCAGGTTTACTAAACAAGTTATCACTGCCGCACTGGAATGATTTTGTGGAGGGCTTTGACATATGCTTATTCCAGGAGACGTGGAGTTTGGCCCCACTCCACAAATCTGGCTATGCCTGCTATTGCATCCCGGCAATAACAAAGGGGAGAGGGCGACCTTCAGGAGGGCTGATTATTTGGGTGAGCATTTCCTTAGACTGCCAGACCATTGTCCAATCTACCAAGAGTTCTGACATTCTGTGGTTAACTATTAAAGGCCCTAGGGGAGGAGGTATATTGGAGCTGTTCAATGTTTACATTAGAGGAACTAAGGGAGGCCAACAATCACCCATTGTTACACTTTTAGACCATTCCCTATCCAGTTGCAAGCCCGAAGCGAAAATTATAGTAGGAGGAGACTTCAACTGTACCTTTGAGCCTTTGAGCTTAGAGGACATGCTGGAGCTGGAGGATAGTGATGCAAAATGGTCGGTCCCCCTCTTAATATTTCTCCCATTAGAAAGTGGTCCCCGCTTGCAATTCAATTTAATGCATTAACCATTGAACATGGTCTTAGAGCTGCAAACGGTAGAACCCACTCGGATACGCATGGTGCAAACACTTATAATAGAGTAGGCTGCTCTTCACGAATAGACTACATTCTAGTGGATGTAAAGTTATGGGTTCAAGTGTCAGACATGTACGTGGGCACCACAACTGACAGTGACCACAACCCTCTTTGTTTGACATTTGAATCGCTTTGGGCCACCCAGTCCTCACAGCAAAGCAGGAGGGCCATAGCTTCGGTTATAGATATCGTTCCTTCAAATTGCAAAAGATATCTGAAATGGCATATGATCAGCGCACATGAAATAAAACTATCTAGCGTTAAGGCAGTTGTCTCCTCTGGTATCCAAGCCCTCCAGGCAACTTTATTGACCGCCGAGCCCTGTGCAGGAGCTTTTTTAGTTCACTTTCGCACTACAGAACAATTGAGCACTCTTTTCCTAGCCACCCAAAACCATGACAAAAAAAAGGCATTTCGGCAAAGACAGCACTTGTGGTATACTAAAAAATGTAGACTAAATAGACAAACAATGGCAGCTGCAATTAGGTCTAAGAATTCCGAAATAATAAAACTAGCGAGAAAGAATTATAGGGCAGCCCTTCATGAGGCTAGAATAGAGTGGGATGAATGTCATTGGAAAAATTTGAAAGACGCAAGTCTACAGAAGAACAAAAACCAATTCTGGTCCCTTGTTAGTAAGGGTACTAGTCGAGACCCTATCTCTTTGTCTAACCATATCACAAGCCGTGAATGGTATGACCATTTTAGGAAATTGTATTCCACTCCTAACGATGAACGTCTGGAGGAGTTAAGCGACTCCACAGACGTTCCTCTGGCGAGGAATGCGATCAACCCCTTCACGCTGCTTGAAATTGAAATGGCTATTGCAAAGATAGTGCCGGGTAAAGCTCCTGGACCTGATGGTCTTCCTGGTGACCTCTTCTTGGCCGATTCCAGAAATTGGTCACGTTATATTCAACTTTTGATCAATAGCATAGCCAATGGATCCCCTATTCCTGACTCTTGGAAAGGAGCGCTGGTGGTCCCGATATTTAAAAAAGGGGATAGGGAAGACCCATCAAACTACAGGCCAATAAGCTTAATAGATGCCATGCAAAAGTTGGTAGGTAGAGTTCTCCTACAGCGAATACAGACTTGGGCTGAAGAGGAGGATATTTTATCCCAATATCAGGCTGGGTTTAGAAGAAACACAGGCACGATTGACCAAGTCTTCAGGTTATTGCTTATATATTGGAAGGTTGTTGTTATTGGTAAGGGAAGTCTGTACCTTGCTTTTATTGATTTAAGAACAGCTTTTGATCTTGTTCCTAGGCTAAGACTGTGGCAAACGCTGAGGGATCTGGGTGCCCCCCTCTCCTTCTTAATTTTTTAATTCGTCTGCACGAAGGAAACTTCGCCCAAGTTAGGTGGGGTCCCCATGGGGAGGTAACAGAAAAGATTCCAGTCGGCAGGGGAGTCCGCCAGGGGTGTGTCATGGCACCTACCCTGTTTTCTTTGTACATCAATGGGGTGGTGAGATTTCTTCAGGAGATCCAGTCAGATGCACCAATTCTGGCGGGCGAGAAAGTTCCTACATTGTTGTTTGCCGACGACACCCTTCTGGTGTCGAAAACCCCGATTGGGCTGCAAAGACTTCTTAATCGATACCAGCTATTCTGCGAATCCAGGGGTCTGGTTATTAATACAGAAAAGACAAAATTCATGGCTTTTAATCCATACAAGGCTTTTAAAAATGATTTAATTTTAAATAATATTCGATTAGAGAGGGTACATGTGTTTGATTATTTGGGCATCCGCCTCACTGACAAAATGCATTGGAAGCCGCACCTAGCTAAGATGTTATTAAATCACAAACGTGCTGCTGGAGCTCTCAGTAAAGAACATCGGGCCTCCTATAGTAGACCGGTAGCCCCAGCTCTTGCAATTTACGAAGCCAAGCCGCAGCCGCTGCGTTGTACGGGGCGGAGCTATGGGGCTTTGAAAACACCGAAGATATTGGTAGGTCCGAGAATAAGTTTTTGAGGGATTTGGTAATGCTTCCAAGTAACACTCCATTAACCCCCTGATGTTTGATATGGGCAGACGGCCTTTTAGGGATATTGCAAAATTGCGCCCTCTTCTTTTTTGGGCGCGAGTGATGCGCACCCCAGAGCTTGTCAATTATGCCGCGGCCCTAACAGAGGTGATAGGTCTAGACTTAGGGTATAGGGTAAAGTGGATATCCAGTGTTAGAAGGCTGCTGTCCAAGTTGAGCTTTACGGAAGCATGGGAAACTCAGATACCACCTACCAAGGCAGAGCTTAAGCATACCTATTGGAACTGGGTCGATACCAAAGAACTGAGCAATCCAGAAATGGGGAGCTTAACAGAAGAGTTCTTTCGCCACAAACAGTGTAGAGGTTTGGAGCCCTACTTGGATAACATCCAGATACCACGTGATAGACAGTTATTCATGCAATTTAGGCTGGGTACACTTCCTATTAATGCAACCACCTCCAAGTGGCACTCTCACAAGTATCAAAGTAAGGCATGCCCTTGCTGTGGAGCGCCGTTGGAAAGCTTGCCCCATCTTTTGTTTAACTGTCCGGCATATTCCATTGCTAGGTCCAGCTGGATAAAACCGGTCTGTAAAATTATGGGCACACGTGACTATAGGATTGCTTTGCGCATCCTAAAAACTGACCCAGGTGTGCTTTTTTCATGTGGGGTGGCGAAGTTTTTGAGCCGCGCCTGGATCATCAGAAATAAAGCATTAAAGGGTACTAGCACGCTTGTGGAGGGATAAATATTTATGTCCGCTTATATACTTCCCAACTTCTGGCTGTTTCCCTTCATCTCCCTTGATATTTTAGTATAAATGTTTTTATTCGCAAGCTCCGTATATTATGTCTGGTTGTGCATCTAGGCTCACTTTTTTAACCATTTTGTAAGGCCTTGTATATAGCTGTTTTAAAAAATGTTTAAATCCTAGATCAATTTTTAGGTCTTAAAAGTTTTATAGTATCTTTTTAGCTATTTTTTAACTTTATCAAATCATGTATTTATATTAATGTGATAGATTGTACTTTGAATGTCGGTCTGTGTTTTTTGTTTGTTGCTTTTATGATTCTAGCAATCGAAATAAAGCATTTGATTGATTGTCTGATTGGTGGGCCTAAGTGCTCTTGACGAAATGTAGAGATTCTGCTTCTTAGAGCCACAAGACCAGTCAAAGACTGCTGATGCACATGACAAAGAAGTTTGAAAATGGCTCTTTTATGGATGGGCAGTCAATGAAGAGAGTGCCAACTGACCGATACTGAAGTACTAGCAGAGTGACTACAGATAAGTCCAGCAGCCATATTTTGAATGCTTACAGAAGAGTAAAGAGGTAACCGGCCATCCCTACATACAGCGTATTACCATCTATTTGACTCATAATGAGTTCCTGAATCATATTTTTGCACCAGTGCGTTAGAATCAGAAAGAAAATCCTGCAGTCAGCACAAGATGCCAAAACTGTTCCCGCACTGCGCTGACCTGATCTTTCATAGAGAGAGAGTTGTCAATCAAAAAGCCTATGTTCTTATATGCCTCTTTGGTCATTGTGGAAGGGATCAACAGGGCTAGCCATCACAGGTTCTTCCAGACATTGTTGGCCCTCGGAAAAAAACAGAATCTTGGTCTTCTCCACATTAAGCTTGAGGCAGTGCGACTGCTTCCAATTCGTTACTTCTGAGAGACAGTTGTAAATAAGTGGTCTGCAGCATATGAGGTGGCACTACGTATACATGGATGACTGGGGGGGGGGGGCAGTCTGTGGAAGCACATGCCGATGGCTGGGAGGGATACCCTATTGGCCCTACAGGTAGCTGAGCAGATGTAGTGTGGCCCCCATGAAGGAAGCCCTCATCTGTAAGCTTGGTTTGACACCTGAGGTGTATTGTCTAAAGTACAGGGAGCCAGAAACAGTCACACCAGTCCTGGGTGGATTCTTCTAGCGAGGCACTGGATGGTTGGTTGAAGCGCAGCAAAGTAAACGATTATGATAGGCGATACAATTTGGTAATTAAGGAGCATAAGACACTGTTTTGCAGAGTTGTACCTGTGCCTAATAGACAGCCAGCTGACTGTGCCCAGAAAGCTTGGGAAGGAAGCAGACCTCTGGATCAGCACCAAAGAAGGTACCCAAGGGTGACCACAGGTGGGGTGGTTCAGGTTCCCCTCCACAGATGAAAGGCCTAGCTAATATAGAAACATTTCAAAAAAAGACCCCAAAAGAGCACAGAGGAGAAGAATTCCCAGACCTTTTCAGAGCACAGCGGGGGAGGTTTTGTTGACAAAACCCAGGTCACCCGTTCACCTGCCCCAGTGTTATGCGGTCTTCATTCAAGGCATAAGAGGAGGAACTCTGTACGTTACAGGAAGCCCCCCACAGGTGGACATCTAACAGGGGTGACCAGTGTAGCCCTAGGTGTAGGATACTCCCAGAAGTAGAGGGTAAAACATACCAAAGTAGCCCAGAGCTGGTAGGTGAACCAAGAAGGTCAGTTGGTGATCCCCGAGAGTGGTAGACAGCACTTCCAGGAGGTTGCAGCGATTGGGGCCGCTGTCACTGCTCTGCAGGATACCTCTGGCAGCCAGACCATGGTGGTACCAAGGCTGATTTCCACAGAACAACATCTACCAAGGCAGGTCTGTAGGGTAACCCAGGCCCATGGGCAGGAATATGTCCGCTCTATGGCCATGGTATCCTTAGATTGGGAGGGTCATTGTCAGACCCCAGATACCAGTTGACTGAATCCTTGGTAAAGAGCTTCTATTGGTGAGAAATGATCCAAGAGGGGCGGAAGCTGGGGTGCCTTGAAAGCACAGATTACTATGGTTACTGTTCCTATACAGAAGCCGAGACAGAGAGTAAGGGGTAGGAGGATGCCATCCACAGTGGGAGGATGAGAGGGCTGTGAGTTACCTGCTCTGAGAGGAGATCTTCCTAAGACTGACTCTGGTGTGGCCACTTCTGACCTAGAGATGTTGCCTGTGAAGTCTCAGAAACTGCAGACAGTAGACCTGTGCCAGACTGACCCCTACATGGAAGTGTCATAGTTTGTCTAGGGGCCACTAGAAATGTACTCCAGTGGTGGAATGGGACTGAAAGAATAAAAGTCAGAAGGCAAACGCTTTGAAAGGACGAACCTGGTTGATGTATCCAACCTGCTCTCTGTGTGGTCAGCCTTAAATTATGCCTAGATACTGGTCTACCATGACCATCATTGGTGCCATTTCTACTTAAAACTATAAATAAATTTAAAAAAAACATCTTCAGTTCCCCTTATTGAATTTGTCATTTTGTCCATCATACTTTACTCAATTTTTCTAATTCAATTTGGGATTTTCATTATTTTGTATTTTTTACTTTATTACTGTTTTGGAACCGCATAAATACTTCATTTTCCATCATCTTTCTGCACAGGAAGTGACATCCCTACAGTTCTCATCAACCATATGCGCAGGAAGTAACTTCACTGGTTTCCCACCAAAACCATCTTTAAAAGAAGCCAAACAAGACTACTTCATTTCCCATCATTCATCTGCATACCACCCCTGTTATCCTCCCCCTCTCAGGACCTACTTAATGGCAGACGCTGGCACGGTGAAGGCATGACAAAAGCAAGCTTGTCTGCACCTGTCCGCGCAAGGATCATGCCCAGCGCCAGAAACCCTGGTCCTCTCGCTACCCACTGCTACCCTGCTGTGCTCTCATCCCTGGTTGCCGCTCGCTGCTGCAACAGCACACAACACAACAATAGAGGGAGCGTTCACATGCACCTTCTACAAGTTCTCATGCACTCTCCCCGACCCTACACTCCGCACTCCCGCACCAACAGCACTCCACTAGCTCACACTCACACAAACATGCCACTGGCTCATGCTCGCACAGACCAACCACCACTCATGTAACATGCCACACTGATGCATGCTCCTAAACATCTGCTCGCTCACCAAGCACGCCACTGGGATATCGGACCTACTGCACAACTGTGTTGAAGACCTACCCATCCTCAAGTAAACACAACTAAACCCAACCTCTGCACCAGACATCGCAACAGCCATCCCCGCCGGCCACAAGATCGCCAGGCAAGACTATCAGCTCAAATGCCCCGGAGGTGGAGTCACCATCGTATTCAAACACAGACACCCAGACCAGCAACATGGAACACCTCATGTGCAAGTTATGCATTTACCATGTAACTTCTCCCTAGGCAGAACCCTCATATACTAATACTAGCACCCCACGCCAATTTCACAGGTGACATCATGGACTTTGTTGTACCCCTCATCAACATCAGCATCTTTATCCTCCTCAGAGGCCTTAACTTTCACCTAGAAGACTACACCGACTCAAACTTTAGGACCATTCTAGGAAAACCTTAGCCTCACCCAGCACACTACAGAATCCAACACCACTGGACACCTTTTCAACATTATTTTATGCTCAATCAGCAACATCACAATTGACAAGACAGCAACTAGGTACTAGATAGACCACCCTCTTTTTAGTTTCGGCATACCCTTCCACACCACCAAAGATCTATCTCCAGTGTACCTGTCCGCAGCAGCTGTAAAAGCAGCACAGAAAAGGACTGGGTTTCTGCCCTCTCTGCGCACCGGCCCAAGCACACCAGCATCTTGCCAAAAGCCATCAAGAATCCCAAAATCTGAATCACTGCATGCACTGCACTGACACCTTGGCTCCCCTCAATTGCAATCCAACGGCAAGAGCCAGACCTCAGGCCAGCTGGTACACAGAGGAACTCAAGCTGACCCCTGCAAGCAACTGGAGCAATAATGGAGAAAAATCCAAGACACCATGGATAAGAACATCTTCATGTCCGCCTTAAGACTATCACCAGCTAATATGGAACACCAAGCGCACAGGTCATGTAGACAACGTTGACACTGGCACAAACAGCATCAAGGAATTCTTCACCATCATAAAAGATTTCAGCACACCTCCTGCAACCTCCAGCAACATCACCCCCTCACAAGACCAAAGCAACAAGCTCTCAGAATTCTTCTGATACACAATCACGTCCATACACTACAACTCAACTTCCCATCAAAGTCAAAGAATGAACACCAACGTTGTGGCCCAACATCACTACCATTGAAATTGCCGCTACCAAGAAGACTATCCCCTCAGGGGCCCCATCTGACCCTTGACCACACCATCACTACTGATCAGCAAAGCATTAACATCCATTCTCAATGCCTCCATCAACTGCCACATTCGGAGACAACTGGAAACATGCCACCATCACACCCACCTCAAGAAACCATCCGCTGACCCTGCCACGCTCTCCAACTACAGACCATCTCTCTCCCACCACACCAGACCAAGGTCTTAGAAAAACTAATCAACCAGCACCTCACTGACCACAAGCTCCTAAACGCCAGAAAATCTGGATTCAGGCCCAACCACAATACAGACACAACACTCATCGCCACCACAGATGACAACTGAATGAACCTTGACAGGGGAGACACAGCAGCCCTCACTCTCCAAGACCTCAGCAGTATTTGACATGGTCTTACATCCCATCCTCATCTGGCGCCTGCATGAATGACATCCAAGGATCCACTCTGCTGGATCTGCTCCTTCTTAAGAGACAGAACATCAGCTGTCAGTCTGGCACATTACTCCTCATAAGGGTGCAAACTCATCTGCGGAGTGCCTCAAGGCTCAGCGCTCCACCCCACCCTCTTCAATGCATACATAATTCCTTTGGCCAACTGTCGGACCAGTCCCTCTCTGCACGATGACTCCTAAACATTTTGCCTTCACTCACCGTCTTGCTGAATTCATTTATGCTAGGCTTAGGACTGCGCTTAAGTGCTTGTGCTCTCTCCCTTAAACATGGTAAAATTGGCTTACACGCAATTGGCACATTTAACCTACTTGCAGATCCCTAGCAAAGCGGTGCTACATGTACCCAGGCCCTGCAAATTAAATGCTACTACTGGGCATACAGCATTTAATGTGCCACCCACTTAAGTAGTCCTTTAAAAACTTCTAAGGCCTATCCTTGCAGCCTGTGTGTGCAGTTTTAAAACCTGCAATTTTGACCTGGCAAAATAAACCTTTTGCCAGGCCTAAACCTTCCTTTTCAATACATATAAGTCACCCTAGGGTAGGCCTTAACCAGCTCATGCAGCAGGGTGAGTTGTAGTAAAAACGTTGGACATGCACTTTTAAGTTTTACATGTCCTGGTAGTAAAAAAAATAAAAAATCTCAAATTCGTTTTTCACAGTTGCAAGGCCTACCTCTCCCAAAGGATAACATTGAGTTACCTTATTACATTTAATAAGTGAAAACCTTTGATTGGAAGGATGTAGAAAATCCATGTTGGGTGTCTGACAAATTGTATTTTAAACCCCTCTATAATGCTAAAGTCAGATTTTAAGTCACAATTCTGAAAGTGGCACTTTTATAAAGTTAGCATTTTCTAGTCTTAACCATTTGGTGCTTCCAGCCTGTTGCTGGGTCACATGACTAGGTGGGTGGTAGTTGGCCTTTGTGTATTCCTCCTAGACAGTATCAAAATAGAGGGACTACATGTTGGCAGGATGGGCCATCTCTGGAAGAATGGGGCTGGAGCTGTAACGTACCACACTTGCACTTCAAAGGCACTGGCTCAGCTTATACACAAATTACTTTACACTAGCCTATTGTGCCCACAGAGACTAGGACCAGGGCGAGGAAGCAGGAAATTACACACCTCTGTAGAGGAAAAACTCCAGAAGCTTCTCGCACTTCAAAATGGGCATCAGGTATGAAAAGGTGACTCAGATCATTACACTCCTGGACCTGTGGAAACTACAGAAGAAGGAAGCCCTGCTGCTTAATGTCAGCCCTGCTTGCTGAGAAGGAAGACTTTACCTGCACCCTTCACCCCCCGGCTGAAGTCACTTTAAAGGTCAGCTGACTGACCTCCTGTTCTGATCTACAGGGGAACAACAAGTTGCAGAGGCCTCTCTGAAACTAGCCAGCTGACCAGCCTGAGCCCTGCTCGCCTCTGCTAGAATGAGTTCCTGATCCCTGAAAAAAGGTGCCTCCCAGGAGCAGGACCCTCGGTGTTGCATCAGGTGAGCTCCTCCTTGCGAAAGGGAGAAATCCTGAAATTTTGGGCTCGTCAGGACCACAAACTTGCCCATTCGTGCCTAGATCTTGCTGCCCACACTAACACAGAGCTCTGGTGTACCAGACTGTTCGTGCTACAGCGACCGCCATCGATGACCGGCAATGCAAGATCTACACTTCGTGCTACAGCATTGACTGCCCGTGGTGTCAGCCAACGAGAAACTCCAGCAACGAAAATCTGCAATGCCACAAAGGATCTTCGCGATACGACTGCCCACGACTTTTTCCCTGCTCGTGGCTTCCTCCACCACAAACTGAACTCTTCGCTCTGGACTTTAGAAGGTAACTTTTTCAGATACACTAACCTATTCCATGTATATGGCCCATGCTCTATCGCGCTCAACCTGAACTTTCACCCATCACACACAACCAGATAACCGCTCGTGGCCCTTAAAGCTTTAAGGTGCTATATTTACCTTAAATCTTTGAAATTGCATATCTCTGGTTCTACTGATTGGATTTGTCATTTTGGTGTCAAATATTGTAATACATTTTACTCTATTTTTCTAAATTAGTATGGGATTTTTCTTGTGTTGTGTTTTCACGATTGTAGGAAGGTTGGATCCTTCTAGCATGGTTACCCCAAATGTTTTGCCTGGTGTCAGTGTGTTTTTGACTAGTCTGACTGGGATCGTGCAAATCAGGACCCCAGTCACTGTGCTTTCTCCCTAAATTGGACTATGGTAAGTACTTTGGTATCTCCACAATTGGCTACTGGTGTACCCTTATAAGTCCCTAGTATATGGTACTAAGGTACCCAGGGCATAAGTACACCAGGGGTCTCCCATGGGCTGCAGCATGTATAATGCCACCCATGAGAGATCACTCAAAATGACTACAGGCCTGCCATTGTAGCCTGTGTGAGTGGGTGCTTGCATCGCACACCACAGTTATGTTTCATTATATCTGAGGCCACTACACTTAAAACCATAAGTCACCCCTATGGCAGGCTCTTCAGTCCTGAGGGCAGGGTGCTTGGTTTCAAGTGGGAAGGTGCCCCTGCATGAGCAGGGCACCCCTTCAAACACCAGAGTCGATTATCCAGGCTTTGTAAGTGCGGTCAGCCATTTAATACATATAGTGGACATCAAGTCAATTACGAGATGTCTAAATATATATTCGCTGCACTGAAACCGGTCATGTTTGCTATCAAACATGTTGGAATCCTATCCCAACACGATTCTAGTGTTGGATGTAGGATCCCATGCACTGGGGGGCGCCCCTAGGGTGCCCCCCTATATTCCTGGTACCAGCCTTTCAGGGTCTAACAGCAAGCTAGTGCTGTTGCCGACCACAGACACGACTGAGCCAAGCTCAAGCAGGGGAAGGTAGAACAATAGGTTTCCTGTTCCATGGAGGTGTGACCACCTCCCCAGACAGGACTTAGTGAATTGGGCTGGGTTTGGGACACTTGCCAGCGCCACCAGGCTGCTTTGAAGTGCACATTTGGTGCCTTCCTTGCATACTCCAGTTTGAGCCAGTCCAGGAAGCACTTGGCTCCTGCTCTGGCGCGAAACTGGACAAAGGACATGGGAGTATCCTCCCCTCTGCCCAGTCCCTCCTCTGGGAGGGACCCTTGAATCGTCCCAACCATTTCCTTGGGGTACTCAAGGGCTTACCTGTGGGTGGCTCTTCAGATTCGTCGTGGGACAATATTCAAACCCGAAACCACTTCAACTTCGATCGTCTGGGCACCTAGGACTTCGTTGGACTTCGCCTGGAACCGAGACTGCACCAAGAAAGACTCCTGCTGCTCCTGGTCTCGCTGTTCTGCAAGTCTTCTTCGTCTGCGCCTGTGCTTCTTCCAGGCTCCTCTCCAGCTAAACCTGCAGTCCAAGAAGGAGGATGATGATGATCTCATTGCCCTCAGAGCCTGACTCACAGGGTGCCAGCAGGGTCCAACCCATCTACAGTAGTCACTGGTCAGCTGGGTTCTTCCTGGAAAAAGCCTCTTCTAGCTTGTTGTAACCTGTTGCTTGAATAGCAGGTCCACCTTATGATGCTTGGAGTCCACTTCCTTGTAATGCATACAAGAGGGAGGAGGTCCAGTCCTTTAGGGATCTTCAGGTCAGAGAGCAGGTTCAGTCCTCTTCTGATCTTCCGCAGGTTCAGGAAGTGGGTGCCTGGAGGTACCACATTATTGTGTAGCACTAGTTAGTGGGTGATAATGACTCTTAGGCACACCCTAACCATTGGAGTAAATGTTCCAGGGACCAACCTTATCCACCTTGGGCATTATCAAGATGGTAAACCTTTTCAGCCACACTAAACGTGGGTGCTGAGGGTGTGTGTGGGGAGTGTACTATCTTAATCCTAGTGTCCTCCCACATCAAACACTAAAATCCAGTTTGAGGCAACCTCTGGACCCCCACCAAACCCAGAGACAGAAGTCCAGTAAGACAAAAGCAGAGTCCTACAGCAGCCAGACGGAGGATCCACATGAATTGTCCTGGCATCCAGTTTCAAGTGTGTCCCCAGAGTTATTTGTAAACCTAACAAACCTGTCAATCAGAATTTGACATTATATTGTCAGAAAGGAAGCCCACAGCCGCCAACCTGCAAATTTTGGGTAGTTGAGTGCAGTCATCGGTACACATTCAGGTAAGGCTACTGTTTGGTCCTGGCAAGCATTTCACACAGATTCAAGGGTAATTACTGGCTGGGAGAAGCAGAGTCTCAAATGCAAATTAGTCTCCAAGAACTTCAGGCATAGAGAAGATAACTTTCAAAAAATTACTTTCCCTTCATATTTATTAAAAATCCAACTTCACAATTGAATTGGATTTTTAATAACTATTAAAAATAGTTGCTTAATTATTTTTCTAGCTGATCCCATTCTCGAGATACATCACTAGTATTTTAATCTGTACTCTGGTTTGCTACATAGGACAGATAGGCCTACCACAGTGAAAATAGTTTTTGGGTTCTAGTCAGTGTGAGGATATGTTAACAATACATTTCTACTTGTCCTACTTTTGCATATCATGCATTCTTCCTTGTGGGCTACAAGACCTATACTGGGTGGATGATAAGATTAATATTTAAAAGGGAGGGCTTTACCCATCAAAAGAGGTTTTCTTTGACAAGCTGCAGTTTATGTTTTGCACGGTTACATTCAGGCCACAGTTGTAGGCCTAAAGCAACATTTGCACTGCCACTGTAGTGGATGGCACAATAGGTGCAGCAGTCCACTAGTGACATTTAATGTCCAGGCCTGGGGTATACCTTATACCATATACCTGGGACTTATAGGTAAGCTCAATATACCAATTAGGAATATGCCAATTCAGCCATGGTTAAAGGGGAGACATGAGCACTTTACTACTGGATAGCAGGTGCAGTGTTATAAAGCTAGCACAAATATAGGGTCCAGCAAAAGGCAAAGAAATCCAGGTGACTATGCCGAAAAGGCATATTTCCTACAGGACAGGATGTATTTTCCACAGCTTTCAACACAGGACTACCAGGCTACATTTTTTTCACACAATTCTTTTTGCAACTAAAATGCTGCAATGCAGTCTTGAAATGGATATTTTTTCAATATAATCAACTACATGAAAGAAAATAGATCACCTTTAAAAGGCTGCTGTTTGTCTGATGGGCATATGGACACTGGCACCCAGTGCTTTTATATTTATAGCCAATATATGGATACGTGCTCTGGGGTCCACGCAGGCAGTGCAGAATTATTCAAGTGCTTATGACTATCCATAATGACCCTACAATGCGGAACATATATTTTGTAGGATGAAATAATAATGTTAGATTTTGAGATCTGTACCAGTGCCATAGGAGCACATTTAATCTTGGGTGGGGGGGATGAGAGGAGAGGGCTGAACATGCCGAAGGACATTTTACTGACGGCTCAGAGGCGGGTGTGGGTATTAGAGAGACTTTTTGAAAAGCTGCATTTTGAAACTATTTCCAGTTGTAAATATCTAATGTATCCCCAAGTAAAGATACATTATAGCCACTTCCAAGATACATACTTGAAAGCAAGACTACTGATATTGGGAACATAGTTTCCTGTCACAATCAACATGGGAAGATTAATACTTCCAGCACTCCTCCCGATACTCACTACTCACTGGAAAAAGTTAGGTAAATGTTAGCAACAATGAAAGTACAGGATGTATGATACGGTTACTAAGAGTAAGGCTATTTGGATAGCGTTGGACACAATTAAATTTTTGTTCAGCACACAACGTTGACAGATCTCGAAAAAGAGGCAGCAAGACCAGGACTGATGCTAAGCAGGCTTTTGGTCAGGGGTGCTCATGGCTCTATGCTGGGGGAGTGCTGGCTTGGGCTGAGGAACTGTTCTGGGCTGTACACTGCAGCAGGCACTGGGCACATCTCTGGGTTGGGCAGGGCTAAAGTAAGAGAGGGCTTTGCTCTCAGAACGGTTTTGGGTAGGATTATGGCTTGCATTTGATTGGGCTGAGACTGGACAACCTGCCAGAATGTGCTCTATGCTGGCCGACCTCTATTCTGGATTGTTGGCTAGATTGGGCTCTTAACTGAGCTGGCCTCTGGGTTAGTCAGGATTGTTACACTATCACCAGATGTTAATTACTCCCAGACAATACTTTTTGCAGCAAATGTCTGCCAAATTCTGCTTGATGCGCAAATCTGGTCTTGACTTTTATAAATGCACACAATGCAGGCATGATACCTAAGAGGAGAGTAACAGAGCACTGGATTACCTTTTATTAGTCCTGCACTCTGTATACTTTTCCAGTACTATCAAACTGAGCATTTAGGAAGAGACACCTCAGCTTTTCGAAACACAGGCTTTTCAAGAATTCTCCTGAAATCCCTATGGCTTGTTAGTCCCCACTCTCATGATGGCATCTCACCAAAAAGATTAATGAAGGCAGTGTGCTCCCCCTTTAAAAGCCAATATATGTTCCCTGTTTATGTCCTTTGCTTAATTTCACATAGCTTTGCAAACCCATTCCTTGAGGAGGTCAAAAGCAACTTGGACAGGCCTATCCCTTTATTAATATGTGCACTTCACTTTCATTGTGTAAATATCCCTTTTACTTGATTACGCAGTAGAATTAGTGTTATTTAAACAAAATGCAAATTGTGTTTTACTATGGGTTGAAGTAGAGTGTAGGGGTCCTGTTTTCACTTCTTTCTATTATCTGCCTAACATTCAGGAGGCTTGGGGTATAGATTATACGGAACTTGCACAAAGGAGCTCTGTAGTGAGTAATAAACATGTACAGCACAGAAGAGTGAGGAGATAAAGGGTAAGAAAACCAAGAAACCTGGACAAAAAAAACAAAAAGGCCTTCAGAAGAATAGGAGGTCCCTAAATTGATGTTTTAAAAAGATATAGGGACAAGGCAACTTTGAGTGCTAGCCTTTTTAGACATAGATGTAAGAAAAAAAGAAACATTGGCTTTCCTTGTAACGTAACTTATAACTAGGAACGCAAAGTAGAGGTTTCCTTAAGCTCCTACGAGTAAGACAGGGGATGCATCATTTTCCTTCATTCTTTTACCGTCTGTTTGACATCATGAAAAAAACAGGAGGGCTCACAATATATTTTGCCCGGGCCCCAAAAACCCTTAATAAGTTTTTGACACAAGGAGCATAGGGGTGGGTGAGTTTGGTAAGGAGAGAAGCACACAGAGTGAACAGCACATGAAGAAAAGAGCATCACAGGGGTGGCGGAAGAAGAACTTGAGAAAGAAACATGGGAGCATAGGCGTGTTTAGGCAGAAGCAAAATAGGGGATAAGCAAATGAGAGAGCAAGCAGCACATGAGGAAGAGAGCTACACAGCGCGCAAGGTTGGGTATTCGGAGGGAAAGAAACACAATAGGGAGAGAGCAGGAAATCACATGCCCAAGGAGACCTAAGAAACACCCAGTGTCCCAGGAAACAACTCACACAAGCCTCCCCCCCCTCCAAAAAAAAAAAAAAAGAATGGTCATTGAAACTGCCAACACATTCCACAGTAGACTCTTCGAGGGACACAATGTTTGTTCTTTAACTCTCTCAATGGTAAAGCCCATCAGACTGCTCTTGTCCTCAATATTTAGTTATGTCAAGCATTAGTTAGCTATAGGTCCTGCAAACTAGTTTTTGGAAGAGCCCTCTTTTTTTTTTAAACAGGCTAAATACAGAAAACATTGCATTCGATAGGCTTTTAAGTGTGATTCTCTGCATTTGGACATAATGGACATTATCAAGTATATTACACAGCAGGGAATTAGTCTAACCGTATGACTATCAAAAAGGATCCTACAATGAAGAAACAAGTTTTTCAAGAAACTTGCCTATTTACCCGGGAATATGCAGATACAATTTCGGATCTCCGAATTCCATTAGAAACATGTGTTTATATTTTACTTTTGGAGGAAGTATGCCCCTCTGGGAGACCACTGCCAACCCAAATATCCTCCATCATGTTAGGAGTGCCCCCAAATCACGTCTTCAATGCCTGGCATCCTGTAATGCCCGGCGCAACAACATTTTGTAAAGGTCGCCACATAATCAGATTGCAAGGCTTCTTGATCTATAAATCAAAGGATTCGGAGATACCACTAGGGTGAAATGTTCCCTCATTCAATGCGGTTCATGTTTTCAAAATTTTGTATCTGTGGATGTTCTACAAAGGAAAGGACAACATATGAAAATGTCCCCGTCTGATTAACCCTTTGAAGACCTTTTTGAGACACGAATATCTCAAATACTACTGAACAGGTTTACATCACATAACTTTCAAGTCACTATCTGGAGTCAAGTTATATACCAAGTTTAGTGCAATTTCATTCAGCAGTTTTTGCTGCAGATTGGAGCAAACTTTTGTACAGGAGTTAAAACTGAAAACAAAACTTTACTTCCATTGTCTACAAATCCTCCCCTGCCTCAATAGATCTGTAAGAAACTTTAAACGAAGTAGCCTAGCTTGACGGACAAAGCAATGCCAAATTTTATGCAGAGCTGAAAACAAAAAAGTACCAATTTAGAAGCTAACCAAAAATTAATTTTCAATACAGACTTAGGATCGGAATCAAACGGATCATACTGCAACGTTCTTTCTCAGAAATGAATATTCAAATGACCCTAGCAGATTAATTACACATTTAACTTACAACTAAAATAAAAAAGCATTTGCAATGCAATAGGTCTCGCATTTGAGCTATTGGCATTGTAAATGACAATGCGCCTTTTATTTATGTGTTTACAAAACCTGAAAGCGGTGCGTAAGCACCCACTATGTACTTATAGTCCTTGCTTACAAGAAGCAAGGCAGGTAGTAAAAGAGATGCAAACACATAAATAACATTTTTCAAAAATCTGTTTTAGCCAAAAGCACTGTAATTTACACTGTAATTTACAATGCCAATAGCTCAAACTCTTGCAAATGCGAGGACCTATTGCATTGCAAATGCTTGTTTATCACTGCAAGCATGTCGAGTGACACAATTAAAATTAAAACATATGTAAAGTTACAGACAAGCAACAGTAGGTACCACACTATAAAGTAGTATTTAATATTGATTGAGTTGCTCTTCAATCAGCAATATTAATACGTTGTAGAGAAATAGAATACCATTCTTGTGGGAAACTGCAAAAGAGAGAAATTAGATGCGTCAAAACATACAAGTTGTGTATTTTGGTTATATATTGGTATCGCATTGATGCCCGATCGAATCGAAATTCACAACTGAGGCTCTGCAGTAAAGCTGAAACCTCTACCCTTCCAATGCTGCTAGGTGCGAGACCTATTGCATTTCCAAGTTCCATTGTGCTCTTTGACCTGAATATATCTGAAGCGCCCTTTCTGTTGGTATAGTTTAAGCTATTCGTATTGTAAATAACAATGCCTTGTATTTATGTTTTAAAACCCAAAACATAAACAAAAGGCATTGTCATTTACAATGCCAATAGCTCTAAATCGAGTGAATATCAGTTTTACAATGCGTGCCAAGCGAAGCTAAACTGTGAATTCCAAATGTAGGTCGAGTGCTCCTTACGTTTGCACAACACGTGGAAACTTGAACCCTGCTTCTAAACTCGTTCCATGGACATGTTTCAGCAGCCAGGCCTCGGAAAAGTACTGTGGAGCTGAAAACACACTTGGCGCAGGAACAATTTCCCAGAAGAATATTTTAAAGACACATTACATATAGGTGCTCTCAGTGTGCCAAGGTAACATATTTCACCAAAGAAGACACCAGTGGGAGAACCTTGAGTTCTCAAGCTTCCAAAGTCCATGCGTGACAAACTCATCCAGTAAAGGTTTTTGCTTTGCATTCTGGGATTTGTAGTCCTGTTGGCCCCGTGTTTAGATCAGGGCTGCAAGTGCCAGAATAGAAAAAACATGACTGCATCAGCTGTTTATGCAAACAAATGGAAAACCTCAGGGCTCTGTGCGGATACAATGAAGTCTGTATTTGACACCTTAAAAGAATCTGATTTTCGCGCTACAAAGTGGAATTCTATGTATGTATGTAATCTCCCGGGTGCCTTCAGGCGGCAGGGATAACGTAATCAGCAAGGGTTTGCACTACACCTGGGTGCACAGCCGGGGTGCGCGCACTAGCAGCACTTAAGAAGTTTGGCAGGAAAAGTATTTCTGGGTCTTACACTTTCTCCCTCGCTCTGCGGGGAACCCAGACTCGGCCAACAAAGTCATGCACGACAACTAAGACCAGACCAAAACAAACCAAAACAAACCCGCGAAACACATTTCGAGGAACCAAACAAAAGTACAAAAACATGTTAAAAGTAAAACAATGACGAATCTTTGCCTTCAAAGTGCCTCACTGAATGTTTCAGTCACATTTCATAGGACGACATTGATTTGAAACCACAGTTCATGGCATTTTGTCATGTTCAGTGAATGCATGCCTTTTGGTGTGGAATGCTTTTGTTTTAGTAAGTGAAGGTATGTTTTGAGCTCCCTGTCACGCTTGCTGTGCCGCAATCGCTGGTCAGGATGCTCTCGGAAATAACTTCTGTGACGTTTGCACGCATCACTGTGTAAAATGCTTGATGTGGCGAAGTAAATACAAACAAAGCAAAACAAAATCGGCTCAGCTGTTTGAAGTGAGCATGAGAGCAGCCTGATCAATTAGTAGCTCAAAAATTGAGTTCCAGTTTGTTCAAGGCTCGCGCATCCATTCATCCTTCCGAGGTCGGAAAAATGAGTACCAGTTTTAGTGGATTACAACTACTGTGCCACCGTAAATCACACAGACACCTACGACAAGGTATGAAGCGCTACAGAAGTAAAAGTCAACAAAGCAATAAAGAACAGTCCGATGTTGCATCATGTCAGGAGCGTTTAGAGAGGGCTCTCAGTCCTTTTGCCCCCTCCCGGTACTTCTAGATATACTTTCTTCGCTGCATAAGCAGGACTACAGTACCCAGTATGCACCTCCACAAATACGCCTGGATGATCTCTTCACGCCTGCAAGGGGACATCTTGGGATCACTAATGCGTTACGAATGCTATGAAAGTTCTCGGGTCCAAACAGGTATGATTCAGGTCTGCTGGGTCTTCGGAAATTTGTCCCCAAGCTCCCCAGTGCCCTCCCCTCCCCAACCCTCTCACCGGCTGCACACAAAAACTCACCAGCATCCTCATCACATCGGTCCAGAGCCTGGAAATGCCATCGGACATGTCCGTCTCCTCCTGGGGCTCTGGACAGGCCGCTTGGTCCTCCTCCTCCATGGCTGCTCCCCCGCCTCAGCAGTGCTTCAGCCCGGCTGGGTCAACAACCCTTTGCCCCGGGCAGTACCTAGGGGTGCTGCGGTTTTAAATACTTCTCCGCGGTCCCGTGGCAGCTTCACCATAATCTTCAATGTCTGCTTAATCCACCTCAAAGGGGAGCCGCTGAATTGTCCCTTGCCCGCTGGCCAGATGGCGCCTGCGTTGAAGTACAAAGGTGGGAGACGGATGCCAAAGCTTCCGATATTTGTGCGCTCGGGTTCTCCTTTTTCCCACTTCGAAAGTGAAAGAACTTGTAATGCCTAGAGTTGAAAAAAGCATTACAGAGAAAACTAGTGGTGCGCGTGCACCACAGAGGAGCGGGGGGGGGGGAAGGGAGCGTGGCAGCGAGGCGAACGCGCGCTGCTGCGCCTGCTAGACACCAGTGGGAATGAGCGCGGCAAAGGCCGGACATGCGCCCGCCTTTGCCCAATTGCGTGCTGTCTTTCTTATAAAGACGCACGCAAAGCCCAATAGCCGGGGGGGAAAACGAAAAGCACACGCACGAGCGTGTGCGATTCCTAGGTCAGCTTTTAAACCCCCTACATGAGGTCTCTCGCTGCGCGAGCAGTACTGCGCACTGCAACTCTAGGCGCAAGACCTAAAAAGGAAGGCATCAGAGATGAAAAAAGTACACAATCATTCGAAGACTGACTACTGACTAACCTTTAAACCAACAGAAAAAATCATGGGTACAACATAGCTAGTATTCTAGCAACATTTCTGTCACACAAGATTACTAATGGACCAAGTTCGTTTTTAACATTTTATTTTTAACATTCATAAAGTGTAAAAGATAACTTGTACAGCTTCTTTGGTGCCCATATCTAGCATACAAAAATGTAAAAGACTATTCACAAGTAAAACACATACGCTCCAACCAACTTTTTGTTTTAACGTTAGTGCACATTGTGCAACAAATCTGGGTTTCACAAATGTCACTGTGCCGCTCATCAGTACACAGAAATTACTGCACAAATAAATAGAACGTCCTTTAAAAGCAGCAGATTAACTTTTTGTAAACATTTCTCTTTTTTTTTTTTTTACAATATAGCACTGTCCAAAGTAAAATCCATATTTTCTGGCTATTATACTGTAACCTTGAACAGGTAAAGAAGAGATGCTCATTCCTCATTACATTGTTGGTCCAGTCCTCTGGTTTGCCTAGGACTGCAGTTCAGTATGTAGTAGCCTTTCAGTGTGATGGGTTATTACTCAGCTGCGAACTGGAAAATTACAGTATTGGCTTTCTGCATTCAAACAGGAAAGGATAGATCTGTTCAACGGCAGTTGCAACAGACTTCACATCAGGTCCTATAACATAGAAAAATAATGTCAATAGCTAAAACTAAATTGGTACATAAACATTTGATTTGTAATTACATTTATATGGTAAAAAAAAAATCATAGAAGCTTAAAATGTGCGCTATAAACCATTTTTACTAAGCCTTTTCCTTTGTAAAAAAAATAAAACAAAATAAAATCAATTGATTAGCTGTTGGAAGCTGGCTCTTTATATAGTGGACCAAAAAGAGGTACATTGTGCAAAGAGTTCAGGCAAACCCCAAAGAAATCACAGAGGCACAAATGACACCCCAAATGCTCTCTTTTTTGGTAGTGTGGGCGAGCAGTTAGGCATATTAGAGGGTAGTGCTAAGCATTTATTACACACAAAGGCAATGAGACCTTACTCCAAGAAATCTGACACCAATTTATAACAAGCATTTGCAATTCAATAGAAACTTTGAACTATTGGAATTGTGAATGACACTTACAGGCAATGAATGGCAGTGGTACAGAACACATGCGCCAGCACCTCCCTCCTGTTATTCCAAGTAATACAGAAATAAGCCAAAAAGTTTAACAGTGTGCTCAATGTATAACACCGTGCCACCCACCCGGTGATGTCTTATAATAGGAAGAAGAACTCCCTATACAAATATTGTTAATTTAAATTACAGAGCACAACCAATTAGTATAGCAAAAAAACTGACTTTGGTGTCAGTTTATTTAATCATGAAAAACAGTCATTCACATCAAGGTTCAATACAAATTTTTTGGAAGTGAAATTGGAGTAGTTGACACGTAGTAGATGTTTTGTGAAATGTTGACAGCCGACACGTATTTCGTCGCAAGACGACTTCTTCAAGGTTAGTCAAAAGAATACATATGACACATACTCAATTTTACAAAGTTGGTCTATGATTTTGCAGAAACAAGTATATGTGACTTCAAGAAAAGACGTATCTGTCTTCTCTGTGGTTCCCAGAGTTTTGCATGACCAGCAAGCTAGATTGTGGCATGGTACGTAAAAGAAGTAGTGCAAGATAGTCCAAACCGTGTCTAGACCCGAAAATAAGGAATGTGTTATAAATTATGAGACATGATAGCAGTGCCAGCAGTAGTAGTGCCAAAAGTAGTGCTTGGAAATTATATACGTGAGCTAAACGTGATCACCCAGTGTTATAAAAAGACTGAAGAGAAGAGTTAACACATGCAGAAATGGATATGGGTAATATATCCAAGAGTCAGTGCCACTACAAAGAGAATTGTGCTGTTTACGAAAATATTAAGCCAAATGTACCTCATCGGTATCTATGTTTTCCTTGTACTTGTATATCGAATTTTCTCAATATATTATGAAGAATCGCGAAGTAAACCGAAATGACTGTGCTTGATCGGGCGTAGTGGTCTAAAGTTTGGGAGAGAATTATATAAAGAATGCAGTATTATGCAGAGAGAAGAGACTGACCAAGTTGAATCTGTTGGCATACCTTGAATGATTGACAGGTTAATGCTGAGAAAGATGTGAATATTCGTATCGCAGTATCACTGGGCAAGTACTTTCCCACGGTCCAGCAGCAGGATCCCTGCTGGAAAGCTCCTATAAGGTAATATGCCGGGTATTATTTAAGTATTAAAGGTCTTTTAAAATAAGACGATATTGATTAGTTTCTCCTTTATTTATCGTCACCATAAAAATAAGGTAATGGCCCGCGAGATGCTTAGTATTGAGAATTCTCAAGAGTAAGAAATGCGTTACTTACCTGTAACTGCAGTTATCCAGTATTGGTATCTTTCATAGATTCACATGCCTGAATCATTCCCCGTCGTCGGGATGGGAGTCCCCGGTACATAAATAAAGTAATGTCTTATTAGACATATAGAGTAATAGGCCAATAGCCTTACATTAGTAACATATCCATGTCCTTTTGTAAAAGGACCAAACTCTAGAAAAGAGCCAATCAGCTATCACCACCCTGTGGAACCTTCCTGGAAGGAGCTCTAGTCCCTCAGATTTTCGTAAGCACAGTGCTAAGTAGGTGTATTACTGAGAGAACGAGGTGAGCCCTTCCAGGGAGGTGGAGTGGGTTGCATGTGAATCTATGAAAGATACCAATACTGGATAACTGCAGTTACAGGTAAGTAACACATTTCTTATCCAGTATTATGGTATCTTTCATAGATTCACATGCCTGAATCAGAGTAGTAAGCAATGATAAGCACATTTTGGATGGTACAGCATATACGAATTCAGTAGATAATAGCATATCAATGTGAAACATAGAAAGTACCAAAGTGCAATCAAAGAAAACCATCAAAGAACACAAGAAAGAAATGTGCGTATAAAAGCAAGGATGGTGGGAAGAAAAGAAGGCTCACCTCTATTGGAATAGATGACGTAGCACCGCCTGTCCCACTGCAGCATCGCCTGTCCCACTGCAGCATCCTTCATGAGTTCCGTATCCAAGCAGTAATGCTTGGTAAATGTATGCGGCGTCTTCCATGTTGCCGCTTTGCAAATGTCTGTGATAGGCACACCTGCAAAGAGTGCCATGGAGGTAGAAACCGCCCTAGTGGAATGGGCTCGAACCTTGGAACGCAAGGGTTGATCCGCTTGCTGGTGACAGAAAGTAATAGCTCCAGAGATCCACCGAGAGATACTTTGTTTAGTAAGTGGAAGACCTTTCCTAGGTCGACTGTAAGCCACAAAGAGTTGGTTGGATTTGCGGAACGACTTTGTCCTGTCAAGGTAGAATTTAAGGCAGCGTTTAAGGTCCAGAGAGTGTAGAGCTCTTTCTGCCGGCGTTTGAGGATTTGAAAAAAAAGGTCCATAAGACTATAGGCTCATTGAGGTGAAAGTCTGACGGGACTTTGGGCACAAACTTAGGATTAGTTCGCAGTATAACCATGTCATGTTTGAATTGAAGGAAAGGGTCTTGAATTGAAAATGCCTGAAGCTCACTTACTCGCCTTGCAGAGGTAAGGGCTAGAAGGAGTGCCGTCTTCCAAGAAAGATATTTAAGATCAGCTCTGTGGATCGGCTCAAAAGGGTGTTTCATAATCTGAGCAAGAACTGTGTTGAGTTGCCAAGTGGGAGGCAACGTTTTGACGGGAGGAAAAGTCCTGAATAGGCCTTTGAGAAATTGTTTAATCAGTCTACTAGACCAAAGAGAAGGACCTGCAGAAGATCTCCTGAAACGGGATATAGCTGCCAGGTGAACTTTAATAGAGGCATGAGCAAGACCTGAAGTCGCCAGATGGAGAAGGTAAGGCAATATTTGTTCTGGAGAAGACGAAAGAGGGTGTATGTTCGCCGACTTACACCAAATACAGAACCTCTTCCATTTTAAGGAATATGTTTTGTTAGTACTGTCGGCTCGAGCCAGAACTGCCCTGCAGTCCGAAGGAATGTCTAGGCCATGGAACTCAGGAGCCAAGCCGATAATCTGAGAGATGCTGGTTCCGGATGTTGGACTTGTTTCCGGCTCATTGTGAGGAGAGAGGGAAACGGTTTCAAAGGGATCGGCGGCTCCAGGGAGAGAAGATGGAGCTCCGTGAACCAATGCTGGCGCGGCCACGCAGGAGCTATCAGGATGAGCGTGCAGGGTTCTGCCTTCAACTTCCTGAGGACCCTGGGAATTAGGGGAATCGGTGGAAAAGCGTATGCAAAGACGTTGAACCATGCGATCGAAAATGCGTTCCCTAGAGATCCTCGTTGGGGATGCCAGCTTGCGAAGTTTTGGCATTTGGCGTTCTGCTTGGTAGCAAATAGGTCCAAGAGAGGAGTGCCCCATTGGGAGAATATGCGGTCGAGAGTCCGCTGGTTCAACTCCCATTCGTGACATGTTTGTTGCCTGCTTAGTGAATCGGCCAGTACGTTGTCTGTTCCTGGAACATATTCCGCCCGAAGGGAAATGTTGTGGAGAAGTAGCCAGTTCCAGATCTTTTGAGATTCGTGAGAGAGTGTTAGTGAACGAGTACCTCCCTGCTTGTTCAGGTAGTGCATTGTTGTAGTATTGTCCGTCCGGACAAGCACTAAAGAACGTTTGATCCTGGGAAGGAACGCCAGGAGAGCCAGATAGACAGCTCGCAGCTCGAGGAGGTTTATGTGAAGCTTCCGTTCGGAAGGAGACCACTTTCCGCTGATTCAGAGCTCTTGGAGGAAAGCTCCCCAACCCTCCAGGGACGCATCTGTTGTGATGATTTGTGGAGAAGCTTGGAGCAAGAAGGGCAGGCCTTGAGAAAGATTCCGTGGACGAGTCCACCACTGCAGGGCAGTGACCATCTGAGGGGTCACCTGAATGACATCGTCGAAGGATCCTTCGGATTGAATCCATTGAGCCGACAGTGCTTCTTGGAGAGGGCGCATGTGGAGGCGACAGTAAGGAACTAGCAGAATACAGGACGACATCATTCCGAGAAGGCTTTTGAAGAGGCGTACTGAGAGGGACTTCTTGGCCTTTATGTGGTTTGCCAAATGAAGTAGTTTGTTCTGACGCTCCTGTGATGGGAAAGCTTTCTTCTGGGTTGTGTCGAGAGTAGCACCCAGAAAGGATATCCGCTGAGATGGGTGGAGGACAGACTTGTCCTGATGGAGAGTGAGTCCCAGGCGACTGAAAAGCTGTAGACAGGCGTTGGAAGACCTGGTCGCGCCGTCTAGAGAAGGTGCCTTGACGAGCCAGTCGTCGAGATAGGGAAAGACCTGATGGTGTTGTTGCCTGAGGTATGCAGCCACTGGAGAAAGGCATTTCGTAAAAATGCGTGGAGCTGACTTGAGTCCGAAGGGCAGGAATCGAAATTGGTAATGTCTGCCTGCCACGGCGAACCTCAAAAACCTTTTGTGATTCCTGTGGATAGGGATATGGAAATAGGCATCTTGAAGATCCAAAGACACCATGTAGTCGTTTGCGTTGAGAAGTTGCAGCACTTCTTGGATGGTAACCATGCGAAACGACTGTTTCTTTAAAAACTTGTTGAGACCTCTCAAGTCTAGGATTGGTCTCCATTTCTTCTCCTTTTTGCGCACCAGGAAAAAAACGGGAGTAAAACCCCTTCCCCCCCGTTGACGAAGAGGAACTTTTTCTATAGCTCCCTACTGGAGCATAAGTGAAAGTTCCAGGAGTAAAAGGCGTAGATGTTTGTGAATCATAGGTCGAGGAGGGGTCTGGCGAGGGATTTGAATGAACTCCAGCGAATGTCCAAATTGTATCAGTTGAAGAACCCAACGGTCTGTTATTTGTTTCCAATTGTGTAAGAAATGGGAAATCCTTCCTCCTATTTTGGAGGGTGGAGAGGAAATGGAGACCGGCGGTAGAGAAAAGTCATTGCCGCCGAGCAGTGTCCTTCTGCCGTCCTCCTTTTCCTCGAAAGGAGGTCTTAGTGTAAGAGGATTGCTGTTGTTGACGTTATTGGAATTGTGGCTGATATTGATTGGAGGAGGAATAGGAAGACCGATAATGTTGGTAGTCTCCTCTGGAGGTAGATTGACCTCTGCCCCTTGAGCCACGAAAAGGGGGTTTTTTAAATTGAAGGGTACCCAGAGTCCTAGCTGTGTCGGTATCCTTTTTTATGCCCTGAAGAGCTTCATCAATATGCGTGCCAAAAAGAAGCGGACCATCGTAGGGCATGTCCAGAATTTTTGACTGGACTTCCGGCCGGAAAGAGGTCGCCTTCAGCCAACCTTGGCGTCGTAGTACGGCAGCGCCAGCTAGTTGGCGGAAACCAGTAGAGGCGATATCCATCGCACAATCGATGATCTCGGAAGCCGAACGTTCGCCCTCTAGCAAGATCTTCTTTGCTTCTTCCTTCGAATCGTCCGGCAAGGCTCCCAAGTATGGAGCAATGTCCGCCCACATCTGCCTGTTATAGCGCCCTAATAACGCTAAGGAATTAGACGCACGCACTGTTAATGCAGACATGGAAGAAAAACGTTTCCCAATATTGTCAAGTCGTCTGCCTTCCTTGTCTGGAGGAGCGGACAGCGGAGCAGAAGGGTTTTTAGATTTCCGCTGAGCAGCCTGAGTGATGACGGAATCAGGCTTGGGATGTCCGGTAAGGCAGGCCGGAGCGGTGTCCGGAGCTTTGTATTTTTTGTCTAGTCGAGGTAACACTTGGGCAACCGAAGATGATTGTGCATTATTTTAACACCCTGATTCCAGATGTAGTCTATAATGGGCACAGATCTTACAGACTTTTTAAAAGGTTCCTTAAAGTCATAAAGGAAACAATCCTGTTGGAGAGAAGGCATAGGGATCTGGAAACGTTGTGCAGCCCTTTCCAAGACATTATGAAAACCCCCGACATCCTCAGGAGGCGAATCAGCTTGAGTAGACACCGGGGACGCTGGACACGGGATAACGTAATCATCCCACTCATCATGAGTCGATTGGGAATCATGGAGTTCTCCTTCCTCTTGTTGATCATCCTCCTCATCATCCGTGGAGGTGGTAGCGTGACAGGCACAGACTGTGGAGGTAGAGGTGGAGGTTGTGGCCTTGGCGGCGGAGAGGCAACTGGAGCAGGAGACGTAGCAGAAGTAGGAAATCTCTGCTTGTAGTCAGTAATTAGAAATTGGAGGTCAGAAACCAAAGACGCAGGTAGACAAACCATGGGAGGATGGCTGTCGTCAGGATAGTATGTCTGGTCTTCTGGTCCTTGTTCGTCATAGTCCGAACTCTCATGGTACTTGACATGAAGTTCAGAAGGACTTGTAGCCGTTCTGAACATACTGCCATCGTCTGAGTCTTCCTCCTCTTCCAAAAGGTGAGTCGGAGGTAATGGCTGGACCCTGCTAGGAGAAGTCGGGGCAGGTGTCAACGTGCGTTTTGTTATTTTAAGATGGACATACGCACTTTCCACTTTGGACTCTGGTGTCGTCGACGAGTCAGTCGTCGGTGTAGTCGTCGACTGTGAAGCACCGACGGACACAATTGAAGGTAACATCGACGAAGCTCCCATTGACGGAGCCGTCGTCGACGGTGGTGTTGTCGTCGACGGAGCCCTCGTCGACGGTGTGGTCGTCTTCGACGGAGCCCTCGTCGACGGTGTGGAACATTCCTCGTCTACGCAGGCGTCGACGCGCTCGTCGGCGATTGTAGCGTCGACGCTGACTTGGTCGTCGTCGACGATTTCTTAATTTTTATCGTCGACGATACAGGTTTAACCGCCGTCGACGATGAAGTCGTCGTCGTCGACGATGGTGAGGACGCCAAAGAGGTAGAGACAGTCGTCGTCGACGAGGTCACTCCCACGGCTGTAGATGGGCATTTTCTCACCGTTGAAACCACCGTCGACGAGGCAGTCGTCGACGAGGTGGAAGTAGGCTTTTTAAAGGTGTGTAGAACCTCCTGTGGAGAAACCTTTGTTGGTAAAGCCTTAAGGTGTGCCTCCGAAGACTTTTTGTGCGTCTTCTTTTGAGGGGCTGCGACGAAGGTCCTGGAGAAGTAACTCTGGGCCTTTTTTGAGAGGATTTTGAAGATTTGGAGGAGCCCTCACTCTCTTCAGAAGACAAAGCTTGGTCTTTGTCCTCAAGTCTCTGCAGCCAAATTAAAAGGCGTCCCTCCCGGTCTCTGAGGGTCTTTGAAGAAAAGGTACGACATACCTTACAGTCCTTTGAAGAGTGATCCGGGTAAAGACAGTAGAGGCAGTCCTTGTGTTGATCGTCGACATGAAGCCTCTTTTTACCACAGGAAGCACAGGGCCTAAAAAGGCCTTTCTTAGGAGAATCTGCCATGAAGATATTGAGAACTTCACACAGAAGAGAATGGTGAAGAAAAAAACACTGGAAATCCAGAAACAAGGAAAACTGAGCAGAGCTCAGTGGAGACTCCCTTAGCACGACGTGCGGTAGAAAATCTGAGGGACTAGAGCTCCTTCCAAGAAGGCTCCACAGGGTGGTGATAGCTGATTGGCTCTTTTCTAGAGTTTGGTCCTTTTTACAAAAGGACATGGATATGTTACTAATGTAAGGCTCTTGGACTATTACTCTATATGTCTAATAAGACATTACTTTAATTTATGTACCGGGGACTCCCATCCCGACGACGGGGAATGATTCAGGCATGTGAATCTATGAAAGATACCCTAATACTGGATAACTAAATAGTATGCCGAGTGTTGTTAAATCGTGGTTCAGACCTCGATAGAAAGCAAACCTATTTATATTAAAATAGTTGCATGCGGCAAGAACAATTTTTGTTAGGCTTGGTTATTTGTTGTCACGGCAAGTAGTAAAGCTGGGGTTCGAGTATTATTAGATCGTAATAAACATATCTCAAATAAGGGCAACTATTATAAGTATTAGAAGTTTTTAAACCAACAAGACAATACTGGTAAGTTTGTCCTTTGCGATATCGTCACCACAAAAGTAAGGCAATGGCCTGCAAGGTGCTTAATGTTAAGGATTCTCAGGAGTACCTGTATACAATGCCGGGTGTTGCCAATTCGTAATTTAGACAGACCCGATAAAGTGCAAACATATGGGTATAAATGTATTTAAAAGCGGCAAGACCAGTTATTGTTAGGCTTATCTATCGTCACGAAAAACAGTAAAACTAAGGTTCGTAAGAGGATCGATATTGTAGAATACGTGATAGTAACTACATAAGCAAAATAGATATAACTAAGTCCCGAGAGTTTAAAAAGTTACTTGGAACCAGCTAGACGTTGTTCTCACCTGATCTCCAGAAGTGTGTCTCCACTCCGTCCCGTCCGTTAGCAGACCGCTGTAGTGGGACGCAGAAATAGACACCGGCGGTTACTTCCCGCCATCGTTAATCTACATCTACAGTGATGAAGGACAAAACTAAGCATTCATCGGCATAGAATGGCTGTCAGCGCCATCTTGGAACATGTTATCCTACACTGAGAAATACCTCAGTGTAGGATAGTGACTTTAATATATCATAAAAGCAAAATGGAAGTTAGACCATAGCTTACCGGCATATATTTTAAAATTTAAATATTTGTAAACAGAAAAGGATTTTTATATTAAAATGATCAGTCTCCTAGGTTCGGAATTTATTTAGTGAAAACAATGGTTTGAGAATTGTTTGACAGTGCAAGTAGAGATTAATTGGATCGAAAGAGAGTCATGCATTTTATTTGTGGATAGGTCGTATCGAACGCATGCATGAAAGCGTGTTAGTATGATAGTGACCAGAAACTAAGCACCTAAGTGATTCGAGTCTTCACAAAGAGCAAGGGGACTACTTGTCCATTAGGTTCATTTGTTAGCAGCCGTATTATTGGAAAGGAGGCGAAGGAAGGGGACAGTACATGGGGGAAAAAAACAATACATATCTTAATCATAGAAATCAGTATCAGGTAAATGCATATTCATATATTGTTCTTAGATAATATCAGATGCATTTATGTGTCAAATAATTCTGTACTTAGAAATTACAATCAGATAAGCAACGTTGAAACATACATATGTGTCTGGATAAACGTATGGACATGGGAGAAGTGTTACAATACCAAAGTCGTGGTGAATTACTATAGTAGTTTACCAGCTAGATGTTACAAAACATTTATTCAGTTATCCTCTTATTATAGCAACTGTCACATCTTGGTATCAGTTTGAAAATGCATACCCAGCTTAAAGTGAGTTCAGTCTCTGAGAAAGACTGCCAGTTCCCGGTCTATATTGAGCCCGAGGTCTACCGCTCTTAGTTTATTTATCCAAGTAGCCTCCAATTTGCGCAGACTATGCACTCTATCGCCACCTCTGGGATTGTCATAAGCTGTTGCTATGCCATGGAATTTCAGACGTGTCAGTTCAGCTGATCCATGTACTGAGTTAAAGTGCATTGCTAGGGGGTAGTTGGTATTACAGTTCGATCCAATTAATCTCTACTTGCACTGTCAAACAATTCTCAAACCATTGTTTTCACTAAATAAATTCCGAACCTAGGAGACTGATCATTTTAATATAAAAATCCTTTTCTGTTTACAAATATTTAAATTTTAAAATATATGCCGGTAAGCTATGGTCTAACTTCCATTTTGCTTTTATGATATATTAAAGTCACTATCCTACACTGAGGTATTTCTCAGTGTAGGATAACATGTTCCAAGATGGCGCGGACAGCCATTCTATGCCGGTGAATGCTTAGTTTTGTCCTTCATCACTGTCGATGTAGATTAACGATGGCGGGAAGTAACCACCGGTGTCTATTCCTGCGTCCCACTACAACGGTCTGCTAACGGACGGGACGGAGTGGAGACACTTCTGGAGATCAGGTGAGAACAACGTCTAGCTGGTTCCAAGTAACTTTTTAAACTCTCGGGACTTAGTTATATCTATTTTGCTTATGTATTTACTATCACGTATTCTACAATATCGATCCTCTTACGAACCTTAGTTTTACTGTTTTTCGTGACGATAAATAAGCCTAACAATAACTGGTCTTGCCGCTTTTAAATACATTTATACCCATATGTTTGCACTTTATCGGGGTCTGTCTAAATTACGAATTAGCAACACCCGGCATTGTATACAGGTACTCCTGAGAATCCTTAACATTAAGCACCTTGCAGGCCATTGCCTTACTTTTGTGGTGACGATTATCGCAAAGGACAAACTTACCAGTATTGTCTTGTTGGTTTAAAAACTTCTAATACTTATAATAGTTGCCCTTATTTGAGATATGTTTATTACGATCTAATAATACTCGAACCCCAGCTTTACTACTTGCCCTGACAACAAATAACCAAGCCTAACAAAAATTGTTCTTGCTGCATGCAACTATTTTAATATAAATAGGTTTGCTTTCTATCGAGGTCTGAACCACGATTTAACAACACTCGACATACTATTTAGTTACTCTTGAGAATTCTCAATACTAAGCATCTCGCGGGCCATTACCTTATTTTTATGGTAACGATAAATAAAGGAGAAACTTATCAATATCGTCTTGTTATTTTAAAAGACCTTTAATACTTAAATAATACCCGGCATATTACCTTATAGGAGCTTTCCAGCAGGGATCCTGCTGCTGGACCGTGGGAAAGTACTTGCCCAGTGATACTGCGATACGAATATTCACATCTTTCTCAGCATTGACCTGTCAATCATTCAAGGTATGCCAACAGTGCCCCAAAAACGCTACAAGATTCAACTTGGTCAGTCTCTTCTCTCTGCATAATACTGCATTCTTTATATAATTCTCTCCCAAACTTTAGACCACTACGCCCGATCAAGCACGGTCATTTCGGTTTACTTCGCGATTCTTCATAATATATTGAGAAAATTCGATATACAAGTACAAGGAAAACAGATATCAATGAGGTACATTTGGCTTAATATTTTCGTAAACCGCACAATTCTCTTTGTAGTGGCACTGACTCTTGGATATATTACCCATATCCATTTCTGCATGTGTTAACTCTTCTCTTCAGTCTTTTTTATAACACTGGGTGATCACGTTTAGCTCACGTATATCATTTCCAAGCACTACTTTTGGCACTACTACTGCTGGCACTGCTATCATGTCTCATAATTTATAACACATTCCTTATTTTCGGATCTAGACACGGTTTGGACTATCTTGCACTACTTTTTTTACGTACCATGCCACAATCTAGCTTGCTGGTCATGCAAAACTCTGGGAACCACAGAGAAGACAGATACGTCTTTTCTTGAAGTCACATATACTTGTTTCTGCAAAATCATAGACCAACTTTGTAAAATTGAGTATGTGTCATATGTATTCTTTTGACTAGCCTTGAAGAAGTCGTCTTGCGACGAAACACGTGTCGGCTGTCAACATTTCACAAAACATCTACTACATGTCAACTACTCCAATTTCACTTCCAAAAAATTTGTATTGAACCTTGATGTGAATGACTGTTTTTCATGATTAAATAAACTGACACCAAAGTCAGTTTTTTTGCTATACTAATTGGTTGTGCTCTGTAATTTAAATTAACGGTATTGTGAATGACAATGCTTTTTATTATTGGCTTACTGTGGACATAACTTACATTAGCACTGCAGAAAGATTTAGGGGATAGAGTATTTTACCCTCCCCCCCCACTGTTTAAATTTTTTTTTTAATATAATTGGACAGTAAAAACGGTTTCATGCGAGTACTAGCAAGCCTTCCATTTTGTAAGTGAATATAAAGCAGCGAGACAAAAATACTTTATTTTAAATGCTAATGTGATCCAGGAGTCCATAATTCTTGTAGTACATAAGCACTAACGTATTGATTGACAAATACAAAATATGCCTAAATGTATTAACTTGTTATATACGTCGGGTATCATGTAGTACGTCTTTACTGCCGCCACAAGAGGGCAGCAAACGACCGATCTTATTTCAACATGTTTATTTACTTTGCTTGGCTCAGTGAAAGCACGCCTTCCGTTACTATGCCACATGCAAAGATAAACCTTGATAAATCTAGTTGGGTTGAATATAATATACTAGGGTGGCCACCTCACTCCATCTCCTCTTGTTTTAGCTTCCAATGAGTTAAGACAAAGTCACCAGGTACAAATGATGTGTATGTTAAAAACCCAGTCCTGGAAGAGACGGATTACACTCGGCGAAGAGGACACCACTGAACAGACATGTATCATCCACGGCACAAATATATACATCAAAGTTTTAAAAATAAAATTTAAACTGAGCGCGGTGTCCCTAAAGCGGGCGCCGCGCTCAGCATGCACATACCAAAAAAGTAGCCGCCATTGTCCCCATCAGTGTCAAACAAAATAGTGCTTACCCACTAAATAAAGCAGACCGTGTAACAAGCCAAGTAAAAGGTCCAGTCGTTATGGGCGGTAACGAATGCAGACAAGGCAGCACCAAGGAAAGACTAACAAGCCTATTTACGAATCAGAATCCAGCATTTAAGAAGGACAATGACCTGAGCCAATGACAAATATGGGCGGAGCTTCCACTGCATACCCTAATCTCGCAGAGCATGCGTGCTGCCGCTAGGCTCAACCTAAAAACAACTCATACTTTTATGTATATTTAGATACCACGATCGGAATCGGGTAAGTACTTTTCGAGTTATGAATTGTAACAGTTCTTAAAAATGAACACACTGCAATTTTAGGATCAGTAATGTTATCCTATGGAGGAAAAACATGTATTGCAATCGGGACTTAGCAGCAACTTACGGGATTGTTCTTCAGGACTTAAGGTATGTATGCGGGCAAGGTACAAGGCCACACCAACAGGTCACCTCGGGAGGCTCTAGGGAGTCTGGTTGCAGGGTTGCATCATGGTGTTGGGTGTCATATCACTTCAATGGGAGAACGGTCTGGTTACAAAGAGGCTGCAAGCAGGGGCGGGGCACCAGTCAGGGGGAACCCACAGAGGGGCTTGACCCTTGAGATCCTCAGGCATACATGGACACCCTTGGTCCAATTCTACTCAGGCTGTGGGGCTTGGGTGCAGTGGTGTCTTTTGGCGTCGGATCCGGTGCTTAAGTTTCTCGTGATTGGAGGGGGCCTGAAGAAAGAGGCTGCAAGCGGTGACTGGAAGTCCAGTCTGGGCAAACCCAAGGATGGGCTTAGCTCTGGTGGGTCTGGGGACCCCATTGGCACCGTCACCTCTCTTGGATTTGGGCTCTGGAGCGCGGGTGCATAGGTGCTTCGAGACGTCGGGTGGAAGTGGTCACCGATTCATTCTTGGTCTTTGTTTCTGCTGCAGAGCAGCAAACAGGACAGCTGGGCCACTCTCAGTGTGGGTCTCACTGTCCCTGCAGTCCCTCGACATGCATATCGGTGTTCCTTGGCGTTAAGTGTCCGGACTGGCACAACAAGCCTTGGCAGCTGTAAGGTGTCTGGTACCCCAGGGATTGGTACTGTGAGGCTCCGGTTGGTCCTGGCGTCCCCACACATGGATGGAGGATGGATCTGACCTGTAGGAGCAGTGTTACCTGTTCCTGGGCGGCTGCTGCATCAGTCGTCCCCGTAAGTGGCAGGTCGGTGTACCGGCTCTTGCTTCTTTGGTGCCTGCAGCTGCAGGGGAGTGGCTCCTCAACTCCAAGGAAGTTTGTTTGGCAATTTGAGAAGCACTGGCAGGCCTCTAGGTTTCTGGAGGTCTACATAGTAGCAGGATATATCAGTTGCCCTATGACGGTCTGGTGCAGCAGTCAGGTCAACAGGGTTGGCACCAAGTCAGTCCTGCTCATTGGTTCAGAAGTAGTCTTGTTTTGGTCCGCAGAAATCTGAAGTCTTGGTATCAAGGGGTCCCCTAAATACTCAATTTAGGTGTGTTAAGAGGAGTGAGGGTTGGTAGTCAATGGGCTACTTACCCCTGGGGTCACTACACTTCCTTTGGGGAGATGGCATCACCTTGTTTCAGAATTCCTAATTCCACCACACAAGACAGTGGAATCTCTAAAGTCATATCCACTTCCAACTGGTCACCCTAGAGGTGTGTCCAGCCTGGCAGTGCAACACACCTCCTGCATAGCGAATTGTCTTGCCTGTCCAGGGGCCAAAGGGCTCTGGACAAAGGGGGGGTTGCCAACCTCTCCTGTGAGGGAAGCTAGATTTGCATATCAAAGGTGGTGGGCTCTTTGAAGCTCCCCTGCCTTGGAATACTAATATGCAGGTCATCCTGTGGGAGGGAGTGTAAACACCCTCTACCAAAGCAAGCTTTGTTTCTGACCTCCTGCGAGCAAAGGCCCTCAACCTTGGGGGTCAGGCTGGTGGAAATCAGTCAGTCAGCACACCAGTAGCTGGTAGGTTTTCAGGGGGCACCTCTAAGGTGCCCTCTGGGTGCATGCATTAATAAATCCATCGCTGGAATCAGTGTGGGGTTATTAATTCGAGGTGTTTGATACCAAACACCATATGTTTCAGTGAAGCCATTATGTAGCTGGGGAACACGTTTTGGCAAGTGCCCAGTAGATACCTTAAGATGGTTTCCCTCCTCACTTGCAATATCTAAAAATAGAACTAGACATCACAGGGGCTTATCTGCTCATGCAGGTTTGTCCTCACAGAAAATATAATGCACCCTGCCTTAGGGGTGACTTACATATATTAAATGCAGTGACTTTGGCATGACACACAGGAGTGTGCCATGCCATGTTTTTACTCCTGGTTTGCACCATGTCACGCAACCTGCAACGGCAGTCTGTGTGAAATTTCTATGTGGGTCCCTCAGGGTAGCATAAGATATGCTGCAGTCCTTAGGGACCCTCTTTAGTATCCATGCCCTTGGTACCTGGAGTACCATTTACTAGGGACTTAAAGTGGTGCTAAAGGCCTTTGTCTATTGTAGCACAAGGGAAGGATCACTGGCACCAAGCTCTGGCTAGAAGTCCTCAGTGCACTGTCTGAGTCGAAAACCAGCATCTATAGTTAAAAAGGGGGCAAAAAGTGTGTGAGTGGGGGGTAACTGCAACAAAATCCCAATTCTCTACATCACCTATTTAAAACTTCCATATGTTTTGGAAGAAGATGCATTTACAAGATGTAAGAGCATTTCTGTTAATGTAATAACCAACTACTAGCATCTTCAAAGTTTGCATGCACAAGCACGCCTCCCTATTCATTTCAGCTGTTTCTAAGCACAATGACAATTAGAAGCAATTTCTCTTCACTTTTCCAATTTAAGAGTTTCCACATGATATATGTTATTGTTCAGAGCGAATTTGGGCAACTATGTTGTTACCTTACAGGGAAAAGAAAGTTACTTACATGCAAATAAAGTTGTCCAAGTACCACAATATAGAATGTATGCAAAAGTCTCAACCAATGGCAATTGCTTGGGCCGTATTGAAGTCTATATTTTTATCACACTATGCCATTTCACAAAGGGAAAAGCCATCTGCAAATCAGATTGGGTTCTACTCTAACGTAAAGAGTTAAGCTTCGACCGCCAGATCCGGGGCCACTGAGATGTGAGAAGTATTAACTGTAAGAAAGTGGCTCTGTATATACTGCACCAAAGTAAGGTTCAGTGTGCACAGAGTCCACAGTCCCCAGAGGTTTGGCAGAGGCTAAAGTTAGATATAACCTTACTCTCTAAAGTGGTAGCTTGGTCGAGCAGTAAGGCAGTATCAGAGGACAGTGTAAAGCATTTGTTGTACACACTCAGTCAGCAAATGAAGCCACACACTCAAGAACTGAACTCTAGGCCAATGGTTTGTATATAAAAATATAGTTGTTTTATTTTAGAACCAACAATGGGTGTCAAAATATACTTTCTCAGAATGAGATGCTTTAGTTAACTACTGTTCAATTGGCAATAGACTTTTGAATGCAATAGTTACAGTTGTTGCAATATGCAACACAATTTTAAACACAATTATACATTGAGCTCAATGGAAATTTCTGGTTAAATGCAATAGATTACTTTTTGGATTACTTTTCTAACCACGGGACTGGATCTTGGATTCAGTCCCGGGACACTTCCTGTAACCAGGTGAGAAAAAGCGTTTTGGTTATGGTAGTGATTTTTGAGGAATATTACTGTATTTCAAAAGTTGACACTTAGAAACTTTTCTGGGTAAAATTACCAATGTTATCCTAGGGAAGGAAATACAGTTTGCAAGCAAAGTATGTTTACGTTACTTTTGTAATCCAGTGCTGGACTCCTAGGTTCAGCACTGGGACATTTACTTAAAACAGGTAAGTAATTACGTTTTTGTAGTTTGTACGATTTTTAAAGAATATTTGTATGATTCAGAAATCGACACTTAGAAACTTTTGGAAGAAAAAGTGTCCATGTTATCCTATGAGGAAAAATGAGTTATCGGTCTCGAGGTAAGTAATCGGTCTTTTGAGTTAGGGTTCTGGGGTTAGACTCAGGGGTCTCCCAGGGTCAGTGATGCACTGTTGTTGCACCCTCAGCGGCACTAGGGCGGCCGGGTGCAGAGTGTTGAGGCCCAATGTTATCCTATGGAGGATAGGGGGACTCCGGTTGGTGGCGGCTAGCAAGCAGGCCACGGGGTTGTGGGAGCAAAGCTCCTAGGGTTAAGCTCAGGGCACGTTGGGGACCAAGTTAGCACCAAAGAGGCACCCTCAGCGGCACTAGGGCGGCCGGGTGCAGAGTGCTGTTTTGAGGTCGGGTGCCCTGTTGATTTCAATGGAAATTTTCGGTTTTGGTTTTCAGCTGCAGGCTCGGTCCAGGAAGACTTCCAGGAGGAACCAACAGCTGGGCAGGTAAGTTGGAGGGCTCGGGGACGTAGGTGCACCTCGGGTTCCTTTCTCCAGGGCGCAGGGCGTCTGGATGCAGGGGTGTCTTTTGAGGTCGGATTTCACCTTACCGGGCCACTCGCGGTTGGGGGTTCTCCGTGCAGAGGCTGCAGGCGACGTCGGGGAGTCCTGGAGGGGTCAACCCACGGTGGACTCGGACTCTGGAGAGCTGGGGGACCTCGCTGGGACCGGTGAGCCACTTGAACTCGGGCTGTAGGCGACGGGTGCAGTGGTGGTTCCAGGCGTCGGGTTTCTTTCTCCTCAGCAGGCTCGGAGTCTTTGTTTGGTGTTTCTTTTGAACAGAGCTGCTGTTCACAGGAGATCCGGTCTTTGTTGAAGGCAGTCAGTCCTCCCTGGGGTTCTGGAGGTCGCTGGCTGCAGGACAAGACTATTTTTGGCGCAGGATCTCTGGAAACTGCAGACGGGCCGGTAGGGCTGGGGCCAAGTCAGTTGTTCTCTGCAGTCTCCTCTGCTGGGCGTCTTCTTTGGTCCTTTTTCTTCTTAGGTTGCGGGAATCTAAGGAAGGAAGGTTCAGGGTGCCCCTAAATACTAGATTTAGGGGCGTTACAGGTAGGTAAAGGGCAGGGACCAATGGGTCCCTGCCCTGGGGTGGGTACACCCCTATCCTGCCACTCTCCTGTGGGAGGGGGCAGGAGCCTAGTCCTGATTGGGCAGGGCTCCCCATCTTCAAGATGGCGAGAGCCCGGAGATGTGCTTCACCTCGCCTCCCCCACCTGAGGGGTGGGGTTGGCAGAGGGTGGCACACCCCCTTTCCTCCCTTGGTGTTTCCCTCCAGTCTTCCCACCAGGATGGGGGAGGAACCGGTGGGGACCAGTTGCTGAGTACAGCAAGTGGTCTGGGGAAGCTCACAAAGGCGGAATGCCTTTGAAGCTTCCCCCTGCCCATCCTGGGGGAGGGGCCTAGCACCTCACCCAGGACGTGCATTGTTGCAGGCCTGGGAGAGCGGATGGCTCTCTACCCAGGGGTCCAGCAACATGTCTGCTGTGTGGCAGCCTAGGCAGCCCCTCAGACAAGACGTGGATTGTAGGTTAGGTTCAGGGGGTAACTCTAAGTTGCCCTCTGACGTGCATTTTACAGTAAATCCCACACTGGCATCAGTGTGGGTTTACTGTGCTGAGGAGTTTGATACCAAACTTCTCAGTCTTCAGTGCAGCCATCATGGTGCTGTGGAGTACGTGCTGACGACCTCCCAGCACCATATACTCGGAATGGCAGCCCTGCACTTACAGTGCCCAGGAATGGGCCTGGGTACTGTAGGGGCACAGGGCTCATGCACCTGTGCCCTCACCACTGGCATAGGGCACCCAGCTAGAGGGGTGACTGAGGTATGCCAGGGCAGTGTGTTTGTGGGCATGGCACACAGGGATGTGTGCCATGTCGACTCTCTGTTTTGTTCTGCACCAAGACACTCAGCCTGCAAGGGCAGTGTGTGTGTGTCAGGGTACAGGGCCTCTAAGGGTGGCACAATAAGTGCTGCAGCCCTTAGGGGTCTTCTCTGGTCACAGTGCCCTGGGTACCTAGGGTACCATTTACCAGGGGCTTACCTGTGGCCAGAGATGCCAATTGGGTTTAGGCTGAGTACAGTTTTAGGGAAGGAACACAGGCCCTGGGTACCTGATTGGCAGGGATCCAGGGCACACCAAGGAAAAGTGCATCAGTTATCAGGCAAAAAGTGGGGGGTTACTGCAACAGAAACCCACTTTCCTACACAAGCCCCCCAGCCCAAAGGCCAGGAGACTCAGCCAACGCTGGGAGAGCCTGTCTAGTCTTTCAGGCGAGGAAGAGTTGGGGAAGTGGTTTGAAAGTTGCAGGGCCTACTCCGCCTTATATCCTTCTGTCCAGGTCAGTCCCTTTGGGGAGCTGGCCTACCTCATCAGTTTCAGGACCTAATTCCCAAAGCTCCTCTCCTTGCTCTTTAGTGTCTTCACCCCATCTTTTAAGTTTGGGTTCAGAGGTGCCCACCTCTGCAAAGTCTAACTTAGCCAGGGCAAAGCCCAGCTTACCCACAGAGGTCACCCACAGTTTGAGCAACCCCACCATGACCAATAGGGTCAGGGGCCTAGCTTATTTGGCAGGGGGTTAGGCCACCATGCCAAGGATAGGGCTGCCATGAAGGCTAACACCCAGCAGAGGCTGCTGACAGCTGTCAGTGCCCAGAACCACACCTTTAGCTCCTGTCTGGCAAGTGAAGGGGCTATCTTACAGGTCTCTTTGGGTCCTGGCTGTCTGCCTGTTGCTTTAGGGTGGGGGGTCACTAAACTTTGTAGTGAGCACCCTTCCTCCACCCTTTGTTCTGCCAGCTGAGGAGCCACCAACTCAGGCTGGACAGTTGCCTGACTAGTCAGGTCTTCTTGTTGGCTAGGGGGCTTTACCAGGGCCACTTCTGGAGTTTTCCCTCACTGGGATAGAATCTCCCTGGCCCTCTGGGACTGTGGCTAACAGTTGCCCACCTTTCCTACCCTGTTCCTTTTTACTCTTTTGGGGCTCAGCTGCACTGACTGCAGGTTGAGCCCCCCAGGTTTCTTGGGTGAGGCCTGGCATTGGGCCAGTGCCTCTCTTTGGCTCAGGTCCACCTCTAAGTGGTCATTCCCCAGGAGACAATCAAGGGGGAGGTCTTTACTGACTACCACCTTTCTCCATCTAAGGGACCCAGCTATGACTAGGGGCACTACAGCCACAGGCCTAACAGTGACTCCCCCTGGGACAGCCCTTACTCTCCTTGATTCCCCTGGGACATACTGGTGTGGGAGTACCAACCTGTCATGCACCACAGTGTGACTGGCACAGGTATCTCTCAGGGCAGTGGCTGGGATTCCATTCACCAGTAGGCGGTGGAAGTGTCTACTCCCCTCTGGGATCTCCAGCTTACCTCTTGGGCCCATTTTCCAGTTGAAAGCTAGGAGGACTTCCTCATCTGAGGACCCTTCCTCCAGAGCTACACTGGCAACTCCTGGGGCTACACTAGTCACCCCTGGGGCTGTACTAGGGATCTTGTTTTTAGGACAGCTAGGGTCCTTGGTGTGGTGTCCTGACTTCTGACAGTTGTGACACCATATTCTGTTGGGATCCCAATTCTTACCTTGGTACCCTGGTTTAGTTTGTGAGGTGTCTTTGGGCCCACCCTCCTGGACAGGTTTTTGGGGGCTGCCTGGGACTCCTTACTTTTATCCTTAAGGGGTTCACTATCTTTCTTCTGGGGAGGCTTTGTGACCCCTTTCTTTTGGTCACCCCCAGTGGATGTCCTAGTTACCCTTGTTCTGACCCAGTGGTCTGCCTTCTTTCCCAATTCTTGGGGAGAAATTAGACCTAGGTCTACCAAATGCTGATGCAACTTTTCGTTTGTGCAATTACTTAGTATGTGTTCCTTCATAAACAAATTGTAAAGTCCAGGAAAATCCTGCACATTATGTCCAGCTAACCAACCATCCAGTGTCTTTACTGAGTAGTCTACGAAGTCAATCCAGGACTGGGTCTGGGTTTTGTGAGCCCCCTGAATCTAATTCTATACTCCTCAGTAGTGAGCCCAAATCCCTCAATCAGAGTATTCTTCATGAGGTCATAGGACCCTGCATCTGGCCCAGAGAGGGTCAGAAGCCTGTCTCTGCAGTTACCAGAGAACAGTTCCCACAGGAGTGCCCCCAGAGAGGTTTCTTTACTTTTCTTATTTCACAAGCCCTCTCAAAGGCTGTGAACCATTTGGTGATGTCATCACCTTCCTCAAATTTAGGGACAATCCCTTTGGGGATTTTAGGATCAGAAGTTTCCTCCCTATCCTTAGTTTTAGTATTGCTGCCACCATTGATGGGTGCTAAACCCATCTCCTGTCTTTCCTTCTCTAGAGCCAGGAGTCTGGTCTCTAGGTCCAGTCTTTGGCCAACCTTGCTAAAAGGTGGTCCTCCTCACTAAGGCTATCCTCAGTGTCCTCTCTGGGACCTGAACCACCTAGGTGGCCCCTAGGTCCCCAGAGGTTTACTCTTGGAAATAAGGGTGCAGTGACCCTGTCTTCCCTAGGAAGTGGTGGAGGTGGGTTACCATCCCCATCCTCCTCACTCCTTTCCTCCTCTGCGTGGTCATCACCATGCTCAGAGGGGTGGGCCTTAGCATACTCAGCCAGGAGCTCCTGGAGCCCTTGTTTGGTTGGATGCTGGCCCATTGGTATATTTTTAAGTTTACATAAGGACCTTATCTCTTTGAAAGACAAATGAAGATAAGGGGTGAGGTCGAGCTCCTCAACCATGTCCTGTATGTCATTATTATTTTCACTAATAGCTGGGTTGTTTTCTTGAGACATTCTAACAAAAAGTTCTAACCCCTCTACCCTTGACTATAGTGACTTTTTATTTTCTACAATTTTAAAGGGACTTAAGCAAGGCCCTAACAAGACTTTTAGTAATTTGGTAAAAAATGCCAATTTGAAAAAATCAGAATTCTAAAGGCAATTTAAGAGTTCTGTCGTGTGATCAGATGGTAACCAAGTAGTCCAACAATGCAAGTTTGTATCCCACCGCTGATCCACCAATGTAAGAAAGTGGCTCTGTATATACTGCACCAAAGTAAGGTTCAGTGTGCACAGAGTCCACAGTCCCCAGAGGTTTGGCAGAGGCTAAAGTTAGATATAACCTTACTCTCTAAAGTGGTAGCTTGGTCGAGCAGTAAGGCAGTATCAGAGGACAGTGTAAAGCATTTGTTGTACACACTCAGTCAGCAAATGAAGCCACACACTCAAGAACTGAACTCTAGGCCAATGGTTTGTATATAAAAATATAGTTGTTTTATTTTAGAACCAACAATGGGTGTCAAAATATACTTTCTCAGAATGAGATGCTTTAGTTAACTACTGTTCAATTGGCAATAGACTTTTGAATGCAATAGTTACAGTTGTTGCAATATGCAACACAATTTTAAACACAATTATACATTGAGCTCAATGGAAATTTTTGGTTAAATGCAATAGATTACTTTTTGGATTACTTTTCTAACCACGGGACTGGATCTTGGATTCAGTCCCGGGACACTTCCTGTAACCAGGTGAGAAAAAGCGTTTTGGTTATGGTAGTGATTTTTGAGGAATATTACTGTATTTCAAAAGTTGACACTTAGAAACTTTTCTGGGTAAAATTACCAATGTTATCCTAGGGAAGGAAATACAGTTTGCAAGCAAAGTATGTTTACGTTACTTTTGTAATCCAGTGCTGGACTCCTAGGTTCAGCACTGGGACATTTACTTAAAACAGGTAGGTAATTACGTTTTTGTAGTTTGTACGATTTTTAAAGAATATTTGTATGATTCAGAAATCGACACTTAGAAACTTTTGGAAGAAAAAGTGTCCATGTTATCCTATGAGGAAAAATGAGTTATCGGTCTCGAGGTAAGTAATCGGTCTTTTGAGTTAGGGTTCTGGGGTTAGACTCAGGGGTCTCCCAGGGTCAGTGATGCACTGTTGTTGCACCCTCAGCGGCACTAGGGCGGCCGGGTGCAGAGTGTTGAGGCCCAATGTTATCCTATGGAGGATAGGGGGACTCCGGTTGGTGGCGGCTGGCAAGCAGGCCACGGGGTTGTGGGAGCAAAGCTCCTAGGGTTAAGCTCAGGGCACGTTGGGGACCAAGTTAGCACCAAAGAGGCACCCTCAGCGGCACTAGGGCGGCCGGGTGCAGAGTGCTGTTTTGAGGTCGGGTGCCCTGTTGATTTCAATGGAAATTTTCGGTTTTGGTTTTCAGCTGCAGGCTCGGTCCAGGAAGACTTCCAGGAGGAACCAACAGCTGGGCAGGTAAGTTGGAGGGCTCGGGGACGTAGGTGCACCTCGGGTTCCTTTCTCCAGGGCGCAGGGCGTCTGGATGCAGGGGTGTCTTTTGAGGTCGGATTTCACCTTACCGGGCCACTCGCGGTTGGGGGTTCTCCGTGCAGAGGCTGCAGGCGACGTCGGGGAGTCCTGGAGGGGTCAACCCACGGTGGACTCGGACTCTGGAGAGCTGGGGGACCTCGCTGGGACCGGTGGGCCACTTGAACTCGGGCTGTAGGCGACGGGTGCAGTGGTGGTTCCAGGCGTCGGGTTTCTTTCTCCTCAGCAGGCTCGGAGTCTTTGTTTGGTGTTTCTTTTGAACAGAGCTGCTGTTCACAGGAGATCCGGTCTTTGTTGAAGGCAGTCAGTCCTCCCTGGGGTTCTGGAGGTCGCTGGCTGCAGGACAAGACTATTTTTGGCGCAGGATCTCTGGAAACTGCAGACGGGCCGGTAGGGCTGGGGCCAAGTCAGTTGTTCTCTGCAGTCTCCTCTGCTGGGCGTCTTCTTTGGTCCTTTTTCTTCTTAGGTTGCGGGAATCTAAGGAAGGAAGGTTCAGGGTGCCCCTAAATACTAGATTTAGGGGCGTTACAGGTAGGTAAAGGGCAGGGACCAATGGGTCCCTGCCCTGGAGGTGGGTACACCCCCTATCCTGCCACTCTCCTGTGGGAGGGGGCAGGAGCCTAGTCCTGATTGGGCAGGGCTCCCCATCTTCAAGATGGCGAGAGCCCGGAGATGTGCTTCACCTCGCCTCCCCACCTGAGGGGTGGGGTTGGCAGAGGGTGGCACACCCCTTTCCTCCCTTGGTGTTTCCCTCCAGTCTTCCCACCAGGATGGGGGAGGAACCGGTGGGGACCAGTTGCTGAGTACAGCAAGTGGTCTGGGGAAGCTCACAAGGCGGAATGCCTTTGAAGCTTCCCCCTGCCCATCCTGGGGGAGGGGCCTAGCACCTCACCCAGGACGTGCATTGTTGCAGGCCTGGGAGAGCGGATGGCTCTCTACCCAGGGGTCCAGCAACATGTCTGCTGTGTGGCAGCCTAGGCAGCCCCTCAGACAAGACGTGGATTGTAGGTTGGGTTCAGGGGGTAACTCTAAGTTGCCCTCTGACGTGCATTTTACAGTAAATCCCACACTGGCATCAGTGTGGGTTTACTGTGCTGAGGAGTTTGATACCAAACTTCTCAGTCTTCAGTGCAGCCATCATGGTGCTGTGGAGTACGTGCTGACGACCTCCCAGCACCATATACTCGGAATGGCAGCCCTGCACTTACAGTGCCCAGGAATGGGCCTGGGTACTGTAGGGGCACAGGGCTCATGCACCTGTGCCCTCACCACTGGCATAGGGCACCCAGCTAGAGGGGTGACTGAGGTATGCCAGGGCAGTGTGTTTGTGGGCATGGCACACAGGGATGTGTGCCATGTCGACTCTCTGTTTTGTTCTGCACCAAGACACTCAGCCTGCAAGGGCAGTGTGTGTGTGTCAGGGTACAGGGCCTCTAAGGGTGGCACAATAAGTGCTGCAGCCCTTAGGGGTCTTCTCTGGTCACAGTGCCCTGGGTACCTAGGGTACCATTTACCAGGGGCTTACCTGTGGCCAGAGATGCCAATTGGGTTTAGGCTGAGTACAGTTTTTAGGGAAGGAACACAGGCCCTGGGTACCTGATTGGCAGGGATCCAGGGCACACCAAGGAAAAGTGCATCAGTTATCAGGCAAAAAGTGGGGGGGTTACTGCAACAGAAACCCACTTTCCTACATTAACCTCAAAATATTTTTGCCTTGTTGGGCCTCATCAGTGTGGTGGAGCTTGAGTACTGTGACACAGTGTGCGCAGGACATGTGTCTGGTGTAGGAAGCTGTCTCTGTATATACTATACAAAAGTAAGGTATAGAATGCACAGAGTCCAGTGGATCTGCAGAGGCTAAAGTTGATAATACCTCCTCTCTTTTGTGGGAGTGTAGTTGAGCAGTCAGGCTTATCAAAGGGCTGTGTTAAGCATTTGTTGTACACACTCCGGCACTAAATTATAACACAAAATCAAAGACTGAATCAAAGACCAATTGTTTTGTATAAAAATATTAGTTTGTTACTTTTATTTTAGAGCCAAGAGAAAGTTACAGGTAAGTACCAGTTTAAAATAGCAATACTTTTCAGGTACAGTAAGAAATTGGGTTTGCAAGGCAATAAGAACATTTTACAGGGATACTAAAAATACATCTGTGGCGTCACTCATCAATAGCAGAACTTAGTGCAATAGGAAGAAATGCAATGCAATCCTGTGGAAGGAAAACAGGCACATTTACAGGTAAGTACTCTACTTGCACATCCAGTCTTCAGGGGTTTAGACCAAGGTAGGCACTATACCACCAGCGGCACTGGTGCGGCCGGGTGCAGAGGTCACTGGACCCAATGTTAGTTAATAGAGACTGGGGGCACCCACAAGAGGTACTAGTTGCAGGTAAGTACCTGCGGTTTCAGGGCCCTGGGCTTTAAAGCAATCACAGGGGGGCCACAAGCAGCATCAACCATACACCACCAGCGGCACAGGGGCGTCAGGGTGCAGCGTACATCTGCGTCGGGTGCCCAATGCAAGTAAATGGGAATCTCAGTCGCACAAAGAGGCTGCAGGCTCGGACCAGGAGGCTGGACGAAGGTGACCAACAGCTGGGCAGGTAAGCTGAGATGTCGATGGACGCCTGGGCACCATCGGCTGGGCACCCTAAAGTTGGGGGGGCGGAGGATGCATGGGTGCCTTTAGGTGCCGGAGTTTCTTTACCGGAGCCAGTCAGGGGGATGCTTCGTGATGAGACTGCAGGCGTCTTCGTGGGTCCAGGAGAGGTCAGCCACTGATGGCGTCGGGGTCAGGATCGCTGGGGAGACTTCACTGGACAGGTGAGCCACTCAGACGTGGGCCGTGAGCGTCTGGTGCAGACTGGGCAGGAGTTGCAGTTCCAGCTGGATCCGGAGTCCTTGTAGTTGGATTCTTCTGGACAGGGCCGCTGTCCTCTGGAGATCTGGTCTTTGTTGAAGAGCAGGCAGTCTTCCTCTGGTTTCTAGAAGTCGCTGGCTGCATAACAGGTATTGTCTTCTTTGCATGGTCTTTGTGTGGGAGACAGGCTGGTACAACTGGGGACAATTTAGTAGTCTTCTTCAGGCTTGGCTGCACAGCGTCTTCTTCATCCTTCTTAGGTCACAAGAATCAGAGGCTCAAGGTTCAGGGGTGCCCCCAAATACTGAGTTTAGGGGTGTTACAGCTACTGGCAGGTAGAAGCCAATGGACTACTTACTTTAGGGTGACTACACCCTTTGTATGTGCCCTCCCTTTGGGAAGGGGGCATCCACTAACCTGATTGGCTAAAATCCTTCCATCCAACATGGAGGATTTTCTAAGGAGTCGGTCACTTCAACTCGGCACACTTTAGGGGTGGTCCTGGCTGAGAGGGGACCCACCTCGCCTGCTAACTAATTTTACTGCTGACTTTGCTGCCAAAAGTAAGGCTTGTTCAGGTGGGCAGGCATCTCCACCAGCTGGAGAGGCCCTGGCTAGTATAACAAAGGGCAGAAAGCATTTGAGGCTTACCGCCCTGAAAGCTGCTTGGGGGTAGGTAAGAAGCACCTCCACTTCAAGCAGGCTTTGTTCCTGACCCACAAGAGCACAAGGGCTCCCACCTCAGGGGGTCAGAAACATATCTGAGATGTCTCTAAGATGCCCTCTGAGTGAATTTTGTAATAAATCCAACACTGGCATCAGTGTGGGTTTATTATGCTGAGAAGTTTGATACCAAACTTCTCAGCATTCAGTAAAACCATCATGGAGTTGTGGAGTGCGTAATGACAACCTCCCAGCCCATGTACTCAATATGGCTTCACTGCACTTACAATGTCTGAGAACAGACTCAGGCACTGCAGGGGCATATTGCTCATGCAGCTATGCCCTAACCTCTGGTATAGTGCACCTTGCCTTATGGCTGTGAGGCCTGCTAGAGGGGCGACTAACCTATGCCACAGGCAGTGGTTGTAGGCATGACACACTGGGATGTGTGCCATATCGACTCTTTAGTTTTAGCTGCACCAAAACACACAGTCGGTAATGGCAGTGTATATGTGTTAGGTGGGGGGTCTCGGAGGGTGACAGTTGTGGAAACAAAGGTACAGCAGTTTTGGGGAAGAACACAGGGAACCGGATTAGCAGGGACTCAGTGCACAATCAGTCAAAGTTGCATCAGAGTCAGATAAAAAGTGTGGGGGGGGGGGGAATACTGCAACAGAAACCCACTTTCCTACATCTGGATATAGCCATCAAAAGCAGGTCATTACACTGAAACAAAGGCAATGGTGAAATGCTTGCAAAGGTCTTAGCCACTGGTAACCCCTCGGGCTGCACTACAACATCATTTTTAGGCCACTATGCCACTCAGTGGCACACATTACAAGGTGAACCTCACCAATGAGGCTCAACAAGGTTAAAACTGATATGAGGTTGTTTGTGTGCCCATCTAAAGCGGCCGGCAGGTCAGAAGGGATTGCTCAAATCGGAGCATATAGCTGGTCCCCTTCTGAAGTGGCACAGTAGGCAAAAAATAGACAAACAGAAACCGGAGTGACTGCCAGTGGTTGGGACTTTTTCCACCCATCACCTTTGCGTTTGAAGGGATGTTTGGATTCATATACTTTAGAAGTCCCCTTGCATTTAATACACCAGACTTGTTGTAACAAAAAAAAAAAAAAAAAAAAAGACTTGCATCCGTTGGTAATATATCCGCTCCATAACAAACAGCTAGTGTTCTGTGAACTCTTATTTGAACGTGTAAGCAGATTAAAAAATATATATATTTCATCAATTGTATTTGTATATCATTGGGTCAGTCAAAAGTAGCACTAATCTCGTTAAAAGGTCTTGTTGCTAGAATAGAACAAACGTTTGACTTACACTAGAGGAGCAAGCCACAGGTTTTCCAGAAAATGAGTCTTCAGTGAATTGCTGAGCTTAATTTAACTTCTAAATCGAGGGATGAAGCAAGCAGATTCCAAAGGGAGGAGAGATGTACAATAAGTCGAACTTACAGATTGACATTCTTCACATGCTAGTGGAAAATATTTACTCTACAATCACCTTTTTTGAATTATTCATTATTGGGTTGTTGGGCTTGGCCCTTTTTGCAGGGTTATCCTCAAACTTTTTGCTTCTTCCTCCTATTTTTTCCTGACCTGTTTTTGTTGGCTTTAGGACTCTGGGCACTTTACCACTGCTAATCAATGCTAAAGTACATATGCTCTCTGTGTAAATTGTGAACATAATTGGTTATCCATGATTGGCATATTTGATTTACTGGTAAGCCCCTAGTAAAGTGCACTGAGTGAGCCAGGACCTGTAAATCAAGTGCTACTAGTGTACATGCAGCACTGATTGTGCCACCCACATAAGTAGCCCTGCAAATGTAACGCAGGCCTGCCACTGCAGCGTCTGTGCGCAGTTTTGAGCTGCCATGGTGACCTGGCAAGTGCACCCACTTGCCTGGCCCTAACATTCCCTTTTCTACATGTAAGGCACCCCTCAGGTAGGCCCAAGGTACCCCCATGGGCAGGGTGCAGTTTATGTGAAAGGTACGACATGTCCGGATAGTGAAATAGTGTATTTCGTTTTTCACTATTGAAAGGTTATCTGTCCCATAGGATAACATGGGAGATACGTTGTAACATCTTACAAGTATAACTTCCCATTGGGACAAGATGGAAAAATAAAGTTTAGGCTCTCTGCACTCAGAATTTAATAACACGTCTTTTAGTAAAGATGGTTTTTCAATTGTGTGTTTGAAAATGACACTTTTAGAAAGTAGGCATTTTCTGGTCTAACCACTCTTTATGTATCTGCCTGTTTGTGTACGGACTGTCTGGTTTTGGAGTGACAGGGGCTGGGGATGTTCATTCACTGTAGACAGCCACTGGGGGGAGTGGAGGTGTGCCTCGCCCCCTTCCTAGATGACTCAGAGCTGAGCTGAACGGACCTTGGCTGAATTTAGAGTAGTGGGAAGAATTTTTCTTGCACCTGAATAGGGCCTGTCTCCCTTGCACAATGCTATCTCCACTCCCTGTAGTCATACTGCACCAGTGAGGACAGAACTGGTTTGGACTGGGCACAGAGACCTTTGCACGAAGAAGAACAAAGACAAAAATGGGATATAAGTAGTGGACCTTAAACCCCAGAACTTTAGATCACTTCTGGGCTCAAAAGAACCTTTGCCAAGGAGAAGAGCTGGAGAGCTGTGAGGAGGAGTACTGCCATTTTGCTGTGTGGGGTTGGGCCTGTAGTTGCTGCTTCTGCCAAGGAAAGGACAAAGACTGGAACTTTGCTAAGAACCTGCTTGAAGAAGAATCTCCAAGGGCTTGTGTGTGTTGGCCTCCTGTTCTGAAGTCTCAGGGACACAAAAACGTCACCCCCAGCTCCCCTGAACTCTATTGCTGAGAGCGCTGACCTGCCAGGAGGTGTCTGTTCCAGTTTTTGGCCTCTGGAGGTTGTTCCTGATGTTGGGAGCTGGAAGAAACCTAAGAGAAGAAAGAAAAGCAATCTCAACCCCCGTTAGCGCCGCCGCCGTGATGCCGCGACCTGCACAGAGGCCAGGGGCACCGCTCGTGAAGTGCACGATACACTACACCGAGGGTGACTCCACGAACTCGCCGACTTCGCAGCGCCTCACCGGAACCGACGCCTCACCGCCGACTTGCCCTGACCTGGATTTGACAAGTCGCCTTCTCGTGGACACGACGCCTTGCCTCCCCCGTGGCAGCCAGGGAGCTGGCCTCTACCTTGGCACCGACGCCTCACCTCCACGATGCTGTGCATCGTCATAGACTTTGTTTTCCAAGGTACTGTTTGTTTGGGGGTCCGTGTGACTCCGTGCCTGAAGCCATTCACCTCACAGTCGGTGCCGTACTTTGAATGTATTGTTGTCACGACATCGTAATAGCCACAGGTGGGGCAATTTGTTTTCTACAAGCTTTATTTTGTAAATAACAGTTTTTAAGTGCTATTTTACTACATGTATGCTGGATTTTTGTCGTTTTGGTCATGTTGAGTTTAGATAAAGATACTTTATTTTTCTAAATTGGTGTGGTGTCCATTTGTGGTGTTATCACTGTGTTACTGTGGGTTTTGAGTACAAATACTTTGCACATTGCCTTTGGGATAACCTTGTCTGCTCGTGCCAAGCAACCTAGAAGGTGAGAAGGGGTTATCCAAAGTGTGTATCCCCTTTACCCAGACTAGAAGCAAGGGTACCTACTTGGACAAAGGTGCATACCTCTGCCAATTAGAGACACCCCCCCCCCCCCAGTTCTAAGATGGGTAGTCTGATCAGGAAATAATTGGAATAGGTATCTTTCCAGTTCTGTTTAAAAAAAAAAAAAAACTCATTAAAGCTTGAGACTACAGCAGAATATGAGAAGAACTCACATATTTTGTTTACATTGATGAGGGGTTGGTGTAGGGAGATGGATCAGGAAATGTGACTGGAGAAATAGAGGGCAGCCCTGTCAAATGGATAGGAAAGCGTGGAAAACCAAGAAGTTGTATGCTCTCTAATAGCCATCACTGTATAGAATACCTTTGATAGATAAAGTTAACGAAACGGGGACTTTGCTCTTCTCAGGCCGCCCTTCGACTTTAAGTTCTATTTTTCCCCAAAAAGGTCAATAAACAGACCTCCTACAGGGTTGGAATGTATAAAATAGTTCAGTTTAAAAACAGAAAACACAAAAAAACATTTAGACAGAAGACTCTGACCAATTCCCACTAACTTCAACGTCCTATGGTCTATCACTACATCCTTCTAGAGACGCGCTGGTCATCACTGTGTACTGATGCGCCTGCAGTTGAAAATGCAGGCCACTGCAATGTAGGACTTCGCCTTCTGCCAATCTATTGCAGACCTCCTTCTGGGTGTGTTATAGGGATTCAATCCCAAAAGATCCAAACACCGAAGCACCAAGCTCAGCTGTAAACAATGCATGGGTAGCCTGCAGAGACAAACTATAAGGATGTATGAGAACATCATGCTCAGATGGGACTTTAAAGTACAGTCTGAAACTTTCTTTAATCCTTGAAATTGAAATGTTAAGGCTTATAATATTTTTTTCTTGTAACAGAAAAGTCTTACCTACAATTGTGCTCAGAAAAGCCCCTAGGAACCATATGCTCTGGGGAGGCTCTTGATGAGATTTGCCGGCAATTAGCAAGAAGCTCAGTTCTAAAAAATATACAGATATGCTTTTGTTGATGGCCCAGCCATAAGGAAGGCTTTGCCCTTGGCCAACTATTTATCTATCATTTATGAGTTTTATTTAGCGCGAACAAGACCCAGTCGGGTGTCAGAGCGCTTTACAAGAACAAAAAAAGGTAGTTATTTTACTAATGAAAAACCGTATAGATAAACAAGGTGTTGGCAAAATAGGCAACGATTACAGAAGCAAGTTATAAGAGGCAAGTTAGTAGCAAATTGTCACTTATAGGAACTGGAAATGGGCAAACTCCAATGGATGTAAGGATGAACTCGGAAAAGCAGGAAATGACATCACGCCTGAGGGAGGTGTAGTTAGAAGTGGACAGGTTGGATCTGGTCTTCGCAGGAAGTGAGTTCCAGATTTTTGGGGCGATTCCAGAAAAGGCTCAATTGTAGGTTTTCCTTATATTGAATTTTTGTGGCTTAAGTAGAAGAGAGCTTGTGCTACGGGAAGATCTGTTAGTAAGTGGGAGTGCTGTGGTGAAGAGCTTTATGGGCCATACAGGCAATTTCGAGATGGATCCTAGCCTCAAAGGGTAGTCCATGCATTACTAGGAGGTCAGGGGTGATATGGTCCCTTTTTTTTTTTAGCCAGTTACGAGTCTGCTGCCACATTCAAGGTGGCCTTCAGCGGTGCAAGTGTGGCACTGCTATCACAAGGGCTTGAACTGCTGTTTTGAGATATGGCGTTGGAAGGAAAGGTTTTAGTTTCAATAATTCCTGTAGTTGATAGTTCGCTCCTCGGGTGCAGGCGCTTGGTGCAGTTCAAAGCAGTAAGATGTGGGAGACAGTCTTTGATCCTAGGGGCGATTCTTAGCAAAGATCAGCAAGAATTTTTGTGCATTGAATTTGAGGTGGTTACGAGTCAACCAGTGTTGAGTTTTTGTCAGGGTGCTATTGAGGATGCAGATGTCTTCGAGAGAGGTAATTTTCATGTACAGTTGAGTGTCGTCCGCGTACATGTGGTAGGAGATATGTGAGAGTCTGCAAATTTCGGTTAGGGGCTTCATATACAAGTTAAGCAGGGTAGGGGAAAGAGTAGAACCATGGGGGACGTCCAGCATAAAAGGGGATTGATCGGATAGAGCATGGTTGATTAGGATGCACTGAGAATTGTCCTGTCGGACTGAGGAGAACCATTTTAATACGGTGCCGGAGAGAGCCATCTTGTGACGAAAAGGTTCAGAAGGACAAGTTACGTACCTTCGGTAACACCTTATCTGGTAGAGACATGATCTAGCCTCAGATTCCTTACCTTTGAACTCCCAAGCGTCAGGCTGGATCCTGAAGATTTTGATAGCAGTACCCCCGAGCGCCGGTAGGTGGCGTCGGTCGACTCTGCGAGTCGTCATGACGTCCGCGTCAATATAACGGTCACTCTGGCGCGCTGACGTCAGTACTTTTCACGAATTTTGCATGCCAGAAGTGCGGAGCCATGAAGTGACTGACCATGGTGTGTTAAAAAGACAACTAGGGCCCTGAAGGGGAACAGCCCAGACACTAAACAAATCTGCAGTGCGAGGAGGATGGGCGGGTTGGTAAGGAATCTGCAGCTAGATCCTGTCTCTACCAGATAAGGTGTTACTGAAGGTAAGTAACTTTTCCATCTGATAGAGACGTCTAGCGGCAGATTCCTTACCTTTCAACAGATACCCAAGCAATATCTTCCCTGGAGGTGGGACTGCAGAATATTTTTAAACCAGGAAATCCTGCAAGACAGAGCGGCCAAACAGGCCCTCTTGCGAACCTAGGCAATAGTGTCTGACTAACATGTGCAGAGATGCCCCCGTGGCTGCATGGCAGATATCAGCAATTGGAACACCACCCTGGAGGGCCGCGGTGGCTGCCTTCACCCTTGTGGAATGGGCCCTAAGGCCTTCACGAGGCTGTTTCTTTGCCAAAGCGTAACATTTTGATACAGTGGATTACCCAGCGTGATATGGTCCTCTTTTGGACAGAACGCCCCTTCTTTGCTCCCACGTACCCTATAAAGAGTTGGTCATCCACCCGGAACTCTTTGGCGCGATCAAGGTAGAACGATAACCATCTTTTTGGGTCCAGGCGGAGGAGACGCTTATCTTCCTTAGAAGGATGCGGAGGTGCATAGAAAGTGGGCAGAGTAACAGGCTGTCCCAGATGGAAGGGTGTTACCACCTTAGGTAAAAAATAAAAAAATAAAAATAAAAAAAAGATGCCCTAGTCTGGAGTACCACTTTGTCCAGAAAGACGGTCAGGTAAGGAGGCTGTGATAACATTGCCTGAAGTTTGCGCACCATCCTGGCAGAAGCGATTGCCACCAGAAAGCCTGTTTTGATAGTGAGCAGCCGTAGAGGGCAGTTGTACAGCAGCTCAAATGGTGCGTACATCAAGGAAGTAAGGGCCAAATTAAGGTCCCACTGTGGTATAATGAAAGGGGAAGGGGGAAACAAATGGGTTAACCCCTTCAAAAATCTCTGCACAAGAGGGGATTTAAAAAGTGGAGGCTCATCTGGCAGCTGAAGAAAGGCAGATAGAGCCTAAAGGTAGCCCTTCAGAGTGCCCAGAGCAGAGCACTGCTGGGCCAAGAAAAGAATGAAAAGGAGAACTTCTAACAAAGAGGCAGATAAGAGATCAATAGACCTTTCTGTACAATATTTACAAAATGTGTTCCCTCGGCTGGCGAATACAGACTTCGTGGAGGGACAACTGGCTGCCAGGATAACTTCACAGACTTCGGCAGGAATGTCAAAAGCGGTCAACTGTCGCCACTCAATCTCCACGCAAGGAGTAGGAAAGTGGATAGGTTGGGGTGGAGAACCCTCCCCTTCTGCTGCGACAGAAAATCCCCCCAAAAGGGCAGCCTGATTGGAGGATTGATTCTCATTGCCAGAAGCTCCGGATACCAGACTCTCCGTGCCCAGTCCGGAGCCACAAGAATAACTTGTGCTCGGTCGCTCGCGATCTTCTTGAGCACTCTGGGCAGGAGTAGTATGGGCAGAAAGGTGTACGGGAGGACTGAGCTCCACTCGTGACGAAAAGCATCGCCGAGCGAGAGTCGCCTTGGAAACTCCTGCGCGCAAAACTGCTAACATTGCACGTTCTCTTCTGAGGTGAACAGATCTAACCAAGGCTCTCCCCACCGCTGAAAGAGTCCTTGCACCAACTCAGGATGGAGATGCCACTCGTGATCCGCAAGGCACCGGCAGCTGAGTTTGTCCGCTCTGGCGTTCAGAGAACCGGCCAGATATTGAACCACCAGGGAAATGCCCTGTTGTTCCAGCCAAGTCCAGAGACACAGGGCCTCTTGACAGAGGGTCCACGATCCCACACCGCCCTGTTTGTTGCAGTACCACATGGCGGTAGTGTTGTCTGTGAACACCTGAACCAGCCTTCCCTTGATGGATGGTAAAAAGGCTTTCAGTGCCAATCGGATCACCCGAAGCTCCAACAGGTTGATATGGAGCCTGGCTTCTGCCGGAGACCAGAGCCCTCTGATCTCCACCTCTCCCAGATGGCCGCCCCATCCCAGAAGAGACGCATCCGTCACTACTGTGAGATCTGGTTGAGAAAAGGAGAAGTATCTGCCTCTGACCCAATCGTTGTTTGTTAGCCACCACTGCAGGTCTTTCACACTGCACTCCGATATCTGAACCAGATCGGTGAGATTTTCCTGATGCTTTGCTCATTGAACTTCAGGTTCCACTGCAGAGCCCGCAGGTGGCATGGTCTACAAGCAGGATGCAGGAGGCCATGAGGCCCAACAGCCTCAGAGTCATTCTCACTGAAATCCAGGACAGAGGCTGAAACATCAGTATCATAGCCTGACTATCCTGGACTCACCGCTTGGGACGATAAGCCTGAAACTGCACCTTGTCCAGAATTGCTCTGATGAAAGGGAGTGTCTGAGAGGGAGTCAGGTGGGACTTCGGCACATTGATGGTGAACCCCAGCGAGTGCAGGAGGTTCGCCGTAGTCTGGAGGTGGGAGACTACTGCTTGGGAAGAGCCCGCCTTCAGCAACCAGTCGAGATAGGGGAAGACTGGAACCCCTGATCTTCGCAGATGGGCTGCGATCACCTTTGTGAACCCCAGAGGGGCCCTGGTGAGGCCAAAGGGGAGCACAGCAAACTGAAAGTGCTCGTGGACCACTGTAAACTGCAGATAGCGACAATGGGCAGGCAGGACAGGAATATGGAAATAGGCGTCCTGCACGTCCAGCACTACCATCCAGTCTTCCGGGTCCAGAGCAGATGGGGCCTGAGCAAGACTGCGCATCTTGAACTTCTTCTTGAGGAAGTAGTTGAGGGCTCGGAGGTCGAGGAAAGGACGAAGGCCTCCGTCCTTCTTTGTAACCAGAAAATAGCGGGAACAGCCACCCCAGCCTATTTCTGGCACGGGAACTCTATAGCTCCCTTGGCTAAGAGAGTCTTGACTTCCTCGCAGAGTAGGGCAAGGTGATCCTCCATCAGCCGATCGTAAGCTGTACTATTTGCAACATCCACCCGTCCAAATTATGTTCCGCCAGTGGTGGAAGTGATGGCGTATCCTGCCACCAACTGGACATGTATGATCCGGGGGGTATCGGACTTCGGAAGGTTTTGCGAAGGAAGAGGGGATTGTGCCATGGCTAGACTTCTGGCCGCCCGAACCTCGAGGTTGGAGTGAACCATGTCCACAGCCCTGCAGAGGTTGCTGAACTTGCGGGGCTCTTTGGCCTGAGTAAGGTTCATGCGGTTGCAAGCCCCTTCCGTAGCCACGAAAGGAGAGAAAGGCAGACATGCCAGGATGTTGTGTTGAGGCCCAAGGGCTTGGCCGTAGCCCGTGAGTCCTTAAAACGCTAAAGCGCTGCATCTGCCTTGTCTCCAAAGAGACGGGAGCCATCAAGGGCATGTCCATAAGATTTGCCTGGACATACCCTGAAAATCCAGACGTCCTCAGCCAGGCATAGCTTCGTGTTGCCACTGTTGAGGAAATCGCTCTACCTAGCGAGTCTGTCGTGTCCAAGCCACATCGGATGGGGAACTTCGCTGAATCTTTCCCATCTGAAATTGCTTGGGAGAGCAGAACCCGGTCCTCCTCTGAGACTCTGGGCAGCTCCTGCGAAACCGTATGCCATAACGAATGGGAATAACGGCCCAAACGGCATGCAGTGTTCACCGACCACAATGCAAGGATGGTGGAAGAGAAAATTGTCTTCCCAAAGCTTTCCAGTCTTTTGGATGGTATTCAGTCAAGATATCTAGTTTGAAATGTCGACTTAGACTAATATTGAGTTTTAAATATCGTGACATAGAAATATCGACAGCAAGAATATCATGGTCAAGAATATAGACTTTAAGGTAAGAAATATAGATTTAAAAAATATAGAAGTCAATAATATTGTTTGCAAAAATATAGTTGTTTAAAATATCGATTTTTAATTAGTGTTATGTATTTTAGTATATATTTTAAATGTATTTTATGTATTTTTTCTATAAGTATTGTTTATGTTTTTTAATACATGTGTTAAATTTCTAGTAGTTATTAATTTTATTTTAATGAAATTTTGCGTTTCTTAGTTCCGTAGAGGGTAGTGGGGTTATAGGGGAATAGGGTGGGAAGTAATTTAATCATAACAAAATTAATATATTTATTAATATTTTTTTAATTGAGATTTTATAATGTTAATTGTTTTTACATTTTTGGGTAAATTTTAGGTGCGGGTTGCGAGGTTTATAGGGGTAAAGGGTGGGAAGTAATTTATTTTTAATTCATTAATAATTAGGGTTTAATTAATATTAATTAATTGACAATTAATTATGGTAATTGTGTAATTCATTTTAGGTGCGGGTTGTGGGGTTTATAGGGGTAAAGGTGGGAAGTAATTTATTTGTAATTAATGACTAGTTGATAATTAAGATTGATCAATTAATTGATAATTAATTAGTGTAATTGTGTAATTATTTTTTTGTGTGGGTTTTGGGTTTATAGGGGTGAAGGGTGGGGAGCAAATTAATTTTACTTACTTTATAAATTAGTTGTTAAATACTATTAGTTATTCAATTGTAAATGCTTAATTGTGTAATTAATTTTTTACAGTTTCATTTCAGGTGTGGGTTGTGGGGATTATAGGTTTAAAGGGTAGGAAGTTAATTAAATTGTAAGTGTTATAATTTTTTAATTAAAAATATTTGTTTAATTGATAATTATGTTAATTATGCAAATATTTTTTTTTTCCAATGTGGGTTGTGAGGTGTTATAGGGTAGAAAGTAAATAGATTAAATTTATGTAATTAGTGTTTTTGTTAATAAATTATTTCTAAATAAAAATATTTGACAATTATTTTATTTAATATATTTGTAGGTATTTGTGATATGTATTTAACATCATTTTTTTATTTTTAATATTAAATATATTTTTGTTTAATTTAACATAATTATATTTTTATTTACTTTTGAAAAAAGAAATTGTAGTTGATATTTTGTTTTTAATTTTTAACTGACTGGAGTGAGAATAGTACATTTTACCCCTTCGCAATCCAATACTTTCCCTATTGATGCAGTGACTGGAGTGGGAATAGTAAATTTTGTCCCTCCGCTATCCAACACTTTCCCTATTGATGCACTGACTGGAATGGGAATAGTACATTTTATCCCTTCGCTATCCAACACTTTCCTTATTGTTGCACTCACTGGAGTGGGAATAGTATTTTTTACCCCTCAGCTATCCAACATTTCCCTACTGTTGCACTCACTGGAGTGGGAAATAGTAATTTTTACCCATCCACTATCCAACACTTTCCCTACTGTTGAACTCACTGGAGTGGGAAATTTAAGTTTAAAGATTTTTAAAATAATTTTATGTTATATGTGTATATGTGTATATATGTGTATATATGTGTATGTGTATATATGTGTATGTGTGTATATATATATATATATATATATATATATATATATATATATATATATATATATATATATATATATATATATATAGTTGGCCTCCTTGCAGCATGATTGTTTTTAAATACACTTCACTTGTTTTTTTCATTTCACGTGGGTTTTATGCAGCACTAGCACTTTATGCATTAATATTTATTAAGTGGAGCATTTGATTCTGGTCAAGTCATTCTCAAATGTTGAAATATTGCAATCAGTGACTTTAACACGATATATGTGGCAACAGGAGTATAAGCCATAGTTATATTGCAATGTTTATAAAGGGGTCTCAAATTTACAAACTACTTTGCGATATTTGCACTGAATTATCATCTAGCATTTATGCGGTGAATGAACTACATTTATGGTCTTATAATGGGATTGGCTATATTTGCACATGGAACTATGTTTACAAAGAAAGGCGTAATTTGCACACAATGTTTGTTAAGATGTATATGTTTACAAACATTTTTGCGTGATTTGCACATATGTATTAGGCGCATTAAGGCAGGAATTGGCTATATTTGCACATGGACCTATGTTTACAACGAAAGGCGTAATTTGCACACAATGATTACCAAAAAGTACATATTTACAAGCATTGTGCGTGATTCGCACTTATTTACTACCAGTATCAAGACAGCAATTTGAGGTGGGACCCGATAGGTTTTATTTGCAATATTGGCATTTAATTCAAAATTGCATTTAAGCATTTAATTATTATAACGGTTTATTTATTTATTGCCATTTGTTCGATATCTCATTTAAACAACTATGACATGTTCTATCGTGATTTGGAAAACAGACTGACCAATGCTTTTTACAGTGGATATATGCAAAGTATTTTGTCTATGTTAGTTAAACACGTGGTGTGCACCCAGCAAATTTAAAAACATGGCGGGCCGTATCTGACTATCTGTGAGCAAGGACATTCTGTCCGAAACGCGTCAGATTGCAGCTCTGTGAATAAATTTCATCAGTGCCAAATACCTGGGATTCGTGTTGTCTCTGTTCGCCTGGCAGCGCGGGGAAGTGCGGAGACCGCGTGTTTTGTATATATATATATACACACATATACATACACACATACATATATTCAATACATTTTTATATCATTTTAAAATTACAAAATACATTAAAAGTATTAGTTTAATAATTGTTTGAAGGTAAATATATATTATTATATATGTTTAACTTTTTTAAATTTGGTTTGTTATATTTGTTAAAATGTATATTAAATCTACTTTTTTTTAATTCATTTTATTTTTTAATATATTTAATATTCATTCATTTATATATATATATAAATATATATATATATATATAAAATCTTGAAGGAAATTGAAGGAATAAATCATCAATTGGAACAACATGAACAACAGGATTTTATTAAGAAAAGCAGAGAAGAAATTGATGTGCGCCTTATTAAACATGAAGAAGTAATAAAAACTCGTAAAATATTCAAATTTGCACGAGATAAACGTGACTACGAGACAGGAAGAGTATTCACGTTTGCCCGCAAATATGACACTGGCTATGTCTGAACTGGGGTGGCGTGGTGAAGCAAAATAACGATGGATTCAACCCAGATCTGTGACTGGGGGTGAATGTTTGCCAATGTGCAGCATTCCGTCCATCATCTTGTGTGTTTTGCATTTCGCCCTAAGTGGGAAGGGTATGCCCAGACGTGGGTCCCGTGCTCACTACGCCACTGGAGTCAAGCTATCCTGGCTGATAGCCTGAAACCGGTCCTAGGATGCTTGATTCCGGTCCAGGGAAGACATGGCTTGGTAGTTCGGTCTGGACTGTTCCCATGAGGCACAGGGTCAAGACTGATTTGCATATGGCCATGTCTGAAGTGGGGTGGCGTGGTGAAGCAAAATAACGATGGATTAAACCCAGATCTGTGACTGGGGGTGAATGTTTGCCATTGTGCAACATTCCATCCATCATCTTGTGTGTTTTGAAATTCGCCCCAAGTGGGAAGGGTATGCCCAGACGTGGGTCCCGTGCTCACTGCGCCACTGGAGTCAGGCTATCCTGGCTGATGAGGGCTGAATGCCCGAAACCGGTCCTAGGATGCTTGATTCCGGTCCAGGGAAGACATGGCTTGGTAGTTCGGTCTGGACTGTTCCCATGAGGCACAGGGTCAAGACTGATTTGCATATGGCCATGTCTGAACTGGGATGGCGTGGTGAAGCAAAATAACGATGGATTAAACCCAGATCTGTGACTGGGGGTGAATGTTTGCCATTGTGCAACATTCCATCCATCATCTTGTGTGTTTTGCAATTCGCCCCAAGTGGGAAGGGTATGCCCAGACGTGGGTCCCGTGCTCACTGCGCCACTGGAGTCAGGCTATCCTGGCTGATGAGGGCTGAATGCCCGAAACCGGTCCTAGGATGCTTGATTCCGGTCCAGGGAAGACATGGCTTGGTAGTTCGGTCTGGACTGTTCCCATGAGGCACAGGGTCAAGACTGATTTGCATATGGCCATGTCTGAACTGGGGTGGCGTGGTGAAGCAAAATAACGATGGATTAAACCCAGATCTGTGACTGGGGGTGAATGTTTGCCATTGTGCAACATTCCATCCATCATCTTGTGTGTTTTGCAATTCGCCCCAAGTGGGAAGGGTATGCCCAGACGTGGGTCCCGTGCTCACTGCGCCACTGGAGTAAGGCTATCCTGGCTGATGAGGGCTGAATGCCCGAAACCGGTCCTAGGATGCTTGATTCCGGTCCAGGGAAGACATGGCTTGGTAGTTCGGTCTGGACTGTTCCCATGAGGCACAGGGTCAAGACTGATTTGCATATGGCCATGTCTGAACTGGGGTGGCGTGGTGAAGCAAAATAACGATGGATTAAACCCAGATCTGTGACTGGGGGTGAATGTTTGCCATTGTGCAACATTCCATCCATCATCTTGTGTGTTTTGCAATTCGCCCCAAGTGGGAAGGGTATGCCCAGACGTGGGTCCCGTGCTCACTGCGCCACTGGAGTCAGGCTATCCTGGCTGATGAGGGCTGAATGCCCGAAACCGGTCCTAGGATGCTTGATTCCGGTCCAGGGAAGACATGGCTTGGTAGTTCGGTCTGGACTGTTCCCATGAGGCACAGGGTCAAGACTGATTTGCATATGGCCATGTCTGAACTGGGGTGGCGTGGTGAAGCAAAATAACGATGGATTAAACCCAGATCTGTGACTGGGGGTGAATGTTTGCCATTGTGCAACATTCCATCCATCATCTTGTGTGTTTTGCAATTCGCCCCAAGTGGGAAGGGTATGCCCAGACGTGGGTCCCGTGCTCACTGCGCCACTGGAGTCAGGCTATCCTGGCTGATGAGGGCTGAATGCCCGAAACCGGTCCTAGGATGCTTGATTCCGGTCCAGGGAAGACATGGCTTGGTAGTTCGGTCTGGACTGTTCCCATGAGGCACAGGGTCAAGACTGATTTGCATATGGCCATGTCTGAACTGGGGTGGCGTGGTGAAGCAAAATAACGATGGATTAAACCCAGATCTGTGACTGGGGGTGAATGTTTGCCATTGTGCAACATTCCATCCATCATCTTGTGTGTGTTAAAAGGCAAGCACTTGTGTCAAAAATTCCGGAAATCCCAATTTCAACTGCCTCCAATCTTGTGGTCTCAGATACTGACCTGAGTTCAGATGCGAGCAGTATTGACTCAGATGACAATGAGTCTAATGCATTGCAGATTCAGATGCTCTCAAAGTACACACCTTCAGAAGAACTTGGTTTTTTAATAGAAGACCGCCGGCAAACGTTACGGCCACGGCCACAGCCGAAGAAAGGCGCAGAAGAAACAACAAGCGCAGGCAACAAAGGAGGAAATGTAGGCGCAAGGGGCTACAACAAGAGGGGCAGAGGAAAGAAGTGGTAATAGTATCTATGCAATTAACCACTCCTGATAATACCGTGGTGAATTTATCTGACATTACTTTAACTAAGGCAGAAAACTCAACTGTTATCTTTGGGACTTTCATTTTGCCCTCAAAATTCTTTCAAATATGTTCAATCCCGAATTGATGTTTTTAAGTTTATTCGCAAATTAAAACTTAAGAAACACTTTAAATTGAATAAAGCCCAAGAACAGGCATCCAACATCACAATTACCAACCTACCCACTAGTAATTTTCAAGTCTCTGATACCAGCATTTTACGAACTGTGCACGCATTAAGTAGGGTGGATACGGACATTATAGGGTCCACTCAAGAAGACTTAGAAGAAATGGGCATTAGAACTAATCTTCCATGTAGCAGTCCTTTTCGGCCGCCCTCCACATTTATCCCCTTAATGCCGAAAGATGCAATCGACACATTTAGTGACTGTGTGATTGAAGATCTTAAAACCCTCAACTGCATCACTTTGCGCAAACGCAAACAACATAAGTACATGGAAATACAGTACTCTAAGCTCATGCGTAAGTTGAGGAACAACCCCAATGTGATTATTAACAAAGCAGACAAAGGGGGAAATATCGTGATTTGGCCCAGAATTTTATATATGGAGGAAGCAGATCGGCACCTTAGTGATAACACCTGCTACAGGAAAGCGACATTCAGTGACATAAGACAGATAAAAGAGACAATGGTGAAAGAATTGGGTCAGTGGAAAAGGGATGGATTACTGAGTAAACATGAATATAATTTTCTGAGGAATGAATTTCCTATTATTCCGACTCTGTACTTCATCCCGAAGATACATAAAAAGTAACACCAATTCCAGGACGACCCATTATTTCTGCACAGCGTAGTCTCCTTGAACCTGTATCCAAGTACGTGGATTATTTTCTTCATGAATTTGTGGAAGATCTTCCCTCATATGTCAAGGACACTGGTCATTTTCTTTCCAAATTACAAACCATCAAGTGGGAAGAGGACTATGCACTGATTGTAATGGACATCTGTACCTTATACACCAGTATTCATCATGTGGATGGCCTAAAAGCAGTTAAATACTTTCTGGATAACCGGAGTATGAATTACCGCCAGCATAATGAAATGATTTTAAAGATGATCGAATTATGTTTATTGAATAATTATTTCATGTTCAATAAGGAGATTTTTCAGCAGCTTCGTGGTGTGGCGATGGGGGCATGTTTTTCCCCCAGTTATGCGTGTTTGCACGTGGGGTGGTGGGAGGAGCATGTCCTCAGAGGCACCCACGGAGAGCTGTATGATGCCCATGTGGTGGAATTCTGGCGTTTCATTGATGATGTGTGCATAGTTTGGAAAGGGACTATTGATTCAGCCAAGGAATTTGTGAAAGTGATTAATAATAACGAGTTAAATCTACAATTCACAGCTGACATCAGCAAGCAATGTGTTCAATTTCTGGATGTAGAGATTTATGTGGAGAATAACACACTACAGACTAGGCTCCACAGGAAGATAACAGCTGGCAATGCGGTATTGCATGCCAGCAGCTCCCATCCTAGTCATTTGATCAAAAGCATTCCGTACGGGAATTTTTAAGAATGAGGAGAATCTGTAGTTCGGAGAAAGATCTTATAGAGTGCCAGACTCAAGCACAGAACAGATTCATTGCCCGTGGATATGACTCTAATGAGTTAGAAATTGCCAAATTGAGAGCTAATAGCCGCACTAGAGAGCAGTGTCTAGGCACCACTATTAAGGAAAGAAATAGAGGGGCAACGAGGGGGCGTAGTGACCCCTCTCATTTTAGTGATCCAGTAAGACTAATAACTTATAGTCAGCAGGAGAAGAAATTCAGAGGTATTATTAACAAACATTGGCCCATACTTAAGACTGATATAACATTGTCTCAGTGTTTACCTGATCACCCTCTTATTACTTTTAGACGGGCTCCTTCCATGAGGGATGTCCTGGTTAAATCTAGTCCGGAGGTAGGTGCCTCCAGCAACTGGCTTTCTAAAAGAACAGGGTTCCACAAGTGCAGTTCTTGTCGGGCATGTAAATTTGGCATTAACAAAACTGAATATCAGAGTGCTTTTGACCCAATTCCAGTTAAAATCAGAGGGTTGTTCACTTGTCGCACAGATTTTGCAGTGTATGTACTAGAATGTACTTGCAATTTAAAATATATTGGCAGTACCAAGTTGCAGGTATTTAATCGTATACTGCAACATTTACGCGCTATTGTGAACTGTGATCAAAGTTATCCTGTAGCTCGTCATTTCAAACTAGTGCATAAAAATGATTTAAATGATTTGAGCTACTTTGTGATTGATTCAGTGCCCAAAGATCCTAGAGGTGGCAATAGGGAGAGGAAACTTAGACAACTAGAATCTCATTACATTGTTTTACTTGACACCAGGATCCCTAAAGGTCTCAACACAGGGGAAGACCTCCATAACTTTTTGTGAACTGAGTGAATGACCAGTATTATTGGTTTATTACTGCCTGCAATTTGTGATTTGAGTATGGTTTTTAGAGAGGCGGCTTTTTGGCCTGTTTTTAGGACTGGTTTGGGTCTCGTTTTTACCTGGATTTTAACCGTTGGTTTGGTCTTGGTGATGGCGGGTACTTTTTACTGGTTTTTTATGGCGGGTTTTAAAGCTGTTTTTTTATCGACCTTATTCATTTTAAATATTGTATTTAATGCTTTATTATGGATTTGTGCTATATCGTTGTTTGTGCTTACTATATTGATAATTTATGTAATTACTATGATCTAGGTGAGTCAACGATTAATATATTTATTTGATCTGTTTCGAGGCAATTATTAGATGGATTTATCCATATATATTTTTTAGCTAAGTTGACCGCTATGTGGTCTTCATCTGAATTTGTGAACTTGCACTTTATTACTAATGAATTGAATCGCATCAGCCACTTGCCTTCCTTCCCTTTCCCCCCCCCTTTTTTTTAATTATTCATCTGGTGAATGATATGATGGTAATATCAACTTAGATCAGATGACGCTGTATTTATAGATTTTTTGCACCTGCACTTTCGATGGTTGTTCCTGTGTACACCCTGACTTGGGCAAATTTGATTGTCAGCTTTGGTCCCCATGTTGATAGGTTTTTTAACCACTTGGTTTTTATCGTTAGCAATTATGTGCTTTTGATGATATTTTAAATCTATTTGATCGTATTAATATTAATGATGTGTTTATACTTTCAGTTTCACACAATTTCATTATGATAGAGGGAGCCCAATGAGCTGGTTACGACATTGTAGTATGTTTACTAGCTTCATTAAAAGCCCAGGGGGGTGTAACCGGAATGGGATGTGTAACACTATAAAATGTGAGTTCTGGTTCCGGTGCGTTATGTGATCAATCCAGGACTTTGTATGTATGTATGTGTATGTGTGTGTATGTATATATATATATATATATATATATATATATATATATATATATATATATATATATATATATATACCGCAAAACTCGTTTACCGCTGCCTTCTCCTGAAGGAAAGAACGAGCGTAGACCCAAATTTGGTGCAATTAGTTTATTAGTTGAACACACCGCCAGCCAGCCGCCATGACGCGTTTCGGCAGATCCCTGCCTTGATCACATGACTATATATATATATATATATATATATATATATATATATATATATATATATATATATATATGTAACGATATTTTGTACAACTATATTTAGGACATTGATATTTTTTTGTACTTACCATTATAAGTATAGGATGTAGATATTTTTGACCGATATTTGGGGTCACAATAGTTTTGTATGGGGATATTTTGGGTGTCGATATTTTGTCAGTGTACCCTTTTGGATTCCCTGTCCGGGGGTGCGGATGGGAACACACCACGGGAAGTGGAAGCTTGGACCACCATGCTTTGTGGGGTGGGGTGGGGTTGGCGGTGAGGAAAGCTGGGATGCACGGTGCAGGGCGATGGTGGCGTGCAATCGTTCTGTTCACAGGAGCCCCTGTGCTGGGCTTGTACCAGGTGCCCAGAAGAACGTCCGTCAAGGCTCATTGAAAGTCAACAAGGGTTCTGAAGTGGAGACCCCAGGCTGCAGGACCTCTGTCAAAACGTTAGTCTTGACTGCCACTGTAGGAAGACGCAGGTCCAAGACCTCTGCAGCACTACGAACCACCACTGCGAATGATGCCCCCTCCTCCGTAGCCAGGTTAGGGCGAAGACAGCATGCCAGAATCCGGGGAGGTGTCCAGGCCACTGGCATCACCCAGTTCCTAATACCAGTCCATATCCTGAGGTTGTGAGATTTCAAAGAGATCCTGCTACTCCTCCCAATCCTCCTCATCCAGTCCGAACCCTTCAAAATAGGGCAGGTTGAACAGCATGGAGCCGGACGGCTCCGTTGACGCCGGTCTCTACTTCGGTGGGCACCTGACTGTCTCCGTGTCATCCGGAATGACGATTGGGGCGGCGCTGCAGGGGGGACCTCGGTGCCAGGGAAAGTCGTTGAGGGATGATAGACGCTGGTCCGGACCAGGGAACAGGTCCAGTAGGAGGCCGTGGCGCCAGAGCCGAAGGCGCAGAACCCACGGGGACTCCATCACCTGAGCCTGCAGGGCCCGAATGCGTCGTCAGGGTCAGGCAGACCAAATATGGCGCACATGGCATCATAAAATTCCTTGAGTTGGGCGGGGGTCACTCACGGCCCCGGAAAGGGAGGGTAATGCGGAGCCGACCCAGGCACCCGCTCCAAGGAGTAGGGCCTTGAACGCGGAGGTTCCTCCATCTCGTCGCAAGACGGACGGGCGAAGTCGAAGCACACTTCGACTTCTTGTAGTGCCTCTTAACTGACCGCCACGACTTTGAGGAAGAGGGCTTCGTTGCACTGGAGTGGTGCTCGGACCTTCCTCTTGACCGAGACCGACAAGGTGACCTCTGTGGTGCCGGGCCGCGATCAGCTTTAGGGACCGCTCCTTCAAAGCCTTCGGCGCCATAGCCCGGAATCGGAGAACAAATTAGTGTCATGGCTGCACTTCAGGCACCAGAGACACACTAAGCGGGGGTCCATGGCAGACATGGCGCAGTGACAGGCGCCGCACAGTGTGAACCCAGAGGTTTTCTTGCTAGACATCTCTAGCACAAAAGTCGACAAAAAGTTGAAAAAAAAGTCTGTCAAAAAATGACAGGGGGTAAGCTCTCTTTGACAGATCTGCGCTGGCTGGCGCGGAAAGAAAAGAACTGACATCATGGCGCCGGAGTGGCGGTTATATTGACGACGCAGATGTGACGACGATGACGTGACGTGGATTCGACAGAAGCCACATACCGGTGCGCAGGGGTACTGCTATCAAAATCTTCCGGACACCGCCTGACGCCTGGGAGTTCAAAGGTAAGGAATCTGCAGCTAGATGTCTCTATCAGATGATTCTCATGATTGACCATGTCAAATCCAGTTGACAGTTCAAGTAGGATAGTAGGCAAGATTCGTTCTGATCGAATGCGCGCAGAGCACTGTCAACAATGTGTACCAGGGTCATTTCGATGCCATGGCCTGGCCTGAAACCAGACCGATGTTGGTCGAGGAGAATGAATTGCTCGATGTAATTTTGAAGCTGTAGATGCACACATTTTTCCAGGAGTTTTGTACGAGCTGGGATGTTGGAGATAGGGTGGTAGTTGTTGGGGGTCAGACTGGTCGTAGCTGTTTAAAAAAAAAAAATAATTTAAGATGGGAGTAACTTGGCCTCTTTTTAGACAATTGGGTATGGAGCCTTGGGTGAGTGAAGCATTGAGGATCCTAAGTCAATAAGTGGAGAAGGATGTGAGGGGTCTTGTTGAGTTGAGCAGGAAGAGGATTGTTGAAGTGGTTGGACTGTTTCGGAGAAATCAGCAATTTTGAGAAGTCACTTTCATGGACGGTTATAAAGTTAGACTAGGCGGCATTGTTTTGAGGTAAGTGAGGGGGGTATCTAGAGTATTCTTTCTGGGCAGAAAGGGGGGGTTGGGGGTTCAAATGATAGGAGGTGCATAGTGCTCTGTAGATCAGTGGTTAGAATTTTTGGGGGCAAAGAACGAGGCAAAGGTTTCGCTATTGGGTAGGGTTTTGTTGTCTGAGGGCGGAGCATTGCTTTTCCAGTTTGTTTGGTTTTTGACAATTTCGAAACTTTTTTGGGCTCGATTTATTGCTGTGTAACTGATGATGAAAGAATGCAGCTTTGGAAATTCCAATATGCGTACTGTAGGCGCTCCGTCTTTGTTGATGGAGTTTGAGGTTCATTATAGCTCTTGCTCTTTCAGCAAGTCTGAGGCATCAGAGTTCTTTGTTGAGGTTACAGTAAAACCACCAATTTGATTTTTTGTACAGGACTCTTTAGTTGTTTGGGGAAATAGTATCCATGATATCTGACATGGTGTTGATGTAATGATCAGTGAGGTAATGAGCGTCATACATGTTGGGGGAGGGAGCAGGCTACCGTTACTAATATCTGACAGCATGCTTGAGTTGATGTTACGAGTCTCTCAGACCCAATGTTTAGCTTTCACATGTTGGCCACTGGAGATCAGTGCCCTTTCAGTTATGTGGAAGGTGGTGTTCGTTCCAGTCGCAGGGTAGGATGGATTCAATTCGTACGGTGTTGACTTTTGCAGTGATTAGATCAGGGGTCTCCAACCTTTTGTGTAGTGAGAGCTACTTCTGGTCAGTGAAAACCATCGTGAGCTACTAAACCCCAAGAAACTCGTGCATTTTTCTGTGAGACCCCTCACGCCCAGTTTCATTGCTTTTAAGCCTAATTTCTTCAGAGACCATACTGTGGTTTGAACAAAATACGTTCTCTGGAAACACTGAAAGGAATGACTTTGGATTTGTGTTGTCAAGACGCTTCAAGACCTTTCAATTAAAAGCTTCAAAATCAAGACCTTTCAATTAATAGCGGTCACTGCAATAATCATTGTAATGCAGCTCAATTAACAAAGGAAAAGCAATCTTACCTTCAATGTGGAACTGTGTGATGTCCTCTAATACCGTGTAATCTGGTAGCCTGGCGGGGGGTGGGGGGCAGTTCCGAAGAAGTCATTATAGTAGTGAAGTAGTCGCAGTGCATGGCAGTCAGCCGGTGCAAAGCTTTGCTGAATCACAATTGCAGATGGATTCTTCTACTGTAGCTTTGACAAAATCGCTGTGTTTTTCAATTGCCAGATAGCTGAACTTCAGCTTTGTTTGGGGAAAGTACTGATTTTGTCCTCCACTCTGAATTCTTCGGAAGGTTACGTTTTGACTTTAAGGTTTTTATGGCACCAGTCATTGCTCCCTTTACATTTTAGGAGTGTCAGTAAACCAGGACTGCAGTACACATTGCTTTGTCCTTGTTCAACTAAAACAGGCCTGAATTAAACGAACTTTGAAAGATGCTGAAGATTCATCTCTATAGCTATCTTTTTGACTTGATCTCAATAAACGAGGCCTCCGGCAAACACTGCTTTGTTCTTGTGCAGCAAATAAAAATTTGGAAAGGTGCTGAAGATTCTTCTCTCCAGCTACTTTTTCTTGTGTTTGTAAAACAGGCCTGCAGTACACATTCCTTTGTTTTGATTCAACTAATAAAAAAAACTTTGTAGGGGCTGAAGATTCTTCTCTGCAGCGACTAAAATTGGTGTTAGCAATTAAACAGATACCTAGATTTGGGATTTCACCAGGAACGGTCACTGAACAAGTATTGATTACGAATGCATACAAATCATTTCAGTGAGAGACTTGACACTGCATGGTGTCCACTAATCCCTTGTAATCTGGGGTGTAGCTTGAGAGGGCAACTCTTATGGAGTCATTTAAATGTTTGTCAGTCAGACATGTGCGAAACTTAGATTTTATGAAGTTCATATCAGAAAATGATGATTCACACAGATAGGTAGAGCCAAACAGGGAAAAAAGTTTAAATGCAGTGGGTGAAACGCGTTGGCTGTATTGGCTGTCCAGTATTTTATCTGAAATAAAAGATTGAACATTCAAAGATTTCCTCCAGACTCATGTGTATACTTCGAGCATTTGTGCTTTCAACACCTTAGAGTTTGTTTATGTTGCCTCTCAGAGCTTTTTTCTTACTGAACTAATCATGTTGGTTGTCTTGTTTTTGCCATGCAACTCGCAGTTCAATACATTTAATTTTTCTGTCACATCTGTCAAAAAAGCTAAATCGAGCAACCATTTAGTGTTTGATAACTGTGTGGTATCTTCATTTCTAGACTCCATGAAAGCTTTGACTTCTGGCAATAGCGAAAGGAATCTTCGCAGTATTTTCCCCCTGCTGAGCCATTGGATTTGAGTATGCAGTAAAAGGTCACCATACTCAGCTGATAGTTCTTCAAGGAACAACTTGAAGGTTCGGTGATGCTTGGCCTTGGCACGAATTGAATTAATAATTTTAACAACAGAAATCATCACATGATCAAACCTCATTACCTTAGTACATATTGCCTGTTGATGTTTAATGCAATGGTAGTTCAATAACGGAGGGAAATCTGAATCTGCTTTACAATTGGCAATGAAACCAGAATGACGCCCTATCATTGCGGGTGCGCCATCAGTTGTTATCGCCACTAACATTTTCAATGGGACATTTTGTTTCACAAAATAATTTTTCACCTCATTGTGGATGTCAGATCCTCTGGTTGTGGTTTTCAGAGGCAACAGAGTTAAAAAATCCTCTTTATCAGTGAAATCTTCAAAAACCATTCTAACGAACAATGCCAAATGTGCAATATCGCTTGTATCAACAGATTCATCACACTGAGAAGAAAAATATTTGCATGTCTTTAAATCCCGCTCTAACTGCTCTATCATGTTGGCCGATAATGCAGATACCCTTCTTGCAATAGTGTTTGACCCTAACTGCACATCTGAAATGGCAGACATGATTTCAGGGCTATTTTTAAAATCTTGGAATAAGGACTCGGCCATTAGAAGCATTGCCTCCTTCACTATGGCTCCATCTGAAAACGTTGCTTTGTGCTCGATCAAGTGATGAGTAACTATGAAGGATGCTTCAGTTGCCGCAGTGGCTTTCTTCGTTGGCTTTGTCAAAAAAGATTGCTGTGTCTGCAATGCAGATTTCAGTTTGTTTACTTTTTGTGACCTCAGGCTGCTTCCTTTAGGGAACTTCCTCTCAAAATGAATGTGCTTTGTTGAAAAATGCCTCTCAACATTGCCCTTTTTTCCCACTGCAACTTTTGCTCCACAGATCAAACATACACATTTGCCTTTAATTTGTGTAAATAAAAATTCATTTTCCCACTCTTGATGGAAGTAGTAAGTCTTACTCTTAGCCCTTTTGGAGGGACCTGGCTCTTCATCCATGATTAGTTGTTAAGGCTGTAAGCAAGAGTAAAAATGTTGATGAAGTCGACATCCAATCCATAACAGGCAAGAATACCACGTGGACACCTTTAATAATGTTGTATTGCAGACCATTTGAGAGTAGCAGCTATGCTGGTAAATTAAACAGCACAGTTGGAAAGTGAGATAACTAACTCATCTTAGCAATGTTTAATTATGAACACGGGAGGACTGCTTTTCACAAACGGCCTGAGATTTGATTCATTATGACCAAAGCATAGTTTTGGGCTTGTATGGACTTTAGTTGACTTCTGTAAATAGGAAGAGGACTTAAAAGTGTACCACACCAAGCACCCAATTCACAAAGATGAAGGTTTTGCAAATCATTTCTATTGGGTACTCCTACATTTTTAGCAAACATTGGACTTTTTTGAATTAAGACAAGCTTTCAAAACTACTCCAGATAATGATATTCCATGACAGCTGCAGACTTTGTGACATAGCCCTGTGACCTCAGGCTTAAGGTGACTGGGATCACCCACACAATATCACCTTCCTAAAGAATATTAATTCTCCATTCTCTTGGGATTATCCTCTTAAATGCCTGCCCTCACCTGCATTTTTGAGTCAAGAAGATGTTCATACGTACGCATGACAAGTAAAAATTTCCCAAATTCAATCAAAGAAGTACATGCTCTTTTTTTTTATATGTAACTTGAAAGCAACAATTACAATATACAAGAAGATGTCCTGAGTTTTACACCTATCATTACTTCATTGAGTGAGGTGCAACCTATGCCATATGCATACTCCTTCCATATATTGCACACAGCTGACGGAGGCAGGGAATAATTTATCTGATTATCCCAATATACTCAAGAGTGAAAATGACTCAGTATGATGATGAACAGTTCTTTGACTGGCCCTGTTGCGAAGAGCCAGGTTGTTGAGCACTGCTGCTCTAAACTGCCCCGGTGCTCTGCTCATGTCTAATCTTCAGTAGGCCACAGGTCACAACTCACTCAATGAAGCACTAAAAGTGGCCATGCCATCTAGGCAGCAGGAGATACCCAGTTGGTGAACTTTACAACATGAAACGGAAAACCTGGGACCAATCACGGCTCCCCTCTTCAGCAAACTGTGGGATCCTGACCTCGGTAGTAACCAGATAAGGCTGCTAGTAGACTACTAAAATCACAAGAAATACCAATGGGACCTATAGAGCTGTTCAAAGCTGTCAGCATTTTGCAGCACACATAGAAAGAGGAAAATGCCTCAGAGGATTGTTTTTGTGCAAGAAGGTGCCCCTTCCTGTGCAAAAACAATTCTGTCTGCAACGCAGGCACCCTTGCACCACGGCACAGGGGTGCCTGTGTTGGCACTAGGCAGCAGTTTGTGTGCCAGTGCAGAGACAGGATAGGAATGCATCATATAATGTTAAATACGGCGCATTCCTGCCCTTTACCTTAGTGCAGCAAGGTGGCTTGCTGCGCTGTGTGAAAGTTTGCTAAATATGCCTCCCAGAATAAAGTACTATAGCGCTAAAAGGCATATTTGCGTGATTTGACCTAGTTTTTCAAAAATGTCACCTAATTGCGTGAAAGGAAATTATGTGTAATTTGCACACCTACTAATAACCTGAACCAGACAATGCAAGATATCAAGTGTAGCCATTTTAAAGATGGGGAGAGAATGTGGCCTAACGGCTAGGTCGAACTCGGAGCTGGGGAACCGGGTTCGAGTCTCGGCAGGGACGCTCAACATTCTGTGATTCTGTGCAAATCACTTAATCTCCCGTGCCTAACAAAAATGAATGTGTCTGTTTGTAACTTAACTGGTGCTCATGTAAAGCGCTCTGATACCTTCGGGTCTAGTTTGTGCTATATAAAACTCCCCCCCCCAAAAAAAGATGACAGTCTGTTCCCCTGAAAAGTACATTCCCCAGGTCCCAGCCTGAAGAACATCACTATGCTGTTCAAGGCCAGACAAGCTGGCATGCCAACACCCTAGCTGAAGGTGGACATGATTACACATTCCGTGTATCGATCCCATAGGGAGGAAGAATATTGCAGCCATACTGGAAGATGATGGGTACTGGGCTGGATGTGCGAGCCTTGGCTCCTAGCCAATAGGTGGAAATGTAGTAAGTAGGGCCATGACATGACACATTACTGACATGTGGGACGTACGTCAGACTCACTGACGCAACAGTGAGACAACAAACTAAAGCACAAGCCACAACAGTGACACAACAAACTAAAGCACAAGCCGTGAAAGCGGAGGCCACTGCTTGTCGGAATGGAACAGAAAAGAGGCCTGGCACCAAATTAGAAGTAGCCCCATTAGCAAATCCAATAGCTAACAAAAGTGGGCCACATTTGCAAATTAAGTTTATGAGAGAGAGATTGGCCACGACAGATACAAGAAGATCTCCATTGGTCTTGTAAAATCTAGCGGTGTATCTGGTTCCAGTGCCCTATTGCAGCTCATCCTCTTAATTGCTGTGAGCTTTTCATCAACCTTAAACCAGGACTTAATAATGAAAGTGTGACCCATTGCAAGTAATAGTGCACCCCTGCTAGTATATCATATAGTAGTTGCTTATAAAATTACTGAATGATAATGAGCTTCCCGACTTCATCACAAACTACCATTCCATCTCTCATCCTATGTTCACCTGTGAATCATCTCACTTAACATGTGTTCTGAGCCTGTTGGCAAGTTGCTTTCATATCCGGTCTATTCCATGTTCTGTAAAAGGTTTGTTCTGAATCTAATCTATAATCATTCTAAGGAGCAAAGAAGTATTTGCTCCACTGTAAGTATTTTGGAATACGGGGAGTTGAGCCTTAATTAAGCATGCTTCGTTGTTTATGCTCAGTTTCTCTAACACAGGCCTGCTCTAACATAAAGGCTCTGTATAAGTGTAGTAATTAGCTGGAAAGGTAATTACTTGTGGTAGGAAGGCCGAGGCTTTGTGCAAGGGGCACATTGTGGAAGTAGAAAGGGCATAGAAAGGGAAAGATACACTGTGGTAGGATGAGGGCTCCCTACAGGTAGGGGGGAAGTTTGGTGATAGATGCAAAGACTAGCTCCGGTAGCAGCGATGTTGGCACTAGATAGGTAAGGACTTTGTGTGGCAGTTGCAAGGTGGGCGCTATAGAAGAGGGACTAACTGTGGCAGTTGCACGGTGCGTACTCTATGGAAAGGTAAATGCTGGTACTATCAGAGAACCGGGGCTTCATATAAAAAGAAGCAAAGTTGGTGCTACATGGGCAGTAGCAGGGGGCACTGTAGGGACTTTGGCATTATCGCAGGAACACGGGGTGTGAGCTGCACACGTCATTGGGAAGGCCTGGTCACTTACACCAATTTATTACAATTACTGTAAGCCTAAACCCGAGGCTTTACCCTGTAACTGACACCTACTGTACTGTGCAACCCGAGCCGGCCCTGCAATGATGAATGGGCCAGGCCTCCCCCTGACTGCAACAAAGCGGCCCCTTACTTGAGAGATGAAGTACTGGGCACCGAGGTGCTCATGGATGAGCCTCGGCACCGGCCCTGACGTAAGAGGGCCAGAGGTGGTGCAGCTCGGGGAGCTTTGTGGTCAGAGGGTCATTTTTCCCCCATGACATCACCAGCATCTCAGCAATGCGTAGCTGGAGGTAGGGGGAGCTGGCCACGAGACCCCCACCCCAATTGGAAATGTAGAACTGGGGAGGAAGACATGGAAATTCGGACCCATCGTAGGACCCTGCTGAGGCTGCCCAGGGCTTAAAACAAATTAAATATCCGCCTATGAGCGGTGGGGGAGCGCCTGGAGATCAGAGGATGGGCTACCATGACAGACATGGGTGGACAGCTGCTGCTCCGAGGGCCTGTTTCACCCCCCTCTTTTCTTCTTGTGTGTTGGTCAGGCCTGGTTTATGTGATGAGCGAGTGCAGTGGAACACCTCTGGCTGTCAGCTGGCAAACGTTCCAGACCAGCCATCAAAATGGATGGATGGATATATCTTCCTTTGCCCATATCATTTACCAACAAATAAACAAGTGGGTGTCCTTCAAATCTACAGGAATAATGGATATTTTAATTTGGCTAAAAAAATCAAAGCGTTCAGCCTCCCAGCTGAATCCTGTCCTGTCAGAACAATCCTTTCGCCCTGTTGCTGCTGATTTCACAAACCTAACCAAGAGAGGATGGGGTCTGATGGCTAGACTGCCGACTTTGGAGCAGGGAAACCAAGGTTCGAGCCTCGGAGTCGACTCCACATCCTGTGATTCTGGGCAAACCACTTAATCTCCCCGTGACTACCCAAAAAAAAATATATATATATATGAATGTGTCCTTGTGTAACGTAACTAGTGCTTATGTAAAGCGCTCCAATACCTTCGGGTGGAGTTCGCGCTATATAAATCTGCAAAAAAAACAATGAAATAGTGCGCTGGTATGCTTCCAAGGCAGCTCTCTGAAACTTGTAGACACCAACCCATCTCTGAAGTAAACAGAGCAGAACATATTCAATGTTCCCATGCTTTCAAAAGACGCAAGTGCTGGAACACTGTCGGCTCCAGTTCAAAACGTAAGTGCAAAACACTCAAATTCTTATAAATCGGAACAACTAATTATGCCTGCTGTAGAAAATCCACCCTCTCCCTCAAACCTAAAACAGAGTAAAGTTAACAGTCTGAATCCCGATCTCCGGCCTACCCAAACCACCTACCGACAGGCCAGAAGCTCTAGTCTAGAAAAGGAAATTGTTTAAAGATCTCCTTCACTTAGGCACGCTCCAGAACGTTGTTTAGGAACGTCTTCCATACAAATATACATACTCCTATTATAATGTTTTTTTAACTTATAGCTCTTGCTGGTACAGTTCAGTGGCTTCATAGCGCTTTAATATTATGTTTTTATAGTTCTTCCTGGTACAGTAGTGGCGCTTTATAGTGCTATAAATGTCACAACTCTGCGTTACCCAGGTTATCGACTTCAGGAAGATTAAAGGCTAAGTTCGCCTGACCACACTGAAGCCTCACCCAGCTGGCGTAACACACATCCTTGCAGCAAGTGCCGGTACCTCCTGAGTCCCTCCAGGTCTGTGCTGATAAACTCCATGCATAACCACTGAGTAAGCTGTAGGCACACTTTTTGTAGACACCAAAGGACAGGTGTTGGGGTGGAGAAATGTCCCCTGAATGGCTCTGGAGAGCACTGGACCTGCCTCGAGGTCATCAGAGGAAGCTGTAGATTTGTAGCCCCCGCCTCAGAACACTTGACGCGCTGGAAGCATTTGTGTCATGGATTGAGAGCCAGAGAAGGGTTCAGTGGTCTGGAGCAGTACACACTGTGTGCCCTCCTCGAGTGTGACTACCACCAGCTCCCCGAGATTCTAGTCTAGGGGGGCTGACAGCGGTGGCAGCGAGATGAATGATACTGCCAAGGCAGGCCATCTTACCCGACCCTTACCTCGAAGAGATGCTTCCCACAAGGGAGCCGTTCAGCAGCTTCTGACTCTGACATACGCTGTAAAATGGATTCTCATTCCTAACGCTACTAGTTCTCTTCTTAAATTGGTATCCACTAACACTAACCATCCGTGTTAATACCTCTGAGAGGCATCTCCTATTATCAGGCTCCCATGACCAACCGCTTCATGGCGAGAAGACTCTGTCCTGAACATTGCTGAAAGGACCCTGCATGCTGGAGGCTTATCCCACGGGGCATACCGGTGCGAGAAGCGCTGGGGCCGCCGTGGGCATCATGAGAGCTGTCACATGATGGTATGCAGGGTTTTTAGTGTTGTGTTTCCAGGCCCCAGGCCGGGTGTACTCCCACGGCTTACCTGCTGCTCTGGTCACAATGAAAATATAAGGTGGCAGGCTGTACTGCTGAAAACGGCAGATGGCGCGGGTCCCGGCAGTTCTATACTGCTTGCGCGACCTGCAAACCAGCTGCTCTGCCATGCCACGCCTGCTGCAGCTCCGCACTAGCACCCTTCGCACTCTTGACTCACACAATGCAGTGGGGTGCTAGTGAGGAAAAGGCAGGGGGCGCATAGATGGTCACAAGACACTGATCTGCACGTAGAAAAGGAGAGGAACGTCATCCTCGTCAGCTTGCCCCGCCACAGCTAAGCTCAAAGCCAATCTGAGCAGCTGGTTTGGGTGAGGGCGGGCTTCGGAGCCTGAAAACAGCCTAAAGAGCCCAAACAACACTAAAGGGCTACTAAATTGAGCAGCAAGCAGCACGAGCTACTCACAGGGTCTGTGCGAGCTACCGGTAGCTCAGGATCGACCGGTTGGAGACCCCTGCTTTAGTTTGTTGTGTCACTGTTGTGGCTTGTGCTTTAGTTTGTTGTCTCACTGTTGCGTCAGTGAGTCTGACGTACGTCCCACATGTCAGTAATGTGGCATGTATTGGCCCTACTTACTACATTTCCACCTATTGGGTAGGAGCCAAGGCTCACACATCCAGCCCAGTACCCATCATCTTCCAGTATGGCTGCAATAGTCTTCCTCCCAATGGGATCGATACACGGAATGTGTAATCATGGGGTCCACCTTCAGCGAGGGTGTTGGCATGCCAGCTTGTCTGGCCTTTAACAGCAGAGTGATGTTCTTCAGGCTGGGCCCTGGGGAATGTACTTTTCAGCAGAACAGTTTTCCATCTTTTTTTTTGTGGAGTTTTATATAGCGCAAACTAGACTCAAAGATATCAGAGTGCTTTACATGAGCACCAGTTACGTTACAGACAGACACATTCATTTTTGTTAGGCACGGGGAGATTAAGTGATTTGCCCAGAATCACAGAATGTTGAGCGTCCCTGCCGAGACTCGTACCCGGTTCCCCAGCTCAGAGTTAGACTGCCCTAGCCGTTAGGCCACATTCTCTCCCCATCTTTAAAATGGCTACACTTGATATCTTGCATTGTCTGGTTCAGGTTATTAGTAGGTGTGTGCAAAATACACGTAATTTCCTTTCACGCAATTAGGTGAAATTTTTGAAAAACTAGGACAAATCACGCAAAATGCAAGTATGCCATTTAGCGCTATAGTACTTTATTCGGGGGGGGGGGGGGGCATATTTAGCAAACTTTCACAGCGCGCAGCAAACCACCTTGCTGCGCTAAGGTAAAGGGCAGGAATGCGCCCTATTTAACATTATTTGAATTCCTATCCTTTCCCTGCACTGGCACACAAACTGCTGCCTAGTGCCAACACAGGCAACAATGTGCCGTGGTGCAAGGTTCCCTGCGTTGCAGACAGAATTGTTTTTGCACATTCCCAGGTCCACCACTAAAAGTGAAACTGAGAATGTGCCAAAATCTATGGGTGGATGCGTGGTAACACCCATGCTCCGCACATGGAACACCTTCCTGGGGCAGAGTAACGCAACACAGCGATTTGCGCTGCCTTGCCTCCATATCTACAAGGCCATTCAAGGCCACGCAGGGTGGCTATGCGTGGCCTCATAGATGTTGTACAGTGCACACTCAACTTATGCATTTCAAGGTGCTGTCATGTGTGATAATGAAGAAAGGGAAGGCATTGTGTTGCAGTATTATTAGCGCGACTAACCCAATGTGTGGCCCTGAAGCACTTACCTAAACGGGCAGCAAGCTGTGCCATGTAGGGTGTGTGGTTGAAAATGTTTTCCTTGGTTTGTGATCTTATGTGGAAAGTTTTTCCAAGGCTTGTCTGATGAACACCAAGGTGCGCTTACCTTATTTATATCTGATAACATAATATATGTTATCATGTTATGGGACACACCGTATAGCAGTGTGGTGATGTAAGAAACTGGCTCTATATATACTACACCAAAATGAGGTATAGGGTGTATAGGGTCCAGGTAACTCCAAAGGTAGGCAGAGGTTAAAGTTAGATAGAACCTTACTCACTACTTGTGGTAGCTTGGTCGAGCAGTAAGGCAGTATCAGAGGACAGTGTAAAGCATTTGATGTACACACTCAGTCAGCAAATGAATTCACACACTCAAAGACAAAGAATATTTTTAGGTTCCAAACTCCACACTTGGAAACATTTTGGGGAAAAAGAGTCAATGTTATTCTATGGAGGAAAAACAGGTTATCGGTTTGTAGGTAAGTAATCGACTGTGGGAGTTAAGGTTCTGGGGTTAGACTCAGGGGTCCCCCAGGGTCAGTGATGCACTATTGATGCACCCTCAGCGGCACTAGGGTGGCCGGGTGCGAGTGTTGAGGCCCAATGTTATCCTATGGAGGATAGGGGGTCTCCGGTTGGTGGCTGCTGGCAAGCAGGCCACTGGGTTGTGGGAGCAAAGCTCCTAGGGTTTAGGTCAGGGCAAATAGGGAACCAAATTAGCACCAAAGGTGCACCCTCAGCGGCACTAGGGCGGCCGGGTGCTGTTTTGAGGTCGGGTGCCCTGTTTTCAATGGAGCGCCTCGGGTTAGAAGAAACACTGCAGGCTCGGGGACGAGGATCTTCTGGGTGCGACCACCACTTCGAGGGGTAAGTTGGGATGTCTTGGGTTGGTTAGGCACAGTTGGTTTGGGCACACAAGGCCGTGGGGCGTCTGGTGCAGGGGTGCCTTGGGACGTCGGAAAGTCTTACCCGCTCTGGTCGCGGTAGAGGGATCCTCTGGATTGAGGCTGCAGGCGTCGTCTGGAGGCTTGAGGCGGGTCAGGAGTCGCCGGATCTCGGGTCAGGATCGCCGGGGTGACCTCCTCGTGGTGTTTTTCCGCTCGGGCGGGTTCGGCGGGTGCAGAGTGGGCTGGATTCGCGTTATCGGGCTGGAGCCAGAAGCTGCAGTTTGAACAAGTCCGATGTTCATGGGAGAAGCAGGCTTGGAAGTGAAGGCAGGCAGGTCCTCCGGGGTTTTTGAGGTTGCTGGCTGCAGGACACACCGGGATTTCGCAGGAGCAGGTTTGAGGGGAGACAGGCCGGTAGGGCTGGGGCCAAGTCAGTGGGCGTCGTCCTCTTGTTAGCTCTGCACGGCTCTTCGTCCTTTTCTTCTTGTTGTCAGGCTGGATCTGAGGAAGCAAGGTTCAGGGTGCCCCCTAAATACTAGATTTAGGGGCCTTACAGGTAGGTAAAGGGCAGGGACCAATGGGTCCCTTTCCTGGGGTGGGTTCACCCCCTATCGCGCCACCCTCCAGTGGGAGGGGGGCAGGAGCCTGTCCCTGGTTGGCTAGGTCCCCCCCATCCTCAAGATGGCGGGGACTCAGTTGTGCTTCACCTCGCCTCCCCCACCTAAGGGGTGGAGTTGGCAGAGGTGGGCACACCTCTTTCACTCACTTGTTTTTCCCGCCGGTTCTCCCGCCCAATGTGGGGGGGTAGAACCAGTGGGGACCAGTTGCTGAAAGCAGCAATGGGTCTGGGGAGGCTCACAAAGGCGGCATGCCTTTGAAGCTTCCCCTTTGTGAACCCTGCCTATCCTGGGGGAGGAGGCTTGGCACCTCGTTCCAGGATGTGCATTGTTTCAGGCCCCCGAGAGCAGCAGGATCTCGACCCAGGGATCCAGAAACATGTCTGTTGGTGGCAGCCTAAGCAGCCACTCAGTCAGGTCACTAGAAGTTGGTCGGGTTTCAGGGGGCATCTCTAAGATGCCCTCTGTTGTGCATTTTACATTAAATCCCACACTGGCATCAGTGTGGGTTTAATGTGCTGAAAAGTTTGATACCAAACTTCCCAGTCTTCAGTGTAGCCATTATGGTGTTGTGGAGTTCGTAATGACAAACTCCCAGCACCATATACTCTAAATGGCAGCACTGCACTTACAGTGCCCAGGAATGGACTTGGGCACTGTAGGGGCACAGGGCTCATGCACCTGTACCCTCACCACTGGCATAGGGCACCCAGCTAGAGGGGTGACTGATGTATGCCAGGGCAGTGGTTTGTGGGCATGGCACACAGGGATGTGTGCCATGTTGACTCTTCACTTTGTTCTGCACCAAGACACGCAGCCTGCAAAGGCAGTGTGTGTGTGTGAAAAGGTGCAGGGCCTCTAAGGGTGGCACAATAAGTACTGCAGCCCTTAGGGGCCTTCCCTGGTCACAGTGCCCTGGGTACCTGGGGTACCTTTTACCAGGGGCCTACCTGTGGCCAGGGATGCAAATTGGGTTTAGGCTTCAATGCAGTTTTTAGGGAAGGAACATAGGCCCTGGGTACCTGATTAGCAGGAGCCCAGGGCACACTCAGTCAAAGAACATCAGCAATTCAGCAAAAAGTGGGGGCATACCATGCAGAAAGAGGGCACTTTCTCACAGGTGAATGATAAGATGTGAGACAGATATGCAGTTACAGTTTATGATTTTCCAGTCTGCTAATAGCTTTGAACAGCTCTATAGGTCCCATTGCTATTTCTTGTTATTTTAGTAGTCTACTAGCAGCCTTATCTGGTTACTACCGAGGTCAGGATCCCACAGTTTGCTGAAGAGGGGAGCCGTGATTGGTCCCAGGTTTTCCGGTTTCATGTTGGAAAGTTCACCCACTGGGTATCTCCTTCTCCCTAGATGGCATGGCCACTTTTAGTGCTTCATTGAGTGAGTTGTGACCTGTGGCCTACTGAAGATTAGACATGAGCAGAGCACCGGGGCAGTTTAGAGCAGCAGTGCTCAACAACCTGGCTCTTCGCAACAGGGCCAGTCAAAGAACTGTTCATCATCATACTGAGTCATTTTCACTCGAGTATATTGGGATAATCAGATAAATTATTCCCTGCCTCCGTCAGCTGTGTGCAATATATGGAAGGAGTATGCATATGGCACAGGTTGCACCTCACCCAATGAAGTAATGATAGGTGTAAAACTCAGGACATTCAGGACATCTTCTTGTATATTGCAATTGTTGCTTTCAAGTTACATATAAAAAAAAAGAGCAAGTACTTCTTTGAATGAATTTGGGAAATGTTTACTTGTCTTGCGTACGTATGAACACCTTCTTGACTCAAAAATGCAGGTGAGGGCAGGCATTTAAGAGGGTAATCCCAAGAGAATGGAGAATTATTATTCTTTAGGAAGGTGATATTGTGTGGTGTGGGTGATTCCAGTCACCATAAGCCTGAGGTCACAGGGCTATGTCACAAAGTCTGCAGCTGTCATGGAATATCATTATCTGGAGTAGTTTTGAAAGCTTGTCTTAATTCAAAAAAGTCAAATTTTTGCTACAAATGTAGGAGTACCCAATAGAAATGATTTGCAAAACCTTCACCTTTGTGAATTGGGTGCTTGGTGTGGTACACTTTTAAGTCCTCTTTCTATTTACAGAAGTCGACTAAAGTCCATACAAGCCCAAAACTATGCTTTTGTCATAATGAATCAAATCTCAGGTCATTTGTGAAAAGCAGTCCTCCCGTGTTCATAATTAAACATAGCTAAGGTGAGTTAGTAATCTCACTTTGCAACTGTGCTGTTTAATTTACCAGCATGGCTGCTACTCACAAATGGTCTACAATACAACATTATTAAAGGTGTCCACGTGGTATTCTTGCCTGTTATGGATTGGCTGTTGACTGCATCAACATTTTTACTCTTGCTTACAGCCTTAACAACTAATCATGGATGAAGAGCCAGGTCCCTTCAAAAGGGCAAAGAGTAAGACTTACTACTTCCATCAAGAGTGGGAGAACGAATTTTTATTTACACAAATTAAAGGCAACTGTGTATGTTTGATCTGTGGAGCAAAAGTTGCAGTGGGAAAAAAGGGCAATGTTGAGAGGCATTTTTCAACAAATCACATGCATTTTGAGAGGAAGTTCCCTAAAGGAAGCAGCCTGAGGAAACAAAAAGTAAACAAACTAAAATCTGCATTGCATAAACAGCAATCCTTTTTTACAGAGCCAACAAAGAAAGCCACTGCCGCAACTGAAGCATCCTTCATAGTTACTCCTCACTTGATCAAGCACAAAGCAACGTTTTCAGATGGAGCCATTGTGAAGGAGGCAATGCTTCTAATGGCTGAGTCCTTATTCCAAGCTTTTAAAAATAGCCCTGAAATCATGTCTGCCATTTAAGATGTGCAGTTAGGGTCAAACACTATTGCAAGAAGGGTATATGCATTAGCAGCCAACATGATAGAGCAGTTAGGGTGGGATTTAAAGACATGCAAATATTTTTCTCTTCAGTGTGATGAATCTGTAGATGCAAGTAATATTACACAGTTGGCATTGTTCGTTAGAATGTTTTTTTAAAGATTTCACTGATAAAGAAGAATTTTTAACTCTGTTGCCTCTGAAAACCACAACCAGAGGATCTGACATCCACAATGAGGTGAAATATTATTTTGTGAAACAAAATGTCCCATTGAAAAGGTTAGTGGCGATAACAACTGATGGCGCACCCGCAATGATAGGGCGTCATTCTGGTTTCATTGCCAATTGTAAAGCAGATCCAGATTTCCCTCCGTTATTGAACGACCATTGCATTAACAGGCAATATGTGCCAAGGTGATGGGGTTTGATCATGTGATGACTTCTGTTAAAATTATTAATTCAATTTGTGCTAAGGCCAAGCAACACCGAACCTTCAAGTTGTTCCTTGAAGAACTATCAGCTGAGCATGGTGACCTTTTACTGCATACTCAAATCAGATGGCTTAGCAGGGGAAAAATACTGCGAAGATTCTTTTCGCTATTGCCAGCAGACAAAACTTTCATGGAGTCTAGAAATGAAGACACCACACAGTTATCAAACACTGAATGGTTGCTCGATTTAGCTTTTTTGACAGATGTGACAGAAAAATTAAATGTATTAAACTACGAGTTGCAAGGCAAAAACAAGACAATAACCAACATGATTAGTTCAGTGAAAACATTCAAATCAAAACTTAACCTTCTCATACAGCATGTACAGAAAAGAAAGATGCAGCACTTTCCCTGTGTGCCCCAAATCCTTTCAGAAAACAAAGCTGAGGCTCAGCTCCTGGACATAGAAAAATACAGTAGCCTCCTCATGAGGCTTAATCAAGAGTTCAGTGACAGATTTAGTGATTTCGAGCAACTGGAGCCCTGTGTGATGTTCGCTTCAAACCCCTTCATGGAAGTGGATGTTAGTGAAATTTCAGAGAAAATTAGTGTGCTTCTTACCCTTGACTCTGCCACCATGGAAATGGAGATTGTCACACTTCAAAATGACATTGAATTGAAATCAAGACAATCTGACATTAATTTCTGGAGTCTTGTGGATGCTGAAAAGTTTAAGAACATCCACACAGCTGCATTGAAACTTTTTCCCTGTTTGGCTCTACCCATCTTTGTGAATCAGCATTTTCTGATATGAACTTCATAAAATCTGGGTTTCGCACACGTCTGACTGACGAACATTTAAATGACTCCATAAGAGTTGCCCTCTCAAGCTACACCCCAGATTACAAGGGATTAGTGGACACCATGCAGTGTCAAGTCTCTCACAGAAATGATTTGTATGCATTCGTAATCAATACTTGTTCAGTGACAGTTCCTGGTGAAATCCCAAATCTAGGTATCTGTTTCATTGCTAACACCAATTTTAGTCGCTGCAGAGAAGAATCTTCAGCCCCCTACAAAGTTTTTTTTATTAGTTGAATCAAAACAAAGGAATGTGTACTGCAGGCCTGTTTTACAAACACAAGAAAAAGTAGCTGGATAGAAGAATCTTCAGCACCTTTCCAAATTTTTATTTGCTGCACAAGAAGAAAGCAGTGTTTGCTGGAGGCCTGGTTTATTGAGATCAAGAAAAAAAGATAGCTATAGAGAAGAATCTTCAGCAGCTTTCAAAAGTCCTTTTGTTAGTTGAACAAGAACAAAGCAATGTGTACTGCAGGCCTGGGTTTCAGACACCAAGAAAAAAGTAGTTGGAGAGAAGAATCTTCAGCACCTTCTCAAATGTTTCTTTGCTGCACAAGAACAAAGCAGTGTTTGCTGGAGGCCTGGTTTATTGACATCAAGAAAAAAAGATAGCTATAGAGATGAATCTTCAGCATCTTTCAAAGTTCTTTTAGTTCAGGCCTGTTTTAGTTGAACAAGGACAAAGCAATGTGTACTGCAGTCCTGGATTACGGACACTCCTAAAAAGTAAAGGGAGCAATGAGAATACAACTACGAACATGACTGGTGCCATAAAAACCTTAAAGTCAAAACATAACCTTTCAAAGAATTCAGAATGAACCTTTCGAAGAATTCAGAGTGGAGGACAAAATCGGTACTTTCCCAAACAAAGCTGAAGTTCAGCTATCTGGCAACTGAAAAACACAACAATCTTGTCAAAGCTACAGTAGAAGAATCCATCTGCAATTCTGATTCAGCAAAGCTTTGCACCGGCTGACTGCCACACGACTACTTCACTACTATAATGACTTCTTCGGAACTGCCCCCCCCCCCGCCAGGCTACCAGATTACACAATATTAGAGTCCATCATACAGATCCACATTGAAGGTAAGATTGCTTTTCCTGTATGTTTGTTAATTTAGCTGCATTACAATGATTATTTCAGTGACAGCTATTAATTGAAAAGTCTTGATTTTGAAGCTTTTAATTGAAAGGTCTTGAAGCGTCTTGACAACACAAATCCAAAGTCATTCCTTTCAGTGTTTATACAGAACTTATTTTGTTCAAACCACAGTATGGGCTCTGAAGAAATTAGCCTTAAAGTCAATGAAACTGGGTGTGGGGGGTCTCTCGGAAAAATGCACGAGTTACTTGGGGTTTAGTAGCTCACGGTGATTTTCACTGACCAGAAGTAGCTCTCACTACACAAAAGGTTGGAGACCCCTGTGATAGACCATTTTATTCTTTTGTTGTTGAGCCATGTGCTCCTAGGACTGGTGCTGTGGCGGGCAAGGTTGATGTCTTGGCTCAGCTCCTCTGAGAGGTGCTCCTTTTCGCTGCTGGCTACTATTTGGCAGCTGTCAACGAGATGAACTAAAGAGATTGATAAGACTGTGAAACCGATTAGGAAACTGCTTGTTCAGTTGTGGAAGGTAGCCGCTGGCAGACTATCTGATGGGAAGCAGCCGTTAGCTACCCTTATGTTGAGATGTTTAGGGCAAGGATACCCGTTGCACCCTTTGTTGTTTTGCTTGTGCTGGCCGCAGCTGTCTGACAAGATAGCAGAATTCCGGATGTAAACATCAGGGATGGCTGTTGAAAGCAATTCTTATACGCTGATGAAATTCCTCCAATGTGTTCTAGTTTAACCCCCCCCAACTTCTATTCCAGCAATAATGTATGCCATTGACGGTTTCCCCCACTTTGTGGGATACAGGATGCGCTGAGTGGAAATTGAGACACTGCCTTTTACATGTCATGATGGGGGGTGATTGCTTTATACTCGTTCAGATGGAGGTCAGCCCTGCTTAAATTATTTGGGACTTTATCTTAGCACCATTTGGGTGGTTCGCTAGGCCCATTCCGCGAAAGACACTTCAATGTATTGACAAATGCTACAACAAATGTATATGGGAGGGCAGGGCGCCACAGTAGAAAATAACTAAATTATATGCCTCCTCGAAATTTAGATCCCCAAGAATGCCACATATTTTCCTCGTATTAGATCACTCACATAGTAGCCCCTTTGACGCATATCTTTCGAGAACGAGAGATGGACCTGGAGTAGCTACTCAGTAAAAGACACTTGATGACATCGCTGTCAAGGTTAGTATAAGTCTTGTATTGTGGAGTCCCAGGGATTTGCTTGGGGGACATAAGCCAATCCTGATTTCTACTAAACTAAGTTGATTTATGCTACATGAGCTCCAGCTCCATAATGAAGAAATGGTAAACTCAAAATAAAAGCTTCAACATTTTGGTGGAGGTGTTGGCAGAGGCTAGAATTAGGAGGGTACAGGATCTGCTTTGTGATGGTCATTTGAAATCATCTGATAATATTCAATTAGAATATAGCATACCCTGATACACAAAGGTGGCTGTATTCCCAACTTGTACATGTTCTCCAATAGGTGCTGGGGCAGCCACTGTATGTTATCTCCAATTCATCAGTTAGCATGTACTTTGGCAAGCGGGGCCTGTTCAAGGGAAAGTTGTCTGGGTTATATAATACTATATTAGAAGCAGTGTTCTTGAAACCCACATCTTTTGGTCTTAGACAATTCTAGCAGGAAGTGCTGAACTCCGAATATACTATCAATAAGAAGCTATTATGAATCGTCAACGGGAAGGATTTAGAGAGACTAGATTAAAGTTTAGCTCATTCAAAATTAAACATGGGTTGGGCTGACCCCACAGTGCCGATTTCAATCCCATATTAGTCCTACTTCTGCCTGTTGGAGATGTAGTTAGAAGGTGGGGACATTTTACAAACAGGGGCCTGCCGTCGCATAACACAGAAGTGGGGCGAAGTTCACCTACTTAAAAATGGAGGCAGTGTTGCAATAGAGTTTCCTCCCTGCTCAAGATCAAAAAGGGTGGCAGGCATTGGTGCATATTGGCCCCTTTCCTATTCAGCTTTTACATCAATGATTTGGATGAGAAACCTATTGCAGTCCCAGTGATCCACCAAAGACAGGGACCCTCCCACTCCCTGTGTTGATATATGCGTATCACTGTGTCCTTATGGCCAGGACTAATCGGGCCTCCAGAAACTGCTAGATACCTTTGTATGCTTCATGTCCGAACCGGGACTCTGCACAAATGCATCTAAATTCTTCACTATGGTTTCTGGCTTTCCCCAGAGTAGGATTACCCTGTTTTACATTGATGGTTCAATTCTAGAAAGTGTCCCTATCTTTACATATCTGGGGGTCCCAATCGATAAGAGGTTCGCTTGGAAACATCGGAGGGTGGTTTGATCAATGCAATTTGAAGCAGATTGGTTTTGATTCTACTCATTAAAAAGAGTTCAAGTAATGCTTGCCCTCCTGTTGCCTATATTCTATTGTATGTGGTTGCAAAAGCAGTTGCTTATTATTACACTGATTAGCCTCTTTTATAGGGGCTGTATTGATGTGTGAAAAAATGATATATGTATATATAGAGCTGTATATAAATGTTTTCATATATATTTTTTTTAGTATTTCCGGGGTCCCCGCGCATGGGCGGGAATATTCAGTGCTTAGGACTATTGATGAGGATCCCCTGGAAGAGAACTGATCATTCACATCTACAGATTGGTGAAAACAGATTCATGCGCAGACTGCTGTCTCTTCTAGCCACTGTGCCTGCTATTATTGCACATGGAGAACTAGGTTTGCATTTCTTGCAGGACCAACTGAGGATGGCGCCCCCCTTGCTTTGGCTATCTATCTCGTCTAGGCCTGAGGCATTCCAAACACACAGTAATCTGGATTGCATTCACCTCTCCGGAGCCCATAGAATAAGATGGCTTGCCCATATTAGGGAAGATCTGCAAGCAATTGGAAAGATGGATTTGTACAATTACCCGCAATCCATCGCTAGTAGCGATAAACCACTAGAGAAAGCAGATTTGTTAAAGCACCTAATAGAAAAAAGATGGGAGGCCGAGATGAGGTTGAAGCATATCAATACAAAAAAGGTATGCAGTTCCTAACTGAGTAATACAGGTTGTGTAAGAGAGCAGCCGCTCACTTAAAGTCTAGATAAAGGAGGGGAATACCTCTTGTTGGAATTAAGGCCCTCACACACCCAGCCAGCTAGGTGTCATGCTTCATCATTGGGTCTGCTCCTCGTCGGGTCGGCACTGCAATACCCGACGGGCACCCATGAAGGGGCTCTTTGGCGGAGATCTTTAATTCCTTGCCGTAAGGTGCAGTGCGTGTGAGGGGCCTTGTGAGTGTAGATGTAAAGGAAAGTGAGATTAAAACAGGAAGTGGGGGTCCAATCAGAACTATTTTAATGAGTATGGCCCCTCTCCTGGTTAAAACTAAGTGTGGCGCACCCCTGTAGTAATGTTTACAGGGTATCGCGCTCTAAGGTCGACATATTTCTTGCCAAACTGTCATATTGACGGCAATTCTTCAGGACCAGTAGCAATTTCTATCTACACTAATACTTGTGGTCCTGCTATAAAAGCCCGGAGCTCCCCCTCTTTGTAGACAGTTGAAGCATATCACCCTTTACATACTTCCCTCTCAAATGAGCCATATTTGCTCAGGGCACCTCGTAGGCATAGCTTTTACCTAATAAGATTTGGGCTTGGAATGGCCCACTATCTGGCGTCCTATCCCTCTAATGTCTATGTGAGCAAAGATTTGACTCCATGCCCTTGCAATACTCTACTCTTAGAATCGCAATTACCATTTCTTTTTTTTTCTGAGAGTTGTACATTGTTCAACGCAGAAGCATTCAACAAATACTCCTAAGGAAATTGCAGATTAGGAAATGCATGGAGGCTATGGAGCATTTGCAGCTTTTACAATATGATGCTGTCAGACAAATTATTGTTGAATTTCAAACTGCAGCAACTAAACAAAGGAAGAAGGTGGGAAATGAATTGTTTTTATATGTGTATGGTCAATTATTTTTAATTTATTGCCTCATGGTATATGTACCCTAGGATCGAACAAACTGCATTAATTGCCCACAAACATATTAGGCCAATTGATTTCATCTGGATTCTTAACCTGTTTTAAATCTGCAAAACTTTGATTTTATTTTCGGCTTTGCCTGTATTTTAAGCTCTTATTGTCCTTTATGATTTAACACAAATCCGAATAAATATATTCTGAACTGAAATGCTATGGGAACATGTAGATGGGTCGTTCATGCACAGTGATCACTGCTGTCTGAGATGGACTGGAGTGGTTGTTATATTTCAATTGAAATTTCACACCAGTTTCCCTAGCACTTGTATGTAAATGTAAGCATAATTACTATGATAGATGATTGACAATGTACAATGCTTAAATCATTCGGCTGTATTTTGCAGGTCTCTCAATTACCAACTTACTGTGTATTAACACAGATAAATGATGCGAAAAAAGAAATTGGATCCTGCTCTAAATATTATTAAAAAATCTGTAGAATTTACTCACTGAAAAAATGTGAAGAGATCTAGAAAGAAAAAAAAAGGTTTTTAAACAAGAGTACTACAGAAGAAAATAAATTCACAAAGCTCACATTTGCTCCTATTTGTGAAAATATCCCTACAGGAAAGATCATACAATCTGATAAACAACCAACAGTGACCACACTAAATCCTCATTTTCCAGCCTCACCCTGCCTCTCAGTCCCAACACCAGTCTCCCTTTTTCATTTTCCAACTTCTCTCCCTCTCTCAATTGCCAGCCTCCCTCTCATTTGCCCATCTTCTCCTATTTTCCCTCTTTTCCTTTCAAGCGAGCAAGTTAATGGTTGCTCAGTGGTTCTGAACGGAAGGGATTTAATGTGGGCCACGGAGGCCCTAATATTAAAATATTTACTGAAGGGCTCCCAGCAGCAGCCAATCGGCAGTGATAGAACATGTAGCATTTTAAACATCTCCAAGTATAGGTATTAAAGTTGCACAGCTTAAAATGGGACAACCGCTATCTTGTTCTTTTTACACAACAAATTATTAAAAGTATAAGCCTTTGCTTTAGTGTCCGAGACCGGCTCTACTGTCACATATCACCAGTTTCTACTGATGTACTTCGGTGTCCTAGCGGTATGAAAGGAGAAGATTAGGGCAACGTCATTTTTTCAGAGAACTCCCACGTAACCTTGGTTAAAGAGTACCCACTGAGGATAAACAAGAGACAAAATATTCAACCCTTGGAAAGCTTGCTGCCTATACTTGTTGGAGACGGAGATGCCAATTAATGTTAAATGTCATGCCAACTTATTCTAATTTTGATTGTTGGGGAGGATTGACTTGTGATTGTCTGAGACTTTTTGTTTTCTGTATCTGCTTTGATCTTAGGGGCATTGCATTTATTCGGAATTTTGGGAGTCCCCCAGTATGGAGAAGGCATATCATTTTCCGGCTGAGAAACTGGAGTTCTCCAGTGTCCACATGGACATACTCTTCACCAGGTATGCAGGTTTTCAGCCATTAGAATGTCCTTACACCCGATCATCCAACTTCTCCCCATGCTTGAATCGGTCTTCTTCCTGGTAGTATTGGTGGAGGAAAAAGGTGTACCAATCCTTTTCTTCTTTCAGGTTGTACTTGTCCACTAAGGCATTAACCTGTAAAAGGGCAAAACCTATTTGGTAAGCACGGGTACCCTATTTCTGCCTGGTCCTAGCATCTAAACTGAAAGTGGAATTCACTAGTTTTCTATCACTCCAGTGAACCCTAAGAATTACTGACTGTCTCAAAAGGTTATATCTAAATAAAGAAAAGAAGCTAAACTGCAGGAACTCTATAATCTAACACTTTATTCATGAAACACAGACACTGAAGATTCTTTCAAATATGCAAAACTGGGCCTCCTTACCTGTGGATGTACTGTTGGGAACTGGACGTGGGAAAACACCAATAAAAGTGCATTCTAAAGTGGAAACTCCGGAGAATAACATGCATGAAGACCTCCCAAGTTACTCTACAAATCTTGACTCCAAGCAACTCAGTTCCTGCTGAAGTGTCTTTTCACAGGCTTTCTCTCTAAAGAATATGAAGCTTGAGCCATCTGCAGCTCAAGTTCTAGCAAGGTCTGCTAAACTGGAAGATCTAGAAAATCCTACACAACTGAAAAATACCTGATATGTAAGCTTCAAGAAAGACCACACTCACCATTAGCCAGCTGACAACAAGGAACTGAGCTTGTGAAGCCTAAGTTACAAGTCAGGGTGACTCACAGAAAATGTTAAGGTGATAGTTGCAGACTTCAATTTTAACACCTTGAACAAAAGATTACATGAAGAATGTGGTGGAACTTTGATCGATTTAGAAACAGTAGAAGCAAATATGCACACCAGAGATGTTTATATACAGAGGAGACTGGTGGGATAAGGACAAAAGAGCAGTAAGTGTCTCTGTATACAAAACACTGACTAAACTCAATGAAAAACAGTATCAGTCCTAAAAGAAATGAAGCAGAAAAATAATTAAGGTGTGCAAATGTATTTTTGTGAAAAAGTAAACCTCGCAGAAAGATGCATGATTCAGAAGAACTTAAGTGTTCACAGGTCTTACTGGAAAATATATTAAAGTGAACTAAACTGTCCACTGGGGTAATTCATTTTTGAATGTTAAGCAGTTCATACACACTCTTTAGTGCAAAGTTAAAAACTGAAAAAAGGTGAGCTAGTGCAACAAAAAGTTGATAAGGATAGGAGTTGTGTCAGAGCATATTTCATTACAGAGATATTCCGACAGGATCAGATATTGAAGAAACTATTAGAAAAAAAGCAGGAAAACATTCAGGTAGTCTTGAAAGTCCCATTATGATTCATTCCAAGGACAGGTGTGATGTTAAAGGAAAGCATGGAAGATCCTAGCAGGAGTAAAATCAATAACCTTGTGACAATCTCCTGATATCAGTACCATCTCACGATAGCAGTGCCATCTCCCGATATCGGTGCATAATTCCAGATGGCCATCCATAGCTTAGACAAAAGAACAAGGAGACTATTCTCAAAGATTCAACTTGGTGGTCCTGCTAAAACACAAATACATTTTCTTTAAATAAAACAAAAGTCTTTGAAAAGATGACTAACTTGCACACGCTATGATTAGTACCTGTCACAGTTATACTTCCGGTGGAGAAAATCTGTATTGTTGCTCTTAGGGTCTTTATTCTGTAGCACGCTGCAGGATGAAGTTCTGGCTCATAACTAAAATAAGATTTCAGGAAAATGCAAGTAAATAGAACAATGAACACTGGCTTGTACTATAAAAAAAAAAAATTAAAAACAGTAACACTCAAATTGGTCTTCAATATAAATACCTGACATGTGGTCTATTCTTTTTTGTGAATTCCGGTAGTCTGATCTCAAAGGGCATTGTACAAACTGCCAACACATTAACAATTTTGAAATCCGTGAATCTCACCTTGGAAAAACAGAACCAAATATATATTACATACTTATTGGGGAAAACGAATACAAACTGAAAATATACAGTTGACACAAATTGAACAAACTTTACTGGCAAACAAGATGAAACACAACTTTACCTTTGTTTTTAAATATAGCTTAATAATTATTTGGCAATATTTATTGTGAATGCAGAAGCTATGCCGTAACCAGCATTAATTAGAACAAACATTTACATCTCACTTGTGTCTAATTAATGAGCTGCAAAAGACTTTTACAGAGTGAGGCTTGTCAGTTTTGGACACAAGGTCAGGACCCCACCAGAAATCCCATCTGGCACTCATTACTCAGAGGAGGTGAAAGGTTGTATTGCTGGATTCAGTACAAATGATGTACCACATGACATGCCAAGTATTGCAGAAGAGAAAGTCTCTAAGTGTCTGCCAGTATCTGCATAAATGAATCTACACATCTATGAGTGCATGTGGCGGTCCTTCTATATGAGGCTGGGTGGCAAAAAGCAGTCTGCCCCTGGAACATCAGTGCCATTACTTAGCTTCCAATTGTCTTCTCCAGCCTAACATGGCATCCCTCGTCTTCTGGAAGTCATCCCTGGCATATGGTGACCCTCAAATATAGATCCAAACAAACCCTAAAATATTTACTTACCTGAAACTCCAGTTCTGCGGCATTAGTAGGTTTCATATATTTATATGCGTGATTAATTTCCCGTCATCAGGCTGGGAATCGCTGGTAACTTAGAACACTGGTAAGTAAGCAGTGTTAAAAGGGTTATAGACCTCAACAATAGTGTTTGTTTAGTAGCACATACACCTAATGTGAAACAATCCGAACTTCAGTCTATGAGGTGGACTTGCCAAGCTCTCCTACTCCCCTTAATAGCCACCATAGCTCATATTTTATAGCACAAAGTGTGACCAGAGTGCATAATAAATGAGGCTAGGATTGAGGAGGAGGTGGGGTTGCTAGGAATATAAGAAAGATACCACTGCTAGAGAACTGGAGTTACAGATAAGTAACTCTTTTCTTCTCCAGCATTGAATCATTCATATGCCTGAATCAGAACAGTAAACAGTACAGATCAAATATAAGAAAGCCGGATGCAGGCTCACCTTCACAGAAACAGGTTTCGGAGGACTGCCTGCCCCACTGCTGAATCAAAATTCAGAATTTTCTTTATTCGGTTAAGTATACATTAACCATAAAAGAGACACATGCAAAGAATCAATCGCAATGAAACAGTCACAATAGACCACATGGATAAGTTACTTACCTGTAATCCTAGTTCTCTTCCAGGGGTATACTCATCAAAGTCATAAGCACTGAATAATCCCCGCCCACGTGCGGGACCCCGGAGCATATATAAAAATACATATATATGTGTATGTTTAGACAAACAAGTACAGAGTACTTCCAAAACATACATACATGTATACATATAAAATTATGCAGCCTAATGTACTTCAAATAGGCTAATATGCCAAAATTGCATTAGTTTTTTAGGAAGAGAAAATAATCTCTCATATAAACACTGCAACAGAGAACATACACTGTTAATAGTGTTCCAACACAGCCCTTTATTTTCAGAAAAAAGGCAAGTAATAGCAGGCAATTAGCTCAAAGGCTGCATAGAAGAGAAAACATCACAGTATCAAAAAACTGGCACCCTGCCTTTAAGGATTCCAAGAACCTGGACACCGTGCCTTTAAGACCTCCAGGAGCCCCCTGCTCCCATCATGCACCACAGGTGACAGTTAGGCCAGTTCTTTTTTAAGGTGTACAAACAAAGAAATCATGGCAGAAGATGCAGAAACAATACTATACTGTCAATACTCGTCCGGGGAGGCGGGAGGGTTGCTTATGACTTTGATGAGTATACCCCTGGAAGAGAACTAGGATTATAGGTAAGTAACTTATCCTTCTCTTCCAGGGGATACTCATCAATAGTCATAAGCACTGAATAGAATAGCAAGCCCATACCCACTTTCCTGCGGACGAGCAGCAGTATAAGTACATCAAAGATAACATTTTAAGGGTGAATCATCCAAACAGATTTCTTAAAGCGGCTTGCCCAAACTGAGCATCCGCCTGTGTGTCAGATTCTAAACAGTAATGGCGAGTGAAAGTGTGTACTGATCGCCACGTGGCTGCTTTACAAATTTCTGCAATAGGTACGTTCCTGAGGAGAGCTGTGGTAGAGGCTTTTCCCCTGGTAGAATGAGCCTTAGGTCTGCCCGGGAGGGCCTTGTTGGCCAGTTGGTAGCAGAAAGATATACAAGACAATCCACCTAGAGATGGATCTTTTGGAAGCCGCAGAACCAGTATTTATGGAACCATAGTTTATAAACAGTCGGTCTGACTTTCTCAAGCCCTTTGTTTTGTCTAGGTAGAACTTCAGAACCCTCTTGAGGTCTAGAGAATGAAGGGACCTCTCAGGAGGAGTTGAGGGATTGGAAAAGAATGTGGGTAGAGTGATGACCTGATTGACATGGAAATCCGAAACCACCTTAGGCAGAAAACTCGGATGGGTTCTTAACACCACTCTGTTTGCATGAAAAACAGTATAAGGCTCTTTACAACACAAGGCCTGGATCTCGCTAACCCTGCGGGCAGAGGTGATGGCGACTAAAAGGCAGCTTTCCATGACAAGTGCTGCAGAGAAGCCCTGTGAATAGGCTCAAAAGGAGCACCCATCAATTTAGCCAGAACTATGTTAAGCTCCCAAGGTGGAGATGGAGACCTAATCGGTGGGTAAACCTTTTTATCCCCTCCAGAAAATCTTTAACTACAGGGATTTGGAACAAGGAAACCTGTGTCGGAGACTTTCTGTAAGCAGTGATAGCTGCTAGATGAACTTTTATAGAGGAAAACTGCAGGCCAGATTTGGCCAAATGTAGCAAATACGGCAAGATGACCTGCTCTTGCCCCTGAACAGGATCATGACCATTGTCCATGCACCATAAGTAAAATCGCTTCCACTTGAAAGCGTACGATTTCCTGATGGAAGGTCTCTTGGCTTCCTTGCGAATGTTCATACATTCCGAAGGGAAGTCTAAATGTCCGTACTGAAGGACTTCAGGAGCCATGCCGTCAATCTTAGAGATGAGAGATTGGGATGAAACACCTGCCCCTCGTTCTTGGACAACAAGTCTGGGCAGCATGGTAACCTCCTGTGTGGAACCTCTGATAGCTGAAGAAGGTCCGGGTACCACCACTGACGGGGCCACTCCGGAGCTATCAGGATCATTCTGGTGTTGGTCCTGTAGAATTTGTTGATCACTGCAGGAATCAACGGAATTGGTGGAAAGGCATATAGTAATGTCTGAGACCATTTTATCAAAAGGGCATTGCCCCGTGAACCTGGTTGGTGAAACCTGGATGTGAAGACGGGGCATTTGGCGTTTGCCGCGTCTGCAAACAGATCGATGTCTGGCACTCCCCATTGCTGGAAGATGTCCTGCGTGACCTCGTTGTTGAGCACCCAGTCGTGAGCTTCGACGAAGTCCCGGCTTAGGGTATCTGCTTGGACGTTTAGAGTTCCTGGAAGGTGAATGGCCACAATGTTTAGATTTCTTGCGAGAAGCCACTTCCAAATGGTCTGCAATTCCAGAGCGAGAGGTCTCGACCTGGTACCCCCCTGTTTGTTCAAATAATACATTGTTGTGGTGTTGTCTGTTTGAACCAACAGGGAGCTGGACTGGAGAGAAGGGAACAGTGATTTGAGAGCTAGAAGAACGGCTCTCAGCTCCAGAAGGTTGATGTGATATCCTTGCTCTGCTTCTGACCAAAGACCTTGCACTTGGAGGTGACCCATATGAGCCCCCCAGCCCTGAAGGGAAGCATCCGTGACAATTGTCTGAGTAGGAGGGTCCTGGTGAAATGGAACTCCTTCCAGTAGGTGGGATCGCTTCATCCACCATCTGATGGAATCCTTGGCCGATTAGGGGAGCGACACACGGTCTTCCCAGAGGCCCGATGTCTGCATCCACTGGTCCTCCAGAGATTGCTGCAGAGGACGCATGTTCAGTCTGGCGTTCGGTACGATGAAGATGCATGAAGCCATTGAACCCAGTAGCGATGACACCTGCCTGGCTGTGGGACGTTGAGAAATGAGAAGATTGCGACATTTCTCTCTGATTGAGGATAACCTCTCCTCCGAAGGACACATGCTTGCCTTTACGGTATCCAAGGAAGCACCCAGGTAGTGAATCTTCTGGGTCGGATTGAAGATCGACTTTTTGTAGTTGACCTGTAGGCCCAATTTCCTCAGTAGCTGGAGGCAGTATGAGAGATGACTCTGAAGCAGAGAGGGTGACGAGCTCTTCAGGTGCCAGTCGTCCAGATAAGGGTAAACGAAAATCCTTCGTTTGCAAAGAAAAGCTGCCACCACTGCCATGCATTTCGAAAAACTTTGGGGGGCTGATTTTAGCCCAAACAGGAGAACCTTGAATTGGAAATGCTGGTGAGCCACTTGAAATCGCAAAAACTTTCGATGTTTCTTGGACACCGGAACATGGAAGTAGGCGTCCTGCAGGTCTATAGCACACATCCAGTCCCCTTGATGTAGATGAGGAAGATTTGGTGCAGAGCCAACATCCGAAATTTCTCTTTGCGGATGAATTTGTTCAATAACCTCAGGTCGAGTATTGGTCTGTATTCTCTGGTGGGACCTCTTTTCTGTACCAGAAAGTAACGAGAATATATACCTTGTCCTCGTTGTTGAACCGGAACAGTTTCTATGGCATTCTTTCGCAGAAGACTGTTCACCTCCTCTTGCAACAAGCGGTGTTTTTGAAGGACCTTTCCTCGTGGAGGAACTGGTGGCGGTGGAGATTTGAATCTGAGCAAATAGCCATTCTGCACAATATTCAGAACCCACTTGTCTTTTGTTATTGTCTTCCACTCTGCCAGGTGAAACGTGATACTTCCTCCCACCGGAGTGGCTAACGTGCATGGAGGAAGCCTTCGCTCATTGTTTTGCTGGTGGCTTCGATGTAGACGCCGGCTGTCTTGTAGGTCCCCTTCCTCTACCCGGTCTTCTCTGGTGGTAGTGTGACCTGGGCTGATGTTGATGTTGGGTGGACCACTGAGGGGTTTGAACCCTCTGCTGGAAAGCCCGCCGGTCGTAGGAACGGAACCTTCTTCGGAATTCCTTCCGCTTCTCCAACCCAACGGCCTTAACCGTGTCCAATTCCGTCTTCATTTTGGACATCTCATCGTCCGCGTGAGATCCGAACAGCGAGGAGCCATTAAAAGGGAGGTTCACAATCCTCCGCTGTGCGTCAGGTTTAAGGCCTGTGAGACGCAGCCAGGCTGCGCGTCTGGAACAGATGCCGTGGGAGTAGCTGTGTGCAGCCAGATCCGATGAGTCTGCCGCTGCACTAATAACCTGGTTCGCAACCAAGCCACCTTCCTGCAGAATTTCCTGGAAGTCTTGCTGATCTTCCTTTGGCAGCTTTTCAGTGAACCGTGACAAGGAGTCCCAGAGTGATCTGTCATACCTTCCCAAGAGAGCGGAAGCACTGGCCACCTTCATCACTGAAGCTGAAGTGCTGCACATTCTTTTGCCCAGAGAATCCATGATTTTACTGTCCTTCTCCGGGGGAACTGAAGAAGAGGTTGCCGCAGGATGTGCCTTCCTGGCCGCCGCCACTATGACAGAGTCCGGCGGGGGATCCGATCGCAAGAAAAGTGGATCCTGATCTGGTGCTTTGTATTTCTTGGAAATACGGGAGGGTACTGACCCCACTGTTGCAGGAGTTAGAAAAGTCTGCATTGCTGGTTCCAAGAGACCTGGGAATAAGGGTAATAAAGGCCTCGCCGAGGATCTATGATGCAAGGTTTCAAAAATGACAGATGTAGAGACTGTCGGAGCCGACATACTAATGTTCAGTTTGGTGGCTCCTCGACATAGGGACTTTTAGTGAGGTTCTATGCAGTCATTTGGGGAAACTCTGGATGGTGGCGTTGCAGACAGAGTTGGAGAGTAATCCCTTATGGAAGATCTTGAAGAGGTGGACCAAGACGGTGACCTTAGTCTCCTCCTTTTAGGGGTAGGAGCCTGACGAGATCGTGATCGCTCCCGTGATAGACGGGCTGATGGAGACCTATCCCTTCTCGGGGTCCTAGTTGGAGAAACCCTCGGGGATGCAGCAGGAGACGGTCCACCAGAGGCTCTGGACGGAGAAAATGTCCTGAAGAAATCCGAGCCCGGACTTCTGCATCTGGTATCAGCAGGAACCTTCCAGTGTTGTATGTTTTCTAACCACCTTGGAGAAAGATCGACAGGAGGAGTCTTCTCACCCGGAACCGGAGATCCCTCCGGTGTAACTTGAATGATATTAATGCCAGGGGATGATGAAACTTCCCTCGACGTCGAATGCCTGGTCCTCGACGTTGATCTAGGTCTTTCTGGCACTTCTTTTGAAGCAAATGCAGGGTTTTTGTCTCTCGACGTCGAACGATGTCTCGCCGACGACACAGACTGTGCCGCCTTAGACGTTGACCGCCCTTGCGGCGAGATGCTTGAGGACTCTCGCCTCCGCGAAGATGTCCTCGACGTCTGCCCCTTCGACGTCGACCGTCCTCGGGACCGAGAATAAGTCTTCGACGTCGACCGTCTATGGTCTTTCTTCGACGCCGACTTCTTAAACGGCAAGCGTCTCGAAGGCGATGGAGTCTTCGACGCTGTCAATCTATAGGCTCGCGGCAGAGTCTTCGCCGCCGAACCTCTCGATGCCGACCTTTGCCAAGGAGGTGGAGATCTAGAGTGTCTCAACGTCGACGTGTGCTTCGCCGTCGTCTTAGGCCTCTCAGGACCAGCACACTTCGAGCCCGAAGTGGCATGCCTCGACGTCAACTTACTTTTCGGTGACGGAGGCTCTCGCCGTCTCGACGGCGATCTGTCTCTCGACGGTGATGAATGTCTTGCCTGCTTTCTCGACGTTGATCTCGACGGCGAACAGTCAGGAATCTGCTTCTTTTTTGAAGCTGGGGAAGCAGATCGGCGCAGTTTTCTGCGTTCTTCTTGAGAGGAGGGCTCTCTGAAAGCAGAAGTGCTCCCAAGGCCACTTTTGGAATGACCCTTTCCTCTCTCCAGCAAGGCATGAAGTTTGATTTTCTCCCTGTCACGCAGAGTTCTCTTGCAGAATTGCTGGCAGTGATAGCATATCTCTGGCTTGTGTGAAGATGGTAAACACACAATGCACACAGAGTGTGGGTCCGATTTTGCCATCTTCTTCCCACAGGAAGGACATTTATTGAATAAAGCTGGCATTTCTGACAGAAAAAAGTTGTAAGTTAGTCAAAAAATAACTGAGAACAGTTACCAGCAGAGAAAAATGTCGAATGTAGAGAAAAAAACCAATTTCTGACTAGAAATAGCCAAAAACTGACGCGCTCAAGCTCCAGGGTCCTCACAGAAGGAGCCGGAAAAAAGAACTGACCTAACTGTCACCTGTGGTGCATGACGGGAGCAGGGGGCTCCTGGAGGTCTTAAAGGCACGGTGTCCAGGTTCTTGGAATCCTTAAAGGCAGGGTGCCAGTTTTTTGATACTGTGATGTTTTCTCTTCTATGCAGCCTATGAGCTAATTGCCTGCTATTACTTGCCTTTTTTCTGAAAATAAAGGGCTGTGTTGGAACACTATTACAGTGTATGTTCTCTGTTGCAGTGTTTATATGAGAGATTATTTTCTCTTCCTAAAAAACCCATGTAATTTTGGCATATTAGCCTATTTGAAGTACATTAGGCTGCATATTTTTATATGTATACATGTATATATGTATGTTTTGGAAGTACTCTGTACTTGTTTGTCTAAACATACACATATATATGTATTTTTATATATGCTCCAGGGTCCCGCACGTGGGCGGGGATTATTCAGTGCTTATGACTATTGATGAGTATCCCCTGGAAGATAATTTACAAAACACCATCCAACTAATCCCACAAAGCCAAAAAACTTTTCCAAAAGCAGCTGAAGCGCACATTAATAAAAGCGAGTATAGCCTGGCTCCAACCACAATAAACAAGATAAAAATATAATTTTACATTACTTTACATTAATGAGTTAAAATCAGTAACAATCAAATTTATTATCAGAAACAAGACACCAAATCTAATCAAGGAACTTCTAATTATAACAGCCTCTGATGATAAAAAAAAAACAAGCATTTGCAATGCAATAGGTCTCTCATTACTGATAGTTTGAAGTATTGGCGTTGCAAATAATAATGCAACGCCAATAGCTCATACTTTCAGTAATGTGAGACGTAGTGCATTGCAAATGTGAGCAAGGCGCCAGCACTGCATATCTAGGTGCAGTGTGGCAAGCTGTTACTATAGGTCCCTAGTGAGCAAGGCACCAGCACTGTATGTCTAGGTGCAGTACAGCAAACTGCTCCTAGAGGTCCCTAGTGAGCAAGGCACCAGCACTGCATGTCTCGGTGTAGTTCCGCAAGCTGTTACTATAGGTCCCTAGTGAGCAAGGCACCAGCACTGTATGTCTAGGTGCAGTACAGCAAACTGCTCCTAGAGGTCCCTAGTGAGCAAGGCACCAGCACTGCATGTCTCGGTGTAGTTCTGCAAGCTGCTCCTAGAGGTCTCTAGTGAACAAGGCACCAGCACTGCATGTATAGGTGCAGTACCGCAAACTGCTCCTAGAGTTCCCTAGTGAGCAAAGCACCAGCACTGCAAGTCTAGGTGCAGTACGGCAACCTGCTCCTAGAGGTCCCTAGTGAGCAAGGCACCAGCACTGCATGTCTAGGTGCCGTACCGCAAGCTGCTCCTAGAGGTCCCTAGTGAGCAAGGCACCAGCACTGCATGTCTAGGTGCAGTACCGCAAGCTGCTCCTAGAGGTCCCTAGTGAGCAAGGGACCTGCAATGCAGGTCTACAAAGTTGGAGTTATTTGCATTATAAATGGCAATGTTTTTTACCTAGACATGTTGCAGGGTGCAGTACCATATGAGGCCAAATGGGGACCTCTTTTGGTCACATATGGTACAACACCACGCAGAAGATATGGTAAATCCACCCCACCCATAATGCATTGCATGCAAGACAGTACTACGAGTACGTTCAAATAGCTATGTCCATATATACAATTAGTAGCTTTGAAATGTGACAAAATAATTATTACATTAATTTCGGATTAGGTTGTACTCTGTGTGAAGCTGATGAAGGGAAATGTATAGACTGTTTCATATAAATGTGAGATGTTCTAGTGAGTGAAGTAACTACTGCCAGCCTAACTTATGACCAAGTGTGTGTCCTGTCTGAAGCCTTTTAAGAAAATAGTGCCTTGAGGCTGTAATTAAAATCTAGGGAGTAACAACAAATGTAACAGGGGGTGTCCTCATGGGAGGTTACAAGAAGAGAAAAGATGGTACTAAGGAGGGACTCCTAAGCCTATTGACCAATGAAAAGCCATCATTCACAAAGGACAGGGAAAGGAGCCAATTAAAAAGATGGGCGGAGCTTTATGCCCATATTCTGAATACAGCATATCTCAAAGAGACAGCGCAAGCGCTGCCTAGGCGAGACATAAAAAATAAGCAATAGAAAAATATATACATTTATCAGTAAGCAGCAGCAAATACATTATGGCAGGGCAAACCTGTGTAAAATTCCTGTTCCGGAAAAGAGGAAGAATAAACTGCTTAAGAGGCTTGGTATAATACCCACAAAACAAAAAAATGTAATGTGTCTTGAGGAAACAGATTCGCAACCATAAGGACCAGGATCTTACTGAGCAATCCATTTAACTCTACGGGGCCGTTTAAGGAACCGAGCGGCCCGTTTCGCATTGATGCACAAGTTACTAACTTGTGTAACGATATATCTGTAAGAGACAGTAGTTAGTGACAGATTCCTTACCTTCGAATATCCCCAGGCGTCAGGCTGGATCCGGAAAGTTTTTGCGTAGCAGTACCCTTGCGCGTCGGTAGGCGGCGTCGTGCGGCTCCGCGTCCGTCGTCGGCATCGCCGGGATGACGTCGCGGGCAGTACTTAGACGCCGCCCCTGCGCGCTGACGTCAGTTCTGTACACGACTTTCCGCGCCAGGAACGCAGAGCCATGCAAGAAGCTGACAGAGGTGTCTGAAAAATACTAGGGCCCTGAAAGGGATGTCCTTAACCCTAGAAATCAGTTCGCAGAACGGGGAGGATGGGTGGGGCGGTAGGAATCTGTCACTAACTACTGTCTCTTACAGATATATCGTTACACAAGTTAGTAACTTGTGCATCTGAAAGAGACACGTTAGTGACAGATTCCTTACCTTAGAATAGATACCCCAGCAATACCAACCCCGGTGGTGGGTCTGCGAACAAAGATCAGACAAGGAAGTCCTGGAGGACAGAACGGCCAAAGAAGCCGTCCCTCCGGACCCGACTGTCAAGGCAGTAATGCTTTGTAAACGTGTGCAGCGAGGCCCACGTAGCTGCCTGACAGATAACCGGCAGCGGAACACCGCGGCCCAAGGCCGTGGTAGCAGCCGTTGCCCTGGTGGAATGGGCACGCAGCCCAACAGGAGGCTCCTTCTTAGCCAAAGAATAGCAGGTCTTGATGCACAAGGTAACCCAGCGGGAGATGGTTCGTTTGTGCACCGCCCGACCTTTTTGGCGCCCACGTAGCCAACAAAGAGCTGGTCATCCACCCGGAAGTGTTTTGTGCGGTCGATATAGAAGGAGAGCGCACGTTTTGGGTCCAGACGGTGGAGCCTCTCTTCCTCTCTGGAAGGATGCGGAGGCGGAAAGAAGGTAGGCAAAGTGATGGTCTGCCCAATGTGGAAGGCAGTAACCACCTTTGGCAAGAAGGACGGACGCGTCCGAAGAACAACCTTGTCTGGATGAACAGAAAGGGAGGTTTGCAAGATAGAGCCTGGAGCTCACTCACCCGCCGAGCGGAGGTGATGGCCACCAGAAAGGCTGTCTTCAGAGTCAGAAGACGAAGAGGACAGTTATGTAGAGGCTCAAAGGGAGCGCACATTAAAAGGTAAGAACCAAGTTCAAGTCCCACTGAGGCATTACAAACGGAACAGGAGGGAAGAGGTGTGTAATGCCTTTTAAGAACCTGTTAACAACAGGGGACTTGAAAAGGGAGGGCTGATCAGGGAGCCGGAGGAAGGCCGAGATAGCACAAAGATAACCCTTGATGGTACCCAGGGCAGAACACTGTTGGGCCAGAGAAAGAAGGAACAGAAGGACCTCAGAAAGAGGGGCAGAAAGGGGATTCACAGCCTTTGCTGTGCACCATGCCACAAATTTGTTCCACCTGCAGGCGTATACCACCTTAGTGGAGGGACGCCTGGCTGCCAGAATCACATCACAAACTTCGGGAGGCAAGTCGAAAGGAATCAACTGCCGCCGCTCAATCTCCACGCAAGCAGGTGTAGACTGGACAGGTTCGGGTGGAGGACCGTCCCCTGCTGCTGCGACAGAAGATCCTCCCGAAGAGGCAGACGGATCGGGGGATCTACGCTCATACTGAGTAGCTCGGGATACCAAACTCTTCGAGCCCAGTCCGGAGCCACAAGAATGACTTGGGCCCGGTCGTGCCGAATCTTCTTCAACACTCTGGGTAGAAGTGGTATAGGCGGAAAGGCGTACAATAGACCGCAACTCCACTCGTGACGAAAACCGTCGCCGAGCGAGTGCCGCCTTGGAAATTCCAACGCGCAGAACTGATGACATTGCGCGTTCTCTTCGGTGGCGAATAGATCTAACCAAGGCTCTCCCCACTGTAGAAAGAGTCCTTGCGCCACTTCCGAGTGAAGACGCCATTCGTGATCCATCATGCACCTGCGGCTGAGTTCGTCCGCCCTGGGGTTCAGGGAACCAGCCAGGTGTTGAACCATCAGGAACATGCCCTGATGTTCCAGCCATGTCCAGAGGCGCAGAGCCTCCTGACAGAGGGTCCACGACCCCACCCCGCCCTGTTTGTTGCAGTACCACATGGCGGTGGTGTTGTCGGTGAACACCTGCACTACCTTCCCTTTGACAGAGGGAAGGAATGCCTTGAGTGCAAGTCGGATCGCCCGGAGCTCCAGAATGTTGATATGGAGCCGGGACTCCGCCGGAGACCAGAGGCCTCTGATCTCCGCCTCTCCCATGTGACCGCCCCATCCCAGAAGGGACGCGTCCGTCACAACTGTGTGCTCTGGCTGGGGAAGGGAGAGGGATCTGCCCATGACCCATTGCCGGTTCGAGAGCCACCACTGCAACTGTTTTGCAGTCCCCTCCGAGATCTGGACGTGATCGGACAGGTTGCCCTGGTGCTGCGCCCACTGGAACTTCAGGTCCCACTGCAGAGCCCGCATATGCCATCTGGCATGATTGACCAGCAGGATGCAGGAGGCCATGAGGCCCAGCAGCCTCAGGGTCATCCGTACCGAAACCCAGGATAAAGGCTGAAAGATCGGAATCATAGCCTGAATATCCCGGACTCGCCGTTCAGGAGGATAGGCCCGAAACTGCGTCGTGTCCAGAACTGCTCCGATGAAAAGGAGCTGTGGAGAAGGAATCAGATGCGACTTCGGCACATTGATGGAGAACCCCAGCGAGTGCAGGAGTTCGGCCGTAGTCTGGAGGTGGGAGACGACTGCCTGGGACAAGCCCGCCTTCAGCAGCCAGTCGTCGAGGTAGGGGAAGACTGAAACCCCTGCCCGGCGCAGATGAGCTGCGAACACCGCCATCACTTTCGTGAACACCCGAGGGGCACTGGTAAGGCCAAAGGGGAGCACGGTGAACTGAAAATGCTCGAGGCCTACCGTGAACCGAAGGTAACGCCGGTGGGCCGGCAGGACGGGGATGTGGAAATAGGCGTCCTGCAAGTCCAACGCTACCAACCAGTCTCCAGGGTCTAGGGCAGTCAAGACCTGAGCTAGGGTGAGCATCTTGAACTTCTCCTTCCAGAGGAAGCGATTGACGTTCCGGAGGTCCAAGATAGGACGCATGTCCTCCTTGTCCTTTTTGGGCACCAGAAAGTAGTGGGAGTAGCAACCACGCCCTACTTCTGGGGTCGGAACATGCTCGATGGCCCTCTTGGCCAAGAGGGCCGTGACTTCCTTCTGTAGAAGCACCAAGTGATCCCCTGACATGCGGCGGAATTGAGGTGGCATGGCTGGGGGTGGTCTCGAAGGGGAGGGAGTAGCCCCTTCGGACAATGTCCAAGACCCACCTGTCCGAGGTGATGGGACGCCAGTGGTGAAGGTGATGGCGGACCCTGCCCCCGACTGGCGTGCTGTGCACCTGAAAGGAGGGACTAGGAGGGCTTGGAGGCCGCGGACGGGTTGGAGGTAGTGGCCTGACCCGCACGCTGGTTGCCCGAACCGCCACGGCGGTATCCACGTCCTCGGCCACGCGAAGACGCCTGCTGCGCGGGCCGGTGGCTGGGCTGCTGACGTGACTGGGCGCCCCTTCCGTGGCCACGATAGGGGCGAAAAGCAGAAGGTAGCGGAGGGCGTGTAGCAGAAAGGCCCAGGGACTTGGCAGTAGCCCGTGAGTCCTTAAAGCGCTCCAACGCATGGTCTGCTTTGGAACCAAAAAGACCGACTCCATCAAAGGGCATGTCCATGAGAGTATTCTGGACATCCCCTGAAAAACCAGTGGTTCTCAGCCAGGCGTGGCGACGCAGCGCCACCGTCGTTGCAACAGATCTGCCCAGCGAGTCGGCGGTATCAAGGCCACATCGTATGGTGTATTTGGCCGCATCCCTTCCTTCCGCAATGGCGCGGGAAAGCAGTGTCTGGACCTCCTCAGAACACTGGGGCAAAACAGTCGCCACCGAATCCCACAAGGAGTGGGTATATCGGCCCAAAAGACAAGCGGTGTTGATGGACCGCAAGCCAGCACTGGAGGAAGAAAAACCCTTCTTCCCAAATTGATCCAGGCGTTTGGATTCCCTATCCGGAGGGGCGGTAGGGAAGGCGGTTTGGGAAGCGGAGGCTTGGACAACCAAGCTCTCAGGAGTGGGGTGGACAGAGAGAAACAAGGGGTCGGCCGGAGCTGGGCGATGGCGTCGGGACACGTTCCTATCCACAGGAGCCCCTGTGTTGGGCTTGGACCAGGCGCCCAAAAGAACGTCAGTAAGTGCATCGTTAAACGGCAGCACAGTCTCCAAGGAGGAGGCCGCCGGCTGAAGCACTTCTGTCAAGAGATTAGTCTTGACCGTCACCGTAGGGAGTCGGAGATGTAAGGCTCCAGCTGCCCTACGCAACACCGTTGCAAAATTGGCTCCCTCCTCCGTAGCCACGGGAGGAGACAGCATGCCAGTGTCAGGGGAAGTATCTAGACCACTGGCATCCCTAGTTCCTCTGCCCAGTCCTCATCATACTGACACTGCTGTGCCAGAGGGTCCTCAGACCCCTCCCAGTCCTCCTGGTCCTCCTCCGGTTCAAAATAAGGAGGAGGGGGACATTTGGGACCCAAGGTCCCATCGGGCGCCGGAACCGGCGTCGAGCGGCGGTCGGTCCGGCTCCATGTCCGGAGCCGGAGAGTACATGGGGACGACGCCGCCCGGAGCCCCGGGCGGCGTCAGGAACGGCACCTGAGACATCGGCGCCGGCGGAGGCGTGGTCAGGTCGACCGGCGTCGATGGGGGTTGCGGTACCACCGGAGCCGGGATCGAGGCCGGGGCCGAAGCCGGGATCGAGGCTGGAGGCACGAGCGACGCCGGGACCGGAGTTGGCGGCGACGCCGGGACAACCCCATCAGGGCCCGCGGGGCCCGAAGGCGCACCGGAGGGACCTTGAGGCCCGAAGAGGCGGGCCATGGCCGACAGGAATTCCTGTATTTGGGCCGGATCCGCCCCCGAACCCGGGAAGGACGGGTATTGCGGGGGCGACTCCACAGGCATGTCCGGGGCCGCGGGGACGGTGCCGGGAGGGGCCTCAGCCGAGTCGCGAGACCGGCGAGGCGAAGTCCTAGAGCGATGATGCTTTTGGACTTCTTGTGCTTAGACTTACCGGACGACGAAGACTTGGATCCCGGCGACCGGTGAGGACTCCGCGACCGACCCCTCGACCTCTCACGCGACCGGGGCTTGGAATGGCGCGGAGCCGACTGCCGGGCCTCGAGGAGCTTTCGAGACCGCTCTCGCAAAGCTTTCGGGTTGAGGGCCCGGCAGTCGGAACACGACTTCGTGTCGTGGCCTCGGCCGAGGCAGAAGAGACACTCCAGATGCGGGTCTGTGATGGACATCATCCGAGCACAGGCGTCGCAACGTTTAAAGCCGGGCACCCCTACGACACCTTGGAGTCGATTCGAAGAAACAGTGAAAAAATTCACCCAAAAGTTAGTCAAAAAATGACTAGGGCACTGCTCTTCCCGGATCTGCGCTTGCTGGCGCGGAAAAAGAAGAACTGACGTCAGCGCGCAGGGGCGGCGTCTAAGTACTGCCCGCGACGTCATCCCGGCGATCACGACGCCAACGACGGACGCGGAGCCGCACGACGCCGCCTACCGACGCGCAAGGGTACTGCTACGCAAAAACTTTCCGGATCCAGCCTGACGCCTGGGGATATTCTAAGGTAAGGAATCTGTCACTAACGTGTCTCTTTCAGATTGCTTTGTCTAAGAATACTCTTGTAGTAGGTGTGGCCACTTTATCCACACAAAACACAGGTGTATTTCTCCAAATTATTTATTTACCCCAGTGGAACGGTCCACCTAAACGAGCAGCTCGATATACATTGCAGACTCTGTCTTGAAATATTATGAAACATAGGTCAATGGCAGTCCTCGGAAGGGGACTCCCATTGACCTTGGTTTGATCCGTTTCTGTTGCGGGAACTAGGCCCAGCCACACAAGTGGGGTAGCATATTTATCGGCACAAGTGGGGTAATGCTGGGTGTTAGAAATGTTATAGATTTCTGCGGATTCTGGAATTTTCCATCACAGTAATGTAAGGAAAATGCAAGGTTTAAGGTTCGCAGAGCATTCTGGGTAAGAAAACCTTGTGGGATCCGCGCAAGGCACACCACCCTGGACTCCCCTGGGTGTCTAGTTTTCAAAAATGTCTGTGGTTCATAGGTTTGCATGGGTGGCGCCACAGCATGGCCCCATTAAACCAGCTACAGCTATTGGTTATCTCTCAAAGTAGCGCTTTAGGAATTTTATGTTGTGATCTCTAGGCCCACCCACACACCTGTACCGTTTTTATCGGGAGACTAGTGGGAACTCAGGGTGGTAGAAAATGTTTGGCTCCCTGCAGATTCCAGAACTTTCCTTCACAGAAATATAATGAAAATGTGTGTTTCTTACCAAAGTTTGACGTTTACAAAGGCTTCTGGGTAAAATGATCACATAAGAGCCACGCAAGTCGCCTACCCCTGGACTCCCCTGGCTGTCTAGTTTTCAAAAATGTGCAGGTTTGCCTAGGTACCAGCTGAGCTAGGGCCCAAAATATGCAGCTATTCACATTGCAAAAAAAAAAAAAACCAAGCATTGGCATAGCCAATAAGTCGCGCCTTTGGGACCTTATAAGTGTTTTGCTATGCAACAGTTGATGTTGTTGCACCAAGGATATTGTGCTGCATAATTAAATACTTATAAGGTCCCAAAAGCGAGAACTATTGGCTATGCCAATGCTTGTTGTAAACTTGAATTGCTCGACTTATCACAAGCAACACTCATCGAAAATAAAAGTGAGCAACATAACAGTTAATCAAGGTTGAGAGTCAAGGTTTGGGTCGTAGTGCAAGGTTAAGTTAGGGTCTAGTTTTTAAGTAGCTTCACTATCAGAGACAGTTAGAGTAGGACTAACGTCATGGTATGGGGGAAAAGATTAGGGTCAAGAATAGGGCTGCGGTCAGGGTTGGGTCCTGGAGTTTGGGAAGTGGGAAGAAAAATTTAAAGATTGGGGGTTTAAAGTAAGGGAAAGTGTAAGGGCTAAGACCAGTGCTAGGGTTTAGGCCAGGACAAGAAAGCGAGGGGAAGCTTTAGATTCAGTGCCAGGCTAGCCGGTGTAGAGTCCATGACAGGGAAAAGGCAGGGGTGAGGGAGATTGATTAAAGGTTGGAGTAAGAGAAAGTATGAGGGCTAGGATCAGCGCCGAGGTCGGGACTAGGATAGAGTCAGTGCCTGGCCAGTGTCCGGATGGAGTCAGTGAAAGGGAAGGCGTGGGGTTTAGGATTCAGGGCAAAGAGAGAGAGAGGATGGAAGATTTAAGGTTGGAGTAAGAGAAAGTGTGAGGTCTAGGATCAGCGTTGAGATCAGGGCCAGGACAAGGGAGTATTGGGCTAGTGTCAGTACCAGGCTAGAGTCAGGGTATAGTTGGTGAAAGAGAACCTGCATGCCTAGAGAGGGATTAAATGTTAAGGTTAAAGTCAGGGATAGTTTATACTTTTTTTTTTTAAAGAAAAAACACGGTTAGCCAAACAAAATAATGTCTTTGACGTGAGAGGTGGGGATGTTTCTGTGTGGACCTGCACAACTTCAGTGGCCTCACTGTCCAGCAGTTCTTCTGGGTGGGAGCGGGGCATTTCAGTACTAAGCACACCAGCGCAGCACCTGGAATAAAACTACTTGCAACAAGTCGGAATTTCAGCAAAACCTGCTTAGCTGAAGTGACGTGGATCGTGGAGGTGCAACTAATAAGGAACTGAAGGGATGCTAGAAGGAAAACTAATCTGAAGGGATACAGACAGACGCAAGAATGGGCCTGATCTGAATTATCAATAGTGGGTTATTAATAGAATGAAGCACAGTGTGATACCTGTGGCCAGGGAGAGGGGGGTTCAGAGTTTACATTGGCAAAACAATAACTGCGTCACTCTCCATAGTAAAAGTGTCCTTCTGTGCCGTGAAGAGGCTCTTGGGAGGCCTAGGCGCTATACAAATCCCCTGTGACTTTAAATCAACCTTTTAAAGAGTGTGTTTCTATTTATTTAATGTAGCCCAATCTTGGCTTGTAAGTGGCAACTCAGCGCTTCGTAGACAACATTTTTATTATGGCAGCAGCAACTAAGACAGGAGGTGTTTTATGCATTGGGCTGTGTACGTCAGAATAGGGAAAGTGACGTCAGGCTGAAGGCGGACTAAAAGGAACCAAAGTATGCTGGGGAGGGGAGACGGACAGAAATGTATAGTTTTTTACTTTATGCTTCTACATTGCTAATATTTACCATCTGGGGATGGTAGATAAAGTGATTTACCCACAATTCGCTTAATCCTGGGTAAACTGCAAAAGGCAGATTACAATCTCCAGGATGCCGGGTCGGTACTACTGAGCCCTGGGACCGCAGAGCCCTCAAGTTTCCCGGATCAGTGTGAGTACCTCTTCCAAGTCAGGATTTATCTTCGAATTCTGGGACTTGTAGTCCTGTTTATCCAGTGTACATAATTTATGCTACACGTACCAGAATGCGAATACAAAGCACTGGGAGTTGAGTTACTCAAACGTGAAACTCGAGCGCGTGGGACCACAGCTGGACACTGCAGCCAAGGGAGCCATTTTAAAGCAACATGGCAGTCGTGCTGGCACCTTCAGGGGTGAATACACTCAGTTTGCGCTGGCACGTCACTGAAATAAGCCCACCCCAGTGGCGGTATATCAAAGCGGCGGGTCCTTCTCTCCCCCGGGGTGGAGACTTGTTGCCGCTGCCATGTACCACCAGACTGGGGCAGTGCACACGAAGGTACAGCCTGGATCTTACAAGTAGCGAGAGAGGCGTGTGAAGCATGTAACGTGCAGGCATGCTTCTGGGAGGCGGCTCTAGTTACTGACAAGCGCGTGGTGTAGGCGGGTGCCTTGCCAGGCCTGCCACGGCATGCCAGCCAGAGTGCAACAGTGCACGGACTCCCACCAAAAATACACAAAACGGTAACGTGATAGAACCCAGTGGAAGGTAGGGCTGGGGAAAAGTCAGTGACTGCAGCACAAACAGCCGATGTGCATTATAAACGCACCATAGGAAACGCGGTTACAAACACCTCGTCTGACTGCCTACAAATAGCCTAAGGCGAGGTGGGGGGGGGGGGAGCTGTAAAATCATTAGTAACAGGATACTGGAATTTCAGTGGAGCGCGGCCGGAAGTCCATGGACAATGTCGCCTTTACCTTGCGGGAGCGAGCAGCGGCAGGCGCAATAATTACAAACAGATGGCGCTGCTGCTCGCTCCTGCAAGGCAAACGCCGCACATGCACGAGGGCCCATTGGAAACAGTGCAGAACATGCACGAGTTTCCACCAAAGCCTGGACCGATTTCAAGAGGTCCCTCCTAAGCAGTGCTTGCGCGCTGCGTAGGCGAGACCTAAAAAGGGGAACCTGTTTTGAAAATTATATTGATTTTTTATTTCAAAGCAGACTTTGTTACACATGATAGAGATTTGCTATGGTGAAAGCTATTAAGGATGGGGATTCAACTGTGAATACGTGAAACTATATCCCGCATTTTTGCCCAGCTATACGTAATGATTTTAGATGAATAAGACTTCAAATTATGTTATTGCACGGTGTGTTATATGCTATACCACTGTGACAGCAACAGTGACAACTTCGTTGTTTATGATCAGCATGTTCCAGGATAGCAGCCTTTGTGTTGTAATCATTTGACACTTAATTTTTTTAAATGTAATCACGTTTCCCACACTGTCGCCTGCGAGTATGCGACATGGGGCCCACATTGTCCCATGCTAATATGTGTTGCTATTTATCTGTGTCACCTACAAATATGTAATTCAGAGTTCTAACACTGTTGCCTGCAAGTGTGATTTTAATGCATCATACCTGGCTGCAGGTGAATATATGTTGTGCTCTACCAGACTGTGGCTTATGAATATACAATGTTGTGTTCCAACTTTGTCATCTGTGAACATGTGATGCTGTGTCATACAGGATCACCTATGAATAAGCAGTGCTGCGTACAAAGTGTTAGAAATAAACAAGCACACTGTAGTTGGCTGTTAATCTTCAATGCGGTGTTCAACGTATACAATGCAATAGCCAGTGTAATGTTCAAATATCGAAAGCTGTGTCTCACATTCGTGCCTGTGGTTATAGGATGCTATGCCCCAAAGGGGTCTGTGTTTAGGCTATGTTCATTATCATAATACTTTTGGGGCTCTGCAAGATATCAGCCGCTTCTACCCCAGTAACTCCAACGATTGCTACCATCCTTCTCTACTGCAAAAGACATAGCAATTAGGAGACATTAGGCCATCCTTACAAAACAAGCATTTACAATGCAATAGGTCTCGCAACTGCGAGTTTTAGAGCTATTGGTATTGTAAATGGCAATGCATTTTGAAAAATTAACAGGTATTGTAATTTATAATAGTAATTTTCCACCCGAACCATAACTACCACTATTATTATTACTATCACCACAGAGTAGTAATAGTAATAATTGTAGTGGTGGTTATGGTACTTGTGGTGGTGGTGGTGGTACTGGTGGATTTTATTTTATTACTTATGCTACTGCTGGAATATTTTTTAACAAAAAAATACAAAAACTAACAAACATTATCATTTGCAACGCCAATAGCTAAAACTTTTAGTAATGCCAGCCCTATTGCATTGCAAATGCTTGTTTTATGTTGCAGGCATGAGGTGCATCATCTACTTCCCAAAATACAATCTTAGATTTGTAGACACTCGTAACAGTCCTATGGTAGGAGGCAGTTGTTCAGCCAGTGTAAGGCTAATAGCTCACACAACTTTGCATTTTGATACCTGAAGTTTTAAATTACAATAAATGTAGTAGACCTCAGGCAGGAGACTCGAGTTACCAGTAACTGTGGAAAGAGCAATAACTTTAGAAACTGGTGCTTTATTTCACCTTTTCCGTGGTGTGAAGGTTACGTAACTGTTTTATTGCGTTCGAATGGGCACAATGGGGATTATTTACAAGTCCCTTGCACCGCCAGTGCTTCACTTTGAGTGGGAAAAAGTGACGCAGCGGCGGCGCAAGGGGCTTGTAAATAAGCCCCAATGTCCTGTTTCTCTGGCTCTAAAGCAGCTTTGCTGACCTGGTTCTCTGGCTCTACAACGGCTCTGCTGACCTGGTTCTCTGGCTCTACAACGGCTCTGCTGACCTGGTTCTCTGGCTCTACAGCAGCTCTGCTGAACTGGTTCTCTGGCTCTAAAGCAGCTCTGCTGACCTGTTCTTTGGCTCTAGAGCAGCTCTGCGGACCTGGTTCTCTGGCTCTAGAGCAGCTCTGCTGACCTGGTTTCTCTGGCTCTAGAGCAGCTCTGCTGACCTGGTTTCTCTGGCTCTACAGCAGCTCTGCTGACCTGGTTTCTCTGGCTCTACAGCAGCTCTGCTGACCTGGTTTATCTGGCTCTACAGCAGCTCTGCTGACCTGGTTCTCTGGCTCTAGAGCAGCGCTGCTGACCTGGTTCTTAGGCTCTAGAGCAGCTCTGCTGACCTGGTTCTTAGGCTCTAGAGCAGCTCTGCTGACCTGGTTCTCTGGCTCTACAATGACTCTGCTGACCTGGTTCTCTGGCTCTAAAGCAGCTCTGCTGACCTGGTTCTCTGGCTCTAAAGCAGCTCTGCTGACCTAGTTCTCTGGCTCTAAAGCAGCTCTGCTGACCTAGTTCTCTGGCTCTAAAGCAGCTCTGCTGACCTAGTTCTCTGGCTCTAAAGCAGCTCTGCTGACCTAGTTCTCTGGCTCTAGAGCAGCTCTGCTGACCTGGTTCTCTGGCTCTAGAGCAGCTCTGCTGACCTGGTTCTCTGGCTCTAAAGCAGCTCTGCTTGCCTGGTTCTCTCCCTCTAAAGCAGCTGTGCTGACCTGGTTCTCTAGCTCTAAAACAGCTCTCCTGACCTGGTTCTCTGGCTCTAGAGCAGCTCTGCTGACCTGGCTCTCTGGCTCTAGAGCAGCTCTGCTGACCTGGTTCTCTGGCTCTAAAGCAGCTCTGCTGACCTGGTTCTCTGGCTCTAAAGCAGCTCTGCTGACCTGGTTCTCTGGCTCTAAAGCAGCTCTGCTGACCTGGTTCTCTGGCTCTAAAGCAGCTCTGCTGACCTGGTTCTCTGGCTCTAAAGCAGCTCTGCTGACCTGGTTCTCTGGCTCTAAAGCAGCTCTGCTGACCTGGTTCTCTGGCTCTAAAGCAGCTCTGCTGACCTGGTTCTCTGGCTCTAAAGCAGCTCTGCTTACCTGGTTTCTCTGGCTCTAAAGCAGCTTTGCTGACCTGGTTTCTCTGCCTCTAGAGCAGCTCTGCTGACTTGGTTCTCTGGCTCTACAACGGCTCTGCTGACCTGGTTCTCTGGCTCTAAAGCAGCTTTGCTGACCTGGTTCTCTGGCTCTAGAGCAGCTCTGCTGACCTGGTTCTCTGGCTCTAGAGCAGCTCTGCTGACCTGGTTCTCTGGCTCTAGAGCAGCTCTGCTGACCTGGTTCTCTGGCTCTAGAGCAGCTCTGCTGACCTGGTTCTCTGGCTCTAGAGCAGCTCTGCTGACCTGGTTCTCTGGCTCTAGAGCAGCTCTGCTGACCTGGTTCTCTGGCTCTAAAGCAGCTCTGCTGACCTGGTTCTTTGGCTCTAAAGCAGCTCTGCTGACCTGGTTCTCTGGCTCTAAAGCAGCTCTGCTGACCTGGTTCTATGGCTCTAAAGCAGCTCTGCTGACCTGGTTCTCTCCCTCTAAAGCAGCTCTGCTGAACTGGTTTCTCTGGCTCTACAGCAGCTCTGCTGACCTGGTTCTCTGGCTCTAGAGCAGCTCTGCTGACCTGGTTCTCTAGCTCTAAAGCAGCTCTGCTGACCTGGTTCTCTGGCTCTAGAGCCGCTCTGCTGACCTGGTTCTCTGGCTCTAGAGCCGCTCTGCTGACCTGGTTCTCTGGCTCTAAAGCAGCTCTGCTGACCTGGTTCTCTGGCTCTAAAGCAGCTCTGCTGACCTGGTTCTCTGGCTCTAAAGCAGCTCTGCTGACCTGGTTCTCTGGCTCTAAAGCAGCTCTGCTGACCTAAAGTTAAAAACATGAGGATAAGTGGCAGGACAGTGTGGGGCAGAGGGACAGGCACGGCGAGTTAAAAACCTGAGGATAAGTGGCAGGATAGAGTGCGGGGCAGATAAAAAGCACGGCCAAGCAAGAACAATACTGTTGTGTTTTGAGGCAACAAAAGCGAAAAAAAGCAAAGTAAATACCATGCGGCACAAAGTTCTTGATATGCTGAAGCGCTGAAATTTATGTGTCTGCCTTGTATAGTTGCATCGTGCAGTGAAACTGAAACCTAAATCAAGGTGGGAGCGTGTGAAAGCTTACATCGCTAGAGAGAAGACGCCATGCGCGTGCACATCGCCTGTCCGGGCGCGCACATGTTTTGTCTCCCTTCGCGCACAAAACCGACAACAATAGTCTCGCCAAGACGAAGCAGCGCATGCGCTGCTTCGCTAGGCGAGACCTAAAAAGGTACTTGCATGCATGAGCAACACTGACTTACTACTAACCCACACTTCCACAGCTCCACTATTCCAGAAATCAGGCATAAAACATCAACAGTTCGAAATGTCACTCTCACCTCACCTCTGCTCAACTTGGTGGTTTTATTAACACAACAGCTCTCACCCCTAAAATCACCTAACTCCCTTTGAGTTAGTTGCACATTGCCACCACCAGGAGCAGCGTCTAGTTTCCGTATATACTGCAAACAGGTGCATAACCTTGCAGCACCCGGTCTCGTTATTGGTGTTAACTTTCATTCAACCAATTTACCTTACTAGACACCTTGCTAAATAACTTTCAGTGCGAGCACAGATAACTCAAATCAGGTCAAAAGGCATTAAAGGGTGGAGAAGATTACATTTTTTAGTAGACTTTCAAAATGAAAGGAAAGTAAGAGAGGATTGTACTCGCGGACTACAAAGCTTACCCAGTACTGTCCACCATCTGCTTATTTTAGGATGGAAAAGTTTTTAGTAGACTTACTTTAAGAGAGAGGAAACGGCCCATACTGTGCATCATATAAATGCAACTTGCAAATTGAATTGATATAGCACTTACTACCCCTGACAAGGTATTGAAGCGCTCTGCGGCAAGCGGCACACTACTCCAGAACCCCAGATTAAAGATTAATAGTAGAGAAGTACCTTTCTGTGCATTAGTTGCGTTAGGTTTTTGCTCTTGATTTCTTGTGTGTTTAGTAGAGTTTAGAGTAGGGATAAAAGGATAGGAATGGATTTGAATGGGGAAGTAATACGTTGTTTTAAATTAGTGGTCTTGTCTGCCACTCTGCCTGTTAATTGGATGGCATGGCTAAACAAGCATTGGCATAGCCAATAGGTCTCGCCTTTGGGGCCTTATAAGTGTTTGGCCAGAGCTATTGACTTTGCCAATGTCTTCAAGCTGTGCTGTAGAGAAGTGTGGCTGCTGTGCGGCATGCTGAAAAGTTATAATAAAAAAGTGTCAGAAGCATTTTTGTTACTTTATATATGACCAAGAAGGCATTATGTAAAACTGAACGACCATATTAAAAAAGTATTTACAATAAAAAATTCTCAGTTTTCTTTTGTTCTTGCAATGCTGGCAACTTGTTTCTGCCTATTGCAATGGTTGTTTGTTAAAGCCTTTTTTTTGAGGGGGCATAAACAATCGGAGGGTGAAGGTTGGGAACTAGTACCTGTATTATAATACTAGCAGCGGCCAGACGCTAGGGGAGAATCAACAGATGCCAGATTCCGAGAGCAGGCTGAGGTGGTGCTGAGTGATGCTGAGGTGGTAGTGGTGGTGACTGTTGCGGAGACGATGCTGAGGTGATGCTGAATGATACCCAGGTGTTGCTGAGTGATACTGCTGTGGTGCTGAGTGATATTGTCTTGGCGCTGAGTGATGCTGTGGTGGTGCTGAGTGATGCTGTGGTGGTGCTGAGTGATATTGTCTTGGCGCTGAGCGATGCAGTGGCGGCGCTGAGCGATGCAGTGGCGGCGCTGAGCGATGCAGTGGCGGCGCTGAGCGATGCAGTGGCGGCGCTGAGCGATGCTGTGGCGGCGCTGAGCGATGCTGTGGTGGTGCTGAGTCATCCTGTGGTGGTGCTGAGTGATGCAGTGTTGGCCCTGAGTGATGATGTGGTGTCGCTGAGTAAAGCTATGGTGGTGCTGAGTGATGTTGTGGTGGCGCTGAGTGATGCTGTTGTGGCGCTGAGTGATGCTGTTGTGGCGCTGAGTGATGCTGTTGTGGCGCTGAGTGATGCTGTTGTGGCGCTGAGTGATGCTGTTGTGGCGCTGAGTGATGCTGTTGTGGCGCTGAGTGATGCTGTTGTGGCGCTGAGTGATGCTGTTGTGGCGCTGAGTGATGCTGTTGTGGCGCTGAGTGATGCTGTTGTGGCGCTGAGTGATGCTGTGGTTGTGCTGAGTGATGCTGTGGTTGTGCTGAGTGATGCTGTGGTTGTGCTGAGTGATGCTGTGGTTGCGCTGAGTGATGCTGTGGTTGCGCTGAGTGATGCTGTGGTTGCGCTGAGTGATGCTGAGGTTGCGCTGAGTGATGCTGTGGTTTCGCTGAGTGATGCTGTGGTTGCCCTGAGTGATGCTGTGGTTGCCCTGAGTGATGCTGGTGCAGGCCGAGACCTAAAAAGGAGAGGAAAGTTTGAAAAGGATGCTTGACGGTTCACCAAGGACCTCACAACTTTCTGTAAAACCTTCAAATTTTAGTCCCAAACCAGATCTGTTTTAATAACCTTCCTGCCACTTCTTCATTTTTTTCGTGCTGTTCCTAACCTTTCTATTTTGACAGGGTGTTCCTAACCTTTGCTATTTTGACAAGGTGTACTGCTCACGTGCTTATGTTTATTGAACATACATGAATCAGATGAAGGTCAAGTTTTTTTGTGGGGAGTAGAGTGGAACGCACGGGCAGTACGCTGCTGCGCAAGTTCTCTCATCCCGCCACGTGGGTCCCAAACGTTCCCGTAATGCCTCACCTGTACGGCGTAATGAATGACCCGCTTCACCCCAACAAGTACCCGCAATGACATCTTGACAACCCCGAGACCGGAAACCAGCGAGGAGGACTCACAGGCAATGTGCAATAGGTGGAAAATCAGCTCAATCACTGTGCAGGATATGACCGGTAGTCCCGCCCTACATTGGCGTTCCGGTCTCGAGCCAGTCTGCGAGCTGTCTAAGCGAATGGGCTCAATGTGACCAGTTGACGGCATAGAGCAAGAAGACGGACAAAACTAGCTGTTGCTATTGTGTACGTAGGGTCGCCATGCTTGAAGGGACTTCTGAGTATAAAGAAGCATGTACAGGGATGTCAAAATAGAAAATCGTACCAGAAATATACCTTTTTTGCCGTTGTCAAAAATAATATGACTCAATACTTTAATTTAAAATGCATAGGAAATTATTTGGATGAAGATTATTTATTTAGTTGTACTGTGCAAATTCTTTAGTTTCCTATTTTGCAGAGATTATGTTTACCTCCTGCAATCCGTCCACCATCCTACGTTGCCTTTGCTCTTTGAGGTAGAAGCGATGCTAAAGAGTTGTATTGGTGTCGTCCTTCTCTTCCTGAAACACGCCAAGATCATTAGAATAGCCATAAATCACAGCTGCCAAGTCCTCTGGCTGAGGCTGATTGTATGTAAAAACAAGCGCTGAAACACAAGCGCGGCCCCGCGGCCGCGAAAGTTAATTAACGAGTACTCGTGCATGCAGAGCGATTGCCTTCCGGGAGCGAGCAGCAAGGCGCGATAAGCTGCTCGCTCACGGAAGGCAAACGCTCTGCATGCACGATCAGTCTTCACTTTTCAAGTACTGCACTCGTGCTTGTGGCGCGCCGCTGCTCGCTCCCGCACGGTGGATGCCGCCACAAGTGCAGTGCTTGAAAAGTGAAGACCGACGGCTAAAGGCCCTCCTATGCAGCGCATGCGGGCTGCGTATGCGAGACCTAAAAAGGTACATTTTCAGTGTAAAAATGAGATGTGTCTATGTTGTGCTTTTGGTCCTTTACGGTCATGGGCACTGAGCTTACCCACACATGTAAGGTAGCATTTTTATCAGGAGACTTGGGGGTAATGCTGGGTGGAAGGAAATTTGTGGCTTTCCACAGATTCCAGAAGTTTTCCACGCAGAAATGAGTGGAAAATGTGTGTTTTTAGTAGAATTTTAAATTTTGCAGAGGCTTTTGGGTAAAATGACCAGGTAAGAGCAGGCAAAGTAATGCCCCCCTGGACTATACTGGTTGGCTAGTTTTCAAAAATGTGCAGGTGCTAGGTTAGCCTAGGTGATGGCTGAGCTAGTGCCCTAAATCCACAGCTACCCACATTATAAAAAAGGTGTAAAAATGTGATGTGTCTATGTTGTGTTTTGGGCCTTTTCCTGTTACAAGGCCTACACATACAAGGAAGGTAGCATTTTTATCGGAAGACTTAGAAGAATGTTGGGTGGTAGGAAATGTATGGCTCCACGCAGACTCCAGAACTTTCCATCACATCAAATGTGAGGAAAATGTTTGTTTAAGTTATAGTTTGAGGTTTGCAAGGGATTCTGTGTTAGACATGCTGGCGATAGACACGCAAGTCACCCCACCCTGCATTCCCATAGGTGTCACTTTTTCAAAAATTTACAGATTTGTTAGTTTTCCCTAGGTGCCCGCTGAGCTATGGTCCAAATTCCACAGCTACCCATATTGGGAAACACGCATTTGCAATGCAATAGGTCTTGCATTAGTGAAACACAGCTATCGAAGTTGCAAATGCATTTTTTTTTTGCTTTAAAAATATCACTGTAGTAGCATAATGTAGGAAGCTGGCTCTGTATATACTATACCAAAGTAAGGTATAGTGTGCACAGAGTCGAGTGGATCCCCAGAGGTATAGCAGAGGCTAAAGTAGAAAATACCTTACTCTCTTTTGTGATGGTGTGGTTGAGGAGGGTAGTGTTAAGCATTTGTTGTACACACTCAGGCAAGAAATGCTGTCACACTCAGACTGAATCCAGACCAATTGTTTGCACAAAAAGTGGTTACTTTGTTATTTTTTTTCTAGAACCAAGATTTACTTAGTAGCAGGTAAGTTAAACTCTTCATACAATGTTACTTTTTAAAAGACAGTGAATGCGGGTTTGGTAGGAACATTTATTTTACTTTTGCAGTGAGAACAACAATTGCTAAACTGTTCAAAAACACTTAAAATTACTGTTAGATTACTTTTTGATTACTTCAAGATTACTTTTCTAGTTTAGCATGAAACATACTCCTAACATAGTCTAAGCAACACAGGACATTAGTAAGCAGGTTAACTTGTTTACAGGCACTAATTACTTTTGTTGCAGTACAAGACAGTTCAACACAGAAAATTCTTCTGAGAAAACCCACTATACAGTCCTATGGAGAAAAAAGTGTTAAGTTTGCAGGTAGGTAAACGGTTTTGAGATGGGAGTTTTGGTTGGGTAGAATCAAGGTTCCCCAAGGCACCCAATGTGCACCACCAGGGCGGCCGGGTGCAGGAGAATGTTGGGTGGTAGGAAATGTATGGCTCCATGCAGACTCCAGAACTTTCCATCACATCAAATGTGAGGAAAATGTTTGTTTAAGTTAAAGTTTGAGGTTTGCAAGGGATTCTGTGTTAGATATGCTGGCGATAGACACGCAAGTCACCCCACCCTGCATTCCCATAGGTGTCACTTTCTCAAAAATTTACAGATTTGTTAGTTTTCCCTAGGTGCCCGCTGAGCTATGGTCCTAGCCAATGGGGCTAGGGGCACCTCAGTTGGGGGCTGCTCACGGGCAGGCCTCTCGGTCTTGGGAGGCAAGCTCCAGGGTTAAGGTCAGGGCAGAGGGGGTCCCAGGTCAGCACCAAGTCCACACCACCAGCAGCGCAGGGGCGGCTGGGTGCAGGGTGCTTAGGAGGTGTTGGGAGCCCCATGCAATCCTATGGAGGTTGCCGGTTTTGGATTTTGGATGCAGGCTTTCCGGGAGTTTTTGGAAGTGTTCCGGGAGGTACCAACAGCTGGGCAGGTAGGTTGGAGGGCTCGGGGACATAGGTGCACCTCAGGTCCTCTTTTCCAGGGCGCAGGGCGGCCGGATGCAGGGGTGCCTTTTGAGGTCAGGTTTCACCTTACTGGACCACTCGCGGTTGGGAAGGGGCTCCGTGCAGAGGCTGCAGGCGACGCCGGGGAGTCCTGGAGGGGTCAACCCATGGTGGACTCGAATTCTGGAGCGGTGGGACCAGTGGGCCACTTGGACTCGGCGGTACGCGACAAGTGCAGTGGTGGTTCCAGGCGTAGAGTTTCATCATCCTCAGCCTGCTGAGAGTCTTTCTTTGGAGTTTCTTTTGAACAGAGCTGCTGTTCGCAGGAGATCCTGTCTTTGTTGAATGTAGTCAGTCCTCCCAGGGATTTTGGAGGTTACTGGCTGCAGGACAAGTCGACTTTTGGCGCAGGATCTCTGGAAACTGCAGACAGGCCGGTAGGGCTGGGGCCAAGTCAGGTATTCTGCAAGGTCTCCTCTGCTGTGAGACTTCTTCCGTCCTCCTTCATAGGTTGCAGGAATCTACCATCCTGGTGTCAGGGCTGCCCCCTAAATACTGTATTTATGGGGCGCTTTAGGGGTCTCAAGGTAGTAGCCAATGGGCTACTTACGTTAGGGCAGAGGTCTTCAAACTTTTTGATGCTGAGACTCCCCCTGTCAAAATTTTCAGGCTTGAGGACCCCCCTCCTGACAAAAATTTCTAGAACTTGGTACTCATCATCATCGTCAAGCATAAACGCCCCCCAGTTCCCACGGCAAATCATTTTTACGGTGGGGAAATATTATTAAACAGTGTTTAGCAAATCAAAGGTTTGTGGGCGACTGTGGTTTGGAGTTACTTACTACACAGTTCAAACAAAAAGTCTCCAAAATAAATTGCCCAAAAATGCACAACAGTACTTTATTTTTCCCCAAACAAAACAATTTGACAAAACGTATTTGGATGAGAATACATTTCTGAACTAATGTGATGGGTGTGCCTGTTTTTCTCCTGAGAGACTGTCAATTTCTGGACGTATTTTTGCTACAGCCATCCTCAGGTTGTGTTCCACCTCAAGTCTTGAAAGGTACTTAGTCTTTAATACTGCCAATGCTGAGAACCCAATCTCGCATAAATATGATGAGCTAAAAGGCAGAAGAGCTTTGACAGCAATTTTTGACAAACATGAATGTTCTTCAGACATTTTCAGCCAACATTCCCCCAATGACATTTTGCTGAATTGCATGTGGAGAACGCGGTCACTCTGGACCTCAATTAGGTCTTCCTGACGGTGCACAGGGAGACGAGTACCTACATCCAAAAGAAAAGGTTGAAAGACCCAATCATTGTCATGATCAATATCCTCAGAAAAGTACTTTTCTAAACCGACCCCGAGAGAAGTCAAGTGATTTCTTATGACCTCAGCAGCACTTTCAAGTTCATATCCCGTGTCCTCAACAGCTTCGGCTAAACATGAGAAAGCCTCAAGCCGGCCATATTGAATTAGTCTTCTCCACGACTCCAGCTTCTTCTTGAAAGCACATATTTTTTTGTACATTATGAAAGATTTACTTTCAGGTCCTTGCAAAGACAAATTCAAGGAATTCAATTTATCAAAGATGTCTGCAAGTTATGCTAAAAGCACAAGCCAACGGGGATTACACAACTGTTCTGCTTTGTATGGGTCCAAATCTAGATGCAATTGCCGTACTTCATTTCTCAATTCAAAAATGCGATTGAGAACCTTGCCTCTCGATAACCATCGTACTTCTGTATGGAAAAGCAAACCATCATGTTCAGCCCCCATTTCTGCACACAAAATTGCAAACAGACGAGCTCTAGTGGGGTGAGCCTTTATGAAATTAACAATTTTCACAGCACAATTCAACACATCCCCAAGTTCTCTATCCATGTTTCGGACTGCAAGGGCTTCCCAGTGTATCATACAGTGGGTCCATAGAATATGAAGAGCCACTTTGAAAACTTTGGCTTTTAAGCCTGCACCAGACTCGCACATGGAAGGAGCACCATCCGTACAGATCCCAACATAGCTGTCCCATTTTAAGCCATTGGAGCACAGGAAGTCATTGAGAATATCAAACAGGGTTGATGCCGTTGCCTGTCCCTTGATTGGCTTACAGAATAAAAAATCTTCCAATATTACAGTTTTGCGGCAGTATCTGACATAAGCAATTAAATGAGCTTCCTTAGATAAGTCAGTAGCTTCATCCAATTGCAAGGCAAACAAACTCAATTTCAAGCATGCTAGGAGTTGTCTGTGGATATGCTCTGACATGTCAGAAATGCGGCAGCAAATTGTTGTGTCTGAGAGGGGTACCATTTTCAACTTCTCTGCCACTTTGTCACCAAGCATTGTCCTGGCCTCGTCAAGCATTGCTGGAAGAATCACTTTTTCCCCATCTGTAAAAGGCTTTTTGTTTTTGGCAATGTGGTACGCCACTTGGTAAGATGCTTTCAAGGCATTTGTTGGCGTGGAGACCACATTTTTCGCAGTGTCTTTTTGGTGGATGATGTCTTCCAGCTTTCTGGCAAAACAATCTGCATGCTTTCCTACCAGTGACCCGTGTTTAGTTTCCAAGTGGCGGTTTAATTTGTTTAGTTTCAGACTTTCGATGGCCAAGGTCATGCCACAAACCACACACTGTGGCCTAATTTCACCATTTATAATGACGCAGGTGAATCCGAAGTCCAGGTAGGAGGTATCATACTTCCTACTTTTTGCAGCTCTTTTCTCACCATCTGTTTCGGCCTTTCGTTTGAGTGCACTACCATCTTTTGGCAGCAGGAAACGATACATGTCAAATGTGTGTTTGACCTATGATACAAAATTCCAAAGTTCAATATCAATGATTAGCACAGACTTGCTGATGCATGCAGTATAGTTGTTTTAAAAAAAATAAAAATTGTTGCAGTCCTCAAGATGTCTTAAAAATCTTCTTATATCTAAAACGCGAATAACACATTAGTTTCCTTCCACATGCTTAAAACAGAAATTGCAGCTGGCCCTGGCTTCCATTACGTGAGCTGCGTTGGGGGCCTTTACCAAGGTTCCCCTTCCTTGAGCGCACATTGATTGCAATAGGTAACATGGGTGGATGACATGCTTAGAATACACTTTTACTTGCTACTGAGATTAAAAATCTGCTGTTTTGTGCCCATATTAATTATTCATCTATGGAGGCTAGTCCAACTCCTGATCTCCTGCCACCTTCTTCAAGAAAGGTAGATGGACTACATGGTTTTTGTCAATGTCATAATTGATCTCAGAAGGAAGACCACTGCTATCCAGCAAAAGCCAGCCTTGCGGTGCTAACTTGGAAACCCTGCCAGAAAAGCGTAGGCTGTTGTGGCAGACTCTTGGTTACTCAACGATACATTGTATTCCTCTATTGACTTTCTTGTCTTTGCTCTCATAGTCTATTTCCTTCCTTGTATTTAACCTCTCTTTCTCATCTCTCTTTCTCTTGAAGGAATTAAAGTCCATACATGCATGGACACTGGTGGCATGCTGCCATTTTGTTAGACCTTCCTGGCTCATCCCATTTGCCCCAAAATCACGCATAATGCATTGGACAACTGTAAGACCACGGGGTGCTCAATTTGTTTTTGTTTCGCTTTGCCAACAGCTCCTCTCCAGGCTCTGCTGACCTGGGGATGCACCAAGAGGCCACTAACACACAACAGGGGGTGGTCACTGGCCTCAAACAAATACTGCTCAAATGTTTGTGTTGCCTATTTCAAACATGTACGTGAAGAATGTGTGCAGTATCAATTATGCTTATGGATTTTAAAAACATAGCATACGAAACAAGATGGTTGTTGCCTCAGTGGGGGAGGGGTACCATCCGAGATTCCCAATACTGGGAGCAGACCCTAAAGCAGGCAATTCTATTTTTGTATTCAGATTCCCATTCAGTGAAGAGCTCAGTTTACAGACAAAAGTCAGACTTAAAGAGTTTTGACTACCTGGCTAGATCTGCCTGAAGATCGCTTACCTCTCCTCGTGGTTTCTGACATGCGTTCACATTCAGTGGTCATGAAGACCTCCCTGCTGTATTCTGATGAGGACTAACTAGCAATCACAAAAACTCCACTCAAAGAGTTTGTACTCTCTCCCTGACAGGTTGGTGCCTGACCATCCTCTCCTTCGTGACAGCTTGAGATGAAAGCCTAAAAAAATGTATCTCCACTTTTCTCACCTATAGACATGATTTCTAAACCTAGCGCCCAGCTTGACACTCGCTGGCTTCCGCTAGTGCCACCAAGTGTCGCCTGCCCTCTCACTCATCACTGGAGCTAACTGAGCTATAAGGGATATAGCGCGGAGTGGACAATGAAGTTTACTGCGTGTGAGGGCAGTGTATATGAGATCAAAAAAAAAAAAAAAAAAAAAAAAAAAAAAAAAGAGTCCCTTGTTTGTAAAGCAGGGCAGTTTTAAACTTGTAATTGATTGAGCTGTATAGGTGTTTTGCAAGTAATGGTAGACTGCATGCATTTGTGCTTCCTGCAGAAAATATTTGTGGTAGTAGCACAGAAATCAAGAGTAAAAACATTCCACCAGACCATAAAACAGGCAAACGAGCAGCAAAAAAAAGCCCACACACTGACCTGACTGGCTACCCCTTTGGGTGCTGCCACTGCCAGACTGCCCTATTGGCAGGGCAACTGGCATTATGAGGCAGGGGAGGACCAAATTAAGTGGCAGTTTTAAACTTATAAAGGCCAAGCTGTATAAGTGTTTTGTAAGGTATGGGAGACTGCATGCAATTCTGCTTCCTGCAGACAATATTTGTGGTAGTAGCACAGAAATCAAGATTGAAACAGTACACTAGACCATAAAACAGGCAAGCGAGCAGCTAAAAAAACAAAACACAATCCTGAGTTTGTGCTTCTCCCAACCAAACACGTAAAAAATGCCTACCTGTATGGATGACATGTAAATCCTACACCTGGTATTCCCTTTTGTCTTATGTAACATTTTCTATACACTGATTTACTGTATGTGTGTGTGCTATAAAGTGTTCCAACATCCTACACCGGTATGAGAGGTGCTGTAATACAAATGAAATACATGTGAGAGACGGGCCATGGAAAGGTCAATACAGCAGCACCTCATGGATTTAGCACATGATGGGCTTGAGAGAGTCACCGAGGCAAAAATAACCCTAGGGAAGAAGCTTTTGTTTCCACCGTAAACAAACCATCAGTCAACGCACATTGTGCCAAGCAACGACCCAACCGCCTCGTTCTGCACTTGTATTACAACTCGATTGCAAGCTGCTCCAGGGGATGCTAAGTGTGACGTTATGAACCTCCTGCAGGGAATCATGAAATCAGCATTTAAATGCATTCTTGAGGTCTTGGTGATGCCTGTGGTACTCAGATTAGACAATAGGCACAGTACGCAGTTTGGCTGATTACTCAGCACCTGAGATTTGAACCCAGTGTTTCTTTGCCTGATTGGTCACTTTTAGTACATTGACAGGAACTGCTGTGACAGTGGTCCATTTAACGTACAGAAATAACAGCTGGGCCAGCCGTCATCTCTAAATTTTCACGGTGCTAGTCCGTCAGGGTGGTGGAGGTAATGTCCTCGACCACCCTGACGGGCTGTACACTGCCCGCCAAACTTTAAATCAGGCCCGAGGTATTTAATGCCATTTTGGGCATTCCAGCTGCAGACCTACATCATGGTCTCCTCGCCTCTGTCTGTCCACGAAGTTAGTGCTACAACAGCTTCTTATGCTTTGGGAACCTGCACGTTTGTCTTCCGTCTGCTTCTTACATTGATAGCTGGACGTTCACATTGGAATTGCTTGCAGAAGAAGCAAATGTGAGAGCAAATGCTTCAGGAGATAATTAACTATGTATCCAAGAGTCAGAACTCACTGCTAAGTAGAAGAGAAGTAATACTGGGCACGAGTCTCTGGTCAGCAAAGGCAGCAGTACCAAAGAGGAGGGCATGTCTTCTTGTGATGCAACAAGTTCTTGTACCCAGGGATGGCATGAAACCATATCTGCACAGTGAGACAGCCTGCCAGAAAATACTCGCCACAAGAGAAGGTGCATATGATGCCCTCTCCCGAAGACACATGAAAAACAGAATACTGGCTCACCAATAGACTATAAAAACAGTGGAAGAGGTTGAAATTTGATCACCTTATGCAAAATGCATGAAGGCAGTTGGAAACCTCTTGTGGCATGTACCAGGAAACAAAACCGAAAGGAATCAATGCTGAATTGAAAGGAGATTTAAAGGTATAGATGACTGGAGAACCAAAAGGCTCTGATCTTACCACTGCTTGGATTGCATCTAGTGTAACAATGTTAGTACTAGGTCAACTTAAATGTATCCATCTAATGGTAAATAGTGACCTTAAGATACTGTGCAAAATGTGAAAAGGAAAGAATAATCTATATGAACAAATGTCCCTGTGTTTGGGAAATATCAGCCATCCCATAAAGTTTGACAACAAATTCAAACTTAAATCGTCTACCTGAAGCAAGAACTTGAAAACGAGTTTTGCAAAGTATTTTAGAAAATAAGGAGAAAATAATGTTACAGCTACAAAAGTCTATGAAAATGTTTTTGTGCCCTGAAGGGTATGAGACACAAGAATATTATTGAAAATGAAATAGGTTCACTTTTGTAACACATTAAAGCACAAGTTACTAACTTGTGTAACGATATATCTGTAAGAGACAGTAGTTAGTGACAGATTCCTTACCTTAGAATATCCCCAGGCGTCAGGCTGGATCCGGAAAGTTTTTGCGTAGCAGTACCCTTGCGCGTCGGTAGGCGGCGTCGTGCGGCTCCGCGTCCGTCGTCGGCGTCGTGATCGCCGGGATGACGTCGCGGGCAGTACTTAGACGCCGCCCCTGCGCGCTGACGTCAGTTCTGTACACGACTTTCCGCGCCAGGAACGCAGAGCCATGCAAGAAGCTGACATAGGTGTCTGAAAAATACTAGGGCCCTGAAAGGGATGTCCTTAACCCTAGAAATCAGTTCGCAGAACGGGGAGGATGGGTGGGCGGTAGGAATCTGTCACTAACTACTGTCTCTTACAGATATATCGTTACACAAGTTAGTAACTTGTGCATCTGAAAGAGACACGTTAGTGACAGATTCCTTACCTTAGAATAGATACCCCAGCAATACCAACCCCGGTGGTGGGTCTGCGAACAAAGATCAGACAAGGAAGTCCTGGAGGACAGAACGGCCAAAGAAGCCGTCCCTCCGGACCTGACTGTCAAGGCAGTAATGCTTTGTAAACGTGTGCAGCGAGGCCCACGTAGCTGCCTGACAGATAACCGGCAGCGGAACACCGCGGCCCAAGGCCGTGGTAGCAGCCGTTGCCCTGGTGGAATGGGCACGCAGCCCAACAGGAGGCTCCTTTTAGCCAAAGAATAGCAGGTCTTGATGCACAAGGTAACCCAGCGGGAGATGGTCCTCTTGTGCACCGCCCGACCTTTTTGGCGCCCACGTAGCCAATAAAGAGCTGGTCATCCACCCGGAAGTGTTTTGTGCGGTCAATATAGAAGGAGAGCGCACGTTTTGGGTCCAGACGGTGGAGCCTCTCTTCCTCTCTGGAAGGATGCGGAGGCGGAAAGAAGGTGGGCAAAGTGATGGTCTGCCCAATGTGGAAAGCAGTAACCACCTTTGGCAAGAAGGACGGACGCGTCCGAAGAACAACCTTGTCTGGATGAACAGACAGAAAGGGAGGTTTGCAAGATAGAGCCTGGAGCTCACTCACCCGCCGAGCGGAGGTGATGGCCACCAGAAAGGCTGTCTTCAGAGTCAGAAGACGAAGAGGACAGTTATGTAGAGGCTCAAAGGGAGCGCACATTAAAAAGGTAAGAACCAAGTTTAAGTCCCACTGAGGCATCACAAACGGAACAGGAGGGAAGAGGTGAGTAATGCCTTTTAAGAACCTGTTAACAACAGGGGACTTGAAAAGGGAGGGCTGATCAGGGAGCCTGAGGAAGGCCGAGATAGCACAAAGATAACCCTTGATGGTACCCAGGGCAGAACCCTGTTGGGCCAGAGAGAGAAGGAACAGAAGGACCTCAGAAAGAGGGGCAGAAAGGGGATCCACAGCCTTTGCTGTGCACCATGCCACAAATTTGTTCCACCTGCAGGCGTATACCACCTTAGTGGAGGGACGCCTGGCTGCCAGAATCACATCACAAACTTCGGGAGGCAAGTCGAAAGGAATCAACTGCCGCCGCTCAATCTCCACGCAAGCAGGTGTAGACTGGACAGGTTCGGGTGGAGGACCGTCCCCTGCTGCTGCGACAGAAGATCCTCCCGAAGAGGCAGACGGATCGGGGGATCTACGCTCATATTGAGTAGCTCGGGATACCAAACTCTTCGAGCCCAGTCCGGAGCCACAAGAATGACTTGGGCCCGGTCGTGCCGAATCTTCTTCAACACTCTGGGTAGAAGTGGTATAGGCGGAAAGGCGTACAATAGACCGCAACTCCACTCGTGACGAAAGCGTCGCCGAGCGAGTGCCGCCTTGGAAATTCCAACGCGCAGAACTGATGACATTGCGCGTTCTCTTCGGTGGCGAATAGATCTAACCAAGGCTCTCCCCACTGTAGAAAGAGTCCTTGCGCCACTTCCGAGTGAAGACGCCATTCGTGATCCATCATGCACCTGCGGCTGAGTTCGTCCGCCCTGGCGTTCAGGGAACCTGCCAGGTGTTGAACCACCAGGAACATGCCCTGGTGTTCCAGCCATGTCCAGAGGCGCAGAGCCTCCTGACAAAGGGTCCACGACCCCACCCCGCCTTGTTTGTTGCAGTACCACATGGCAGTGGTGTTGTCTGTGAACACCTGCACTACCTTCCCTTTGACAGAGGGAAGGAATGCCTTGAGTGCAAGTCGGATCGCCCGGAGCTCCAGAAGGTTGATATGGAGCCGGGACTCCGCCGGAGACCAGAGGCCTCTGATCTCCGCCTCTCCCATGTGACCGCCCCATCCCAGAAGGGACGCGTCCGTCACAACTGTGTGCTCTGGCTGGGGAAGGGAGAGGGATCTGCCCATGACCCATTGCCGGTTCGAGAGCCACCACTGCAACTGTTTTGCAGTCCCCTCCGAGATCTGGACGTGATCGGACAGGTCGCCCTGGTGCTGCGCCCACTGGAACTTCAGGTCCCACTGCAGAGCCCGCATATGCCATCTGGCATGAGTGACCAGCAGGATGCAGGAGGCCATGAGGCCCAGCAGCCTCAGGGTCATCCGTACCGAAACCCAGGATAAGGGCTGAAAGATCGGAATCATAGCCTGAATATCCCGGACTCGCCGTTCGGGAGGATAGGCCCGAAACTGCGTCGTGTCCAGAACTGCTCCGATGAAAAGGAGCTGTGGAGAAGGAATCAGATGCGACTTTGGCACATTGATGGAGAACCCCAGCGAGTGCAGGAGTTCGGCCGTAGTCTGGAGGTGGGAGACAACTGCCTGGGACGAGCCCGCCTTCAGCAGCCAGTCGTCGAGGTAGGGGAAGACTGAAACCCCTGCCCGGCGCAGATGAGCTGCGACCACCGCCATCACTTTCGTGAACACCCGAGGGGCACTGGTAAGGCCAAAGGGGAGCACGGTGAACTGAAAATGCTCGAGGCCTACCGTGAACCGAAGGTAACGCCGGTGGGCCGGCAGGACGGGGATGTGGAAATAGGCGTCCTGCAAGTCCAACGCTACCAACCAGTCTCCGGGGTCGAGGGCAGTCAAGACCTGAGCTAGGGTGAGCATCTTGAACTTCTCCTTCCGGAGGAAGCGATTGACGTTCCGGAGGTCCAAGATAGGACGCATGTCCTCCTTGTCCTTTTGGGCACCAGAAAGTAGTGGGAGTAGCAACCACGCCCTACTTCTGGGGTCGGAACATGCTCGATGGCCCTCTTGGCCAAGAGGGCCGTGACTTCCTTCTGTAGAAGCACCAAGTGATCCCCTGACATGCGGTGGAATTGAGGTGGCATGGCTGGGGGTGGTCTCGAAGGGGAGGGAGTAGCCCCTTCGGACAATGTCCAAGACCCACTTGTCCGAGGTGATGGGACGCCAGTGGTGAAGGTGATGGCGGACCCTGCCCTCGACTGGCGTGCTGTGCACCTGAAAGGAGGGACTAGGAGGGCTTGGAGGCCGCGGACGGGTTGGAGGTGGTGGCCTGACCCGCACGCTGGTTGCCCGAACCGCCACGGCGGTATCCACGTCCTCGGCCACGCGAAGGCGCTTGCTGCGCGGGCCGTTGGCCGGGCTGTGGACGTGACTGGGCGCCCTTCCGTGGCCACGAAAGGGGCGAAAAGCAGACGTTTGCGTAGGGCGCACAACAGCAAGGCCCAGGGACTTAGCAGTAGCCCGTGAATCCTTGAAACGCTCCAGCGCATGGTCCGCCTTTGAACCAAAGAGACCGACTCCATCAAAGGGCATGTCCATGAGAGTATTCTGGACATCCCCTGAAAAACCAGTGGTTCTCAGCCAGGCGTGGCGACGCAGCGCCACCGTCGTTGCAAGCGATCTGCCCAGCGAGTCGGCGGTATCAAGGCCACAGCGGATGGTATACTTAGCCGCATCACGCCCTTCCGCAATAGCGCGGGTAAGCAGTGTCTGGACCTCCTCAGAACACTGCGGCAAAACATCAGCCACCGAATCCCACAGGGAGTGGGTGTATCGGCCCAAGAGGCAAGCGGTATTAACAGACCGCAAGCCAGCACTGGAGGAAGAGAAAGCCTTCTTCCCAAAGTGATCCAGGCGCTTGGATTCCCTATCCGGAGGGGCGGTAGGGAAGGCTGTGTGGGAGGCAGAGGCTTGGACAACCAAGCTCTCAGGGGTGGGGTGTTGGGAGAGAAACAGGGGGTCGCCCGGAGCCGGGCGATGGCGTCGGGCCACGTTCCTATCCACAGGAGCCCCTGTGGTGGGTTTGGACCAGGCACCCAAAAGAACGTCAGTGAGTGCATCGTTGAACGGCAGCACAGGCTCCGAAGAGGAGGCCGCCGGCTGAAGCACTTCAGTCAGGAGGTTAGTCCTGACGGCCACTGTAGGCAACTGGAGATTTAAGGCTCCAGCAGCTCTACGCAACACCGTTGCAAAATTAGCCCCCTCCTCCGTTGCCACGGGAGGAGACAGCATGCCAGAGTCGGGGAGGTATCCAGCCCACTGGCATCCCCAAGTTCCTCAACCCAGTCCGGGTCAAACTCGCACTGTTGTGTGAGAGGGTCGTCAGACCCCTCCCAGCTCTCCTGGTCCTCCTCAGGTTGAAAAGATGGAGGAGGAGGGACATAAGGGACCCAAGGCCTCATCGGCGCCGGAACCGGCGTCGGGCGACGCCGGTCCGGCTCCATGTCCGGACCCGGGGAGAACCGGGGAACGACGCCGCCCGGAGCCCCGGACGGCGTCGGAAACGGCACCGGGGACATCGGCGTCGGCGGAGGCGTGGTTAGGTCAACCGGCGTCGATGGAGGTTGCGGCACCACCGGAACCGGGGTCGAGGCCGGGGCCGGAGCCGAGGCCGGGACGAAGGCTGGTGGGACAGGCGACGCCGGGACCGGAGTCGACGGCGGCGCCGGAGCAACCCTATCTGGGCCCGCGGGGCCCGAAGGCGCACCGGAGGGACCTTGAGGCCCGAAGAGGCGGGCCATGGCCGACAGGAATTTCTGCACTCGGCCGGAGTCGCCCCGAACCCGGGAAGGACGGGTAATGCGGGGGCAACTCGACAGGCACGTCCGGGGCCGCGGGCGGGACGGTGCCGACAGGGACCTCAGCCGAGTCGCGCGACCGGCGAGGCGAAGTCTTAGAGCGATGACGCCGCTTAGACTTCTTGTGCTTCGACTTACCGGAGGAGCGCGAAGACTTGGATTCCGACGAACGGCGGGGACTCCGCGTCCGGCCCCTCGACCTCTCCCGGGACCGGGGCTTGCTGCGGCGCGGAGCCGACTGCCGGACTTCAAGGAGCTTTCGAGACCGCTCTCGCAAAGCCTTCGGATGAAGTTTCCGGCAGTCAGGGCACGACTTCGTGTCGTGGCCTCGGCCGAGGCAGAAGAGACACTCGAGGTGGGGGTCCGTGATGGACATCATACGACCACATACCTCGCAGGGCTTAAAGCCGGGCATCCCTACGACACCTTAGGAGTCGTGAAGACTCGTTGAAGAGAACAGTGAAAAATTTCACAAAAAGATAGTCAAAAAGTGACTAGGGCACTGCTCTTCCCGGATCTGCGCTTACTGGCGCGGAAAAAGAAGAACTGACGTCAGCGCGCAGGGGCGGCGTCTAAGTACTGCCCGCGACGTCATCCCGGCGATCACGACGCCGACGACGGACGCGGAGCCGCACGACGCCGCCTACCGACGCGCAAGGGTACTGCTACGCAAAAAACTTTCCGGATCCAGCCTGACGCCTGGGGATATTCTAAGGTAAGGAATCTGTCACTAACGTGTCTCTTTCAGATACAAAATGACCTTAATGAATCTTTAAATTTCTCATGTTCTTTTGTCAATCGGTTTTCCACTATACCTAGATTTCATTACTCGCATGAATAGTATTGTGGGGTTTTAATTTGCATTTTATTAGTTGTTTTGTGAGTAGCCTAACAATCTGTTTTGTCGAACTGATTTGTATGCATAGTAAAACCACATGTATATATCCCACCCTTTCCCATATGGAAGAGAAAATATCAACATATTGGAAGGACTCCGTGTTTTTATGGCACTAATTCCACGTGATATGCTACAAATCAAAGCAATATACATTTATATTTATTCTTTATTATTAATCTGTTCATCCTCCAGATAAAGTGACGCCATTGAGACGACACTTGTTGATAAATACAAGTAATTGGATGTGTGTGAATGCAATGCAAGATTATAAAACAAAGAACACTTTATTAATTTTAACATTGAAAGTGAATTTCGAATAGAACTATTACTCAAGGTTGAACTGGGTTGAAGATCTGTTTACAAAGAGCGTGCTCCATATAGCAGACAAAATTCTTGATGCTACCAAGGTCAGCAAGATTACCAAATTCCTGGCAGACATGGCAGAGCACGAATTGTAGCATCAACAGATCAGGGAATAAAACGTCAAAAGAGGAGGCAGAAGCAATTCCAAATAGCATAGTTTGAAGTGTTGTGTTAACCAGATTTATATAGCGCACAGCTGCCCCAGCAAAGAGGCGTCCCGGCGCTGCCAGCCACAGAGAGTAGCAGGGTAAACTGGTAAGCAACAGGAAAAAAGAGCAGGCAGCCTAAGCTGGCGGAAAGAGGAAGGTTTTGATTGCTTTCCTGAAAGCCAACAAGTGATTTAAGCTGCGAATCTGAGGGGGCAGAGAATTCCATAGCTTAGCGGCCATGTAGTGGAACGATCGACCACCAGCCCGGACGCGCTTCACACGGGGGACAGTGACTAAGTACTGCCCCGAGGATCGCAGCTCACGAGTGGATTCGTAGGGGGTTAACATGTAGGCAAGGAGGCTGGGTGAGGCCAGTTTCAAGATCTTAAAAGATAGCCAAAGTGTCTTGAAATGGATCCGTTTGGCCACCGGAAGCCAGTGAAGCCTCCGAACGGCGTCAGTGGCGGAACAGTGACGTGGGAGCCCTAGGAGGGCTCTGGCAGCCGCATTCTGCACACGCTGTAATCGCACTACCTCAGCCTGATTGGCTCCTAAGAGGAGCGAGTTAGCGTAGTCCAGTCTGGATATAATAGCAGACTGGACAATCAGGGGGGGGTGTGTGTGTGTGTGTGTTAGTTTTAGTGTGTGTTAGTTTTAGTGTGTGTTAGTTTTAGTGTGTGTTAGTTTTAGTGTGTGTTAGTTTTAGTGTGTGTGTGTTTTAGTGTGTGTGTGTGTTTTAGTGTGTGTGTGTTTTAGTGTGTGTGTGTTTTAGTGTGTGTGTTTTAGTGTGTGTGTGTTAGTTAAGGTACAGGGCCTCTAAGGGTGGCACAATAAGTGCTGCAGCCCTTAGAGGTCTTCCCTGGTCACAGTGCCCTGGGTACCTGTGGTACCATTTACCAGGGGCAGACCTGTGGCCAGAGATGCCAATTGGGTACAGTTTTGGGGAAAGAACACAGGCCCTGGGAACCTGATTGGCAGGGACCCAGGGCACATCAAGTCAAAGTGCATCAGTGGTCTGGCAAAAAGTGGGGGGGTTACTGCAACAGAAACCCACTTCCTTACACTCAGTGACCACCATCTTGCTGATGGAGGGCATTCCCCAGTCAGGGTTAGGGAATGTGCTGTGGGGTGAGCACATTGAGGTTGTAGTCATCCTAAGGCAGGGGTCTTCAATCTGTGGGGTGCAACCCCCAGGGGGGGCGTGGAGTCATACAAAGGGGGTCGCGCATTCCCGGTCGCACTTCTGCCTGGAACTGTCTGGATCCTGAATCCAAAACGTTTGCTCCTTGTTTTGGATTCCGAATAGTGCATCTCAATGTGCTCTCTGATTGGAGGACATCGTAAAAGAAGTCACTATAGTCAAGGGTAGAGGGGTTAGAACTTTTTTGTTAGAATGTCTCAAGAAAAGAACCCAACTATTAGTGAAGATAATAATGACATGAAGGACATGGTTGAGGAGCTTGACCTCACCCCTTACCTTCACTTGCTTACCTTCACTTGTCTTTCAAGGAAGTAAGGTCCTTATGTAAACTTAAAAATATACCAATGGGCCCTCATCCAACCAAACAAAAGCTCCAGGAGCTATTGGCGGAGTATTCAAAGGCCCACCCCTCTGAAAATGGTGATGACCAGTCAGAGGAGGAAAGGAGTGAGGAGGATGGAGATAGGTGCCCACCTCCACCACATCCTAGGGAAGAAAGGGTCCCTGTACCCTTACTTCCAAGAGTTAACCTCTGGGGACCTAGAGGCCACACAGGTGGCTCAGGTTCTGGTGAGGACATTGAGGACAGCCTCAGTGAGGAGGACAGCCTTTTAGCAAGGCTGGCCAAAAGACTAGACCTAGAGACCAGACTCCTGGCTCTAGAGAAAGAAAGAAAGGAGATGGGATTAGCACCCATCAATGGTGGCAGCAATCAAAATAATAAGGATGAAGAGCAATCTTATAATCCTAAAATCCCCAAAGGCATTGTCCCTAAATATGAGGAGGGTGATGATATCACCAAGTGGTTCACAGCCTTTGAGAGGGCTTGTGAAGCCAGAAGGGTGAAGAAGACTTTCTGGGGGGCACTCCTTTGGGAACTGTTCTCTGGTAACTGCAGAGACAGACTCCTGACCCTTTCTGGGGCAGATGCTGGGTCTTATGACCTCATGAAGAGAACTCTGATTGAGGGATTTGGACTCACAACTGAGGAGTACAGAATTAGATTCAGGGGGGCTCACAAAACCCAAAACCAGCCCTGGATTGATTTTGTAGACTACTCAGTAAAAACACTAGGTGGCTGGTTAACTGGAAACAATGTGCATGACTTTAATGGAATTTACAACCTGTTTATGAAGTAACACATGTTAAGTAATTGCATTGATGAAAAGTTGCATCAGTACCTGGTAGACCTAGGTCCACTTTCTCCCCAAGAATTGGGAAAGAAGGCAGACCACTGGGTCAAAACAAGGGTCACTAGGACGTCCACTGGGGGTGACCAAAAGAAAGGGGTTACAAAGCCTCCCCAGAAGAAAGACAGTGAACCCCTTAAAGATAAAAGTAAGGAGTCCCAGGTAGCCCCCCAATAACCTGTCCAGGAGGGTGGGCCCAAAGACACCTCACAAACTAACACAGGGTACCAAGGTAAGAATTGGGATCCCAGAGTATGGTGTCACACCTGCCAAAAGGCAGGACACCATACCAAGGACCCTAGCTGTCCTAAAAACAAAGTCCCTAGCACAGCTCCAGGGGTGACTAGTGTAACTCCAGGGGTTGCCAGTGTAGCTTTGGAGGAAGGGTCCTCAGATGAGGAAGCCCTCATAGCCTTCAACTGGAAAATGGGACCACAAGGTAAGCTGGAGATTCCAGAGGGGAGTAGACACTTCCACCACCTACTGGTGAATGGAATCCCAGCCTTTGCCCTGAGAGATACCTGTGCCAGTCACACTGTGGTGCATGACAGGTTGGTTCTCTCAAACCAGTATGTCCCAGGGGAAGCAAAAAGAGTAAGGACTGTCCCAGGGGGTGTCACTGTTAGGCCTGTGGCTGTAGTGCCCCTAGAAGTAGCTGGGTCACTTAGATGGAGAAAGGTGGTAGTCAGTAAAGACCTCCCCCTTGATGGTCTCCTTGGGAACGACCACCCAGAGGTTGGTCTGAGCCAAAGAGAGGTACTGGTCCTTTGCCAGACCTCACCCCAGAAACCTGGGGGGGCTCAACCTGCAGTTAGTGCAGCTGCCCCAAAAGAAAAAGAAGAAACAATGTAGGAAAGGTGGGCAGCGGTTAGCCACAGTTCCAGTGGGCCAGAGAGATTCTATCCCAGTAAGGGAGAACTCCAAACTTGGCACTGGTGAAGTCCCCCCTAGCCAACAAAAAGCCCTGACTAGTCAGACAGCTGTCCAGCCTGAGTTGGTGGCTCCTCAGCTGGCAGAACAGAGGGTGGAAGAAGGGTGTTCCCTACCAAGTGTAGTGACCCCCCCACCCTAAAACAGCAGACAGGCAACCAGAACCCAAAGAAGCCTGTAAGGTAGCCCCTTCACCTACCAGTGAGGAGCTAAAGGTGTGGTTCTGGGCACTGACAGCTGTCAGTAGCCTCTGCTGGGTGTTAGCCTTCATGGCAGCACTGTCCTTGGCATGGTGGCCTCAGCCCCTGCCAAATAGCAAGTTAGGCCCCTGACCTTATTGGTCATGGTGGGGTTGCTCAAGCTGTGGGTAACCTCTGTGGGTAAGCTGGGCTTTGCTCTAGCTAAGTTAGAAATTGCAGAGGTAGCACCTCTGAACCCAAACTAAAAAGATGGGGTGAAGGCACTAAAGCGATAGGAAAGGAGCATTGGGAATTAGGTCCTGAAACTGTTGAGGTAGGCCAGCTCCCTAAAGGGGCTGACCTGGACAGAAGGATGTAAGGCAGAGTAGGCCCTGCAACTCCCAAACCACTTCCTCTGCTCTTCCTCACCTGAAAGACTAGGAAGACTCTCCCAGCTTTGGCCGAGTCTCCTGGCCTTTGGGCTGGGGGGCTTGTGTAAGGAAGTGGGTTTCTGTTGCAGTAACCCCCCACTTTTTGCCAGACCACTGATGCACTTTGCCTTGATGTGCCCTGGGTCCCTGCCAATCAGGTTCCCAGGGCCTGTATTCTTTCCCCAAAACTGTACCCAATTGGCATCTCTGGCCACAGGTCAGCCCCTGGTAAATGGTACCACAGGTACCCAGGGCACTGTGACCAGGGAAGACCTCTAAGGGCTGCAGCACTTATTGTGCCACCCTTAGAGGCCCTGTACCTTTACACACACACACACACTGCCTTTGCAGGCTGCGTCTTTTGGTGCAGAACAAAGTGAAGAGTCGATATGGCACACACCTCTCTGTGCCATGCCTACAACCCACTGCTCTGGCATAGGTCAGCCACCCCTCTAGCTGGGTGCACTATACCAGTGGTGAGGGTACAGGTGCATGAGCCCTGTACCCCTACAGTGTCTAAGTCCATTCTTAGACATTGTAAGTGCAGTGCTGCCATTAAGAGTATATGGTGCTGGGAGTTTGTCATTACAAACTCCACAGCACCATAATGGCTGCACTAAAAACTGGGAAGTTTGGTATCAAACTTCTCAGCACATTAAACCCACACTGATGCCAGTGTGGGATTTAATGAAAAATGCACACAGAGGGCATCTTAGAAGATGTCCCCTGAAACCTAACCCACCTCTAGTGTCCAGGCTGAGTGGCTGCTTCAGCTGCCACCACCAGACATGTTTCTGGACCCCTGGGTCGAGAGCCTGCTGCTCTCGGGGGCCTGAAACAATGCACATCCTGGGACGAGGTGCCAAGCCTCCTCCCCCAGGATGGGCAGGGTTCACGAAGGAGCAGCTTCAAAGGCATGCCGCCTTTGTGAGCCTCTCCAGACCATTTGCTGCTTTCAGCAACTGGTCCCCACTGGTTCTACCCCCCCACTTTGGGCGGGAGAACCGGCGGGAAAAACAAGTGAGGAAGGGAGGTGTGCCCACCTCTGCCAACTCCACCCCTCAGGTGGGGGAGGCGAGGTGAAGCACAACCTTCAGTCCCCGCCATCTTGAGGATGGGGGGACCCAGCCAACCAGGGACAGGCTCCTGCCCCCCTTCCACTGGAGAGTGGCAGAATAGGGGGTGTACCCACCACAGGGAAGGGACCCATTGGTCCCTGCCCTTTACCTACCTGTAACGCCCCTAAATCTAGTATTTAGGGGGCACCCTGAACCTTACTTCCTCAGATCCAGCTTACCTACAAGAAGAAAAGAAGGACGAAGAGCCGTGCAGAGCTAACAAGAGGACGACGCCCACTGACTTGGCCCCAGCCCTACAGGCCTGTCTCCCCTCGAACCTGCGAAATCCCGGCGTGTCCAGCAGCAAGCAACCTCACAAACCCCGGAGGACCTGCCTGTCTTCACTTCCCAGACTTTTTCTCCCGTGAACACCGGACATGTTTAAACTGCAGCTTCTGGCTCCGGCCGGATACCGCGAATCCAGCCCACTCTGCACCCGCCGAACCCGGCCCGAGCTTGAGTGGAAAAACACCACGAGGAGGTCAACCCGGCGATCCTGACCCGAGATCCGGCGACTCCTGACCTGCCTCAAGCCTCCAGACGACGCCTGCAGCCTCAATCCAGAGGATCCCCTCTACCGCGACCAGAGCGGGTAAGAAAATCCGACCCTAAAAGGCACCCATGCACCCGGCGCCCCACGGCCTTGTGTGCCCAAACCAACGGTGCCTAACCAACCCAAGACATCCCAACTTACCCCTCGAAGTGGTGGTCGCACCCAGAAGATCCTCGTCCCAGAGCCTGCAGTGCTTCTTCAAACCGGATGTTCTCCATAGAAAACAGGGCGCCCGACGTCGAAACAGCACTCTGCATCCGGCCGCCCCAGTGCCGCTGAGGGTGCACTTTTTGTGCCTACTTGTTTCCCCATTTGCCCTGAGCTAAAGTCCAGGAGCTTTGCTCCCACAACCCAGTGGCCTGCTTGCCAGCAGCCACCAACCGGAGACCCCCTATCCTCCATAGGATAACATTGGGCCTCAACACTCTGCACCCGGCCGCCCTAGTGCCGCTGAGGGTGCAACAACAGTGCATCACTGACCCAGGGGAACCCTTGTTCTAACCCCAGAACCTTAACTCCCACAGTCGTTTACTTACCTGCAAACCGATAACCTGTTTTTCCTCCATAGGATAACATTGACAATCTTTCTTCCAAAAAACGACTAAGTGTGGAGTTTTGAAAACTAAAGATTTTCTATTGCATTTTCAAACTGTGCTATATCCAGTAACTTATTACTGAAAAGTATTTAATGCTTACCTGTGCCAGGCTTGCTTGGTTCTAAAAATAAACAGTATATTTTTTATACAAAAACAATTGGCCTAGAGTTCAGTTCTTGAGTGTGTGAATTCATTTGCTGACTGAGTGTGTACATCAAATGCTTAACACTGTCCTCTGATATTGCCTTACTGCTCGACCAAGCTACCACTATTAGAGAGTAAGGTTCTATCCAACTTTAACCTCTGCCTACCTCTGGAGTCACCTGGACCCTATACCTCATTTTGGTGTAGAATATATAGAGCCAGTTTCTTACACTGAGGAGTGGGCTTCACCTCGCATCCCCCACCTGAGGGGTGGGGTTGGCAGAGGTGGGCTGACCTCCCTGGATTGCTAACTTTTCCCGCCGAAATTTGTGGAGAAGACAGAAAGGGGACCTCCTCCTGCTGGCGAGGGGGGGGGGGGGGGGTCGCAGTGCAAAGGCGGCAGGACCTTCAAAGCTGCTCAGCTCTTCCTGAACTGGAGGACGAGTAAGGACCTCCGCCCAGGAAAGGCTCTGTTTCTGGGCCCCGAGAGCGAGGGCTTTCACCTCAGGGGTCCAGAAGCCCGTCTCGTGATGGCAGGCTGGTGTTTACTAGTCAGGGAACCCACCAGAGGCTGGTTTGGCTTAGTGGTCTCCTCTAGAAGAAACCTCGGAGTGCAAGAGTTAAAAAATATGACACTGGAATCAGTGCAGGGTTATTATTCGGAGATGTTTGATACCAAACATCTCAGGATTCACTAAAGCCATTATGGTGCTGTGAAACTTGTAATTACAAGTTTCCAGACCATACACTCTTATATGGCTTTACTGCACTTATAATATTTAAGAATGGACCCAGATATTATAGGGGCCTATCTGCTCATGCCAATAGGTCCTCACATGAGGTACAGTGCAACCTGCCTTAAGGGTGACTTACCTGTGCCTCATGCAGTGACTGGTAGGCATGGCACACAAGGATGTGTGCCATGTCGACTCTTCACTTTTAGCTGCACCAAAACATGCAGACTGCAATGGTAGTGGTGCATATTTGTGGTGAGAGGTCTCTGAGGTGAGGGTAACATAAAACATGCTGCAGCGCTCAGAGGCCTTTCTCTGGCTACCATGCTCTTTGGTACCATAGGTACCCCTTACAAGGGGCTTACAGGTAGGCGTGAGTGAGTGAGTGAGTGAGTGAGTGTGTGTGTGTGTGTGTGTGTGTGTGTGTGTGTGTGTGTGTGTGTGTGTGTTACTGTACCAGAAGCCCAGCTTCCTACACATGAGTAATAGTAAATGAAATTCCATGAAGGAAGGAAAGGGTGCAGTACCAGAGGCTGTTACTAGGTGTCCCTGTGGAGTTGTAAAGGGACCTCTATTAGCCACAAAGTACTGCACCCTTGATGGCATTAAAAAGAGAACGATTGCTGCTGAGCATACGTTTTAATTTGTTTTTATTTGAAGTGAAAACGCAGCATTTTTGTTTGTGAAATAAAGCTAAATAAACAACAATGTTGCTTTTTTAAAATGCAAGCTAACAAAAATTTCACTTCCAATACAAACAAATGGAAACATATGCATAGCTGTAATGTATCTGTTTACATTTGCATTAAGGGTGCATTACTTTACAACTCCACAGGGACACCTAGTAACATTATGTGGTACTACACCCTTTCCTTGAGACAACATTGGAATAGAATTGCGCAGTGGTTGGGTTTTGTAGCATTTGCGTCACGCGTGCTTTAACTTCATATGTTTAAATTTAAAGAGGGCCGTGCTGCGAATGCTATTAAAGGAAATAAATAGAAATGACTGGCGGGCGTCATGTTCAATGTGAATAAAATTACAGGGAACATTAACGAGTGCGAGCATTTTTTTTAGCCTTTGTAGCCTTTGTAGTATGCCACGCTTTAAATGTATATGTTTAAAAACTAAAGCGCGCCGTGACGTCAATGCTAGAAAAGTAAATAAATAGAAAGTAAAGGCGAGCGGCCGCCATGTTAAATGGGAAAGCTGACGATGTAAAGGCGACCGCCAGTCTTTTTTATTTATTTAGTTTTGTAGCATTTGCTGCACAGCACGCTTTAAACATGTGAAGCTAAAGCGCAGCGTTCAACGAATGCCACAAAGGTAAAAAAAATAGCAGAGAATGGCGGCTGCCGCCCACCTTTTTTTCTATTTATTTACTTTTGTAGCAATTGCGGCATGCCACGCTTTAGCTTTAAACGTGTGAAGCTAAATCACGGCGTGCCGCAAATGCTGATAAAATAAACACAGTAAAAACCTTACGCCAATATCCATAAACAAATAATAACAAATAGGAGTGAGGAGGAGAAGGCAGCTGCAGTCCGAAAGAGGGCATGTTGGGGGAAGTGCGGTCAGGGAAGGGGCTATTGTGCCTAAAACTCCAGCTATGTTGAAGCAATTAAGAAAAGAGTGCTGAGAAAGTGAAAATAAAACGTTCCGAGTAAAGTCACCCGTAAGAGGGGATGTCCTTATGGGAGGTTACAACTGAAGAGAAGGAGGTACTTAAGTGGGAGAAGGAGGAACTATTAAAGAAATAAACCTATAAAATACAAACAATTCTAAAAGACACTGAAAGGAGCCAATAAAAACCCATGGGCGGAACATAGGCGGAGCTTAAAGCATATATCCTGAATACAGCATGTCTCAGTGGAAAAATGTGATGCGAACATGTGTTTTTGCCAGTGTCATGTTAAGGGCACCAGGCCTACCCACAGAAGTGGACACCATTTTTATGGGTCAAATCTCTTTCAATTTCAAATTCCATGCTGGGTGCAACAACACAGGAGCGTCGCAGCGCTCATTATAGTTTGAAGATATATTGTCTTTGGCAAGGGTTCGTTACAAAACAATCCCCCCCCCCTCCCTCCCCCTCGTACTCAGGATACAGTTAAATGAGTCCCGAAACAATAGAAACTGTGACTCTGGATCTCTAAGTAATATTCCCTGTTCGCTATGAAATTTCAGTCAAATGGAGTACACGTAGATATTTGGGGTAAGTGAGCTCTCGAAATTCCTTCGAGAGAAGGGTAAGGTATGGGCGCCAGAGCTTTCCAAATAAAGCACCCTGACCTGTGAGGGAGAGTGTAATCTTTTCCATACCCAGTGTATACCATAAGCGATGAAGCCATCCTACATGTGTGGGTATATGGCTTGTCCCCCAGTGTGTAAGGATATTTTGAATAGCAGCTCTGAGAGCTAGTCCTATCTGCCTTCCTCGTCTAGATTTCAATGGAAAGGTGAGGGGATTTGGCAGGCCAAGAATTGTGTAAGTGAGAAATCTGGGGAGTTGCATGTCAAGGTGAAGGTCAATATTATCAAGTACTTGAGTCCAATAGTCCAATATTTGAGGGCAATCCCATAATAAATGCAGTAGTATTCTCCTTGAACCACAACCCCTCCAACAGTCTGGGCTGCACTCTGGGTTGGCTTTATGCAGGCGCACTAGTGAAAAATACTAGTAAAAGATAACTTTGGTATATGTTTCAACGCTAGCTGTGTTGCGCGCTGTATGTTGTGCTCTGTAGAAGATCTCACCACACTCTTTTGGGGTCAACTGCCTATCCAGCTCTGCTTCCCAGCATCTCTGGCTGGTGTTTGGTAGAGACCCAGGGGACTGGCGCAAAATATAGTATCGTTCTGAGATAAGCGGTTTATCAGATGTTTTGGTTATTAACCACTTCTCATGGGGCGTGAGGTGTCTCTTGACTCTCAGAAAAGTTTGCTGGGTTTATAAGCGAATGAGGTAGTTGCATATAGTGCATTCGTTCTGACTCGGGGAGTGCGTATGGGTGAATGTGAGCACACCCTCCTCGTCAAACATGTGATCCCCAAGCAACAACTCGTCTGTCGTCACGTAGTAAATGTTCCAGGACCCATACCAGCGGAAAAATCAGGGTTATCAAATAGTGGTTTCAAAGGAGAGTTGAATGTTGCAAGGCCCCCGTTTAGTTCCAACCTGGTCCCAGACCTCCATTGTCACTCTAGTAAAAGGGGGGCAAATATAGACTTCTGGGTCGGTGTGCTTTCTTTAAAAAGGGAATTTTCCATAGATGTGAACCTGCTATCGCCTTATCTTGAAACAGCCAGTGTTGCTCCAACTCCCCCTACTCCACTCTACGAGATAACGCAGTTGAGCCACCTGACGAGATCGTTGAAAGTTCAGTATGCATAGGCAACCTGCAGTTGATGGTAGATAGCTCAGGTCTTTTCTCATTCGTGGTCTGTTACCCAGCCAGACAAACCGATTAATTTCATTCTGCAATGTGTGAATCATCCCTGCAGGGGGTGTTAAAGGGAGTGTGTGGAAGAGGTACAAGACTTTAGGCAAAGTGGTAATTTTGAGTGTAGCCACTTGTCCAAGCCATGATAACTGGTGTTGTTTCAATCGAGATAAGTCCTTTCTAAGCTGTCGGGGTAGAATGCTGTAATTGAGGGAGGAGGTTGTCTGGATCGAGAAAGCTAATTGGATTCCCAGGTAGGGAGTGGCTGCATCTGCCCATTGCATCAGATGGATAATGTTACTTATCCAGTAAGCATCTGTTCTTGGAATGTAGAGCTGTAGATTCACATGCTTTGCATACTCCTGCTGTCTAGTGTTGGCTCCGGATGTTTGCAAATTGTTTTTCTTTGAAGAAGTCTTTTCAGTCCTGAGGTAAGGGGACTACTCCTTTCGGTGATGAGTCGGTGCCCATGCGCACTATCACCGAAAGGAGGAGCCACCTTACCTCGCGACTGGAAAGACTTCTTCGAAGAAAAACAATTTGCAAACATCCGGACCCAACACTAGACGGCAGGAGTATTCAAAGTATGTGAATCTACAGCTCTACATGCCAAGAACAGATGCTTACTGGGTAAGTAACATTATATGTTCGAGGCATATGAGCTGTAGATCACAGGCTTTGCATAGACTATAAAGCAGTATGCTGCCAGAGGGGTGGCTAACCTGTAGTTGTTGTAGTTGTCTGAAACAGTGTTTTAAGTACTGCCTGGCCTACATTAGCTTGCTGCTTTGCTAACACATCTACACAATAATGTTTGGTGAATGTGTGCGGTGTAGACCATGTTGCTGCCTTACAGATGTCAGCTAGGGGAATATTCCCCAAGAAGGCCATAGGAGCCCTTATTTTGTGAGTGGAATGCGCTCTAGGAAGTATTATCAAAGTTCTTTTTGCTTTTGCAGAACATGTCTGAATACATTTCACAATCCATCTTGCAATGCCTGATTTAGATATGGGATTGCCTTTGTGTGGTGGAGCAAAAGCAACAAAGACTTGCTTTGTTTTGCGAAATTCTTTTGTTCTTTCAACGTAATATAGTAGAGCTCTTCTAATATCAAAGGTGTGTAGAGCTCGTTCTGCTACAGAATCAGGTTGAGGAAAGAACACAGGTAACTCAACCGATTGATATGAAAGGCAGAAACTACTTTAGGGAGAAATTTAGGATTCAATCAATCAATCACTGCATTTATATAGCGCACTACTCACCCGGAGGGTCTCAAGGCGCTTGGGGGGGGGGGGGGGTCCGCTACTGCTCGAATAGCCAGGTCTTGAGCTGCTTCCTGAAGGCGAGGTGGTCTAGGGTCAGGCGGAGGTGGGTCGGGAGGGAGTTCCAAGTCTTGGCGGCCAGGTAGGAGAAGGACCTTCCTCCTGTGGTGGCTCTTCGGATGCGGGGGACGGCGGCGAGGGCGTGGCTGGTCGATCGAAGCTGGCGTGTGGGAGTGTAGAAGTTGAGGCGGCTGTTGAGGTATCTTGGGCCTTGGTTGTGTAAGGCTTTGTGTGCGTGGGTGAGGAGGCGGAAGGTGATTCTTTTGTTGACCGGGAGCCAGTGCAGGTCTCTCAGATGTCCGGAGATGTGGCTGTGTCGGGGGATGTCGAGGATGAGTCTTGCTGAGGCGTTCTGGATCCGCTGGAGTCTCTTCTGGAGCTTGGCGGTGGTTCCGGCGTAGAGGGCGTTGCCGTAGTCCAGTCGGCTGGTGACGAGGGCCTGGGTGACCGTCTTCCTGGTCTCGGTGGGGATCCACCGGAAGATCTTACGTAGCATGCGTAGGATGTTGAAGCACGACGAGGAGACGGCGTTGACTTGTCTGGTCATGGAGAGGGAGGAGTCCAGGATGAAGCCCAGGTTGCGTGCGTGGTCTGTTGGTTTGGGTGCGCTGCCTAGGGCGGGGGGCCACCAGGAGTCGTCCCAGGCGGAGGGTGATGATCCCAGGATGAGGACTTCCGTCTTATCGGAGTACAGTTTCAGGCGGCTGGTCATCATCCACTCGGCTACATCTTTCATCCCTTCGTGTAGGTTGGTTCTGGCGGTGGCGGGGTCGTTGGTGAGGGAGAGGATCAGCTGGGTGTCGTCGGCGTAGGAGATGATGTTGAGGTTGTGTTGGCGTACGATGGCCGCCAGGGGGCTCATGTAGACATTGAAGAGGGTGGGGCTGAGCGAGGAGCCTTGAGGGACGCCGCAGATGACTTCGGTGTCTTCTGATCTGAACGGGGGAGGCGGACTCTGTGTCCTTCCGGATTGGTGCGAAGAACCACTGTCTCTGTGAAGCTGAAAGAAGGGCTCTTGTATAGTGAATGCCCGGAGTTCACCAACTCTCCTCAGTGAAGTTATTGCAATGAGGAAAGCAATTTTCCATGAGAGAAATTGTAATTGGCACCTATGCATTGGTTCAAATGGTGGACCCATTAGCCTTGTAAGTATTATGTTTGGGTTACACACTGGTGCAGGTGGGACTTTTGGTGGCATCACTCTTTTAAATCCTTCCATAAAGGCTTTAATCACTGGTACTCTGAATAGAGATAAGTGTTGTCTGTTTTGGAAGTATGCAGATACTGCTGCCAGATGTAAGCGAATCGATGTGTAGGCTAGTTCAGATTGCTGTAAATGTATCAGGTAACAGATGATGATCTGAACAGAAGCATCAAGAGGATTGATATTGTTGCAATAGGTAACAAATCACTTCCATTTTGCTGCATAACAAGCCCTGGTAGTAGACTTTCTAGCCTCTTTTAGGATATTCATACAGTCTGGTGGTAGGTGTAAATAACCAAACTCTATGACTTCAGGAGCCAGATCGGCAGGCTGAGTTCTTTGGGATTTGGATGCCTGATTTCTTAATGGCTCTGAATGTGTAGACTGGAAGTGAGATGCAGCTTTTGGTGTGGAACTACTGACAGCTCCCGCATGGTGGTGAACCAGGGTTGACGGGCCCATGTGGGAGCTATGAGAATCAGTTTGAGGGATGTTTGTCTGAGCTTCCGAACTCCCAGTGGAATGAGTGGGAGAGGCAGAAAAGCGTAGGCAAATATCCCTGACCAGTTCATCCATAGGGCATTGCCTTTGGAGAGCGGGTGTGTGAACCTGGAGGCGAAGTTTGGGCATTTTGCTTTTTCTGCTGTGGCGAACAGGTCTATCTGAGGAAATCCCCATTCCTGAGAGTAGGGGAGGAGAACCTGAGAATGAAGTTTCCACTTGATTGATTTGCTGCCTTGGTCTGCTGAGAAGATCATCAAACTGATTGTTTTCTCCTAGAAGGTGTTCCGCCAGGACATAAATCTTATGGTGTATGGCCCATTTTCAAATGGCTTGTGCTAGGCGTCACAGTTGGAGAGAGTGTCCCCCACCCCCTTTTTTGTATATAGTACATAGCTGTCATGTTGTCGATGCGCACTAGGACAGCTTTGCCTACGAGGTGAGTTTGAAAGGCTTTGAGCGCTAAAAACACTGCTAATAGCTCTAGGTAGTTTATACGGATATTTTTGTGCTTTAGACTCCACAAGCCTTGGATTATGTGATCCTGTAAGTGAGCACCCCAACCAGTGAGCGATGCGTCTGCTGTTAGCGCTGTCTGTGGAACAGGGTCGATGAAAGAGCCGCCCTTTGGATACATTTTGTGGGTTCCACCACTGCAGAGAGCGATGGGTGCGGCAGTCTACCAATACTAGATCAGTTAATCAACCCTGGGACTGGTTCCACTGACTTGCTAAGCATTCTTGAAGGGGATGCATGTAAAGTCTTGCATGGGGTACGATTATGATGCAAGATGCCATCATTCCCAGCAGTTGCATGAAGACTCTGGCTGGTAATGAGTGATTGGGTTGAAACAGAGTGAGAAAAGGCTGAATACTGTGAATTCTGGCTGCAATGGGAGAGGCTAGAGCTTTTTGAGTGTCTATGGTGGCTCCCAGATAAGGCTGTATGTTTTAAGGCTGCAGATGGGACTTCAAAGCATTCACTGTAAACCCTAGTTGATGTAGTACGTGAATTGTGGATTGAGTGTGTTGGAGACACTTCTGGTAATTGCCGGCTTTGATGAGCCAGTCATCCAAGTAGGGGGAAGAAGTGGATGTGCGGTCTTCTCAGATGAGCTGCGACTACTGACAGGCATTTGGTAAATACTCTGGGAGCAATGGCGACTCCAAACGATAGCACTTTGAATTGGTTATGTTGACCCGCTATCACAAATCTGAGATATTTGCGATGAGCGGGGTGCATTGGAATGTGGAAATATGCGTCCTTTAAGTCTAGAGTAGACATCAATTCGCCCTGTTGTAAAAGTGGAGCACTTGTTGTAGTGTCACCATGTGGCAATGTTCTGACAGTATGTAGTGGTTCAGTTCTCTGAGGTCCAGAATAGGTCTTAATGAGCGGTCCTTTTTGGGAATTAGAAAATACAGGGAGTAAACGCCTGATCCTTGATATTGTAATAGAACTGCCTCTATGGCTCCTTTTAGCAAGAGAGACTGGGCTTCCTGTTTGAGCAGGTGCAAATGTTCTGGTGACAGCTTGTGAGAACGAGGTGGAATATTTGGAGGATTGGTGGTAAGCTCCAGGCAATAACCATGTTGGATAATTCCTAGCACCCATCTGTCTGTTGTTATGGATTGCCAAATGGGGAGAAATTGTAGAAGATGTCCCCCGACAGGTGTTAAATGATCGGGGGGAAAGGTAGGTAAGTCACTGCTTGCTATGGGAAGGGGAGTTATGGGGTGTGGAACCCTTTCCCCTACCCTTGCCCTGGTTTCCTCTGTATCCTCCTCTGAAGAAGCCTCTTGTCGAGGAAGACTGATTGTTGCCTTTATACGAGGAAACATTGGTGTCTGAGGATGAGGTCTTCGACCCCCACTATAAAAGGAGCGAAGAAAGGAGCTCCGGTTTGAAGGAGACTGTAGGGCTCCTATAGATTTAGCTACCTCAGTGTCTTTTTCATTTTCTCTAATGCCTGATCAACTTCAGGCCCAAAAAGATGCTCTTTATCAAACAGAGTGGTTTTATCAAACAGAGTGTTTAAGATGAATTGCTAGACTTCAGGTCTGAAACCGGAAATCCTCAACCAGGCATGTCTCCTAAGTAACACACTAGTGTTAATCTCTAGAGCTGCACTATCAGCAGCATCTAAGGCACATATAATAGAGGAATTAGAGATGAGCTTTCCTTCCTGTATTAAATCCTGTGCTTTAGCTTTTTGCTCATCTGGGAGATATTGGAGCAACTGCTCCATTTCGTCCCAGTACGCTCTATCATACCTTGCTAAGAGGGCCTGGGTGTTGGCAATGGGCCAATGATTCGCCGCCTGAGCAGCTTTTCGTTTGTCAGAGGCGTCTATTAATTTTGACTCTTTGTCCCAAGGGGGTGCATCCCCAGAGGTTTGTGAATTAGCCCATTTACGGGTATTAGAGACAACAAGGGAGTCTAGGGGTAACTGCCCCTTAATGAAGACTGAATCAGATGGAGCAGGCTTATACTTATTATCTATTCTGGGAGTCAGAATATGAGCACGAACAGGGTCCTTGAAGATGTCATCGGCATGTCTCATCATGCCTTTGAGCATAGGGAGAGGCTGACTAGATCTGTGTGTACTACTCAAGGTTTCAAACAAGAAATCTTCTTCTAGGGATTCTTTGTGTAGCTGTACCCCGTGATAATGTGCAGCTCTAGCAAGCAGTTCCAAATAACCTACGTTGTCGTCAGGAGGGGAAGGCTTTGCAGGGTAAAGGTCTGGGTTATTATCTGTAGGTGGATCAATAGTGTAGTATTTCCAAGGATCTATAGGTAATTGAATATCCCCAGCATCATCATCATCATCAGGCTGTGAGGGTGGAGAGTTCTGTGGTGTGATAGGTAATGGTTCTAATGATGGAGAAGGTGGTGAAGGTGTAGGGGAACGTGGTGGAGGAGGTGGAGGAGGAAGAGGAGGAGGAGAAGGGTTAGTACCGCCATTCTTTTTTTTTATTTTTTTTTAAAGGAATCTTATATTGCATGTCTTCGGACTCAGGTTTGCGTTTGCGAGGCAGTTTGGTAAGATGTCCTGTATCAGGATTAATGTAAAGTTCCTTTTGTTAAGGGTCTTATTTGTGAGGTGGGAGGTCAAAAATCGGATCCTGCGGCTTGGAAGGAGCATCTTTCGGTTTCGGAACCAACGACTTCGGTGCTGGGTTGGAATAACCTTTTGGTGAGGAAGGTTATTGCTCCAAAGCCGTTTTCAATTTCGGTGTCGAGGGTTTCAGCTCCAAAGCAGTCTTCGGATTGGAGCGCGAAGGTTTCGACTCCGTGACAGACTTTGGCCGACTCGAATTCGAGCCGGAAGGCTTGACGATGTGTTTCGGTGTCGAGCGGGAAGCGGGACGTCAGAAACAGTCTCGGTGCCGACCTTGCCCGGAGGCGAAACCGTAGCCTTTTGCTTAGTTTGAGTTGGATTTTGGGGCAAGGGGTATTCGGTACTCACAGGACCTTGAGCATGCGGTATGTCCTCTTCCATCTCCGAGTCCGATTCAGCTACAGATAAGGGCTGCTCTTCCTGTTCCTCTTCGGCCCCTTGTGCATCAAATTCTTCTTGCTTGGATCCTTCACCGAAGATGTCCAGCATGCATTCGATGTTTTGGCATTTCACGACGTCGAGCCAGACGTTCGCGGAGAGTTTTCTTGGATCGAAACGATCTGCATGTGTCGCAGTCTTGTTCGTTGAGCTCTGGAGATAAGCACAAGTTGCACACTTTGTGCGACTCGGTGCGCCAATATTTTGCGTGGCACAGAGGACAGAATTTAAATGGAGTCTGTTCCATCGACTGCGAGGTAGACCGACACAGTTAGGCCTGACGGCCTTCCACGAGTTTTCCCAATAGAAATTGAAATTTTCTTTGACCGACACGCAGAGAGTGGGATACGCGCAGGAAAAAATACCGACACAGGTAGAGTGGATTGTGCACCAAGGGGAACCCGAAGAACGGTTTCGAACCAGAGCACAGCAATACACGTCCGAACCCGATGGCGGAAAAAAACAATCTAACAATGGAGTGGATGCCCATGCGCACTATCATTGAAAGGAGTCACCTTACCTCGTGACTGGAAAGAATTCTTCGAAGAAAAACAACTTGCAAACATCCAGATTCAACACTAGATGGCAGGAGTATGCAAATCATGTGATCTACAGCGCACGCCTCAAATATTGTGTTTTAAGCTGAGTCACCTGTTCTGGGGGCAGTGAGAGACCGAGGGTGTAAGAAAGTGCCCTTTTTTGTTTTTGCATGGTTGCCCCCACTTTTTGCCAAACTGCTTTTGTACTTTGACTGAGTGTGCCCTGGGTTCCTGCCAAACAGGTAGCCAGGGCCTATGTTCTTTCTCTAAAACTGCATTAAGACAAAACCCAATTGGCACTCTTTGGCCACAGGTCAGTCCCTTGTAGATGGTACCACAGGTACCAAGGGCACTGTGGCCAGGGAAGGCATCTAAGGGCTGCAGCACTAATTGTGCCACCCTTTACACACACACACACACACACACACACACACACAGCCATTGCAGGTTGCGTGTTTTGGTGCAGAACAAAGGAAAGAGTCGACAAGGCACACATCCGTGCCATGCCTACAACCCACTGCCCTGGCATACATCAGCCATCCCTCTAGCTGGGTGCACTATACCAGTGGTGAGGGTACAGGTGCATGAGCTCTGAACCCCTACAGTGTGCAAGTCAATTCTTAGACATTGTAGGTGCAGTAATGCCATTAAGAGTATATGGTGCTGGGAGTTTGTCATTACAAACTTCACAGTACCATAATGGCTTTACTGAAAACTGGAAAGTTTGGTATCAAACTTCTCAGCTTCTCTCTCCGTTGTCCCCCGATTATCTGACTGGCTCCACTTCTAGGATCACCTTTTCTGCATTTGAACCCGTCTCTCTGCCAGACTCCCTTGCAGCTTTATCCTGCCTTAAATCAGGATCTCCGCATGATTCATGCCCCGCGAAACTTATGGCCACTGCTGCGGCTGTTGTTAATCCCTTTGTGAACCAGTTGATTAATACCTCACTCTCTCTTGCTTCTGTGCCGACTGATTAGAAACAGGCGCTGCTTGTTCCTCTTATAAAGAAATCCACTCTCGACCCCCATCTCCCTTCCAGCTATCGCCCTATTTCTCTGCTCCCTGCGATTGCTAAAGTTTGTGAAAAAATGGTTAACAAGCAGCTCACTGTTTTTATTGAACAACATGGCCTTCTCCACCCTGCACAATCAGGTTTTAGGGCCACCTACAGTACGGAGTCGGCTCTTGTGGAAGTAACAGAGGCTATTCGTGAAACTTTGGATGCTGGGGGCAGGGCTGTTTTGGTCCTGCTGGACCTCTCGGCCGCTTTTGATACTGTCCCCCATTCACTTCTTCTTGCCCGTTTACACAAGCTTGGCATCACAGGTACTGCTTGGGAGTGGTTGAAATCCTTTCTAGAAAAAAGAACTCAACAAGTTTGGATTCCCCCTTTTGTATCTTCATCTCAAGACTTGCGGACAGGAGTGCCTCAAGGGTCTATTCTTAGTCCCTTGTTATTTAATATTTACATGACTCCTCTTATTCAGCTGGCTGAGGATCTGGGTGCCAAAGTAGTTGCCTATGCAGATGATACGCAACTCTTGTTTACCTGGAAGAAACATGAGGTTGATACATCTCATGTCAAGACCTGCCTCTCTGTGGTATTTAGCTGGCTTGCGTCGGCTCAGTTAAAATGTAACGCAGACAAAACTGAGATTCTCTTCTTTGGGGAGTTCCCCCCTCTGTTTTGGCATTACTTCTGGCCAACTGAGTCCCCCAGTCCCTCCCCTTCTGGTCATCCGGTGAAAAATCTTGGCATCTGGTTTGATGAGAAATTAAGTTTTGGTAATCAGATTGGCAAACTTACTGGCATTTGCTTTAGCATTTTAAAACTTCTCCGTAGATTTCTGCCGCTATTGCCTCTCGCCGCTAAAGAAACGGTTATCTGTGCTTTGGTCACTTCTCGCATAGATTATGCGAATGCACTCTATGCCGGTTTGCCATGCTACCTTCTGGACAGACTTCAGGTGGTTCAGAATGCCGCCGCGCGTCTCCTATTGGATCTCCCCAAGCATTCCTGTGTTAGGCATCATTTACGTAATCTACACTGGTTGCCAGTAAAATCTAGGATAAAGTTTAAGGCTATTACCATTGCTCACGCTGCACTTTATGAGTATGGCCCTGCCTATTTTAGGAAACGTTTTCAGTTTTACACCCCTGGCAGGTGTCTGCGCTCCTCGAATATGCTCCTTGCGTCTGTCCCTAGGTTTCGTCTGAAACGTAAAGGTGGCAGTTCCTTGTCTTATCTTGCAGCAACTTACTTGAATTCCCTTCCCCTGGATCTACGCAATCTGAAGAATCCCTCTCAGTTTAAGAAAAAGTTAAAAACTTTCCTGTTCAGCTAAACTGTCCCTCTTTCACTCTGCTTTTGTTCCCTCTGACGTTTTTGGCTTCGTGCCGGGACACTCTATTGAGTAGCTGCGCGCGTTATAAATCCCATAAATAAAATAAATTAAACCCACACTGATGCCAGTGTGGGATGTAATGAAAAATGCACTCAGAGGGCATCTTGGAGATGCCCCCTGAAAAACAACCTAACTCTGGTGTCCTGGCTGAGTGGCTGCTCGCCAGCTGCCACCACCAGACATGTTTCTGGACCCCTGGGTCGACAGCCTGCTGCTCTTGGGGGTCTGAAACAATGCACATCCTGGGATGAGGTGCCAAGCCTCCTCCCCCAGGATGGGCAGGGTCCACAAAGGGGAAGCTTCAAAGGCTTGCCGCCTCTATGAGCTACCCCAGCACTTTGCTGCTTCCAGCAACTGGCTCCCACTGGTTCCGACCCCCACTTTGGGTGGGAGAATCAGTGGGACAAACAAGTGAGGAAGGGAGGTGTGCCCACCTTTACCAACCCCACCCCTCAGGTGGGGGGAGGTGAGGTGAAGCACAACTCCCAGTCCCCGCCATCTTGCAGATGGGGTGACCCAGCAAACAAGAGAGGCATATGCCGCCCTCCCACTGGAGGGTGGCATAACAGGGGGTGTACCCACCCCAAGGAAGGGACCCATTGGTTCCAAACGTTACTTACCTATAACGCCCCTAAATCTAGTATTGGGGCAATCCTGAACCTTGCCCTTCTCTGACGAGAACCGACCAGAAGATAAGAAGGACTGAAGAAGCAGAGCTGAAACTAAGAAGAGGAGTACGCCCACTGATTTGGCCCCAGCCCAACCGGCCTGTCCCCAACACGAACCAGCTCCAACGAAATCCCGGTGTGTCCTGCAGTCAGCAGCCTCAAGAACCCGAAGGACCTGCCCTGCCTGCCAAACACAAGACTTTGTCTCCCGTGAGCAACAGATTTGCTCACCAACAGACTCTGGCCCCAGCCAAAACCTTGAGTCTGCACCACTCTGCATCCGATGCCTACGGCCTGAGTTCGAGTGGCCCAACACCACGAGGAGGTCTCCCCGGCAATCTCGACCTGAGATCTGGTGATCACTGACCTGCCTCGACTCTCCAAACGACGCCTGCAGTCTTTCTGGATGACCCCCGCGACCTGAGCTGGTAAGAAAACCAGACGCCTAAAGACACCCATGCACCCGACATCCCACGGCCTTGGGTGGCCCAACCAATGGTGTCCCAGCATCCCAACTTACCTCTCCAACTGGTGGTCACCTCCAGAAGATCTTCGTCCCCGTGCCTGCAGTCTTTGTTGCAACCGGAGAATCCCCATTGAAAACAGGGCACCTGATGCCAAAACAGCACCCTGCACCCAGCCGCCCCTGCGGGTGTACTTTGGGTGCTAACTCGGATCCCCCTTTGCCCTGAGCCTAACACCAGGAGCTTTGCTCCCACAACCTTGTGGCCTGCTGATAGCAGCCACCAACCAGAGGCCCCCTATCGGATAACAAGGGGCCTCAGCACTGTGCACCCGGCAGCCCTAGTGCCGCTGAGGGTGTTTTAAGAGTGCATCCTTGACCCTAGGGGAACCCTGGTACTAACCCCAGAATACCAACTCCCACAAACATGTACTTACATGCAAACCGTTGACTTCATTTTTCTACATAGGAATACATTGACTGTTTTTCCTTGAAAATTGTTCTAAGTGTGGAGTTGGTTTGTATGGAACATTGAAAAACTGCCTAGGTACTAAAAGTGAAGTACTTACCTTTTGTCTAGGCGATGTCTCAGTGTGATATCTAGGTATATCACACTGATTAGCAAAAGTAATCTAAGAAGTAACGTACATAGTAATCTATAAAGTAACTGAAAAGTAATTTCGAACAGTTGACTTACCTGTAATTCAACCAACTGCATTTGAACCTGCATTCAACTGTAAACCATTGCATAAAACGTTGCGAAGTATTATTTCACTTGCCTGCACCAGGCTTGGCTTGGTTCTAAGAAATAAAATAACTAAATACTATTTTTGATACAAACAAATTGGTCTGAGTTCAGTCTGAGTGTGTGACATAATTTGCTGCCTGAGTGTGTACAACAAATGCTTAACACTACCCTCGAATAAAGCCTTACTGCTCGCCCACACTACCACAAATAGAGAGTAAGGTGCTATCTACTTTTACCTCTGCCTACCTTTGGGGTTCCACTGGAATCTGAGCACACTATACCTCATTTTGGTATAGTATATACAGAGCCAGCTTCCTACAGAGGACCTGAGACTTATTAACATTAACCAAATCCAGAGGCATGACCGAAGGCTTTCAATTAATTTCAAGAAAATTGGGAGAGCAATGACGGGGTTATCCAAGGACACCAGAACATCATCTGCATGTAAGCTAATGGTGTGTTGTGTCCCACAAAAGGTAACCCCAGTGACATCAGGTTTATTGCGAACGCGTTGGGCTAGGGTTTCCATATAGACAGCAAACGGAGGCGATAATGCGCACCCCCGCTGCATGCCTCTACCAATGAAAAAGGGTGCCGAGATGTGTCCGTTCACTCCAACTGTTGCGCTAGGGTGGCTGTAACAGCTCAGTACCCATGTTCTTAATCTCGCTCCAAACCCAAAGTGAGCTAGAGTCGCCTCAAGATATGGCCAACGTACTCGATTGAAAGCCTTTTAATGTGAGGATCTACATTGGTGTGCAGGTCATAGAGGTGGTTCTCGACTAGTCCCTGTAAGAGCATGTCTGATCCTAGAGGTGCCAATGTCAAAGATCAGCACTTTCCCTAAATGAAACAAATAACATTTAACAACAATAAAAACAAAAAGCATTGAGTCCAATGTTGATGGATTAACTTACTGATGCGTGGATCACAGTGAGAATGGGTCCGTGTTGTGACCTCAGGTCCACCACTCCCACCGCACCGCCCAGCTCAAAGTTGAATCATTATTGCATGCCCAGCGATTTCACAGGACCTCTGCTTGGGCCAGTTCCCCAGGCAATGACTCCAGCGTTGCCTGCTGTTCAAGTACAATTATCACTGGATCTGGTCGCGTGTTTCCGGATGCTGTTTTGCGCCTTTGCCAGCATGACCGGCGACTGGTCGAGGGAGCCAGGGAGTTTATGTGGTGGTTTTGTCCAGCAGACACGTCTATGCCCAAGAATCAACAGGTTTCTTCCAGGGACCTCGGCTGATGCAGTTTTCCACCAAGACAGAAAATAAGCAGGAACGGATGGCCCCAGGAATAAGCAACCCCTATGCTCTGGAGGTGGAAGGTGGCCAGGGGAAAGTCACCTCTGTAGAGTAATCGCTGCTAGATCTTGCAAAAGCATTGGAGTATGTTCCTTGAAGTGTGTGGGATGTTTCTCACAGGCTTTGCGTAATATAGTCTCTTTTAGCCGACAGTCATGAATGCAAACTAGGAGATCAGCAGGTGGGGCCGACTCCGCCCTTGGTAGACCCACTCTATGTGTCTGATCAATCTTAATCTCAAAGTCCTACGGGACCTCCAAGATGAGAAGAAAGAGGTCCTTGACATAGCGAACGATATCTGCGCCTTCTGCTTTCGATGGCACTCCCTTGATACAGATGTTGTTCTGCCGCAATCTATTTTCCAAATCTTCAGCATGGGCTGCAGGTCGATTTGCTGTTCTTGCAGGCAAATGATTTCTTGTTGCAGGAGCTCCACTTCTTCCTCTCGGCTATTTTCGTGGTCTTCAAGGGCTGCAACGCAATCCTCCAAAGTGTCGAGGTCTTGGCAGATCTCCTTGATGTCACTTGAGAGGTCTCTTTTGATTGCCCAAAGGTTTTCCCGAAGAGAGTTTCAAGGAAGGAACGCGTCACTGGTTACCCGCGTCACTGTCGTACTGGAGGTAGCTTGGGCGTCGGGGGCGATCTCCGGCGGGGACACCCACCAGCTTGGTTGGCATTTCCTTGAGAGTACGATCTTTTTTCGATCGGGCCGTCACCATCCTACTTGGCCTCAGGTGATAGTTGCCCGAATCGGTGCTTGTTAACCGCTGGCTCCGTAGGATTCCCTGGAGTGCAGGTATTGGGACCACCGGTATGGATGGAGGCTTACAACCAGCTAATCGCTGCTAGCAACTGGAAGCCTAGCTAGTGGGCGCCTCACCCGGGCCTCTGTCAGCACTTTCTGTATGTTCAGCAGAGTATGCAGGTTAACAGTGGGTGCAGTCCATCTATCACTCGTGTCGCGAAGGGAAAGGTTCAGCCAGTGGGAGCCTCCAAGCTGCACTTCCTCGGAAACAGAACGTATAGTTTCCTACCTGTCGGTGTAGTTTTGCAGCTTGAAGACTTTCTGGATTCACTATGCTGTGCATTCCGCCATCTAGCGATTGGGTCCGGAATTGTCGTATTTCTTTTTTTTTTTCGTGGCCCAGGTGGGCGTCGACATACCACCATTTGGTGCCTCTTCGTGACGTCGACACGCTTCCTCCGGAAGCTCCCACCTTTGGTCGCCATTTTCGGATCCTTTTTTTTATTTTATTGGTTCCTGTCCTTTAATAGTCTTCCTCCTATCTCATCTTTCTGGCGGAGGAGGGTGGGATCGCTAGTGAATCCAGAAAGTCTTCAAGCTGCAAAACTACACCGACAGGTAAGAAACTATACGTTTTGCAGCGTGAATCTTTCTTGATTCACTATGCTGTGCATAGACTTTGTAGCGGTTTGCTAGGTTTGTGGTGGCTGGGTGAAAGATGAGCGTTGGTTACTGAATATGTGTTGTAAGACCTTTTGTCCCACTTGTGCTTCCTTGTTCATCTGAATATCTACGCAGTAGTGCTTAGTGAACGTGTGCACTGAGGACCATGTTGCTGCTGGGGCAAATGTCTTGAATAGGCATATTTGCTAGAAACGCAATTGTTGCCCCTTTCTTCCTTGTTGAGTGAGCATGTGTTGCGCCTTGTAATTCTTGCCCTGCCTGTTTGTGGCAGAATTGTATGGTTTGTGCAATCCATCGTGCAATGGTATTTTTGGTAACTGGTCGTCCCAGAAAACTGCTGGCAAAAGACACAAAGAATTGCTTTGTTTTCCTGCATTCTTTTGTTCTTTCTATATAGGGCATTACTGCCCTTCTGGCGTCCAGTGTGTGCAACGCCTTTTCTGTGCTTGTGGTTGGTTTTTGGAAAAAACTTGGTATTTGTATTGTTTGGTTTATGTGGAACCTTGACACCACCTTTGGCATGAAATGTGAGTCAGTCCTCATTACGATCCTGTCATTGTGTATTTGTAGGTAGGGCTCTTGCAGTGTTAGCGCTTGTAATTTGCTTACTCTTCGCAGTGATGTGATAGCCACTAGGAAGGCTGTCTTTAGCGTGAGCATATGCAGTGTTGCTTTATGAATAGGCTCAAATGGTGTCTTCATCAATTGAGTCAGCACTACATTGAGGTTCCATGCTGGAGGTGGCATTCTGTTTGGTGGTGCGATCCTTTTTGCCCCTTCTAGAAACCTCTTTACTACTTGGGAAGTAAAGAAACTTTTCCCTGTTTCTCCTCTTGTGTAAGCCACTATTGCCGCTAAGTGCACTCTTAGTGATGTGTAGCTTAGTTTATTTTTTAGTAGATGTGTCAAGTACTTCAGTACTGTTGATTCCTTGGTAATCCTTCTTTGTAGTTTCTCCTTAATGCACCATTCGGAGAATCTTTTCCACTTTGCTACGTAGCACTTCCTTGTGGTAGGCCTCCTTGCCTCTCTTAGCACCGCCATTGTGCTTGCTGGTAGTTTGAGGTGTGCAAACTCTAAGTCTTCAGGAGCCATGCTGCTAGGCTGAGGCTCTCTGGCTCTGGGTGTAGCACCCTTCCGTTTTGCATCGTTAACAGGTCCTTTCTTGTGGGGAACCTGTGTGCAGGTGCTTGTGCCATCTCCATTATCTGTGAGAACCAGGTTTGTCTGGCCCACTGAGGTGCTATCAGTATTAGCGTCATGTTGCTGATTCTGCATTTGTTTAGTACCCTGTGTAGCAGTGGTATCGGTGGAAAAGCGTAGGCAAATGTCCCTGACCAGCTTATCCATAGCGCATTCCCTAGGGACCGTTTGCATGGTTGTCTGGATGCAAAGTTTTGGCATTTTGCATTTTGGTGTGTTGCAAATAGGTCTATTTGCGGAGTTCCCCATTTGTCGAATATCTTCTGGATTTCTTGGTGACGGATTTCCCACTCGTGGAATGCTGATGTCAGTCTGCTGAGCCTGTCTGCTTCCACATTGTCCTTTCCTGGTAGATGTATTGCTAGCAAGTCTATTTGCCTTGGAATTGCCCATCTCCATATCTCCTGTGCTAGCACCGATAGTGTCACCGATTGTGTTCCCCCTTGTTTGTTGATGTAGAACATGGTGGTTGTGTTGTCTGTTTGGATTAGTACCCTGTGCCCGTACAGTTGTTTCTGAAAGGCTTTTAAGGCCAGGAACACTGTCTTCAGCTCTAGGTAGTTGATGTGTTTTATTGCATCCTGTTGTGACCACAATCCCCTTACCTTGAGGGTGTTTGTGTGTGCTCCCCACCCCAGCTGGGAGGCATCTGTTGTGATGGTCACTGTAGGAGTGGGTTGTGTGAATGGTTTCCCTTGTGTTATGTTCTTCTTGTTCCACCACGCTATTTCTTGATGTACTGCTTGCGTGACAACCACTAGATCTTCCCAACTCCCTGTTGCCTGTGACCATTGTTGTTGGATCCATTGTTGGAATGGTCTCATGTGGAGGCGGATATTTGGGACCAAATGTATGCATGACGCCATCATTCCCATCAGTTTGCCGACTGTCCTCACTGTCAGAGCTTGCCCCTTGTGGTAAAGACGTGTCTCCTTCAATATTGCCAATGTTCTTTTCGTGCTCGGAAACACCTTGCCCTGTATGGTGTTGATCTCCGCCCCTAAGAATATCTTCACCTGTTCTGGTTCTATTGATGATTTTCCCCAATGGATTGAAAACCCTAGCTGGTCTAGTGTTTGTATGACCTCTTGCATGTGCCACTTGCATTGGTTGTATGAGCTTGCTTTTACCAGCCAGTCGTCGAGGTATGGGTATACATGTATTCCTTGCCTCCTTAAGTGTGCTGCTACTGCTGCAAAAGACACACAATTGATGGACGGAATGCTGAACAAATCAGAGCATTCACCCCCAGTCAAGAGATCTGGGTTAAATCCATCATTCTTTTGCTCACCATGCCACCCCAGTTTAGACCTGGCCATATGCAAATCAGCCTTGACCCTGTGCCTCATGGGAACAGTCCAGCCCGAACTGCCAAGCCAGGTCCTCCCTGGACCGGAAACAAGCATCCTAGGACCGGTTTCGGGCTTTCAGCCCTCATCAGCCAGGATAGCTTGATTCCAGTGGCACAGTGAGCCCGGGACCCACAATGGATTTAGGCCCAGATCTCTGTACTGGGGTGAATGTATGACATTGTTCTGCATTCTGTCCATCAACTGTTTTTGCATTTGTCACCCCGAGTGGGACGGGTATGCCCAGACGTGGGTCCCGTGCTCTCCATGCCACTGGAATCAAGCTATCCTGGCTGAAGAGGGGTGAAACCCCAAAACCAGTCCTAGGATGCTCGTTTCCAGTCCAGGGAGGACCTGGCTTGGCAGTTCGGGCTGGACTGTTCCCATGAGGCACAGGGTCAAGACTGATTTGCATATGGCTGGGTTCAAACTGGAATGGCATGGTGAGCAAAAAATCGATGGATTTAGGCCCAGATCTCTGTACTGGGGTGAATGTATGACATTGTTCTGCATTCTGTCCATCAACTGTTGTTTTTGCATTTGTCACCCAGAGTGGGACGGGTATGCCCAGACGTGGGTCCCGTGCTCTCCATGCCACTGGAATCAAGCTATCCTGGCAGAAGAGGGGTGAAACCCCGAAACCGGTCCTAGGATGCTTGTTTCCAGTCCAGGGAGGACCTGGCTTGGCAGTTCGGGCTGGACTGTTCCCATGAGGCACAGGGTCAAGACGGATTTGCATATGGCTGGGTTCAAACTGGAATGGCATGGTGAGCAAAAAAACGATGGATTTAGGCCCAGATCTCTGTACTGGGGTGAATGTATGACATTGTTCTGCATTCTGTCCATCAACTGTTGTTTTTGCTACTGCTGCAAGGCATTTTGTGAAAACCCTTGGTGCGGATTGGAGTCCGAATGCCAGCACTGTGAACTGGTAGTGAGTCTTGTTGATCATAAATCTTAGAAGATGTTTATGTTTGTTGTTGATGGGGATGTGTAAGTAAGCGTCTTAAGTCGATAGTTGCCATGTAATCCCCTTCCTGTATCTGGGGTATTACTTCTTGAAGAGATGTCATTTTGAATCTTTGAGTTTTTATGAACTTGTTTAAGAACCTTAGATCCAGAATTGGTCGTAAGGTTTCGTCCACCTTTGGTATGAGGAAGTAGGTGGAGTAAACCCCCTTGTTCCGTTCCTTGTATGGTACTATTTCTATGGCCCTTTTGTTTAGAAGTTCCTGTACTTCTTGTAGCAAATGAGACCACTCCTTTGCTGAGTGTACTCTGCTGTTCCGTCTCTTGTTTGGAGGTTGTTTTTCTAGCTCTATACAGTAACCGTATTGTATGAGGTTTAGTATCCATTTGTCTGATGTGATCTTCCTCCACTCCTGGAAGAAGTGTTTTATCCTGCCTCCTACTGGTGTTATATGCTGGAGGAACTGTTGCTCGTTTTGAATTAGTTTTTGTTCTTGTCTTATCCTTTGCGGCACCCCTAGAGATGTTGACTGGGTGTGCGTTGGTCTTACAGCGAAGTCACTCGGATGTGGGTTGTTGACCCCTTCTCTGTTCGTTTCCTCTTCCTCGTGTGCGCCCTCGAAAGGATTGTTCTCGGGGCTGGTACTGCCAGTTCTGCTGCTGCTGTCCCTGCTGTTGGCCCTGGTTACCTCCTTGATAACCCTGTTGGAAGGTTTGGTGTGGTGAAACAGGTTGGTGGCTCCCCCTACCTGCTGGTCTTCTTGAAGGTGTTCCTCTTCTCATTCCTCTGAACTGTAGTGCCCCCATGGACCTCGCTGTCTCATTGTCCTGCTTGAGCTTATTGAGTTTTTCGTCAACTGGAGCACCAAAAAGCTGTCCCCCGTTGAAGGGTGTGTTAAGGATGTTGTTATGCACTTCTGTCTTGAAGCCTGAAATTCTTAGCCAGGCATGCCTTCTCTCTGTTACCCCAAGCATCATCTGCCTGCTGGATGTCTCCGCTGCATCCAGGGCCGACTTCAGACATGGATTAGCCATGTTCTTTCCTTCCTCTACCAGGTGGCTCGCCCTTCTTTGGTATTGCTCTGGCAGATGTTTTAGGAGTTCGCCCACTTCCTCCCAGTGCTGGTATGCGTGCCTGTTGATGAGCGCATTTGAATTGGCGATGCGCCATTGGATCACCGCACTTCTTTCCAGTTTCCTCCCCATTAGGTCCTTTCTCCTGCTCTCCTTGTCTGGAGGTGGTCCTGTATTTGTGGGTATATTGGCCCTTTTCCTAGCCGTGGATGTTATGATTGAATCCGCTGGTACTGATCCCCTAATATACCTAGGGTCCTTAGATGAGTGCTTGTATTTCTTTTCAGTCCTTGGAGTTACTGCTTTACACATAGCAGGTTCCTTGAAGGCCTCCTTCCCCTGGTCCAGCACACTTGGGAGCATGGGTAGGAACTGGCTTCTTGTTTGGGATGGTAACAATGTCTCCAACAGGAAGCAAGATTGAGGTTTCTCCTTCTCTAGCTGCACTCCATACGTGTCTGCAGCCTTCTTTATGATTTGGTTATAGATTCCTATGTCGTCCGGCGGTGAAGGCCTCGAAGGATAGGATTCTACTCCCTCTTCTGGGGATTCGGCGTAGAGATCCTGCCACTGCAAGTCTTGCGCCTCCGAGGATGTCGAGCCTTGGTAAGTTTGTTAGTCTTCCTCACCTTCGGCATCGCCGTAATATAGGTCTTCCTCCTTCTGGTCCTCGACTGGTTCTGGTGTCGTCGGTGGCTGAAGGTCCTCGACGCACCTTTGTGCTTCGGCCGTGGGCTTCGGTGGAATAGTGAACTGCCTCATCTTCTCATCGAAGTCCCTCCTGTGTTGCAAGATGCTCGCCATTTCGGTCTCGAGCCTTTTCTTCTTCTTCTCCATCTTGGACACGTGGTCGGCGTCGAGAGTTTCGGCCTTTCTCTTCGCGGTTGTGGACGTCGAAGTTGTAGCCGCTTTAAACCCTTCATTTTTCGACGTCGAAGAGTCCCTCTCGTGACCGCTCTTCGACGCCTTTGCCTTATCTTGGGTTTTCGCCGTCTGGGAGTCCTTGTCAAAGGAACCGACGGGCTGTTTGTCCTTTGATGTAGTTGCGGTCGAGTGTTTCGACGGCAATGCTCCTTTGGAGGACTTGGACTCACTCTTTCGAGTATCAGTGGAGTGCCTGGGGTTCGACGACTCCTACCTCCTTCAGCGTTTTCTTTTCGACCTTGACTGTGGCATCCTCCGGTCCTTCGGCGATGTTGTCCTCTTCTCCACTGGAGAGGCCCAAATCTCGGAGCGATGGAGGTGTCCCCTGCCCCTGCATGCTGTAGTTTGCCCTTCTTTGCCTCTCTCTTACTCTGAGGGTCTTTGGTGTGAATGCCGCGCAGGCGTTGCAGTCCTCGCTTCGATGGTCGAGCGGCAGGCAGAGATTGCAAACTGGGTGTTGGTCCTTCTGCGCGTACTTGTGGTGGCAGTTGGCGCAGAATTTAAAGGGTGTTTTGTCCATCACCGCGCCCAGGGAGCCCCCTGTGTGCGCATTCTCTGTAGAACATCGAAGTTCTCGGTGTTTTCCTCCTCCTTCGTCGTCCCCGTTACCTGACTCGTAGCCCGGTATGTTGTAAGGTGATTTTCGTCGTTTTCCTGCTGTTTTCCATGGATTCTTCTCTCCAAAGTTCTGGAGCTCCTTCACTGACGATCCAGACCTAACGGCGGAAAAAAAGAATCTGAAAATGGCGACCAAAGGTGGGAGTTTCCGGAGGAAGCGCGTCGACGTCACGAAGAGGAACCAAATGGTGTTATGTCGACGCCCACCTGGGCCACGTAAAAAAATAAAATAATAATACGACAATTCCGGACCCAACCACTAGATGGCGGAATACTGCACAGCATAGTGAATCCAGAAAGATTCACGCTGCAAAACAGGGTATACAGTAGCAAAGGGACCGCTGTAGGGGACTCGCGCCTGGCGTTCCAAAAGAGACAAGGTGTAAAACAGGTTAGCACAGATGATGGATAGCAGTGCTAGTGGGGTTTACTAGTTAGGTTCTTAATCACATTCTGAAAAATTATTACAATCCTAATACAATGTAAACTTCGGATTACCTGGAAACCCAGTTTCTGTAGACAACGAGCTAATCGCCTGGCACCAAACTTGGCTTCCTCTTCACTGAAATTGAGAGGCAAAAAGAGGAGGTTACAGAAATGTTGAAATATCTTCCTAAAAATAGAATAAATTGTTAGGCAAGCGTAATAATATGAAACAAAATGACATTACGATTCATAATTTTTTTCTATCAAAAAAAATATTGGATTAAAAATATAATGTCTGTAACTCATGGAAACCAAGTGATTTGATGGTCAGCGATTATGTTCCATAGCAAAAGACTGCGTCTAGCACACTTAACATGTATATGTAGGAAGCTGGCATTTTATGTAGTGTACAAAATAAGATGCACTATGTAGAAAGTTCAGACGACCCTTTTTTGCTTACAGGGCTTAAATTAATAAGACAAAATGCTCTTTTTGTGGTAGTGTTGGCGAGCAGCTTAGGCTTATCAGATGGTGTGTTAAGCACTTGTTTTACACACTGAGTCAAAAAATAACAAGAATAAACTAAAGACCAATTTTCTTTTAGAAAAATAACATTTTTATATAACTTTTGACACCAAGATCCTCGGAATCGGGCAAGTAATTAACACGTTAACAAATGTTACAGTAAAACAGTAGAAACAGTAGAAAATGACTACTGTTAGATTTGAGGCATGAGCCTCGAACGCAATAATGTTATCATATGGGAGAAACATTCACTGCACGGACACACAGACGACTTACAGGACTGTTCAGGACTTAAGGTAAGTAGGGGCCAAGGTTCAAGAAAGCATCAAGAGTTCAAGATTACCGGCCCTGGGGTGTCCGGGTGCAGAGGTGCTTTCAGCGGTACTAGCCTCGAACGCTACATGCTAAAGTCAATGGGGAAAAGTATCTGTAAGAAAAGGCTGCCAAAGTTGATACTGGTCCACAGTTCCCACGTCTTCAGCCCTTCTTTCTCCTTTTTCTTCATCAGACAGAAAAATCTGAATTCCTGGTGTCAGGGGGCCACCTAAACACTGAATTTAGGGGTGATAAGGGGCATGAAGGGTAGTAGCCAATGGGCTACTAACCCCTGGGGGTCACTACACCCCCTATATGACCACTTCCTGTGGGGAGTTGGCTTAACCCTGTCCCAGAGTTGTGGAACCCTTCTTTCGTAAAGCACATCAGATAGCCCACCTTAGGGGTGTGACTAGCCTGGTGGTGCAACATGCCTACTCACACAGCTAATGTCTCTACTGTCCTGGTGTTAAATGGACCTCAGGACAGAGGGTGGCGTCTACCAGGTCTGGGGGAAGCCGGGGTCGCATATCAAAAGGTAGCAGGGGCTTTGAAGCCACTGGCCTTGATATGCTAAATTACTAGCCATCCTGCTGGAGGAGGTGTGAACACCGCTCTCTGGAGCAGGCATTGTTTCTGGCCTCCGAGAGCGTGTGCTCTCACTGGCAGGGGGTCAGAAACCTGTCTGTGGTGACAGGCTGGACAATACCATAAGGCAGCACCCTAGATACTGGTAGTTTTTCAAGGGGCTCACTCTAAGGGGCCCTCTGGGTGTATGTCATGTTAAATCTAGTACTGGCAACAGTGCAGATTTTTTAAGACAAGGTGTTTGATACCAATCACCCTAGGCTTCAGTAAAGCAGTCTTGTAGCAGGGGCCTCGTAATGACTAGTGTCTCGTACATATACTTCAGATGGCTTCCCTGTTCACTTGCGCCAACGAGTATTTGAATTAGACAGCACAGGGGCACAGCTGCTCATGCAGACGTGCCCTCACATGTAATATAATGCACCCTGCCTTAGGGCTACAAGGCCTGCTGTAGGGGTGACCTACATATATTACGTGCAGTGACTTTAGCAACTAACTGGCCGTTCCCCCTTGCTCTAAGGAACCTGCTCCTGGTTGGAAGTTCTAGAAATTGTCCCCAAGTCCCCCTCTGCAGCTGATTTTTAGGTGCCCCCCCCCCTTCTTTTCACTGGCATAGCACGCAAAGCTACCAACCCGACCAGCATCTCTGCAACCGGACGCCCCAGGGCAGGTAATGAGTAACTGCTGGTGGTACTCTGGACCTTGGCCCCCTACAACCCTAAGTCCAGAAGGAGAGCCCCAAAAACCAACCGTAAACACTTGTATGCAACATATCACTTTTTTACCATAGGAAGGAACTGCTGCATAAAGACGCATTTAAGTGAACTGTTTACTAACCTGTGAAATTCAATATTTAAAAAGTACTTACCTGATATTGAAGTTCTTGGTATCAAAATTTATATAAACATACAACTTATTTTTCGAAATTGGTCTCGGACTTATTCTTGAGTGCGTGTCATTTATTGCTTTTGTGAGTACAACAAATGCTTGGCACTACCCTCTGATGAGCTGTAGGAGAGTAGGATCTGCCTCTTATGTTGCCCCCACTTTTTTTCTGATGTTTACACTGGTTTCTGGCTATAGTCTGGCTGGGACCCTGCCAATCAGGGTCCCAGCCTCTCTGTTCTCTCTAAACGACTTGGAGTGCACTCTAGGTGCACTAGTGATTGGATACTGTGGTACCTTTGAGTCCCTAGTACATGGTACCTTAGGTACCAAGGGCATAGGTACTTCACAGGCCTACCAGGGGCTGAAGCATATATTATGCCACCCCTGGGAAGCAGACTAAATCTGACACCACAGGCCTGCTACTGCAGCCTGGGTGAGGAGGTGCTAGCACTCCTCACTGAGATATAGGTCCCCTATATCTCTCCTGCACACACATTTAAACTTATCAGTCACCCCTAAGGTAGGCCCTACCAATCCTGAGGGCAGGGTGCTTAGTTCCTATGTGAGAGGGTGCCTCTGCCTGAGCAGGACCTCTCTGCAGCTCTCAGAGTCTATTCTCTGGGGCGGTTTGTGAATGCAGTCAAACCATATACTCTTAAGTGCATTATATCCTCGCGGTAAATGCTAACTTTGGAATGGCTGCATCAAAACATGTCGTGTTTGGTGTCAAACACTTTGGAATCATACCCCCACACCAGTAACTGGTGTGAGAGTATGATCCCACCCTTCTAGAGGGATAGACATGTACCTACTGTGGAAACGCGGTAGAATCCTAAAGAGCCCTGGCATCACAAAATGGATGCCACCAGTCACAGACACTGGGCTGCCCTCCTGCTGATGACCGGCACTCGCAGTGGAGGAGGCCCAACAATAGGTATCCTGTCCCAAAGGGGTGTGACCACCTCCCAGACAGGGTTTAGTGTATTGGGGCTGGGTGGGTGCACTCCTAGAGTGCTTTGAAGTCCTGCACTGGGGGAGCAGAAGGCTCCTCTGTGCATACACCAGTTCAAACCGGCTCAGGAGCTACCTGCCCCTGCTCTGGCGCGAAACTGGACAAAGGGAAGTGGGTGTAGCCACCCACTCCCCTGACCCTCCCATAGGTGGGGTCATAGAGCTAGTCCCTCCCTTCTTTTTAGTATAAGAGGGGGAACCTGTGCATTGCAACCTAGATACCCCTGAGTGACGCACTAAAGAAGAATCCCGGACCTTCGACGTTCCACTACCTCTGGAAGACTGAAGAATCTCCCTTGGAGTCAAGGAGTGACTCCCCTGCTTGGCAGGCACCAAAAACTGCAACGACGGTCGCAAACTACGCCGCTCCCGCCGGAGCCCGAAGTCCCTGCAGCCCAGGAAGAGGATTTCCTGACTTCTCCAAGGCCATCCTGAGTCCCCAGCGAAGCTGAGGCAAGTGGACCCTACGAGTGACAAGGAACCGCAGACCCTGGGTACCGTGCACTATTTTCGAGTGCAACCCCTTCACGACGTTCTACGAACTTGTGCTTTGGACCACGTGTGGTCCCAGCCTCTAGCAGAGATCCCTCCCAAGATCAGAGGCCTACCCCGTCCCGAGTGACCGTGGGCCCCTGTTGAGTGAATCCTCCCGAGGCGTCTTCGCAACCCCTTGCCAGCCGGCTTGTGGGTCCCCTGAAGACTTTTCTACAAAACCAAAGGGCTCCCCTGGTTGCTCCAGGCCTGCCCTGACCTACCCTCGCTGGGTAAGTCCCCCAGACCTTGCTGGTCTGCACCATTGACTTTTTATCTTCTCCACGAGACTTGCTGCTACCAAGGCTTGTTGGCTCCAATCGGGTCGCCGACACCGCAGTCAGCTGCAGACTTCGTGGGACACGCTGAATCCAGCTCCTGGTCGTCCTCGACGCTTCCTGGACCTCGTGGTTGAAGAGTCAAGACACCCGTGAACGACCTGAATCTGTCGACGACGGTGGGCATTCATCTTCCTTGCCCCGGGTCACTGCCAAGTGACTTTGAACACTGTCCCCTCTGCTTTCAGGTCTTCCTTCTTCCGAATCCAGGCTGGGATTCCACCGGACACTTCTCCTGTCGTCGCAAGCAGCAAGTCTTCACTGGCTCCCATTGAAAACGACGCCGCGACCCGACACCAAAGGACACCTATGCACCCGGCTTCCCTGGGTGAGGTAACTTCAGCACTAAGGTGCTCCTGTGGGTGTTGGCCCTAGAACTACTTACCCTGTAAGTGACTTGCTTGTAGCTACTCTAGAAGTGCCCTAAAACTCCTATTTTCCAAGTGCGACTATCGCATTGACTCGTACAGGGTTCGCGTCGGTGTTAGACACCCCGCGTCCTTCACCCTTGCAACTCTACCCGTAACCGCGTCCTTCGACTCGTACTGGGTTCGTGTCGGTGCGCTCGCCTCGAACACGCAAGGGACCTTTAACATTGAGATCTCAATCGCGTCCTTTCGCATAGACTCGTACAGGACTCGCATCGGTGTCTGAACACCGCGTCCGTCCCCTGTGGGTCTCCTACAACTACCTGGGGTGGTTCTTTGGGGTCCCTCGATTCTACATGCTCTAGGCCCAGGTCTAGCCAAGCTAGGGTTGTGATACTTGATTGTGCTAACTTATTTTTAACACATTGATTTGTACATATGTTCCTGACTTCTAATCTCATAAAGAGATTAGTAGAGAGTTGTTTAGTAATAAATACATATATATTTGATATATATACCTGTGGTGGTGTCTTTTCATTTGGTGATTCAGGAGATTGTGTGGTAAAACAAGCTGCTTTACATTCCTCCAAGACTTAGCCTGAAGGCTGCTCTCCACAGCTACCACTAGGATAGCTTTCTATAAAGGTTGTCTTAAACCTACCTACCATAAGAGTCGAATTGTACTGGTGCAAGGTGTCCACTTTAACTAGTGGACAGCATATACCAGGCCAACTTCTCACATTGGTGGCAGCGTGTGGGATTCCAGCTTGCTATTGTTTTACCAGAAAATCTCTATTTGAATTACTAACTGAAAACCACTATAGGTACTCAAGGTACATATAAAGTCAAGCTTAGTATCAATAAGTTCTACTGAACTTAGAGCTGTGTGCCAAGGGATAGCACACCCTTTCTACAGCTCAAGCTAGTATCAGTAGGCCACAAACTAGTGTAGGTAGTACAACACTGCACAACACTAGAATGTCCTTAAGGGATGGACCCAGTGGATCCACTCAGCTTCAGTATAAGGACATGACTTTCTTTGACTTGAAAGCCATGTGTGCTGAAAGGCACCTGAAGATAGGACAGAGTCCCTCCACACTACACCTGATAGATCTGCTGACAGCAGATGATCTTAGATTAGCTCTAGGAGCTAATGGGTCTGAATCAGTGAGTGGGTCAATTACAGTGTCTGGGTCAGATGATGAACATCAGGTTGACCAAGACTCTGTGGTTGTAGGGCCAGGTCCCAAGGGGTCTGAACAGGACAGAGGAATTCTCCCTAAGAGGCCTGACAGAGTGGGAGAGAAGCCTAGGTCCCTTTCTAGGGACTCTGACCACTCCTATCACTCTGGCAGAGAAACTGTCCACCAGAGAGACTCCTACTTCCTAAGAAGAGAGAGTTCCTCTGAAAGACTGTACAAACTGCTGCAGTAGGAGGAAGCAAGATTTGCCCTCAAGACCAAGCAGTTGGCATTAGATAAAGAAGCCTTTGAGCTCCAGAGAGCTTCTAGAAGAGAGGGTTAGAACCCCCTGGTGGCAGCAACAGTGTCCCTAGAGGCAGAGAATATATTCCAGACCATAGGAACCTGAGCAAGGTTGTTCCTCCCTACCAGAGTGGGGATGATATCCATAAGTGGATAACTGCTATGGAAAGGGCCTGTAGAGTACAACAGGTCCCCCAAAAGCAGTGGGCAGCAATCTTGTGGCTCTCCTTTTCAGATAAAGGTAGAGACAAGCTCCTCACTGTTAGAGAAGAGGATGCTGATGACTATGAAGTCCTGAAGAGTGCACTGATAGATGGGTTTGGCTTAACCACTGAGCAGTACAGGTTGAAGTTCAGAGACACCCAGAAGGCACAGACTCAGGACTGGACTGACTTTGTAGATTGTGCAACCAAGGCTCTGGAGGGTTGGCTGGTTGGCAGTAGGGTTACTGATTTCAAGGGATTGTATAATCTAATGATGAGAGAACAGATCCTTAATAATTGCCAGAACCAGTTGTTGCATCAATACCTGGTGGACTCAGATCTGACCTCTCCCCAAGAATTGGGAAAGAAGGCAGACAAGTGGGTCAGAACCAGGGTGAGGCAGAAAACCCAGAACCAAGGGGGTGACACAAAGAAGCAGGATTCTAAGGGCTCTGAGAAAAGTGGGGATAAGTCAAAAGACCAGAAGTCTTCACAAGGGCCCCAAAAATCTGCATCTGGTGGGGAGTCACAATCCAACAAGGGAAAAGGCCAAAAGAAGCCCTGGTGCAAATTCTGTAAACAGAAAGGGCACTGGACTTCTGATTGTAACAAGTCCAAAGACCAAACCACCACCACTCCTGCCCCTAAGGCAACTGTTCCCCCTAGTTCAGCTACTGGTGGAGGTGGTACTCAGAATAAGGGTGTAGTAGGGTTGACCCTGGGTTCTGAAGTGGACTCTGGCCTAGTCAGAGTACCCACTCAGGCAATGCTGATTTGTGATGGAGACATTGACATGTCCTTCCTAGTAAGACCCAGTAATCTGGGCAAATACAAACAGCAGCCTGTAATAAATGGCAAACAGGCTTTGGCATTTAGGGACACAGGTGCTAGTGTCACCATGGTGGCAGAGGATCTTGTGGACCCTGGGCAGATCATCCTGGGTGAAATGTACCAGGTGACCAATGCAAGCAATGTCAGGACCAACCATAGTCTGGCAGTTGTGAATTTCTCCTGGGGAGGGGTAACTGGCCTCAAGAAGGTTGTAGTCAGTGCAGACCTCCCTGTAGAATGTCTATTGGGCAATGATCTAGAAACTTCAGCCTGGTCTGAAGTAGAGTTATGGACTCAAGCTGAGATGTTGGGCATCCCTGCAGAGGTATTTGCTGTGACCAGGTCACAGGCCAAAACGCATGACACTGAACCAGCTCTGGATCCTGAAATTATGGACCAGATGCTTCCCAAGAAGAGGAGCAGTAGGGTTAAGGCAGTGCCTTCCCCTCTGTCTCAGATCACAGATTCCCCTCTTGAGGGAGGAGAAGCAGATCCTGAGGAAGGAACTGCCCCAGAGGGACTTGAGCCTGACCAGGTTGAGTTCCTGGGGGCAGGGGGCCCTTCTAGGGAAGATCTGAGTAAGGAGCAACAGTGCTGCCCCTCTCTTGAACCCCTCAGACAGCAGGCTGCTGCTGAGGCTGCTGGGAGTGCTAGTGGGTCCCATAAAGTTTATTGGGATGAGGGACTCCTATATTCTGAAGGTAGAGATCCAGCCCCTGGAGCCACCAGGAGGTTGGTAATACCTCAGAAGTTTAGGGGGTTCCTCTTGACCCTAGCACATGACATCCCTTTGGCAGGTCACTTGGGCAAAAACAAGACCTGGGACAGGGTTGTTCCACATTTTCATTGGCCACATATGTCAGAGGACACAAAAGGAGTTTTGTCGCTCCTGTGTCACATGCCAAGCCAGTGGCAAGGCAGGTGGCACAACAAAGGTCCCCCTGATACCACTACCTGTGGTGGGGGTACCCTTTGAAAGGGTAGGGATTGACATTGTTGGTCCCCTTGACCCTCAAACTGCATCTGGGCACAGATTTATCCTGGTGGTAGTGGATCATGCCACCAGGTACCCAGAGGCAATTCCTCTGAGGACCACCACAGCCCCTGTGGTGGCAAGAGCCCTCATTGGAGTTTTCTCCAGAGTGGGTTTCCCAAAGGAGGTCATCTCTGACAGAGGTACCAACTTCATGTCAGGATATTTGAAAGCAATGTGGAAGGAGTGTGGTGTAACTTATAAGTTCACCACCCCTATCATCCACAATGCAATGGGTTGGTTGAACGCTTCAACAAAACCCTGAAGGGAATGATTAAAGGACTCCCAGAGAAGCTTAGGCGGAAATGGGACCTTCTTCTTCCCTGCCTGTTGTTTGCATACAGAGAGGTTCCACAGAAGGGGGTTGGTTACAGCCCATTTGAGCTTCTGTTTGGGCATCCTGTAAGAGGTCCATTATGTTTGGTAAAAGAGGGCTGGGAGTTACCTCTCAAACCCCCAAACAAGATGTGATGGACTATGTACTTGGTCTCCGCTCCAGGATGGCTGAATACATGAAAAAGGCAACCAAAAACCTGGAGGCCAGCCAAGAATTACAAAAAGCTTGGCATGACCAAAAGGCTGTGCTGACTGTATACCAGCCAGGACAGAAAGTGTGGGTGTTGGAGCCTGTGGCCCCAGCAGCCCTCCAAGACAAATGGAGTGGCCCCCATACAATAGTTGAGCAAAAGGGAGAAGTCACCTATCTGGTGAATCTTGGAACTCCCAGGAGCCCCCTGAGGGTGCTCCATGTCAACAGATTGAAACCATATGTTGACAGGGCTGACATGGGCTTGCTCATGGCAACTGATGAGGAACAGGAGGAGGAGAGTGACCCTCTCCCTGACCTGCTCTCACAGAACCCTGATGATGGGTCAGCAGATGGTGTTGCTTTGGCAAGCAGCCTCACTGACCATCAGCAAACTGAGTGCAGACAAGTTCTGCAGCAGTACAGACATATGTTTAGCCTGACCCCTAGTCAGACTACCTGGTGCACCCATGAGGTGGACACTGGAGACAGTCTGCCTGTCAAGAGTAAAATCTACAGGCAACCTGACCATGTCAGGGACTGTATCAGGACTGAAGTCCAGAAAATGTTGGAGTTAGGTGTGATTGAGCCTTCAGATAGCCCTTGGGCTAGCCCAGTAGTCCTAGTACCCAAGCCTCATACCCAGGGTGGTAAGAAAGAAATGAGGTTTTGTGTAGACTACAGAGGCCTCAATGCAGTCACCCGGACTGATGCCTATCCCATACCCAGGGCAGATGAGCTGATTGATACTTTGGCCTCAGCCAAGTATCTGAGTACATTTGACCTAACAGCTGGCTACTGGCAGATCAGGTTAGCTGATGATGCAAAAGCCAAAACAGCATTTTCGACCCCTGGTGGGCACTACCACTTTGTGGTGATGCCCTTTGGATTGAAAAATGCACCTGCCACTTTTCAGAGGTTGGTGAACAAAGTTCTGGCAGGGATGGAAACTTATTGCTCAGCTTATCTAGATGATATTGCTGTCTTTAGTTCCTCCTGGCAGGATCACCTGGTCCACCTCAGAAATGTTTTGGAGGCTCTGCAAAAAGCAGGCCTCACTATCAAGGCCACTAAGTGCCAGATAGGGCAGAGTCAGGTTGTGTACCTGGGCCACCTTGTGGGTGGAGGCCAGGTTCAGCCTTTACAGAGCAAAATCCAAACCATAATGGAATGGGTTGCTCCAACCACCCAGACACAGGTGAGAGCCTTCTTAGGCCTGACTGGGTACTATAGGAGGTTTGTGAAGGGATATGGATCTATAGTGACCCCCTTGAATGATCTAACCTCAAAGAAAATGCTAAAAAAAGGTTCAGTGGACAGCTAGCTGTCAGAAGGCATTCGAAGACCTAAAGCAGGCCATGTGCACTGCCCCTATCTTACAGAGTCCAGACTACACCAAAAAGTTCATTTTCCAAACAGATGCTTCTGAGCTGGGTGTGGGAGCTGTACTGTCTCAACTGAATGATGAAGGTCAAGACCAGCCAGTAGCTTTTATTAGCAGGAGGCTGACCCCTAGAGAGAAACGTTGGTCAGCTATAGAGAGGGAGGCCTTTGCTGTGGTATGGGCCCTGAAGAAGCTGAGGCCATACTTGTTTGGCACTCACTTCATAGTTCAGACTGACCACAAGCCCCCCCTATGGCTTAAACAGATGAAAGGAGAAAACCCAAAACTTTTGAGGTGGTCCATTTCCCTACAGGGGATGGACTATACAGTGGAACATAGACCTGGGACCCAACATGCTAATGCAGATGGACTCTCAAGGTATTTCCACTTAGAACACGAAGACTCAACTGGTCAAGGTTAGTTTAGTGTCCCTGCGTTTGGGGGGGGTTGTGTAGGAGAGTAGGATCTGCCTCTTATGTTGCCCCCACTTTTTTTCTGATGTTTACACTGGTTTCTGGCTATAGTCTGGCTGGGACCCTGCCAATCAGGGCCCCAGCCTCTCTGTTCTCTCTAAACGACTTGGAGTGCACTCTAGGTGCACTAGTGATTGGATACTGTGGTACCTTATGAGTCCCTAGTATATGGTACCTTAGGTACCAAGGGCATAGGTACTTCACAGGCCTACCAGGGGCTGAAGCATGTATTATGCCACCCCTGGGAAGCAGACTAAATCTGACACCACAGGCCTGCTACTGCAGCCTGGGTGAGGAGGTGCTAGCACTCCTCACTGAGATATAGGTCCCCTATATCTCTCCTGCACACACATTTAAACTCATCAGTCACCCCTAAGGCAGGCCCTACCAATCCTGAGGGCAGGGTGCTTAGTTCCTATGTGAGAGGGTGCCTCTGCCTGAGCAGGACCTCTCTGCAGCTCTCAGAGTCCATTCTCTGGGGCTGTTTGTGGATGCGGTTAAACCATATACTCTTAAGTGCATTATATCCTCGCGGTAAATGCTAACTTTGGAATGGCTGCATCAAAACATGTCGTGTTTGGTGTCAAACACTTTGGAATCATACCCCCACACCAGTAACTGGTGTGGGAGTATGATCCCACCCTTCTAGAGGGATAGACATGTACCTACTGTGGAAACGCGGTAGAATCCTAAAGAGCCCTGGCATCACAAAATGGATGCCACCAGTCACAGACACTGGGCTGCCCTCCTGCTGATGACCGACACTCGCAGTGGAGGAGGCCCAACAATAGGTATCCTGTCCCAAGGGGTGTGACCACCTCCCAGACAGGGTTTAGTGTATTGGGGCTGGGTGGGTGCACTCCTAGAGTGCTTTGAAGTCCTGCACTGGGGGAGCAGAAGGCTCCTCTGTGCATACACCAGTTCAAACCGGCTCAGGGGCTACCTGCCCCTGCTCTGGCGCGAAACTGGACAAAGGGAAGTGGGTGTAGCCACCCACTCCCATGACCCTCCCATAGGTGGGGTCATAGAGCTAGTCCCTCCCTTCTTTTTAGTATAAGAGGGGGAACCTGTGCATTGCAACCTAGATACCCCTGGACGACGCTCTAAAGAAGAATCCCGGACCTTCGACGTTCCACTACCTCTGGAAGACTGAAGAATCTCCCTTGGAGTCAAGGAGTGACTCCCCTGCTTGGCAGGCACCAAAAACTTGCAACGACGGTCGCAAACTACGCCGCTCCCGCTGGAGCCCGAAGTCCCTGCAGCCCAGGAAGAGGATTTCCTGACTTCTCCAAGGCCATCGTGAGTCCCCAGCGAAGCTGAGGCAAGTGGACCCCACGAGTGACTAGGAACCGCAGACCCTGGGTACCGTGCACTATTTTCGAGTGCAACCCCTTCACGACGTTCTACGAACTTGTGCTTTGGACCACGTGTGGTCCCAGCCTCTAGCAGAGATCCCTCCCAAGATCAGAGGCCTACCCCGTCCCGAGTGACCGTGGGCCCCTGTTGAGTGAATCCTCCCGAGGCGTCTTCGCGACCCCTTGCCAGCCGGCTTGGGGGTCCCCTGAAGACTTTTCTACAAAACCAAAGGGCTCCCCTGGTTGCTCCAGGCCTGCCCTGACCTACCCTCGCTGGGTAAGTCCCCCAGACCTTGCTGGTCTGCACCATTGACTTTTTATCTTCTCCACGAGACTTGCTGCTACCAAGGCTTGTTGGCTCCAATCGGGTCGCCGACACCGCAGTCAGCTGCAGACTTCGTGGGACACGCTGAATCCAGCTCCTGGTCGTCCTCGACGCCTCCTGGACCTCGTGGTCGAAGAGTCAAGACACCCGTGAACGACCTGAATCTGTCGACGACGGTGGGCATTCATCTTCCTTGCCCCGGGTCACTGCCAAGTGACTTTGAACACTGTCCCCTCTGCTTTCAGGTCTTCCTTCTTCCGAATCCAGGCTGGGATTCCACCGGACACTTCTCCTGTCGTTGCAAGCAGCAAGTCTTCACTGGCTCCCATTGAAAACGACGCAGCGACCCGACACCAAAGAACACCTATGCACCTGGCTCCCCTGGGTGAGGTAACTTCAGCACTACGGTGCTCCTGTGGGTGTTGGCCCTAGAACTACTTACCCTGTAAGTGACTTGCTTGTAGCTACTCTAGAAGTGCCCTAAAACTCCTATTTTCCAAGTGCGACTATCGCATTGACTCGTACAGGGTTTGCGTCGGTGTTAGACACCCCGCGTCCTTCACCCTTGCAACTCTACCCATAACCGTGTCCTTCGACTCGTACTGGGTTCGTGTCGGTGCGCTCGCCTCGAACACGCAAGGGACCTTTAACATTGAGATCTCAATCGCGTCCTTTCGCATAGACTCGTACAGGACTCGCATCGGTGTCTGAACACCGCGTCCGTCCCCTGTGGGTCTCCTACAACTACCTGGGGTGGGTCTTTTGGGTCCCTCGATTCTACATGCTCTAGGCCCAGGTCTAGCCAAGCTAGGGTTGTGATACTTGATTGTGCTAACTTATTTTTAACCCATTGATTTGTACATATGTTCCTGACTTCTAATCTCAAAGAGATTAGTAGAGAGTTGTTTAGTAATAAATACATATATATTTGATATATATTCCTGTGTGCCTGTGTGGTGTCCTTTCATTTGGTGATTCAGGAGATTGTGTGGTAAAACAAGCTGCTTTACATTCCTCCAAGACTTAGCCTGAAGGCTGCTCTCCACAGCTACCACTAGGATAGCTTTCTATAAAGGTTGTCTTAAACCTACCTACCATAAGAGTCGAATTGTACTGGTGCAAGGTGCCCACTTTAACTAGTGGACAGCATATACCAGGCCAACTTCTCACATGAGCCTAAACTGCTCGCCCACACTACCACAAAGCAGAGCATTTCGTTTTATCATTTTTGTCTCTGTAAACCAATAAGGGTTGCCTGGACTCTTTACACAGTTTTCCTCATTTTGATCCACTATATAAAGAGCAAGCTTCCTACAATGGTCTTCAGCGGTTTGCAGCGGGCGTTGGCAGCAGGGCCTTGCCTTTAGCCAGGCATTGCACCCAGTCCTCAGTAGGCGGTTAACAACCTCTACAGTTGTCTTTGGGACTTGAGGAGTCTCCTGATGGAAGTGAAGTAGTGGTGTTCTCTCGTACCTCTGCTACGTTTTTGGTAACATAACTTGCATGTAAGCAGAATGCATTCAGCTTCTTCTCTCCTAGTGAATGTGTGAAGAACACCTATGCTCCAGGGTCCATGGTGTGATTCTGAACTCTTCAGTCTCCCCAAAGCAAAAAAGTAGTCCATCCTCTGAAGCAGCAGAGGATGGTTCATGAAGCTTGGGCTCTCTCTGCCATAGCTATCCCAAAGTGAGCACTGAGTAACAGCAGCACCTGTCCAGGTTACCAGCTTCTCAGAAAATGGTTGTGCTACCTTTCATATAATGGAAGGATACTTAAGCTCGCAACCAATGAGAAGCTCAGAATGCTATTTATTTTGGGAAATGGTTTGTGGACTACAGAGGAAGTACTGCCCTCTTTGCTAGGTGTGCCGAGCCCACTGTATCCCAAAGCCGAGATTGATGGCACTGAAATGGTTATTTTAAGGACCTAAATTGTTGCAGTCTTAATTTTAAGCACCCCTAAATGTGCAGGAAGCTTGCTGACTAATTGTCAAGACAACTGATTCAACACACCTAAAATGGCACCCACAGTTCGTGGACCGCAACTGCCACAGGCCTCCTGTGTTTGCGAATGTTTGATCATGGTCTCAGTAACAAAACTGCTTCTATGGAAGGATCCCCAAAACGGGTCTACAGGTTTAATAGTGTGCCATCTCCTGACCAAAAATGCAGATAATGGGCATCTTTTTAAATGGGTGGAGTCCGCAGCCTCAGTACTGAAACCATGGACTATTGTTAGTGAATGCCTTGGGGGACGGTGGGAGGTTGATGCTTGTTGTGGTCCATGTACCACAATTAGGGTTTGAGGCCACAAATAAAAAACTAATTTTATTATTGTATTAATATGTTTTCGAAAAATCTGCTGGGGCCCCTGAGGTTCCCACTTTAAGGTCTGGGGATGTAGGTGTGCTCATGTAGCCCCCCCCCCCCCATGTGGTTTTTCGTAGAGATACATTAAACATTATGAGCAAAACAAAGCATTATTTTATAATAGCAGTGTTTTGTTTTGCTTTTTAAAGATGGAAAGGTAGAAGTGTTTTACTTGTGGTTATGAAGGTGCATTTCGTGGGCATGCAGTAGTAAAAAATATTTCCTCTATATCATGTTGAAACCTTCATCAAGATTGGCATGGCCTTCAGATGTGTGCAATATTTTTGCTGCAGGGCCTGGCCAAAAGGGCATGGCATGTTCAAACATGTTTTGTGACTAATAACCACAACTATGTTGATTCTCACCCTCACCCAAGCTTTGTTCCACCTTATTGGGTCATGTTGAAACCTAACATCCCTGCACTGGGATTACCAGGCTAACTGCCTGCAAAATGTAATGCTAATTCCAAAACAAAGTGTCAAAATTAACAGCAAATGAACAGTGTTTTGACTCAGCCCCCCTTTTAACTGTGCCAATCACTTGACAGATTTACACGAAACTCAAAATATAAAGAGTAAGCTAAACATGCTAAGTGTTTAGCAAGTGTCCTGCAGATACATAAATCTGCACCTCAAAGTTACTAGCAAATCTAGGATTTGTTGTACCCTTTCCCACTCCACCCCACCTTTAATGACTCCTTGTGGAGCTATATATCATCTGATGTTCCTGCACTGGGCTCAATTTGCTAACAGCCTGCCACATCTCATGGAAATTTATTAAACAGCACCAAAATTATTAGCATATGAAAACGTTTACCTAAACCCCTTCTTTAAACCCTTTTCTTTAAACTCTTTTGAATACTCCCTAAAGACCTGCATGAAATTTGCTATGCCCGATAGTTCTGCACAACACTTACTATACAAACAGAATAGTAAAGATGATAAATGATGGAATAATTTAATAAGAATGTCAAATGATATCACAGTTACCAAATGTTATAGGCAAATTAAAAAACTTTTTAATTGTTGAGATATCTTCCATTTCTTAACCCTACGAAGCCTGACCACCACATTTTAGTCTTGCTAATTTCTCTGAAACTACTGAATGGATTTTCACCAAACTAAATAAAAGCAATTATGTGAGTAAAATTCTAGTGCCATGACCGGTTTGTAGTGGAGAGCAAATATTTCTCTGGAACTTATAATGGGAATGGCCACTTCGGACATACCCTCCTCACTCGAAACACACTCTCTTGCCTTGTCTCAGGAAAGACAGCTCTGTATAAAACCTGCTGTGCCAACTCCAAATGGGCTGAACTTTTTTTTTGGAACGTTTGGTGCAGATTGTAGGAAGCTGGCTCTGTATATACTATACCAAAGTGAGGTATAGTGTGCACAGAGTCCAGTGGAACCCCAAAGGTAGGCAGAGGTAAAAGTAGATAGCACCTTACTCTCTATTCGTGGTAGTGTGGTCGAGCAGTAAGGCTGTATCAGAGGGTAGTGTTAAGCATTTGTTGTACACACTCAATCAGCAAATGATTTCACACACTCAAAGACTGAACTTCAGACCAATTGGTTTTGTATAAAAATATTCTTTTACTTATTTCATTTCCTAGAACCAAGCAAGCCTGGCACAGGTAAGCAATAAAATACTTTACAGTAGTAATGCAGTTTGTAAACAGTTTGGATTGCAATTGTATATGCACTTTGATTTGATTACAGTAGAGCTACTAGTAATACAATGCTTTTGATATACTGTACATATACTTTTTATTGGCTTTTTAGTAGAATGTCAAGTAGATTACTTTACAGATTACTTTTCTTACACAGTGCAGTATACCTGGATACTGCACTGGGACATTTCCTGTAAACAGGTAAGTAAAAGCGTTTTTGTTATTTAGTTACAGTTTTAAAGGGTTTCTTAGATTTTCCAACTCCACACTTAGAAACTTTTCACAGAAAAACTGTCAATGTTATCCTATGGAGGAAAATAGGGTTATCGGTTCAAAAGTAAGTATTCGGTTGGGGGAGTTGGTATTCTGGGGTAGACTCAGGGGTCCCCCAGGGTCGAGGATGCACTCGTTACACCCTCAGCGGCACTAGGGCGGCCGGGTGCAGAGTGCTGAGGCCCAATGTTATCCAATGGGGAAAAGGGGGCCTCCGGTTGGTGGCTGCTTACGAGCAGGCCACTGGGTTGTGGGAGCAAAGCTTCTGGACTTAAGCTCAGGGCAAATGGGGGTTCAAGCCAGCACAAAAGGTGAACCCTCAGCGGCACTGGGGCGGCCGGGTGCAGAGTGCTGTTTTGTCATCGGGCGCCCTGTAACTTTCAATGGGGAGTCTCCGCTATGCAAACACACTGCAGGCTCGGGGACGAAGGTCTTCTGGGTGCTACCACCACTTGGAAAGGTAAGTTGGGATGCTGGGGGTTGGTTAGGCACCGTCGGTTGGGCCACCCAAGGACGTGGGGCGTCGGGTGCAGGGGTGCCTTTTAGGGTCGGATCTTCTTACCAGCTCCTGGTCACGGTTGGGGGGGCCCTTCCAGTTTGAGGCAGCAGGCGTCGGCTGGAGGCTTGAGGCAGGTCAGGGGTCACCGGATCTCGGGTCAGGATCGCATGGGAGACCTCCTCTTGGTTTTGGGCCACTCGAACTCGGGCCGTGGGCGTCGGGAGCAGACTCGCCGACTTTGCCGGACCTGGAGTCGGTTGGTGAACAAATCTGGTGTTCACAGGAGACAGAGTCTTTTCTTTTGAAGGCAGGGCAGATCCTCAGGTTCTTGAGGCTGCTGGCTGCAGGACACCCCGGTGTTTCGCTTCTGCAGGTTCGAGGTGAGGACAGGCTAGGGCCAAGTCAGTGGGCGTCCTCCTCTTGTTAGCTTCGGCACGGCTGTTCGGTCCTTCTTCTGGTTTCTTGTCTGAGGAAGCAAGGTTCAGGGGTGCCCTTAAATACTAAATTTAGGGGCGTTACAGGTAAGTAAAAGGTTGGAACCAATGGGTCCCTTCCCTGGGGTGGGTACACCCCCTATTGTGCCTCCCTCCAGCGGGAGGGGGGGGCATAAGCCTCACCCTGGTTGGCTGGGTCCCCACCATCTGCAAGATGGCGGGGACTGAGAGTTGCGCTTCTCCTCGCCTCCCCCACCTGAGGGGTGGAGTTGGCAGAGGTGGGCACAACTCCCTTCCTCACTTGGTTTTCCCGCTGGTTCTCCCGCCGAAAGTGGGGGTCAGAACCAGTAGGGACCAGTTGCTGAAGGCAGCAAAAGGCCTGGGGAAGCTCACAAAGGCGGCAAGCCTTTGAAGCTTCCCCTTCGTGGACCCTGCCCATCCTGGGGGAGGAAGCTTGGCACCTCGCCCCAGGATGTGCATTGTTCCAGGCCCCGAGAGCAGCAGGCTCTCGACCCAGGGGTCCAGAAACATGTCTGGGGGTAGCAGCTGAAAGCAGCCACTCAGCCTGGACACTAGTGGTAGGTCGTTTTTCAGGGGGCATCTCCAAGATGCCCTCTGTGTGCATTTTTCATTAAATCCCACACTGGCATCAGTATGGGTTTAATGTGCTGAGAAGTTGGATACCAAACTTCTCAGTTTTCAGTGCAGCCATTATGGTACTGTGGAGTTCGTAATGACAAACTCCCAGCTCCATATACTCTAAAGGGCAGCACTGCACTTACAAGGTCTAAGAATGAACTTAGACACTGTAGGGGTACAGGGCTCATGCACCTGTACCCTCACCACTGGTATAGTGCACCCAGCTAGAGGGGTGGCTGATCTATGCCAGGGCAGGGGGGTTGTAGGCATGGCACACAGGGATGTGTGCCATGTCGACTCTTCATTTTGTTCTGTACCAAAACAAGCAGCCTGCAAAGGCAGTGTGCAAGTGTAAAGGTACAGGGCCTCTAAGGGTGGCACAATAAGTGCTGCAGCCCTTAGAGGTCTTCCCTGATCACAGTGCCCTGGGGACCTGTGGTACCATTTACCAGGGACTGACCTGTGGCCAGAGATGCCAATTAAGTTTTGTTTTCAATGCAGTTTTGGGGAAAGAACATAGGCCCTGGGTACCTGATTAGCAGGAGCCCAGGGCACACTCAGTCAAAGTACATCAGCAGTTCAGCAAAAAGTGGGGGCAACCATGCAGAAAGAATGCACTTTCTCACACAGATCTATTGAACAAAACCACAAAGCTGTGGCAAATGAAATAGTTCTGGCTTTAAAGTGCTGACATGTTAATACAGTCGCACATACTTTTGTTTTTTTTACAAATATTGAATGCACAAAAGCTGTTTATCAAATTGAATCCTGCCCCAATAGCTTTGCCAAAGCTGAGGGAAAAAGTGTCAACGACTGGAACAGCAGCATGATGACCGAGTTTACTTTTCAGATGTTAAACAGTCCCTCAAGAATTTCGATGGAAGCACTTCCTGGAAGGTAGAAAGATTCACCAAACAGCCAACAGCGTAAGGTGAGAGAGCAATACGCCTCTTGGCCAAGGACATCGATTCACCCAAAAGCCAGGGGTAGTGGATATGACATCACATGTCCTTTGACACCAAATGTCACAACAGGAAGTGATGTCTTATGACCTTTGACCCACTGCCACCATCCCCTCAGCTGTTTCTCAACCCGTTTTTCATCTCCCCCACCTGTTTTTCTCACATGTTAATGTCACTATCTCACCTCTTCTTTTTTCCTACTCCATCTTAACTCTGTCTTTTCACTTATTTTCTTATAAAAGCACACTGGAGGGGAAGTCAGAATCCAGGTGAGTCTCATGAGAGACCTGGATTGATACATGGTGGCAGCGATGTGTGAACCTGTTGTCCTCGAGCATACTCTTCGGACAGAGCATCCCAAGCAGAAACTTTACTTTGCACTTAGATCAGGGAAAATACAAGAAATAGCGCAAAACTGTTTACATAGATTAGGTGTGCACTCTGTTCCCAAAACACCGGAAAGAGCATGCTTGGATAATGCTCACCAACTTATAAAGAAATACAGTTCTGATGATCATTCAGGCACTATGGTGTTTTGCCTCGAAGATGGAAAAAATGGTTTTGAAAGCGTGTGACTTTCCTTTGAGGCCAAGCGTAGAAGGAGGTATGCCAGAAGTCTCAGCTACAGACATTGGCCACCCCTAAATGATGTCCATGCTCTGGGTGGAGGAAAAGACCACTCAATGCATGAGAGAAGTTGGCCTGGTATATGCTGTCCACTAATTAAAGTGGGCACCTTGTACCAGTCCAAACGACCGTTATGATGTATGAGGTCAAAGATAACCTATAGAAAGCTATTCTAGTGGTAGCTGTGGAAAGCAGCCTTCAGGCTTAATCTTGAAGGAATGTAAAGCAGCTTGTTTTACCACAACATCACCTCCTGAATGAATAAATGAAAGGAGAACCACACAATAGTTATATAAAAATATGTATTTATTAATATAACACTCTCTACTATCCTCTACACGAGGATAGAACACAAAGCACACAATACGAAATCAATAGAACAGTTGTAAGTAGCACAATACACAGTGGGCTCCAGGGGGAGACCAAACCATAACTAGAATAGTGGTATAACAACTACGACTCGGGTCAAGACAGGGTCTGGAGAATGTAGAATCGCTGGGACCCCAAGGAACCACCCAAGGTGAGTAGAGAGGGACCCCACGGAGGCCGGGTGCAGTGTGGGAACACGACCGCGGGCTCCGTACAATTCTATGGGGAAGTCGCGGTTACACTTTTAAAGTTTTCGGACCCTTCTAGGAGGACTTCGAGCAAACCTGTTGGAGCTTAAGAGTTTGAAGAGCCACCCCACCCGTGGATACCATAGTACCCGAGTTACCTATCCCAGGAGAGCCGGGTGCATAGGTCTGAAGTGGCGTTGGAAACTGCTGTCGTTCTCAATGGAGAGCTGCAAAGAAGTACTGCTGCCGTGAAGGTGAAAAGGGTCCGGTGGAATCCAAGCCTGGATTCGAAGAAGATGGAACCTGAAAGCAGAGGGGACAGAGTCTGGGTCACTTCAGAGTGACCAGGGGCTCGGTAGACGAATGCCCACCGATGTCGGGTGCTTCAGGTGTGAAGGGATGCAGCCACGAGGACCAGGAGACGTCGAGAAGGACCAGGAGCCGGAGGTGAACTGTCCCACGAAGGATGTCGAGTGCTGAGGGGTCAGTGTCCGGATGGAGCACCAACAAGCCTTGGCAAAAGCAACCCACGCAGGAAGGTCAAGCAGGTTACGGTGTGGACCAGCAAGGTCCAGGGGACTCACCAAGTAATGGGGAGTCAGGGCACGTCTGGAGCAACCAGGAAAGCCCAACAGAAATCAAGATGACCCACAGGCCGGATGACCAGGAGTCGCGAGGGGACCTCGAGCAATATTGCAAAGTACCAGCCCACGGAGCACTCGGTGCGAGGAGGCCGGAGTTCTTTGGTGCAAATACTGCTCATGGTCAGGACTACACGGAGTCCAATGCACAAGCTCGGGAATCGCCAACAAGCAGATGCACCTGCAAATGGACGCGGTGCACAGGGGTTCGGGTCACACGGTCCCCACGAGGGATACTGGCCTCAAAATCGGTGAGAGGGCAGCTCGACCTCAGGGACCTTCGGAAACCCACCTCCTGTGTTGCTGAAATCTTCGGAGTCCGCAGGAGCTCAGGAGCAGCAGACCGGTCAGTTGCGCTTAGGTGCCTGCGAAGCAGGGGAGTGACTCCTTCACTCCAAGGGAGATTTTTCCGTTGTCTTTGGGAGCACCACAGGTCCTGCACGGAGCCTGTATGGAGCACGGGCACAGAAAGCTTTGGACGGAGAGGGAGACGAAGTCGGGCCCAGTCGAAGTCCAGAGTGTCCAGACGGTCGAAGGTCAGTGGTTTTGTCTTGTAGAATCTTGTCCACGTAAAATCTAACGTCTTACAGCCAGGTAAGCCCTTTTGTACCCACGTGAGAGGGTTGGACAGATTCAGGGGACCCTCCTAGGGAAGGGTCAGGACAGAGGGGTGGTTAACCCATGTCCTTTGTCCAGTTTCGCGCCAGAGCAGGAGCCACTGGCTCCCAGAACTGGTTTGAACTGGACTATGCACAGGGACACCAAATGTGCCCCAGATGCAGACTTTCAGGCACTCTCAGAGTGCACCCACCCAGCCCCAATACACTAAACTCTGTCTGGGAGGTGGTCACACCTCCCTGTGACAGGATGCCTATTGTGCTGCCTTCCTCTGCTCGAGCTTGGCTCAGCAGCAGGAGGGCAGAAATGTGTCTCTGGTCGGCAGCATCCATTTTGTGCTGTCCGGGTCGAGAAAGCTGGCACCGGTTAGACCAGTGACCCCAAGAAGCTTGCTTCTGAAGGGTGGAATCATACCTCCCACACCAGTTACTGGTGTGCAGGTATGATTCCAAGGTGGTTGATACCAAACACGATATGTTTCTAGGCAGTCGTTTGAGATAGCATTTACCGCGAGGTTATAATGCACCTCTACCTATATGTCCGGCTGAGTCACAGACAACCCGGGAGAATGGTCTCCGAAGGCTGCAGAGGGGCTCTGATCATGCAGGGGCACCCTCTCACTAAAATCCCAGCACCCTGCCTTCAGGATTGATAAGGCCTGCTATAGGGGTGACTTATAAGTTTTAAGTGTAGTGACCTATAGATATAGTGAACCCATATCTAAAGTAAGTGGTGCAAGCACCATCTTACACGGGCTGCTGTGGCAGACCTGGAGTTCCATTTTGCATGGCCTCTCATGGGTGGCATAATGCATACTTCAGCCCATGGGAGGCCTCTGGGGTACCTATGCCCTGGGTACATGGGTACCATATACTAGGGACTTATAAGGGTACCCCAGTATCCAATCTGGAGTGTACCAAAGTACATGTATGTCAATTTAAGGGAGAAAGCAGATAGACTGGGGTCCTGATTAGCAGGATCCCAGTCAGACTAGTCAAAAACAGTGAGACATCAAGCAAAAAGTGGGGGTAACCATAAGAAGCAGATCCTACTTTCCTACAATGCATATTTTAAAGAACTGTTATTACGATTCGTATGCAGAGAGCTGTGCAGTCAAGGCAGACCTAAAAATGGCTTCTGATAGAAACTGCAACCTAACAATAACCAGAGTTATTATCACCAAATCTGAATAATATGTACTCCAATATTTTCCACTCTTCTATTGTGAGAAAATAAATTGCTGCACTCCTTACTCTGGAATTCCAAATATTATTTGAAGTTATAGAATGCAAAAAACACCAAGAAAGATGTATATTTGGTCCTTATCTCCATTCATTTCTCTGAAATTGCGGGTTTCTACAACCTCTAAAGAAGTGCAGTGTGGTTCTGACAATGCAGAAAAGCATTCCAACAAGAGATTGAGTTGTTCATGCTGCACATGCACATCGGCCTTCGGCGTGGCGTACTAGAGGGTCAATGTATAGTCGTACATTTAATATGCAATGCAGTGGCTCCACCATGTGTGTGTTTTTAATCAGTGTGGAAAATAAACCTACATTGTTTCAGTTAGAACTACTTATTATTCGTTATGTTTTTATGTACCCGATTCAATGAATCAAGATTTAATGAGTTTATGTACCATATTTGTATGATGAATGTATTTTATATCTTATATGGTTGAGCATTTAACCGAATAAATAAATTTATCTATCTACTTATTTTCTTTAAATGCCTGTCTATTTAATATTTTTATAAGTTTCATTTAAATCTACTTGCTAGCTGCTGACGTGCTGCATTTGGTACAAATAATTGCCCAACTGGAACCCTAAAAGTTGCAACAATCACTCGATTAGAATCTCTCATCTTAGAGGCATTTAGTTTTAAAAACACATTTTTTGATGGTTGCTGTATTTCATTTTTTGAGTGTAATAACCAATTCATTTTATGAAATGTAATGCTCTCGAACTAAACATCAGAAGAAGAATTGTATTAATAGGCAATGGTAATAGACTGAAGATTTCCAGCAATTCACAGAGAAGTGTACAACCAATTTCTTTAAGGGGTTACAACTGAATCCAAGTTTAATGTTAACATATAACCAGAAAATAAGCAAATGATTCAAGACCTAACAAAAAGCATAAGGCCCACTTTTAATCTGGAAATTCCTATATTTTTCGTACGTAAATATTATTTCTGTAAACAAATGTCTACAGGGAAGATCAACCTGGTTAATTTGAGAAAAAAACCTTGCTAGCAAAACAATCAATCTGAGCAGAAAAGAATACACAAATTGAAAATATTCCCGGTGTCACTAAGGGCTGAGTCATGGGAAGAGATTATAAAACATTTAAATCTCACCTTGTGGCGCCCGTGCAAATAATTTTTCCTGATGACCAAATGGTTGCTGTGATCCTTGGTTTCCGAAGTTTCATTAACAGTTTCTAGAAAACCAAAATAGGTTATTTTACTTGAATGCCTCAGAAATAGAAACCAGGTAACAAGCATTGGTCAAGCTAACATGCAGTCTTCCTGTACATGTCAGATTTTTGGAGCAAAAAGTCGGTCCGAGTATTATACAAAAATGAGTGACGGAGCTCAGTTTCACTTTAGACTTAGACATGATTATTGGGATAATGGAGACAAAGGTGGCAGGAAGTTATACAGCAAAAGAGACGAGCATTGGAAATGCAATAAGTCTCGCCTTTGTTTAAGTTAAAGCTATTTGCTTTGCTAATGGTATTGTATTTCACCTATGTGTTATTGAGTGTGTGAGATATGTTGTGGCTTTATGTTGTTAGAATTGTAATTGTTAGCTGTGTAGTAGTTTAAAGCATAGCGTTAGGAGGAGAAGAGTAGTGTTTAAGATTTGGGAAGGAGAGTGAGGAGAAGGATAGCATGAGGGTTAATGAAGCATAGTGAGGAGGAGAGTAGCATGAGGCAGAAAAAAGGGGAGTGAGGAGGGCAGTATGAGGGAGAAGGAAGAAAGCGAGGAGGAGATTAGCGTGATTTTGAAGGAAGGAAAGTGTGTAGAGCAGTATGAGGCATAAGGAAGGAGACAGGAGTAGAAGAGTAGCAGGAGTGATATGAAAGGAGTGTGAGAAGTAGAAGAGTAGTGTAAGGTGGAAGGAAAGTTTATTAGATTAGTATTAGGCATAAGGAAGTAGATAGGTGTAGAAGAGCAGTGTGAGGGAGATTGTAGTAGAAGGAGGAGGGTAAGAGCAGTGTGATGCAGAAGGACAGAGTGATGAGGGTAAGAGCAGTGTGAGGCACAAGGATGGAGAGTGTGGTGGAGAAGAGCAGTGTGTGGCAGAAGGATTGCGAGTGTGGATGAGAGTAGTATGAGGCATATGGATGTAGATAGATTCTTCCACTATGAACCTCTGCTCTTTATATGCGAACGTTGGGCAGATCATGGTTTGTGCCAAACTGTGGCTTAAAACGTGGCATCTGCATGCACAGGCCTGGAAAGCAGGAAGCGGCTCCAGTCCTGGCGTGCTGGTGCACCGGCCTGGCAAGAAAAGAACGAGAGAGGAGCAAATCGCCCTACCTGCAGAGACGGTATTGCCAGCTGAAAGGAGCACCGCATCCCAACCGGCTGGCGCAGACAGCAGACTCCGAGAGGCACAGCACTCCCAGAAGCCCCAAGCAGCAACAAACCGCCGCCGCGCTTTGCTGACAGAGCGACAGATAGAGCACCGCTCTGAAGTACCCCGACACGAGTGTTTCTCTCCCCCTCTCCTTTCTCGCTCCTCACCGCCGCTACCCCCTACCAGTCTGGCGGCGAGAGACCTGCAGTGAGAAACTGGCCTGAGTGATGCTGTGAACACCATTTCAGCACCGTGAGGGGACCGGTTTACTGGGAAGCGATATATTCAATCCAGTGTTATGTACACGCACATAGCACAATTTTAGGAGCCGCCATTTAGAGGCAGACCGAAGGGGAACCGTATATGCCGGAATCATTCAATCTCATCAGGGAACATTGTAGCAAACGTGAAATAAAATTGAAGGTAATGTAGCAAATACGTAGAGGAAAAAAAAAGAGAATTTTCTTTGACGGTAACGTAAAAAGGAAACGGACTCTGGCTGCGGTGGGAGGGGCGACATTTCTGCTTACCTTCCTCATTAATATGCCCCTGCCACCGATACTTGGCTATGAGTATATAGTATAGCACTTCATTGACACCACAAGAAAGCGCTGATAGGGTACAATGAAAGGAGTGGTAACAGGACACCCGTTTTAGGGGTTTAGATAACAAGGAGGGGGGAGTTAATAGGAAATGTAATGAAAAGTGGGAATAAGGCAAAAGATGGCAGAATGGACGTGGCGTCAACCCCGGCACGGGACTCGGCCTTTCAGCGTCAGTCCCTCCATGAGCGCCCCGCTGTTAATGGCCGGCAGGACTATGAGTTTTTGGCAGCGTTTGTTTTAGGCGGGGGGCTGAAGCGAGGAGAGGCTCCCCGAGCGGACGTGTGCTCCGAGGCAGGTGGTGGGGGGCTGAAGCGAGGAGAGGCTTCCTGAGCGGACGTGTGCTCCGAGGTGGGGGCCTGAAGCGAGGAGAGGCTGCCCGAGCGGCCATTACGAGCGTGCGGACGGCGCTGAAAATGCAAAGAAAAGAGTGCTTACTGTGTTTTAAAGGAGAGCGTGTAAAGCCGCCAGTAAAAGATCCAGTCCGGGTGGGCGGGGCCAAAAGAGGACAGGGTGGCAACCAGGAGGGACTAAAAAGCCTCCGGTACAATCATCACACTCCGTTCAGCATAATCAATGACGCAAAATGACGCACACCAATGAAAATTACGGGCGGAGCCGAAACACGACTTCTGAAAGTATATGGATTCCAAGAAGACCTCGCAGAGCGAGCAGCGCATGCGTGCTGCAACGCCAGGCGAGACCTAAAAAAGCAACTGGAAAAAGACAAGGCACTTAGGAATAAAGATGGATTACTGACAAAGGCCCATGATCGGGCAGAAGTTTAGAAAAACAAGCATTGGCAATGCCACTAGGTCTTGCATTTGAGAGAGTTAGAGCTATTGGCGCTGTAAATAGAAATGTCTTTTACCCACCTGTTTTTTGGGTTTTTTTGTGGAGTGGAGCGTATGTATGCGGTGTGGAGTGGAATTATGTGGGTTTGATTGAAAATGTTAATTGTGTGGTGTAGAGTGGATTTGTGTAGTGGAATTATGTGGCATGGTGGATAGATGGGGTGGGAGCCGCACAAAATAGATAGGAAGACAGAGAGGAATAGGTAGTTTGTGCACTAAGTGCTGAATATACTCCAGACAGAGAAGCAGAAAGACAGAATGAGTTAGCATGAGAGAAGAGCAACAGAATAGAAAGAATGATACCCAAAGGAAGGACAAAGGGTGACAAAGAAAAGAGAAACATGAGTGAATAAGCAGCTGTTACCGGAGGTCTGCTCCAGGGAGCCAGGCGACCGAGATCAACATGGGAGAGATTTACATTAGAGAGGGTAAAAGAAATAAGCGCTCCAACTGTTATCCAAACGCTGAGGGGTGGGGGAAAGGATGGAGGGGGGTGGGGTGGAGAGGCAGGGAAGCAACCCAGGGTAAAAAAAAAAATTAAACCCCGAAGGAGCAATGGCACAAGTCACAGCAGGACCTCGTTCTGTATACTGTGGAAACTTTAACTGGGAAGATTACTGGCAGCAGATCAGACTTCACAGAAGCATTTGGCGCCAGCTGTGCTATAAGGGCAGTAGACGCATAGATCCCGAATCATTGAACAACAAGGGCACATTTAAGGATATCAGACAGGAACAGTCGGGGCAGGACACAGCAAGACATTGGTGGGAAAAAACACATACGCTACAGACAAACCTAGCACATCTCCAACACAGCTGCTGACCTGGATGGGTCTGCTGCCGTGTCAGTCCAGGCCACTGTGTCCTGTTCCAGTGAGTGTGTGTGGGATCCGCTGCACTGCCACCTCTGCTTGGCAAACACCGCTGCTTGGGCGGCTGGCTGCCCCTTGGCACCCACCACGGCTCGATCTCAGGTCTCATGATTTAAGAAGCGCGTTTAGGGGGTATAAAACAACAACCTCGCAGGAGCTGTTGGGGTCCTGAAACAGCCCACTGAAAAGCGTTGGGAACGAGGAAAGGTTTACATCTCTGTTTTGGGGAAAGCAGCGGTAGGGGGCTATATGCAGAAATGTCAGCCCTGGGGGCAGAAAATATGGAGAAAACAGCTAATACAACAACAGTGCTGAGAGGTAATTATATTTATAAACACCTACATGTGTTATGTGGCCGCTGGTGTTGTGGTGTTTTGTTACATCCCCTCGCGTAGAAACTAAAGAGGCAAGCGCGTGATATAAGCATAACTCTGAGGTGCCGTTCATAGTGAAAAAATCTGGCAGCTATCTTTGCACTTCTTTTAGAAAGAAACAAAATTCATGTTATACTGTGCAATACTGCACACCCGATTTATGGAAAAGTCCGACATTTGTAGCGGCCGTTTTCTGATGGGGAAGTTCAATAATCACCAATGGAAACAATGACTTCTGCATTTATTCCCAAAAATCTCTTTAGAAAGCATAACCATTGCAGAAATGGTAGTGGGTAATGTTAAAACCAACGCAGCTATCATTTTTTACTGGTATTTGCAACATCATGGTCCCAACTAAGAAGTCGGGGTAAAATCAGGGGCCAGGACAGAGACTGTAATACCACCACTGGAAGACATTTCTACCGTATTTGTTTCTTGAGACGGAAATTTGGGAAATTACCATTTTATTCTGGTAATTCTGAAATGTTTCTCCGGGCTACAAAAGTCTGCTGGAGACAGCTTAGAGATTTATGAGAATACGTATAGTATTACTGCAAGCTGTCCCGGAAATAGTGCCCGTCTACCTGTAACAACTGGGGCTTGTAATTGTGCACAGCAGAAAAAATGTCCGGTAGCACCATTAGTGAACACTGTTTACACTTCGCATGGGTACCGGGGGACAAGTGGGCTGTAGGAGCTTCCATAAAAAACACAAATAACTCTTTTAAGGATAAAACTGACAATCTCCCTCCACACACAACACACATTGTGCTCCTGAGGGGCTGTTGATTAGGAGAACACGAGAACAAGGGGTAAAATCTGTGCACCGAGACACAATCGTGTCAAAGGGAGGCCTGAGTACACAATAATCCAGCGAACACTGTAAAGTAAAAACACAACGCTGCCAACCCTTACCTTGAGGTTGCTCGACGGTTTCCAGTGTGGTCCGAACCCTGAAACTCCACAGAAAGGGGCACGATCAGCGACAACCTCACCGAGCTCGCAGTCAGCCACCTTCTCAGCTGGCAGGGACCCACCCATTGACAAAAATAAAGTCATCAGCGAGAGCGGGGCATTCCTCATGGCCTGAGGAATGGACCCTGAATGGCAGCCACATAGACCCAGAGGCAGCACTGGGCAGGCAGGAACAACTGGCCGCAGTAAAAGTGGGCCAGAGGTGGGCACATGGTGGTGGGACGCAGTTTCTGATAGCAGCAATCCAGGCCGTCACATTTTTGAAAGGGCGTTTTAAAAAGACTAGTGCAATAGGCCAATAAAATTGGCTCAGACTCCAAAAGCACACCCGACACGCTACATCCTCGAAAAAAAAAAAAAAAATGAAACATGAAGCAGGCGCCGTGCTGGTCAAACAAATGCCATGTGGGTTACTGTGAGAAAATGGGGTTCTGTTGCAGCAACCCCCCACTTTTTGCCTGGCTTTTGATGCAACTTTGACTGTAGAGTACTGGGTTATTGCTGCCCAGGTCCCCAGTACCAGTGTTCTTTCCCTAAAACTAATCCACAATTGGCCCTTCAGGCCCCTTGGGCACTGGGACTGAAAAGGGTACCCTAGGGATCCCTCACCTAGGCCATGCAGACCTGGTGCAGGCAAAAACGACAAAGTCAACATGGGCTGTGTGCTACGCCAACTAGCACTGCCCAAGATATAGGTAGCTCACCACTCTAGCACGCCTTACCAGCCCTAAGGCAGGGTGCACTATATCACAGGTGTGGGCATATCTGCATGAGCAGAAATGCCCCTACAGTATTAGAGTCTATTCCTTAGTATTGTGAGTGCCAGGAAAGCCATAGACAGCACATGGGCTGGTAACTTGACAACTAGAGTTCCACAGCACCATGATCACTTCACTGAACACAGGAGTTTTTGGTACCAAGCTACTCCTTTCAATAAACCCACACTGATGCCAGTGTGGCATTAATTGAAAAGTACTCCGAGGGCACCTCAAAGAAGCCCCCTGAAAACCTACCAACCCTGGTGTGGCCACAGGCTGGCTTTAGGCTGCCACCGCCAGACATGTTTCTGGATCCCTGGGTAGAGAGCCTCTGCTCTCTGGGACCAGAAACAATGCACATCCTTGGCAGAGGTGTCACACCTCCTCCCACAGGATGGGCACAGTAGTCGTAGAGGAAGCTTCAAAGGCCCGCCACCTTTGTAATGCGACCCCCCAGCCTCTGCTGCTAGCAGCAGATGGCAGCCCCCGGTTTATACCCCCACTTTGGGCAGAATAAAGGGCAGGAAATCTTAGAAAGACTAGGAGGTGTGCCCACCCTTGCCAACTCCACCCCTCAGTTGGAGGAGGCGAAGTTAAGCACACTTTTCAGTTCCCTCCATCTTTAAGATGAGGGGACTCTTCCAATCAGGGCTAGGACTATGCCCCTTTCCCACAGGAGGGTGGCATAATAGAGGGTGTAGGCACCCCGGTTGAGGTGTCCATTGGCCCTACCTGTTACTCCCTTAAAACGCCCCCTAAAACTAGTATTTAGGAGGCTCCCTCAGAACCTAAGAAGAAGGCAGAAGAAGACGCTGTGCATCAAAGTCTGAAAACGACTACTGACTTGGCCCCAGCCCTCCCGGCTGGTCTCCAGCGTCAAAGACCCTGCGAAGATGATGCCTGTCCTGCAGCCAGCGAATCCCAGAACCCGGGGAAGACTGCATGCTCTTTGAAAAACATCAGAGACTCCAGAGGACAGCCGCTTTGTCTCCAAGAAACCTACACAAAGGACTCCCGTACCCTCCAGATCCACAAGTCCTGCCCACTCTTTACCCAATGCCTCCGGCCCGTGTCCAGGTGGACCACTGACCAGATCAGGTTCCCCAGCGATCCTGATCCCAGGTCCAGCATTGGCTGACCCCTCCTGGACTCCACAACAGCGCCTGCAGCCTGAATACAGAAGCTCCCCCCGACCTCGACCGTATCCGGTAAGAAGAATCCGACGTCTAAAGGAACTCCTGCACCCGAAGCCCCTGGGCTTTGGTGAGCAGAATCGACGGTGCCTCTACGACCCCCTATATCTCTACTTAACTCTGCTGTCACTGGTCTTACTCCTGCAGCCTCCGGAGCGACGCCTGCAGCCTGTTTGTCCGAAGCAAGTTCTCCATTGGAAAGCATTGGACGCCCAACACTGAATTTGCACCCTGCCGCCCCGTGCCGCTGGTGGTGTATGTTTGGTGCTGCCTTGTGCCCCCCCGTGCTTGCTCTAGCCCCCAAAGCTTGGCCCCTGTAACCCATCTACCTACCTGCAAGCAGCGTAGCTTCGAGCACCCCCAGTCTCCATTGAAACGCATTGGGCTGAACTCCGATTTTAAACTCTGCACCCAGCCGCCCCTGTGCCACTGGTGGTGCAGTTTTGGTACTCACCTGACCCTTGCCCCTTCCTGACCTGTTGTCCCAAACTCTGGAACTGTAAGTTGAATACTTACCTGTATAACCGCATTATTGTTTTCCTCCATAGGATAACATTGATCCATTTAAAAACTGCAGTCGACTTTTGAAAGTGAAAAGTATTTTTATATAAAAACTGACTTACCTTATTGTAAAGATCTTGGTCTTAAAAAAAAACTCAAACAAAGCATATTTTTCTAAAATTGGTGTGGCTCTCCTTTTTGAGTCGTATGTCAGTTATTGATCATGTGTGTGCAATAAATGTCTTACACTCCTCTGTGCTAGGCCTAAGACTGCTCACCTACACTACCACTAATAGATCAACTTGGGTTTGCATTGAGCCCTGTACACTTTTTGGGGAATCTCTGGACTCTGTGCACGGTATAACCACCTGGTGGTATACCATATACAGAGCCAGCTTCTTACAGTTACAAAAGTATGCCATTACAAAATCTTTGTTTACACACACGGCTCGACCTAAAAATTAATCGGGTGCTGAGCTAAATGGGAAATGCTCAGGCCCCTAAAAGCATAAATTAAACAACATTGTGCGATGTGTGGCGTCCGTTAAGCGTGTGCCACAACCAACACTTGAGGGAAGTGCTTGATTACATTGAAGCGCAGCGTCCGTGAATCGGGTGTGGTGCTAAGTGAAAAGTGCTCGGTCTGAACGTATTTACAAGTTCTAAAGACACGAAATACAATGGCACAAGTGGAAGAGGACAAGTCCTGCAACAATAATCCATTGGAGTTAACAACTGAGAAAAAGGTGGGACAAGCAAGAACCATTATCCATTTAGAAGCAATATTTTTTAAAGGACACTGACAAAACCCAATCAAAAGCTGGAGGAGGGCTGTAAGCCCACAGACTGAATACCCATTACGCATTAATGGGGTAACCCAAGGCGAGCCACAAGACCTGGGTATAGTTCAGTACAAACAAAATGGTCCTAGTGGACAATTATAGGGTGTTAATTCACATATTGATGATCCTGCTATTGGGTCCTAGCGGGAGAGAGATAACGACAACACTTAGTATTTTCAAAAAATAAATTCCATTTAATATTACAAGATTATTCAATAATAACTAATACATTCAGAAATACAGATACGGTTGCTCTAAGAAAGTGTATGGAAAAGTGTTAATAGAAGTGCTCTTGTGCAAAGTGATATAGAGAAAAAATAGAAAATATCAATGAAATTAAGAGTTTTTTTTTTTTTACTTTCTTCAAAATTTCAACAATGGCTCAACTAGTTTTGAAAAAGCCAAAGTAAAACGGCCTGCTTGAATGTTAACTTATTGACTAGAAGTCAAATCCATGCTGTAGGAAGCTGGCTCTCTATATACTATACCAAAATGAGGTATAGTGTGCACAGAGTCCAGTGGAACCTTAAAGGTAGGCAGAGGTAAAAGTAGATAGCCCCTTACTCTCTATTTGTGGTAGTGTGGGTGAGCAGTAAGGCTTTATCAGAGGGTGTGTTAAGCATTTGTTGTACACACTCAGGCAAGACATAATGTCACACACTCAAAGACTGAATTCAGGCCTATTTGTTTGTATAAAAAATATTATTTAGTTCTTTTATTTCTAGAACCAAGCCAGGCCTGGTGCAGGTAAGTGAAATAATACTTTGCAATACTTATGCAATTAAAGTTGAATGCAGATTCAAATGCAGTTGGTTGATTTACAGGTAAGTCAATCAGAATTACTTTTCAGTTACTTTGTAGATTTCCATACTCGTTACTTCTTGGAATACTTTTTAAGTTACTTTTGCTAATCAGTGTGATATGCCTGGATATCACAATGAGACATTTCCTAGACAAAAGGTAAGTACTTCACTTTTAGTACCTAGGCAGTTTTTCAATGTTCCATACAAACCAACTCCACACTTAAAAGAATTTTAAAGAAAAGCAGTCAATGCAATCTTATGGGAGGGAATGAAGTTATCGGTTTTCAGGTAAGTACTGGTTTGTGGGAGTTGGTATTCTGGGGTTAGAACCAAGGTTCCTCCCAGGGTCGATGATGCACTCTCATAACACCCTCAGCAGCACTATGGTGGCCGGGTGCGGAGGCCCAATGTTATCCAATGGGGGATAGGGGGCCTCCGGTTGGTGGCTGCCCATGAGAAGGCCACAAGGTTGTGGCAGCAAAGCTCCTGGACTTAAGCTCAGGGCAAAGGGGGATCCAGTTTAGCACACAAGGTGCAGGGGCGGCCGGATGCGGGGTGCTGTTTTGGCATCAGGTGCCCTGTTGTTTTCAATTGGGGTTGCCGGTTTTGGATTTTGGCTGCAGGCTCGGTCCAGGAAGTCTTCCAGGAGAAACCAACAGCCGCCAGGTAAGTTGGAGGGCTCGGGGATGTAGGTGCACCTCGGGTTCTCTTCTCAAGGGTGAAGGGTGGCTGGTTGCAGGGGTGTCTTTCGAGGTCAGATTTCACCTTACCGGGCCACTCGCGGTTGGGGGTCTCTCTGCAGAGGCTGCAGGCGACATCGGGGAATCCTGGAGGGGTCAACCCATGGTGGACTGGAACTCTGGGGGACCTCGGTGGGCCATCTGGATTCGGACCGTAGGTGGTCGCTGGCTGCAGGACAAGGCGACTTTTGGCGCAGGATCTCTGGAAAGGTAGACGGGCTGGTAGGGCTGGGGCCTAGTCAGTTCTTCTCTGCAGTCTCCTCTGCTGGGCGCCTTCTTTCGTCCTTCTTCGTAGGTTGCGGGAATCCTTCTTCTTGGTTCAGGGCTGCCCCCTAAATACTGTATTTTGGGGGCGTTTTAAGGGTCTCGAGGTCAGTAGCCAATGGGCTACTGACCTTAGGGTGACTACACCCATGGTGTGCTCACCCCACGTGGGGGAGTGGGCACAATCCCTAATCCTGATTGGAGAGTGCCTGCCATCTGCAAGATGGCGGGCACTGAAGAGTGGGCTTCACCTCGCTTCCCCCACCTGAGGGGTGGGGTTGGCAGAGGTCGGCACACCTTCTGGGCTGTGCTAATTTTTCCCACCTGTCTTACCGCCGAAAAGGAGGGGAGACAGGAAGGGGGCCTGCTCCTGATAGCAGGAGAGGCTGGGGGTCGCATTACAAAGGCAGCAAGGCCTTTGTAGCTCCCCTGCCACAGATGGCTCTTCCTGGCCTGGAGGAGGTGTGACCACCTCCGCCCAGGAAAGGCTTTGTTTCTGGGCTCAGGGAGCGAAGGCTCCCACCCCAGGGGTCCAGAAACATGTCTCGTGGTGGCAGGCTGGTGTGTACCAGTCAGGGAACCCACCAGAGGCTGGTCGATTTTCAGGGGGCATCTCTAAAATGCCCTCCGAGTGCATTTTTCATTAAATCCCACACTGGCATCAGTGTGGATTTAATGTGCTGAGAAGTTTGATACCAAAGCTTTCAGTAAAGCCATTATGGTGCTGTGGAGTTCGTATGACAAACTCCCAGCACCATATACTCTTAATGGCATTACTGCACTCACAATGTCTAAGAATTGGTCTAGACACTGTAGAGGTACAAGGCTCATGCACCTGTACCCTCACCACTGGTATACTGCACCCAGCTAGAGGGGTGGCTGACCTATGCCAGGGCAGTGGGTAGTAGGCATGGCACACAGGGATGTGTGCCATGTCGACTCCACTTTGTTCTGCACCAAAACACGCAGCCTGCAATGGCAGTGTGTGAGAGAAAAGGTACAGGGCCTTCTCTGGTGGCACAATAAGTGCTGCAGCCCTTATCTGGTCACAATACCCTTGGTACCTTTTACAAGGGACTGACATGTGGCCAGAGAGGTGCCAATGGGGGGGGGTGTGTGTGTGTGCGTGCGTGTTCGTGTGTGTGCGCGTGTGTGTGTGTGTGTGTGTTTTACTACAACCGAAACCCAGATTCCTACACATGCTAATGGATAGTCGGTCAGAGAATCCGGGCTCATAAACCAAAAGGATTTAGGTATTCAGGCCAGAGAGAATAAGGTCGACGTTTCGACCCGACTGACGCCTAAAATAGATTGTCCAAATTGGCATGTGGGTCTTCATCGGGACAGACATAAAACCATGAGTTAACTAGGCAACTTGAGGTAGTGCGCGTACAAAGAAAACTGTGTGTCGAAGCTAATACTCAATGTAGCCAACCAGGAAGGGCCTGCTCTGGGTGCTCAAAAAACATAGTATACGGTATGGCCAAATCAATTGTAAGGTCACCGTAACATCAAATCACCACAAGGTATCTCCATGAAACAGTGTTCAGTGCCCTGATCAACCAGGGGATGTTTTTGCAAAACAGGCTCGTGGCCATGGAGATAACTATTAGTGGGCCAATTTCTCTTCTTTCTCTATATCACATTGCACAAGAACACTTTTATTTACACTATTCTATACACTTTTAGAGCAATTTCTGAATGTATTAGTTATTACTGACCAATCTTGCGATATAAAATTGAATTTATGAAAAAACCAAGTGTTGTCTTCCTCTCTCTCCCGCTAGGATCCAATAGCAGGATAATCAATACGTGAATTAACACCGTAGAATTGACCACTAGGACCATTCTGTTTGCACAGAGTGAATACAGCATGTCTTGAAAGACTAGGCTAGACCTAAAAAACTACACCAAAAACAACAAGCATTGGCATAGCCAATAGGTCTCGCCTTTGGGACCTTATGTGTTTAGCCAGAACTTTTGGCTATGTTGTAGAGCATTGTGGCTGCTGTGTATTATGTTGAAAAGTTATAATAAAAAGTGTTAAGCATTTTTGTTACCTTTATACAAACAAAGACGACATTATATACAACTGAAAAACCTGAATAAAAAAAGATTTTAAACATAAAAAATGTCTTCTAGTTTTTATGTACTTGCACTGCTGGCAACTTCTTCCTGCCTGTTCTCATGCTTGTTTGTTATAAATTTTTTTGTTATGGGGGAGCGGGACATAAATAACAGGGGAGTGGAGGTTGGAAAACAGTAATTTAATTAGAACACGAGCAGCGGACAGACACTAGGGGAGAATCAACAGATGCCAGATTCCAAGGGCAGACTGACGTGATGCTTAGGTGGTGCGAGATGCAAAATGGTGGTGGTGAATGATGTTTGGTGCTCAGGTGGTGACACTATAAGGTGTGGATTGGAGGTACGTTGTGGATTGTGGAGTTGTGGAGTTGAAATATGTTGTTTGGTGTGTAATTATGCGGTGTGTATTGGAAATGTGTGGAGTTGAATTGTGTGGCCTGGAACTGTGGTGTGGAGTGAAATTATGCTTAGTGAAATTGTGTCATGGTGTGGAGTGCATTTATGTTGATTGGGGTATGTGGTATAGTGTGCATTTATGTGGCGTGTATTTATGTTGCATTGAGTACAGTGCAATTATGTGGCGTGTAATTATGTGGCACTGAGTGGTATTATGGGGAGTGTATGTTGTATTCAGTAGAGTGTAATTATGTGGCACTGAGTGGTATTATTTGGAGTGTATGTTGCATTGAGTGCAGTGTAATTATGTAGAAAATAATTATGTAGCAGCGAGTGGTATTGTGTGGAGTGTATTGATGTTGCATTGAGTAGAGTGTAATTCTGTGGCGTCTAATTATGTGGTACCGAGTGGTATTATTTGGAGTATGTTGCATTGAGTGCAGTGTAATTATGTAGCATATAATTATGTGGCACTGAGTGGTATTGTGTGGAGTGTATGTTGCATTCAGTAGAGTAATTATGTGGCATGTAATTATGTGGCACTGAGTGGTATCATTTGGAGTGTATGTTGCATTGAGTGCAGTGTAATGATGTAGCATAATTATGTGGCACTGAGTGGTATTGTGTGGAGTGCATGTTGCATTCAGTAGAGTAATTATGTGGTGCGTAATTATGTGGCACTGAGTGGTATTTGGAGTGTATGTTGCATTGAGTGCAGTGTAATGATGTAGCATATAATTATGTGGCACTGAGTGGTATTGTGTGGAGTGTATGTTGCATTCAGTAGAGTAATTATGTGGTGCGTAATTATGTGGCACTGAGTGGTATTTGGAGTGTATGTTGCATTGAGTGCAGTGTAATTATGCAGCATATAATTATGTGGCACTGAGTGGTATTGTGTGGAGTGTATGTTGTATTCAGTAGACTAATTATGTGGCATATAATTATGTGGCACTGAGTGGTATTGTGTGGAGTGTATGTTGTATTCAGTAGACTAATTATGTGGCATATAATTATGTGGCACTGAGTGGTATTATTTGGAGTGTATGTTGCATTGAGTGCAGTGTAATTATGTAGCATATAATTATGTGGCACTGAGTGGTATTGTGTGGAGTGTATGTTGCATTCAGTAGAGTGTAATTATGTGGTGTGTAATTATGTGGCACTGAGTGGTATTATTTGGAGTGTATGTTGCATTGAGTGCAGTGTAATTATGTAGCATATAATTATGTGGCACTGAGTGGTATTGTGTCGCAGTTTGAAATGCTGTTGGACTAGAATATAAAAAATTGAAAGCTTATAACAGGGTGTGCATACCCAAGACGTCTGTAACTCTTCATTATTAGATATTGTATGTGCAGCCATTGCCACCACTAAAACCCCTTTCAAGACAGAAGCATTATAGAGTGAGCAGCGCCTACACAACAATTACCAATCAATACCCGTTTGCAGCTCTAGCAAATCAGCCTTGCGCGCGCACACTAGCTTTGCCCAGAAGTATGGTGAATGTGCCACCAACATTTTAAACACAGCTGAAAAATATTGTCTAAAGTTTGCCATTTATTGTTAACTTGGGCCCTATGTGGCCAGACCTTTAATAATGGGATTTAGGGACGCAGGTTGGTGCAGAGGGAAGGGTTACAGGGCTGTCCTTGTGTCAAAACATTTTTATTTAGCAGCCAAGACGTGGGATGTCATCTGAAAAAGATTTTATGTACAAGACACGTAAGACAGACAAACAAGATTATTGAGCCAACGGAGAGAGTTGGAGTCGGGATACACAATCAAGCATGCCGAGCCCCAGAACCAGCCAGACTGCAGCATTAAGCACTCTTCCAACACGTGCAGCATCTTGTCAAACACACCAGTACAGAGGCTATTTACATGCTCTAACCCAGACTCCAGAAACGCACTGGATGCCATAATACTTCCACTGAGTATAAGGTGTTTCAGAAGCTTCAAGGGAAGAAACCGTTATTTGGAAGATCATTAATCTGGTACACCGGTGTTAGATTGGCATCCGGCATTATGCCTTTATCTCATGCCACTTGGGCATGTTGTGGATACATTTCCATAGTGGTCAGCCTATTATAATGGAGCACTTATTAACACATGGGTTTTGTTGCAGTTCAAAATAAACATTTAATCGAGGAGCTTGTCTGCCATGAACGTCTGTGAAAGGAATGATGCAGTTTACTTGCTGCCTGTGTTGTTGGGGGGGAATTATTAGATTCAAAACTGGCAGGAATGTAACAAATGAAAGACAAATCAAATGAAAAAATGAGCTGCAAGTTCGTAGCTTCGCAGCAGCTGAGGGGGGAGGGGTGGGGGGAGTCAGCGATGAACTGATTAATCTACAGACGACGCCATCTGAAAGAAATCATGTGTTTTAAACAAAATCACCGCGCAGGAAGGGATCCGCGTTCTTTGCTCTCCAACCATCCTGAAAGTATTTGAGGCAAACCTTCAGTGAAGGTGGAAAAGCATTTTTCAATTCCGTTAAAAAAAAATAAAAAAATGTGACAAAAAAAAAAATATCAAAACTAGAAGCATTTCTATTGTGGAGCGGAATCCTTTTTCAGCGAGCTCGTGGAATTTACAAAAAAAAACAAGATGGAGCGTGAAACTGAAGAGGGAAGGCGGCCTTGTGGACGGCGGGATAGACGAGAGACCTGGGAAAGCAGAGCTATGGAGGAAAGTGAAATTGAATGAGAGGCGTCAAAGTAGGAATCTGCAAGCGGCAAAAGGGCTGTTATTCCAACATGCAGACAAGCCCGGGAGTGGTGCGTGCGTGCGCAGTCTGCTCATTTTCAAGCACTGCACTCGTGCTTGTGGCGCGCCCCTGCTCGCTCCCGCAAGGTGGATGCCACCACAAGCACGAGTTTGCTTGAAAAAGGAGCAGACCGATTCCTAAAGGTCCTCTCCGCTGCCTAGGCGAGACCTAAAAACTCTTTAATGGGTTTAAGAAAGATGTCAAAGTTTTTGAAAATATTTTGTAGGGTTTACGAATTCCACAGTTGTCATCAGACTAAAAGGAAATTGTGAAGGACTGGAAATAGATCAGGCAATGGGTAAAATGAAAACAAATATTGGCAAACTCAATAGGTCTTGCCTTTTTGACCTGTCTGCTTGGTCAATGCTGTTTTCTGATGCTGTGCAGCATTGGCAAAAAGCAAAATTGGCAATGATGTGCTGCATCGTAAAAGAATAAACAGAGCTAGGACATGGTCATATCATTCCATAGGTGCACACATGCATGAAAACGTGCACAAGCATTTGCCAGCAGGCATGCACATGCCTACAGAAGGACTCTGGCACTATTTACTTGTTTTTTTGTCCTTTACCACTCCAAGAGAGCAGACACCACTTAGCTAAGTAGATAAAAAATAAAAAAAATGTACTTTCAAAAGTGTATTTTTTGATGTGGAGCAGCCAAACAGAGGCCACTAAAGAACTTAAGTGCTATGAGAGGTGGGAGAGCAACAGATTAGCGAACAGGGGTGAAGGACAACAAAGGTGTTAAAAGCCAAGGGAGGAAAAACAAGCATTAAAAATGCAATAGGTCTCGCCTTTGATTACGTTAAAGCCATTTGCTTTGCTATACAATACCATTAGCAAAGCAAATGGCTTTAACTTAATCAAAGGCGAGACCTATTGCATTTTCAATGCTTGTTTTTATTTCTTTGCTCCCTGTCTGTTAAGCCTGCAATGGCAGCCGCTTGTTGGCTCTAGGGAAAGGCGCGCTTCGGCTGCTTTGTAGTGCTAAGTGTATGGGGCGGCCGGTATTTTTAAACTGAAAGTGCGCATGGCTTTTTTTAAATTTCTTTGCTCCCGGTCTGTTAAGCCGGCAATGGCAAGGCGCACTTCGGCTGCTTTGTAGTGATAAGAAGTGCATGGGGCGGTCGGTATTTTCAAAGTGAAAGTGCGCATGGCTTTTTTTGTTTCTTTAATCCCCGTCTGTTAAGCCGGCAATGGCAGTCGCTTGTTGGCTCTAGTGAAAGGCGCACTTCGGCTGCTTTGTAGTGCTAAGAAGTGTATGGGGCGGTCGGTATTTTTAAAGTGAAAGTGCGCATGGCTTTTTTTGTTTCTTTAATCCCCGTCCGTTAAGCCGGCAATGGCAGTCGCTTGTTGGCTCTAGTGAAAGGCGCACTTCGGCTGCTTTGTAGTGCTAAGAAGTGTACGTTTCTTCAGTATACACCAGGCTCCACGCGGAGCGTATGCCTCTTGCTCTGGTGTTGTTTTTGTGCTCAGACTGCTCCCCGCCCCTTCTCACCTCTCTGAGAGCCAGTGCCCCCTTTGACCCTCTACCTGCCGCCCACCCCCGCCTCTTCTCTAGGTTCACACCTTGGTGCTTTCACACTTCACGTCACCTCCAGCTCGCATTTTCAGAGAGGGCCTCGGGGCTCCTTATCACAGCCCTGAGATGAGGAGGAGGAAGAAGAAGAGAGAGAGACGAGACAGAGGAAGACTTGGTGGGGGGCGGGGAGACGGATACGGTGGGAAGTGAGAGTTAAGAAAGAGGGGGGGAGAGAGAGAGAAGTAAGAGAGAGAACCAGTGGGGAAAGAGACCGAGAAGTAGGGAGAGATGAAGGAAGAAGAGAGAGCAAGTGGGAGGGAGGGAATGGGGGACAGAGAGGAAGAAAGAGAGGGGGGGGGGAATAGCACTGAGGCAATAGGACTTCAAAGGGAACAAAGACACTGGGATCGAGGGGACAGGGCAGGGAGGACGGATGTAGAGGAGACGGGAGAGATGGACAGAGTGCCAGGCGCTGGGGAGTACAGCAAAAAGCAATGGAGAGAGTGCCAGGAATAGAGAGAGAGATGTGGGTTAGTGGCCAGCTCCCGAACTATGGACCCTGCGGGCTGCGCCCAGTGTTGACACGTGGAAAAACAATTGTCTAATTACGGGTAAAACCTTTATTTCCCTGTACCTTAGGCTGTATTCATATCTATTCCCTGTACCTTAGACAGTATTCGTATCTAGACTAAATATTTCCAGCCCCGTATATCTGTTTTGCGGACCGCATCTTGCTACCCCCTTGTTTTTATTTCCCGGTTACTGGGTTTAGTGCCAAGATACCTCGGTGAAGAAGCCATAGTTGTTGCTTATTTATCTTATGCAATTAACAACTGTTGGCAAAGCCAATAGTCCTGGCTGGTTGGAGATGTAATGTTACTTGCTGTATTATATATCTGGATGCAATGACAAAAACAGCAAAATATAGTCAGGCGACGCACTATGCTAAGCACAGGTTTTTAGGTTAGGTGCTTTCAAGCCACGCCATTAATTACATAGGTCCCGCCCCTTTGAGAGACCCCCCAGTTTTTTCATCCCACTTAAAGCCCTGCTAATAAGTAAGATAAATAAATAATTCGGGCCACGCAAAGATATTCAGTAACAAAAGCAGTGTAAGAACCTCCCTGAACGGACACGGACTTTAATAACCACATTTCTTGTTTAAATTAATTTCCATTTCATGTGTCCTCGCGATGCTGACAGCTGGCCTGCGCGAGCTCCGTTTGCAACATGTCATACGAGGACAAGAAATGTCACGTCGCAGTGCTTCACCCGGCGCGCGAGCGTTCCTTACCTCACGGGCGGCTGGTGGAATGCAAGCAGGTCAGATGGTTGGCACGAGCCCAGGTGAAAAAAAAACTAAAGTTAAAGGTACATTTAATCAAGATTTCGACCGTTTAAAAAGCCCTCCCGGGCTTGATGGATTTACAGGGAAAGCGCTCGTGCGGACAACACCCTGCAGAGGCATTCGTTGATTTAATTGCGGGGTTTGAGTAGTCGACAATAAATGGCGAAAAGTAAAAGGTTGGCCTTGACTGGGCCTGTAAAATAAAGAGTTTATACTACCTGAAAGTAAAGGCACTGGGTAAGTAAAAATGCCACAAACAAACGAAAAAATAACGCGGCCGCGAAACTGAAAGCGACCGCTCTGTCATTAGTACCGCGCTGAAACCACACAAGCAAATGATTTAAAGAGCAATGCAGCTTGAAACTTAGAAACGAAAATAAACGCGGCCGCGAAACTGAAAGCGACAGCACTGTCATTAGTACCGTGCTGAAAATGACAATAAAAGAGTGCTTACAGAGTAATTGAAGGAGGCCGTGTCCCTCCGCAAGTAAACGATCCAATCCCGGTGGGCTGGGCCAAAAGCGGACAGGGTGGCAACCCTCAGTGTAATGATTGCCTCCTGTGCAATCATTACACTGTGTTTTGCATCATCCATGACGCAAAACGACGCGCACCAATCAAAATTGCAGGCGGAGCAGCGACACGACTTCTGGAATCGTATCGATTCCAAGAAGGCCTCGCATGGCGAGAGCAGCGCATGCGCGCTGCTAACGCCAGGCGAGACCTAAAAAGAAAAAGCAAGGGTGGGGTAGGGAAACCAACTGGCGAGATTATGGAGAGGTTGGATGAAGGAGAAACACAGAGCACAAGCGGGTTGGAGGAAAGTTCACAGCTGTGTGTATGGGGTAAGGAGTACACAAGGAAGAGAGCTAAAAACATGTGCACTTGCATAGAGTGCCAAAATAAAAAGTAGTTCCATAAATGTGAGCCAAGGAAGAATACAAGTCACCCAGTCAAAAAGATTGTAAACAGGCTATGCTCCAGTGGAAGCATAAGCACAATAACAAGAGGAAGACAAGTCATCAAATAAGAAGCAAGCACATAAGAAAAACAATAAAGCCAACCAATGGTAAGAAAATGTCAGGCCACTAAGTTTTGGTATGGTCCGCAAGAGATCTTTTGCAAAAAGACAGCGAATAGCTGTCTGAAAGGCGAAAACATAAAATGTGGAGACCTTTCTTTTCAAAATTTGCTCAATATTTTGTCCCATTTCTCAAATGGACAAACATAAATCCAGGCCTGCTAAGCCAGGAAACATTACATGGCAGATCTGGAGTCTGTCAATACCAAACGCATGTGCCTTTTCCAAGGTACTGTAGTCTGCACAATATTTTACAATGTAAACACCACTAAATTGTGCCAGAATGACTGTTTATGGTGCACTGTTCATTTGATGAATTATCAAACTGAGGACAATATGGAAAGTATATAATAACTATATATTTTACAAATTCTCTACAACATGAGAAATCTAGTAGTGCACGCAAGACCTCTCTTATGGTAACTGGCTGGCCTCGAAAGCACTGAACAGGACATTTGTTAGATTTTTAGCAATTTATCATCCAAGACATGGTAGATCCCTCTAGTCTGTCACGCTGAAACATTGACCCTCATCTTTGTTCAAGTCTCCTTAGCATGGCGGTATCAGACATCAATGTATTTTACATGAGTTTGGAATGACACAGGTAATAACTTGGGTATAGAGCATTCAGGATATTCGCAAAGCAACTGAAAGCAAACTGCTGGTTTAGAGTAACTATCATTAGTTACATGTCGCCTTTTGGCTGTATAAAGGCCTACCACAACCATATATTTTCAATATCTAAACTACACAGCCTAAGGTTACTATCACTAGGTGTTGCACATCCCTGGCTCTCATTGGCTGGCCTGCATAACACATTGAACATGACAGTATCAGATTTGTGAATTTTGAAAGATTTGAACAGAGATCTACATGCTAAATACCAGGAGATGTTTTTGGAAGGGAAATGACAGCAGTATTTGGGGCCGGTGCTGGCCAGCACCACAAGAAACCCTCCAAGCCCCCAGACATTTCTGAAAACTACAGAACCAGGGTGATGGGACCTGCATGAATCGTATTATGATTTACACAGAAGGCCTTGGAAATATGAAAGTGTGAAAAAAAAACACAAGTTCTTCAATGTGATATAAACTGTGTAATTCCTGCCATCCAACATTTCCACACTTGTCCTGATAAAGAAGGTTCAAGGTCCTGCGAGTGGGCTTGTTGCACAGAACAGGAACAGATCAAAAGTTTGACCATGTTAAGGCCAAATTGACTCTCCATTAACATGGTCACAGTTTTAACCTGCTCCAGTCCATTATTATAGGAGAACACAACTAAGTGAGGCACTGTTTTTATTACATGAAGTGTAGGAACAGAGCCTGTGGGACCTCTGCTGTTCCCCACAAATTTAGAAACTTTGTGTCCTAGAAATTTGATGAATGTTTTTTATTTTTTAACCACAGTTTGACGTTTCCAATGCATTCTGGTCAAGAAAGAGTGGTGACAAGCATGAAAGCCACACTACCCATGACTCCACTGGAGTCTAGGCTCAAGAAATGTCTGGGGATAGTAGGTGTCAGGCAACCCCTGTGCACCTATAATGCAGCTACCCGTGTTTCAAAATTAACCCAGTTCCAAGCTTCTTTCTTGAACAGTTGTGTTCCTTGGATTTTCCTGTCCAGTGCAATAGGCCAACTCACACTTGTGTGGTACAGTTTTCATTGGTGAAAATTGGAAACAGGATGGTAAAACATTTGCCATCATCCATTGAATTTCCCTATATGCATGGCTTCCTTTAGTAAGTCAGTGTCCACAGTAACACTTTAAAAAAAAAAAAAAAACACACACTTAGCATTAAGAATTATGAACCCAGAATTTGGAGAATTTCGAATGAACCCCACCTAACCTCCCGAATCCCGAGGACATTACAAAATAAATCGTTTTCATTCACCCCCAATTTGTGTTTATTAGGGTTTTCATTATCAAGTGGTGAATAGTCACAAAGTGGAAAAAACAATGCAAACCATAACTTGATTGTTGGCTGTGGGGATCATAATTTTGATTATGGCATTACTGGTCTCCAAGCTGTGCTTCATGTCAAGTAGCAGAGCATGACGTCGACAGGCAAGTGTAGGCCTTGTCAAGGTCTCCGCGTTCAAATGTGTTCCTGCTCTCAGCAACCCCAGCAGGAGTGGTCCAGATGGTCCAGATCAACAGAATCTCTTCTTCAGGCCATCTTGTAGTGTCAGACCGATGACCACAGTGGATAAGGACACTCATGAGGTCAGCCAGTCAGCTCCATTCTCAACATACAACAAGCTCCTTTTGTTGTATCTTGGTACACCATTGGGTCTTGTAGGCTTTTGAGAAGAGCTGATGTGCACTCTTTCACTCGAATAATGAACATATTTGAACTGTGGCCGGCAGAGCCTCGCTAGAGCACGGCCACATGGCAGCCAAGCACTCTGGTGCCCTCCTTTTTAGGTCTCGCCTTGGCAGCGCATGGTCTCAGCGAGACTTAAAGTAATCTGTATATTGGCTTCAACTCCCTGTAATTTCTCCTGCCCCTCGTGATTGGTTTCAGTCTGGCATTGCTGTTGTTTTCTTGATTTCTGTTGGCCCTATGGTAACTTCTGTGTAGTCCCGAGGCAGCGGCGCCTAACTAGTTTCGCTCCGCTGGCACTTAATTGCCTGCAGTGTGCCATCTGGTTGGGGGCGTGGCCCCCCCTCCTCTCCCTCGTTCCGCGCGGCCGCTTGTTATTTAGAGCGCTTGCCCTACAGCTGTTCCCAATTGCTGTAGGGTTCAGTGCTGTGGACACCGGGCGATTTTAGCGCGTCTTCTCCGATCGAGCGTGCAAATTACGGTGCCCCCGGGGCACAAACAGGGACCGACTAGAGTGCTCCTGTATCAGTATGCACTCTACGGTCCCCCCGGGGTATAAGCAGGCATCCACTCCAGGGCTCCTTTTTTGCATTCTTTATCTGCGCTGTGCTGGTTTCACTTTCTGTGTTGTATATACTTCCCAGCTCCTCCACCCCACTCCCTCTGATCTCCATCCTCCTACCCCTCCTTTACAATCACCCACGGGGCTCCAGCCTGCTCCCGTCTGACACCAACCCCCGCCTCCTCACTCATCGCAACTTGCCCCCTCCTTGCTATTCCTTTGAAGCAAAGAATCAGAAAGGAGGGATCGTCTCTGGAGAAATATCGAGGCAAAGTAAGTACTTTCCATCTGAGACATTGCGCGTAAGTTACTTGTGTTAGAATGCCAAGCGATTTTTATAAGTATCAGATGTATGCAGTGGACTCGGCGAAATTCCAGCCGTGGTTGCCGTTTACTTCTCAAAAAAATCTGACATGTAGCACTTTCGGAGAGGGAGAAAACGGGGTTGCATCTGACAGGGGCTAGGTGTGATTCCATATATGCTTAAACATCTTTTATAAGCAAATAACAAAAGGGAATTAATTGAATGCACTTAGGACAATGCTGATAAACCTTTTCTACAATGCTGTCAGTTCAGTAGGTTTTATAAAGTTAGCCTGGCTGTATATGCAAATAAAAATAATGTCTAGCCGGTGACATTGTCTAAGTGAAGATTGAATTGTATCGTAACTGCATTCATATACTGCTTCCCTACTCCCAACAAGGAGTTAAAGCGCTTCATTAGAACACTTTGCCTCTATAGCGTTAAGCATTTCCTCACAGGTGGCGTTATAACTGCATTTTCAGTTAAGTTTAGCTGTGTATGTTGTTTGTTGCACATCCCGGGGTGGTGTATGTTAATGTGTTTCCTTAGAATTACTAACCCCGTTCTTTGCATCCAGGCCGCCCTGGTTGTAAACGTGGTTAGTAAATGCCAGCACACAGAAAGGAACTACAGGGAGCTGCAGGAGCTGCACAAAGAGCTCTCTACAGTCCTGACCTTTCCCTGCAATCAGTTTGGAGAGTCGGAGCCAGGCTTGAACCAGCAGATCACAGCTTTTGCCTCCGGGAGCTACGCGGCCACCTTTCCCATCTTCAGCAAGATTAAGATTCTGGGGATGGAAGCCGAGCTGGCCTTCAGTTTCCTTACAGATAACTGACTCAAAATACACGTGCATCCGGTAAAAATCGTACATGTATTCGAAACGTGCTTGCACCAACACTTGTGCAAAAATACTAGTTTATTCACATATAATAGTAATAATATTGTTGGCTTGCAGTGACTGGAAATACCATCTGTCATAACTGGTGCAAGCGTATAGTGTCTATCACTTATGGTAAAAGGCGCATTGGAATGCCAAGTGTTAGAAACAATATTTATTTTGCATTGTTTTTCAAAACGTTACAGAAGGGCATTGTTTCCAGAAAAATCCCTTTGAAATTTGTTTCAATCTATCATTAGGTACACTGCCTAAAAAGCGCCTTAAAAACCTGCTTCAAAGCTGCTCCATGGCAGCAAATGGTGCTCTCCACAGCTTCAGCAAGTGGCTCGCTCTGGCCTTTCACAACAGAAGGGTCCGCAGTGATGTGGTAAAGCATTTCTAAAGCATGCATTCTGTCCTTCGCATGTCCTCAGAAACTGGATATACAAAGGTAGAAACTTGTGAAAACGTGATTGTAACCTGCCAGGTTTAGAAAAGTTTATTTTATATTATGTCTTTGGGAAAAAGAAAGCTGGAAAATAGTCAGCTGTTCCACGTTCCAATTCTGACAGCCTCGGTTGGCTTCCAACGCAATTTGCATATTTAAAACAAAACATGAGCGTACATGTAGATCAGCTCGGCTTCAGGTAAGAAGACAACTGGTTTCTACTCCTTCATGATCTAGGTCTTTAAAATTCATCTTACTTTCCACAGAGGAGCTGCTGCAGTGCATTCTGGACATATTTCCAAACCACACCACATAATTCTACACCAAACCACATAATTCACCCCAACTACACAATTACACAACACACCACATAAATCCCAACCACACCACACAATTCCACATCATGCCACACATTTCAACAGCACACCACATAATTAAACTCCAGTACAACTCCAGTACCTACCACTCCACAAAACAAAACCCCATTCAACATAATTCCACTCCATAACACATTCCCACTCCACATAATACCAGTACACTCAATACCACATAATTACTATTCACATAATTCCACTGCACACCATGCCACATAATTCCACTACAAAAATGCACTCCACCCCACACAATTCCGTGCCACATAATTCCACAACTAACAATTCCAATCCAACCCAAAAAATTCCACTGCACTCCACAGCTCATGTGTAAAATACATTGTCATTTACAACGCCAATACATTGTCATTTACAACGCCAATAGCTCTAACTCAAGCAAATGCGAGACCTATTGCATTCCTAATGCTCGTTTATTTCAATGACTAGTTTCTTTTGTAAATCGCTGAGCAATCTACAGTAATGACTGCAAAATTAATAATTTTGTCAGCTTTTGTCTCCTTTTCAGCAATGTAAAAATGTAAAAAAAATGTAAGTAAGTCCGTTTTTATATAGCGCAGCTACTCACCCTTACGGGTCTCAAGGCGCTGGGGGCCGTAGTGGAAATTAAGTGAGCTATTGCCCAGAGTCACATGGTGCTGAGCTGCCGCCGGAGCCGGGGATCGAACCGTGAACCCTGTGCTCCGAAGTCAGCTGCCCTGGCCGCTGCACCACACCTCTCCACTGTATAGCCTTTTAGGATCTCACATGGGTTTCACACTTGGCAACCCCACAAACTGTAAGCAAGCATAAAGCACAAACATAGGAAATGTCTGTTTTCATAAGATAAAACAATCTAGCAATTGGCGGTTTGCTGCGGCACAGACAAACAAGTCCATTCTCTCCTTCTGCACTGTGAGAAGGAGCTTTGTGTCTTCATATTGGCAAGAAGCCAGACTCTTTTCAGATTTTTCCATAGGAGATTAAAAAAAATATATATGTTCCTTGCTAGGATACAGACACCCTGCTCCTTCCTCTTACAATGCTTCTCACTGAGAGAGAGGCAAATGAAGAGAATACTGTCTTTGACTCAGCAGGGAGCCCCACAATGTTTACCTTGATTTATAGGCTAAGAAAAAAGAAAAACAAATAGCATGCAGCGCCTAGCTACAGCACAGACAAGCTTCTACCTCTCACAATGTTTGTCATGTACATAGAAGCATTATGAGACAAAGGAATTGTGGCCCTGTGCCCCAGCAAGGAGCCTTATGCGGTTTGGATTTCAATCCATCTGAGGTTTGGATTTTTTTTTTTTTTTTAAAGTCCTGATGGAGGTCTTTGATTTATTTACAATTTTGGAATATAGAAAGGAAACTTACATCCAAGTCTCTTATGATGTTGATTCAAACTTTTTGAACTTTTATTCCTTCACAACTGTTCAAAAAAACAAAAACAAAGATTTCTCAAACATAAAAACAAAGACTCTCTCAGACACAAAAACCTGTTTAAGGAACACTCCCCTTTCTCAAGGATGTAGTCAAAAGATAAAAATACAGAACTTAGTCTAGATAGCCATACATCTTGTTTTTAGTTTTGTTAATTAAGCAAATTATTTAAACACTAGTAACTTCAGATCTTGTATATGGAACCGTTCCATAGGTCCCACATATCCAAATCGGTAATCGAAAATTCCTACATTACACAAACAACTCAAAGCTAAAGACAACAAGCATTTACAATGCAATAGGTCTCGCAATGACATTGTTTTGAGCTATTGGCATTGAAAATGTTATTTTATTTTTTTTCCTTCGTGAAGCATTAATGAAGTAATGGCGTTGTAAATGACAAGGTCTTTTATCCCCTGTTGACCCCCGCATACAGACATACATAGAAACCGCACTACAAATGGGCACACATGCATGCACATGCTGAGAAACACGCACCCCGTGAGACAGACACACTAATACATAGAGGCACACGGGTGCACCGAAGCACGTGATCACTCAAGCAGGCACACTGAGTCACAGGCACACTGAAGCTTTGGGTCTGAATGGCCCCGTTCAAACCTGGCTGAAGCCTGACTGATTTCCTCCCCGTCCGACCATCATTTTGAAGGTTGATAGGAGGAAGGATTACACAACCCCAACTCAGTCACGCTGTTACAGTTGTTAGGCACGTGGCTGACTTTCGCTCACTTTTAGGGATTTAGCGAGCGACCCTGCCCCAGTCAGTCTACTGTCCTGTCTTGTGACTGACTTTACCAGCCTCATAGCGGTTGACTGTGCCCCAGCCCCGCCAGCCTTTCGGTTGCAAGCTGGACAAAAAAAGAACCTTTTCCAATCCCTGCCTCACTCAGTGTTGAATCACGTGCCAGCAGTTTTCCTCGCTTCAAGAGGCCTACTAGGAAAGTGGCAGACATGTGACATGCCAGGACAGCGTTGTAGGGAAAGGGAAATCCTTTAGAGAGAGTCATTTTCTCTCTGGATTTCCCTTCTCTTTCAGGAGCAGCAACATTGTTGTGGTGTCACCAGGGCTTTAAGTGGAAGCCTTTTCAATATTATATACAAGCCATGGCTGCTGCTTATTTATCTTATGCAACTAACAACCATTGACAAAGGTAATAGTCCTGACTTGTAGGTATGATGTTACTTGTTGTATCATATATCTGGATGAAATGACAGAAACAGCAAAATACAAGTCAGGCGGCATACTATGCTGAGTGAGCACAGATTTTTAGCTTACGTGTTTTTAACCCACGCCCTGAATTACCTTGGCCACGCCCCTTTGAGAGACCCCCCAGTTTTTTCATCCCACTTAAAGCCCTGACCACAAGTATGAGAGGGCGTGGGTATCAACACACTTTTTACAGCATCCCCACACTGGAAGGCCCATAGCCACAACCCACGGAAAGCATTTGGGTCATGTATAATATTGGACTATAGCAGGGTAATGTTATGCATGAGTAATCTGTTTTTTGTTTTTTTTTACGAGTATACATTCGTTGTCTGTGAATCACAAAAGCGATTTTGCGCTCGAAAATTAAGTTGTTTTCTTGTTTAACTTGAACGAATCATGCAAATGGTTTAATGAATTTGGCCAATGCGCTCAAATAGCAGAATTTTGTTTATGCACCTACATTATAGGTGACCCAAAAATAATTACTTGGCTCTGCAAGCGGCAGACCCTGGTGACATTTACAGGTGGAAGATCTACGCACCGAATTGAAACTTAAGTAGGCAAAAGTTTTGATTATTTAGCGTTTCTAGCTTAGAAGTAGGGAGCGGCATTGTGGAATTTTCCAAAACGTCAGAACTTTGCGAGTTTAAACCATCATTCCCAATGCGTTTTACCACTCTGAATATACACGTAACACTGCACCAAAAATGGGGGCATGAAGGTGTATGAATAATACGAGTTCTCCAAACATCCTCATATTGTGAGGAACAAGGGAGAAAAATAGATTGTTTGCATCGAAAATGTACATATGGAGTAAAATGTATGAAATACAAGCAAAAATACACTTTTTTTAGCCAAACATGAGGATAGTCTGCGTGCGTGAGTCTGCGACACTAGTGATGGAATTATGATGTAACACAATGTGATGTAATTATCCATAATGTAATATAGAAGGTGCGACGCATTAACAGGGAATTGAGACTGTTAGATTTCTTCTCTCACTCGATCATCACCACATACCGCCACCCACCCCTAGAGGCTTCCACGCCCAAGTTCCACACCACCCACCACACGTGTGGTTCAGAGGTTTTCTGCGAGCTTTGTTGCAGCGGCAGATAGGAGGGCAAGAAAGTCAAAAGGAAGGGATGCTAGATGCATGAATGGAGGGGAGGAACAAAGAAAAGGGTAGGAAGGAAGTAAGAACAAAAGAAGAAATGATGCAAGGAAAGAGAAAAGATTCGATGGAGTGGCAGGGGAGAATGGAGAGAAGACAAGTGCTGTTGGAAGGAAGGACACTAAGGGAGAAGGGAAGGAAGGGAAGTAGAATAAGGAGTGGGAAGGGGAAGTAAGGGAGGCGCTGCTGAAAGAGGAAGGAAGAAGGGAGGAGAAGAAAGGTAGAAATGAGGAGATGGAGAATAGAAAATAGGGTCATGATAATGGATACGCGTTTAAAATCGAATTTGCTTTTGCTGCAAAATAAACCATGTGTATAGCTGGGTGCACTTGTCTTCCAAGTTCTGACACATTCGAAGACCCCGTTCTTACGGCGGAGTTTACCCTACCGCGGCCATAGGTTCCGAGAGTCTGTGTGACCGAGAAGCCACATTGCTCCCAGATTTCACTGGGAGCCTCGCGTGGCTGGGGCCTCTAGGACTGGATGCGAGCACTTACTTCTAGGGCTGCAGCTGCGAGTACAATAGGATTATTTCCCATCTACCAACTCAATTTCCCTTCTGTCTCATCCTCTTTCCCCACCAGAGGCAGTGCTGACAGCATCGGTTACACTGCGATGATTACACAGCCGCGTTACACTGCGCAAACCGAACTACACCCCACCATGTTTGCTGAGCACCCAGTTATTGAACAAAAAGCAGAAATGAGGAGACACGCAGTAACAGCGCAGTTTAAAACTTCTGCAAACACTCTGAGAACACAAACACAGAAGGCCGGCACAGAGAGGTTCCACCGCCGAGGCAGCCTTCAGTCAGTCCTAGGAGGGCAGTCAAGCCCCCCGCACCTCCGCACTGCGAGGCAACCATCCAGCGGGCAGCTTGTCCCATTGTCCTCCAAACCTTATTGCCACCAACAGCCTGCTACAAGCACACAAAATGAAAAGTGTATATACCGAAAGCTCTGCTTAAACAACCCGCAGTGGTTCGTATTTGTATGAGGTTTAAGAAAGCAGATGTAGGGTTGGCAGGGGCCACGAGCTGGCTGGGACTATTCACCATTAAAAAAAAAAAAAAACAAGCATCGATCTCTTGTCTTTATGGGGCCATGTGTTTCTAATTAGCGTGGAGGCACACACTGCCCCCACCTCTCAAAGGAAAAAACATCTTGACGAAACCAAGATTTTTTTTCCTTTGAGAGGTCTGGGGCAGTGCGCTCCTCCACGCTAATTAGAAACACATGGCACCATAAAGATAAGAAAATGCTTTGCGACAGCCGCAAAGCAGACGAGACAGTCCGGATGGGCCGGACAAAAAGGCGAAAGGGCAGTGGCTACAAAACCCCATTTCCAATGGCAGGCCACCGTTTAGCATAAACGGTGACGCAAGCCAATGGAAATGAGGGGCGGGGCTTCAAGCCCCCTTCTGAAATATGCTCACAAAATCTCTCGCCGAGCGAGCAGCACTTTGCGCTGCAACGCCAGGCGAGACCTAAAAACAAGATGAGAACAATGATAAAAAAAAAGGGGAAAGATCATATTTCCAATTTATCTTTCTATACAGGGTACTATATTGAAACTTGATCATGACTGTCATTTATCCTATAATTTTATCTTTGACTTCATAATGAAATATGTAATGTTCCATAGGTCTCACATACCCAATTGAGTAATCAAAAAGCCCTATATAACACAAACAACTCAATGCTAAAGTCATGAACAAAGTTATGACAAAACAATAATGATAAATAAAAGGAATAGATCCTATTTCCAATGAAAACGTATTCCAGTGTATCTTTCTATATAAGACGCACAATTGTAATTTGAATACCCTGTCATTTATCCTATACTTTCATCACTGATTTCATACTATTATAATATAATATCACCAATTACTGTCCTATTCTGTATACACCAAATACCTTTTATTGTCCATACTTTAATACAAGATAATGTCAAAGCATATCCAATACAATATATACTCATCACGGATTTTCAATGACTTTTTTGTGACAAACTGGTAACAATTAAAAAGGCGTAAATGACAAACTCCTTAGTCAGGCTCAATAGGTGTGTTATGTTTAAAATTTCTCAGATATTCCAGTTTTAGCAATGGCCCATTTTGAGAATTTTCATAGCAAAACTTCTAGGATATTAAAAATGTAATTTGAAATTGGATTTAAATCTACCCATTCTGGGGCAACAGGTAACTAACTTAATCATGCAAAGTGTTTTAATCCATTTTATTGTCTAGACTAACCTAAACTAGTTCATTATTATCAACATCATAGAATTAAGTCGTTTTTTGATAGTTGTCAAAATTAATTATCTTCTGTAGCAGAACTGATTTGTAGTAACTCTCCCTCATATTTATTTACAGAATCTAATTGGGATTGAAATTAGAGGAAACTGCCAGTTACAATCTTAATGGTTTCTACAAAGCCACCAGGAAAGAAACCTTGTGTTTGTTACAGATAATTTACCAGGAAAGACACCATGACCATATCTATCAATCTCAATGCGCGTTAGCGTTAGACGCCATTTCGGGAGATCTATTTATACTCCTGATAAAGCCCACCCAGTGCCTACAAGTGGTCTGACCCTGGACGCAGGAGTCATCAGACTAGCTGTAAACAAAGTACTTAATTCAAGTAATATTAAAATAAAAAAAATTGAGGTAGAGGTGATTACGAAAACACTACTGCATTAATATTTTAGTGGTTAACAGTGGCAAAAAACAAAACAACCCAAGGTTGTTGAAAAAATGAGCCTGACTACAAGAAGATAATTGTTTTACCATCTTTTTGTTTAAAAATCAGCAACTTATTTCGACTTTAACCTACTGTATATTCCATAACTAGAAGGAATGTACATACTAGCCACAATAGTTGAATTGAAAACGGAAAACAAGAAAAACTACAATTAGTGGGTTCCTTCGAACCATGGTCATCTGTGTAGATTGGCTACTATGCTTACTTGTCACTGCTATATCATCCCAGTTGACATATACGATACATGGCTTAAGTCATACATTTTACTAACCTAGCAGACTTGTTAGATACAAAAACAACAAATACAATACGAACTGCAATTTAGATGAAATGATTCTATAGAAGGGAATGGTCATTGTCCGAAATGATATTCAAACACCATCTCCAGTTTATTGAATATAGAGAACATAAATATATTTTCAAGTCTGATTATTAAATTCCAATAGTTTAATGCCCTGGAGAAAGTGTTTAATTAATGGATACATTCACATGAATGTAAAGTCTCTCAAGAACCATGGACACTTCGTATTCTAAATAAAGGTATGCAGTTCTCTATTGGAATTAAGTCCTGTTACAGTTCTCAATGTATTCATCCTAAAAGTCTCTTTAGATCCTAACTCTAATTCTAGATCACCTCCTCGTTGATAGTGATTAATTTGTTTGATCCCTAGAAATTAACAAGGGAATCTCTAGCATTGTTATGTTTTTCTTCTAAACGTGAAACTATGGGATATCTCGTCACCATGATTGATTGCTCTAAAGTGTTCTCGCCACCTTTCTTTGAATTTTCTTTTTTTTTTTTTTTAAATATATTTTATTTTTTGTTGGGGCACATAAATAAATTCATATTCAAACAATCGTTCCTGAGAGATTCCGTAAAAAACTAAACAATGGAATAAGAATTTAAACATTTTGTACCAACATTACTCTCATATATACAAGGCATTTTTTCCGTTCATTATTACTCTTTTTGAGAGGTAATTATTACATTGGAAAATAGAAAACAGAGAGAGGGAACAGGAGGACAAAAAAAAAAAAAAAAAAAAAATAGGGAAAAAACCCCCATACACTATAGCAGCATTGTTTTTATGTACAAAATTTCAATTCGCTATTATTTCAGGGGCCCCCAGCCTCCACCTTCCACCGATAAATTGGAGCCCATATTGTTTTACCCAGCTTTTTGGTCTTTCGACCTTTTCTTTCATAAATTCCTTTCTCCAGATTGAAAGTGGAGAGAAGCCGAGCAAGCCATTGCGAGAAAGAAGGGGCCACCGGGTCTAGCCAGGCTGTAGCAATACAAATCTTAACCACTGCCATTGCCAAAAAAATAAAGTATGGTTGAGCACCATCAGATCCTGTGCTACTAACCCCCAGTAACATCACTTCCGGGGTTAAAACCACATTAACCTTCAGGGTTAGCTCTAAGAACTGTTCTATACTTTTTCTAAGAGCATCCAGCTGCAGACAAGTTGAAAACATGTGCACCACATCTGCCCGGGCAGTTTGACAGCGGGGACAACAGACACCCACAGACCCACCCCATTTTGCTATTTTATCAGGTGTATAATACAAGTCTAAGATCGTTTTAAAGTGCTGCGCCTGTAACTTTGATGAACAGAGTATACTATGTCCTTTGTCTAAGGAATCAAGAAAGCCGGATCCTTTTATCCCGAGCCTTTGATTCCATTTTTCCGCCTGTCTCTCTAAGTCGTCTGGCTGCATGGCGATCAACTCCCTATAGATTCTACTAATAGTACATCCAGCTTCATCCCTCAGACTATCAATCGTGGTATTCTTAGCTAACCCATTTGAACCCCCTGTTTTCTTCCCCAAATAACTGCATACCTGCAGGTATTTAAAAAAGTCTTTCCTATCTACCCCATATCTCTCCTGTAGCTCTGAAAATGGTTTAAGTCCAGCTACATTAACTAAGTCCCCCACTGCACCGACCCCTAAATCTTTACATCGTTTCATTATACGTTCATGAAAGACTGTTGATAATGCTGAGTTCTTATATAAGGGGGTATAGTAATTTATTCTGCCTATCCCAGTCTTTCTTTTTATCGTCTTCCACACCTGACCTGCTGCCAATAAGGTCTTGAATCTTACCTTCTTATAGTAACTAGGTTCAGTGAATCTTAAAAACAAATTTTTAGCGTCCTTCCCCACCAATAGCTCAAAAATGTCTGGTACCCTCCCCTGGTTCCAGGGATCAAAGGGGTTTCCCCCCACTAACAAACACATGTATTGTAATGCTGATGCTAAGTAATATAATCTAAAGTCTGGGACCGATAATCCTGCTTTCTCCTGAGGGAGAGACATAAACTTCATGGCCCGTCTTGTCTTACCATATGCCCATATAAATCTATTTACCAATCAGTCCAACTTTTTGAACCATACTGTCTCAAATATCAAAGGTATTGATCTAAAAAGAAATAAAACTTAAGGTAAAAAAATCATTTTCACCACATTACAGCGACCTATCAATGATAGGTGAAGATTATTCAGCCGGGCAAAATCCTGTGATCCCTTCTGAATGACCGGGGCAAGATTCAGCTCAACGATTTCCCCAATATTGGATGAGATATTCACACCTAAATACATTGCTGACTGCACGACCCGGGGGTCATTCAGCCTGAGATATTCATTAATTACGATTTGGGTTTTATGCTGATTAAGAGAATACCCTAATATTTTCCCAAAGGCCAGCGTTTCTTTCGAAATTTCAGCCAGAGCTTTGAATTTTCTAATGTTAGAACCCACATACTGCAAGCCAAATGAACAAATCACAACAGATATAAAATTGGGAAATGAAATTAATAAACAATTTGATAGACTCTATTCTGTTTAATATATTGTACCATCATTTCGAATGTACAACAGTTGCAACTCACGCATTTAGCACCCTTTACGTAGCGAGGGAAGCCACTCTGTTCCCATTTCAAATGAGCTCTTACATCCCAAGTACCTAATAGTATCACTTGGGCTAAGAATAGATTTCAATACTCCTTTATAAATTATAGAGGGTCTGGTTGTAAGAAATGTCCTTAGTTCTTCATTCATAGTGAGAATTGGCCAATACTTGGCCAAATTCCTATAAATATAGTCGTTATTCAGAATATCTATAGTCATGGCCGTTTTCTCTCTTTCCGTCCCCATTGTTAACGCCTTGCTATTAGCAACTCTATTACTGAAATAGAACCTGCCTTATCATTTGCTTTATTAATGGTTTCCAACTTGTATCTGTAGGAAGCTGGCTCTGTATATACTATACCAAAGTGAGGTATAGTGTGCACAGAGTCCAGTGGAACCCAAAAGGTAGGCAGAGGTAAAGTAGATAGCACCTCACTCTCTATTTGGGGTAGTGTGGTCGAGCAGTAAGGCAGTATCAGAGGACAGTGTTAAGCATCTGTTGTACCCACTCAGTCAGCAAATTAATTCACACACTAAGACTGAACTTCAGACCAATTGTATTTGTATAAAAATATTATTTTAGTTATTTTATTTCCTAGAACCAAGCAAGCCTGGCACAGGTAAGTGATAAAGTCTTTGCAGTAAATATACAGTTGTAACAATTTGGATTGTAATTGTATATGCACTTTGTTTTGAATTACGGTACTATTACTGAGAAATGCAATACTTTGAAAATACAGTACATATACTTTGAATGGGCTTTTTAGTAAAATGACCAGTACATTACTTTTCTTACACAGTGTAGTATACCTGGATACTACACTGGGACATCTCCTGTAAACAGGTAAGTAAAAGCATTTTTGTTATTTAGTACAGTTGTAAAAGGATTTCTTAGATTTTCCAACTCCACACTTAGAAACGTTTCATAGAAAAACAGTCAATGTTATCTTATAGAGGAAAATAGTGTTATCGGTTCAAAGGTAAGTACTTTGTTGTGGGATTTGGTATTCTGGGGTTAGACTCAGGGGTCCCCCAGTGTCAAGGATGCACTCTTGTTACACCCTCAGCGGCACTAGGGCGGCCGAGTGCAGAGTGCTGAGGCCCAATGTTATACAATGGGGGATAGGGGGCATCCGGTTGGTGGCTGCTGACGAGCAGGCCACTGGGCAGTGGGAACAGTACAAAGGGAAAGAACTACCCACCCGTTCAAGGATTATAAAGGCCCACAAAGGAGTCCTGTATTGATTAATTAAACAAGGCAATCCCGTGCAAGCATTGAGAAAACCACCATAGATACAATGAATAGTTTTGTCTTTTTATTATCAAAATATCAAAAAATTTCATAACATTTGATTTTAGATTACACCCAAAAAAAATTTTTTAAACATAGTTAAAAAACAGTGGAAGAATTGCAATGAATGAAGTACCCCAACAACCAATCTTCATTCATACATACACACTCATACAATTCTCATGAGCTCCTTTCATCCAACTAACATACATAAAAAGTCATCCAAAATTAAAAATGGACCAGCAAGGTAAATAAATGTTCTGATACGCTGGTCCAAATAGAGGATAGAAAATCTCTTCAGGGTTTAGAAAGACCAACGCCGACGCGCGTTTCGGTGAAGACCCTACTCCCGGGCCACACCTTCCTCAGGGCAAGTCATAAACCATGAATTAGATGGCGTGGGACACTCAATCAACCTATTGAGGTATTTAACACAAACACATAATCCAGCAACGGAAAGATGACCAGATCGGTCTGTGGATTTTCAAAGGATGTGACCTTGATCCAGTAGTATAGGCCCAGATATATATTAGGCGAAGAACCACAAGCATAAAGCTTCAGCCAGTTCAATCTTGATTGGAATTCTTTTACGGAGCGCGGATTCGATGTGATTTAGCGAGGCCAGCAAGCAATTCCTCTGTGTGCATTAAATACCACACTGGCATCAGTGTGGGTTTAATGTGCTGACAAGTTTGATACCGAACTTCTCAGTTTTCAGTAAAGCCATTATGGTACTGTGGAGTTCGTAATGACAAACTCCCAGCACCATATACTCCTAATGGAATTACTGCACTTACAATGTCTAACAATTGGCTTAGACACTGTAGGGGTACAGGGCTCATGCACCTGTACCCTCACCACTGGGATAGTGCACCCAGCTACAGTAGTGGCTGGTCTATGCCAGGGCAGTAGGCATGGCACACAGGGGTGTGTGTCATGTCGACTCTTCACTTTGTTCTGCAGCAAAACACGCAGCCTACAAAAAAAAAAAAAAAAAAAAAGGAGTGTGAGTATATGTGTGTATATATATATATATATATAGGACAAAGGCAGTCGCCGAAACGCGTCTATTTGTGCTTGGCGAACCCGAATAAAATCTGGGTTTAGCAGTTTCCCGTGAGTGCTGTGCTTTTGTACTCTGTATCAGTTATATATATATATATATATATATATATATATATATATAATTCACTGAAAAAACCATAGGTTTTAGGGACAGTTATAGTTAGTTGGACATTGCACTCGTACAAAACCCGTGAAATTCCCCCGTTATAGTTAGTTCAGCTAACTATAACTCGAGCCCCCGCAATTCACTGCTGATGACGTCACATATTACATCACTCATGACATGGTCAGTGACATTACTGATGACATCACTGATGACATCTCAAATGACATCACTGATGACATAATCTAGTGACTGTTTCTGTAAAGTTGAAATATTTTTAATGTATATAGGGAAAGGCGTATTGAAGAATGAGTGGGTGTATAAGTGTCTGTATGGATGATTTAGTAGTTGCGTGACTAACTGTATAAATGAGTGATTAAACGTATCTTACTGAATGCATGGGTTAGTGACTAAACTGGGTGAATGTCTGTATCCGTCTGTCTGTTGCTGTGTAAGTGGCTGCATGGGTTTGTGAATAGCTACATGAGTGTCTATATGAGTTATTGATTCGTTGTCTGAGTATCTGTATGGGTGCCTGAGTGTTTGTGTGGGTGGGGTGTGTGCGACTCTGTACATAGATGTGTGAGTGGGTGATTCACTGGGTGCATGATTTGAAGAGTGCGTCTGTGACGGACTGCTTGGGTGGGTGAGTGTGTGTATGGGTGTGTTAGTGAGTGAATGTATATCTCAGTGGTACATGTGCGAGTAACTACATATGTAAAAGGCAGTATATATGTGTGTTAGAGTATTTAAAAGGCTATAAGTGAGTGTGTGATTGTGAGAGTGGCTGTATGGATGCGTGTGTGCTTGTATCAGTTATTGTATAAGAGCGTAAGAATGTGTTAGTATTTGTATGACTAAATGAGCTGGTGTGTGTATAACTCTAGGTGAGTAAATGGGTGTGTGATTAATTTTTTGCATGACTGACTAGGTGTGTGAGTACCTCTATGGATGAGTGGCGGTGTGTGAGTGTTTATATAGGTGTATGAGTGCATATGATAGTCCTGTACTGAGTGACTGTAAGTATGAGTGACTGGACGGGTGAGTGAGTAGATGTGTGTGTGTAGACCTAAGAATCAGTGAGTGGGTATATAGTTATTGGTATTGGAGTGTGTATGGTTTTGCGAATAGCAGTCTGTAAATAAGAGTGGGTGTATCAAAAGTTATATTAGGGTGTGAGAAGATGCATGAAATTATCACATGGATGATGTCATCAGTGATGTCATCAGTGATGTCACTGACCATGTCATGAGTGATGTAATATGTGACGTCATCAGAGTGAATTGCGGGGGCGCGAGTTATAGTTAGCTGAACTAACTATAACGGGGGAATTTCACGGGTTTTGTACGAGTGCAATGTCCAACTAACTATAACTGTCCCTAAAACCTATGGTTTTTTCAGTGAATTTCAAAGGTTTTTTAAATGCTAATTTCTAACTATAACGTGCCTGAAACCTATGGTTTTTTCAGTGAATTTGTAAGGTTTTTTAAATGCTAATTTCTAACTATAACGTGCCTGAAACCTATGGTTTTTTTCAGTGAATTTCAAAGGTTTTGTAAATGACAATTTTTTAATTGTATTAATTGTTATATTTATTTTTTTGATACTGATTTACAACATTTTTTTCAACTATTTATTTTTAGATATTTTATTTTTTAAATTACATTGTAATTACATTATACATTACATTACAAAATATACTTTCTCAGAATGAATTACTTTAGTTTAAATACTTTGCAAATAGGCAATAGACTTTTAAGTACAGTAGTTACAGTTGTTGCAATGGGCAACACAATTTCAAACAATGCAACATTGAGCTCAATGTGAATTTCTAGTTAAATGCAATTAGTTACTTTATGGATTACTTTTCTCACCACAGGACTGGATCCTAGATTCAGTCCTGGGACATCTCCTGTAAACAGTGGAGTAAAAGCGTTTTGGTTACAGTAGTGATTTTTAAGGAATATTATTGTATTTTAAAAGTTGACACTTAGAAACTTTTTCACATAGAATCACCATTGTTATCCTATGGGAGGAAATTCACTTAGCAGGTAAGTAGTGTTATCGTTACTTTTTCTTACTCAGTGGTGGATCCTGGATCCAGCACTGGTGCATCTCCTGTAAACAGTTGAAAGAATGCGTTTAAGTCATACAGGCGATTTTTAAGGAATATTTGTAGTTTGTGAAAATCGACACTTTGAAACTTTTCTGCTGAAAACCAGACAATGGATTCCTATGGAAGGAAATACAAGTTACTGGTAAGTACGGTTAGAATTACTTTTCAGGGTCAGTGCTGGGCTAAAAGATGCAGCACTGGGTTCTCTCCTGATAACAGGTGAGTAAATCGGAATTCGTAGTTCGGCTGATTTTAGAGGAATATTTGTATGTTTCAAAAATCAACAGTTAGAAACTTTTTCAGCAAAAAGCAGGCAATGATATCCTATGGAAGGAAATTCAAGTTACTGGTAAGTATGGTTAAAATTACTTTTCAGGATCAGTACTGGGCTCAAAGATGCAGCACTGAGGTCTCTCCTGATAACAGGTGAGTAAATCGGAATTCGTAGTTCGATTGATTTTAGAGGAATATTTGCACAATGGTGAAGGAAGGGGGTGGGGCCTGAGGTGACATGTCTGCAAACACGCCCTGTGGCGCGTTTTAAGTTGGAGAATTAATTCCTCCTCAATCCTGAGGGTCCCTAGGGGCCAACTAGCCCACCAGGAACCTCCAGTATGCGCCAGGGGGCTGCGTTGCAGAGAGGTGTACAGAGGCCACGCCCCTTTTTAAAACACTCTGCAACGCAGCTCCGTGGCGCTTACTGGAGGTACCTGGTGGGCTAGTTGGCCCCCAGGGACCCTCAGGATTGAAGAGGATTTAATTCCCCATCTTAAAATGCGCCACAGGGCCTGTTTGCACACATGTCACCTGAAGCCCCGCCCCCTCCCTTCACCACTGTACAAACGCGCCCCGTGGCGCATTTTAAGTTGGGGGATTAAGTCCCCTTGAATCCTGAGGGTCCCTGGAGTCCAACTAGCCCACCATGTACCTCCAAAAAGCACCACAGAGCTGCGTTGCAGAGAGGTGTAAAAGGGGCGTGGCCTCTGTACACCTCTCTGCAACGCAGCCCCTGGCGCATACTGGAGGTTCCTGGTGGGCTAGTTGGCCCTCAGGGACCCCCAGTATTCAAGGGGAAATCGTTCCCCATCTGTAAACGCGCCAGGGGACGCGTTTGCAGACTACTGCAGGGTGGGGCGGGGCCTCCGGCACGATGCCGGTCTTTTTTTTTTTTTGTATGGGAGGGGGACTGCGTGGCCCCCTTCCCTTGGCCTCTTTTGGCCCTGGGGACCCCATCCCCCGGGGCATGAGGATTTTCATTTTTTTTTTAAATTAAAATAAAACGGGAAGGGGGCGGCGTGGCCCCCTTCCTGGGCCTATAGTGGCCCCGGGGACCCCATCCCCCGGGGCATGCCCTCTTTTTTTATTTTTAAATATTTGGAGGGGGCTGCGTGGCCCCCTCCTCAGGCCACTTAAGGCCCCGGGGACCCCATCCCCCGGGGCCGGCCTTTCCTTTTTTCAAATTTTTTTTGGGGGGGGAGGGGGGCCGCGTGGCCCCCCTTCCGGGCCACTACTTGCCCCGGGGACCCCATCCCCCGGGGCTGGCCCTCTCCCACAGACCCGCCGGCTCCCCGCGTCCCTTGGGAGCCGGCATTGCTTTTCCACATGGGGAGCTGCTAACATGCAGTGCCAATTGGTTTTTGTCTTCAATGCAGTTTTAGGGAAAGAACATAGGCCCTGGCTACCTGATTGGCAGGAGCCCAGGGCACACTCAGTCAAAGTACATCAGCAGTTCAGCAAAAAGTGGGGGCAACCATGCAAAAAGAGGGCACTTTCTTACAGTCAGGTAAAAGAAGATTTGAACCAACGGGTATTAGAAATTATCAGAAAAGCTACATTGAACTGCAGTTAACATAAAAAGGAAAGACACTGAGTAACTCTGCTGGGTTTAAAAGTGGTTTAACAGTAAAAGGGTTAAATTAAACAACTTGCAGAGCATCCTTTGCAGGAAGTGAAGCGCTCATTAACCTTGTTGAGAACAGAAATAGGATATACATGTCTCTGTGAATGCCACTAATTTGCCAAATCCACATAACAGATCCATCTGCAAAACACTCTACTGGAATATCTGGATGGAAAGCGGTATTCTCAAAGGAGCCTGCTGGCATTCAATGAAAGAGTTAAGCCTTTCGCAGAGGTCAATTATCCCCTAGCTATTCCTTATAGCTTAGGCCCATGTCTACAATTCCATTCTGTTTGACCCCGTTGCAGGGGGTGTCACAGGACAGGCAAGGGCTACTGGGCCCTGTCAATTGTGGTGAGGTGGTTTGGCACTGGTGTCTCAAGGGCAGTCAACTATGGTTCTGCAAACTTGGCTAAGTACAACACACTTGACTCTCAGGGTAACGTTGAGCAGTCACAGGCTTCTCAGGGAGGTTGTGTGGGGGACAAGAGCACAGAACTGAACAAACAAACAGTCAATAAAAATGTCCACCCCAGTGCTCGTTTTTTTTAGTAAAAGCAATTACTATAATCAAACTTTAATCTAACACAGATCTAAATATTACTCACTTCAATTATGGTACGCAGGGTTGTATCCCTTGGTTGCCTTCTCAGTGTGTGCTACAACCGCCTGCTCCAGTATTTTCTCCCCACCTTGTGACCCTAGTAGCTATGACCCCGTATTCTGTGGCAGAGGTATGAATTAGGCACAGGTGCAGATGAAACCACCGACGCCCAAATGGGTCAGAAGCACAAATCAGTCAATTGCTCTTACAGATGGTTCATTCTGGGCATAAATTCCCAGGTCTTCACGCTCGTTCCTGGGAGCACGCCTCAGTACTTTGCTCCAGTCACTCCCGCTTTTGTTTAATCAAGTGGTGTTTTTGACAGCTTACTCCTAAAGGGGCAGGGGGAGTACGTCTTCACAGAATCTCAACAAAAGACACTGTATTCTTTAAATAAGTGTGTGCCATGTACGTTCAAAAAGACCGGGCTGGAAAGTAGCTTATGTTATTTAGACCATGAAGAAAACGAGCGATGCGGGGTTAGATGGTGGCGAGCTTTATGCGATATGGGAGGAGGTGCATGAACTACACGTTATCTAATGGGCACAACTAAACTAAATGTACCGTGAAAGTGACCTATTCGCTGCTCGCATTGGGCGATAGCAGGCCTGAAACAAACAATAAAATCTGAGATTAGTGTAGTTTCTACAAGATTAGTCTGTTCCGCTCTGCCATGCCAAAAAGGACTTCATATGTGGTCCAGCCACACCGAAATTTTTTAGGTAGGTTGAGTGCTCGTTGAACTCCATATAGATTATGGATCCAACTACACCCTGTGCCTAATACTCTAGCAGTTAGGGCTGCTTAAGGACAGTTCAGCCTCTCCACCACAGTTAGTGTTCTGTAACCTAAGCCAGTTTCTGAGGACATAATCCACCAGTTTAGAACCATTGACTTTGTCTTTGAAAAACCAATGGGGAGTACAACATGTGTACAACTCAAAACTCCCAATTTGGTCGGAAACTCCTATTCCCAGCTGAATCGAGAATGCCTCATTCCTTTTAAGACCCTAAAGAACAAGATGGCACTCTACCAAAGCACTACAGGGGGAAATGGGTATCCTCCTGCCAGGTCTCTTATTCAACTACAGGGAAATCCTACAGAAGGGTGTAGAATTTAACCCATTTGAGCTTCTGCTTGGGCATTGTGCCCATAGTCCACGGATGTAGGCCACAGAGATCTAGAAAGGTCCCCTATAGTCCCCAAGCCTTGATGTGGCGAACTATGTTCTGGGGCTCAGGAAGCTGATGGCTCAACTGATGAACAAGATGAAGAAAAAGCTTCAGGCTAGACTAAATCTGACGTAGTATGACCAGAAAGCAATGCTTACTGGTTACCAAGATGGACAGGATTTACAAACACTGGACTCAGTGAGCTACCTTAGTTTGTCTGTCGATTGAAGGCGTGTGTGATTGCATAAGATGGTCACTGGTTAGTCATAGGGTCCTGGCAGATGTATAGTGGGGAGCCAAGGTTTGAAGATTTGTTGGTTCTTGGTCCACTAAGCAATGTGGATGTTCCAGCGTATCTAGATTATTATATTCTGCTCTTTTGGAAGCTGGTGGAGAAATTTTAAGGCTGGTTTGGCGTGGTCATATTTCTGCAAGTTGAGGCATAGCTTGGGTGCCTGATTTTGTACACCTTGTATGCTATCAATAAGCTTTCCGTAAAACCCTGTGTTGATAAAACTGCAAAAGTCAAGGCAACGCATTACTCATGGTCTGATCAGCTGTACTCTGTGACCGGTTTGTAATTGTGAAAGAATCTCACCAAGTAAAGAAAGTTGTATTTTTAGAGTTAGTGCCACGATATCTGGTTTTATTGCATGCAGAGAAAACATGTTTACTTTCATCCAATGGAATATGTAATCAAGGCATTGAATAATGTTTGTCTGATTAATAGGTTTGCTGTTTAGACCAGTGGTTCTTAACCTGTGGTCGGGGGACTCATGGGGGGAACCAAGTCTACTCAGGTGGTCTACCACTGCTTAGAAAATTAAATAATAGATTAATCAAGTGTATATAAAAGAAGCAATATGTAAAACTGAAAATTTTAAAATGTTCTGTAAATGTCAAGGATTTTGAAATTGGAGACTGAAAGTTAATTTCCTTAGATTGCTTTGTGGGAGCAGAGCAAGTGCATCAACCAGAATATAGTACGAACAATGAGTGACCAACTAAATTTCGCAAAGCTTCTGCCTTACTATCAAAATTTTACATTGTTTTATAGTTGCGTGTGAATTAAATAAAATATTTTATCATTAGTGTATTTGCTTAATGAATACTTGTTTCTGAATATTGTTTAGCCATTCAAATCATCAAAAATGCTCAGGCCAGGTGGTCCCCGACTTCAAATAGCGGGCGGGCGCGGCGGGCGGGGGTGCGTGTGTGTTGGGGTCTCCTGATTCCAATATTGATTCAAGGGGGTAAAGAATCGAGGGGGTCCTCGGGTTTCAGTAATGATTAAGTGGGGGTCCACAGAAGTGAAAAGGTTAAGAACCACTGGTTTAGATCAATATGAATGTGTCATGTCCGCGTACATTTTGAAACTCTTTAGTATTTGAGCCAGCAGGAACCTGTAGACATCGAACAAAGGAATAAGATATGACCTCCGTGATAAGCTGCAAGTCACCTTTTGAGCTGAAGATTCAGTTCAATAAATACACAATTGTTGGCGCCAACTGAGGAGGAAGTAAAAAGCTTATGCTTTAATGCTGTGCCTGCTACTTCAGTAAATTCATTTTCAGTTTTTGCACTGCATTAAATGGTGTTGCCAACAGACGTTTTCTAGAGAGCTGCACATTTAGCAGATTTGGGTAAACCTTGCACAATTTTACCTAGGCAAAAGTATTTCCACAAAGTCTTATTTAACGCAAAAAAATGCAAAATGGTTTTCAGTTTTTCTAAGCTCAGAAAGAAAATTCTAACAGTGCTGGAGTACAGATGTTGGGAGTTCCCTATAGAGTCCACTGTAGCCTCTCCCCTATGTTAGCCTAACTGCACACATCTAGTAGGCCGCTTTTGCTTTGCACACATTACAAAATAACACTTGTTTTTGTGCCACATTGTTATTTTATAAATAAGCTGCACATGGTTTGTTATTCAGCTCTCATGCTGGGATTCAGTATGAACATTTCATACAAGATCAAACAGTGTGCCCTGTTTTTCCTCTATCGTTGGACACCAACACCTAGACATAATAGAGAAATGCACCTGCTGTTTTCGAACAAAGCTATTCTTATCATATAAGCCGAGACTTGTCGTTTTGAAAATAGAGTGAAGAAATGGTTGCCGGGAAAAGGTCCCATGATGAGAGAGCTGCGCCATTTGAGATGTAGAACAGCCGACTATGAATGTCAGGAGGGAGTCCGGCACAAATCTCAGAGATCTCTAATCTGTCACTGTGCTTCCATAGTAAGGGTAGGCTTAGGCAGATTTGTCATTCACTAGGACAGGGCTTTTCATTGTGTATAGTCTACTGATCATGCTAATCACGTTATTTCTATTTGCAGCACAGTTGCTTCATATTAAAGTACAAAAGTTTCAATAAAAATAGTAAGCTTTCTTTGCGTCTCTTTCCTGTATATTGTGGACGTGTGAGGGAACGAAATGCGATGATCTATTATAACGACCCCCTGAGAGGATTCAGTGGTGTGTTCTGGGAGGCCAACTTGCCTGTTACTCTGGGAAGGTTAGGAGGGCAGGTATGGCACTATTATGAGCTAGTCTGGATTTGGGCCCAAAGGTACTGATGTGGTATGGGGACTCGGTCCCTACATACGGACGTTCTGTGAGCCCAGGCATAGTTCAGTTTCCAAAACAGAATCCCTGCTACATGCCACCACCAACGTTTGGTCTGGTACTTATTCGCAGGTCTCCCGAGTACTGCTTGTGCGTGTCCACAATACCCTTACACCTATTGCCGGAGATGTCTGTGGGTTGGGGATAAATCCTCCATAGTTTTAGGAAACACACGATTCTATTGATTTTGCAAGCTTGAAAGGACTAGACACATTTTTATGTTGCACTTTGCTTTCTAAACTGCTATGTTATGGCAGCACCACAATCTATTGTTATTCATGTTAACTGCAGACCAAACTGCAAAAGACAAAGGAGCAATCTGTGATTGCCCTTTCAACAAATCAGAGGATTATATTGCTTCTCCAATAGTTCATATAGAACCAACTCAAAGTGGTCACTCAGGAGTCTTGTGTATCTATTCGAATCCAATGTTATTAAAAAAAATGCTTTATCTCAGAAGTAGTCCATTCAGCCCAGCCTCAGCCCAGCAAACGTGCTTCATCCCACAGGGACTTCATCAGGGTTCTTAGTTCTTCAGAATCAGGCTTTTGACAGAAGATCAGATCCTCTTCTTAATTGTGTTAATCCCAGTAAAGAGCAACTCATATTAGAGAGTGGCATCCTGTTCCTATAATCATCTTATTCCTCATGTCTGCCGTTCAGAAAGTGTCCATCAGGTCGACGCCTACTGCAGACCGCCTGTCCATGCGCGTCACATGACTGCTACTGTTACTGCAATTACTCGTTCTAAAATGTGAATTGATTCTGATATCTAGGCTGCAGTTAATTCTAACAAGGATGGTACCCCCTTTCCTAAGGGACATACCACTTGAAGGAACAAAACATTCCTTTTCTAAGAATTACGCGAGTTGGTGACCATTTGATTCCGAGCCAAGTTCACAGACTTCCTTTAGTGATAGCTGCTTCTGTATATGCAGGAGCGGCAGTCACAATTTCACTGCTACTGCAACTTTATTGGTGGCAAGACATATCAATAGGCCACAAAATATGTCCTATGTTGTGACATTTGTCAACAAATTAAGGCTTCCACCATGGCTCGCCCACTGCAGACAAACCTGTTCATTTCCAACACGCCGTTGGGCTGCATTTATTTGGACCACAGTGGTCCTTTGATTACAGATTCTGCGTTTAAATTCATCTTAGTTGCAGTTGATCCTTGCTACAGGTTCTTCTGGGTTTTGCCACAAAGTTCGGCTGACGCTTGCACGGTTATTAAAGACATGCAAGTCTTTATCGGGACACATGCATGCAGTACATTCCATTCGGAACAGAGCCTGGCCTTTGCTTCTAAAGTGTACCGGAATACTATGGCATCACTGGGTGTACAAGTGCATTAATCTTCTCCACACTGGCCCGAGGGTAATTCTGTGGTGGAGAGGCTGAACTGTCCTTAAGCAGCCCTAACTGCTAGAGTATTAGGCACAGGGTGTAGTTGGATCCATAATCTATATGGAGTTCAACGAGCACTCAACCTACCTAAAAAATTTCGGTGTGGCTGGACCACATATGGTGTCGTTCTCTTTTACTGACTAGTCTGACTGGGATCCTGCTAATCAGGACCCCAGTCACTGTGCTTATGCCCTAAATTGGGCATGGTGAGTACTTTGGTACACTCCAGATTGGCTACTGGTGTACCCTTAGAAGTCCCTAGTATATGGTACCAAGGTACCCAGGGCAAAGGTACACCAGGGGTCTTCAATGGGCTGAAGCATGTATTATTCCACCCATGAGAGATCACTCAAATTGTGATTACAGGCCTGCCATTGCAGCTTGTGTAAGCTGGGGCTAGCACCACTTACGGCAGATACAAGTTTCCTTATTTCTAAGGTCGCTGCACTTAAAACCTACAAGTCACCTCTAAGGCAGGCCTTTCAATCCTGAAGGCAGGGTGCTCGGTTGTAAGTGTGAGGGTGCCCCTGCATGAGCAGGACACCCCTACAACATTCGGAGTCCATTCTCCCGGGTTGTAAGTGCATCAGCCATTAAGATACATAGAGTGGCCATGCGTCATTAAGCGATGGCCATCTCTAAACTGGCTGTAACGAACCCTGTTGTGTTTGGTATCAAACATGTTGGAATCATACTCCTACACTGTAAACGGTGTGGAAGGTATGATTCCATGCACTGTAAAGCTACTCCGGGAGGCCCTCAGTGCTCCCGGTACCAGTCTTCTAGACCCAGATAGCAAACTATGGCTGCTGCCGACCAGAGACACGATTCTGCCCTCCTGCTGCTGAGCCAAGCTTGAGCATTGGAAGGAAGGACAATAGGTTTCCTGTCACAGGGAGGTGTGACCACCTCCCAGACAGGACTTAGTGTATTGGGAAAGGTTGGGGACGCTTGCCAGTGCCACTAGACTGCTTTGAAGGGCACATCTGGAGCCCTCCTAGCATACTCCAGTTTAAACCAGTTCAGGGAGCCGTTGGCTTCCGCTCTGGCACGAAACTGGACAAAGGACATGGGAGTATCCTCCCCACTGTCCAGCCCCTCCTCTGCGAGGGACCCCTGAATCGTCCTAACCCTTTCCTTAGGGTACTTAAGGACTTACCTGTGGGTGGGTCCCTAGATTTGTCATGGGACAAGATTCAGATCCGAAACCACTTCAACCATCTGGGGACTTTGCTTTGGAACCAAGAATACAACTGGGAAGACTCCCTTCCTCCTGGTCTCGTCGTCCTGCAAGTCTGCTGCAACGTCTGTGCCCGTGCTCCATACAGGTTCCTCACAGGGCCTGTGGACATCCAAGACACCTGAAGGAATCTCGATTGGAGTGAAGGAGTCACTCCTCTGCACCTGCAGGCATCGCAACACAACTGACCGGACTGCTGATCCTGGGCACCCACGGACTCTGAAGGGCTCAGCAAAACAAGTGGTGGTTCTGCAACTCCCTGGAGGCCTGCCTGTCTTCTCACAGAGTTGGAGGACAGTATCCCTTGTCGGGACCCGTGGAACAGAACCCCTGTGCACTACGTCGACTTGCCGTTGCCTAGGCTGGTTGACTCTCTCCTCCAGAGATCTTTGAGCTCCAAGAAGTTCCAGCCTCAAGCATCTCCTACAGCCAAGATCTTCGCTTGCACCGCATCCTGTGCACTGTAGGCCTTCATCCTTTGGTGAGCTGCTCGAGGTACTCTTGCGACTCCGGCTCGTGGGGCCTCTCAAGGGTCATCTATGGCTCCGGTGGGCTTCCATGCTTGCTCGGGGCCTGCTCCGACTTACCTGCTCGTGATGAGTCACTTGGACCTTGCTGGTCCGGACATTGCACCTTTTTCTCCCACTTCGTTGGTTGCAGTTGCCAAGGCTTGTTGGTGCCCCTGCCGGACACGGGCCCCTTGGCTCTTGACATCTGACGTGGGCCAACTTGTGAACGGCTCCTGGTCTTCCACAGCGTTGCCTGGTCCGCACAGCTGCAACTTCAAGGGCACTGTCAACACTCCTGCATCTCAGTCATCGGTGGGCATTCGTCTTCCGTGCCTCCTGGTCACTCCTGAGGGGCATAGACTCTGCCCCCTCTGCTTGCAGGTACCACTCATCTTGAATCCACCTTTGGGTTCCACCGGACTCTTTTGCCTTTTTCGTCAGCGACATCTTCACTGAAGTCCTTCATTGTGGTCTACAGCGGTTTCCGACGTCACTTCGCACCTATGCACCCGGCTTCCCTGGTGTAGGTATCCTGGCTCCTGGGGTATCCACCGGTGGGGTGACTCTCCAACCTTCCATCTTCCACAGGGTTTCTTCAGGGTCAGCTGGGAAGGGTCTTTTTTCTTTAAAACTGCAACCGCGACTTAACCATTGACTTACATTGAGCATGTGGTCATGTTTCCACTCTGCACACGACCTCTGTGGGGTTCCTAGATACTCGCCTTGGGTGGTTCCTTCTGTCCCTGACTCTTCTACGTCTGCTGGTTCCATTCTTGACTTGAGTCGTGGTTCTCATTCCACTATATTAGTATATGGTTTGGTCTCCCCCTGGGGAGCACTGTGTATTTGTGTTACTTACGTGTTTTATTTCCAAAGTATTTGTGTGTATTGTGTTTATATTTCCGGGGGCGATATTGCAATGTGTTAGTGAGTGTTTATAATAAATTCCTATTTTTATAATTACACTTTGTGGTTCTTTTATTTACTTAACCTATTCCATAAGATTAAGTACTGGTAAAACAAGCTGCTTTACACTCCGTCTGGACTAAGCCTGGTGGCTGCTCTCCACAGCTACCACTTGGAGAGCTTTCCAAGGTTGTCTAAGACAACTAAAATCACCATATGGGTTGTCTGGATCAGTGCAGGGTGCTACACTTACATAAGTGAGCACCATATACTAAGCCAGCCTCCTACAGAAGCACTCTGTTTTTCCTTAGCCCGTCACTAGGTCGGACTTTAGCCAGCGCTCGATTCTTTGCGTTTCCATATCAGACCCCCCTCCTGCCTTTTTGTCACGATTGTTTCTATTATTTGGTTATAACAGGGAAAGCGCAGCGAAACTTAATTCCAGGCTATTTCTTGGTTTATGGAGACGTTTTTATTATGGGTGGCCGCATTCCCCCATTACCTAGCAGCCAGAACAGGCAATAAACTAGCAGAAGATGGGGTTTATCTGATTAACATTTAGGAAGACTGGGTCAGGGATTACGCATACACATTCTCTCTTTTCCACCATTTGTGTTTACATTTTGTAATGTGCACGCCCAAACTGGAAAGTTGTGTGGCAGTTCCAAAGCCCATAGGTGTGGATGTTATGTTACATCCACATTCAGATACAATAAACATTTTGTATCCAAGGACGGCTACTTTTCCAGCATTAAAAATGGCACCAATACACTGATTTAATCCCACTCCTTCCATTCCTTAAATGCATTTATTACTTTAACTTTAAATGTGGAATTCCTTTGCCATTCGTTATGAATTGGGTTCACACAGGGAGAGTACGTTCAGAATTAAATAGAGCTTCCCTTTTCAAAAATTGTAAACTCAGGATTTACACCAGTTTCACAGTCTGCAGATCTATATTTTAGGGTACATCCATTTTGCCAAACCTTTGTTTTTTTTGACCGTTCAAATGTGGCTACTTGACGAACGTTAAAATGTCTTGGAAATAACTGCCTAAATAGCAGCTATACCCGCCACTTAACTAACCATTTTGTGATTATTCTCATTGTTTTCGCATATTTCTGTCAATTTCTTATTCATGGGGTTGACAAAGGGAGAACACATTGGCATTTGAACACTGTTCCCTAGTTCATAATTTGCCTGCTCAGGCGGTTAAGTTACATCCTTTTTCCAAACAATAGACAATTTTGGCATTTAAATGGGGCTACTTCTGAAACTTTAGCATATGTAACAACTGCTTCCTTCCCACCCCTCCCAGCCTTTCTAAAACATATTTGAATGTTTAGTTTGGATTTAGGCATCTCTCAGCACCAGCACAGCACCACCTCACTAACAGCGCAGCATTACCGCAGCAACACTACCTCAGCATCAGTACAGCACGAGCACGCATCACTCAACTCCACCACAGCATCACGCAGCACCGCCTCCGCACAAGTGCACCACCACCTAAGCACCACCTCAGCTCCAGCACAGCATCAGCGCAGCACCACCTCCGCATCAACACTGCACCACCTCCGCATCAACACCACCTGAGCACAGCACCACATCAGCATTAGCACCGCACCACATCAGCATTAGCACAGCACCATATCAGCATCAGTGCACCACCACCAGCACAGCACCACCTCAGCGCAGCACATCAGCACCATCGCAGCACCACCTCAGCATTGGCACAGCACCACCAGCGTACCACCTCAGCACCAGCGCACCCCAACCACAGCATCAGTGCAGTACCACCTCTGCAGCAACTCAGCACCACCTCAGCACAAGTGCAACATCACCTCAGCACCAACTCAGCACCACTTGAGCATCAGCACAATTCCACCACACACTTCCACAACTAAAAATTCCAATCCAAGTCACAAATTGACGCAAAAAAAAACCACATAGGTAAAAAACACTCATTTACAACGCCTATAGCTCAAACTCTCACAAATGCAAGACCTATTGCATTTCTAATGCTTGTTATTTCTGTGGATTGGAATCGTGACTGTTTTTTTCTTACTAATAAATTGCCATAACCTACCAGAACGCTCTGCTAAAGAACTGGTTGATGGGGTGCCCTCCCCGCATTCATCTTAAACTAAAAAGGACTGGTCCCTCGTGAACATTTCAGCTGTTCCAGTAACTGGTGGAATTTTTTGAGATGAAGTTCTTTTCAATATATTCGGACCTACAGAGATCCTGTAGATATATGTATTTAGGGTTTCTATGGGTGATGTAATAGCACCTGGGTTACATTCTGATGATTAGGATGTTGAAATTGTAAACTCTTGGAGCAGGAATATTATACTGTTTTCGAATCAGAGGATCTGTACATTAATTTTGCTAATTACGGTGAGATGGTCTGTTATTTTGGACATCATTATTTGCATCGACCTACTGTTCAACGCACCATTTTTAATTACACACAATGGGATCATTCTCCTACTGCCCCACAAGGGAGTTCTAAAACACATCCTGAAAAATATGTGATTTTTTCCCCATGATATATCAGACCCAACATCATATTTTCAGTTAGTCCGTACAGCATCAAATAAATATATGCTTACACAAATTAAGCCAATATATACCGCTTCATTTGTCACACAACTGACTATTAAAGGATATGCTTACTGAAAGGACACAATTGAAATGAAATCGATTTGGGGTAACAAACCTTGGCAAGTTCGGGGGGGGGGCGGGAACTTTGTTTCGAGCATGTTTAATTTCAACACAAATGATCTTTCTGAATGATACAGGCCAGCAGAAAATGTCTCGGACGAAATTAAAGAGATGAATGTCCCAACTGCTCCCTCCATCGCCCATTTTGAAAATTGGCAAATGTAACAAATTATACTGAATAACAACTCAATGGCATGCTGTCGAATGGTACATTTAATTCCACACTCTCAGGTCCTCATGGGTGGTTAGTTTGGCCAATAGACACAAATGGTTGCCATGCGTGCTGTCTGAATTCCACACTGGGGTTTAAGGCAAGCAGGCCCGACCCCCGTTTTTCCCACTCACAAAATTCAGGTATTGTTACCACCTATTCAGTGGGGAAATTGTGTCAACAATGGTTGGAAGATTCCACACTGTCTTCAGTAAAACAACATCTTTCTCTACTGTCAGAAGACATGGACTTATCAGATTTTTTATTAGGCCCCAAGTCTCCACATCTAAAAGATGTATTTATGCTACATATAAAGAAATTTGGAAACTATGACAAATGGAAGCTGCTGCACGTTTAAGATAAATTGATCAAGATAATTCGGATAAAGTGCTTGCTGTTGTTGATATTCGGATTAACACGCGGTCTTGTCGTATTTATTATTTGAATAACACTGTGTCATCTGTTATTGATATCATGCAAAGTGACATCTTGACACTATATCATGGGCAAAGTCAGCTTAGACTCATCATGCAGTTCAATTGGACATTGCAAACCCTGAAAAATGGGTGCGTACCCTGGCGTTACCTAAATTCCAGTCACTTATTTTTGCCCTTTAATCTGACACGCAAACAACAATAGATGGCTAAAGATGCCAAATACACAATGTTGCACCTAGAGAAGTTAGAACAGCTCCCCTTTACAATAGCCGAAACACCTTCTACTGTCAGGTTAATACACGGAGTAATATATTTACCGAATTCAACATTTCAATTACATCTTGCATTAAATATTTCCCTATCGGTAGATATGTACCCCTAGGTGTCAGCTTTATTCATGAATTATGGCCACTCCCATTTTCGTATTGTTGTGAACGTGTCAACAAAGATCTTGATTTCTGGAAAGGAATGACACTTCCGTCGGACATTTCCTTGTTTGCACACAGGTGACCATTTATGGCGCATGTAATGCGTCGGGTGCGAATTTGGCCTGCTATCTCAAAGAAACACCAGCCCCCGCAATACTATGAATTATTACATTTCTCTGATTTGGAAGTTATCTAATGTTAAGCGATCAGGACTGCTGCGGAATGAGAGCCGGGGTCCTCTACATTTTATCGGTCTCCCAGCTCGTCATCTGTTGTAGTAACGTCCTTTTCCCGCTCACGCAAGGAAGTATGGATAGCTTGTTGTGGCCTTCCATTCCAACTTTGAAGGCAGATTTCAACAAGCTAAGCAGACTCAAAGCATTATTGTTTAAAACAAAAGTAGCAGTAACATCTGCTCGAGAAACTTTTGAATTACAGGTTGCAAGGACATCCAGTGAGATACAGTCCGTTAAACCCAAACCACCCATTACATTTCGACAAATTAGTTCATCGTATTGTTAGTGCATCTAATAAGGCCGGCCTTGCTAATTTCTTTTTAAGATTGTCGGTTCTGGCTTAGTCAGTTCATTTCCGACAATATTTAGCGTAACACCAGCTTTTATTCATTCCCTTTTTGCAGTGTGTTCGGGATTTCCCGCTGCTGTTATTCCTAATTTGCAGCATTTTGGTTCTATTTTTGCTTCTCCGAAATGGATGTTCCATTTGCAAGCCCACTGGAACTACCACCGCTCTAACTATGCTGGGATCTCATGCTTCGGTTCTTTGGAATCTTTTACTCCAAGAAGTAGACCTTGACTGGTCGTTTTTATTCTGACCCGCCTGGTTTACCTGCGTACAACTCGTGTTTCACTGCCTATGGTGCCCTTTCGAATGGGCACTAGATATTTGCCTGGCTCTGCCGACGCCAGCTCCCATGGACATAGACCTGTTGAGGAGTCCATTAGCGACCCATTTTCAAAGATGTACTTTGGGCCTACAACTTCTTCAGAATGCAAGCTATGAGCCACTCCTTCCCGAGTAGCAAGTGCGACTACACATGGAATACTGAATACAGGCTCTAATAACACGGACCCGGGTTGCCCAGCTACTTTCTCAGCATCGTCTGAGACTGAGGATTATGGCTGTTCTCTGGAACTTAAGAACTGGACTATATACCAATTATTGTCTGTGAAGACTGAGTCCGTTCTGGATTCACTAGCCTTCGATTTTGCGAACGACATTATGGACACCTCCGACACACCTTAAATAGGCTATCTTTTCAAACTGATGTTACATTCTTTCGTTAGTTTTACGATTATGATTCGTTTTATAATATGCTTATTAGCAATCCATTGCTTTGAGTTTGCTTATTTTATGTTTTAAATTTTTTATTTTAAAGTTAGTCGTTATGTTATTTTCCTGGCCAGGTGGGGAGGGGGGGAAATTGTTAAGAGTTCCCTTTAGGGCCCACTGCGGCTTCTCTCCTATGTTAGTCTAACTGCACACATAGTAGGCCGCTTTTGCTTTGCACAGGTTACAAAATAACACGTTTGTTTTTGTGGCAAACTGTTATTTTATAAATAGGCTGCACGTTTTGTTATTCAGCTCTTCTGTTGGGATTCAGTATGAACATTTCAAACAAGGTCAAACAACAGTGTGTTCTGTTTCTCTCTATGGTCGGACACCAACCTTAATAGAGAAATCCTGCTGCTGTTTCAGACAAGGCTATTCTTATCATATAAGCAGAGACTTGTCGTTTTGAAAATAGAGAGAAGAAATTCTTGCAGGGAAAAGGGCCCAAGACAAGAGAGCTGCGCCATCTGAGATGTAGACCAGCTGACCATGAATGCCAGGTAGGGAGTCTGGCATTCATGTAGGTGCACCGCAGGTTCTCTTCTACAGGGCGGCTGGATGCAGGGGTGTCTTTTGAGGTCGGATTTCACCTTACCAGGCCATTCACGGGAGGGGGGGTCTCCGTGCAGAGGCTCAGGCGATGTCGGGGAGTCCTAGAGGGGTCAACCCACAGTGGACTCGGACTCTGGAGCGCTGGGGGATCTCGCTGGGATCGGTGGGCCACCCGGATTTGGGCCGTAGGCGTCGGGTGCAGTGGTGGTTCCAGGCGTCGGGTTGCTTTGTTCTCAGCAGGCTCAGAGTCTGTTTTCGGAGTTTCTTTTGAACAGAGCTGCTGTTCACAGGAGATCCGGTCTTTGTTGAAGGCAGTCAGTCTTCCCAGGGTTCTGGAGGTCGCTGGCTGCAGGACAAGGCGACTTTTGGCGCAGGATCTCCTGAAACTGCAGACGGGCCGGTAGGGCTGGGGCCAAGTTAGTTCTCCTCTGCTGGGAGTCTTCTTTCGTCCTTCTTCTTAGGTTGCAGGATTCTGTCTTCTTGGTTCAGGGCTGCCCCTTAAATACTGTATTTAGGGGGCGCTTTAGGGGTCTCTAGGTCAATGTGCTCACCCCACGTGGGGGAGTGGGCACAATCCCTAATCCTGATTGGGAAGTGCCTGCCATCTGCAAGATGGCGGGCACCGAAGAGTGGGCTTCACCTCGCCTCCCTCACCTGAGGGGTGGGGTTGGCAGAGGTGGGCACACCTTCTGGGCTGGCTAATTTTTCCAGCCTATCTTCCCGCCGAAAAGGGGGGGGGAAGGGGGGGGGGAGACAGGAAGGGGGCCTGCTCCTGATAGCAGGAGAGGCTGGGGTTCGCATTACAAAGGCGGCAAGGCCTTTGAAGCTCCCCTGTCACAGATGGCCCTTCCTGGCCTGGGGGAGGTGTGAACACCTCCGCCCAGGATTGGCTTTGTTTCTGGACTCAGAGAGCGAAGGCTCCCACCATAGGGGTCCAGAAACATGTCTTGTGGTGGCAGGCTGGTGTGTACCAGTCAGGGAACCCACCAGAGGCTGGTCGTTTTTTCAGGGGGCATCTCCAAGATGCCCTCCCAGTGCCTTTTTCATTAAATCCCACACTGGCATCAGTGTGGGTTTAATGTGCTGAGAAGTTTGATACCAAACTTCCCAGTTTTCAGTAAAGCCATTATGGTGCTGTGGAGTTCGTAATGACAAACTACAGGCACCATATACTCTTAATGGCATTACTGCACTTACAATGTCTAAGAATTGGTCAAGACACTGTAGTGGTACGGGGCTCATGCACCTGTACCCTCACCACTGGTATAGTGCACCCAGCTAGAGGGGTGGCTGACCTATGCCAGGGCAGTGGGTTGTAGGCATGTGTAGGAAGCTGGCTCTGTATATACTATACCAAAGTGAGGTATAGTGTGCACAGAGTCCAGTGGAACCCCAAAGGTAGGCAGAGGTAAAGTAGATAGCGCCTCACTCTCTATTTGTGGTAGAGTGGTCGAGCAGTAAGGCTTCATCAGAGGACAGTGTTAAGCATCTGTTGTACCCACTCAGTCGGCAAATAAATTCACACACTCAAAGACTGAACTTCAGACCAATTGTTTTTGTATAAAAATATTCTTTTAGTTATTTTATTTTCTAGAACCAAGCAAGCCTGGCACAGGTAAGTGATAAATACTTTACAGTAGTAATGCAGTTGTAACAGTTTGGTTTGCAAGTGTCCCACACAGCACACATCCCCACCTCCTCACATCTCGCCTCTACACCCCCCTCCGACTACCACACACCTACCTCCTCGCATCCCGCTTCCCACCCGCCCCTTCCCCCCACTACTAACCCCATTGTCCCACACACAACCCACATCCTCTCCTCCTCACACCTCCCCTCTACACCCCCCCTCTCTGACAACCACACAGGAGGATTACTTTACTACGAATCAGAATAAGATTCCCGCCCAAACTTCACACACTGCGCTTCCACTCTTCCCTTAACCACAGTCCAGACAGCTAATATGTCACCTCCGACACCAGACCCCCAGACTTGATGAGATACTACTATCTCTACAAGTCAAAGAGGACCTGCAAACTCTTCATGACCTGATTCGACAACAACCCAAATTCACGCGATACGAAACAGAACCCAGAAATTACCACCACATCAACCATTCGAAACGCACCCAACAGCTGCACACAAGCTCCCCGAAACTTGTTCCACCAAGGTGGAGAACAGTGCCCTACACTAATGCATCATCCCGTCCGATCAGAATGACAAACTTTCGTTCAGACAAAGACTTAACCTCCCTACTCCGTTCCTAGGAGCTACCGGCCCTCCCCCTTAATACTGCGCACCCAGACAACTTGCCTAAACTCGCCCTTATCCAATCCATTCCCTCCAATACTCAGAGTTACAAGACACATTTCTAGAGGTATAGTGGAAAACAACCTCATGCAAGTCCCCATATTACACGAACCCACCACAACACCCATCAAAACAGCTAAAATGTATACTTCTGAACTGTAGGTCTGCCTCAAGACATGCAACCGATATAGCGGACCTCACTTTCGAATGAACCTGACCTACTAATTTTGACTGAAACATGGCTAAGCGAATCATCTACACCCATCCTAGACATACTAGTACCCCCAAACCATCACATAACAAGACTTGACAGAACTGATAGGCCAGGTGGTGGTATTGCTTGTATACATCGGAGCAATCACTCAGTGAACCGTTCCCACTAACCCGATACTATCCTCCTGTGAATACCTGTGTTTAGACATCACTAGTAATAATAAACCAATATGCTCTCTAAACGCATTCTACCACCCACCAGGTGATAACCTCACCTTCATCGAACATCTTATGGACATTCTAGCTACAAAGGACGGACAACAAATTACTCAAATATTCCTTGGTGACTTCAATCTCCACTGGGAGGACCTTAACGACCCAGGAGTCAACAGCCTAAAAGGCTTCCTCTCAGACCTTAACCTCGCCCAAATCTGTGACAGCCCTACACATGATAAAGGCTCAACCCTCGATCTAGTAATTTCAAAAGCCGACTCCACTCAGCTTGATTCGATCCTCCCTTGTGACTGGTCTGACCACCACATCATTACATTCCACATCAACAAACCAGTCAGATTACTTTCTACCCAACCCACGAGATCTAAAATTTGGAAGAGAAATCTAAATAATGTTTCCGACCTACTCACAACCTACAGTCCTAACATCCTGTTTCCCCCTGAAGGCCTATCCGATGTACAAGATCTGACCAACCATTACTTCCACTCAATGAACACGGTACTAGAAAATATAGCTCCCTTACAACTGAAAAGAGAAGCCACAAAAGACTCAAAACCCTGGTATGATGGTAGGCTAATAGAAGACAGACGTTCCCTAAGACTAATCGAACGAAGATGGAGAGCGGCACCATTCTATGACCACCTCAAGCTACTAAGGAGCACGAGAAACTCCTACTACAGAAAGATCAGACAATCAAAAGCAGACTTCTTTACTAAGCAATTAGACCAAGCCAAGAACCGTCCCAAAAAGCTTTTCAAACTAATCAAATCGCAATCTAAGGAGGTACCCCATCGCCCTCAAGCTAACCCAGACACTACCCAATTGTGAGGAATTTGCTGCCTTCTTTACAAAAAAGACAGAAAAGATAAAGACGGACCTGCGCAACGACTTAATTTCCCTTACCGACCCCCACATGGACGCTTCATTGCTCTCGTCTGGTGCCCCACTCATAGGTCCCGCAAAGTTAGACCTCAAAAACAACGCATCCTGGTCCTCCTTCTACACCTACAGTGAAGAATCTATTCTAAAAACGCTCACGGCCCGGAATCCCTCCAGTCACTTCACAGACCCTCTGCCTGCAAACCACATAAAAGACTTCATTCCACTGTTACTGCCTCTCTGGACCAAGATTATAAACACCTCTCTCCTTCTAGGAATCATCCCAGAAGTCCTTAAAGCAGGGCAGGTATCCCCTATCTTAAAGAAGCCATCGGCGGGCCCATCGGACTTGAATAACTATCGCCCAATATCCAACATCCCCACCTTGTCCAAACTCTTAGAAAAATGTGTCCACATGCAGCTTGTCAAACACATAGACCAATTCAACCTGCTTAACCAACACCAATCCGGCTTCCGTGCTGGGCACAGTACTGAATCAGCCATGACCCACATAATAGATGACGCACTAAAAATCCTTGACCAAAACGATGCCGGTTTACTAATCTTGCTGGACCTATCCTAGGCCTTTGACACCGTCGAACACGACACTTTGATAGATCTCCTGAAACACAGAATGGGTCTATCGGGACCTGTTCTAAACTGGTTCGCCTCTTTCCTCCAAAACAGATCACAAAGATTCAAAGTCAATCAATCACTATCCAAGACCGTCCCAGTCACTTTAGAAGTACCGCAGGGATCATCCCTTTCACCTACACTTTTCAACCTCTTCATGGAACCACTCACCGAACTTCTCAGCTCATCGAACGTACATTATCACATGTACGCGGATGACACACAACTCTACATAAAGATCCACTCACTTGAGGACATCAAATCTCTCAATTCAACGCTTCAAAAAACGCAGACCTGGCTGGCCGAAAACCATCTGAAACTAAACACCCTCAAAACTGAATTCCTCTTAATCGCTCCCCCCAACCAAATCGACCACCATCCTCGATTGGATGAACCATCTAACAGCACTCAATGGTCAACCTCTCATTATCGACTCAGCAAAATCACTGGGAGTGACCCTGGACAGAAACCTAAACATGCGGAAACACATCAGCGCCTCTACAAAAGGAGCACATTTTCAGATGAACACCTTGAGAAAAATGAAACCCTTCCTGCCCGCAAATGACTTCAAGCATGCAGTTCAAGCTCTAGTAATCCCCAGAGTGGAATATGGGAGTGTCACTCTCTGCGGCCTCCCCAGATCGACGACGGCCCCTCTAAGAGCTTCAATCAATGCTGCTGCTAGACTCATCACTGGCTCCAAAAGAAACAGTCACATCTCCCCCGACCTCCGAGCCCTCAACTGGTTACCGTTTGAGGCTAGAAATCATCTGAAAATCGCCTGTATGACGCACAAGGCACTACATCATAAAACTCCGAGTTATCTAGCTCAGAAATTAGTGCTATCTTGTGGTAATAGATCCACCAGGAGCTCCAGCAATCTTCTACTGAAACCACAACGATTTGTCAAGAAGAAAACATACAACCGGTCCTTCTCAGGAATGGCTCCCAGGATATGGAATGCTTTGCCCCCAGAAACGAGACCGAATCCTTGTAGGAAGGTGGAATCTGATTATATGGTTGCCCCCACTTTTTTTCTGGTGTTTTGCTGGTTTATGACTTAGCTGGACTGGGATCCTGCTATTCAGGGCCCCAGTCTATCTGCTTTCTCTGTAAAATGGTTTCCATGTGCCTTAGGCACATCTCTGATTGGAATCTGGAGTGCCCTTATAAGTCCCTGGTATATGGTATACTATGTACCCAGGGCATAGGTACCTCAGAGGCCTACCAGGGGCTGCAGCATGTATTGTGCCACCCCTGGAAGGCCATCCAAACTGACATCACAGGTCTGCTACTGCAGCCTGGGTAAGGTGGTGCATGCACCCCTTACTATGATATAGGCTACCTATATCACTATATACATACACACATATAAACCTATAAGTCACTCCTATGGCAGGCCTTATCAATCCTGAAGGCAGAGTGCGTGGTTCCTATGTGAGAGGGTGCCCCTGCATGAGCAGGGCCCCTCTGCAGCATTCGGAGACCCTTCTCTGATGCTGTTTGTAGTGCAGCCTGACCATATACTCTTAAGCGCATTATAACCTCGCGTTAAATGCTAACTTTGGAATGGCTGCACCGAAACATGTCGTGTTTGGTGTCAAACATCTTGGAATACTACCCCCCGCCAATTCTGGCGGCGGGGGTAGCATTCCACCCTTCTAGAGGGAGAGACATGTTAACCCTGGCTTGGCCGGTAACTTCTTTCTAAAGCCCTGGCATCACAAAATGGATGCTGCTGCCACAGACACAAGTCTGGCCTCCTGCTGCTGACCGAAACTCCGGCAGGGGAGGCCTGAACAATAGGTTTCCTGTCCCGGGGAAGTGTGACCACCTCCCCAGACAGGATAGTGTGTATTGGGGCTGGGCGGGAGCACTCTCGGGTGCTTTGAAGTCCTGCACTGGGGGCACACTTGGTGTCCCTGTGCATACCCCAGTTCAAACCGGATCAGGGGCTTGCAGCCCCTGCTTTGGCGTGAACTGGACAAAGGGAAAGGGTGTAGCCACCCCTCTGCCCTGACCCACCCATAGGTGGGACCACAGAGTAAGTCCAACCCCTAAACTTAGTATAAGTATAGGAACCCAGTCCTTAGGACTCTAGATTATCCCTGGACGAAACTCTGACACAGAATCCTGGACCTTCGACGCTCTACTACAAGATTAGAGGACAGAAGAATCTCCCTTGGGGTCAAGGAGTGACTCCCTGCTTGGCAGGCACCAAAGAAGCAATTGTCCGGTCTGCATCGCTGAAGCTCCCGTCGGACGCCGAAGTCTTTGCATCACCAGAGGTGGATTTCCAGACTTCCCGAGGCTGCCCTGAGTCCCCAGCAAAGCTGAGGCCCGTAGCTGTCGTGGGTAACGTGGAACCGTGACCCCCTGGACACCGCACGCATTTGCTAGTGCATCCTCTTCTGGGTCTCCCACGAAGTCGTGCTTTGGGCTCCGAGTAGCCCTAGCCTCCAGCACCAACTGCACCGAAGATCACTGGCCTCCACTCAACGAGTGTCCTGTGAGCCAGCTCCACGTGCACCGTCTCGAGGCTCCTTCGTGGTCGCTAGCCCGTTGGCTAGTAGCCCTTCACGAAGGCCAATCCTTTTCTTCTTGGGCTCCCTGGTTGCTCCAGGCTTGCCCTCACTTACCCTTGCTGGGTGAGTTCCTCAGACCTTGCTGGTCTGCATAATCGTCAATCTTCAACTTCATCGAGACTTGCCGTTGCCAAGGCTTGTTGGGTCCAATCCGGTCGCCGACACCTCAGCACTCGACAGACATCGTGTACCAGCCCGAATCCTGCTCCTGGTCGCCGACAACACCTCCTGGACCTCGTGGCTGAAGAGTCAAGACGACCGTCAACCTACCTGAAGCACTCTACATCGGTGGGCATCTGCTCATCGCCTTCCTGGTCACTGGCTAGTGACCCAGACTCTGTCCCCTCTGCTTTCAGGTTCTTCAGATCTCCGATCCACTCTTGGATCCACCCGGACAATTTCCACTTGGTCGCCAGCAGCACTTTGCAGCAGATCGCCATTCAAATCGACGACGAAACCCGACCCCGAAAGGCACCTATGCACCCGGCTTCCCCGGGTGAGGTAACAAGAGTACTCCGGTGCTCCCGTGGGTAGAGACTCTAGAACGACCTAGTTCTCAAAGGGTTTGCTCCAAGTCCTTCTTTAAGAGTCCCTTTTCTTTAATTTCCAAACCGCGACTTTCTCCATAGAAGTTAACGGCGATTCGCGGCTGTGTAATTACACTGCACGAGTCTCCCGTGGGTCCCCTGTGTCACTACCATGGGTGGTTCCTTGTGGTCCAAGCACTTCTAGAGGCTCTAGGCCTAGTGTCTAGCTCAGTCGTGGTTCTAATACCACTTTATTGGTATATGGTTTGGTACGCCCCTAGGGCCCAAACGTGTATTTGTGCTATTACTGTGTTTAAATAACTTATAACTTATGTACTTCGAACTCTAGCCTCATAAAGAGACTAGAGGGGTGTGTTTAGCAATAAATACATATATTTTGAATATATACCTGGTGTGGTGCTCTTTCATTTGATCACTCAAGAGATTATAGACTGGTAAAACAAGCTGCTTTACATTCCTTCAAGACTTAGCCTGAAGGCTGCTCTCCATAGCTACCAATAGGATAGCTTTCAATAAGGTTGTCTTTAACCTATCTCCAAGAAGGGGTTGTTTGGACTGGTGCAAGGTGCCCACTATAATTAGTGGACAGCATATGCCAGGCCAACTTCTCACAATCCTTCCTCTGCATTCTTCAAAAAAGAAGTGAAAGCTATTCTCATGGCTAAATTTACTTGAACTATTTATATGTACCTGTAATATCTACTAGTTTGTTTTAGTAATATTTTGTATTAGTCTCACCTACATTTTTTCTATGCTTGTATTTGTCTTCTTACTCGACCCTGTAAAGCGCTCTGATACCCGTAAGGGTCTTGTTCGCGCTATACAAAACTTTCAAATAAATAAATATATGCACTTTGTTTTGATTACAGTATTGTTACTGAAACTGCAATGCTTTGGAAATACAGTACATATACTTTGTATAGGCTTTTCAGTAAAATGACCAGTAGATTACTTTTCTTACACAGTATAGAATACCTGGATACTGCACTGGAACATTTCCTGTAAACAGGTGAGTAAAAGCGTTTGCTATTTAGTACAATTTTAAAAGGATTTCTTAGGTTTTCCAACTCCACACTTTTTCAATGTTATCCTATTGAGGAAAATAGTGTTATCGGTTAGCAGGTAAGTACTTTGTTGTGGGAGTGGTATTCTGGGGTTAGACTCAGGGGTCCCCGAGGGTCAAAGATGCACTCTTGTTACACCCTCAGCAGCACTAGGGCGGCCGGGTGCAGAGTGTTGAGGCCCAATGTTATCCAATGGGGGATAGGGGGCCTCCGGTTGGTGGCTGCTGACGAGCAGGCCACAAGGTTGTGGGAGCCAAGCTCCTGGTGTTAGGCTCAGGGCAAAAGGGGATCCTGTTTAGCACAAAAAGTGCACCCGCAGCGGCGCAGGGGCGGCTGGGTGCTGGTTTGGCGTTGGGTGCCCTGTTTTCAATGGGGATTTTCGGTTTTGGTTTTCAGCTGCAGGCTCGGTCCAGGAAGACTTCCAGGAGGAACCAACAGCTGGGCAGGTAAGTTGGAGGGCTCAGGGACGTAGGTGCACCCTCTCTTCCCCAGGGCGCAGGGCGGCTGAATGCAGGCATGTCTTTTGAGGTCGGATTTCACCTTACCGGGCCACTCGCGGTTGGGGGGGTATCCGTGCAGAGGCTGCAGGCGACGTTGGGGAGTCCTGGAGGGGTCAACCAACGGTGGACTCGGACTCTGGAGCGCCGGAGGACCTCGCTGGGACCAGTGGGACACTCGAACATGGGCCGTAGGCGACGGGTGCAGTGGTGGTTCCAGGCGTCGGGTTTGTTTAACCTCAGCAGGCTCGGAGTCTTTCTTTGGTGTTTCTTCTGAACAGAGCTGCTGTTCACAGGAGATCCGGTCTTTGTTGAAGGCAGTCAGTCCTCCCAGGGGTTCTGGAGGTCGCCGGCTGCGGGACAAGGCGTTTTTTGGCGCAGGATCTCTGGAAACTGCAGACAGGCCGGTAGGGCTGGGGCCTAGTCAGTTGTTCTCTGCAGTCTCCTCTGCTGGGTGTCTTCTTTCGTCCTTTTTCTTCTTGTGTTGCGGGAATCTGAGTTCTTGTTTCAGGACTGCCCCCTAAATACTGTATTTAGGGGGGCGTTTGAGGGATCCCGAGGTCAGTAGCCAATGGGCTACTGACCTTAGGGTGACTACACCCTTGGTGTGCTCACCCCACGTGGGGGAGTGAGCACAATCCCTAATCCCGATTGGGGAGTGCCTGCAATCTGCAAGATGGCGGGCACTGAAGAGTGGGCTTCACATCGCCTCCCCCACCTGAGGGATGGGGTTGGCAGAGGTGTGGCACACCTTCTGGGCTGGCTAATTTTTCCCGCCTGTCTTCCCGCCGAAAAGGAGGGGAGACAGGAAGGGGGCCTGCTCCTGATAGCAGGAGAGGCTGGGGGTCGCATTACAAAGGCTGCCAGGCCAGGCCTTTGAAGCTCCCCTGCCACAGATGGCTCTTCCTGACCTGGGGGAGGTGTGAACACCTCTGCCCAGGAAAGGATTTGTTTCTGGGCTCAGGGAGAGAAGGCTCCCACCATAGGGGTCCAGAAACATGTCTCGTGGTGGCAGGCTGGTGTGTACCAGTCAGGGAACCCCACCAGAGGCTGGTCGTTTTTCAGGGGGCATCTTTAAGATGGCCTCTAAGTGCATTTTTCATTAAATCCCACACTGGCATCAGTGTGGGTTTAATGTGCTGAGAAGTTTGATACCAAACTTCTCAGTTTTTAGTGTAGCCATTATGGTGCTGTGGAGTTCGTAATGACAAACTCTCAGCACCATACACTCTTAATGGCAGCACTGCATTTACAATGTCTAAGAATGGACTTAGACACTGTAGGGGTACAGGGCTCATGCACCTGTACCCTCACCACTGGTATAGGGCACCTAGCTAGAGGGGTGGCTGATCTAAGCCAGAGCAGTGGGTTGTAGGCATGGCACACAGGGATGGGTGCCATGTCGACTCTTCACTTTGTTTTGCACCAAAACACGTTGCAGAGGAAGAGGTGTGTGTGTGTGTATATATATATATATATATATATATATATATATATATATATATATATATATATATATATATATATATATCTACACGGCCTCCAAGGGTGGCACAATAAGTGCTGCAGCCCTTAGAGGCCTTCCCTGGCCACAGCGCCCTTGGTACCCCTGGTACCTTTTAGAAGGGTCGGACATGTGGCATAACACATCCAAACTGCACCAAATGTGGTGTTGACCTGTAAAGAAAAGTGATATATTTCTGTGATATATTTTTCTTATCTTTATCCGTTATAATTGGTAATCAGTGCGGTGTTATGTCAGCGAGATGGGACAATACAAAAACACACACAAAACAAAAAACACACACACTATATCTAAGGACCGCGTGGTGTGTGTATCCATATGATAAGTATAACAGAGTATCTGTTAAATATATCTCTCCTTCAAAAAACAGTTTAGTGACAGATAAAGAAGCCTCCAAAGTTTAGGCTGTTCACGTACTCTTATATCGCCCAGATAATGCCCCATGAGCCTTCAAAACGGGAAGGAAGGGGTACCTATAGTCACACACTGTTAAAAGAAATTGAAAAAGAAAAACTGTTGTTTTTGAGATCCTTCCTAAATGAGCAGCGTTTCACTGTTGCAAATCGGCTGTGCCGTACTTACAATATCAAGGTTACCTCCTCACCAGGACACTGCCTCGCCGCGGCTCCGTGGAACATTGAGCCAGTGTGGGCAGTGTCCTTAAATACTGAGCATAATTGGTAGTTTTGCTGCCAAAAAACTGCACTAATTGGTACAAACACTAGACCGTCAGAAAATCCAAGATGGTGACCTAGAATGTCACCTCCAGTTGAATGGGTTTGTTCCTCACTTCCTTTTGCTCAAGGGTGCCTGTTGTATAGCCCTAGGAGCGAAAAAGACTAGTGCGCTAACTAAAAGGACACTACCTCTTCCTAACTCTTTAAACTATCCGAGCGTAAAATGTGGACCAGCCGGATAATGAAAATAATAATAATATTAAAAATAAAGTAAACCAGGTCTGAGCAAGTATTTACTAATGGTACATGTAATCGCGATTATGGTAGACATTGTACCAAGGGAGTGTGCAGCCAGACATGCGGGTTACTCCGAAGTGTTTTTTTCATGTTTCTTAATATGCACGACAAAAAGTTGCTTCAAAAGATTTTTATGTAGAGGACATATAGTGGTAATGACACCTCTCTACAGAAGGGTGAGCTCAAGATGGCAAAAGTGAATAGGAGTGGGAAAACGTGTGGCAGGACATTAAATTCCACAGGGTAATGTACAGGCCACATTATTTCAGGGGTGTTTTTCTGCTGGCCCCAAGTGTTTAATAGAAGGTTGGCTAACATAAGGGTTCTGCCCAGACGTTTCAAGAGTTTCTATGCAGTGTATTTGCAGTAGTTTTCTCTTCCCAAAGATAGTGACAAAGGTCACGGGGAGATACAAATCAGCTAAATTGTCCCCAGGGGATGTCGTCGTTCAGACCTGTAATGTGTGTCCCCAAGCGGAACACCCACCGCTGTTCCTTCTCGAGAAGACCATGTTCAGTTGTTCGATAATGGTCCACTGTAGGTCTTCCATTGTGTGTTGGGTTGTCAAGTAGTGGGTAGCCATTTTCGTAGAGCTTCTTTTGCAACGTACGTTGCTCCTGTGCTCTCCTATGCGTGTCTTGACAGGTCTAGTTGCCATTCCGACATATTCCAATCCGCATGGGCAAGTGATGATATAAACCACATTCTTGCTGTTGCAGTTCGTAAATCTCCTCTGCTCCCATTCCGTACCATTCCTGAATTTTATACTTTTGCTTTTCTTCGTCAGGTGGCAAGTGCTGCAATTACCACAAGGATAATGGCCCTTCACTGGGGGTAGGAGGGTATTTTCTGCCTCAATTGCTAAGGTGTGTCGTGGTCTTGTGTGGACCAGCATGTCCCTCAGACTCCTTCCCCTTTTGTGTGCAAACATCGGTTTGGGAAGGTTGAGGTTTCCGCATGCCAGGAGTCTCCAATGTTTGTTTACAATTTTTGTCACTTGATTGGAGTTGGTATTCTAAGTAGTGACACATATTGGTCTCTCTTCTGGGTCCTTAGGTACTCTCGGTTCCAGCAGTGCTTCCCTATTGTTGTTACGTGCCCTCTTCATGGCTCTGTCAATGATTCGTGTAGGGTAGTTGCGTTTCTTTAGTTTCTCTTGTAGATCAGTAGCCTGCCTCTTGAAGTCTTTAATCTCCGTACAGTTCCTCCGCAAGCGGAGGAACTGTCCGTATGGGAGATTGTCCCGAAGGTGGCAGGGATGGAAGCTGTTATATAACAGCAGACAGTTCTTTGCTGTAACTTTAAAGTGAGTGGTAGTCTTTAAAGTGCCCTCATCTGGGTAGATATTCAAATCCAGGAAGACCAAGTTGGTCCGTGAGGTTGTGCTGGTGAATTTCAGATAGATGTTTTGTTGGTTCAGCCAGGTCATAAAGTTTTCAGTTGATGTAATGTCTCCTTCCCATATAACCAACACATCGTCTATGTAACGTTTCCATGTTTTTATGTTGTTGACAAACGGGTTACTGGGGTGTAGGATCTTCTTCACTTCTAGGTGGTAGACGTACAGGCCAGCTATACTGGGAGCAAATGTGCTCCCCATGCTGGTCCCGTGCTTCCGTAGGTAGATGGTATCCTCGTAAGCAAAGAAGTTTTTTGTAAGTGCCAGGAACACACATTCCATAACCACATTACGTGGTGTGTGGTATCCCCAATCGGTGGTGAAGAGTACCTCCTCAATGATAGTTAGTGTCTCATCATGTGGGAGACTGGTATACAGACTCTCCACGTCCAGTCCCATCAGGAGGTGTCTGTTGGGGTCAAAGTAAATTCCTTGGAGTAGCTGCAGGACTTCCTTTGTATCCTTCAGGTATGCATCAGTTTTTTGGACCAGTGGGCGAAGGAAATCGTCCGCAAACTTTGACAGCGGTTCTAGTATGGAATCAATGCCCGATACTATGGGGCGGCCTGGAGGTTGAGCAAGGTCCTTGTCGATCTTGGGAATGGTGTAGAAGTAAGGGGTCCTTGGTGATTTTTTGGTGAGGAAACCAGCTTCCTTTTTGGAGATCCAGTTGTGTGCGGTCGCTTCTTCCACCTTGAAGGCTATCCAAATCCTGATGGATTCTGTGGGGTCTTCTCGTAGAACTTCATAGTTCCTGCGGTCTTCAAGCAGTCTTCTGCATTCGTTGTCATAAGCAGTGGCGGTTTGTATGACAATTGCCCCGCCTTTGTCTGCTGGCTTGATCACGATGTCACTGTTGGATGAGAGTTGTCGTATTGCTTCTTTTTCTTTCTTGGTTGTGTTATGGAAGGTATGGTTATTCACGGTGGTGATGTTCTCCACTTCTTTCATCACCGCTTTCTCGAAAGTTAGTAGTTCGATAGGGAGTGTTGCGTCAGGAGGGGTGAAGGAGGATTTTACTCGTAGTCCTGTGTCCTCTCGCTCTTCCTCAGATGGTTCTTTTCCTTTAAAGAAAGCGCGTAACTTGAGTTTTCGAATGAATTCCTTCATTTCGGCACAGAGTTTGAATCTGTCCAGGTTGTTGGTTGGAACAAAACCCAAACCTCGTTCTAGAACAATCCTCTGTGCTGGTGTCAATTCATGGTCTGTTAGGTTGACCACTAAGTTATCTTCCGGCTCGTTGATGGTTGGTTGGGCAGTGCGCCTGTCATGCTCCTGGTGGAGACGCGCGACTCCTCATCTTCTATGGTTGACCAGTGGACATTGCTGCCCCTCCGGTACCGACCCCTTCGTGGTCCAGGGCGTGCCCCTAAAAAAGGTGGTGGTCCATAATAATTATAGTCATACTCCTGTGGTGGGGGTAACCAGTGTGGGTAGGCCCCTCCCATTGGTGGTGGGCCATAAGGATATGGTGGATATGCAGGTGGCCCTTGATAGTGCCCCCATCCTCTTCGTCCTCTGTTGAGGGGTCTTTGGTGTTGTCCGCCCCCTCGTTGGTATCTTGGGCCGCTCCCTCTGCTGGAACTATTCAACCCTGAGTCCGATGCGTCTCCTTCTGAGGTCTGATCTTGGTTTGAGTTCCTAGATACGTAGTCGTCACAAATGTATGGGTATACCTTTTCGTGACTGAAACGCGCTGTTTCTTTCTTCAGCTTGTTGTATTTGCTTTGTTTTAGTGTTCTCAAATTTGTTCATTTGCTGGTTTAGTTCTTCCAGGCGTTTTTTGAGAACGCTTGGGGACTGGTAACTCTTCAGTTGTACTTCCAAAGTCTGGATCTGAATCTCGAGTTCCTGGGTCAACCGTGTGGACGTTTGATGATTAGGATGAGCCAGTCACGGTACAATGCCATGATATCACTGACCAATCCTTCTTGAACATCTTATCGTGCTGGAATATGAAGGGTTCATTGCGGATGATTAGGCCCTGTGGTGCTGCGTTCGCCCTGAGATACTCTGTCATTTGCAAACCGTAAAGTGCTGTCTTGATCTGAGTTCTCCTCAAAGTTGCCAACTCATCCCAATCCCCATTATTTGGACTGGGTTCAGAGGTATTTAACCCCTCAAAGGGATTGATGGAAGCCAGGATTCTATCCACTTCTTCCTCTGAAAAAGTGAGGCCGGTTGCTTCAGCCATGGTCAAAATATTGGGACTCTGGTACTTGAAAAATAAAGGTGATAGAAGTGTGTTATGATTGTGTCTGAGATTCTAAAGGGTTCAATGACTTCCTATAGTATCGATAATATTTCCGATACCTAATAGCCAGAAATACTGGATCGCTCCCACAGCTGCACGCTGTCGTTATATCAAAGTAACACAAGAAGGGAGTGAAGAGGTAATGCTCAAAAGAGCAGAGGAGGTGGATACGTCCTCCTCAAGTTATATTGTCAAAAAACAAAGGGATCCACCCTTATCGGAAAGTATAGAAGTGTTCCTCCAGACTACGTGTGTCTCCTACAATGGTGGAAAGTACACAGCTTTGTTTAAATACCCCTCACCCACCAATAGGACCCTTGGTGGCATGCTTCATCATCGGGGTCTTCTCGCCCCGCTGCGGGACGGGCGTGAAACGACCTACGACTACGTGGGAGCACTGGTTATGAAAAACAATACTATGTGTGGTGTAGGAGTGTGAGTGGAAGGGTCAGAAGTGAGTGAATGGTGAAAAATAAAAAAATACCTGGCTCAGTGGAAAAAATAAATGTTAATGTTCCCTTGAGCTGGTATCGTTAAAAGTGGAGAATGAGATGGAGATACTATGTTTTAATGAGCAGTGTCTCCTGTGTCGAGCATGTTTCGAAGCCCTCCCTGGCTTCTCATCAGGACCTAGAAGAGATCCCTTCTACACTCAAATCAAAACAACTGTGTATTTACATATAATCCTAACTAAGCGGTGCACAAAAATTTAACATGCACAGTATACTATACCCCCGTAGGTATATTGCTGAATGGGTTCTGGAAGAATAAAAACAGAGTTAAAATAACATAACACATCCAAACTGCACCAAATGTGGTGTTGACCTGTAAAGAAAAGTGATATATTTTTCTTATCTTTATCCGTTATAATTGGTAATCAGTGCTGTGTTATGCCAGCGATGGGACAATACAAAAACATACACACACAAAACAAAAAACACACTCTATATCTAAGGACCGCGTGGAGTGCGTATCCATATGATAAGTATAACAGAGTATCTGTTAAATATATCTCTCCTTCAAAAAACAGTTTAGTGACAGATAAAGAAGCCTCCAAAGTTTAGGCTGTTCACGTACTCTTATATCGCCCAGATAATGCCCCATGAGCCTTCAAAACGGGAGGGAAGGGGTACCTATAGTCACACACACTTAAAAGAAAAACTGTTGGTTTTGAGATCCTTTCTAAATGAGCAGCGTTTCACTGTTGCAAATCGGCTGTGCCATACTTACAATATCAAGGTTACCTCCTCACCAGGACACTGCCTCGTCGCGGCTCCGTGGAACATTGAGCCAGTGTGGGCAGTGTCCTTAAATACTGAGCATAATTGGTAGTTTTGCCGCCAAAAAACTGCATTAATTGGTACAAACACTAGACCGTCAGAAAATCCAAGATGGTGACCTAGAATGGCACCTCCGGCTGAATGTGTTTGTTCCTCACTTCCTGTTGCTCAAGGGTGCCTGTTGTATAGCCCTAGGAGCGAAAAAGACTAGTGTGATAACTAAAAGGACACTAAATCTTCTTAACTCTTTAAACTATCCGAGCGTAAAATGTGGACCAACCAGATAATGAAAAAAATAATAATAAAAATAAAGTAAACCAGGTCTGGGCAAGTATTTACTAATGGTACATGTAATCGCGTTTATGGTAGACATTGTACCAAGGGAGTGTGCAGCCAGACATGCGGGTTACTCCCCAAGTGTTTTTTTCATGTTTCATAATATGCACGACATATGGGTATGTTTTTGTATTGTCCCATCTCGCTGGCATAAAACAGCACTGATTACCAATTATATCGGATAAAGATAAGAAAAATATATCACAGAAATATATCACTTTTCTTTACAGGTCAACACCACATTTGGTGCAGTTTGGATGCGTTATGTTATTTTAACTCTGTTTTTATTCTTCCAGAACCCATTCAGCAATATACTTACTGGGGTATAGTATACTGTGCATGTTAAATTTATGTGCACCACTTAGTTAGGATTATATGTAAATACACTGTTGTTTTGATTTCAGTGTAGAAGGGATATCTTCTAGGTCCTGATGAGAAGCCAGGGGAGGGCTTCGAAACATGTCGACACAGGAGACACTGCTCATTAAAGCATAGTATCTCCATCTCATTCCCCACTTTTAACAATACCAGCTCAAAGGAACATTAAAATTTATTTTTCCACTGAGCCAGGTATTTTTTAATTTTCACCATTCACTCACTTCTGACCCTTCCACTCACACTCCTACACCACACATAGTATTGTTTTTCATAACCAGTGCTCCCACGTAGTCGTAGGTCGTAGCACGCCCCGTCCCGCAGCGGGCGGGAAGACCCCGATGATGAAGCATGCCACCAAGGGTCCTTTTGGTGGGTGAGGGTATTTAAACAAAGCTGTGTGCTTTCCACCATTGTAGGAGACACACGTAGTCTGGAGGAACACTTCTATACTTTCCGATAAGGGTGGATCCCTTTGTTTTTTGACAAAGTGCATCAGTAGTCTGGCAAAAAGTGTGTGTGGGGGGGGGGGGGGTTACTGCAACAGAAACCCAGCTTCCTACACTGCTTCTTTTCAAATTTTTAAAATGTACTACAGTGAGTGTATTGCCTGTGGGCTCTCTGAACCCAAAGAAAACCCATACATATCTGGTACCCCCATGCTCAGTCCAAGCCGAATAAAATTTGAGATTAAGTCATAGCAGAGATATGTCCAAGAGGCAGAAGCAAAGATACCTTTTAGGTGAAAGTTGCGCTTTATAAATGTAATTAATAATAACAAGAAGGGAATTGCAATATTTTTTTTGAGGGGGGGGGGGATGATGCAAAAAAATCTGACAAAGGTCACATTCAGTGAGATCTTTTGGCTGGCCGATCCGGGTCAGCAAGGTTGGGCACTCTGCGATAGAAACCATACGAGGTGTAGATGTTACAAATATGCCGTAGGGTGTGCAGATGTTAAAAATATAGGGTTGTGGTGGCTTTCCATACAGTTCTGGGGTGATGTATGTGACTAAAAGAAAGGTACCCTAAACTGGCATTTCTCTTGCCATCTAATCCCTCTATACTCAAGAGATTCAGAGGAACAAAGCACGAGACAGTCTAAAGGAAATCATTAACATTTTGGAAAACATGCTAAAATTATGACAAAATTCATTTTCAGCAAGATCTGCTTGCCAGTCAACCAGGGTGAAGCAGGTCAGATACCCAGAGACAAAAAGTGTAGGATGTATAAATGTTAAAAATATGTTGGTGTGGTAGGTCTCCATAGAGACCAAGGATATACTTGCAACAAAAATACATTTAGTCTAAACTTACACTTCGCTTGCGGTTGTTTTCCAAAATGCACTGCACCTAGTTTATTGCCAGTGGGCTCAGGAGTCTCAGAAGTAGAAAGTTGGGGTCAAGAGTTGGCAGGTATTCCTGTAGGAGGGGAAATTGGAGCGAATTACCATGTTTTGGGAAAATACTAAACAACTGGCAAATATTCAGAGTATCTACTGGCCAGCAAGTCAGGGTACAGGACATCTGTATTGCACCAACAGATTCTTTGGGTCGAACAAAATAAAAAAATATATTGTTTTAATACTTTTAATATAGTACTCAGTTTACATACTTTCATCAAATTAACAAAGAACCATAATCGATTATTCTGCCAAAAAAATGTTATATGCCAATGTTACATAATTGACTGTGCAGACTATATTCCCTGGGAAAACACAAGACATTTGATATTGCCGGACTACAGACATTCAGGGAAGTATTTAATTGATTAGCATCCTGGGGGTTATGTTTTTCTATAGACAAAATAGTGTGCAACTTCATTAATAAAAAAATGAAAATATCTTCACATTTTACATTACAATTTCAGACTGCAAGAAGGAATTAATGGATGGTTTACACCAATGTATAGGACCAATCCAAGTAAATAACACACCATAAAGATGTCAAGCAAGCTTAAATTAATTTTGCATTAGACTAATCCTAATCCTACACAAGCAAATAGAGTTGATCAGTGGGAATACCAGCCTCACACCAAAAGGATACCTGCATTAAGAAAATGCTTCAGTACATTCGAATGGTAGGAGGCACTGTGTAAATGCAGAGAACATATTTACCCTGGAGTGTAATTTTCTAAATGTACATAGCATTTGAGGGCGGTAGTAATTTTACAGGCCGGGTAGGTGTGCTAGCATGTGCTGCAATGGAGAGGACTGTTTTAGAACACCCAATCTAGAAACCGAGGAAAGCAATGAAACAGAATGAAAGACTGAACAGGTCAGGACTATAAACCCCTCCCCCTCTGTTATATTCCCAAGTTATACCCATGTAGCGAAGCAGCTTATTTCGTGCATTGTCCTCACAATAACATTTCAGTTGTGACCTTTCGCACATATTTGCGTGCACAACAATGTTGGATTAGTTTCCCTGAAACTAAACTTGTTTATACATCTAGCTTCTCACAACATTATCACAATGCCCTGAAAAACATGTACAAGGTCTCTTTTCGCACTGTGTACAAATGTCATCTCTATCTTTATCCACTGGGCGACAGGGCTTTCTACATATCCATAACATCAGTAATCTACACGCACATCGCAAGCCTGCTTTCTATTATAAAAGATGAGCATCCCGACAGATTAGCAGAGGAGGCACTCCAGCAGACACCAGAGGTCCCTGCATGCTGAGAACTCACCACGCAGTGGTCTGACATCTCATGAGGGGTGTCCAGGTCGTGACCAAGACGGGGTCCTTCATTCTCTCCCACCAGGTAATGGGGTTGGATCGTCCCTTGGGGGGATTCTTGGCTCTACAGCTACACACACTCTAGGTACACTTATAGTAGGGTTCTCATAGTAGTAGTACATTCGATTAATGCCTTGTTTTATATGCCTGCATATATACACATTGTTTTAGCACCATGGTAGAACTATATCTACTATTCATGCTTTTGGTGCTTGTAATCACTTATATCTGCTTCCATCTATTAATCATTGCAGCACATGTATTCTATACAAGAATAACGTTGGTTCAATAAATATATTGAAAACGTCCCACTGTTTATTCTCTGTATACTTCTCTGAGAATAAGTGAGCACGAGTGACTGAGCGAATGGTTCTGTACTGTTTTCACGATCACTGAGGGGTCAGAGTTGTCATGTTCAGTGGTTGTCAGAAACCATTCGCTCCCTGGTAGGTTAGGGGGGCTTACAGTGACACTGTGAGCTAGCTGGTCTATAGGCCAACATATCCTGCAGGGGTGTCCGGAATCAGTCTTGGCACCAAGCCCCTAGTTTATGTTGTCCAAACAATGCGCAGATCCTTCGGATTAGTAGGAACTACATGACACCTCCATCCACGATCGATGATAGTACTGAGCAGTTTCCTCATCACAGTGCATTCACAATTAATTGGGCTGAAGGGTAATAGATCTAAACTGGATGGCCGCAACCCCACTGCATTCCGGGGTGTGTTCTTTTGAAATGCCAAGACCACCCTCACAAGACTACCTCAAATCTTCAACATGCATGAAGATAAATCATGAACTCTGTACCTAAAAGGGTGTGCATCTGTCTTTACCAAAGGCAAGTATAAGGCTCTCCGTCTTTGTAGTTGTAGACTGAAGGTGGTAAATAAGCCTGGCATGTAAAGCCACCTCCCAAAAATTGCCCACTACACAAAAAGTGCTCATAAGAGACTGTAGTGATGATTGTGAGCAAGGACCCTATCTGGAAGTCATTTCTGAATTGCCCAACAACAGTGAACACAATTCCCAGAATGAAAGGCGGTTGAATGGTGCAATCACTTCAAATATTAAAGCAGCTCAATCCATAGATTCAGTGGTGGTAAAAAAAAAAAAAAAAAACGAGACCCTAATTAACGTATGGTAATCTTGAAAGACAAAAGTGCTAAAAGACAATACCAATGGCAGGATGTGTGCCATACAATTGGCAATAAAATTACCCACCTGCACTAGTTCACTCGTCATTTAATTTACTGCACCAAATATGAATAGTTGTGAAAAAATTATATTCCTACGAAAATCCACAGGAGATTCATAAATTGTAGCAATACATTATCTTCTGACACATTCTGCAAGAATAAGCAATGTAAAGTTTTCTTAAAATATAAGTAGAGCCAACAAAATGAAACCATACTGAACAAATGAGAATCTCTCAACTAATGGTATCCCCAGTACTTACACCAACATTATTCTTGTAGATGACATTGACACCCTCCAGTGCAATCTTCCGCAGATTTAAATGACATCTTGTTCTGAACACACAGACGACATTGGTGATTAAAATGTCCAATGCAACGTCACTGTCTGCATCCATCGAGGATGGTTAAAACTCCGTCTCCCTGCCAACACGACCACCAGACATCACATCCTGATGAAGAAACAGATAGTTATGAAGCCAACTGCATATTGTAAAGTTGAACAAAACTATACCTCTTCCTAAGAATTGAATTAGTGCTTTATTTCGATATCAAATATCATAAAAGCATCCAGTAAGAAAGCCATGTTACAAGAATACAATTTTACAAATATTGCCTACCTAACCGAATCCTAAAAGGGCACTAATTCTCAACAACAAAGTTAAAAATGTATCTAGCTCTACATAATAATCACAGCTTAAAAGTTCATTTGTAAAAAACCATATAGAGTTACATGAATAACAATAAAAAAATAAAAAGTGCAAACACGGCAGTCCAAACTATTTAAGCCAATCGGAGGTGTCTAGCCCTCGCCAATCGGAGGTGTCTAGCCCTCCTTACTTGTCCCCTAGTAGAACGAGATTGGGCCAATTGTCAAATAACGTGTAGGCTGATGTAAAGTGCAAGTGCATAAAATCATGTTTAAACAGTAGGTCGAGCTTAAATCTAAGGCTGGGGTACTGACTCTGCAGCTCCTAAAGTGTAATGTTGGTCCCCCCCTCTCAGGGCCTTTTGTCTGACTATCCAGGCACAACTAAGAAACTTGGCCACACCACACACAAAAAGAGTTCTTGCGTCAGATTTCAAGATACGCAAAGCAACCCGGTGGTTCAGTGTGCCCAGATGTTGGCAGATTGGTTTAAGCCATTTTAGCCTTGCTGCTTTGTATGCTGGGCAAGCAAACATGACGTGAGCGACACACTCCAGCGGGGCTCTGCAGCATGGACAATCCTCAATTGTCTGATAGGGTGGGTGCCATTTTGCAGTCAATGCGCGGACTAGAAGCGTGCCAAATCTAAAATGAGTGTACAGCATCCTATCTCTGGGTACCTGAATTGTGTCCAGGTAAGGCTCGAGACCTCTGCTCAGTTTATGGAGATAAAATTCCTCCGTTAATCTGCCCACATTTTGTTTGCTTATTTCCTGGCTGTCCGCCCACTCCCAATATATTCGTTATATGTAAACACGCCATTGACATCAGAGACTTGATCACAGAGCAACAACTTGACTACCTATTTGTCACTGAAACCTGGCTAAAAGAATGGTGTAATCCAGACATTGTGGCAACACTACCCATCAACTATACAATCTGTAGGAAGGATAGAGGAGAGTCTAGAGGAGGGGGGCTGGCCATTATTTTTCGTGACTCATTACAATGTAAAAACTTTAAACTCCATTCACTTAAGGGAGCAGAAAGCCTCGGCTTCCGTTTTACAATAAATGCCTCCCTCTCCTTTACTGGGGCCCTAATCTATCGCCCGCCCGGCCCTAGTGCCACTTTTTTTGACTCCTTAGGGGAAACCCTCAGCCACTTTTTGCTCAGGTACGCTAACTTTACCCTCCTAGGAGACTTTAATCTCCATTTAGAATGCAAAAATGAGCCAGGTGTGGTCAACTTCCTTGAGATAATAGACTCTCTCGGGTTGGACCAACTAGTCCAGGCTCCGACGCATCAGGCAGGTCACACCTTGGACGGGGTCTGTTCCAATTTTACCTCGCTCTCAGCAGGCACTCCCATCTCACAGATATGGTCAGACCATGAATTCATTCCTCTCATCATCAAGAGCCCAATCGCAGATCACTCTGCCAAGGAAATCACCCCCTCACAACCAAGGCACAAGTGGGCACAATTAGCCACCAACCCAAAGTTGCCCACCATTGCCCATGCCCGCACTCCGGTCCTAACTGGTAATACAATAGAGGATTCTCAACTCTTTCATGCGTGGATCACATCAATAGGTGACAAGCTAATTCCATCAGAACACCCTCACAAGAAAGTGAAAGCCAAATCACACAAAGCCCCTTGATTCACGCCCGCCTTCTCAACACCATCTCCATTGTAAGCAATTAGAACGCAAGTGGAGAAGGGCCTATGACCCAGCAGACCAACAAGTCTTCAAAACAAGTAGAAGACAATATCATACCTATATTAAATTAGCAAAAAAAGAATACTACTCCAATAAAATACATGAGGCTAACCATGATCAAAAATCGATCTTCTCAATTGTAAAGTCCTTCACTAACCCAAAAGCATTGATTAGAGAAATCTTTCCCTCTCAGACTCTATGTGATGAGATTTCGATCTTCTTCGAGGAAAAAATAAAGAATATTAAAAAGGAATTCGCAGCGCCACTTGCACAAAAACCGGATGCCAACCTGAAGCCTGAACCTATTAGAAATAGCCCTTCCCTCCATGTTTTTGACCCAGTTACGTTGCAGCACACACGGGCAGCAATTGCTGCCTGCAAATCGGGTTCTCCTCTAGATGCCTGTCCCCCTTTGATTCTTCACAAAATTATAGACACGGTCAACCCAGTGATCAACCACATAGTAAACTCCTCGGTACTTACAGGTACAGTCCCGGATGAGTAGAAACTAGCCATAGTGAAACCATTGACAAAAAAGCAAAACATAGACACAACCAATATTTCCAACCTCCGTCCAATATCACTCCTACCAATTCTGGGTAAAATCACAGAAAGACTAGTCAATAAAGAACTATCACATTTCCTCGAAACCGCCAAGATCCTTCACCCGCGGCAATCAGGCTTCCGTCCCAAGCACTCAACAGAATCCGCACTTCTGGAAATATCGGACACATTAAAATCCATAGTCGACAAAGGCAGGAAGGCAGTGTTAATCCTGCTCGACTTGTCTGCCGCATTTGACACCATCTCACACAGCATTCTTCTTGCAAGACAAGTATCCAGTGGCATCTCCAACATTGTTCTAACCTGGATCAAGTCCTTTCTAACTAATCGTAGGCAAGTCTTGTCTCTTGGTTCATTCCTCTCCGCCGAACGTCCTATTACTTCAGGAGTTCCACAGGGCTCTTCTCTTAGCCCGCTGTTGTTTAATATATATATGACCCCTCTCCTTGATTTCTTCATTCGAGATTGAAGTAACGTCTTATGCAGACGATACACAGTTAATTCTCTCTCTCGACAAAGGTTCCACCAATGCAGAATTAAACTTCAAACTCTGCCTATCTGAGGTCATCCAGTGGATGAAGGACAACCACCTCAGGTGTAACACAGAGAAAACGGAGATTCTCCTGATAGGTAAAGAAAACCCTTTCCAGCCCAGTGTTTGGGGGCTGGAAGATGCTACAGCTCCCCCCTCCACTGTTAAAGTAGCAAAAAACCTGGGAGTACAATTCGACACCACACTCTCCTTCCGACCACACGCCTTGACGGTGGCAGGGACCTGCTTCAATTTAATCAAAACACACAAAAAATTCTTCGACTTCATCCCCCTTCCGGCTAGGAAGACAGTAGCCGTAGCGCTGATCCTTTCACGTTTAGACTACTGTAATAGCCTCCTAGCGGGAGCTAATAAACAAACATTAAAGAGATGGTCCAACATGCAGCAGCGCGCCTATTCCTGAAATTACCACGTAGGTCCTCGGCTTCGGCGGCTCTTAAAACCCTCTACTGGCTTCCACTCCACAAGAGAATCTTGTTTAAAATACTCTTAATCACCTTCAGAGCAGTGTCAAAACTTGGCCCAACGTACCGCTCAGCTAGATTCACCCCACGACTAGAACCCTCAGATCTTCCTCAGCAAACTTCCTCAAACCTCCCGGTTTTAGATATAAAACCAAGGGAGGAAAAACAGTAGCCGCGTTAGGAACCAAAGCATGGAATCTCATGCCAACTCAACTGAGGCTCCTCAAAACAGAAACACAGTTCAGGAAGGCACTGAAGACCTGGATTTTTGGGTCTTCTGACGAATTCTGCCTATCCCTCATATAGGTCTCTCTTCCCCCCTCGCTCAGCTCTGACCTTCATCCGCTCAGCGCCAGGATACTCCTTCCAGAGTGACAGCCCGTGCTTTACAAATACACAAATCAAATTTACTGGGTGGGACTTGCCTATCCCAGTGCTCTCCAAGACACAAAGCTATCAGTGTTTTCCTGATACTTGTTGTCCAGCTAATTCTATGGCTGACATAAGAACAATTGTGCTTTATGTACAGTAATGGAAATTCAGATTGTGTGTTAAGGAAGTTGCATCCAAAATAAATTAACAATAAAAATGTTTTTACAAGATTTTGCGTCTCTTGCTGAAAGATGCTTATCAGTTTGAGAAATTAAGCACATCACTTTACGACAGACTACAACTGTGCTATATGGTTACCGCCTCTTACACAGAAATATAACCACAAAACAAAAATCCAAAGCCACAACAATAAATCAAAGTTTATCAAGTGACATAAAAGGCACCGATTTTTGACAAATGTATCAATCTGCATATTCTTAAAAGGTAATAAACTTTGTTCTCTACTATGATACAAAGCTTATGATAAGATTATTGTAGGAAGCTGGCTCTGTATATGGTATACCACCAGGTGGTTATACAGTGCTCAGAGATTCCCCCAGAAGTGTACAGGGCTCAATGCAAACCCAAAGTGCTCTATTTGCGGTAGTGTGGGCGAGCAGCCTTAGGCCTAACAGAGGAGTGTCAGACATTTGTTGTGTACACAATGACCAATAAATGAAACATGACTCAAAAAGGAGATCCACACCAATTTTATAAAAATAAGCTTTGCTCATGATTTATTTTAAGACCAAGATCTTCGCAAGAAGGTAAGTACGTTTTTACATAGAAATACTTTTCAGTTTCAAATAGGACACAGTGCAAATTTCAGTCTTTGCAATGTTAACCTATGCAGGAAAACCATAATGCTGTTTTACAGGTAGTAAGCACCTTACAAATCCAGTCTTCAGGTTGCAGGGTCAGCAGAGGGCAAGGTTCAGGTAAGCACAAACATTGCACCACCAGCGGCACAGGGGCAGCTGGGCGAAGGGGTCAAATCTGGAGGTCGGGCCTAATGTTACCGAATGGAGCCTGGGGGTGCTTGAAGACACTGCTTGCAGGTAAGTAAAGCGGTTGCAGTGCTCAAGCTTCGGAGGTTTAGGCAAGCGGGGGGAGGCAAAAGGCAGCAGCCATCGAACCGGAAGCCTCAGGAAGAACACCAGCGACAGCAGAGGTAAGCTGGGATGTTGTAGGTCGCAGGGACACAGTCCGTCGAGCTCCTCAAGGCCCTGGGGCTTCGGGGGCAGGAGTGGCCTTTGATGTTGGGCTTCTCTTACCGGAGCCAGTCGCAGTCGGGGAGAGCCTTTGGATTCATACGGCAGGCGTCGTCGTGGAGTCCAGGAGGGGTCAGCCAATGCTGGGATCACTGGGGAACCTTTACTGGATCGGTGGGCCACCTGGACACAGGCCGGAGGCGTCGGGTGCAGAATGGTCAGGGAATCGCTGACCCGGAGGGCACCAAAGTCTTTTGTGTTGATTTCTTGGGGACAGAGCCGCTGTCCACATGAGTTCTGGTCTTTTTCAAAGGCAGGCAGTCCTCCCAGGGGTTGTGGAGGTCGCTGGCTGCAGGACAGGCATCGTTCTTTTCACAGGGTCTTTGAAGCAGCAGACAGGCCGGTAGGGCTGGGGCCAAGTCAGTGGGTGTTGTCAGTCTTCTCTGCAAGCATCTTCTTCGTCCTTCCTAGGTCGGCAGGAACTAGTTTCAGGGTCTGAGGGAGCCACCTAAATACTCGATTTAGGGGTGTTTTAAGGGAGTGACAGGTAGGGCCGATGGGCACCTTACCGGAGGTATCTACACCCTCAATTCCGCCACTCTCCTGTACGAGGAGCATAGTCCTACCCTGGATTGGAGGAGTCCCACCATCTTCAAGATGGCAGGGACTGTAGGATGTGCTTCACCTCGCCTCCTGCATCTTTGGGTTACCAGGGGTTGCCATCTGCTAGCAGCAGAGGCTGGGGGGTGGGGGTCGCATTACAAAGGTGGCGGGCCTTTGAAGCTTCCCCTCGAGCACTTGCCCATCCTGGGGGAGGAGGTGTGACACCTCTGCCCAGGATGTGCTTGGTTTCTGGTCCCAGAGAACGGGGGCCCTCGCCCAGGGGGCCAGAAACATGTCTGGTGGAGGCAGGCTGCATAAAGCCAGTCTGTGACCACACCAGGGTTGGTAGGTTTTCAGGGGGCACCTCTGAGGTGCCCTCTGAGTACGTTTCAATAAATCCTACACTGGCAACAGTGTGGGTTTATTGAGAGGAGTCTTTTGGTACCAAACACTCCTCTATTCAGAGAAGCCATCATGGTGCTGTGGAACTTGAGTTGTCGAGTTTCCAGCCCACGTACTCTGTGTTGCCTTCCCTGGCACTTATCATATTGGGGAACAGACCTAAATATTCTAGGGGCATATCTACTCACACAGATAGGTCAACACCTGAGATATTGTGCACCCTGCCTAGGGGCTCATAAGACCTGCTAGAATTGTTATTTACCTATACCGTAAGCAGTGCTGATTGGCATGGCACACAGGCAGTGTGCCATGTCGCCCTTGTAGTTGTTGTCTGCATCAAGGCATGCATTCTGCAGTGGCGTTCTGCATGGCCTAGGTGAGGGGTCCCTAGGGGACACTCTTCAGTCCCAATGCTCTAGGGACCCATGTAGTATTACTAAGGACTTACATGGGGCCTGAATGGCCAATGGTGGAACAGTTTTAGGAAAGAAGCACTGGCACAAGGGACCTGGCTGGCAGGGACCCTGTGCACTACAATCAAAGCCACATCTTTTTCCAAGAAAAAAGTGGGGGCTAACCATGTGAAAAGAGGCACTTTCTCACAATTATGATAAGAATCACTGGAATTATTAGCCTGCTGCTTTTTCTGCATAATTATAGATTCACCAAACTTTGTTACAAAATCCATCATCTGTTGAATAATTTGCAGATTTTATCAAAAACATGTTTCTAGCTCAAACAGACTAAACGTTACTTAAAAACACTGCCAAGCCTGTTGCAACTTAAAGGAAAGCCCTTTGCAAAGGTTAACAGGCCATTTCAGTCATTGGTTGCTCCAATTAGTTTTTAAACTGATACTAATGAGGTGATGCCTTTGGTCAGATAGTGTAACAAGCATTTGAAATGCAGGTCAGATAGTGTAACAAGCATTTGAAATGCAATCAGTCTTGCATTTGTGATAGTTAGAGCTATTGATATTGTTTTTTTACTTATTTTTTTGTTTGTAGTGGAGTGGATGTATGTTGTTTGAATTGTAATTGTGTGGTGTGGAATTGTGTGGTGTGTAGTGTCTAGTTGAATTATGTGGTATGGTGAATAGATGGGGGCGAGAGCTGTATAAAATAGACAAAGTAGGGATGAGAGGGATAGGTAGTTTGTTTATGAAGTGTTGAATGAACTGTAGATAAATGTAGCAGAAAGTGTGTGAGAAAGAAAGAAGGGGAGAGAAGGTTATAGACGCATAAAGAAACGGAAAGAAAGAGGAGAGTGTTTGAGTTTCTGATTTTTGTAAAGGTATGGTAAAGATACTGTGCTGAAAGACTTGAAGTGAACTAATATGAGAAATGATGGATTTGTGCATTAGAGCGGTGCGAGAGTGTACAAGAGAGAGAATGAATAGTGAGAAGGGCATCTGGAGGGATGGGGGGGGGTCCTGTACCTAGTATGAGGATGTACAGGAGGGTAGCATGTGTGAGTATGCAGTTTAGAGAGAAGATACAGAGTGCAAGAGAGGGATGTAGGGGGTAGTGGAATTGTGAGATGAAAGGAGGTAGTGGTAGAGTGAGGAAGAGATGAGAGGGGCAGTGTGTGTGTGTGTGTGTGTGTGTGTGTGTGTGTGTGTGTGTGTGTGTGTGTGTGTGTGTGATGAAAGGGTTTGTTGGTGTGCGATGTGTTGTATTGGTATTTTTGTTGTGGAATTGCGTGGTGTTTTAATGTGTGGAGTGGTGGAAATATGTTGCATGGTGTGCTGTGTAATTATGTGGATAGGAATTAAATGGCATGAACTGTAGTGGAATTATGTAGGGGAGAGTAGTGTGTTATTGATTTAAATATGTGGAAAAAGCCAATAGGTCTTGTTGATTGGAAAACTATTGGCTTTGCCAACCTCTTTTACCCATGTTGTTCAGCCACGTGGCTGTGCAGTACGGTTAAGAGTAAAGTTAGAATAAAAGTGCTGGCCTCGTCATAGTGCTTCATTTTTATAGCTTTACTTTTAGCCATGCTGCACAGCCATACTGATGTATAACATGGCAAAAAAACATTGGTAAAGCACCCAAAAAACCCTCCTTGAAATATGTGACTCACTTTAATTTACATTTAATTTATTTATAGTTCTAAAATAAGATTTACATTTCCTACATTTATGGAGAACTGTACTGTCCCGAAACTTGCGACAATGTTTCAGCTTGCCTATGATATATGAAATGTTTTTATGATATGTGGATGAATATTACGACTTTGAGGGCACCGGGCTCAATTATTTTATTAAAGGGGTTTAGGCATAAAAATGTTTGATCACTGTTCTGCAGACAGTGCCCATCTCACATGTACTGGACAGCCACGTTCTTGAAGCAAGCCGATTGCATGCTGAGCTGGCCAAAGACATCAAGACCCTTGTGTGATAATCTGAAGCTCCGAGCATTGCCTGAGAGTAGACCACATCTAAGCAGCCAGTCACTCTGGTTCAGACGCCGACAGCAGCACACTGGGAAACTAAGCAAAGTTAGAATGAGTATGTTTACATGGACATTACCAGGCTATCTAATGACACAGGAAAGAAATAATTATCACTTCAAAAAACAGAGCCCAACTAAGGCGCCTAATGGCATCCCGTGGTAGTCCTGCTGATATGTGCAGCATGTATATAAAAAAAACTGCTCAGCTCCAATTAGGGCAGTAAGCAGTGCTTGAAATGGAAAAATAGAACTGCAGGTACCCTATACCAGAGTACCTGCATGCTTCTGAGAAGTGCCGGTACTCTCCAATTAAAAATATTGCACCTCTGCTGAGAAGTGCAGGTACTGTCCCTCCCAAAATAATGAAGTGCAGGAACTCAGTACCTGACAGTACCTTCACATTTAAAGCACTGGTATTAAGACCCTTTTCATCAACATCAGCACAGCACACAAGGACTGTAAGACACAAACGGAATGCATCGATAACTGTCCACAAAAATGCATGTACACCCAGACAGGGCTACACAGAAGAATGTACTGTAGTAGGCAGGCGACAAACACTGACAGAAGTACAATGGGTGTGTGAGAAAGTGCACTCTTTCTGCATGGTATGCCCCCACTTTTTGCTGAATTGCTGATGTTCTTTGACTGAGTGTGCCCTGGGCTCCTGCTAACCAGGTACCCAGGGCCTATGTTCCTTCCCTAAAACTGCATTGAAGCCTAAACCCAATTGGCATCCCTGGCCACAGGTAGGTCCCTGGTAAATGGTACCACAGGTACCCAGGGCCCTGTGACCAGGGCAGGCCCCTAAGGGCTGCAGCACTTACTGTGCCACCCTTAGAGGCCCTGCACCTTTTCACTCATACACTGCCTTTGCAGGCTGCGTGTCTTGGTGCAGAACAAAGTGAAGAGTCGACATGGCACACATCCCTGTGTGCCATGCCTACAAACCACTGCCCAGGCATAGGTCAGTCACCCCTCTAGCTGGGTGCACTATACCAGTGATGAGGGTACAGGTGCATGAGCCCTGTACCCCTACAGTGTCTAAGTCCATTCTTAGACATTGTAAGTGCAGTGCTGCCATTAAGAATATATGGTGCTGGGAGTTTGTCATTACAAACTCCACAGCACCATAATGGCTACACTGAAAACTGAGAAGTTTGGTATCAAACTTCTCAGCACATTAAACCCACACTGATGCCAGGGTGGGATTTAATGTCAAATGCACGACAGAGGGCATCTTAGAGATGCCCCCTGAAACTCGACCAACTTCTAGTGTCCCGACTGAGTGGCTGCTTAGGCTGCCATCAACAGACATGTTTCTGGACCCGAGCCTGCTGCTCTCGGGGGCCTGAAACAATGCACATCCTGGGACGAGGTGCCAAGCCTCCTCCCCCAGGATGGGCAGGGTTCACGAAGGGGAAGCTTCAAAGGCATGCCGCCTTTGTGAGCCTCCCCAGACCACTTGCTGCTTTCAGCAACTGGTCCCCACTGGTTCTGCCCCCCACTTTGGGCGGGAGAACCGGCGGGAAAAACAAGTGAGGGAGAGAGGTGTGCCCACCTCTGCCAACACCACCCCTCAGGTGGGGGAGGCGAGGTGAAGCACAACTCCGAGTCTCTGCCATCTTGAGGATGGGGGGACCCAACCAACCAGGGACAGGCTCCTACCCCCCTCCCACTGGAGGGTGGCACAATAGGGGGTGTACCCACCCCAGGGAAGGGACCCATTGGTCCCTGCCCACTACCTACCTGTAACGCCCCTAAATCTAGTATTTAGGGGGCACCCTGAACCTTGCTTCCTCAGATCCAGCCAAGAAACAAGAAAAAAAAAAAAAAAAGAAGAAGGACCGAACAGCCGTGCAGCAGCTAACAAGAGGAAGACGCCCACCGACTTGGCCCAGCTCTACCGGCCTGTCTCCCCCTCGAACCTGCTCCTGCAAAATCCTGGTGTCTCCTGCAGCCAGCAACCTCAAAAACCCCGGAGGACCTGCCTGCCTTCACTTCCAAAGACTGCTTCTCCCGTGAACACCGGATTTGTTCAGCTGCAACCTCTGGCAGCAGCCGGAGACCGCGAATCCGCCCCACTCTGCACCCGCCGTCCACGGCCCGAGCTCGAGTGGGCAAACACCACGAGGAGGTCACCCCGGCGATCCTGAACCGAGATCCGGCGACCCCTGGCCTGCCTCAAGCCTCCAGCCGACGCCTGCAATCGAAATTCAGAAGGCCCCCCCTAACCGCAACCCAGAGCTGGTAAGGATATCCGACCCCAAAAGGCACCCCTGCACCCGACGCCCCACGGCCTTGTGTGCCCACACCGACAGTGCCCAACCAGCCCCTAACTTCCCAACTTACCTCTCGAAGTGGTGGTCGCACCCAGAAGTCCTTCGTCTCCCTGCCTGCAGTGCTTTTGCAAACCGGAGGTTCTCCATTGGAAACAGGGCTTCCGACGTCGAAACAGCACGATGCACCCGGCCGCCTTAGTGCCGCTGAGGGTGCACCTTTGGTGCTAAGCTGTTTCCCCATTTGCCCTGAGCTAAAGTCTAGGAGCTTTGCTCCCACAACCCAGTGGCCTGCTTGCCAACAGCCACCAACCGGAGACCCCCTATCCTCCATAGGATAACATTGGGCCTCAACACTCTGCACCCCGCCGCCCTAGTGCCGCTGAGGGTGTAACAAGAGTGCATCACTGACCTTGGGGGACCCCTGAGTCTAACACCAGAACCTTAACTCCCACAGTCGATAACTTACCTTTGAACCGATAACCTGTTTTTCCTCCATAGGATATCAATGACAATTTTTCTTCCAAAAAGTTTTTAAGTGTGGAATTTTGAAATCTAAAAATATTCTTTAAAAATCGCACGAATAACCAAAACGTATTTACTTACCTGTTTGCAGGAAATGTCCCAGTGCTGAATCTAGGTATCCAGCACGGAGTTAGAAAAAGTAACGTGAAAAGTAACTTACCTGTAATTTACTGAAAAAGCCTATTCATTTCAATGTACTGTATTTACTAAGTATTGCAACTGACTGCATCCCTGTAAATCAAACAAAGTACAATTCCTATTGCATTTTCAAACTGTTCTACAATCAGCAACTTATTACTGTAAAGTATTTAATGCTTACCTGTGCCAGGCTTGCTTGGTTCTAAAAATAAAACAGTATATTTTTTATACAAAAACAATTGGTCTAGAGTTTAGTCTTTGAGTGTGTGAATTCATTTGCTGACTGAGTAGGTACATAAAATGCTTAGCACTGTCCTCTGATACTGCCTTACTGCTCGACCACTCTACCACAAATAGAGAGTAAGGTTCTATCTAACTTTAACCTCTGCCTACCTCTGGGGTCACCTGGACTCTATACACACTATACCTCATTTTGGTGCAGTATATATAGAGCCAGTTTCCTACAGGGTGCTACCTGTGTACCGCGATCTATGAGCGCACTTTAAGCATATTGTTCTGTGCTGCTGTCAGTATGTGTGGTTTTCAGCTGAATCACCTGTGCATCTGCTTTTTTGCCCTGTTGTGCTACTGTCAGTGTCTGCTGCCTAAAGTGCATTCTTCTGTGCTGCTTCTCTTGTGCCCTACCGTACTTGGGACCTACTGTTCTTGACAGCACACACAGGCAGTCAACTCAGAAAAAGTGCCCACGCACATTAATTTACAGTGAATTTGGGAATTCCTTGGGAGTGAGAGGTTCAATGGATAAAATACACATACAACCTGCTCAAGGAAGCTTTGAATATCTGCTGCGCTGTGCTGATTTGGCCCTTCATTCTTCTGAAGGGGACTCAGACCTTTATTTTGGGAGTCAAACTATTCTTCGTGTGAGCTGTGCGGGCGGTGCGTAGTGCTTCTATGGGCTTTCAAATTTGTTGTCTCGCTGTAAATTCACCCTTTGTTACTTACATATTGCACTGAAACCATGTAATTTAGTCACCAAGTAGAAGCATGCCAGCATGAATGGGAGGAAGTCTCCAACCTTTTTAGCATTAGCATCTATTTAACTAAGTCTCAGTGTTGGATCAACATCCTGTGATTCTGGGCAAATCACAATCTCCCAGTGCCTATGTCGCAATGATCTGAAACATGGGCAGACTGTAACCTCCTCCCTCACGTTGGCTCTTGATAACCAATTTATGTGCTTACATTGTTTCAGATAAAAGCTAGGAGTGCACCCTTGAACATCAAAAAAAAAGCATAGAAATTAAATGTGAAAAGTAATGTGTAAAATGCTGCAGTGTCCTCAGTCCGATTTCGAGCTATTCAGAAAACAAAAACAGGATGGGGACGAAAAAACGATCATGGCAGCTTGGGGAAAAGAAGAAATTGGTGGAGGTGGGGGAAAAGTAAAACAAGGGAGCAGAGCACATCGTCACAGATGAAACGCTCACTTCCCTCTCACTGCACTGTATTTAACATTCAATTGACGGGTGAGGACACGTCTTTACGCATGGACCTTTAGCACCCTCTGTAAGTCTCGTATATGGTACCCTGGTACATAGGGCCTGAGATAATAAAGAGAGTTCCTAGGGCCTGCAGCACGAACTGTGCCACCCTAAGGGAGCCCTCACCAAGCACATGCATGACTGCCATTGCAGGCTGCGTGCCTTGATGCAGACAAAAGTGAAAACATGACAAGTCACAAATCCTTGTGTCATGTCCCTAAAACTGCATGTAATATTTGTAAGTCACCCCTACAGCAGGCCTGACAGCTCTAACGCAGGGTGCTTATTACATGTGAGGGCATACCTGCATAAGCAGATATGCCCCCGTGGTAGTCAGTGCGACCACTGCCAGTACAAGTGACCAGGGAAGCCATTTTAAACCATGTACTGGACACTGGTGAAAACAAGTTACCCAGATATATGATGGTTTCACTGAAAATAGGGGTTTGGTACCAAACATCTCGTCTTGATAAACCCACACTGAAGCCAGTGTTGGTTTTATCAAAACATGCACTAAGAGGGCACCTTAGAGGTGCCCCCTGAAAACCTACCAGTCTGTGGTGTGCTTGCTGACTGGATTCTTCCAGCCTGCCACCCGAGACAAGTTTCTGACCTCCTAGGGGGAGAGCCTTTTGCTCTCAGGTCAGGAACAAAAGCCTGTTCGGGAAGAGGGTGTAACACCCCCTCGCACTGGATGACCTGCTTATTAGCCTCCTTGGGCTGGGGAGCTTCAAAGGAGCTTTTCCTTATTTGGAAGGAGAATCTGGCTCCCCTCACAGGAGAGGAAGCCACCACCCCCTGTCCAGAGCCCACTTGGCACCTGGACAGGAAGGAAAATTTGCTAGTTAGGTAGGTGTGCTTCCCCCAGGCTAATACCACCCCGAAGGTGGGCTAACGGAGATGGACACAAATTTTCAGAGGTAGACATCTTTGTGATGGCATACCTAAGAATTCTGAGGACAGGGTTATGCCACTTCCAACAGGAAGTGGTCATATAGGGGGCGTAGTGACCCCAAGGGTCAGTAGCCCTTTGGCTACTACCCTACACTCCCCTAATGCCCCTAAATTCAGTATTAAGGGGAGTCCCTGGCACCAGAGAAGCAAATCCTGATGACCTAAGAAGAGAGAGGACACCAAAGAGGTACAGAAGAAGAATGAAGAGAGCACATGACTTGGCCCCGCCTCGCTGGCCTGTGTGCAGCTCTCGCCGAAAACAGCGCCAAAGTCGACTCGTCCTGCAGCGGTTGACTCCAAAAAGCTGGAAGGACCGCCTGCCTTCGAAAAAGAATCAAGACCTCCTGTAAACAGTGGACCTGTTCTGAAGAAACTCCAAAAGAAAAGACTGAGGCCTCTGGAACCGCCAATACCCGACACCTGAAGCAACCACTGCACCGTTGCCTCCGGCCTGAGTTGAAGTGGGCCACTGGTGTCAACAAGGTGCCCCAGCCCTCCAGAGCTCAAGTCCATCGTGGTTTCACCCCCACCGGACTCTCCAACGACGCCTGCAGCCTCTGCACGCAGCCCCCCCCCCCCTCGACCGCGCCGGTAAGAGGGACCCAACGCCCAAAGTCACCTCTGTACCCGGCACCCCTGGGGCTTGGAGAAGAGGACCAAAGGTGTCCCTCCCCCCGTATCAGAGCATCACAAGGCCTGAGCCCACTTGTTGGTTCAGCCTGCAGCCTCTTTTTACAGAGACTGATCCCCACTAAAATGCATTGGGTTCCCGATGCGGATTTGCACCCTGCACTACGCTAGTCGCACTCGTGCCACTGGTGGTGTACTGCTGGTGCTGCCTTGGACCTTGCTCACCACTCACTTTAACTCCTGGAGATTGGTCCTGTAAGTTGCTGTACTATACCTGTTTGCAGAACGTGTTCTTCCTTTCATATGATAACATTGCAGAACTCAGAAATTGGATTGTGTCAACTTTTTAAAGTGAAATTAATTTATATTTAAAAACATACTTACCTGCACAATTTTTCTCCGACGCCTAAACATATATAAAGAAACTTGCTATTTTTATAAATTGGTGTGGATCTCCTACTACTCGAGTCATGTTGTAATTTATTAGTCATTGTGTTTATTTTGCAAATGTCTTACACTCCTCTGTGTTAAGCCTAAAGCTGCCCGACCACACTACCCCCTAACAGAGCACTTTGGATTACATAGCAAGGCTAGCAACTAGTAAGGGAACCACTGGACTCTTTACACGTATAGCAGATTATTGATATATAAAATAAAGAGCCAGCTTCCTACAGTAAATGTAAAACCAAAAAAATGAAAAGCCAAGGCGTGGAAAAACACTTTTGAAAATTGCCGTCTGGTCCTCTTCCGCCCCCCCCAAAGGGGCAATGGAGAAACAGGCGCCCTCAACCGACTGCTGCCACTGGAGCACCGCCTGCCCCCACTGCATAAATCATTGTACATCTTTGATGAGGTGAGCAGACACTGTGTTCTCTAAAGTTCTGCCTATTCACAGGGTCGGGTGGGATCCGGGGATTGCAGTCTTCAAAGGGAGGACAATGCAGACTTCGTTACGTGTTTTTGTATATATTGTATGACCAGGCTCTTTTGGCAATGGTAAATATAGGTGTATATATAAGGCGATGAGAGATAAGGGTATTGCATGCAAGATTATGTACATGTGTTGCACAATATTACATTGAAGACGATAGTCAGTTAACATGTTTATCCCAATTATAAATTGGAAGTAGTCAATGTAGGTGATTTGAAGTTGGGTTGCCAATATGTGTTCCGATATTTGACATAGAAGGACAGCTGAAAGGCTGATGTCGTTAAACTATCTCCAGGTACGATCTGAACACTCGAAATGCCACCTGGACCTAATGTCCAGAAGTCATTCCATAATCTAGGAGACGCATGGTTTGAGGGATATCCTCTCTAAGCGCGGAGGGAAGCGGCCAATTGTTGCTGTCTGCATTTACAGTGTGGAGAAGCACAATGGGGATTCACATTTATGAAGTAGTTGAGTTTTAAAAAATGTTGATAGTGAACGCATGTGTGTGAATGGAAAAGTGGCCATAGAGTGATGATGTGGTTGCGTAATGTTATTGTAATGCATAATGTTTAATGATGATTGTTTTGACGCATTGACAGATTTTCTTGTTCATAGGGACTAGTGTGACGTTTTTAAATGAAAAAGTCAGATAAAAAGTTAAATTGTAAGAATTGTTAGAAATAAGAGAAATTATGGAGACTCCCCTAGCGCATATGTAAAAGACTTTTCCAAATCAGGCCTCGAAAAATCTACTCGCCCACTTGCAATTGCGAGTAAAATTTTATCAGGTCGAGCTATTTTTAGCGCCTACTAGTCCCATCTGGCGAGTCAACTTAGGCTGGAAAGGAACAGGTGTTTGGTTCATTCAGAAAGTGAATGGGCAATAAAGATGCCCTTAAATCTTGTTTTTATCTTGACACATATGCTGTCTGTTCAAGGAAAGAGGTCAAATGTCAGTTTGTCTTTTAACTAATTGCGGATTGGAAAATTAGGTTTATTTTTCTCTCCCTTACTAGAGTTAAAGGTTTTTGTCAAGTGAGCTGAGATGTCAGTTATTGTTCTCCAACACAACATTTAAATAAATAGCCTATAAATTTATATTACAAATATTTCGAAATATATCAGGAATTACAAAAGCAAATGTTTTTGCAATTAAGAAGTGTGATGCAAACAGAGGGTTAAATAGGAGCAAAACAAACTAGAACACTTTACTTGGTGAAGTGCAAATGACATATTTGCAGAAACTATTTCCAAACATTATTGTCTGTACAATATATAGTTTTATCAGTGAAGCTGCATGTCAGTGGGAAAGTTTGTGGCCATTTCAATGTAAAATCTGCTGATTACAAATGACAGTGTGCCGTCACTTCATGCTTTAGTGATGTATTTATTAAAAGTGACATGATTTGAGAAACATTCCAGCCCCCGCCATGATGAAAATGCTGTTAATGAACTAAGAGGCAAGTCAGGGGTAATGTGTATCCTATACGTGGCTAGATTTGTATTATATATGGAAGTTTTAGTCTATTAAATCAAACAAAAGAGTTTTTTGTACAGCAGACATGCTGAACTCGCACATTTGAAGGTGCTCTCATATGCAATAATATAGAAAATGGCGGCTCAATTAATTAATTAAATTATTTGCCCACGATCACATCATTTGACACCAGTTTATAGGTCAAGAGACAAATATGTTGGGTAGATTATTTAAGTCACTAGACCTGCAAGTCAAGAATCATTTGTATGATTTTTTGAGGCCTGCAAATGATCAGAGAAAATGTAAAGATATTCTCAGGAGTGGTTTAAAGCCACTCAGAAATATGCATATCCCTGGCCAAAGTAAGGGACATTTGAGGATAAAATATTAGAACATATTGTTACGCATCCTAAAAGTAAATTTGCAGGAGCCAAATTGAAGAAGTGAGAAGCAACCTTAGCTTTATGGCGAGTCTTTTGTGAAGTCTAAGGACTTCTCAAAAGTTGATACTCTTAGTACCCCTTTACTTCCACATGACCCTATGAGTACTTCTCCCAAGGTACCGGGTATATATTCAGTGACGCAGCTACAAGCCCCTTCACAATCCCTAAAAGAACTCCCTAATAACCCCCCAAAAAATGTCAAAAAATGTCAAAGCCAAGACATACGAGCTCTCCCAAACAGCAAGTAAGGGTGGGTGACTCAGTTTTCAGGTCGACTAGAAGCACAGTTCGCACTGCATTTAGATCCAGTGTGAGAACGTGCCTCTCTTGACATGGTAAGTCCCCACTTTTTGCCTGGTTTTGATTGTAGTGCACATGGTCCCTGCCAACTAAGTCCCCTGGGACCACCTCACTAGGACCATGCCACTACCCTTGCAGCTGGCATGTCCCTGTGAGGAGACGCACGACAAGTTCAACATGGCACCCTGCCTGGGTGCCATGCCAGCAAGCACTGCCTGAAGATATAGGGAAGTCACTCCTCTAGCAGGCCTTACAGCCCTAAGCCAGGGTGCACTATACCACAGGTGAGGGCATATCTGCATGAGTAGATATGTCCCTACAATATTTAAGTCAATTCTTAAATATTGTAAGTGCCAGGGAAGCCATGAGGAGTACATAGGCTGGAAACTCGACAACTCGAGTTCCCCAGCACTATGATGGCTTCACTGAAACCAGGAGTGTTTGGTACCAAACAACTCCTTGTAATAAATCCCCACTGAAGCCAGTGTGAGATTTATTACACAATGTACTCGGAAGGCACCTCAAATGTGCCCCTGAAAACCTACCAACTCTGGTGTGGTCACCGACTGGCTTTAGGCAGCCTGCCACACACAGACTGGTTTCTGGGCCCCTAGGTGGAGAGTCTCTGCTCTCTGGGACCAGAAATAATGCACATCCTGGGCAGAGGTGTCACACCTCCTTCCCCAGGAAGGGCCAGTGCTCGAAGGGGAAGCTTCAAAGGCCTGCCGCCTTTGTAATGCGACCCCTAGCCTCTGCTGCTAGCAGACGATGGCAGCCCCAGGTTTTCACCCCCACTTTTAACCGGCAGGAAAGACTAGAAGAATAGGAGGTGTTCCCACCTCTGCCAACTCCACCCCTAAGGTGGGGGAGGCGAGGTGAAGCACATCTTTCAGTCCCCACCATCTTGAAAGTGTGGAGACCCCTCCAATCAGGGCTAGGTCTATGCCCCCTCCGACAGGAGGGTGGAATAATTGAGGGTGTAGTAACCCCAGGTAAGGTGCCCATTGGCCCCACCTGCTACCCCCCCTAAAACACCCCTAAATTTAGTATTTAGGTGGCTCCCCAGACCTGAATATTAGATCGACTACCTAAGAAGAAAGAAGACATCCCTGAATGTGACCCTGCAGAGAAGCCTGAAGACAACTACTGCCTTGTCCACAGCCCTATCGGACTGTCTCCAGCTTCGACAAACCTGCTACTGAAAAGGCGACTTGTCTAACAGCTAGCAACCTCTGAAAACCCTGGGAGAACTGCTGCCTTCGAGAAAGACCCCAATCTTCCGTGGACAGCGGATCTGTCCAGAAGAAATCAACTCCAAGGACTCCCGTGCCATCTGAAACCAAGAATCCTGCCCACTCTGCACCAGACGTCCACAGGCCGAGTCTGAGTGGCTCGCCTGTCCAGTGAAGTCTCCCCTGCGATCCGGACCTCAAATCAAGCACTGGCTGACCTCTCGTGACCTCCACGACAATGCCTGCAGTGTGAATCCAGAGATTGCCCCTGACTGCGACCAGCTCCGGTAAGAAGACTCCGAAGTCGAGAGGCACCTCTGCTCCTGAAGCCCCTGGGCCTTGGTGAGCTGAAACAACGGTGCCCCTACGACCCCGTACATCGCTACTTACCTCTGCTGTCGTTGGTCTCCCTCCTGCAACCTCCGGTTGCAACGCCTGCAGCCTGTTTGTTGAAAGCAGAATCCTTTTCTTTTTTCCCGAAGTTTTATATATAGCGCGAACTTGACCCAAAAGTATCAGAGTGCTTTACATGAGCACCAGCTGCGTTACAGGTGGACATATTTATTTTGTTAGGCACAGGGAGATTAAGTGATTTGCCTAGAATAACAGCATGTTGAGTGTCCCGGCCGAGACTCGAATCCGATCCCCCAGCTTCGAGGTCGACCGCCCTAGCCGTTAGGCCACATCCTCTCCCTCATCTTTTCATTGAAAAGCATTGGGCGCCCAATGCTGAAATTGCACCCTGCACCCGGCCCATGTGCCGCTGGTGGTATATGTTTGGTGCTGCTGTGCTCACTACACCACTGGATTCAAGCTAGCCTGGCTGATGAAGGGTGATGCCCTGAAACCGGTCCCAGGATGCTCGTTTCCGGTCCAGGGAGGACCTGGCTTGGCAGTTCGGGCTGGACTGTTCCCACAATGAACAGGGTCAAGACTGATTTGCATATGGCTGGGTCTAAACTGGGGTGGTGTGGTGAGCAAAAGAATGATGGATTTAACCCAGATCCTTGTGACTGGGGGTGAATGCTTGCATTGTCCAGCATTCCGTCCATCAATTGTTTCTTTTGCATATGTCGCCCTAAGTGGGAAGGGTATGCCCAGACATGGGTCCTGTGCTCACTACACCACTGGATTCAAGCTAGCCTGGCTGATGAAGGGTGATGCCCTGAAACCGGTCCCAGGATGCTTGTTTCCGGTCCAGGGAGGACCTGGCTTGGCAGTTCGGGCTGGACTGTTCCCACAAGGAACAGGGTCAAGACTGATTTGCATATGGCTGGGTCTAAACTGGGGTGGTGTGGTGAGCAAAAGAATGATGGATTTAACCCAGATCCCTGTGACTGGGGGTGAATGCTTGCATTGTCCAGCATTCCGTCCATCAATTGTTTCTTTTGCATATGGTGCTGCTTTGTGGCCCCACCTTGTGCTTGACCTAACCCCCAGAGCTTGGCCCCTGCAACCGATTTACCTACCCGCAAGCAGTGTGGTTTCGAACACCCCCAGTCTCCACTGAAACACATTGGGCCCAACTCCGATTTTGACCTCTGCACTTGGCCGCCTCTGTGCCGCTGGTGGTGCAGAGTTGGTACTCACGGACCCTTGCTCCTTTCTGACCTTTGGGCCCGAAGACTGGAATTGTAAGTTCCATACTTACCTGTGCAACCGCATTATTGTTTTCCTCCCTAGGATAATATTGAACTGTTAAGAAATTGCACTGTCATCTTTTTAAAGTGAAAAGTATTTTTAGTTAAAATGTATTTAATTTATTGTGAAGATCTTGGTGTCAAAATAAAGTACAAACAAAGCTTATTTTTTCAAAAATTGGTGTTGATCTCCTTTTTGATTAGCCTTTCCATTATTGGTCAATGTTGTGCAATAAATGTCTAACACTCCGCTGTGTTAGGCCCAAGGCTGCTTGCTCACACTACCACTAACAGAGCACTTTGGGTTTTACATTGAGCCCTGTACACTTTTGGGGATCCCCTGGACTCTGTGCACAGTATAACCACCTTGTGGCATACCATATACAAAGCCAGCTTCCTACATTGGTAGTGCAGCGGTGGGATACAAGACTTTGACATTTGTTGCACGACTTGATTGATAATTTCACAAGAGGAAATCCAAAATTGCCTTCAGTTAGAAATTTTTGTAATCTATTTTTGAATTATTTTCCAAATTCATTAAAAATAGTGTTAGGGCCTTGGCCAAGTCCTCCATGCAAACAGAGGCACTTTCTCACAACAAGACAAATCCATATAACAAACAGTAACTAAGGACACTGGAATAACCACTAACCATAGGTTCCAGAGCAGCGTGCTGCCCGACGTAAAAGCACTTCAATGCCTCATCAGGGGTAGGAAGCGCAAAATAAATGCAATTACAACTAAAGGCTGCACCAACCTAAACGAGCATTGGCAAAGCACTCATCTCTGACTCACATGTAAAAGATGCAATATTTAGAATCAAGCTGCAAGGCCAGGAAATCTGCCGACAATAGTAATAAAATAAAATCAGGATTGGTGATCAACATGATTTTCCGAGGCATATAAAGCATTTACATCTACAGGCGTTAACCCCTTAAACTGGAAAGGGACTATTATCAGACCCATACATAACAAGCATTGGCATAGCCAATAGGTCTCGCCTTTGGGACCTTATAAGTATTTAGTTATGCAGCACAATATCCTTACTGCAACAGCATTAACTGTTGCATGGCTAAACACTTATAAGGTCCCAAAGGCGAGACCTATTGGCTATGCCAATGCTTTTTTCTTTTTACCATAATAAGGTATCTGTGCAAACGTCTGCAGCGTTGAGAACAGAAGACTTCTGATTTCCTTTACATCAGAAGCTGGCAGGATAGCTCACTGAGGCGCTAGCCGGAGTGTGTGACATCATTACACAGTAACAGCCACTTGCAGAACCAAGTTATCCCTTCAAGCACTTGTCCATTTCTTCGCGTTTGACCGTGTTCTTTGTTCCGCTGCCTTTCGGCTAGGCTCGTGCTATATAACTGGCACACACATACATAGTTTCAGGCCTTGACTTTTAGTTCAGGAAAGATTCTCTCAAGCCTACATACTTCGATAAATTGTGCACCATTACATTGGGCAATAACACCTGTTGTTGACAAGCGCTTTAAAGGCTCGTCTGGGGTAGTAAGCGCTATATAAATGCAATGCAATGCAATTACAATCAAAACAGATGCAGTAAGAGCTCTGAATGTATACATTATTATATAATATAAATAATGTTTCTTTTTTACAGCTCATTGCCACATTTGTCTCTTCAACACCACAGCCCCGAGGAATGAGACGAGTGAAGGTAATTGGTAAATAAGGGGAATGCAGCAGACTAAACTAAACCTCATGCCTCGACTGGCCATCCATCCTTATACACCACCACACAACCCAAGCAAAAGCACGCTTGATCCCTCACCGAGGTAGCGCCGCCGATAATTATTTAGACACTGCTTCCTGTTCCACGAAATTCCCACTTCATTTCTATTTTGAGAGGTTTCTTCTCAGCGAAGATCGAACAGTGGCTTTCAAAGCACCGTCAGGCAAAAGCAATTAACCTCGGCTTCTGGGAAACCTGAACTTGCGGCTCTGCGCGTCCCAAGTGAAAAAAAAATGCTGTCCTTTCTAGACCTCATATTTGCATTGAACGGCTCGCAGACGTCTGTTGTAGTCTCTCGACGGTCATTCACTTGGGCCAGCGCTATCCACGCCACAGCCTCCTGACCCCAGGCAGCAGCTGCGCTGACCCGCCCGGATGAGACCCCCCCCCCTGCTGCTGCCGCCAGTCAGCACTGTGTCTTCCCTTGTACTCTGTAACTGAAATTAAACATCGTTAAGCCTCGCTCTCGCGGATGGGCACCATGAAAGCGGCCGAATTGCACATTCATTTCCGGTAACTGATATGACTTTGCCTCCACACCCGGAAAGGAAAACCTTGAAACCTCTTTATTCCAGTTCATGATATGCACTGCATATGAGCGAGCGCGGCAGCCTGGGCTTTCGAAAGCTGACCAGACACTCGTGCGTCATGGCCTTTTCCCCGCACGGCAGGCATGTGTTTCCAATTATCGCGCCCGCGTCTGGGCACGATAATTGGAAACAGATGTGTGCCGCGCGCGTAACCGCAGAGGAAAAGGCCATGACGCACGAGCGTCTGGTCAGCTTTTCAAACTCCCTAACTTAAAGTCTCGCAGAGCAGCGCTTGCGCGCTACTCGAGGCTCGACCTAAAAAGGGTGACCCTATGGTCCTGAAAGATTACAGACTATTTAGCCTTATGGATGTGGGGACCAAGATATATGGGAAAATACTATTGAATAGTCTAAAAGTATGGACTGAAGAGGGGAAATTGCTTCCAATAGAACAAAGGGGCTTCAAAGAAGGCTACTTCACCATTGATCACCAAGTCTCTGGGCAATTGCTCGTAAGTGAAGTGGGGGGAGCCATGAATGCTTGTTTTGTTGATTTTTGATCAGCGTTTGACGTAGTAAACCATGAAATCTTGCAGATAAAATTAAAAACTACAGGAACCCCAGAAGATCTATTGAGACTCTTACGGAACTCCAAACCAATAACTGGGCCAGGGTAATAGTGGACAAGGGGGTGGGGGGGGGGGTCTCTCAAGGAAAATAAGTATGGAGAATGGTTTGCATCAGGGATGTGTGCTGGCTCCAACAATCTTCAGCTGTATTTAGTTGATTTGCCTAAAACCTAACAGTCTGCACAGTTGTTTCCCCAGAAATGGTGGGAGGCTGTCACATCCCTTGCCTCCTCTCCGCGGATGATTTTATAACCTTAGACAGCACTGCAATTTGCATTAAAAGGAAATTAGAGGCATTAATTAGGTATTGTGGAAACAATGGCATAGTAATAAATTCTGATAAGACTATGTAGGAAGCTGGCTCTCTATATACTATACCAAAGTAAGGTATAGTGTGCACAGTGTCCAGTGGAACCCCAAAGGTAGGCAGAGGTAACAGTAGCACCTAACTCACTAGTTGCGGTAGTGGGCGAGCAGTAAGGAAGGCTTTATCAGAGGGTAGTGTTAAGCATTTATTGTACACACTCAGGCAAGAAATGATTTCACACACTCAAAGACTGAGCTCTGACCAATTGTTTTGTATAAAAATATTTCTTTGTTGTATTTTATTTTTAGAACCAAGCAGGACTTGGTGCAGGTTAGTACTTTTCAGACTAATACAGTTGAATGTAATTGGATGCAGTTGGCTTTGTTACAGGTAAGTCAAATGTTCAGAAACAGGTAAAGTTACTTTGCAATTACTTTTCAGATTACTTTTTCTACTCAGTGTGATATGCCTAGATATCACACTGGGACATTTCCAAGATAAAAGGCAAGGAAAACGGGTTTTTTCAAAACGCAGTTTCTTAGGTTCCCATACAAAACACCCTCCACACAAGTTTTTCAGAGGAAAACAGTCAATAGTCAATGCAATCCTATGGAGACAAATAGGGTTATTGTCTTCCAGGGAAGTAAACGGTCTTGTGGGTTGAGTTTCTGGGGCTCCCCCCGGTCAAGGATGCACTCAAAGAGCACCGTCAGCAGCACTAGGGAGGCCGGGTGCTGAGGCCCAATGTTTTCCAATGGGGGATAGGGGGCCTCTGGTTGGTGGCTGCTCACAGGCACAGCACTTGTATGTGGGAGCAAAGCTCCAAGGGTTTAGCTCAGGGCAAAGGGGGATCCAAGATAGCACGCAGAGAGCACCAACAGCGGCACTGGGGCGGCTGGGTGCTGGATCGACATCTGGAGCCCTGTTGGTTTCAATGGGGGAGCTCCGGTCAGAACAACACTGCAGGCTCGGGCACGAAGATCTTCTGGAGGCGACCACCAGTTGGAGAGGTAAGTTGGGATGTCATGGGATGCTGGGACACCGGTTAGGCCACCCAAGGCCATGGGGTACCTAAGCACAGTCGCAGACCTATGCACCCACTGACAAACCACTCATACTGACAGTCATAGACCCAAAGGTTACAGGGACTGTAGGAGAGTAGGATCAGCTTCTTATAGTTACCCCCACTTTTTGCTGATGTTTCACTGTTTTTCGACTTAGCCAGACTGTGACCCTGCTAATCAGGACCCCAGTCTATCTGCTTTCTACTCTAAATTGATTGTATGTACTTTAAGTACACTCCAGATTGGATTCTGGGGTACCCTTGTGAGACCCTAGTATATGGTATACTATGTACCCAGGGCATAGGTACCCCCAAGGCCTACCAGGGGCTGCAGCATGTATTGTGCCACCCCTGGGAAGCCTTTTAAAATGACAACAGGTCTGCTACAGCAGCCTGTGTAAGGTGGTGTATCCACCCCTTACTGAGATATAGGTTCCCTATATCTCTCCATATCACTGCACATGTAAACCTATCAGTCACCCCTATGGCAGGCCTTAACAATCCTGAAGGCAGGGTGCTGGGTTTCATGTGAGAGGGTGCCCATGCATGAGCAGAGCCCCTCTGCAGCTTTCGGAATCTTTATTTCGGGGTTGTTTGTGATGCAGCCAGACCATATACTCTTAAGTGCATTATAACCAAACGGTAAATGCTAACTTTGGAATGGCTGCATGGAAAACTGTTGTGTTTGGTGTCAAACACCTTGGAATCATACCCCCACACCAGTAACTGGTGTGGGAGTATGATCCCACCCTTCTAGAGGGAGAGACATGACAGCACCGGTATACCCGGTACCAGCTAACAGAGCCCTGGCATCACAAAATGGATGCTGCAGCCACAGACACGAGTCTGCCCTCCTGTTGCTGGACGAAACTCCGGCAGGGGAGGCCTGGACAATAGGTTTCCTGTCACAGGGAGATGTGACCACCTCCCAGACAGGCTTTAGTGTATTGGAGCTGGGTGGGTGCACTCTCTGAGTGCTTTGAAGTCTGCACTGGGGGCACATTTGGTGTCCCAGTGCATAGTCCAGCTCAAACCGGTTGCAGGGGCACACAGTCCCTGCTCTGGCGCGAAACTGGACAAAGGAAATGGGTGTAGCCACCCCTCTTTCCTGACCCTCCCATAGGTGGGTCCCCAGAGTTTGTCCCACCCCTTCCTTGGGTATAAAGTAGGAAACCCTGACTACAGGACTTTAGATTACACCTGGACTAAACTCTGATCCCAGAAACCAAGTACTTCGACGATCTACACTACGCTGGATGACTGAAGAATCTCCCTTGGAGTAAAGGAGTTACTCCCCTGCAAGGCAGGCACCTTTAACGCAACTGACCGGTTGGCATCTCCGAGCTCCGACGGACTCCGAAGAAGATTGCCACACAGGAGGTGGGTTTTCCGAGGTCTCTGAGGTCGATCTGTGCCCACAGCAAGTCTGAGGCCCCTATCCCTCGTGGAGACCGTGCAACCCGAACCCCTGGACACCGCGACCGTTTGCAGAAGCATCAGCTTTCCGGCGACTCCTGAGGCTGAGCTTTGGGTTACTTGTAGCCCTGACCCCGAGCAGCAATTGCACCGAAGATTGCAGTCCTACACTCAACGAGTGTTCCGTGGGCCGCCATTTTGTGATTCCTCTCGAGGTCCCTTCGCGATCCCTGGTCCGTTGACCTGTGTGTCCCCAAGAAGGCAACTCTAACTTTTACTGGGCTTCCCTGGTTGCTCCAGACGTGCCCTGACTCTCCATCGCTTGGGGAGTCCCCAGGACCTTGCTGGTCCGCACAGAAGCATCTTTTCTCTTCCTGCGTGGGTTGCGGTTGCCATGGCTTGTTGTGGTCAATCCGATCACCGACACCCCAGCACTCGACATCCTTCGTGGGACAACGCAAATCCGGCTCCTGGTCGTCGACGTCCCCGGGACCCCGTGGCTGCAGAGTCAAGCTTCACCTCTTCGCACCTGAAGCACCCGACATCGGTGGGCATTAGATTGCTCCGCTCCTGGTCACTGGCTAGTGACCCAGACTCTGTCCCCTCTGCTTTCAAGTTCTTCACATCTTCGATCCAGGCTTGGATCACACCGGACACTTTTCTCCTTCACGGCAGCAGCACTTTGCAGCAGATCGCCATTGAAAACGACGACGATTCCCGACATCTTTTGGCACCTATGCACCCGGCTTCCCTGGGTGAGGTAACTCGAGTACTCCGGTGCTCCCGTGGGTGTTGGCCCTATAAACCCTTAAGTCTAAAGGGGTTTGCTCAAAGTCCTCTCCTAAGTGTCCTTTAACTTTAAAATTCCAACAGCGACTTTCCGCATTGAATCCTACGGCGCTCGCGGCTGTGTTCTCACACTGCACACGTCCCCCGTGGGTCTCCTGTGTCACTACCTTGGGTGGTTCCTTGGGGTCCCAGCGATTCTACGTGCTCTAGGTGGAGAAGTGTGGCTCAATGGTTAGAGCGGCAGACCCTGATGCAGAGATCTGGCCCGGGACCAGGGTTCAATTCCCGCCTCGGCGGGTCTTGGGCTCAATTTCCTCGGACCTGATAATTCTCGCCTCGGTGCCTATTCTAATCATGGGTCCCACTCTGCAACTCTGGGCAATAGCTTGCTTAATCTCCACAACGGTCCCAACAGCGCTGGGATGCCTGGCTTCACCTTGGGGGTGCCCAGGAGTGGACATTTCACAGGGAAAAGCCAGGAAGGGTTCCACAGCGGTATGCGTACAGCGCCAGGACACCCCTTTGGGGTATAAGTGCGCTTTACAAGTACAAATTTCATTTCATTTCAGGCACTGTGTCTAGTCAAGTCGTGGTTCTTATACCACTTTCTTAGTATATGGTTTGGTCTCCCCCTGGAGCCCACTGTGTATTGTGCTATTTACTGTCGTTTTAATACTGCGATACTGTGTATCTTGAACTAATCTCATAAAGGGATTAGTAGTTAGTGTTTAGAAATAAATACATATATTTTATATATATCTTGTGTGGTTCTCCTTTCATTTAGTTATTCAAGAGGTTGTAATCTGGTAAACCAAGCTGCTTTACACTCCTTCAAGACTTAGCCTGAAGGCTGCTCTCCATAGCTACCACAGCTTTCAATAAAGGTTGTCTTTAAACCTATCATCAATAAGGGTCGTTTGGACTGGTGCAAGGTGCCCACTATAACTAGTGGACAGCATATATGCCAGGCCAACTTCTCCCAGGGACGTTATAGTAAGGCTGACATTTCACTCTTACAAAACCAGAGAAATTCTGCAGTTATAGTTAGCTGAGCTAACTATAACTCGTGCCCCCGCGATGCACTACTTATGACCTCACATATTAAATCACTCATGACATAGCCAGTGACATCACTGATGACATCTCAAATGATATCACCGATTACATCATCCACAGAGTCTCCAACGCACCCACTCACACCCCAATATAACCTTTCATACACCCACTCCAACTTCCACACTACCATTCTCAAAACCATTGACACACCCATACAAGCACTTACACACCCACTCACTGATTCATAGGTCTACACACACATCCACTCATATACCCATACAGCCACACACAGTCAGTCACCCATAGAGCTACTCACACACCTAATCCCTCACCCAGAGTCCATCACACAGCCACTTACTCACCTATAGTTTTACACACACCCACTCACTTATTCATACAGATACTCACTCACCTATACAGTCACTGACACAAGCACACTCACCCATACAGCCACTCACACTCACTTACACAAAGTCACTCATAAACTTCATCACTCACCTATACTGCCTTTCACATATGCAGTTACTCACCCAAATACCACTGACATATCCATTCACTCACAGACACAGTCATACACATACTCAGTCACCCATACAGTGTCTCACAGACGCGTTCACTAACCCATGCACGCACTGACTCACCCATCCATGCAGGAGTGCACACACCACCCACACAAACACTCATACGCCCACACAGGTACTCAGACAACCAATCAATCACCCATACAGCCACTCACCAACCCATACAGCCACTTAAGACTCCAACTGACAGACTGATACAGACATTCACATAACCTAGTCACTCAACCATACATTCACTGAGACACCTAATAACTCACTTATACAGTCATGCACCAACCGAATCATCCATACAGCACTCATACACCCACTGATTCACTAATATACCTTGGTATATATATTTAACACTCAAACTTTTAAAAAACTCAGTCACTGGATGGTGTCATCAGTGATGTCATTTGAGAGGTCTTCAGTGATGTGACCAACCATGTCATGAGTGATGTAATATGTGAGGTCATAAGCAGTGCATTGTGGGGGCAAGGGCTATGGTTAGATCAGCTAACTATAACTGCTGAATTTCTCTGGTTTTGTACGAGTGAAATGTCAGCCTAACTAGAACGTCCCTGTAACCTTTGGTTTTTTCTGCGAATTTCAAAGTTTTTTAAATTCTATTTCCCAACTATAATGTCCCTGTAACCTTTGTTTTTTTCCAGTTAATATACACACACACACACACACACACACCAAAATATTATACTGTTTTGCCTACGTACACTCTTTTTGGCAGTCTAAACAGAGAGAGGCAAACCATGCCTTCATCATGAGGACCACTCACAAACCAATGGAGCAGTAAGGCAGAAGTGTGGCGAGTGTGCACAAAGATTCCCCAGAAACTCCACTGGGATGTTTTGATTATCCCTGTAGGATTACCACTGGAAAAGATAGCATTTTAAACAGAAGCGTCCTTAAAAAAAACATTGATTTAAAACCTGGGAGACAGCAACCCATAGCTAAACTTACCTTAATACAGAATTTGGATTCCTCACTGCATGGTGCTGTGCTGTGTAAGGCAGGTTTTTATATGGAGCCTGATGTTGGCAGCCTAGATAGAACACTTTCTGTTAGTTGGATAACACACATTTTAAATAAGCGTACTCTAGCTGTACTCTGTAAAGTTAAACATACAAATCCACTGTCAACAGGCTAAAATACAATCACTTTCAAAACTCTGTCACACGATCAACAGCATGCCCCACTGCAGAGATTTCATAAACTTCCTTTGACCGACAATAAAATCAGGTAAGCAAACTAATGCAAACACTACTTTTACATGACCAGTGAAGAATAAAAAAATAAAAAAAACTGAAAAGGGAGTCATGGTGGTTTAAATAGGTGGAGTTGAAATTACGTAACTCAATGGTATTCGGTTCAACACTGTCAGTAGATCTAAAGTCAGAGATTGCCCAACAACAATATGAACTCAAATGTATGCCACACAGGCCTCGAAAAATCATAAAAATGTTACTAGACATGCAAGTCTAGTGACTTGAATGATCTACTCAACCTAACTAATGTACTTGACCCATAACCTGGTCTCAAATTGTGTGTTCCTAGGCAAATATTATATTTTACAGAGCCGCCTTTTTTTGATTATCACGAGCCCAAATTGTTGACCTGATATTAGACCATGGCGTAAGAGTGGTTAATGGGAACAATAAGTCCGATTGCCCCCCTTATCCAACTTTTAAAAGAGGCTTTAGCATCTCACGAATAGATTACATCCTTGTGGATAACGAGTTATGGGCAATATGAATGTGGTTCCCAGACCAGATAGTGACCACCAAGCCCTAAGTGCATCCTTCTCCATGAATGGGTTTGCAGACGCAAAATTAGACCAAGTAGTGACCATCTTGCCTATGGTCCCTGCATCTAATTTAAGAAATATTAAATGGGCAGCCATGGAGACAGACACAAAGTGAATGACACACTTATATAATCTTTTTGCGCGGATATTTTCTCAGGTAGTCCTTACAGACATAAGTAGTAGCAACTTTGCCTCTATACACCCAGAACTTATGGGCACATTAAGATCATGCTTTGCTAAGAACCAAAAAAGAGGGGCTCACCAAAAGAAAACCTCCTCCTGTTATTCAAAATCTTGCAGTCTAGATAAATCCCTCTTATTATGTGCGATCAAAAAGGGTCCAAGAGCTGAAATAGCAGAGGCCAGAAATAAGTACAAAACCACCTTAGAAAAGGCCAAAAGAGAGTGGGAGGAGGAACAGTGGTTACTTATGGTAGAAGCCCTAGAGAAGGGAGACCATAAGACCTTCTGGAAATTAATTTACGTTAACTCCTCTAGTGCTAACCACCTGGAGTTAGCTATAAAACCTGATATAAGAGTCTCACACTTTAGTGGCCTGTATAAAGGCAAATTGAACCAAAACAATTCAATAAGTCTCCCCTAGGGGCCAAGAGTAACTCAATGGGAAACGCAATACATGATGAGTATAGTAGATCCGTCACACCAGAACTCAATCTTACCTTTACTATTGCCAAAATCCATCTAGCAGTAAAGCAAATGAAAAAAGAAAAGGCGCCTGGGATGGACGGTATGCCAGGTGATCTCTTCTTGTCCCAACTAAACATCTGGGCACCATACCTGAACACTGTATGTAATAGCATCTTAAAAGGTAACTCCATTCAGCCTACATGGCATGGAGCAATTATCATACCCATCTACAAAAAGGGAGAAAGATCAAACCCCTCAAATTATAGACCCATCAGCCTCCTGGATAACACCCAGAAAATTTTCTGCAGGCAGGTGTTGTTTAAACTTAACGATTGGATAGACGAGAACAACATCTTAGAAGAGGCGCAAGCCGGGTTTAGACCCAGGATTAGCACACTGGACGAGGTACTCCGCTTCAAGGTGATATCTTGGAAATATGTCACCTTGAAGCGTGACCATCTATATGTCGCCTTCATAGACTTGAGGGCGGCATTTGACTTGGTCCCAAGGAAAACATTATGGGAGGTATTGGATGGATATGGTATTCCTCCTGACTTACTAAGGATACTGAAAGTCTTAATTACAAGCACCTATGCTAAGGTCAGGTGGAATAACACAGGGGACCTGTCAGACAAGATTGAGATCAACCAAGGGGTAAGACAAGGGTGTGTCCTCCCCCCCTACTCTATTTAGCCTCTACATTAATGGAGCAGTAGGTAGACAGATGGACTGCAAACATGACGCCCCTAAATTAGCAGGTGTGCCTACGCTATTTTGATGTTCGCGGATGACACCCTGCTAATTTCACGCACTCCAATGGGGCTGCAAGCAGAATTAAATGCTTTGGTCTCCTGTGAGGAAAGAGGTCTTGAACTAAACTCCTCAAAGTCTAAAGTCATGGCCATTAACCCCCACAGAACATATAGAGGAAATGTGTATATAGAGGGGGTCCGCCTTGAAAAAGTCCCAAACTTTGATTATCTAGGAGTTAGGTTAAGTGACAACCAGATGTGGGGTCCCCAATTAGAGAAAAACAAAGCCATTCTCCAATTGAAAACCTCTGCCATAGGGAGAAAATATAGGGCTGCCTCGGGAGGCACTCTGTCTCCGGTCATTTCCGTGTACAGAGTAATAGCTGTAGCATCAGCGACTTATGGAGCTGAGATCTGGGGCCATGCCCAAGCAGAGGTGGTGACAAGAGTTGAAAATAAGTTTATAAGGGGCCTTTTTACACTTCCTCCAAGTTTCCTTATCACCCCACTAAGATTCGACCTAGCCCTCAACCCTATACAACACCTAGTGGCTCAACTTAAACCCTTACTATTCTGGATCGGAGTCTGGTCTACTAGGGAACTAGCAACGTATAGGGACTATGTGAAAGAGCTAGTGTCCCTCGATAGGGACTTAAGTACAACCTGGCTGAAGGCGATAAAAGTCATATCTCATAGAATAGGCATGGTTAACTTATGGAACACCCCAGAGCTGATCACCAAAAGTGATGCCCTTGAGGTGAAAACTCGGTTCTGGGAGGATATCCTACTGCAAACCTGGAAAGTATACCAGGAAAATACCATAACTGGTCAGTTCCTTTTTCATAAATGTACTCCCAGCCTAGAGCCCTACATGGACTGTATGTATCCATGCCGTTCTGTTTGTGTGTCCAATTCAGGTGCGGCATACTCCCCCTGAGAACTCACACTACGAAATGGGACAGGACACTTTCAAACTCCAAGTTCTGCCCAAATTGCCCTACCATCACGGAAACAGTAGAACACTTTATGTTCTTCTGCCCACAATATAGAAATCCGCGTAAGAAACGGCCGATAGCGGCATTAAATTCCATGGGTGTGAGACACTGCAGGGAAGCACTAAGGCTCCTTAAGAGCGACACTAGGGAATTACTTGCATTGGCAGCATCGCGTTTTTTGCTCTGTGCTTGGAATTAGAGGAAAAAGGCTATAGACAACTCGCTTCCCAGGATTGCCAGCCCGCAGTAAAAGTCACAGAAGGCTTACGTACCGTCCTATCACCCTATATGTTGTATCCCACGAACATCAACATTGACGATATTGCTATTTACATGGCCCGTTTAATAATTTGTTTTAACTAAATATGAACTTATACTCCCATGAAGAATATCTGTATAATAGGACAATCTTTTTGGTATTGGGTCTAGTAGCATTGTTTTATCTAACATTCATTAATTTTAACCAATGTTGATTTTAACCTACTGTAAATAGGATGTTTGCATGATGTTTTTATTGAAATTGAATTATATATTTCTGTGAGTAACTTTTTATGGCTTTTAGCCGAAATAAAAGGTTTGATGAGGATAATGATTATCACGAGAGCACCTTTAAATATGCAAGTTCAGCATTTTCTTTTGGGCAAAAAACTATTTTATTTAATAGACAACTTTTGCTCCATGTGTAATAAGAATCTAGCTCCACATATAGGGTACACATAAGCATGGCCCTCCTCTCAGTTCACTAATAGCATTGTCATCAGATCCGGCCAGGAATGTTTCTCAGTTCATGTTTAAATACTCACTTTTAATAAATATATTACTAAAGCATGATTTGGTAGCGCACTGTCGTTTACAAACAGCACATTTTCCATTGAAATGGTCACAAACTTAGCCACTAACATGCAGTTTTTGTAATTATGTGATGGAAAAAAAAGTCTTTAATTGGATGAAAACAAATTACAACACTTTACTTGGCGATGTGCAAATGATAAACATTTTTGCTGAAACCCAATTTCCAGATTATCGTTTATACGATAGTTTTATCAGTAAAACTGCATGTTAGTGGGAAAGTTTGTGGTCATTTCAATTGAAAATATGCTGTTTGTAAATGCCAGTGTGCTACCAAAGCATGCTTTAGTAATAATTTTTTTAAAGTGAGTTTTTAAACATGAACAGAGAAAATTCTTGCCCTGCTCTGATGACAATGCCATTAGTGAACTAAGAGGCAGGTTAAGGGTTATTGTACCCTATAGGTGGGCTAGAATTTTCTTGTGCATGGAGCAAAAGAATAGTCTATTCAATCAAACAATATAGTTTTTTGTACAGCAGAAATGCTGAACCTGCATATTTGATGTAATCTCATATGCGATAATGAAGAAAAATGTGGCTTTGTAAAATATAATTTTTGCTAGGATTACACATTTTCAGACCAGAATACAGGTCAAGTACATTACCGTTAGGTCGAGTAGATTATTCATGTCACTAGACGTTCAGGTCTAGTAACATGTTTATGATTTTTCGATGCCTGCTGAAAGGAGGAAGCAGGGAGAGAAGCAGTTAAACTGACTGTTACCCTACATCGGCTGACAAATGCAGAGCGGAGCCCCAATCACCTCTCCACCTACTCCTCCTACTCTAAAGAGCTGAATTGTGCCACTTCAAATGGTAAGAGAAGGTGCATCAGAAAACAGAACACACAATGTTTTTCTAACTCAAAATGTTAACAGGCTAGTCCAGAACGAGGCACCCAGGTTGCAAATGGTAACAGTCCAGGGCGACGTCTTACACACACATGTCCAAGCTCTAGCTCGCTTGGTCTGTACCTACCTGCTGTATCTGCTGCAGTTGGGATGGCGGCTTCAGTCTGAGGGGATGCAGAGCTCCAGTTTAGATTCGGTGGCAGTAGGCAAAGGTACAATTTTTGCAGTTGCTTGTTGATACTCTAGGAGTCATTGGGTGGGCACGAAAGACTGCAGCGCCGGTGAACAAATGCTCTACTACGTTAGTCTAGAGCTTCCACCTGTCGGAAAACAAGACAAAAGAGTTACAGCGGAAACAAATAGGAATGTATCTGCACGGTGTTCAATTCAGAGGCGTTCTCTCTCCTGTCTTGGCTACATTACTTTGAAGCACATTAATCGAGTGGTTATATCAGCCAGTCGGGATTCGTTTTTTTCTCATTCAGCTATGAACAAAAGATTTGAGTAAACTTCATGTTCAACCTCAGGAGGTGTATATTAGTGACTTTATAGCAGCACTCCACTTTTGTGATGACAGTTGCAGAAAGTGTACTGTAACTCTGAAGTGCAAGTTCGACTTTAACTTTCTATTTAAAATAACTGAATGCATACATGCCAACTTGAAGAACAATCTCACCGGGTGCCGAGGGGAGGGGGGGAGGGGTGGGGGGGGTCTCGTGCCAATAAGTACCTACGAGGCACTTTTGAACCCCACCCCGCCCCCAAGCCACTACTCCCCCAAAAAAAACGCTAGCTGAGGCTGGTGCCGATGTCCTGGGGTGTTTTCATACCCTTTAATGGACATCGGCAGTTCAAAGCCTCGTTTTCCCTGCCACCTTGTGATATCTGCTCCTCACCGGGTGAAGGGAGTCCATATCGTGTGTCGCACGGTGGCACCATGTGAGTTGGCAGGTATGTGAATGTAACGAATAGGAGGTTCGCCCTTTTTTTACTTTAAACAGGCTCATGACGTTACATTTTTCAGCGATATGATGCCGCACGACATGGCAAGAAAGACTTAACAGAAAACAAGGCACTCATTGGAAAGAAAAGATGGACCAATGACGATACTTGTTGTAATCTTGAATGAGAGAACCACACATTGCATGAGTAGTAACAGCGGCCATTAGTCTGCACAAATCGACAGGTAGGCAAAACATAAACAAAACTAGCTTTCTTTGAGAGCAGCACAGATCGCTTCCATGGTGTAAACGTAATGACCATATTAAATTAAATATAACATCACTGTACGTGGCGGTGCATAATATCCACTGCTTGAATCACAGTGAAGAACTTTTGAGGTCGATTACACAGAATCACGTTACGTGAGAAAGGAGCAGGAACAAGGAAACACACATTCGTGTCTTACAGGGACAATTTCTTCCGGACCTAGAAGATTCCACTTTGAGCATTTTAGTTAAAAACGAGAGAGACATACCAAATAAGGTGATCATCTGTCCGTTACCTACACGGACTGTCCGCATATTCAGCCAAATATCCGTTGTTGATCTGTTAACGGATGTCAGCCATAATGTCAGTACTTCCGGGTCGCATAACTACCAATCCCACGGCTGAACGTTTTCTAGAAGTCGTCTAGGTGCGGATCGTAATGTGTAACGTGACATGGGATTGGAGCATAGGCTGCACCCAAGCCAATCCTAGCGCGCAGAACAGAATTTGGAAGTGCTGATTGGCTGTGGGGTTTTTACATGCCTTTGTCCGATTCTTCTGTAGCATCCTTCCGATAATTAAATCACGTAGACTCGTTAATTTGCACTTAAATTATCTTCTTTATTTTCAAACCCCCGCAAGCAACCGGGAATCAAGCCAGAATGAATCTACCATTCGACTACCTGTGTGATTGCACACATATTCACTGAAAACTCCAAAGGTTACATGGAGTGATAGACTCTCATTTCACTCCTACAAAACACGTGAAATTCAGCAGTTGTAGTTAAACAAGCATTGGCATAGCCAATAGGTCTCGCCTTTGGGACCTTATAAGTGTTTAGCCATGCAACAGTTGATGTTGTTGCACCAAGGATATTGTGCCGCATAACTAAATACTTATATGGTCCCAAAAGCAAGACCTATTGGCTATGCCAATGCTTGTTTATTATTGGGTTAGGGGGACAAGATTTCATGCTGGTCCAAGCTTCCCTCCATCTTGAAGGAACCGGTGAGTTCACCTTGTGAAGGACAATTATGGAGGGACTCACGGGTTTTCCCTTGGCCGAAGCCAATTGAAATAGTGAATTCAGGAGATTTCATATATTAGTTTTTTATTACCATGCAACTGTCCACAATGATGCACATGTTGTAAATAATGTGATTTGAATTTTAATGTTGTGCTTATGGTCTGTTAAAAAGCTCTGCCTGAGAACGGTATGGAAGGAAGACAGGTTAGTCTTTGGTCATTTTGTGTGGGATAATCTTTATGTTTTGGGAGAGTATAATTGTGGATGGTGACAGCAATCCGTCTAATCTCTCAATTGAAACCCTTTTACGGATTGCAATGATTGAAATGGGTTTCTAACCTAAAGTGCATTATGGACAGCAGTAACTGAATAATAAGGTTTTATATTATAAGGAGCGCTGTGACCGCCAGTCGCTGAATAAAATGTGCCCAGAGAGGTAAACAAAAAGCATTGATTGATGTGGGACACTAACACGAAGCACTTTATGAATAACAATTATTGAATAATGTGCATTTTAACAGGAAGCGCTTTATAAATAACATCTGTTTAACAACGGGCTAAAACATGACAATTACAGTTAAACCAAGAAGTGATTTGTGAATAGTAACTTTTAAACTATGCACATTTCTTATAGCTAACCTTATTAAAACAAATACTGAATACAGAGTTTCATATTTAAAGAATTTCGTAAATAACGATCATTGTATGCGCTTACCAAACACCTGATTGATTGATTGATTGTATGTAAGTATGCTTTATGAATAATCACTAGAAAATCAACTTTACTAGCATGAAAAGATATGCAATTGACCTTAATTCAGTTACATGTTTTCATAGTACAAGGCGGTTTATTAGTAATAATCAATGGATGGTAATGTTCAGTGCCATCATATGTTTTTTTCTGTACAATAACCAATAAAATGCTATGGCCCATATCATAAAACACATTGTGATCGCACTCTTTGACGCCCCTTAGTGTCATAATAAACAATACTGTTTAGATGGACTTTTCTAAGGCTGCCATAAAGCACTTTATAAATAACTCTTTTGGGCGGCATGGCACGCCTCTAACTTTAAACGAACTCATGAATAATACTGGATGGCACTGCATGGAGCTATAACGCGATGATGAAAAAGACTCTTGGTGGCATTGCTAGTCGATATGAAGCCATTACGAAAAATACTCTTTCCATGGGTGGCACCCTGCTATTATAAAGCGCTCTATAAATAATACTTTGGGTGTCATTGCCTGTCGATACGATAAAGCGATTACGAATGGGAGCCCCCTGCTATCATAAAGTGCTCTATGACAATTGTCCGGGTGACGCTGTGAACTGCAGCAGGCACTGGATAGGAGGTGTGTGAATATCTCACCTGAACAGGATCGGCTCTTGCTCCGCTGCTTGGGGGTGAAGCTGGAGGCCTGGCCTCCCAGGAGGCTGCCCGGGTGGAAGAGGCTGCCGCTGTAGTCGTGGGGGCCAGGCACGTAGGACGGGTAGGTTGGGATGGGATGGTGGGTGCCGGCCTGGGCACCCATGGAAGCCAGGCTGCTCCGCAAGGGGCTGGCACTTTCCATCTTCATGCCCCCGTCCGACAGGTGAACCTGGTACTTCAGGGCCTCCTTGTCTTCGGGGGAGGAGGCGCTGGCCGAGCTGGGGTCCGGAGACACGTCCTTGGGAGGGGTAGGCGGGAAACCAAAGAGGTGCGAGCTGGAGTGTGACGCCGGGGCCGTACTAAAGGAAACTGCCTTATATTGACAGCTATGCAGAGCATCCTTCAATCTCCGTGGGTTTGTCTGATCATAGCGCCGTGCCAATCCCTTTACATCAACAGCACCCAGTCAACAAGGCCAAGCCTGGGGGGTGGGGGGCTAGAGAGCCCACACAAAGATGGCCGCTCTGTAGCGAAGCTCTGATGGCGGGACTGAAAATCCGGCACTTATCCATCTCCCCAGTCAACATCACTGCCTCAGGCAGATATGGATTTGCCCGGAGAGACTGCAGCCCTGATCGGCAGCACCGAGGGAAAGCGACTCGCTGGCGGATATTTGGAGCTACGGCCTGATCAGCAGACGGGGTGCGGTGACGCAGCCTGTGGAGTGAGATGCGAGTAGCCGCTGCCCGGAGCACACCTGAAAACGCGTGCTCTTCTAGGGAAAGAGGCAGACTCCCGTGCTCGGACCGGCGGCTGCGGAGACACAACGGCAGCCACCCACGGCCCAGGAAACTCACAGGCACATGCGCTCAGGCCTCGGGGAGAGACTGGCCGGCCCTGCGCTGATCGTGAAGGAGTGCAGCCGGCTCCACACGCTGGCACAGCAAACAAGTTTGACGAGGAGGCGGAGAGGAGGAGGTAGCGAGGGGAGAGAGGAGGGGGCCTGCGCCTGTTTCCCTTGCGGGAGCGAGCTTTGAAACCATCTGTTAATTACAAACAGATGGTTTCAAAGCTCGCTCCCGCAAGGAATGCTAAACGTGCACGCGTTGCCATTGAAAGCAATGCAAAGCGTGCACGTTTTTGGCCAAAAAAGTGAATCGATTTCTAAAGGTCTCCTCCTATGCAGCGCATGCCCGCTGCGTAGGCGAGACCTAAAAAGCAGGTCACAGCTGGAACTTCGATACCGGCCCCACGGCAATTGCCGGAGTGCCCGCCTAACCAATCCAACCCTGCTCATGACATGGTCAGTCACATCACTGATGACATCTCAAATGACATCACTGATGACATCATCTAATAAGTGTAAGGGTGATAGTATTTCTAATATATGTCACCTGAGTGGCTGTTAGACTGTCTGAATCTTTGTGAATGGCTCTGTGATTGGCTCTATAGGTGTGTGAGTAGATGCCTTAGTGGCAGTATGTGGGTGTATGGGTGTCTAAGTTGGTGTGTGAGTGGCTGTGTGGGCAAGTGAGCAGCCGTGGTCTGTGCAGGTAGGGGCGGGGGGCATTTCGACAGACACCGACGAGGGAAAATTAAATAATTTTCCCTCGTCGTAGTCTGTTGAAATCCCCGCCCGGCCCCACCGCTCTTACCTGCACGGGCCGCGGCTGCAAGTGAGGGGGTGTGTGACTGGCTGTATGGGTGAGTGAGAGCGATAGAGGGTCTATTGGGGAGTATGTGGTTGTCTCAGTGACTGTTTAGGTGACTGAGTGCGTCTTAGTATCTGTTTGTGTAAGTGAGTGGATGTGGGAGTATCTGTATGGGTGAGTGACTGGTTGTGTGAGTGCCTGTACGAGTGGGTGTGTGAGTAGCTCTATGTATGAGTGAGTGGGCAAATGAGTATTTGTATGGGTTTGTGAGTGGTTGTGTGAGAGTGGGTGTACGAGAGATTGTATAGGGGTGTGAGTGGTTCTGTGGATGATGTAATTAGTGATGTCATTTGAGATGTCATCAGTGATGTTATTGACCATGTCATGAGTGATGTAATATGTGAGGACATAAGCAGTGCAACGCGGGGGCGCAAGTTATAGTTCGCTCAGGTAACTATAACTGGTGAATTCTACTGGTTTTGTGCGAGTGAAATGTGAGCCTTGAGTGCTCTCTGTTATGCCCTCTACTGCTGTCTTTTTCCTTTTCTGCTTGTTTTTCTGCCCTCTGTTTTGCCTTTCCCGCTCATTTTTCTGCCCTTTGTTTTTCCTTTTCTGCTTGTTTTTCTGCCCTCTCTTTTGCCTTCACTGCTCGTTTTTCTGCCCTCTGTTTTTCCCATGTCTGCTCTGTTTTGCCTTTTCTGCTTGTTTTTCTGCCCTCTGTTTTGCCTTTTCTGCCCTCTGTTTTGCCTTTTTCTGCTTGTTTTTTACCCTCTTCCTGCCATTTCTTCAAGACCTGGCTTTTCGACTGAGACCTCACACCCCAGCGCCCAGATACTCCCAGGGGTGACAGTGCAGGTCTCTACAATTGCTCATTGATTGAATGCTGCACAATTCTAGTTGCCCTATTTACATCTAGTGCAAATGCACCTTTGGGGGTGGCTGAATGCGTGTTATTGTCACTTCTAGATTCCCTTGAAGAGACCGCTTGCCTCGTCTTTTTATTGCAGAGACCTTCTGAAGAAGAAGCAAATATCATGTTTTCAATGGCCCTTTTTCAACATAGGAGCAATGTGTAACATGTAAAGGATAAGACATTTTTTAAGTTGAGGTGCACAATGGGCAAGCAAAAATCTATTAACGTTGCATCATAGCAAAATGGCACATCGAGGGCCTAGTTAATGTGCGGAAAACAAAAAAGTGAGGATGGAATGCTTAAATTAATCTCAGTCAATAGCATTTACTCGGGCCACTCGCCCCCAAGCCACAACTGCAAGCAGAAGATTGAGAACTATGTAGCCAGCACATATGTGCTCCCATCACAGATTATTTGTGCCGCATCCACCTGGCATTGAATATGAATATTTTCAAATTATGCAGTTGTTTTTCATGGAGTCCTACAAGACCTCCCTGAAAGAGCAACTTCCAAGGCTGATTCATACTAGATCTATAGAATTGAAGAGATCTCAAGTATCCCTTTCTGCAAATTAAAACATCCAAAACCTGTTGTTAATTTACAATTGATTCATGTTGAAAATCATTATTTCTGCAGATCTAGTCCAAAGTATGGCAGATCAATTTCTGTAAACTTCAATCTCCGTGTTTGATGAAGTTATGAATCACATTTTCAACATCAAGTGTTACCAAACATATGGCTGCAAATTGTATAAACAGTAATCACTGCTGTGCTTTAGCATCATGTTAATTGATGTTGCATCATTCATTGACTAAGCTAAGAAAGATGCATACCTAATTACTGTCAGAGAGTGCAGCACTTCTCTCAGTAGCCTGCTAACAGGTCTTTTGTTCCCAGATGATCATTTCCGGTTGTTTTCCTAAGCATGTGCTTTTCATTCAAAATACCAGCCCCTTAATGCCCAGGAGAACCCAGCATTTTGTGAAGCCAATCCCTTGCATCATAACTTATTGCACGTTACAGTAAAGCGGTGCCCGGGGCCCAGCCACATTTGAATGGGAGAGGGGGCCTCGCAGCCCCCCTCCCAGGACCCATTTTGGCCCCGGGTCCTCCATCCCCTGAGGCCCGGCCATGTTTTCCTGGAGCTTACTCAGAGCAGACAGTGTGCTATGGGACCACGGGGGACCCTCAAGGGCCCCCCCCAGGTCCCAGCCGGCTCCCCTCTCCTGCGGGTACCGGCATTGCTGCTGCACGCAGGGAGTTGCTGGAAATGTAGTTCCCTGCGTGCTGGAGCAATAGTTTCATCTCTTTCCCGGCACGCATGTCTGCGGGCAGGGAAAGAGTTAAAACCTTCGCTTTCAGCGGGGGGAGCATATTGACAGCTTCCGCCCGCTGGAACCGGAGTGTTTGCTTTTGCTTGGGGGGAGATGTATATTTCCCAGGGCTGTATATTTCCCAGGTGGGGGGCCGCGCTGCCGCCCTCCCACTTCAAAATCTGTATTTGGCCTCGGGGAGGTGGTGGTCCCCGGGGTGCAGGGTTTCAGTGCGGCCCCCGCTCTATAGTTACATTAGCCCTGGGGAGGTAGTGGTCCGGACGGCCACCCCTACATTATTTAATGTTTTTTGCCCCAGAGAGGCGGTAGTCCCAGGGGCGTGGGGGATCCATGCAGCCCCCAGCCCTATTATTGTATTGGCCCAGCAAAGGTGTAGGTCCCCGGGGCTTGAAGCAGCTCAAGAAAGGGGTCTGTGCAGCCCCCCTCCTTTAATTAAATAAAGCCCTGGGGTGGTCGTGGTCCGGGGCTCATTTGAGCCCATGGAGGGGGGTCCACGCGGCCCCCTTCCTATATTAATAATAAGCCCCGGGGAGGTGATGGTCCCCGGGGCTCAAAGTGCCTCAGAAGGGGGGCCCCGTATGCCCCCCCTTTTTTCGGAAAATGCCCCTGGGACCTGGCCGACTCGGGGGCCCTTTTCAAAACAAATACAGGAGCCCAAAAAAATTTTGCCACAAATTTGCGACAAATATTTTTAAGAAAATGCCTTTTTCCCCTGCTGGGGTCTCTCTAGGACCCCAAGACCAAGGTTTGTGGGTCAGGGTATTCCTCCCTGCCCCTTTTTCGTTTTTCTCGTGCTCCTGATTGAAGTTTTGGCAGCCAATCAGAGCTCTGCAGTTCTCTGCACTAGCTCATCAGTATTCTCTAAGGCTTCGCAATTGAAGATAAACAAATTTGGATTTTCTGTAATATCTCGTAAACTACCGAACTGATTAACACCAATTAACAAAAAGTACAATCTGCGGACCAAAAGCTAGTTTTCTGCCAAATTCGGTGTAATTCCATCCAGCAGTTCAGGCTGCAGGCGTGTCTAAAGAGTCTATAGGAATACACATTGGGAACACACTTTTTTGCCCCCCCCTCCGTTTTCACGGCCCCCTCTTGACGGATCACCCCGAAACTTTCCATGCACAACAGGACTCACTATGGCACTTTTTCTATAACATTTCGTGAAGATTCGTCAAATGGCGCCAAAGATATATGCAAGTGAAAAAACGCTTTCTCTGGAAACATGGTCCTAACCATAACTACCTACTGGTATATATATATATAATACAACATTTTCTAGCATTCGCGCTAAGAATGTTAAATTCTAATAGAGACACGGAGGCGAGGATTATGCTTCTCAATCATTACTACTCATTTGGCATTTGGCAGCAGCCAATGAAAAAATTTAAACATATTAAACTACAGATCCCATGATGCTCTGTCCATTAACCCCACCAATCATGGCCCATTAGACCATACATCTACTGCCAGCACCATCTTGACTGCCTCTTTCTTTGCACTACTGCAGTCCATAAGAAAGGCCCTAGTGGCCATGATACCGAAACAGGACAGGGACTGCTTATTAGTTAACTCATACAGGCCGATCTCCTTATTAAATATAGATGTAAAAATACTGAGTGGCATCCTGGCAGCGCGCCTTCTACCTTGGATATCTAACATTGTACACTTGGATCAGGCAGTATTCATACCCAAGCGCAGCACCATGCACAACCTGAGGAGATTGGCACATATATGGCATGCTCCATGTCTACAGGAGGATGACTACGCATTAGCATTATTGGACATAGAAGAGGGACATAGGAAGAGGAGTTGGCCTAACGGCAAGGGCGGTCGACCTCTAATCTGGGGAACCGGGTTCGAGTCTCGGCAAAGACGTGCAACATCCTGTGATTCTGGGCAAATCACTTAATCTCCCTGTGCCTAACAAAAATGAATGTGTCCTCATGTAACGCAACTGGTGCTCGTGTAAAGCACTCTGATACCCGATACCTTCGGGTCAAGTTCGCGCTATATAAAACGCAGTAAAAAAAAAATAGAGCAAGCCTTTGACTTTGTGGAGTGGCCTTATTTATGGCAGGTCCTCCAGAGGATCGGTGCCAGAGGAGAGTTCCTCAAATGGGTCAAAGTACTATATACATTTCCATGGCATGAATAAGAATGAAAAATATGATATCCCAGCCGGTTGCCCTTGGTAGAGGCACCCGGCAGGGGTGCCCGCTCTCCCCGCTCCTGTTCGCATTGGCCATTGAGCCGTTAGCGGCAGTCCTAAGGGACAATTTGAGAGAATGAGGTGTCCGGCTGGGCGAGGTTAATCCCGTGGTCTCATTATACGCCGATGACACTTTAGTCTATCTATGCCGGCCGGCAACCTCGGTGCCGCTCCTACTGATAGTACTATGAAACTTTGGTGAGATATCTGGGCTTAGACTCAATGCAGGGAAATCTAAGCTAATTCCCATTGGAAGGCTAGCGGAGGTATCCAGGGCGGAGTTACACAAAGGCGAGTTGCAATAGGCAGGTGAAGGGACAAGATATCTGGGAATACGACTAGCGGATACCGCCACTGCTTATCATGCCCTCAACATAGAGAGAGTAATAAAAGGACTTCGGGGCTCCATACGATTCTGGCGGGACCTACCATTGTCATTGATGGGCCGAATTGCAATAATAAAAATGATCATCCTACCAAGAAGTCTCTATGCGATGCATCACACACTGTATATCATTCCACGCCATTATTTTCGGACACTAGACCAACTCCTGCTAGACCTATTATGGTGTAATAAGCGCAAAAGGGTACACTTGATCTTCTGGCGAGTACACAGGTCGATTATACATTGCCTGAAATCTTGATGTGCGGCAGGCAGCTCCCCCCCAGGATTCCATACATTGTACGACATGTGGCCCTAGTATGGGACACCGTAGTTCAGAGAGTGGTTCAACATGCCCTGTATGCCCCTGATATGCCCCCCGGGCAATACGTCCTTTTGCCTGGATTGCAGACTCTATGTCCGTACGACGATGGAAGGAAGGAGGTTGTCAAACAATGGGCGACCTGTATATAGATGGCAGGTTTATTACTTGGGGCGAGGCAATGGCTGCTTTCAACCTGGGACAGGGGCAATTTTTACAATATGCAAAAATCTCAAGCGTGACGCGAAACATTTGGGCGGGATTCCCGGCAGAACCAGCTAGTACCAATATACTGACGGTAATGCTATACATGGCGCTGGGCAAGAGATTAATATCACATTATATAGAGCCTTAAGAGACGACCTGCCAGGCACGCCATTGCCGGTAAAGTGCAAATGGGACTCCATGGTGGAAGAACCGCTATATGATAAGGAGTGGGAAACAGTTCAGGAGGGGTTACGCACAGTCAGTTCTAACACATGTTTGAAGCTCCTACAATTCAATATAGTCCACCAAGTATACCTCACCCTGAACACACTGCGTACAATTTACCCCACTCGAAGTGATGGATGTCCAAGATGTAAAACACAGGAAGCGGATTTCCTCCATATGGTTTGGTCGTGCTTGCCGCTGAGCTCTTATTGGGATGCTGTAATTACACACTTACAGAGGGCGACAGGTTGGACGATCCCCAAAACGATCTGACAAGTGCTGCTGGGTGTACTCCCAACCCCTAAAAATAAGGAACTGAGCAGACGCTTTCTAACATTGGGCCTAGTGACGGCAAAAAGGCGCATTGCTATCAACTGGATTAGCCCCGGCCACCACAGGTGGGGGAATGGATGAGGGACATGAGCAAATGGGGGACTGCAGAAAGAGTGAGTATGAAATTAGTGCATATGGATGAAAAATTGGAAGAGGATCTAAGGGCATGGTCTCAGATGCTGGCAGACCTTGAAGAGGAGCAGGACTCAGAGAACCCAGAATCAGGGAGTGAGATTGGGGTTGCCAGGGCGCAGAAGGACCATGACCGCCAGATGGCATGTCTTAATGCTTAGTACTGGTGAGGGATATATAACAAGCATGTACATAGAACTTGGACATGGTGGCTTCATGTGAGAGATGGGAACAGGGAGGGACAGGCGGTGGAGGGGGAATTCAAAGTTGGGTTTGGCATGATCCGTATAAGCATCACAAGGTGTATATTAGGCACATGAGAAATTATGGAACGGATCGTGATCCGGAAGATGGTTTGTTCCCATGTCGGCTCTCCTTGAAGTAGGAGATGATTTCTACCCAATGCGGAATTGTGACGTTTTATTGTACAGGGATTACAGGGGGAGAGCCAGGGGGGGAAAAAACCTTTCGACACAGTATATTTGCTTGTCTCGGATGTCTGTGTGCTTCATAAATGGCAATAAAGTTACTTAAAAAAAAACTGTAGTCCATATGAACCTCTTGAAGAACGATAAATGAACTGTAACAACCCAGTCGAAGTGCATCTGACGTCACCAATCAATGAAAGGAACTTCAACCAGTAACTGAAGCGCAAAGTGCCAACCTTGAAACACAACACCCAGAAATCTTCTCATTCCATCTTCTGATCAGAGCCTAAAAGAAATAAGGCATTATGGTACATGTTCTCTCAAAACATGAACAACTCCCGGGTAGGGCAAACAATATAATAAAACGAATGATGACCAAAGAATGTCAATACTAAAACACTAATAGCACGTATTACACAAACTTAATGACTGATATTCCTGGGTGGGATAATCCTCGCCTCCATGTCCTAAATAGAATTGAAAATTCTTGGCGTGAATGCTAGGAATTGTTTTATTATATGTCAGGACCTCCAGGTATGCTAATTTAAAGCTTATTGAACACCTCAGAAGCAATATCACCCACAGGTTTATAATAGAACTGTTTAACCCTTTCCGTGCGTCGGACAGCCGGGAGCCGTCCGACGTCACGGGTGGCGTGTGCGTGGGAGGGCTCCCGGCCGTCCTAGCACCCACCCACGGGGGAAGCGCTGGCGCTCCCCCCGTGGGTCGCCCTAAAAGCTGCCCCCACCGGGGAAGGCAGGGGAAGCCCTTCTACTGCCCCCCGCTCCCTCCCTCCACGTCACCTAATGACGTCAGCGTGCGAGGCGCGCTGGCGTCATTAGAGGATACCGGATGCACTGGAAGCCATTTGCTTCCAGTGTATCCAGGGAAGAGGAGGTGAGTTTCTCCTCGGGGAGGGTGGGGGCTACTTTTTAAAAGGCATCGGAGGAAAGGAAGGGTTTTCCTTTCCTCCGATGTCTTTTAAAAAAGCATTCCTGCTGCACGATCGCGCCTGGGGCGCGATCGTGCAGCAGGAATGCCCGTTCTTTTTTTTTTAAAGGGACATTTTGTTTCGGGGAGCGGCCCCTTGGGCAAGGGTCGCTCCCCTTGGGGGAGCAATGTTTTTACTTTGTTCTGCCCCCCTTGGGGGGGGGGGGGCAGATCGACGTTAAAAAAAAAAAATTATATGTTTATGTGCCCACTAGGCCACCAGGGATTTTTTATTTTTTTTAAATGGCCATTTTGTTTTGGGGAGCGGCCCCTTGGGCAAGGGTCGCTCCCCTTGGGGGAAAATGTTTTTACTTTGTTCTGCCCCCCTAGGGGGGGGGGCAGATCGCCTAAAAAAAAAAAAAGTTATAATTATGTATAGGTGCACACTGGGCCACCAGGGATTTTTTTTTTAATGTCCTTTTTGTGTTTTGGGGAGCGGCCCCTTAGGCAAGGGTCGCTCCCCTATTTGGGGGCAATATGTTTTGGCTGTGTCTGCCCCCCTAGGGGGCAGATTGCGCCATTATTTTTAAATTAAAGTGTCCCACTAGACCACCAGGGATACATTTATGGGGAGTGGCCCCTTGGGCAAGGGTCGCTCCCCTTGGGGGCATTGTTTTTGGCTGTCTGCCCCCTGGGGGGGGACAGATCTCGCCATATTTATTTATTTAGTGGCCCTCTAGACCACCAGGGATTATTTTGTGGGGAGTGGCCCCTTGGGCAAGGGCCACTCCCCCTTGGGGGCCATGTTTTTGGCTGTCTATTCCCCCCCTAGGGGGGCAGATCTCACCATTTTTTATTTAGTGGCCCACTAGACCACTAGGGATTAATTTGTGGGGAGTGGCCCCTTGGGCAAGGGTCGCTCCCCTTTGGGGAGCATTAATTTGGCCGTTTCTGCCCCCCTGGGGGGCAGATCGGCGGATTTCTTTTTTTATATGGCCACTAGGCCACCAGGGATTTTTAGGTCTCACCTACGCAGCGCGCATGCGCTGCATAGGAAAAAAGACCTTTTGCGATTCGGCTTTTCAGCCAAAAACGTGCACGCGTTCCATTGCCTTCAATGGCAACGCGTGCACGTTTGGCGATTCACTTGCGGGAGCGAGCAGCTGGCGCCATATGGTAGCAATTATCGCTCCTGGCGCCGCTCGCTCCCGCAAGTGAATTGCCCAGGCTCCCTCCTCTCCCCCTCCCCCTGCTGCCGTGCGAGGCGCGCGCGCTTGTTGGGGTTTGCGTGCGTCTCCGCCGCAGCTGCACTAACCCTCTGACTATCCCTGGCTGCTTATACCACGAACCTTTCCGAGGTCACTGAATATTTGTAGGTTGAAAGTATGATTTTTTGTTGTCGCGGCACTACAGTGTAAGGAGTGAAATGGTGGTGCGTTCCTTGTCTTCCCTACAACGGGGGCGGGGATCCGACATGTGAACATCCCTCCCTGCCCACAGGAAGCAAGACACCGGAACGAACGTGTGTGGACTGTGTTGTTTCTCACAGAAACACAATACGTTCAGTTGCGTGGAAACCTAGTGGGGGCGGAGCACACGAACGCCACAGCAGTCATACGTAATTGTCCCGTTATCAATGCATATGTCAAAAGTGACACCAGTCACGGTCGCAGTAACACAGCCTGACCCTGACTCCTTCATAGCAGCTTTTATTATGCCCCAGCTTAGTGGCTCTCTTTACATGCATTGTAGTTGGATGAAAGGCTGAGTCGACCAAGCGTGACGTACAGATTCCTAGATCGATACATATCCCACTCAGCTATGTACTGACATTTAACTTTAGGGTCCCGTTGTTTTGAAAGCTTCAAGTATTGACTGAGACTGATGGGCTTGACGTGATTTGCACAAGATCACACCGTATAGTCATGAAGGAGTTAGGGGAGCAGAGCAGCCGAGGGCGAGTTTAGAGCTCGAGCTAAGCCCTCTCCTGTGTATCAAAGTTCCTCGCTCCAGGGTCCCCAAGCCCCTTCCCAGAACGCGCTCCCCAGAAAAAGAGCGAGCGCCTATATTGTATTGCCAGCGCCACGCCCACTGGGCGCTTTCCACTACCGCTGGAGCTGCGCCGTCCGTGCTCAAGCCTAGACTGATCGTCTACTGAGCGCTTTTTAATCTGTTGCTTTTGTGCGCCTCGATCAATGGGCGTTAATGAGTGACGGCCGGATCAATGCGCGCTGCCGTGTGCTCCTCGTAGCCGGGCGCTGTTGAAAAGCGTGGCAGGTGGGGCATGACTCCACTTGTCCCCCCTGGGTACTCACAGACCACACAGCAGAACCTGCGCTGTCTCTCCTGAGTACGTGACAGACACCCACTACTGTGCTACCCACTACACCGACTTCAGAAGGATGAAGGGCGAGGTTGGTCCAGCTGGGATTAGAACCACTGCCTGGAGGCTACAGGGCGATTTCTGCAGTAGGCGCACAACCAATTGACCTATCCAGGCTGAGCACACTATCAGGATAAAGAGGTGAGAGATATGTCCTGTCCAGTACCACTCAAAAGTGATCACTACTAGCGATTGAATCCAAAGTGGTAATTAATACCAGCACAATGGTATTCTGTTATCAATTGTTAAAGGATGAAATCTTGAGTATGTCCGTTCTGTCTAGTGCCAAGTCAGTGACCTAAGGGGCTACACACAACGGTGTGCAGCAGAGCTTGAACCCACGCACCCGTTTTGCCTTCTATCACCTACCAGTTTATTTATTTTATTGACCTGGGAAGGATAAACGTCTGAGTCTGATATTCCGTCGTTCACACCCGTGATTAAGGATTCTGCCTTGCGTGTTTTCCAGCATGCAGTTTTTTTATTTAAGAGTTTTGTATAGCGCCCACAGTGCCCGAGCGCATACGAGGCACAGCAGGCAGGGTTTTCAGAGGTGGGCGAGCCACTGAAAGCAGGAGCCAAGCTCGAACCAGAAGCCTGGCTCCTGCGCAGCTCGAGGTCCGGAGCCGAAGACAAGTCGAGCTTTAATGGGAGGCAATGTGGCCCCTGACTTCAGCGCTGCCCCTGCAACCCGAGAACCAGGTTCTCTTCTCAGCAAAGTTCTCTGTGTCGGAAAAAAGGTATAAGGTATTCTGTGTGCGCTATCTAAAACTGCCCAAAAAAAAATGTATATTCTGCAAGTCACTGGCATCTAATCTCGTCCTCCAAGAATTAAGAACACTGTACCAACCTATGACGTCAGAAAGCGATACCCATCGAGGACTTGGAGCTGAACTGTAGAGTGACAAACTCGAAAATCTGTGCTCAATCCTGACTTCTTTGTTTGACCAAAATGTGTGATCCTAGGCAAATGCTTTATTTCTCCAAGCCTCCTTCTTATTCATCATCACGTATGAGAGCAGCTTCAAATACTGTGAGTTCAGGAATGAGCTGTACAAAAACCTCTTGTTTTTCATTTAATAGCCTATAATGTTGTTCCATCTGTAATAAGAATCTAGGCCACGTATAAGGTACACTAGACAGCTGACTGGCCTCTTAGCCAGGACCACTGGAATTATGCAGCAGGAGAGGGCCAAATTATGCAGCAGGGTTGAGTAAATTATGCAGCAATAAGGGCAAATTATGTGTCATAATGCGGCATATTTTGTAATAGTATTTCTTTATTATTTCGTCATTTTGACATTTGATAACACTGTCTGGGCATTGGTTCCACCTTATTAATGCCAGTTTAACACTGAAATGTAACAATAAGCAACATAGAGGTGACCAGTCAACCTTTGCAAAGGGCCTTGCACCTCGTGGCGACACGTCGCTGCATTTTTAGTAACTTTTGAACCATTTGAGCTAGAATTTTTTTTGTTAAAATCTGCAGATTATGCCACAGATGATGGATTATGTGGCAAATGCAGCAAATCTATAATTTAGCGAAAATCGCAGCAGCTGCACAATCGCATAATTCCAGTGGCCCTGCTCTTAGTTCACCATGTTTCCGGTCCAGGGAAGACATGGCTTGGCAGTTCGGGCTGTACTGTTCCCATGAGGCACAGGGTCAGACTGATTTGCATATGGCTATGTCTGAACTGGGGTGGTGGAGTGAGCTAAAGAATGATGATGGATTAAACCCAGATCAGTTGACTGGGGGTGAGTGTTTGATTGGCTCAAACGTTCCGTCCATCATCCCCTTTTGTATCGCTTTGTTCGCCCTAAGTTGGCGGGGGTATGCCCAGACGTGGGTCCCTTGCTCACTTTGCCACTGGATTCAAGCAAGCCTGGCTGATGACGGCTGGAATGCCAGAAACCGGTCCTAGGATGCTTGTTTCCGGTCCAGGGAAGACATGGCTTGGCAGTTCGGGCTGTACTGTTCCCATGAGGCACAGGGTCAGACTGATTTGCATATGGCCATGTCTGAACTGGGGTGGTGGAGTGAGCTAAAGAATGATGATGGATTAAACCCAGATCAGTTGACTGGGGGTGAGTGTTTGATTGGCTCAAACGTTCCGTCCATCATCCCCTTTTGTATCGCTTTGTTCGCCCTAAGTTGGCGGGGGTATGCCCAGACGTGGGTCCCTTGCTCACTTTGCCACTGGATTCAAGCAAGCCTGGCTGATGACGGCTGGAATGCCAGAAACCGGTCCTAGGATGCTTGTTTCCGGTCCAGGGAAGACATGGCTTGGCAGTTCGGGCTGTACTGTTCCCATGAGGCACAGGGTCAGACTGATTTGCATATGGCCATGTCTGAACTGGGGTGGTGGAGTGAGCTAAAGAATGATGATGGATTAAACCCAGATCAGTTGACTGGGGGTGAGTGTTTGATTGGCTCAAACGTTCCGTCCATCACCCCCTTTTGTATCGCTTTGTTCGCCCTAAGTTGGCGGGGTATGCCCAGACGTGGGTCCCTTGCTCACTTTGCCACTGGATTCAAGCAAGCCTGGCTGATGACGGCTGGAATGCCAGAAACCGGTCCTAGGATGCTTGTTTCCGGTCCAGGGAAGACATGGCTTGGCAGTTCGGGCTGTACTGTTCCCATGAGGCACAGGGTCAGACTGATTTGCATATGGCCATGTCTGAACTGGGGTGGTGGAGTGAGCTAAAGAATGATGATGGATTAAACCCAGATCAGTTGACTGGGGGTGAGTGTTTGATTGGCTCAAACGTTCCGTCCCATCATCCCCTTTTGTATCGCTTAGTTCACTAACAGCATCGCTTCTCGGCCTTTTGGCTAAGATCACGTATTATAGCTGGCTGGCTGGCTGGCTGGCTGGCTGAAAGGCTGGCTGGTGAGCTAAGTAGGCTGGCTGGCTAAATTGTCCGGCTAGGCTGGCTGGCTAGGCTGACTGGCTAGGCTGACTGGCTAGGCTGACTGGCTAGGCTGATGGGCTAGGCTGAAAGGCTAGGCTGACTGGCTAGGCTGACTGGCTAGGCTGATGGGCTAGGCTGAAAGGCTAGGCTGACTGGCTAGGCTGACCGGCTAGGCCGACCGGCTAGGCTGACCGGCTAGTCTGATAGACTAGGCTGACTGGGTAACCTATCTGTGAAAGAGCATCTTGCCCTGATTGGGAGAGAGGACCGCTACCATAATCCATCACTACTGTCTAACATCTCTAAGAAACAACTACAGTATGAGTTTCTTGCCATAAGGGCGCAGCATAGGTTGGAGATTGAGAAAGGGAAAAAGAGGGTAGCTGATTTTCTCCCCTATGTTACCCACCACCGCTGTGGAACCATATCTCACATTTTCATTTACCCAAACACAACGTTTTTACCTCATCGGATTTAGGCTCGACACTGGGCACTGTTTGGTTTCTTATCCATGCTGTACATTTCATGATTCTATGTTAGAGCCCCGCCCATGTGACTCGAAAACGAGACAGTCGTTGTTACACTTTTTATTTTTCTGTAATTTATATTCTGCAGTGAGGAAACGTTTTTTATGTCTATTGCTGAAAGCTCTGAATAATATCCGACAATGTAAGCCAGCATTACTCTATTTCTGCTTCTTCAAACGGAATATATATGTTTGATTATCTATAAGTGTATTTCCTCGGCTCTGCGCTTAAGACAGTTGGTGGGAAAACAATATGGTTATATACACAATACCTGATTTTTCCCTTGGTGCATAAGACTTTGTATCTTATTTTTACTGGGATGCTTCATAGTGATTTTGCAATAATCTCCAGTGTTTTATGACATATTTTCTGCATCGTATTAAAGTTTTGTTTTAATATTTGTGTTTTATATGTTTAATGAACTTGTCTCTGCTCTTGCAGAGCTTCCTATGATATCAAATGTTTGGTTACGTTGATTTGATATTTTTTGCCTAACTCGGAATGGAATTGTTATGATTAGAGACACAGGGGGATATGTACAAGGAAGTGGCGGAGCGTGTCGTTTGCCTCCTGGGCTTAACGACACGCTCCACCACTTCAGAAACACAAGGCTGCACCATATTTACAAGAATGTGGTGCAGCCTTGCGTTTCCCTGCAATGGTGCTAAGTTTAAAAACTTAGCGCCAACGCATGCACCCCTTGCACCAGAGTGCAAGGGTGTCTGTGTGCAGGGGAGGATTAGTCATGTGTAGGAAGGTGTCTGAACATAAACAATCCTAAAATGCCTTTTGTAACTTTCATGTGTGCTGCTTCATGCAGCACACATGAAAGCTACAAAATGGCATTTTAAAAAGGTTGGTTTATGTACAGGAAGAGACACCTTCCTGTACATAAACAAACCTTGGCATTATGCTTTTTCCATGTGTGATGCCTCGAGGAGAAAAAATGCCATGTAGTGAGTACTTGTGTCTATATAAGTGTTCCATGCAAATCACTGTTGTAATAATTCTCTTAATTTTATTTCTGTGTTCTATTCTGTTTTGCATACTGGAGAGGCCTGAAATGACTGAAACGTTCTATCTGGTGACAAAAAGAGCTAACTGAAAAGGTTTCAAACGCATTGAGCTTTTCAGTACTCAGCTGGTATTTTTTGCTATGCACCTCAGTGCCTGAGCTGTTTTAGCCAATATACTTTCAAAGATTTTGCGTGATTTTACCTGGCGCTTTTGTCTATTTTCTCATTCTGAAAGATGACAGAAGCAGCGGCGGTAAGCTGTCCATTCAGAGCAGGATTCTCTGATTAGGGTGCCACCTGGCTGGTATTTTAGCCAAATGGCCTTTATTTACATATCAAGGCCAGTAAAAAACAAGCATTTGCAATGCAATAGGTCTCGCATTTACGCGAGTTTGAGCTATTGACATTGCAAATAACAATGCCTTTTATTTTTGTTTTCGTTTTTAAAACATAAATAAAAGGCATTGTCATTTACAATGCCAATAGCTTAAACTCGAAATAAATGCGAGACCTATTGCATTGCAAATGCTTGTTTTTTGTTATGTTGGGGAGCGGCCCCTTGGGCAAGGGTCGCTCCCCTTTATGGGAGAATGATTGGGGCCATTTCTGCCCTCTTTGGGTGGCAGATCAGCAGTATGTTTTTATGCCCATCTGCCCCCAAGGGAGGGCAGAAGCCACTAGAAACCAGGGTTTTTTAAATTTTGGTGTTGGGGAGTGGCCTCTTGGGCAAGGGTTGCTCCCCTTTTACGGGGGTGAATATTTTATTTATACTGTTAGGCCCACCTACCCCTTAGCTTGGCTGGTGGATTGTGTGTGGACTGGTGCATTATTTGCATATGTGATTGTAATGGGTTTTTTTCTCCTTTTTATTCTAGTGTTAAGCTTTTGATTCCTGTTTGCGGTTTCAGCAGTGGTTGTTCTGCAGTTTTGCGTATTTGCATTTTTTTGGTAAGAAAAACATTTTTGTTGTATTTACTCCAAATGAGTATTATTGTCATGCATGGATGAATTTTTTGTAAGTGGTGTCATAATAGCAGCATATTTAGTTAGTGTTTTGTGCATGAAATTCTTTGCGATGTGTTTTGCATTGTCTTATGTGTAATTTACTTTTTTTTTCTTTTTTAGTGGGATACTGTTGGTCCTTACTGTGTCTGTGCAGAGTAGGTGGTGGTGAGTCTAGCTGCTTCTGGCAAGTGAGTGGTATAGTGTTGGAGTATATAGGTCTTTGTGATAAAGCTACATTTTGTTTATTTCTTTTTTAGAAAGGGTTTGTTGTTGACTTGTTTGACAAGTTACCTTTATTAGTAAGCATTATGGCTAGCCGTAGAATTACTGCTCAGCAGGTGGTTGGTATGCTTCTTGAGTCTTCCTCTGAGCAGGATTATGAGACTGACAGTGCGTCTGAGGGAGAGGAGGGAGGGGAAGATTCAGGCAGTGAGTTTTCTCTCCACATGGAATCATCGGATGATGAAGCTACTCTCAGTGCGGATGAAGCTACTCTCAGTGCGGATGAAGTGCCTGTTTTAGAGGAGGACACTGATGTGCCGATGGTGCAAGAGGCATCTGGATTGCAGCCTGAGGCTGCTCGGCTTCCTACTGGAAGTGCTGGACTCTGGGTTGATCCAAACATGGTGCAGCCGGTGCTGCCTGCCTTTAGTGGTGATGCAGGGTGTAGAGTGGATTGTGAACATTTTTTGCCTATACAGTTTTTTCAGTTGTTCATGGATGATGTATTTTTGGGTGAGATTGTTGAGCAGACTAATTTGTATGCTGAACAGTTTTTGAGGGACAACAGTGCCAGACTTAGGCCCCGCTCTAGAGCTACCCGGTGGACTCCCACAAATCTGGATGAGATGAAGAAGTTTTTGGGTTTGACTTTTTTGATGGGCTTGATAAGGAAGCCGTCCCTGGCTTCATATTGGTCTACCAGTCCCTTGATGGCAATGGCCATATTTCCTGCAATTATGAGTCGTGATCGGTATTTACTTTTGCTTCGGATGCTGCATTTTGTTGATAATGCTTTGGCGTTGCCACGAGATAACCCTGACAGTGACCGTCTTTTTAAGATTCGGCCTGTTCTTGATCACTTTGTAGATCGATTTTCAGAGATCTATACTCCAGGCAAAGAAATATCTCTTGATGAGTCTTTGGTCCTGTTCAAGGGCCGTTTGGTTTTTAGGCAGTACATTCCTAGCAAGAGGGCACGTTATGGAATTAAGATGTATATGTTGTCTGAGAGTAGGACAGAATATGTCTATAATTTCCGGGTGTACACTGGTAGGGATTCCACTATTGACCCCCTGGTTGTCCGTCCACTTTTGGAGTTTCTGAGAAAATTGTGTGGGATCTTGCTAGAGGACTGTTTAACAGAGGCCACCATTTGTACCTTGATAACTTCTACACTGCTGTGCAATTGTTTAAGGAATTGTTCAAAGTGGACACTTTTGCTTGTGGCACAATCCGCTCTAACCGTAAAGGTTACCCAAAAGAGCTTGTTTGCAAAAAGCTTCAGAGGGGACAGTGCAGTGCCTTGCGTAGTGAGGAACTGCTAGCTGTGAAATTTGTGGACAGGAGGGATGTGTACATGCTGACTACCATTCATGATGAGAGTACTTCACCTGTGACTGTTTGGGGTCAGGCTGCTGAAGTGCGCAAACCTGTGTGCATTGTAGACTACAATAAGCACATGGGTGGTGTCGATAGAGTAGATCAGAGGTTGGAACCTTACACTGCTATTCGTAAGGCTTACATTTGGTATAAGAAGTTGGCCATCCATCTCTTCAATTTAGCAACTTTCAATGCTTTTGTTGTGTACAAGGAGTGTTCTCCTGCGTCAAAGATGACTTTTGTTCAGTTTCAGGAGTCTGTGATAGGCAGCCTTGTTGTTGTGGAACAGGCAAGTGTTCCTACAGTTGGAGTGGTGGAGGATGTGGCTAGATTGAAAGATCGCCACTTTCCTGATTTAATTCCTCCCACGCCCAAAAAAAACAATCCCTGTAAGTGATGTAGAGTCTGCTTGCGAAGAGGTGTGCGGAAGGAGAGTTGTATGCACTGTGCCGATTGTCCTTCTAATCCTGGGCTGTGTGTGCCCACATGTTTCAGATTGTATCACACTCAAAAGAGTTTTTGGGAGCAACCGTGAGTCTAATAGTGTACTGCCTGGTCTGTATGGTTTTATATAGTTGTTCAGTTTCACGTTTGGCAATAGAATGATGTCTTTAGTTACTGCTGTTGTTTTTGTAGTTATAGTTTTGTATCTAGTAGCAATTGGTTTGTGTTTTCTTTCTTGTTTAAAAAAAAATTTATGACGGTGTGCGTGGACTGGCGCTTGGCTGGCGGTGTGCGTGGACTGGCGCTTGGCTGGCAGTGTGCGTGGACTGGCGCTTGGCTGGCGGTGTGCGTGGATTGGCGCTTGGCTGGCGGTGTGCGTGGATTGGTGCTTGGCTGGCGGTGTGCGTGGACTGGTGCTTAGCTGGCGGTGAGTGGACTAGCGCTTGGCTGGCGGTGTGCGTGGATTGGCGCTTGGCTGGCGGTGTGCGTGGATTGGCACTTGGCTGGCGGTGTGCATGGATTGGCGCTTGACTGGCGGTGTGCGTGGACTGGTGCTTGGCTGGTGGTATGCGTGGACTGGCGCTTGGCTGGCGTTGTGCGTGGACTGGCGCTTGGCTGGCGGTCTGCGTGGACGGGCTCTTGGCTGGCGGTGTGTGAGTAGTGACTTGCTGCTGGTCACTACACACACTGCTAGCTAAACGCCACTCCACGCAATCCGTGAGCTGGTGTGGTTGCTGTGTCAGGAATGTGGGCGTGTGAAAGTGATGGGCCCTTGAATGGCGCTGTCTGCTGGTGTGAGGCTGGCGGTGGGAATGGTTTTGTATGTGTCATACGTATGAAAGGTGTATGAATGGCCTGTAAAGCGGTTGGTGCCTTGTCGTGGCTTTACAGCTCACAAGCTGTGAGTCAATGGTTCAGTTTCTCGTCCTTTCAATTATTAACAGTGCATTTCATTTTTGTGAAATCTCTGGTTAATACAACTGTATATACTGAACCATCACTCACCCTCGTGCCAAATCCAACCAGTATGTCTGTTGACTTGAAGAATAGGTGGTTGTGCAGAAATATTTGTCTTTTCTGTCTTTCTCAAGCAGGGTGTACCTTGTCCCTTTTTGTGAATGTTGTAATGTGTTGGTTTCGTGCCTAGTGGTGTGAATGGTCTTGTGTGTATCACGTATGAAAGGTGTGTGAATGGCCTGTAAAGCGGTTGGGGCCTTGACGTGGCTTTACAGCTCACGAGCTGCGAGTCACTGGTTCAGTTTTTTGTCTTTTCAATTATTGACAGTGCATTTCATTTTTGTGAAATCTCTTGTTAATAATATTTTATATACTGAACCATCACTCGCCCTCGTGCCAAATCCAACCAGTATGTGTGTGTGCTTGAGGAATAGATGGCTGTGCAGTATTCTTTGTCTTTTTAGTCTCTCTGCCAAGGTGTACATTCCATCTAAGAATAACCTACCAACTGTAGATATTGTCATAAACTAAACACCCATGGGAGTACATGGTGATGTCTCTCTTGTGGATCCCAACAAGTTATCTTACCCACAATGTCCTGCAAACCTCAAAATGTGTCTGTCACATTTTCCTTGCATTATTGTGCCAAAATGTTCACGCTGCAGAAAGAAACACCAAATTTCCTACCCCCCGCCTTTCTCCAAGTATCCCAATAGAAATGGTACCTCACTCGCGTGGGTGGGTCAAGGACCTGTGACAGGCAAGGGCCCAAAACCTACTGAGGCGACATCAAAATTGCCTATCACAAAATGACCTGGTTTTGCAAGGGGGTCACCTGGGTTTTGGCTCCGTGCTCAGCGACCAGCTAGGAAACCTACCAAACCCACACATTTCTGAAAACTAGACACCCGGGGATTCCAGGAGGTATGGCTTGCGTGGATCCCCCAACGTTTCTTACCCAGAATCCCCTGCAAACCTCAAATTTAGCTGAAATAAATTACTTTTTCCACACATTTTTGTGTGGGAAAGTTGTGGCATCACCGGGCTGACACAAATTTCCAACCACCCAGCGTTCCCCCGGGTCTCCCGATAAAAATGGTGCCTCATTCGTGTGGGAGGCCCAAGTACCCGCGACAGGCAAGGGCCCAAAACGTATTGAGGCGACATCAAAATTGCCTATCACAAAACGACCTGGTTTTGCAAGGGGGGTCACCTGGGTTTTGGCCCCGTGCTCGACGGCCAGCTAGGAAACCTACCAAACCCACACATTTCTGAAAACTAGACACCCGGGGATTCCAGGGAGGTATGGCTTGTGTGGATCCCCCAACGTTTTCTTACCCAGAATCCCTGCAAACCTCAAATTTAGCTGAAAAATCACTTTTTCCACACATTTTTGTGTGGGAAAGTTGTGGCATCACCGGGCTGACACAAATTTCCTACCATCCAGCGTTCCCCCGGGTCTCCCGATAAAAATGGTGCCTCACTCGTGTGGGAGGCCCAAGTACCCGCGACAGGCAAGGGACCAAAACGTATTGAGGCGACATCAAAATTGCCTATCACGAAACAACCTGGTTTTGCAAGGGGCGTCACCTGGGTTTTTGGCCCCGTGCTCGGCGGCCAGCTAGGGAAACCTACCAAACCCACACATTTATGAAAACTAGACACCCAGTGGATTCCAGGGAGGTATGGCTTGCGTGGATCCCCCAACGTTTTCTTACCCAGAATCCCCTGCAAACCTCAAATTTAGCTGAACAAATCACTTTTTCCACACATTTCTGTGTGGGAAAGTTGTGGCATCCCGGGCTGACACAAATTTCCTACCACCCAGCGTTCCCCCAGGTCTCCCGATAAAAATGGTGCCTCACTCATGTGGGATGCCCAAGTACCCGTGACAGGCAAGGGCCCAAAACATTTTGTGATAGGCAATTTTGATGTTGCCTCAATAAGTACGAGCATGGGGCCAAAAACCCAGGTGACCCCCCTTGAAAAACCAGGTTGTTTTGTGATAGGCAATTTTGATGTCGCCTCAATACGTTTTGGGCCCTTGCCTGTCGCGGGTACTTGCGCCTCCCACACGAGTGAGGCGCCATTATTATCAGGAGACCAGGGGAACGCTGGGTGGTAGGAAATGTGTGTCAGCCCGGTGATGCCACAACTTTCCCTACAAAAATGTGTGGAAAAAGTGATTTTTTCAGCTAAATTTGAGGTTTGCAGGGGATTCTGGGTAAGAAAACGTTGGGGGATCCACGCAAGCCACCCCTCCCTGGAATCCCCCGGGTGTCTAGTTTTCAGAAATGTGTGGGTTTGGTAGGTTTCCCTAGCTGGCCGCCGAGCACGGGGCCAAAACCCAGGTGACTCCCTTGCAAAACCAGGTTGTTTTGTGATAGGCAATTTTGATGTCGCCTCAATACGTTTTGGGCCCTTGCCTGTCGCGGGTACTTGGGCCTCCCACACGAGTGAGGCACCATTTTTATCGTGAGACCTGGGGGAACGCTGGGTGGTAGGAAATTTGTGTCAGCCCGGTGATGCCACAACTTTGCCACACAAAAATGTGTGGAAAAAGTGATTTTCTCAGCTAAATGTGAGGTTTGCAGGGGATTCTGGGTAGGGTAAGAAAACGTTGGGGGATACACGCAAGCCATACCTCCCTGGAATCCCCCGGGTGTCTAGTTTTCAGAAATGTGTGGGTTTGGTAGGTTTTCCTAGCTGGCCGCCGAGCACGGGGCCAAAAACTCAGGTGATCCCCCTTGCAAAACCAGGTTGTTTTGTGATAGGCAATTTTGATGTTGCCTCAATAAGTTTTGGGCCCTTGCTTGTCGCGGGTACTTGGGCCTCCCACATGAGTGAGGCACCATTTGTATCAGGAGACCTGGGGGAACGCTGGGTGGCAGGAAATTTGTGTCAGCCCGGTGATGCCACAACTTTCCCACACAAAAATGTGTGGAAAAAGTGATTTTTTTCAGCTAAATTTGAGGTTTGCAGGGGATTCTGGGTAAGAAAACGTTGGGGGAGAGATGTAAGCCATACCTCCCTGGAATCCCCCGGGTGTCTAGTTTTCAGAAATGTGTGGGTTTGGTAGGTTTCCCTAGCTGGCCGCCGTGCACGGGGACAAAAACCCAGGTGACCCCCTTGCAAAACCAGGTTGTTTTGCGATAGGCAATTTTGATGTTGCCTCAATACGTTTTGGGCCCTTGCCTGTCGCGGGCACTAGGCCTACCCACACAAGTGAGGTACCATTTTTCTCGGAAGACTTTGGGAGACGCGGGGTGGGTGGAATTTTGTGGATCCACGCAGATTCCAGAACTTTGCACCACAGAAATGTGAGGAAAATAGGTTTTTTTGACAATTTGTTAGGTTTGCAAGGGATTCTGGATAACAGAACCTGGTGAGAGCCAGTCAAGTCACCCCATCCTGGATTCCCCTGGGTGTCTAGTTTTCAAAAATGTATAGGTTTGCTAGGTTTCCCTAGGTGCCGGCAGAGCTAGGGTTCAAAAACTACAGCTAGGCACTTTGCAAAAAAAGGGTCATTTTTCACTGTGAAAATGTGGTGTGTCCACCTTGCGTTTTAGGCCGTTTCCTGTTGCGGGCACTAGGCCTACCCACACAAGTGAGGTATCATTTTTCTCGGAAGACTTTGGGGAACGCGGGGTGGGTGGAATTTTGTGGATCCACGCAGATTCCAGAACATTTCACCACAGAAATGTGAGGAAAATGTGGTTTTTTTGACAATTATTTAGGTTTGCAAGGGATTCCGGGTAACAGAACCTGGTGAGAGCCAGTCAAGTCACCCCATCCTGGATTCCCCTGGGTGTCTAGTGTTCAAAAATGTATAGGTTTTCTAGGTTTCCCTAGGTGCCGGCAGAGTTAGGGTTCAAAAACTACAGCTAGGCACTTTGCAAAAAAAGGGTCATTTTTCACTGTGAAAAAGTGGTGTGTCCACCTTGCGTTTTGGGCCCTTTCCTGTCGCGGGTACTAGGCCTACCCACACAAGTGAGGTACCATTTTTCTCGGAAGACTTTGGGGAACGCGGGGTGGGTGGAATTTTGTGGATCCACGCATGTTCCAGAACTTTGCAGCACAGAAATGTGAGGAAAATGTGTTTTTTTGACAATTGTTTAGGTTTGCAAGAGATTCTGGGTAACAGAACCTGGTGAGAGCCAGTCAAGTCACCCCATCCTGGATTCCCCTGGGTGTCTAGTTTTCAAAAATGTATAGGTGTGCTAGGTTTCCCTAGGTGCCGGCGGAGCTAGGGTTCAAAAACTACAGCTAGGCACTTTGCAAAAAAAGGGTCATTTTTCACTGTGAAAATGTGGTTTGTCCACCTTGCGTTTTGGGCCCTTTCCTGTCGCGGGCACTAGGCCTACCAACACAAGTGAGGTAACATTTTTCTCGTAAGACTTTGGGGAATGCGGGGTGGGTGGAATTTTGTGGATCCACGCAGATTCCAGAACTTTGCACCACAGAAATGTGAGGAAAATAGGTTTTTTTTGACAATTTGTTAGGTTTGCAAGGGATTCTGGGTAACAGAACCTGGTGAGAGCCAGTCAAGTCACCCCATCCTGGATTCCCCTGGGTGTCTAGTTTTAAAAAATGTATAGGTTTGCTAGGTTTCCCTAGGTGCCGGCAGAGCTAGGGTTCAAAAACTACAGCTAGGCACTTTGCAAAAAAGGGTCATTTTTCACTGTGAAAATGTGGTGTGTCCACCTTGCGTTTTAGGCCGTTTCCTGTCGCAGGCACTAGGCCTACCCACACAAGTGAGGTACCATTTTTCTCGTAAGACTTTGGGAAACGCGGGGTGGGTAGAATTTTGTGGATCCACATAGATTCCAGAACTTTGCACCACAGAAATGTGAGGAAAATGTGTTTCTTTTTACAATGTTTTAGGTTTACAAGGGATTCTGGGTAACAGAACCTGGTGAGAGCCAGTCCAGTCACCCCATCCTGGATTCCCCTGGGTATCTAGTTTTCAAAAATGTATTGGTTTGCTAGGTTTCCCTAGGTGCCGGCAGAGCTAGGGTTCAAAAACTACAGCTAGGCACTTTGCAAAAAAGGGGTAATTTGTCATTGTGAAAATGTGGTGTGTCCACATTGCATTTTGAGCCGTTTCCTGTCGTGGGCACTAGGCCTACCCACACAAGTGAGGTACCATTTTTATCGGGAGACTTGGGGTAACACAGAATTGTAGAGCAACTGTTATTACCTATTGACTTTCGATGCATTTCTGCCTTCCAAATGAAAGACAATGTGTAAAAAAGAAGTCATTTTGAAAAATGTCCTATAATTCTCATGCTAGTATGGGCATTCCCAATTTCGGAAATGTGCAAATATCTACTGTTTCTAAACTCTATATTTTGTTCCCATTTCAGAAATACATAGGTGTCTTTCATACCGATTTTTCCATGTATACATTTTCCCAGAATAATTGCTATATACCCGGTATATAATAAAAAATCATTGCAAGTCGCTGCTCAGTTATTGGCTCTGGGTTCGTTGGGTTCTTGGTGTACCTACAAGTCCTATATATCCCCACAACCAGAAAGGTCCAGCGGATGTAACGGTATATTGCTTTCAAACAGCTGTCATAATTAGAAAAAGTTACAGGTGAAAACGTTGACACAAACGGCTGTTTTTTTCAACTAATTTTCAATTTTTCCTATATTTAACTGTTAGATTCTATAAAGAAACCTTGACGGATCTACACAAATGACCCCTTGCTGAATTCAGAATTTTGTCTACTTTTCTAAAATGTATAGCTTTCCAGGATCCATTATTGCTTTCATACCCATTTCTACCATTAACTGGAAGGAGGTTGAAAGCACAAAAAATAGCAAAAATAGGCTATGTCCCAGAAAAATGCCAAAACTGTGTAAAAAATGTTAGTTTTCTGACAAAAGTCTGCTTGTCCCTGAAAGCTGGGAAGATGGTGATTTCAGCACCACAACCCCTTTTTTGATACCATTTGCAGGGAAAAAACCAGACGCTTTCATCTGGAGCCCTTTTTTCCCATTTTTCCCAAAAAACAACAAAATGTAGCTGTATTTTGGCTAATTTCTGGTTCCCCTCCAGGGGAATCCACAAACCCTGGGTACCTTTAGAATCCTCATGGTGTTGGAAAATAAGGACGCAAATTTGGCATGGATACCTTATGTGGTCAAAAAGTTACAGGGGCCTAAGCGCGAACTACCCCAAATAGCCAAAAAAAGGCTTAGCACAGGGGGGGGGAAAGGCCTAGCAGCGAAGGGATTAAAAGTGGATTCCGAATACCAGTTGGCCATTTTCATAATATCTTGAATAGTAGAACCCAGAACAAATGTTTTGGAGGCCATTGCGCCTCTGGCTGAATGCGCCCCAAAACCTGAGTATTAATTCCAGCCTCTGTCATCACTGATTTCAACCATCTAGCTATAGTAGCAGCTGACACTGGCTTAAAAGGTTTCTGCAAAGAGATCAACAATCGACCTAAAGCATTACCTTTTAGTGCAGTATTACTATCTTCATAGGCCTTTAAACATTTGACCACACACAATTTGTTGTTCAGAGGAAAAGCATGATAATCAATATTCTTTGAAAATGTTTTAGTCCTCCTAGAAATTGTAAATTAAACTCCCTCCAGGGTAAATACTCTACCTGCAAGGTCAAGAGCTTTCACATCGGAAGTCCTTCTAAAAGAAGTCAGGCATAACAACATGGCTAATTTAGCCGACAACTGTTTTCTAGTCAATTGCTCATTACTGCTCCACCTTTCAAAAAGATTTGGGACAACATCCCATTAAAAGGACTACTTTGGTTTTGGAGGATTAGTTACTATGATAGCCTTGAATAGCTTACAGATAACAGGGTGCACACCCATGGGATTATTACCAAACTGTACATGTCTTGCTGAAATTGCTGACGGAAAGTTAATTACTACCCTCCATACATAAACTCTGTTGCTTTCTGCAAAAGAAAATGTACGATGTCAGGGATCTTTGCCACCACAGGATCCCTGTGCCATTCCAGGCAGCATCTCCTTGCTGAGGAGTATTGTTTTCTTGTAGAGGGGGCCCATGCCTGCTTAATAAATTCTGAAGCCGCATCCGAAATACTTAGCAAACACCACTGTTGCCAGAAAGCCTCCAAGCCATCAGGGACAACTGCTCCAAAAGTACTAATGGATGCAGTTCCCCCTAAGGGCCCAGAAGCATCGTCTGAGACCAGGGAAGAAGAAGAGGAGGATTGCATGCCAATTCCAGAAGGACCAGGAACCAAGGCTGGGCTTTCCAAACAGGAATGACAAATACCAATTCCGCTACCTGACGCTTGGTCTGAGAAGCGACTCTCAAAATCATTGCAAAGGGGGAAACACATAATTCAGTCCGCTCGACCAATCCTCCGAGGAGACATCTGTCATCTTCGCCAGAGGATCCGGCCTCCAACTGAAGAATTGGTCCAGCTGACGATTCAGTCTGGAGGCAAATAGGTCTGTCCTGCAAGGGCCCCAAAGACCCTGGATCAGTCTGAATAGTTGTGGAAGGAGCTTCCAGTCGCTGTGATCTATCAAGTATCTGGAATTCCAGTCTGCTATGAAATTGGATTGCCCCAGAATGTACTCCACCACTACTGATATCTTGTGGGACAGGCAGTAATGCCAAACGACCTTGGCTATCTCCACTAGTAGTCTGGATTTGGTACCCCCCAGATTGCTGATGTACCTGACAGCTAAGATGTTGTCCATTCTGAGAAGAATGCAACAAGACATCTTCCTGGGGGGAAAGAGACCTGATGGTGAAGGAACCTTCTAGCACTTCTAGGCAATTGATGTGGAGATTGAACTTTTGGAGAGACCATATGCTGCCTGTAGGGAAATCACCACAGCGTGCACCCTAACCCCATCGGATGGCATCTGACTCTATCACAACTTCTGGTTGGAAGCCAAAAATAGCCCTGCCATTCCAAGCATCTACGTATCCCAACCACCACTGAAGTTCCTCTCTTACCTCTTCTGTCAAAGGAACTTGATCCATATAGGCTAACCCTCTCCTCAGATGTAGAATCTTGAGCATCTGAAGGGCTCTGTAATGGAGAGGACTGGGGAACACTGTTTATATGGAGGACGCCAGAAGGCTCACAAGGCGAGCGATCACCCTCAAAAACACAGACCGGCGAGCAAAGAACAGACTTTAGCTTTTTTTAAATGTCTCTTAGCTTGGTCTTGGGCAACAATAACTAAGCTTACTCTGAGTTTATCACAAACCCCAGGAACTCTATAGAGCAGGAGGGACATATGATTGATTTGATCTTGTTGATCACAAACCCCAATGCAGATGCTCCATGACTAGGTCGTGGGACTGCGCCATTATCAACACATTGTCGAGATATGATTATGCATACACCCTTCTCCTTGAGATGAGCAATCACTGGTTTCATCACCTTGGTGAAGCACCACAGCGCTGAGAAGAGCCCGAAAGGAAGGACCAAATAATCTAGCCCCCTGTCTTTCCACCTGAACTGAAGGAAGCGTCTGTGAGAAGGGAAGATTGGAATAGTTAGATAAGCATCTTTTAGGTCTAAACGGACCATCCAGTCTCCCTCCTGAAGGATATCTGCCAGAAGATGGATGCCCTCCATCTTGAAATGCCTGTACACCATGTAATAGTTAAAGTCTTGCAGGGTAAGGACAAGCCTGTGATCTCTCTTTTGCACTAGAAAGATATGTTGCACAAACCTGAGGGATGCGGATCACAATATGCCACTGCGTGTTTCTGCAGCAAATCCTCTATTTCTGAATCTATAAAAACTGACTCTTGTAGGGAAAAATACAGTTCAGATGGGAGTACCTGCTGTTGAGTAATCTGATAGAACTACAATCTGAAACCCTGAATTGTTTGAAGAACTCACACATCCGGAGTCAAACATTTCCAGTTGTCAAGAAATAAACAAATTCGGCCACCCAACCTGACTTGTGTGGAGTCTATGACCCTCACCTGAAGAATTGTTAGATTGGAAGTTGTTTCTGGAACCTCCCCTGTTGAATCTCCTCCTGCCAAAATGATCCCTGGAAGGGAAGAATGTTCCTCCTCTAGTGGAGTCCTGCCAGTCTCCTCGACTTCGGCCATAGAAGCTTCTTTGGGAGCCTTTATAATAATGGCGGCCTGGCGAGCGGCCCCTGCCTCACCTGTCCCAGCCTAAAAGGTTAGCGTGGAACACCTTTTTTTTAGATTGAATTGGGTTTTGTCTAAGGTCGTGAAGGTGTCAACATACTTGGCAATGTCCTTAACAAATTTTTCGCCAAACAGACGACCATCTGCAAAGAGGCCAGCGTCTGCCATTGCCATTTCTGTCAGGTTGGAATCAATTCGCATGAGGAGAGATTTTCTCCTTTCGGGGAAATGGCACACTTTGCATTTCCTAAAAGGCAGCTCACATGTTGGGTCCATTCGTCCAGAATGTCCGGGTCTATGGGAGACACCTCCTCCTTGGGGGCCAAAGTCATCTCTAGAATTTTTGCCAGAGTTCCCGAAATGTCTAGCATCTTATCCTGACATGCACACCAAATGCGGTCAATCCCCTTTTTTGGGCCTTTGCCGAACTTTTTAAAGAAGGTTGTCATGCTGGGGTCAATTTCTGGAATCTCCGCTACTCGGTCAGGTGGGTCGGATCTGAGTCTATTGTGGACTTCTTTGTTAAAACCCCTGCGTAGCTTGTCCTTGAGGTATTCAGAAACCGCAGGCGCAGGTACCTAGTCCAAAGATCTGGGATAAATACTGTCCTCCAGATTGAAGGTGAATGGATTAGACAGGAGCAGCTAGAGTCATGAGGCTTAGACAAGGAGGACTCATTTAGCTTCTTGGCGCTTATGGCTAGATTTGTGATCCAAGGAGGGATGGGGGGATAAGTGGGCGTAGTGTCTGTGTCCATGGGCGCCTTATGTTTGGAAGCAAGAATTTTAGAGTTAGCCGGAGCTGAACAATATTGATGGTCCCCAAGAGATGCTTGGGATAAGGCAGTCAAAACCTCTTCATGAGGCCAGTCTCTTGACTTGGCTTTAGACTTGCGAGGCTGCTCGGGACCTCCCTCAATAGTCTTGGAGCTAGAGGGTTGGCCATATCCTTGCCGTCTGGGAAACAATTCTAATTGGGCAATAATAGGTTTTAGCACTGTAGCTAAGGCTTGATTAACTGAAAGAGGGACCGAAGTCTCCAGAGCCCTGGTGACTAATTAGTGTACTGAGGAGTCAAGGGCATCTATGAGATCTTCCTCCAAATGTCGGCCTTGCTCATCGGGCATAATAATGCCCATAATCCTCCTCTTCAAAAGGTTCCTGGTTGGCCATGATGAATAACTGGAGAGACCACAAATGGCATGTCTGCCTAACTAAAGGCAAGAAGGGGGGAGGTGACCCCTATTGCAGAATGTATAACAGTAAAGGAACGAGGGCCCAGGCTCCTCAGCAAGTGCTGTACCTGAATTGTTACAGCCCTCGTCGACTCTGCGACTGACGGTGTCAAGGAAGAGCCAGGAAAACCACAAATTATACAGTGAGCATGCACTCTGCTCGAAATGAGACCTTCTCTATTATTACAGCCCGAGAGGCATTACTCCGCACTGTCCTGATGATTCCAGTGCAATACTGAGCACTTAAACACCGCTCTGGTCGGTGGAAATAGAAATGGGACTGTGCTACCCCCAATCAGCTACCTTTATGTAGCCCAATTGGGCTATGCACGCGTCCCAGGCTGTCAAGCTTGAGCCCAATTAGGGAAGGCTCCGAGACAATATAGGCACTGCGCTCAGAGGAGCCGAACAGGGCCATGAGAAGGGACACCAGGGCATATGCATATAAGGATTAAGAAACGGGCAATAGAATACATACAGGAAAGAAGCTTGTAAGAGGACGGCGGTATGCACATCGGTCATGCGGGACCTTGAAGCTGACAAACAGAACATTGAAAAAGCAAAATGAAATGTAAGCCTGATAAGGCTAATATAAACAAGCCTGTAAGTACCAAATATGTAAAAAGTGTAAATGCATATAAAACGCACAAATCAAGAGAGAATCAAAGTCACTTATCTTGACTGCCGAGCAGCAAAGAAAGAGGCAGTCTAGCTGGTGCTGGCAGTATTTGTATGCTCTAATGGGCCATGATTGGTGGGGTTAATGGACAGAGCATCATGGGATGTGTAGTTTAATATATGTTTAGATTGTTTTCATTGGCTGCTGTCAAATGAGTAGTAAAGAAAGAGAAGCATACTCGGAGCCTTCGGTCCTGACATAGAATCTGGAATGCACTGCTAAGCACATTCCTCTTAAAGTCCTAAAACCACTTATGCCAAATACATTTGTAAAATACTGCACAATTACTCCATTTTTTGTTTACAAATGTAAATGAAAAGAATAAGGGAAACATATAAATATATACTGTTAATAATAAACAGCTCTACTAATTTATTCACATACAAACATATCAAAGTTTTTTAGTTTCTTCACAATTCTCCCACTGAATATTTTAACATCCCCAACATTTCGGAATTCCCAAATACTTTTGGCAAAAGTTTGTGTTGCATCAGGAGATTTTTGTTCATGTACATTCTCAGAGTTACCCTCACCATTTAAATAGTCGTCATCCTCAACACATTCTCTTGTACTGCCTGAGTCATTTTCCGACCGTTCTCCTAGACCCATTGTATCTTCCGGAACAACCCCACCCTGTCCTAACCACCAATAGTTTTTTACTACATCTTTATTAACTTGGTAGGTTTCAGCACTTCCTCTTGCCAATGCGAGGCAACTCATATGCCACGTTTCCATATTTTCCAACACAACAGTGTTCTTCATCACCTTAACCACCTTCTTTGGCTCACTAAATTTGCTGTCACTTTTGGCTACTTTCCTAGCACTTTTCAAATGCACACATTGTCCAACACACACATTCACTTGTTTTGCTCCATGTTTAGAGTCATAATATACCCTGTTTTTTTAGACTTCATGATGTAACTTCTCATCTCTTGGACATCGCATTCCACCATTTCACTCCGCTTTATCCAACCAGGGTTAACTTTAGAGTGCTATACTCTGCCCCGCATCAACAAAAACTGGCTTTTACCTACAAACCCATGGCAGGTTGTTCTGTACGACCACACCATTTTTCTTATTTCACTTTCCCAAGATACATTGCTTTGATTAGAAAGTTGTAAAATACCCTTGATACTTCTGTTGATCCTCTCCATGACACGATTCCTGCTGGGATGATACAGAGCTGTAAACCTTTGTTTAACTCCAGAAGCTTTTAAATACTCATTCATTTCCGTTGATTTAAATTGTATACTATTGTCTGTAAGTATTGTTGCAGGGAATCCTTCTCGCTACAACACCTCATCCCTAAATTTTATCAAGTTTATGTATTCACCATATCCACAATACATACTTCAACTTATCGCAAAAACATGTCCACTAGAACTAAAATGCTTCTAAAAGTACCATCTTGCCAATTTATAGGCCCAATAATGTCTAAAGCTACCTCTTCCCAAGGCAATTTCAGACAACCTAAAGAACTCAAAGGGAGGTTCAATGTTTTCTGTGTTTTATCTGCCACTTCACACTAGGCACATGATCTTACAAACCTTTAAATTTCAATATCCATTCTGGGCCACCAATATAAGTCCTTAAGTCTTTGTTTGGTACGTGTGATGCCAGAATGCCCTTCATGGCATAGGTGAATTATTTTCTCACGTAATCCTTTAGGTGGGACAACTTTCTCTCCCTATAAGACAAAAGAATCATTCACACACAGTTTCTCCCTGATTTCCCAAAATCCTCTCAAATCATCTTTAAGACACTTTTTGTTTTTGGTCACACCAACCCTTCACAGCATTCTCTTTCACCTCCCTTAAGACCGCATCCTTAATTTTGGCTTCCAAACATTCATTCCGAACAAAACTGTCTTGAAGAGCATTTACTTGAGAGATACAGGCAATAGAGTATTCATTCCACATGTCTATCAATTTCTGTCAGTGGTAACACCATTCTCTTGAAGAAATCTGCCATGACGTACTGGATGTCATATCTAAAATCTTGTAAATGCATTGACAATCTAGCTTTTCAAGCCATTGCTCTAAACAATCCTTCAGTTGTCAATAATTTTGTCAAAGGTTTATGATCACACCTTAATGTAAATTTCCTGCCCCATACAAATTTTCTAAAATGCTCCAATACCCAGACACATGCCACGGTCTTGTGTTCTATGACAGAATATTTTTCCTATGTAAAAGTAAGTGAGCATGATGCAAAAACAATCATCACTTCTCTCCCACCCTCGTCCAGCTGGGTGAAAACTCCACCAAGCCCCTTGCTGTTAGTGTCAGTGGTAACAAACGTGTTTGCTCTAGGATGAAATCCTTGTAAATTAGGAGCTTTACAAATTACTTACTTGATCTCATTGAAAGATAGTTTAGGGGCCATGTCCAAGATGGCGGCGGTGTAGGTCGCACATCTTGGAGCTCCGCCGGATCTAAAGCCCAGAAGCACCTCAGCGAGGGAGTTTGGTGTCCGGATAAACCGGAGTGAGACAGGCAGCCTGTTGGCAGCAGGTGGAGGGAACTGCGGACCGACGTGGCCGCGGAGCCGGGACAAACGCGGCCCCCGACAGCGAGGCGGAGCCAATCCGGGAGACATGATGGGTCTGACTTGGGGGCCCTCAGGAGAGAGGCGTGCTGCGGTGGGCTCCCTTGGACTTGGGACCGGTCCGGGTCGTGGATCGAGCCACGGCGAGGCGGTGGAGGACTGTGGGATCCCCTGATAGCGTCGGCTGCGTGAGTGACGACGCTGGGGCTGGAGCGCGGAGGAGGGGGAGCGGCCCACAGCCTGCCGTGTTGTGGGGGAGAGTCCTCGCTCGCTGCTGTTTTTCCTTGCCCCCCCCTGGTCCCGCTTAAGGGCCCGGACCCTTGCCGTCGCTCTCCCCCATGGGGCCACCCCTTTCCTGCCTGTTGGTGACCGCGGGGAGGCACCCCTGCTGAGTGTCGGGCCTCCGGGCCGGGGTGCGAGGCGAGGGTGCGTGTTAGCGGCCTTCTGCGTCCCGTGGCTACAGGCCGGCCCGCCTCGTTGGCGACAATCTCCAGGATTACGGCTGGACTACACCCCCCCTTCTGTGACAGTGCGAGGGAAGTGTGATCGCCCGGGGATCCCTCCTTAGTGGTGTCCATGAAACGGGTGTGCTACAATCCCCCCATGGTTCGGGCTTGGAGCCCACAGAGGATTCCCATAAGGCCCTCCGAGGCCAGTGCACTTGGGAAGAGCGGTGGCGAAACCTGGCAACACATCGGATCCCCCCACCCCATTACAGTTGGAATTATAGCTAGGGCCCTGCATCAGACCGGCTGTCCCCCGCCCCCAGTGATACCACAACTTTAGATCTAGAGGCGAGGGCCCTGAAATGCGGCCCACTGGTAGTGAGCTGGCCCGCCTCGCCTCTGCTGCGCTCTGGGGCTGGGAATTGCCCCCCCGCGATTGGAGGTGGAGTTGGAGACCGACCTGCCCACGTCAGATTGCCCAGTGGAACCCGCAGAAGGTGGTCCTTGGGAGGAGTGGGACGGCTGTCTCACAGCGGGGGACATAGATCATAGCGAACATGTCCACCCACCGCCAGATGAAGAAAGACCCCTCGGTAAAGGACATGTTTGCCCGCTCAAACACGAAGAAGGCAGATGCAATGCGAGAAACCAAAGACAAGGGGGGGGAACCCGGAGAGGGCCAGTGGTGAGGAGGGGGGCCGGGAGGAGCCCCCGCTCACTGAGGCATTCATGGAGCGCCTGTTCAGCACCCTCCGAGATGACTTTGCGGAGCTCAAGCGCGACATTGCCTCAGACATCAAGGGAATTAGGCAAGATGTCGCTGTCCTCGACCAAAGGATGGACTCGGTGGAGCGGAATCACGATGCCCGAGAGGAGGAAATAGAGGACCACCATAGGGAGCTTTTGGAGCTCCGGGACCAGAACTCAGAACTGCGCTGTCAGATAGAGGACCTAGAGAACCGATCTAGACGCTCCAACGTACGCATTAAGGGAGTTCCGGCTCGGGCCGTCCCGTCCGACTTGGAAGGATTTGTGATCTGACTTTTCAAACACGTGACATCCTCTTTGCAGGATCAGGAGATAGTCTTGAACCACACGCACTGGGCCGGGAGGCTAGCAACCGAGCCGGGCCAGCCCCAAGACATTCTCATATGCCTGCACTACTACAGGCAGAAGGAGGCAATAATGGCGGCGACCAAAGAAATGAGAAATATCGAATTCGAGGGCTTTAAAGTTGGACTGTTTCAAGTTCTGGCCCGACAACTTTGCAGCGTCGCAGGGCCCTGAAGCCTCTAACTGATCTTCTCTGAGCCCAAGAGATCCGCTACAGGTGGGGGCACCCTTTTCGACTACAGTTTGTGTGGCAGGAGGAAACCCGGTCGATTCGCACCTTAGCGGATGCCTCTGCCTTACCAGAGATGCCGAACCTGCGACAAGCTACCCCATCGGGGTCACAGTCCTGCGAACCCTCGGACGAGAGACGGGGGCCAAGGCGATCTGCCAGACGGGGGCCGAAAACACTGACTAAACCGACAGAAGCCGACAGCCGAGAGGAACGCTCGCGGCTCCTCCAGCACTTGCAGCATGAGGGATCCTCCGGGCCCATATCTGGTGATCATTGAAGGACCGAGCGGCTTTGTCTCCGCGGCCTTGACGCGATCAACGCCGATCTCCTGTACGAGAGTCGGTGGGACCTGACGGAGCCAACTCCCAGCATCATAATCATAGGGCCACACCGGCGGAGCTCACCGAACTAATCCGGCCCAATTTCAACTGGCACACCCAGCCATGACATGGACCCTAAACTGTTGAGTGAGATGACTCCCGGGAAGGAGAAGTTGGTAGACTCTGTGTTCTTGCTACGTTATTTTTTGTGTTTTAACAGTTGTATTTTTCCCTTCCCATCCTCCGTCACTATTGATCTTTGCTCCCTTCGGTGGGGGGTTGGCGGGGTGGCGGGGCGCTTGCGGAACGGACAGCGGGGTGCGTAGTCAGTACACATGGTGTCTGTACTTAGTCTCAACGTTCGGGGCCTCAACTCCCCGACGAAGCGGTTGGCGATACTTTCATATCTTATAGACACCAAATGCGATGTGTGCATGTTGCAGGAAACTCACCTAATCCAACCAGACTGGCGGCGGATGCGCTCCCGATGGTTTGACCACCAGTACTTCTCATCCGGTACCACCAAGAAAGCCGGAGTTGCCATTCTGCTTGCCACACACTTTGCATGGAAGGTGGAGGGCGTCATGGTAGACATCCCAGGTCGGGTGTTGGCATTACACATACAGATACAGGGCACCAGGTACACGATGGCCACTATTTATGCCCCCAACGACAAACAGGAAACATTCCTCACGGATGCCCTGGGGCGACTACTTTCTACTCCTGACAAGGAGATGGTGGTGGGGGGCGACTTCAATGTTACCATGGACGGTCAACAGGATAAATAACACTCTAGGACGGGGCAGGACAGAAGCCTCACCTCGGGCACCAAAGGCTGGCTGGCTGAAGCGGGTCTCATTGATATTTGGCGACACCTGCACCCCATGGAGGTAGACTACACATTCTATTCTGCGGTACACCACACATATACTCGAATCGACTACTTCCTCACCACACCGGGGATAACAAGAGCCACAGCTACCGCGGAAATAGGGGTAGCTGCCCTTTCCGATCACTCTCCTATCCGTCTACATTTTCGCCCCCCACTGCAAACTTCGGCCCCTCACCGCTGGTGCCTCAACACCAAACTCCTTACATATGATAAAGTACGTATGGATACCCTGGGGGCTCTGACCTCCTTCCTAGACCACAATGATAATGCCAACACGCCAATTGCTACACTGTGGGAGACTCTAAAGGTGGTTCTGCTGGGCCATTTTATTGGCATTGCAGCGGGTTATAACAGGAAGCGACGAGACAAGCGGTGCCGACTAGAAAGTCAGGTTAAAGAAATAGAGACAGAAAACGCCCGAACGGGAACCGTGATAATGCGCCGTCAATTGACGAATGCACGAAAACAGCTATGGGCCATAGACATGGGGAGGGCAGAGTACGCTTTGTTACAATTGCGTCAATTATAATATTATGCAGGGAGCAACAAGGCGAGCGCATGTTAGCACATCGACTGCGGACGCAGGTGCTTGAACGACGGATAACCGAAATTAGTGGAGACGATGGCTCTGCTTACACCACAGACGAAGGCATTGCAGATTCTTTCAGGGCGTTCTATAGAGCCCTTTACACTGCCGATCCACTGCAGGAAGGGGAGATAGAGACATATCTGTCCCGGGTCTATTCGAATGAAGCGGAGGTGCCAGTGTATGCTGCCTTAGAGAAGGACATCACGGTACAGGAAGTCCTCACTGCTATACGTAAGCTGCAACCCCAGAAAGCGCCTGGCCCTAATGGATATGGAGGGGAATTCTATAAATCTTTTGCTGCCCACCTAGCACCGATACTCACACGCCTATACAATTCAATTGACACAGAGGGGACACTACCAGAATCAATGCGCATGGCCACCATCACAGTAATACTTAAGCCAGGCAAAGATCCCAAACAATGTGCATCCTACCGCCCAATTTCATTGCTGAACGTAGACTCAAAGATTTTCACTAGTGTGTTGGCGCTCAAGCTGGCTCCATATGTACAAGGGATCATCGACCCAGACCAGGCTGGATTCATCCCGGAACTTGGGTGCAGCAATAATAGAAAGAGGCTATGCCATCTCATGGATAAAACACAGCGCTCTCAGACGTTGGCGTTAATGTTAACAATTGATGCCGAAAAAGCGTACCATCGAGTGCACTGGCCGTATCTCTATCGGGTACTTGAACGTGTGGGCCTTGGCCCCCGGTTCTGAGGTTGGGTACAGGCGTGCTATGCAGCTCCGCAAGCCAGCATCTGTGCAAATAGCGTATAGTCCTCCACCTTCCCCATAGAGCGGGGAACCAGACAGGGTTGCCCCTTGTCCCCCCTTCTATTTGCGCTCTATATGGAGCCTCTTGCGGAATGTATACGGGGAAACGCAAGAGTGACCGGGATTAAGATGGGAGGGAGGGAACATAAGATCATGTTATACGCAGATGACGTGCTCTTGACCCTCACGAAACCGGCTGACTCATTAACAGCAGTCACGGCAGAGCTCACGGAATTAGGGCGAGCATCGGGTTTCAAAATCAACCCAAAGAAAAGTCCTTGATCCTAGATCTGATGTTGCAGCAACCTGAGCGAGCGCTCCTCCGCGAACAATTTCCGTTTCAATGGGCAACTGGGGGAGTCCCATACTTGGGCTTACAAATCTTTTCCACACTTAAAGCCACCGCAGACTACAATTATGGGAGCTTACTGGCTATGGCTCGGTTAGACCTCAGTAAATGGAAGCAGCATAACTTATCGTGGTTGTGGTGGCTCGCTGCCGTCAAAATGACGCTACTCCCCAAGTTGCTCTACTTGATGCAGACCCTACCCCTCCAGCCTCCCACGCGAGCTCTGGATAAGCTGCAAACCCTGATTTGGGACTTTATCTGGGAAGGCAAAAGGGCGAGAATGTCTAGTTTGCAGGCCTTTCTTGCGGTGGCGGAGGGGGGTTTGGGGATCCCCAACATCAGTAAATGCTACCAGGCCGCCCAGCTGCGGTACATGGTGGAGTGGTCCCGCACGCTCACCGAAAAACACTGGTGTTTCATAGACCAAGCCATAGCGGGAATGCACATCCGGAAAGTGCCGTGGCTGCCTAAACCCCATAGACCGATGGGAGTATACATCTCTCTGGTCACGAGATCGACATTGGGGGTCTGGGACAGGGTGCAGTTGAGACATAACCTCTCCACTCCAATCTCCCCGCAGACCCCATTCATAGGCAACCCGAACTTCCCCCCGGCGCTGGAGGGTTCAGGCTTTAAGGCTTGGCAGGACGGCAATTGCAAACGGGTGGGAGACTTATTTGATACAGACGGGCTTATGGACTTCGCCAAACTACAGACATACTATCCACTCCTGAACTCGGCGAAATGGCAATACATAGCAGTGGCACACTGGGTCACTCGACAGTGGATCTAACCCCACGCCGGTAGACCTCTACTACCTTTCGAGAAGTGGCTTATTACGAGGAGCTCTGACAAGAAGCTGCTTTCGGACTTATACACGTTCTTGATGCAGCCTGTGCGCCCCTTGCCTTCACCTGCCAGGGCTAGCTGGGGAAAAGAATGCGAACGCCCCTTCTCGGACAGAGTGGAGTGATATCCTACATCGGGCCCGAACATCTGCCCTCAATACCACTAACAAAGAGATGCTACTCAAAATAGCTCACTATTGGTATTACACACCGGCAAGAGTGGCTAAGTGGGATTCTAGGGAAGGTGGGCTATGTTGGCGACAATGCAGTCAGCAGGGCACACTCACGCACCTCCTTTGGCAGTGTCCCAAGATAGAGGAGTTCTGGGCAGGTGTCCTAGACGCCATTAACACGATGTTCGACACAGACATACCCAGATTCCCCAGTTACACACTATTGGGTCTTCCCAATCCACTCACATACCCGCTAAAATCACCCAGGGGCAAAGCCATCACCCTCACCTTGGAGGCAGCTAAACAGCTCCTTTTAGCCCGATGGGGAACTGACAAGATACCCACGCAGCAGGACTGGCTGCATAAAGTGTGGGAAGTCTTGGGGATTGTGAGAAGTTGGCCTGGTATATGCTGTCCACTAATTAAAGTGGGCACCCTGTAACAGTCCAAACAACACTTATAGTGATTTAAGAGGTCAAAGATAACCTTAGAAAGCTATCCAAGTAGTAGCTGTGGAGAGCAGCCTTCAGGCTTAGTCTTGAAGGAATGTTAAGCAGCTTGTTTTACCACAGTGCAACCTTATAGTATTAGGTAAATGAAAGGAGAACCACACAGTAGTTATAAAAATATGTATTTATTCTTCTAACACACCTTAAATACCTCACAGTATCTGCTACACGCAGATAAACACAAAGCACACAATACTGTAGCACAGAAACAATCGTAAGTAGCACTAATACACAGTGGGCTCCAGGGGGAGACCAAACCATATACTAAAATAGTGGTATAAGAACCATGACTCGAGTCAATACAGGGTCTAGAGGATGTAGAATCGCTGGGACCCCAAGGAACCACCCAAGGTGAGTAAGGAGGGACCCCACGGAGGACGGGTGCAGTGTGAGAACACGACCGCGTGCTACGTACAATTCAATGGGAGAGTCGCGGTTGCAGTTTTACAGTTTAAGGACCCTTCCCAGTGGATTACGAAGAAGCCCTTTGGAACCTAGAAGGTTGGAGAGCCACCCCACCCGTGGATACTGAAGTACCAGAGTTACCTATCCAGGGAAGCCGGGTGCATAGGGCTGAAGTGGCGTCAGAAACCGCCGTCGTTCTCTATGGGAGTCTTCAAAGAAATGCCACTGCTGGAAAGGAGAAAAGTGTCCGGTGGAACCCACAGGTGGGTTCTTGATGGAAGGAACCTGAAAGCAGAGGGGATATAGTCTGGGTCACTCAGGAGTGACCAGGGGCTCGGTAGACAAATGCCCACCAATGTTGGGTGCTTCAGGTGTGATGATGGAGACCTTGGCTCTACAGCTGCAGGGACCAGGAGATGTCGAGGAGGACCAGGAGCCAGATACGAGGTGTCCCACGAAGGATTTCGAGTGCTGAGGGGTCGGTGTCCGGCGGGAGCACCAACAAGCCTTGGCAGCGGCAACCCACGAAGAGGGTCAAAGAAGGTTACGGTCTGGTCCAGCAAGGACCAGAGGTCTCACCACAGCAAGGGGAGTCAGGGCAGGCCTGGAGCAACCAGGGGAGCCCAAGTAAAGCAGTGTTGTCCCTCAAATGGACCCACAGGCCGAAGGCACAGGAGTCGCGAGGGGCCCTCTTAGCGGTTTCACAAAGTAACAGCTTGCAGGGCACAGAGTGCGAGGAGGCCAAAGTCCTTTGTACAAAATGTGCGCAGAGGTTGGGGCTATCGATAGCCCAATGCACGTAGTTGGGGCGTGCCAACAAGCATATGCACTCGCAAAAGTACGCTGTGCACAGGGGTTCAGGTTATGCGGAACCCACGAGGGATACTGGCCTCAAACTCAGTGACAGGGCAGCTCAACCTCAAGACACGTAGGAACTCACCTCCGGTGTTGCTGAAGCCTTCGGAGTCCGCAGGAGCTCAGGATCAGCAGACCGGTCAGTTGCGTTATGATGCCTGCGAATGCAGGGGAGTGACTTCTTCACCCCAAGGGAGATAACTTCAGTTGTCCTTGATGCTCCACAGGTCCTGCACGGAGCCTGTACGGTGCATGGGCACAGACGTTGCTTTGGACGGAGAGGGAGATGAAGTCGGGCCCAGTTGAAGTCCAGCAAAGTCCAGAGTGTCCAGACGGTCGAAGGTCAGTGGTTTCTTGTTCAGAATCTTGTCCACGTCAAATCTAGGGCCTACAGCCAGGTAAGCCCTTAAGTACCCACGGGAAAGGGTTGCACAGATTCAGGGGACCCTCCCAGGGGAGGGTCAGGACAGTGGGGAGGATACTCCCCTGTCCTTTTTCCAGTTTCGTGCCAGAGCAGGAGCCAACGGCTCCCAGGACTGGTTTGAATTGGACTATGCACAGGGACACCAAGTGTGCCCCTCATGCAGACTTTCAGGCACTTTGGAAGTGCACCCACCCAGCCCCAATACACTAAATCCTGTCTGGGAGGTGGTCACACCTCCCTGTGACAGGATGCCTATTGTCCTGCCTTCCCCTGCTCGAGCTTGGCTCAGCAGCAGGAGGGCAGAAATGTGTCTCTGGTCGGCAGCAACTATTTTGTGTTGCCCGGGTCGAGAAGGCTGGTACCGGGAAGCCCAGGGACCCCACGAAGCTCGCTTCAGAAGGGTGGAATCATACCTCCCACACCGGTTACCGGTGTGGAGGCATGATTCCAAGGTGTTTGATACCAAGCACGACATGCTTTGTTGCAGCCGTTTTCAAGATAGCATTTTACGCGAGCATATAATGCACCTCTACCTATATGTCTGGCTGCATCACCGAAACCCGGGAGAATGGTCTCCGAAGGCTGCAGGGGTGCTCTGCTCATGCAGGGGCACCCTCTCACATAAAACCCAGCACCCTGGTCAGGATTGTCAAGGCCTGCTAGAGGGATGACTGATAGGTTTTAAGTGTAGTGACCTATAGATATAGTAAACCTATATCTAAAGTAAGTGGTGCATGCACCATCTTACACAGGCTGCACTGGCAGGCCTGTAGGTCCATTTTGCAGGGCCTCTCATGGGTGGCATAATACATGCTTCAGCCCAGACGAGGCCTCTGGGGTACCTATGCCCTGGGTACCATATACTAGGGACTGACAAGGGTACCCCAGTATCCAATCTGGAGTGTACCTGAGTACATGGCATAACATTTTAGGGAGAAAGCAGATAGACTGGGGTCCTGATTAGCAGGCTCCCAGTCAGACTAGTCAAAAACAGTGTAACATCAAGCAAAAATTGGGGGTAACCATAAGAAGCAGATCCTACTTTCCTACAGGGATGGAGAAGTTGACGGCAGTGGCTACGCAGCAACTACCCCGGTTCGACAAGATGTGGCAATCGTGTATAACATACTTGGCAGATAAATTCTGCTAGCTAACATGCCCCCAATACCTGCATATTCTGCGCCTGACAGCTACCAACACTACCGCACGCACCTGGTCCGCAAACACCCTTTAGAAGCACCCGCGCGCTGGGAAGGTGAGGCCCCCCTTCGCTACCCACTCTTCACGCCCCCCCTCCTTCTTTGTTGCCTTATCCTTCTACATCGTTATTTTGTTTTATTTTCTCTCCTAAAAGACTCACCTACTACTGAATACGCATCCAAATGTTTCACCACCGGCCAGTGGTTGTAGGTGGTTTTTCTTTGTTATATTCTGGGTGTCTTATAAAATCAATAAAAATTATTTAAACCGAAAAATAGTTGACACTCATCAGACCATTCGAAACACATTTTTTTAAACAAGCATCTCATGGCATGAGTTTTCTCTGAAAACCTTTCTACAAATTTAGCATAAAATTCAGTCAAACCCAAAAATTATCTTAGGTCATCCTTAAATTTGGGTGAAGGCGTGTCAATAATGGCCTTTACTATCTTCTCTTTAGGTCTTATTAGGTCAGAACTGACTTCATGCCCTAAGTACGAGACTTTCTTATCGGTAAATGTACATTTTGAAAGTTCAGCGGTTAACCCTTTCTTACGCAGCACCTTCAATACCACTCTGAATCTTTCATCATGTTTTCTTTTGGTGCTTCCCATAATCAGGATGTCATCTTGGAAAAACACAACCCACAACATATCACCCGAAAATTCATCATAAGCCTTTGGAACAATGCAGTCACAGAAGCTAAGCCATAGGGCATACGACGAAATTGAAAACACCCAAACTCGGTGAAAAACGTTGTCACACATCTACTTACGGGGTGTAAAGACATTTGATGATACACCAAAGATAGACCTATTGTGGAGAACCACTGGGTATTCCTGGTTAATGAAAGCATTTAAGCAATCTTCGGTAGTGGAAATTGGTCCACTATTACATTGTCATTTAAAATTCTAAGATCCACACAGAGCCCAATTTTGCCATTGGCTCACCTCGCAACAACCAATGGTGAAATCCGCTCTAAAGCTTTGTCGGGCTCAATGATGCCAGCATCCTGCTATGTTTTGAACTCAATCTTAACCTCCTCTCTTACACTCATTGATATATTACGTTCTTTATGTATTTTGGGCATAGCTGAGGCATTTACCCTGATTTGGTATGTGAATCAGTTGAGTTTACCAATTTTCCCATTAAATACCTCAGGAAACTCCCTAAGAAACCATTTTTTTGTTTTCTCCTTTTTCAGGACTGTTAGAAATGGGGGTCTCTATTTGACAGAGGTAGGTACCTTTGTCCAAATAGGGACCCTTGCTTCTAGTCAGGGTAAGTGGGATATACACTTTAGATAACCCCTGCTCATCCCCTTGGTAGCTTGGCACGAGCAGACAGGCTTATCCCAAAGGCAATGTGTAAAGTATTTGTACCAACACTCACAGTAACACAGTGAAAACACCACAAAAGGACACCAAACCAGTTTAGAAAAATAAAGTATCTTTATCTAAACTAAACAAGACCTAAACGACAAAAATGCAACATACACAGTTAAAAATATGACTTTCAAAAGGTTTCAAGAACTTGTACCATAGAAAACTCTGGATGCGTGACTTTTCACTAAAGTTCCTGTAGATGCGTCAAAGTTCCAAAAGCCAAACAGCCGCAGAGTCGGAAAACAAAGAGATGCAACACTCCTGAGACCTTGGGGAGGCGATGCGACAGTTCTGCGACACGCAGAGGACGAGTTGCGTTGAATCCTGTCTGTATGGGGAGTGATGCGTGGATTCTTCGTGACGGTTCCGGTTCGCAGGCGATGCGTCGGAAGAACTTGCCGCACAGGTACGATGGGTGGAAATCCGGGATGCGTCGGCAATCGATGCTACGGCATTGTGCGGTGCTGCTTCGGTCCTCTTCAGCAGCGATCCCTCGATGCGTCGATTCTTGCAGCGACGACAGGAGCTTCGACGGACTTCGCAGCGGTGATGCGTGGCAATTCTTCTCGTGCCATGAAGATGTGTCGGAAAAACAGCCACGAGAAGAGCGATGCGTCGATTTCTTTAGTTCTTTGAGTTTCTTCTCTCTTCCAGCTCCCAAACAGCAGCAACAACTTCCAGAGGCCCAAAACTGGCTCAGGCACCTCAAGGCAGGTCAGAACTCACAACAGCAGAGTTCAGGGGAGCTGGGGGTGAAGTCCTTGTGTCCCTGAGACTTCTGAACAGGAGGCCAGCTCACTTCAGGCCCTTGGAGATCTCCTTCAAGCAGGGGACACAGCACACAGCAAAGTCCTACTCCTTTCCTTGGCAGAAACAGCAACTGCAGGCCAACCCCAGACACACAGCAAGGGCAGTACTTCTCCTCAGTCTCTCCAGCTCTTCTCCTTGGCAAAGGTTCCTCTTGAGCCCAGTTCAAACCAGTTCTGGGGGGCACTCTGCAAGTGCACAACAACATCCATTGTCAGTGTGAGCCTTGGCTCCAGACACACCACAGGGGGGCGGAGCCAGCATTGTGGAAGACAGGCACAGCCCTATTCAGGTACAGGTGCTACTCCTCCCACCACTCCAAATGCAGATCAGGCCTATTCAGCCCTGTGCTGACTCATCCAGACTCCTGGAGCCACTGCACCTCCCCAGGCCCTGTCACTCCAAAGCCATACAGTCAATCCACAAACAGGCAGAGGCACACAGGATGGTTGAACAAGAAAATAGCCACTTTCTAAAAGTGGTATTTCCAAACACACAATTTAAAAACCATCTTTACTAAAACATGTGTTATCAAATTCTGAGTTCAGGGATACCAAACTCCATTTTCCTATCTTATCCCTATGGGAAGATATGCTTGTAAAATGTTACACAGCATTCCCCATTCTGTCCTATGGGCAAGATAGCCTTTCAACAGTGAAAAACCAAATTGGCAGTATTTCACTATCAGGACATGTTACACACACCAGTACATGTCCTACCTTTTAGATACACTGCACCTTGCCCAGGGTGGTACCTTGGGCCTACCATAGGGGTGTCCTATGTGTAAGAAAAGGGAAGGTTAGGGCCTGGCAAGTGGGTGCACTTGCCAAATCGACATGGCAGTTAACAAACTGTGCACAGGCACCGCGGTGGCAGGCCTGAGACATCTTTTCAGGGCTACTCATGTGGGTGGCAAAATCAGTGCTGCAGGCCCACTAGTAGCATTTGATTTGCCAGCCCTGGCACACTCAGTGCACTTTACTAGGGACGTACTGGTAAATCAAATATGCCAATCAGGGAGAACCAATTACAGTAACAATTTACACAGAGAGCATATGCACTTTAGCACTGATCAGCAGTGGTAAAGTGCCCAGAATCCTATAGCCAACAACAACAGGTCAGGAATAAAATAGGAGGAAGAAGCAAAAGGTTTGGGTATAACCCTGCCAAAAGGGCCATTTCCAACACAACCCCCTTCCAGCCTAAAGCCAGGGTAGACCAATCAATACCTCGATGGGCTTCCCTGCTTGGGGCGATAGAACATGGAACCTGGCCCGAACACCAGGGGTCTATTCCCGTTCTACGCCTTCCTGAACCCAGTTGGATCCCTCTATCCATACTCTCAGGGCCCACTAAGCTAAACCATAGGGGACCCTTCTCTTCACCTGTGAACCCCATCTGTGCAGCACCTAAGCTTACCTTGCTCACAGATGTGTCCCAGCAGCCAGAAAGCACACATATGGCCAACACAGTAGTGTGGCCCAGTCCACTCACAGGGTGCGATTCCTGTTCCTCTCCCAGGGACAACTCTGTCCACCAGAACAGCAAACCATAGTGGCCACTGACGCCTGTCAGTGATGAGAGCCAGGCCTCATGCCTCTCAAGGCTCTCTAACCTCTGTGTCGTCAGAGAGTTGGGGGCGGTAGCCCCAGGTGCCTGGCACCTTCTCTCCACTCTCCCTCCTGCTAAGTCAGGTATGGCATCCTGACACTGGCCCATCAGTTCAAGGTCTGTACCCTGCAGCTGGGCAGGAGACTGGGATGGGCTCTCCCACACCCTGTCCTCCTCCCTGGGGCTCTGTCCCCTACCAACTGGAGTGGTACCCCCAGAAACCAAACCGGTAGAGGCACTGCTAGCAGTCACCCCTTCCTCCAGGTCAGGGGGGACACCCTGAACCTGGTCCTCCAACTCCGGGCCTGTACCCTTAGGCTAGACCTGTGCCTGGCAACCCAGGACTTTTGGGGAAGTACACCAACCCCCCCACCAAGGGAAACACACTCCTCATGAGCTGTGCAAGAGTCTGCCTGGCACAGATCTCCAGCCTCCTGTCCACCTGACAGAGAACGAAGAACCCCCGGGCCAGAAGCGGCCTCACCAGGGTCAGTCCTGGGGTGCTCTGACCTCAGAGCGGGCAACCCCTGACCCACTGGTCCTTCCACTGGGGACTGCGTCCCCCCCTCACCCTTTTCTCTGGAATCATGCACCCTCCCCACTGGAGCGGTGCTTCCAGACACCAGAACTGGTGTCTGTCCTCCCCAGTTCACCTAATACCTTGGGATCCCCCTCAGGAAATAACCCTGCAAAAAGGGCCATTTCCAACAAGGACTATGGGGATCTAATACGTTTTTAATGCCCTTTGATCTTTCCATCCTAAAACTGATCTTTCTATCCTTAAATTAAAGGACCATTAGCTGCCACATATAACTTATATATGGCTCTTCTACCTTTCAACTCAAAGACTAGCTGTCTAAATCCCAACATGTCCATTTTGTCTCCCATGAAACTTTCAGGGTTCACATCTGTTGGCTCCAAATAAGGACAAATTACATTGCTGAAGTTTTCTTCCCACACAGATCTAGCAGTGATGGTGAAAGGAGACCCAGAATCCACTGCAACCTGTAAAGGAATCATACCAAATGTAATGACACAGAACAGTTTGTTACGATCACTACCAACAATATTTAACACCACACTCTTTCTACCCCTATTTTTTTTAAGGTACGATTCGTCCATCCCATCATCCAACTCATTCTCAGATGAATCTGAACCACCTTTCATGAGGCAAGATACTCTGTTCTACTTTTTGTTCTTTTTCCTACAAACTCTTGTGAAATGTCCCACAATTCCACATTCAAGGCATTTAGTCATTCTAGCAGGGCATTCGCCAGACCTGGCAGAATGTGAAACACTACCTCAACGGAAACACGTAACACCAGAGACATTAATATGAGTGTTATTTACACCCTTCCCAGAACATTTTGTATTTAGCTTGAATATATTCATTTTTAAGAGTTACTTTCCCTTTCTTCCCTTCAGTAATTGTGTTCACCGATGAGCTGTCACTTGACGAAATAACTGCTCTTGCACATCTCTCTAAGAGCTCTGCTTTCTTTACTAGAGAAATTATGTCTTTAAGATTCGACTCTCCTTCAATACATAACCTCTCTTGGATACCTTTATTCCCCATGAACATAATGATTTGGTCCCTTATTAATTAATCATGTAGATTAGCAAATCTACATTTTGCTGCTAAATTCTTGAGGATAGAGATGCAATCCTCAATAGATTAATTTTGTTCTTGTTTGCGTTGAAAAAAAGTATGTTGTGTAACTGCAACACACACTCTGGGCGAATAATGCTCCTCCAAAACAGCATTAGAGAATGCATTAGAGCCACCACTCCTTTCAGGTTTTTACATTTGATTGTAAACCCTGAGACCTTCAGACCCAGCTAATGCATTAGGATTCTCTATTTCCTCTCAGGTGAAAGCACACTGCCATTATCTTCCAAGGTAGCAATGAAATTTATGAAATTTCCCCTCCACCCATTTGACATTAGGTTTACCTGGATTTGTAAGAAATTCTTTGGGAGTATTTAATGTTATGCTAACACTCCTTGTACTCGCTGAGTTTTCATCCATACTTGAAATACTTGAAGGACTAATATGTTACAATCAAGCTTGAATACATTTCTGCCAGTAAATACTAAACAAGTTCACCAAAAAGCACAGCACACCATGAATATAATAATATGTCATGAAAATACCCTTAGGTGAATTTTTGCCTTGTTCTTTCACATTTGGGCTGCCTTCGTAACCGTTGTTCTTTAAGAAACTCTCCGTGAAATATGCTGTCGGCAAATGCACCCAGAAACACTATGGCGGCACACTAGGTCACATTACGTGACCTTTGACAAACGTCCTGGATGCCTGCTGGACTGTTATGACCAAAGCTCTATGGCAACATACAGCATGTGAAGAGAAGCAGTAATGACGCTCAGAAACGGCTTCTGGGGTGAGCGTCGGGCACGCGGAACAGAAGAAAAATTATTGCAGCGTGTGTAGAATTATTTAAATGGCTACAATGTCGCTTGCCATAATGGAGTAAGCATGTATGTGCAGCTATAACTTAGTAAATGGTACTTGAGACATTGTACATCACCCACAAGATGGTAGCGTGTTGAATCCGTACACATGCTGAATGTTACTCTCGATGTTAAAGTTCCTTTCTTCTTTTATTTTTCCTTAAACTCCTGTAATTTCGAAGAATATGCAGGTAGAACAAATCACCATAGGATGCTCCAAAGTGCATTCAGGGGGCGGAACTGACTCCACCTCCTCGTCGCCAAATTTATATAGTATCCTCCGATAATGAAATCATATAGACACATTCATTTGCGCTTAAATTATCTTCTTTATTTACAACTCTCTCTGTCAACCATATGGCAGCAACCGGAAATCAAGCCAAAAATGAATCTAACATTCTACTACACACACACACATATATATATAGTCGCCAGTAGGTAGATATAGTTAGGACCTAGTTTCCATAGGAAAAGCATTTTTTGACTTGCCTATAACTTTGGCGTCGTTTGACCAACTTTCATGGAATTTTCCCCAAAAAAGTGTCTAAGTAGGTTCTGTGTGTCATGGAAAGTTTGGGGGTGATCCGTGTAGTGGGGACTGAGAAATAGGGGCCCGAAAAAAAGGTGCATTTGTAATGTTAATTCCCATAGGAACGTGTTGTCAAACCTACAGCCCGAACCGCTGGACGGAATTTCACCTAATTTGGCAGAGAGGTAGATGTTATTACGCAGATTGTGCTTTTTGTTATTTGGTGCAAATCCGTCTGGTAGTTTTGGAGACATTTAAGCCAAAAAGGATAGATACCTCACTGGTCGCGGATATTTTGCTGTGGCTTCGCGATTAATCGCGGATGCACATGCCATCAGGAATGCTGTGATTGGCTGGACTCAACCTGAACAGAAAGTAGCGGCCGCCATTTTATTGTTCGGGAACGGTTCCCGGGGCTGAAAATTTGTGTCAAACCTAACATAAGGGGTCAAGGTGGAGATACTCTGAGCCCATGTTTGAGAAATGGGTGTGTTAGTGACACAAGTTATGTGTCCAAAATTGATTTTTTTAAACGTGCACGATATTCATGACGATGATGTGACTGCCGCGGAGCGCGGCCCCCCCGGGTACCATTGCGAATATTTATTTATTTTGAAGGTTTTATATAGCGCGAACAAGACCCTTGCGGGTATCAGAGCGCTTTACAAGGCAGATATAGGAAACAAAACAGTTCAGTGAAACCACACAGTCATATTACAGGTTATATACAAAGTTCATGTGAATTTAGATAAGAGAATAGCTTTCACTTCTTTTTTGAACGATACAAAAGAGGGGTTCAGTCTGGTTTCTATGGGCAGTGCATTCCAGATCCTGGGCGCCATACCCGAGAAGGCCCGGTTGTATGTTTTCTTCTTGGCAAATCATTGTGTTTTCAGAAGAAGGTTACTAGAGCTCCTGGAGGATCTGTTGCCACAAGAAAGTACCAGCTTCTGTGCCAGGAAACTTGGAGTGTTGTGATGTATGGCCTTGTGTGTCATACATGCGATTTTTAGATGAATCCTGGCTTCGAAAGGAAGCCAGTTGAGGGCTCTAAGGTCTGGGGAGATGTGACAGTTTCTTTTGGAGCCTGTGATGAGTCTAGCAGCTGCGTTGATTGAAGCTCTTAGGGGGGCAGTCGTTGATCTGGGGAGACCGCAAAGAGAGGCACTCCCATATTCCACTCTTGGGATTACTAGTGCTTGAACTGCCAGTTTGAAGTCATTTGCGGGAAGGAAGGGTTTGAGTTTTCTCAAGGTGTTCATCTGAAAGTTTGCTCCTTTTGTTCCGGAGCTAACGTGTTTCTGCATGTCTAGATTTTTATCAAGAGTAACTCCCAGCAATTTTGCTGAGTCGATAATAAGGGGTTGGCAGTTGATGCTGTTAGGTGTTTCATCCAGTCTTGAACGATGGTCGATTGGTTGGGAGGAGCGATTAGTAGGAATTCCGTTTTGAGCGTGTTTAGTTTCAGATGGTTTTCAGCCAGCCAGGTCTGGGTTTTATGTAACGTTAGATTGAGAGATTTGATGTCCTCTAATGAATGGATTTTTAAATATATTTGTGTATCGTCTCCGTGCATGTGATAGTGGACATTAGCGGAGCTAAGAATTTCGGTGAGCGGTTCCATGAATAGGTTGAAAAGTGTAGGAGGGATGATCCTTGTGGGACTCCTAAAGTGACTGGGATGGACTTGGACAGTGCTTGATTAACCTTGAATCTTTGTGATCTATTTTAAAGGAAGGAGGTGAACCAATTTAGAACTGATCCAGATAGACCCATTCTTTGTTTCAGGAGATCTAGCAAGTTGTCGTGTTTGACAGTGTCAAAGGCCAATGATAGGTCTAACAAGATTAGCAGACAGGCTTCGTTTTGGTCAAAGATTGTTAGTGCGTCATCTATTATGTGGGTCATGGCTGTTTCGGTACTGTGCCCTGCACGGAAGCCGGATTGGTGTTGGTTAAGCAGGTTGAAATGGTCAATGTGGTTGCTAAGCTGTATGTTAGCACATTTTTCTAAGAGTTTGGCCAGTGTGAGGATGTTGGAAATTGGGCGATAATTATTTAAGTCCGAAGGGTCAGCCGTTGGCTTCTTTAAGATGGGGGATACCTGCCCAGATTTAAGGATTTCTGGGATGGTTCCTTGCAGAAGAGATGTATTTATAATCTTGGTCCATAGGGGCAGTAGCAGTGGAATGAAGTCTTTTATATAGTTTGCGGGGAGGGGGTCTGTGAAGTGGTTAGAAGGATTCAGAGCCATGAGTGTTTTTAGTATAGCTTCTTCAGTGTATGTATTGAAGGAGGACCAGGAAGCGTTATTTTTAGGTCAATCTTTGGTGAGCAAATATGTAAGGTTCCGGGGGCGATGCAGTGTCCAGATGAATGTCAGTTTGGGTTATTAAGTCATTGAGCAGTTCTGTCTTTATGTTTTCTTTCTTCATAGCGAAGAAGGAGGCAAATTCTTCGCACTTGGGTAGTGAGCCTGGGTTAGCTTGGGGGGGTGAGGTGTACCCTTCGATTGGGAATTGATTAGTTCAAATAGTTTTTTGGGACGCTTCTTGGCTTGGTCTAGTTGCTTACTGAAAAAGTCTGCTTTTGAGCGTCTGATCTTTCTGTAGTAGGAGTTTCTCGTGATTCTTAGGAGTTTGAGGTGGTCAGAAGAAGGAGCTGATCTCCATTGTCGTTCAATTAGTCTTAGGGATCTTCTGTCCTCATTGAGTCTCCCATCGTACCATGGTTTAGAGTCTTTTGTGGAGGCTCTCTTCAATTGTAAGGGAGCGACTTTGTCTAAAACCAAGTTTATGTAGTGGAAGTAGTGGTTAGTCAGATCGTGAACATCAGCAAGGCCTTCAGGGGGCAGCAGGATGTTGGGGCTGAAGTTTGTGACTAAGTCTGTACCAACGTTTTTTAGGTTTCTCTTCCATATTTTAGTTCTCGTGGGTTGAGCAGAGTGTAATTTTATTAATTCATTGATGAAGAATGTGATGATGTGGTGGTCAGACCAATCACATGGGAGGATCGTTTCAAGCTGAATGGAGTCAGCCTTGGAAACGACTACATCTAGTATTGAGCCTTTATCATGTGTGGGGCTGTTACAAATTTGGGTGAGGTCAAGGTCCGAGAGGAAAACCTTGAGGCTGTTGACCGCTGAATCATTAAGGTCATTCCAGTGGAGATTGAGGTCTCCTAGGAATATTTGAGTATTTTGATGTCCAGCATTTGTAGATACAATATCCATGAGATGCTCGATGAAGGTGAGATTATCTCCTGTAGGGTGGTAAAAAGTGTGCAGTGAACACACTGATTTGTTATTACTTGTGATGTCTGGACAGAGTTATTCACAGGAGGAGAATACAGGTGAGTGGGAGCGGTTCACTGAAAGATTGTTCCGATGTATGCAAGCAATACCACCCCCTGGCCTATCGGTTCTATCAAGTCTGGTGATATCATGGTTAGGGTACTAGTATGTCGAGGATGGGCATAGATGACTCATTTAGCCATGTTTCGGTCAATATTAGTAGATCAGGTTCATGAGTGAGTATGAGGTCAGCTATATCAGCTGCATGTTTTGAGGCCGATCTACAGTTTAGAAGTATGCATTTAAGCTGAGCTTTGTTGGAGGTTGTGCTGGGTTCTTGTGTGAGGGGGACTCGCGTAAGGTTGTTGTCAACTATACCTCTTGAATTGTGTTTTGTAATTCTGTGAGTATTGGGGGATGGTTTGGATTAGGGAATGTGTAGGCAGGTTATCTGAGTGCACTGTGTTACGGGTGAGATGCGGAAGATCATAGGAGCGGAGTAGGGAGAGTATATCTTTAGCCGATAAATGGTTTTTCCTTCGGATCGGACGGGTTAAGGTACTGGGGTAGTGCACTGTTCTCCAACTTAGGGGCTGATAATTCGGAGGGCGTTCGTACAGCTGTTAGGTGAATTTGAAGTGGTCACTGTGGAGGTTTGTGTTATATTCATGTTCATATCGTTTGACTTTGGATTGATGTAGAATCAGGTCGTGTAGAGTTTGGATGTCATCTTTGACTTGTAGTGATAATAATATCTCGTCAAGTCTGGGGTCTGGTATGGGTGGTGATGTGTATAATGTTTGGACTGTGGGTAAGGGAGGTGTGCTTAGGTCAAGTATGAGGTTTGAGGGGGAATCGTGATCTGGGTCGTTGTAGTGCGGACAGGCCATGTGGTTGTCAGGAGAGGGGGAGGTGAAATGGGAGGGGGTGGAGTGGCAAGAGGTAAAGGGGTGTGAGACGTGTGGAAGTGCGGTGTGGTTGGGACAGTGGGGGTATTGAAGGTGCTAGGGGTGAGGTTAGAATTAGGCGAGTGTATGTCATCTCACTGGGTGTGGGGCAGATGGATGTGTGGTGTAGTTGAGTGAGTGTCGGGTGTAGTGGTAATGTTAAAGGTGTTAGGGGTAGAGTTGGAGTTAGGAGACTGTAAGTCATCTCCAGGGGTGTCTGTTGGGTCTGAGATGGGTGTATGTGCCGGTTGGGTCATAAGAGGAAAATGTCTTGAAGGGGAATCAGGCGGGGAGTTAGTAAGTGTGCTGAGATTGGGATCAGTTGGGGAGGGGGGATGTGGTCTTGTGACTTTTTTCTTGATGAGAGGAAAAATGTTATCAAGGAGGTTTAAGCTACGGTCCGAAGATTGAATGAGGATGATCCCATTATGATAAATGGTGATTGTTGCTGTGGCTTTGTAGATTGGGGAGGGGATGATAGAGATCGTGAGACCATGCGCTGTTTTTCTAGTGGAGGAGATCGAGAGCATGGCGAGAAATGCTTTCCTCCATTGTGCTCTTCGCTTAGTGTAAAAGATGAAGCCGTTAGATATGTAGCCTTTGTGTGTTGACAAGTATGGATCTGAGATTAGGGTTTCGGGGTGTGATTTTAGCAGTTTATGTTTAAAGCATTTGGCTGGCTTTTTTGTAATGTTGGGGGGTATTTAATGGTGTAGGTATGTAGTCCCAAGTGTTCCATAGTGTGGTTGGCGCTTGTTAGTGGGTGTAGAGACTGGTATGTGACATGCGTGAGATAGAGTGATATAAGGTGAGAGAATGTGGGGGTGGGGGAGGAGGGTGAGGGTGAATTTTTTAACTTCACAGCGATGTCGCGATCACATAGCTAAATCGCAAAACAAATGCAGACATTCAACGACCACCACCACATTCCAAAATTTTTACTTAAAAATGTAATTCGAACTATTACAATACACACATTACTAACCACATCATTGCTTTAAAAACATTTGCAAATATTGCAAAGTCATCGCGAACATTGATGGAAAAATAAAAAATATACATTTGTGAGCACTCGCCGGTCACTGTCACACACTCATGTACGCACTCACAAACCCACTCAGACACTTATGCACCCATTCACATATCCACTCACTCACTTATACATCCAGTCAAATACCCACTCAGATACTCATGCACCCACTCACATACTCATTCAGGTACTCATGCACCCACTTACAGACTCACTCGGAGAGTGATGCACCAATGGACAGACCCACTCAGACACTCATGCACCTACTTAGAGACTCAGTTAGAGACTCATGGGTACAGTCTCATACCTACTTAGAGACTCTTACACCCACTCACAGAACCACCTGTGTACTCAGGCACCCACTCACAGACCCACTCAGATACTCATGCACCCACTTACAGACTCATTCAGAGAGTCACGCACCCATGTACAGACCCACTCAGAGACTCACCCCACCTACTTACAGATCCACTCACGTATGTACTCACAGACCCACTGAGACACTCATACACCCACTTACAGATCCACTCAGACACACATGCACCACTCACACACTCATACAGTCACTCTCACACTCAGTCACAGACCCTCTCAGAGACCTATGGACTCAGTCACTCACTCAAACACTCAGAAAGTCACACACAAACTCACTCAGATATGCACACACCCACTAACTCACCCACTCAAGGCTCATGCATCTACTCACAGACCCACCCAGACACTCGCCCTCCCAGTCACAGACCCACTCAGACACTCAAGCATGCACCCATTCACTCACCCCTCAGAGATGTATGCTCTCACTCACAGACCCATTGAGACACTTGTACACCCACTCACAGAGTCACTCAGACACTCATAAACCCACTCACAGACCCACACAGACACTCACACACCCATACAGTCACTAATACACCCTCTCACAGACCCACTCAGAGACTTGTGCACCCAGTCACTCATACACTCAGAGACTCAAACACCCACTCGCAGTCTCACTCAGAGACCCATAGACCCACTCACAGAACCACTCAGACACTCACGCTCCCAGTCATAGACCCACTGAGAGACTCATGTACTTAGTCACAGACCCACTCAGAAACTCATGCACCCACTCATTGACCCACTCATACACTCATTTATCCACTCATAGATACAGTCAGACAGTTATATAATTACTTACAAATTCACAAAGGCACTCATGCACCTACTCATAGATTGACTGAGAGTCATGCAACGAATCACGGACCCATTGAGACACTTTGCACCCCCTAAAAAAGGTGCGATCTTCGCGATTACCGGAGTCATCGCGACTCTCAGTGTAATCCCTAAAACGGGAAGTAGGGTTTAAACAGTTTCTTAAAAAACCTACTAGATACATATGTTTACAAAATGTTTTTAAAGCAATGTTGTGGTTAGTAATGTGTGTATTGTAATAGTTCGAATTAAATTTTTAAGTTAAAATTTTGGAATGTGGTGGTGGTCGTTGAATGTCTGCATTTGTTTTGTGATTTAGCTATGTGATCGCGACGTCGCTGTGAAGTAAAAAATTCCCCCAAAAAATCATTTGACACGAAAATGAACAACATTTTGGGCTTTTGGGTGGCCCTGACAAGAGCCTTTGTGTTGAGAGTGTGTATAAAGCAAACACAAGGAGATGATGGACGGAGCGCTGAAACTTTTCAGACATTCACCCCCAGTCACAGATCTGGGTTGAATCCATCATCCTTCTTTAGCTCACTTCGCCACCTCAGTTCAGACCCAGCTATATGCAAATCAGTCTTGACCCTGTGCCTCATGGGAACAGTCCAGCCCGAACTGCCAAGCCAGGTCTTCCCTGAACCGGAAACAAGCATCCTGGGACCGGTTTCAGGGTAACACTCCTCATCAGCCAGGCTATCTTGAATCCAGTGGCAAAGTGAGCAAGCTATCCTGGCTGATAAGGGGTAAAACCCGAAACCGGTCCTAGGATGCTTGTTTCCGGTCCAGGAGGACCTGGCTTGGCAGTTCAGGCTGGACTGTTCCCATGAGGCACAGAGTCAAGACTGATTTGCATATGGCCAGGTCTAAACTGGGGTGGCATGGTGAGCAAAAGAATGATGGATTTAACTCAGATCTCTTGACTAGGGTGAATGTTTTGATTTGTTCTGCATTCCGTCCATCAATTGTGTGTCTTTTGCTTCCTCACCCTAAGTGCGCCGGGTATGCCCAGACGTGGGTCCCGGGCTCACTGTGCCACTGGATTCAAGCTATCCTGGCTGATGAGGGGTGAAATAATAATAATAATAATAACAATAATATGCCATCCCCACCACCACCAACACAAATATCACATGCAGAAAACAGAGACAGATACAATACAGCACCAAGAATAAAAAGTGCAGAATTCAAAAGAATGGCAGACAGGTTACGGGCACAGTTAGGAGAGCAAATAAGAAGACCAGGAATGACCACTAGAAGTATGAGCGCAGATGCCAATGCTGCATTTAGTGTGAGAAATAAGGATAGAGTAAGAAGTAGAGATCTCACACCTAAACAGATATCTGAAAAAGAAGGGGATATATATGCAAACCCCTTCTGTGATTATTTGACTGGATGGACAGAAGGACAGGCCCCACAGTGGAGACCATGGCCCAGGGAAGGATCATTTGACCCAGATGACATGGCAATCGCAGAATGATGCATCAGGGGTGGGGAGGGAGACCCTGACTGGGATTATGATTATATGCAAAAATGTCTAACAGTTTGGGAAAAGTATTCAATACGACATTCCAGAAACCAAATTCAGCAAGGAATCTGCGGCAGGGAAGGATATAATGATATGGACACCTATGCATTAATAGTAGAATAATGCAGTTACCACTAATTCAGAAAGAAGAAGGCCAGTTAAATTATATCCCATGGCCACAAATGGACAAAGAAGGACTAAAGAACAACCCCTGTCAGACGGGGCAGATAAGTGGATTAGTAGCTTTGAGAGACATACTGCAGGGTTGGCCTTAGCTATAGAAGTTATAAAAAGTCTATTGAGTGGGTTAATTGGGAGCCAAATTGACAACATTTTCAAAACATCTAGAATACCAGGAGTAACACTTACAGAGAATACGTTTGATGGATCTCAATTTAACAAGAACAGAAATATGGGAAGCACTAAGGAAAAACTATCTCAATAAACCAGCTATAGGATACAAGATGGCAGAGACAATGAGACCAGATGAAAATGTAACTGATTATGTAAATAGAATGAAAGAGAGGTGGAGTCAATCAAGAGACAGGGAAAGCATGGGAGAATGAAGGAAGTAACACTATATTCTTTTATAACATAATAAAAAGAGGGCTACCAGCAGATGTAAAGGCAAATTTAGAGAATATAGTGGGCTTGGAAACAAAGCCCCGGATGGAAATCTTGGTGCATATTGCACACTTTTACAAAAGGAAAGTAGGAAAGGAGAAAGAAAAACAAACGGAAAATGAAAGAGCAGCTGCTAGACTAGAACAACATAAATTAAAAAAGACAGCAACAGAAGGGGCAGTTTCGGCTGCCACAGCACCTCAAAATATAATGTCACAACCACAGCAGCAATATTACAAAGGAAACCAGTCAAGTTGCTGAAGGGGAAGAGGAAGTTTTAGAGGAAATATGGGCAACCGAAAGGCGATAGAATACTTCTACTGACATAAAATAGGCCACATGGCAAAAGAGCGCAGATACAAGAAAGCAGACATGCAGGCACAGGCAATTCAGGTACAGGGGCAGGGACAACAGAGGCAGAACACACCCCAGCAAAATAACTTAATACAAGGACAACAAATTCTGAGTCCACCCCAGCAAAATAACTTTTAAGGTTATCAGAATCCACAAAACCAGCAGCAGCAAAGCAACCCCTTAAGACAGCAAAGACAAGGAGGAATGGTAGTGATGGCAGGAACAAATCCATTCTATGGGAATACGGGAGACAATGGTCAACAACAATACATACAGTGAAGGGGCCCACAGAGCATTCAAATGTATCCAGTATTATCAGAGACCCACAGATCGGGTGAGGAACCCACTGTGACAGTTGCCATAAACAAAATTCCATATACCTTCTTAGTAGATACAGGGGCAACAAAATCATGCATCAAAGAAGTAAAGATCCCATTATCAAATACAGTTATGGACATACAAGGATTCTCTGGGGCAGTAAATAGGATTCCATTTACAGAAACATTTGAGATGGAAAGAGGAGTAGCTTTAGTAGATGGAAAACTGTTATACTCACCGTCATCTCTAGCTAATCTTTTAAGAAGGGATTTGATGTCAAAACTAAAAATGACAATACATTTTGGCTCAGATGGCACAATGGTCTGCACAACTCCAGGGGTTTCCAGAAAAAAGAGCAATGATGTTACTTATGAGAGCAGAGATCAATAAACAATAGCGAGCCAGGCCCACTGATAAAAAAGGGTTTCTAAGGGGCAGTATTATGCTATAATAGCAAATACACCCCAACTGAAAGGAAGATTAGTAGAAATACCAAAAGAATTCTGGTTCAGTGCCAAGAAACACCCCAATCACAGCAGTTGCAGGACACAGCACTCTTGATAACCATAGATGAAATTGAAATAACTCCCACACATGGTATACTAGTGGCCACTGACAAGCACCAAACAACATGGGCATGTGTCATATTCATGAACCCTGGACTAAGATTATGAGACCTACTTGACGAACAACTGTTTGGAGACAGTAAGCCAACAACTTCCACTGTGGTGTTTGAAAATACAGTTATGATTCGGGTAGAATTAGAGATAGGAACATCAGCACCCAAGGCAAGTCCCAACTCTATGAAAGACCAAGATTTAGCAAAAGTACCACCACAGTTGTGGACAACAGGACCATATGATGTATGTTTGATACAGACAGCAATAGCAGGAAAAATTATCATAAAGCCAGGAACACTTTTACCAAGGGTTAAGCAGTATCCTTTGTCAAAAGAAACAGATGAGGGGTTAGCAATTACTATTACAGCATTGGTGCAGCAAGGAGTACTATATCCAGGAGTTTTACCCTGTAATACTCCTAGATACCCTGTAAAGAAATCAAAGGGGGGTAGTTGGAGGATGGTACAGGATTTTCGCCCACTCAATAATATAGTGGTGCCCGAGTTCCAAGTGGTCTCGCATCCGTCAATAATATTGACAAACATCCCAGCTATTTGAAAAATGCTTTCTATAGTGTCCCCCTGTACCCCGAAAGTCAATACCTAACAACATTCACCTATAGAGGAACCCAGTATTTGTATACTCGTCTGCCACAGGGGTACTGTGAGTCCCCTAGTATATTTAACAGGGTAGTCAAAAATGACCTTTCAAACCTCCAGTGTGACAGTGTGCTGCCGCAATATGTGGATGACATCCTAATAAGTAGCAGGTCAGAAGAGCAGTGCAGAAAAGATACCACCAATTTGTTAACCATCTTAGCACAAAGAGGATACAAAGTTGAAAAGGATAAAGTACAATATGTATTTCCTGAAGTGTATTACTTGGACCAAATAATATCCGCCTCAGGACGAAGAGTTACACCAGAAAGAGCAGAGTGTATCAGGAAAAAGTCAGAGCTTAAAACAGGGAAAGAGATTCAACAATTCTTAGGCCTCTGTAATTATGTCAGACAGTGGGTGTTTGATTACAGCTCACTGATAACACCATTATTGCAAGGAATGAAAGAAGCAAAACAAACAAAAGAAAAAATTCACTGGACAGAGGAAACGACAGCAATGTTCCAGAAACTAAAAGAAGAGAGAAGTATCACCCCTGTGCTTGTACACCAGATTACAGTAAGGAATTCTACCTGGTCTGCCATATTATTGGTACAACCATGACAGCAGTACTAACACAAAAATATCCTTTGGGTCGTAAACCAATCACCTACTATAGTGCATTATTAGAGCCAATAATGAAAGGACACTTTCCATGCGAACAAACACCTGCAACCGCTGCTTTTGGTGTTAAAAAAGCATACCTATTGTGATGGGCTCTTCTCTTACTTTGTATGTGGAACATGCAGTGTTTGCCATAATACAGAAAGCAAAAGGCACATTAACCACACAACGGGTTTCAGATTATGAGATGATATTATCTTTACCTTCATTGAAAATAGTGAGATGTCACACTGTAAATCCTGTCACATTCATAGCACACCCAGTACAGGAAGGAGATAAAGTGACTGCTCCACATTTACCCCAGATGAGGCTATAAAGGCAGAAGAAGAGCCAATACCCAACAGTACAATATACTTTGTTGATGGTTCATCCACAATTGACCAAGAAACTGGAATACGGCAAACTGGTACCCAGTAGTGGAAGGTAAAATACACAGTGATATGTTCTTGATAACAGAGCAAATAACACTGCCCTCCCGTTATTCAGCACAGGCAGCGGAACTCATAGCTCTGCTGGCTGCTCTGGAACATGGGAAGAGAGATAATATTACAGTGTATTCAGATTCAGCTTATGTCACCACCACAGTGCATTCTAGTATCTCTAGGTTGAAAAGAAGGGGATTCCTCAAAAGTGATGGTATACCAGTAGCACACAGAGATATTTTAGAACTCATCATTGAAGGACCAGAATTACTAACTAGAGTGGCGGTAGTGAAATGCTCAACACACACAGGAGCACAGGACTTTGTGTCCAGAGGAAATGAGTTAGCAGATCAAGCAGCAAAGAAGAAGCTAGAGGCACACATTCAACACACCAAATTGTCTATGCAGGACAAAAAGAGGAGAATGAAGAGTATAAGACAGATGAGATAAACATATCTAGAACAACACCATATGTTGAGAAAGCTAACACCATTGGCTGGAAACATGGCGGCGGGCTGACGCCGGTCGCGGCAGCTCCCGGACAGAGAGGAGAGGAGAGGAGGCAGACAAGCATACAAGCTGATAAAATCGCGCAGACTACATAAGGCATGAAGCGCGGTAACATAGCGTGATGATTTAAAATTATTAATATAATTTTCCCGTATAGTACCGTGCTCCAGTTCCCATGAGTTCAGCGGTGGAGAAAGAATACGGAGCCTGGCGTCGGGCGGCCGCGCTATTGAGAAAGACTAGAGCGGTGATTCTGGCGGTTGGCTTCCGGGTTGACAGAGGAAGTGCGGCGAGATTACGATGCGAGGGGAAAGACGCTGAGATATCGGCAGAGAACAGCGGAGGCAGTAGCGGAGACAAAGCTAAGTCTATTTTTGTATTCCAAAGCACACAGAGCGCGCAAGTGACCTCTCAATGGTGGCAAGCTATTGGAAATAGAGGGGAGAAGACAGAGATCATACAGGCACCGGGGGGCCCTGAGAGTGCAGAGGTCGATGGAAGAGTTTTCCCCTACTGTTTTAGAATCTGGCCACGATTTTAGTCGCGGGGGGAGAGGAATTGCTGTTTCTGTCGACATTGGAAAGAATATAGGAGAGGAAACTAATTCCACTCTATCAACCCCTTTAAGTGAGCAGGGGCCGGTGCAAGGGTCATTGGAGCACGTAACAGAAAACGTACCATTAGTACCAAAGGATCAAGTGAGGAACCGGTACCAGCTGAGATCACTCCCGGACGGGAAAAAGAAAAACAGAGGGGGGAAAGGAGGGGTGACCTGGGAACAGACACCTAGGGAAGCTACTGTTGTTGCTCCAGTCTCCCCTAAAAAGAAAGCTTCAAAAGGCACTGGAAAACCCCGGCGGTGTGGGCAGAAGGAGGTGCGAGTTCCAGTGAAACCACCCCCCTCTTTGAAGTCATATTTTAAAATTATGGAACACGTTGCAAGCGCACAAACTAAGGGGAAGAAAACCTTGACGCAAACGAACACCGCTCCTCTCCCTGTGGAAAATAGATTTCTGCTTTAGCTGGATTGCCTTCCAATGATGAAGGGCAACAGATTGAAAAAGATAGGGTGCTAACTAGTGGTACTGTTGAGCTTAACTCTGGCCCCGGTATATCCCCTAGTCCGAATATTAGCCCTAATACTAGTTCTAACTTGGGTACCAGCTTCAGCCCTCCCATCACGGTATATATAAGCTCAGAATCTCCCCATGGAGGGACGGACAGTTTAAAACAGGGGAGAATTGTGAGGAGTGCACAACTGACCAAAGAGGTGGGGGAGACGAAAAATCTATGGAAAAATTGTTTTTGAATTTAAGGCAAGATCTTTTGACAAATTTGAAATATCAGAGTCCAACCAAAGGGGGATTCATGACAAATGTGAAGCATTAGAGGAAAAATTTGACGACATTATGAAACGCACTTGTATCTTGGAAGGGGAAGTCAAAACGTTGTCAGTAACTGTTTCGGAAAATTCTAAAGATATTGAATGGTTAAGGAAACAGAATAGAATGTTACAAGTAGACTTAGAAAGACTAGAAACACAATCTCGTCGCAATAATCTGAGATTCCTAAAAATCCCGGAGGGGGCTGAGAAGGGAGATGTTAAAACTTTTATTTGTACTCTACTAAGAGAGGTTATGCCTGATAGACTGGATATTGAATGGGAGAAAGAGATCCAGAGGGCACATCGGGATCCCTTTAGGCTAAATCCAGAGAGGAAAATCCCAAGAAACATCTTGATCAACTTCTTGAACTTCACTCTGAAAGAGTTGATACTAGGAAAGGCATTAAAAGAGGGTTCCCTAAAGCATGAAGGTTTCACGTATCAGATAAGATCGGATTTAAGCAAGAGGACAGCCCAGAGGCAGTGGGAGTTAGGTACAAGGATGAATGAGCTTCGAGGAAAGGGAGCACAGGTGCAATTAAAATTTCCAGCTATGTTGAAAATAATTTGGCGGAATAAAATGCACATTAGTGACCCTGAGGAAGTTGATACATTCATACAACAGATGGATAAATGAGTTACTGAATGCTTGGTAAAAAGTATAAGGTAAAAAGTATAAGGAGTAGTGTGTAGTTTGGTTTTGTTTTTCGTTATTTTGTTTTTGAGGATGCCTCCTCCGACTCTGTCCTCTAGAGATGGGGGCTCACGAAAGGGCGGATTGTATCGCCCAGGAGGTAGAAAGGGGGTTTCCCGGGGGTGGGGGGTGAGGGTCACTGGGTGTGGGGTGCAGTGGGAGAAAAAAACAAAAAAATTGTCCTCATTGATGTAGTTTTTTATTTTTCCTTCGGGAGGAACCAGATGGGGTTGTTGGCGTAAAGGGGATTCAGGATTCATTTCATCCGGGGAGATGAGTATAGACAAAGCAAAAATAATTAATATATTAACATGGAACGTAAACGGATTAAGATCTAGGAAAAAAGTGTCACGAATTGCTGAATTTTGTAAGGATAGTGTGGCTCAAATATTACTACTACAAGAAACTCACTTAGAAAGAATAGAGTGTAAGCAGTGTTTTGCAGTGTCCAGATGAATGTCAGTTTGGGTTATTAAGTCATTGAGCAGTTCTGTCTTTATGTTTTCTTTCTTCATAGCGAAGAAGGAGGCAAATTCTTCGCACTTGGGTAGTGAGCCTGGGTTAGCTTGGGGGGGGTGAGGTGTACCCTTCGATTGGGAATTGATTAGTTCAAATAGTTTTTTGGGACGCTTCTTGGCTTGGTCTAGTTGCTTACTGAAAAAGTCTGCTTTTGAGCGTCTGATCTTTCTGTAGTAGGAGTTTCTCGTGATTCTTAGGAGTTTGAGGTGGTCAGAAGAAGGAGCTGATCTCCATTGTTGTTCAATTAGTCTTAGGGATCTTCTGTCCTCATTGAGTCTCCCATCGTACCATGGTTTAGAGTCTTTTGTGGAGGCTCTCTTCAATTGTAAGGGAGCGACTTTGTCTAAAACCAAGTTTATGTAGTGGAAGTAGTGGTTAGTCAGATCGTGAACATCAGCAAGGCCTTCAGGGGGCAGCAGGATGTTGGGGCTGAAGTTTGTGACTAAGTCTGTACCAACGTTTTTTAGGTTTCTCTTCCATATTTTAGTTCTCGTGGGTTGAGCAGAGTGTAATTTTATTAATTCATTGATGAAGAATGTGATGATGTGGTGGTCAGACCAATCACATGGGAGGATCGTTTCAAGCTGAATGGAGTCAGCCTTGGAAACGACTACATCTAGTATTGAGCCTTTATCATGTGTGGGGCTGTTACAAATTTGGGTGAGGTCAAGGTCCGAGAGGAAAACCTTGAGGCTGTTGACCGCTGAATCATTAAGGTCATTCCAGTGGAGATTGAGGTCTCCTAGGAATATTTGAGTATTTTGATGTCCAGCATTTGTAGATACAATATCCATGAGATGCTCGATGAAGGTGAGATTATCTCCTGTAGGGTGGTAAAAGTGTGCAGTGAACACACTGATTTGTTATTACTTGTGATGTCTGGACAGAGTTATTCACAGGAGGAGAATACAGGTGAGTGGGAGCGGTTCACTGAAAGATTGTTCCGATGTATGCAAGCAATACCACCCCCTGGCCTATCGGTTCTATCAAGTCTGGTGATATCATGGTTAGGGGTACTAGTATGTCGAGGATGGGCATAGATGACTCATTTAACCATTTTTCGGTCAATATTAGTAGATCAGGTTCATGAGTGAGTATGAGGTCAGCTATATCAGCTGCATGTTTTGAGGCCGATCTACAGTTTAGAAGTATGCATTTAAGCTGAGCTTTGTTGGAGGTTGTGCTGGGTTCTTGTGTGAGGGGGACTCGCGTAAGGTTGTTGTCAACTATACCTCTTGAATTGTGTTTTGTAATTCTGTGAGTATTAGGGGGATGGTTTGGATTAGGGAATGTGTAGGCAGGTTATCTGAGTGCACTGTGTTACGGGTGAGATGCGGAAGATCATAGGAGCGGAGTAGGGAGAGTATATCTTTAGCCGATAAATGGTTTTTCCTTCGGATCGGACGGGTTAAGGTACTGGGGTAGCGCACTGTTCTCCAACTTAGGGGCTGATAATTCGGAGGGCGTTCGTACAGCTGTTAGGTGAATTTGAAGTGGTCACTGTGGAGGTTTGTGTTATATTCATGTTCATATCGTTTGACTTTGAATTGATGTAGAATCAGGTCGTGTAGAGTTTGGATGCCATCTTTGACTTGTAGTGATAATAATATCTCGTCAAGTCTGGGGTCTGGTATGGGTGGTGATGTGTATAATGTTTGGACTGTGGGTAAGGGAGGTGTGCTTAGGTCAAGTATGAGGTTTGAGGGGGAATCGTGATCTGGGTCGTTGTAGTGCGGACAGGCCATGTGGTTGTCAGGAGAGGGGGAGGTGAAATGGGAGGGGGTGGAGTGGCAAGAGGTAAAGGGGTGTGAGACGTGTGGAAGTGCGGTGTGGTTGGGACAGTGGGGGTATTGAAGGTGCTAGGGGTGAGGTTAGAATTAGGCGAGTGTATGTCATCTCACTGGGTGTGGGGCAGATGGATGTGTGGTGTAGTTGAGTGAGTGTTGGGTGTAGTGGTAATGTTAAAGGTGTTAGGGGTAGAGTTGGAGTTAGGAGACTGTAAGTCATCTCCAGGGGTGTCTGTTGGGTCTGAGATGGGTGTATGTGCCGGTTGGGTCATAAGAGGAAAATGTCTTGAAGGGGAATCAGGCGGGGAGTTAGTAAGTGTGCTGAGATTGGGATCAGTTGGGGAGGGGGATGTGGTCTTGTGACTTTTTTCTTGATGAGAGGAAAAATGTTATCAAGGAGGTTTAAGCTACGGTCCGAAGATTGAATGAGGATGATCCCATTATGATAAATGGTGATTGTTGCTGTGGCTTTGTAGATTGGGGAGGGGATGATAGAGATCGTGAGACCATGCGCTGTTTTTCTAGTGGAGGAGATCGAGAGCATGGCGAGAAATGCTTTCCTCCATTGTGCTCTTCGCTTAGTGTAAAAGATGAAGCCGTTAGATATGTAGCCTTTGTGTGTTGACAAGTATGGATCTGAGATTAGGGTTTCGGGGTGTGATTTTAGCAGTTTATGTTTAAAGCATTTGGCTGGCTTTTTTGTAATGTTGGGGGGTATTTAATGGTGTAGGTATGTAGTCCCAAGTGTTCCATAGTGTGGTTGGCGCTTGTTAGTGGGTGTAGAGACTGGTATGTGACATGCATGAGATAGAGTGATATAAGGTGAGAGAATGTGGGGGTGGGGGAGGAGGGTGAGGGTGAATTTTTTAACTTCACAGCGATGTCGCGATCACATAGCTAAATCGCAAAACAAATGCAGACATTCAACGACCACCACCACATTCCAAAATTTTAACTTAAAAATGTAATTCGAACTATTACAATACACACATTACTAACCACATCATTGCTTTAAAAACATTTGCAAATATTGCAAAGTCATCGCGAACATTGATGGAAAAATAAAAAAATATACATTTGTGAGCACTCGCCGGTCACTGTCACACACTCATGTACGCACTCACAAACCCACTCAGACACTTATGCACCCATTCACATATCCACTCACTCACTTATACATCCAGTCAAATACCCACTCAGATACTCATGCACCCACTCACATACTCATTCAGGTACTCATGCACCCACTTACAGACTCACTCGGAGAGTGATGCACCAATGGACAGACCCACTCAGACACTCATGCACCTACTTAGAGACTCAGTTAGAGACTCATGGGTACAGTCTCATACCTACTTAGAGACTCTTACACCCACTCACAGAACCACCTGTGTACTCATGCACCCACTCACAGACCCACTCAGATACTCATGCACCCACTTACAGACTCATTCAGAGAGTCACGCACCCATGTACAGACCCACTCAGAGACTCACCCCACCTACTTACAGATCCACTCACGTATGTACTCACAGACCCACTGAGACACTCATACACCCACTTACAGATCCACTCAGACACACATGCACCACTCACAGACTCATACAGTCACTCTCACACTCAGTCACAGACCCTCTCAGAGACCTATGGACTCAGTCACTCACTCAAACACTCAGAAAGTCACACACAAACTCACTCAGATATGCACACACCCACTAACTCACCCACTCAAGGCTCATGCATCTACTCACAGACCCACCCAGACACTCGCCCTCCCAGTCACAGACCCACTCAGACACTCATGCATGCACCCATTCACTCACCCCTCAGAGATGTATGCTCTCACTCACAGACCCATTGAGACACTTGTACACCCACTCACAGAGTCACTCAGACACTCATAAACCCACTCACAGACCCACACAGACACTCACACACCCATACAGTCACTAATACACCCTCTCACAGACCCACTCAGAGACTTGTGCACCCAGTCACTCATACACTCAGAGACTCAAACACCCACTCGCAGTCTCACTCAGAGACCCATAGACCCACTCACAGAACCACTCAGACACTCACGCTCCCAGTCATAGACCCACTGAGAGACTCATGTACTTAGTCACAGACCCACTCAGAAACTCATGCACCCACTCATTGACCCACTCATACACTCATTTATCCACTCATAGATACAGTCAGGCAGTTATATAATTACTTACAAATTCACAAAGGCACTCATGCACCTACTCATAGATTGACTGAGAGTCATGCAACGAATCACGGACCCATTGAGACACTTTGCACCCCCTAAAAAAGGTGCGATCTTCGCGATTACCGGAGTCATCGTGACTCTCAGTGTAATCCCTAAAACGGGAAGTAGGGTTTAAACAGTTTCTTAAAAAACCTACTAGATACATATGTTTACAAAATGTTTTTAAAGCAATGTTGTGGTTAGTAATGTGTGTATTGTAATAGTTCGAATTAAATTTTTAAGTTAAAATTTTGGAATGTGGTGGTGGTCGTTGAATGTCTGCATTTGTTTTGCGATTTAGCTATGTGATCGCGACGTCGCTGTGAAGTAAAAAAATTCCCCCCAAAAAATCATTTGACACGAAAATGAACAACATTTTGGGCTTTTGGGTGGCCCTGACAAGAGCCTTTGTGTTGAGAGTGTGTATAAAGCAAACACAAGGAGATGATGGACGGAGCGCTGAAACTTTTCAGACATTCACCCCCAGTCACAGATCTGGGTTGAATCCATCATCCTTCTTTAGCTCACTTCGCCACCTCAGTTCAGACCCAGCTATATGCAAATCAGTCTTGACCCTGTGCCTCATGGGAACAGTCCAGCCCGAACTGCCAAGCCAGGTCTTCCCTGAACCGGAAACAAGCATCCTGGGACCGGTTTCAGGGTAACACTCCTCATCAGCCAGGCTATCTTGAATCCAGTGGCAAAGTGAGCAAGCTATCCTGGCTGATAAGGGGTAAAACCCGAAACCGGTCCTAGGATGCTTGTTTCCGGTCCAGGGAGGACCTGGCTTGGCAGTTCAGGGTGGACTGTTCCCATGAGGCACAGAGTCAAGACTGATTTGCATATGGCCAGGTCTAAACTGGGGTGGCATGGTGAGCAAAAGAATGATGGATTTAACTCAGATCTCTTGACTAGGGTGAATGTTTTGATTTGTTCTGCATTCCGTCCATCAATTGTGTGTCTTTTGCTTCCTCACCCTAAGTGCGCCGGGTATGCCCAGACGTGGGTCCCGGGCTCACTGTGCCACTGGATTCAAGCTATCCTGGCTGATGAGGGGTGAAATAATAATAATAATAATAACAATAATATGCCATCCCCACCACCACCAACACAAATATCACATGCAGAAAACAGAGACAGATACAATACAGCACCAAGAATAAAAAGTGCAGAATTCAAAAGAATGGCAGACAGGTTACGGGCACAGTTAGGAGAGCAAATAAGAAGACCAGGAATGACCACTAGAAGTATGAGCGCAGATGCCAATGCTGCATTTAGTGTGAGAAATAAGGATAGAGTAAGAAGTAGAGATCTCACACCTAAACAGATATCTGAAAAAGAAGGGGATATATATGCGAACCCCTTCTGTGATTATTTGACTGGATGGACAGAAGGACAGGCCCCACAGTGGAGACCATGGCCCAGGGAAGGATCATTTGACCCAGATGACATGGCAATCGCAGAATGATGCATCAGGGGTGGGGAGGGAGACCCTGACTGGGATTATGATTATATGCAAAAATGTCTAACAGTTTGGGAAAAGTATTCAATACGACATTCCAGAAACCAAATTCAGCAAGGAATCTGCGGCAGGGAAGGATATAATGATATGGACACCTATGCATTAATAGTAGAATAATGCAGTTACCACTAATTCAGAAAGAAGAAGGCCAGTTAAATTATATCCCATGGCCACAAATGGACAAAGAAGGACTAAAGAACAACCCCTGTCAGACGGGGCAGATAAGTGGATTAGTAGCTTTGAGAGACATACTGCAGGGTTGGCCTTAGCTATAGAAGTTATAAAAAGTCTATTGAGTGGGTTAATTGGGAGCCAAATTGACAACATTTTCAAAACATCTAGAATACCAGGAGTAACACTTACAGAGAATACGTTTGATGGATCTCAATTTAACAAGAACAGAAATATGGGAAGCACTAAGGAAAAACTATCTCAATAAACCAGCTATAGGATACAAGATGGCAGAGACAATGAGACCAGATGAAAATGTAACTGATTATGTAAATAGAATGAAAGAGAGGTGGAGTCAATCAAGAGACAGGGAAAGCATGGGAGAATGAAGGAAGTAACACTATATTCTTTTATAACATAATAAAAAGAGGGCTACCAGCAGATGTAAAGGCAAATTTAGAGAATATAGTGGGCTTGGAAACAAAGCCCCGGATGGAAATCTTGGTGCATATTGCACACTTTTACAAAAGGAAAGTAGGAAAGGAGAAAGAAAAACAAACGGAAAATGAAAGAGCAGCTGCTAGACTAGAACAACATAAATTAAAAAAGACAGCAACAGAAGGGGCAGTTTCGGCTGCCACAGCACCTCAAAATATAATGTCACAACCACAGCAGCAATATTACAAAGGAAACCAGTCAAGTTGCTGAAGGGGAAGAGGAAGTTTTAGAGGAAATATGGGCAACCGAAAGGCGATAGAATACTTCTACTGACATAAAATAGGCCACATGGCAAAAGAGCGCAGATACAAGAAAGCAGACATGCAGGCACAGGCAATTCAGGTACAGGGGCAGGGACAACAGAGGCAGAACACACCCCAGCAAAATAACTTAATACAAGGACAACAAATTCTGAGTCCACCCCAGCAAAATAACTTTTAAGGTTATCAGAATCCACAAAACCAGCAGCAGCAAAGCAACCCCTTAAGACAGCAAAGACAAGGAGGAATGGTAGTGATGGCAGGAACAAATCCATTCTATGGGAATACGGGAGACAATGGTCAACAACAATACATACAGTGAAGGGGCCCACAGAGCATTCAAATGTATCCAGTATTATCAGAGACCCACAGATCGGGTGAGGAACCCACTGTGACAGTTGCCATAAACAAAATTCCATATACCTTCTTAGTAGATACAGGGGCAACAAAATCATGCATCAAAGAAGTAAAGATCCCATTATCAAATACAGTTATGGACATACAAGGATTCTCTGGGGCAGTAAATAGGATTCCATTTACAGAAACATTTGAGATGGAAAGAGGAGTAGCTTTAGTAGATGGAAAACTGTTATACTCACCGTCATCTCTAGCTAATCTTTTAAGAAGGGATTTGATGTCAAAACTAAAAATGACAATACATTTTGGCTCAGATGGCACAATGGTCTGCACAACTCCAGGGGTTTCCAGAAAAAAGAGCAATGATGTTACTTATGAGAGCAGAGATCAATAAACAATAGCGAGCCAGGCCCACTGATAAAAAAGGGTTTCTAAGGGGCAGTATTATGCTATAATAGCAAATACACCCCAACTGAAAGGAAGATTAGTAGAAATACCAAAAGAATTCTGGTTCAGTGCCAAGAAACACCCCAATCACAGCAGTTGCAGGACACAGCACTCTTGATAACCATAGATGAAATTGAAATAACTCCCACACATGGTATACTAGTGGCCACTGACAAGCACCAAACAACATGGGCATGTGTCATATTCATGAACCCTGGACTAAGATTATGAGACCTACTTGACGAACAACTGTTTGGAGACAGTAAGCCAACAACTTCCACTGTGGTGTTTGAAAATACAGTTATGATTCGGGTAGAATTAGAGATAGGAACATCAGCACCCAAGGCAAGTCCCAACTCTATGAAAGACCAAGATTTAGCAAAAGTACCACCACAGTTGTGGACAACAGGACCATATGATGTATGTTTGATACAGACAGCAATAGCAGGAAAAATTATCATAAAGCCAGGAACACTTTTACCAAGGGTTAAGCAGTATCCTTTGTCAAAAGAAACAGATGAGGGGTTAGCAATTACTATTACAGCATTGGTGCAGCAAGGAGTACTATATCCAGGAGTTTTACCCTGTAATACTCCTAGATACCCTGTAAAGAAATCAAAGGGGGGTAGTTGGAGGATGGTACAGGATTTTCGCCCACTCAATAATATAGTGGTGCCCGAGTTCCAAGTGGTCCCGCATCCGTCAATAATATTGACAAACATCCCAGCTATTTGAAAAATGCTTTCTATAGTGTCCCCCTGTACCCCGAAAGTCAATACCTAACAACATTCACCTATAGAGGAACCCAGTATTTGTATACTCGTCTGCCACAGGGGTACTGTGAGTCCCCTAGTATATTTAACAGGGTAGTGAAAATGACCTTTCAAACCTCCAGTGTGACAGTGTGCTGCCGCAATATGTGGATGACATCCTAATAAGTAGCAGGTCAGAAGAGCAGTGCAGAAAAGATATCACCAATTTGTTAACCATCTTAGCACAAAGAGGATACAAAGTTGAAAAGGATAAAGTACAATATGTATTTCCTGAAGTGTATTACTTGGACCAAATAATATCCGCCTCAGGACGAAGAGTTACACCAGAAAGAGCAGAGTGTATCAGGAAAAAGTCAGAGCTTAAAACAGGGAAAGAGATTCAACAATTCTTAGGCCTCTGTAATTATGTCAGACAGTGGGTGTTTGATTACAGCTCACTGATAACACCATTATTGCAAGGAATGAAAGAAGCAAAACAAACAAAAGAAAAATTCACTGGACAGAGGAAACGACAGCAATGTTCCAGAAACTAAAAGAAGAGAGAAGTATCACCCCTGTGCTTGTACACCAGATTACAGTAAGGAATTCTACCTGGTCTGCCATATTATTGGTACAACCATGACAGCAGTACTAACACAAAAATATCCTTTGGGTCGTAAACCAATCACCTACTATAGTGCATTATTAGAGCCAATAATGAAAGGACACTTTCCATGCGAACAAACACCTGCAACCGCTGCTTTTGGTGTTAAAAAAGCATACCTATTGTGATGGGCTCTTCTCTTACTTTGTATGTGGAACATGCAGTGTTTGCCATAATACAGAAAGCAAAAGGCACATTAACCACACAACGGGTTTCAGATTATGAGATGATATTATCTTTACCTTCATTGAAAATAGTGAGATGTCACACTGTAAATCCCGTCACATTCATAGCACACCCAGTACAGGAAGGAGATAAAGTGACTGCTCCACATTTACCCCAGATGAGGCTATAAAGGCAGAAGAAGAGCCAATACCCAACAGTACAATATACTTTGTTGATGGTTCATCCACAATTGACCAAGAAACTGGAATACGGCAAACTGGTACCCAGTAGTGGAAGGTAAAATACACAGTGATATGTTCTTGATAACAGAGCAAATAACACTGCCCTCCCGTTATTCAGCACAGGCAGCGGAACTCATAGCTCTGCTGGCTGCTCTGGAACATGGGAAGAGAGATAATATTACAGTGTATTCACATTCAGCTTATGTCACCACCACAGTGCATTCTAGTATCTCTAGGTTGAAAAGAAGGGGATTCCTCAAAAGTGATGGTATACCAGTAGCACACAGAGATATTTTAGAACTCATCATTGAAGGACCAGAATTACTAACTAGAGTGGCGGTAGTGAAATGCTCAACACACACAGGAGCACAGGACTTTGTGTCCAGAGGAAATGAGTTAGCAGATCAAGCAGCAAAGAAGAAGCTAGAGGCACACATTCAACACACCAAATTGTCTATGCAGGACAAAAAGAGGAGAATGAAGAGTATAAGACAGATGAGATAAACATATCTAGAACAACACCATATGTTGAGAAAGCTAACACCATTGGCTGGAAACATGGCGGGGGGCTGACGCCGGTCGCGGGAGCTCCCGGACAGAGAGGAGAGGAGAGGAGGCAGACAAGCATACAAGCTGATAAAATCGCGCAGACTACATAAGGCATGAAGCGCGGTAACATAGCGCGATGATTTAAAATTATTAATATAATTTTCCCGTATAGTACCGTGCTCCAGTTCCCATGAGTTCAGCGGTGGAGAAAGAATACGGAGCCTGGCGTCGGGCGGCCGCGCTATTGAGAAAGACTAGAGCGGTGATTCTGGCGGTTGGCTTCCGGGTTGACAGAGGAAGTGCGGCGAGATTACGATGCGAGGGGAAAGACGCTGAGATATCGGCAGAGAACAGCGGAGGCAGTAGCGGAGACAAAGCTAAGTCTATTTTTGTATTCCAAAGCACACAGAGCGCGCAAGTGACCTCTCAATGGTGGCAAGCTATTGGAAATAGAGGGGAGAAGACAGAGATCATACAGGCACCGGGGGGCCCTGAGAGTGCAGAGGTCGATGGAAGAGTTTTCCCCTACTGTTTTAGAATCTGGCCACGATTTTAGTCGCGGGGGAGAGGAATTGCTGTTTCTGTCGACATTGGAAAGAATATAGGAGAGGAAACTAATTCCACTCTATCAACCCCTTTAAGTGAGCAGGGGCCGGTGCAAGGGTCATTGGAGCACGTAACAGAAAACTTACCATTAGTACCAAAGGATCAAGTGAGGAACCGGTACCAGCTGAGATCACTCCCGGACGGGAAAAAGAAAAACAGAGGGGGAAAAGGAGGGGTGACCTGTGAACAGACACCTAGGGAAGCTACTGTTGTTGCTCCAGTCTCCCCTAAAAAGAAAGCTTCAAAAGGCACTGGAAAACCCCGGCGGTGTGGGCAGAAGGAGGTGCGAGTTCCAGTGAAACCACCCCCCTCTTTGAAGTCATATTTTAAAATTATGGAACACGTTGCAAGCGCACAAACTAAGGGGAAGAAAACCTTGACGCAAACAAACACCGCTCCTCTCCCTGTGGAAAATAGATTTTCTGCTTTAGCTGGATTGCCTTCCAATGATGAAGGGCAACAGATTGAAAAAGATAGGGCGCTAACTAGTGGTACTGTTGAGCTTAACTCTGGCCCCGGTATATCCCCTAGTCCGAATATTAGCCCTAATACTAGTTCTAACTTGGGTACCAGCTTCAGCCCTCCCATCACGGTATATATAAGCTCAGAATCTCCCCATGGAGGGACGGACAGTTTAAAACAGGGGGAGAATTGTGAGGAGTGCACAACTGACCAAAGAGGTGGGGGAGACGAAAAATCTATGGAAAAATTGTTTTTGAATTTAAGGCAAGATCTTTTTGACAAATTTGAAATATCAGAGTCCAACCAAAGGGGGATTCATGACAAATGTGAAGCATTAGAGGAAAAATTTGACGACATTATGAAACGCACTTGTATCTTGGAAGGGGAAGTCAAAACGTTGTCAGTAACTGTTTCGGAAAATTCTAAAGATATTGAATGGTTAAGGAAACAGAATAGAATGTTACAAGTAGACTTAGAAAGACTAGAAACACAATCTCGTCGCAATAATCTGAGATTCCTAAAAATCCCGGAGGGGGCTGAGAAGGGAGATGTTAAAACTTTTATTTGTACTCTACTAAGAGAGGTTATGCCTGATAGACTGGATATTGAATGGGAGAAAGAGATCCAGAGGGCACATCGGGATCCCTTTAGGCTAAATCCAGAGAGGAAAATCCCAAGAAACATCTTGATCAACTTCTTGAACTTCACTCTGAAAGAGTTGATACTAGGAAAGGCATTAAAAGAGGGTTCCCTAAAGCATGAAGGTTTCACGTATCAGATAAGATCGGATTTAAGCAAGAGGACAGCCCAGAGGCAGTGGGAGTTAGGTACAAGGATCAATGAGCTTCGAGGAAAGGGAGCACAGGTGCAATTAAAATTTCCAGCTATGTTGAAAATAATTTGGCGGAATAAAATGCACATTAGTGACCCTGAGGAAGTTGATACATTCATACAACAGATGGATAAATGAGTTACTGAATGCTTGGTAAAAAGTATAAGGTAAAAAGTATAAGGAGTAGTGTGTAGTTTGGTTTTGTTTTTCGTTATTTTGTTTTTGAGGATGCCTCCTCCGACTCTGTCCTCTAGAGATGGGGGCTCACGAAAGGGCGGATTGTATCGCCCAGGAGGTAGAAAGGGGGTTTCCCGGGGGGTGGGGGGGTGAGGGTCACTGGGTGTGGGGTGCAGTGGGAGAAAAAAACAAAAAAAATTGTCCTCATTGATGTAGTTTTTGATTTTTTCCTTCGGGAGGAACCAGATGGGGTTGTTGGCGTAAAGGGGATTCAGGATTCATTTCATCCGGGGAGATGAGTATAGACAAAGCAAAAATAATTAATATATTAACATGGAACGTAAACGGATTAAGATCTAGGAAAAAAGTGTCACGGGTTGCTGAATTTTGTAAGGATAGTGTGGCTCAAATATTACTACTACAAGAAACTCACTTAGAAAGAATAGAGTGTAAGCAGTGTTTTGGAAAATTTAGATGGATACAGGAGGTAGTATGTTCTGATCAGTGTGGTAGCTCCAGGGGGGTCGCTATAATTGTTAAAACTAACCATGAAATAAGATTACTTAAATATGAGTCAGACCATTCAGGAAGGTGGTTGGTGGCAACTTTTTTAGTATATGGTAGGCCCTTGGTATGTGCCGTTTATTATGGGCCAAACAACAATAACCCAGACTCTTTAGAAAAACTGGAGTCCTGTCTATTGGAGACAACAGCCCCTATTGTATTAGGGGGAGACTTCAACCTGGATCTAAACAAAGGATTAGATAGGACTTCGAAAGTCAAATATAATAGCCCGCCGAAAACTTTCTCTAGACTAACGAGCATAATGAAAGAATTTAATTTAGTAGATATATGGCGTATAATAAAGAAGGATAAGAGAGAATTTACTTTTTATAGTAAAAAATATAGACACCACTCTCGCATAGATTATTTTTTAGTCGATCAGGAGCTATGTGGAGAGGTGATTGAGGTGACCCATATCCCGGCGATAATATCAGATCATTCCGCAGTAGTACTATCTTTAAGGTATCATCAAATAGAGGAGTGTAGAAGGTGGACTCTGGATAGGGCAATCCTCTTAGATGAGAGGGTAATCGGGGATTTAAGGGAAAAGTCGGAGAGTTTTTTATTACTAATAATGGTTCAGCAGAAGAGGATATAGTCTGGGATGCTTTTAAAGCATATTTAAGGGGGACCCTAAAATCTAGCATGGTAGGGAAGCATCGAGTGGAGAAACAAGATAGAGAAAGTGCGATCCAAGATATTAAGAATAAAGAGGGTGAGTTACAGAAGGCATCCATGGAGGACCCAAACAAAGTAGGTGTTCTAAGTAAGGAATTGGAGGGGCTACAAGCCGTATTCAGGGCAAAAATAGATAAAAAAATCACTAGATAGGTGGAAGGCGAGCAAACTTCAACATTTTGCCTATGGTGAGAAGTGTGGATCGCTATTAGCCTGGAAAGTAAAAGCAGATAGGGCTAGAAATACAATACGGGAGCTGATCAGTGGCGAATCAGGAGACCTCCTGAATGTTAATTCAGATATGTGTAAAGAGGCTTGTAGATATATGAAAGATTTGTATAAAGAAGATATAGCACCCGGTCAAGTAGATATAAAGGAGTGGCTTGGGTTAACAACCTCGGCTATCTTCTGAGCAATCGAAAATCCTAGAAGGAGAGATCAAGGAGGGTGAGATAAGGGCCCAGTGCAATAAAATGGTTAAGGGAAAGGCAGGTGGGCCGGATGGTCTTCCTGTGGAAGCTTTTCTCTGTATCATGGATACTGTAACTCCTGTTCTACAAATCTTATTTAATAAGATATACATGGGTGGAAAAAGGTCCCTAAATCCTGGCTAGAAGCTACAGTTACCATGATTCAGAAACCTAATAAGGATCCACGGAAGATAGATTCATATAGGCCGATCTCGTTATTGAATACGGATTACAAGATCTTTTCTGGTGTTATTGCATCTCGAGTGGCCAATGCAATACATGAGGTTATCCACCCGAACCAAAGAGGTTTTATTCCCGAGAGGCAATTAAATGAGTTGACCTTCCAGTTATTAGGGGTTATAGACTTGGCGGAGGCTCGGAAATTACCCCTGACAATAGTGGCAGTGGACGCAGCCAAAGCCTTTGACCAGGTACACTGGCCCTACTTATGGGAGGCTCTGCGAAGCTTTGGTTTTCCACCGAATATCGTAATGGCGATTCAGACCTTATATCATGGCCCTAGAGCTAGAGTTTTAATAAATGGAAGGTTGTCAGATTGGTTTGAAATCTTTAGAGGGACAAGGCAGGGTTGCCCCCTTTCCCCGCTCCTCTTTAATATATATATTGAGTCTCTAGCTAATTTGATCAGGGCGGACATGGCTATTTTTCCCTTTTAATCCTATACCTTTGAAGTTAAGTTAGGGCTCTATGCAGACGACCTGCTGCTTTATACAAGCAATTCGCAAGAAGCAATCCCAAATCTCATGAGGAAGGCGGAGGTTTTCGGCCACATTTCCGGGTATAAAGTGAACCCAGGGAAAACTGAGATTATGGATTGGAATCAGGGGCCGGTAAGCAGCGGGGCGAAGAATCAAATAAGATATCTAGGAGTTCAAATAACTCAGAATATCGAAGATATTATAAAAGTAAATTGGAAGAAAGTTAGTTACGAAGTCATAGGCTTGCTTTCTAAATGGGCGAACCTACCACTTAATATTTACGGAAAGGTCAATCTTATAAAAATGATTATTTTGCCAAAAGTGACATTTCTGTTCAATTCTATCCCATTGACTTTTCAAAAGAAAGATATAGTAAAACTTCAGGGAAGAATAGGAAGTTTTATTTGGGCATCGAAAGGTTCCAGGATTTCCTGGAAAAAATTACGTAGGAGATTAGATATTGGAGGACTGGCATTACCAGACATACTTGCATATTGTTATGCCTTTCAATTTAAGAATGTCCGTATGCTGGCCAACAAAATCGACAATTCATCGATAGGTTCACTCTTTGAAGCATTATTGACTGACGTACCCCAAGGTCAAATTGGTTTTCTTTTTAAGTATGGGGACCCAAATTTTTTTTAAATAGCGGGTTAAGATTTTAAAGTCCGCACTGAACACATGGATGTATGTGCGAAGAACTTTAAGAATTCCATATTTTTCATCATGAGCCCCAATTTGAGATTCCCCCGGTACACCGGAGTGCTTGAGGGACCAACTAAGCCAACCTTTGATAACTGGAGGTATTTGTCGGTGGGCAGACCTTAAGGTTGGTAGAAACTTGATGAGCTGGGAAGCATTGTGCAATTGTACTAACGGTCTGCTGACAAGGTTCAAATATTATCAACTTAGCTCTTGGTGGGCAACGCAAGATTGGGCAGAGGTTGAAGATGATAAATCCGACCAAGTAATGAGAACCGGTCAGTGGCGTAAGGAAACATCGTTTTGGTACTGGGCCTTTGTGGAGACTGACGGAAATATCGAGAACGAAATCTTAAAATTGTGGGGCGAGGAGTTTGAAAATTGGGACTTGATGCAAATGTGGAGTAATTCATATACCACGCTGCAAAAAGTAGTAAAATCAGCACCACTAAAACGAAACCACTTGTTTACTACATAGTCTCCTGTAAAACTTTCGAAGGTTACTGGCAACGTCTATACCTGTCCAAGGTGTATGCAGGTAGAGGCTGACGATATACATATGTTCATGTCATGTTCAAAAATAGTCCCTTTTTGGAACGCGATAAATATTTTTTGAGAGAAATTATTGGAATACAACTGAAAGTAACATCATGTCTAATCTTTTTCGGACTTAGTTTGGATCAAGAAATGCAAATTTCTGCGGTAGAATCAAATTTTTTGTTTTATGTTATTTTGCTGGCAAGACAGGAAATTTGTAAACTATGGAAATCCGGGAATCCTCGGATTTTTTCTGAATGCCTGAAGAGCATTGTATACATTAATGAATCTGATTTGGTGTGCGATCAGAAAAGCAGAGAGAAAGTATGGGCTCCGTTGATAAAGTGGAGAGAAAAGGAAACGTGAGTCCGATGATTATGCCATCTACTCTGTTGGCCATATTATCTCCTTGTTTCCAGGCTGGCCCAGTTAGTATGCGGAGATGGAATTGGAAACAGCTGTATACTTGTGGGCTAATATTCTTGGGTCTTGTTCTATGGTCTCCGGTCAGGTCCTCCACAATAAGACCTAGAGAGACTAGAGTATAACCCATCAAGATATATGGCAAAATGAGGACTAAAAAAAAAAAAAATGTTGAGACTTCCCAGCTACATCTCAGAGAACTGCAAGAGGCAGCACCTGAGTTTGAGAAAGATCTCTGGAAACAGAGAGGATGCCAACAATCTAGTACTGACTGGCTAACCAGACAAAGCACTACAGTGATGCCCTAACAGCTATCATTGCTTTAGATCAAATACATCACCCTGCACACGCTGCTATTACTCCTATATGCAATGAGTTGCATTCGGAATGGTTCATACCAAATTTACATGAGATGGTGAATATGTATTTAAGTGAGTGCCAAACCTGTCGAACATATTCCCCAAAACCAACTCTAAAAGTGATCACAGCAACAATACCACACCCACAGGGTCCTTTCTGAGCTTTGCACATTGACTTTGTAGATATGTTAGATAAATGCAACAACTACAGGTATCTATTAGTTGTAGTCTGGCCATTCTCAAGATGGATAGAGGTAGGCCCATGTGTACATTGTGATGCAAAATCAGCTGCTAACTTCCTAGTAAGAGAGGTTATACCGAAATGGGGAGTCCCAGAAGCAATAACATCAGATAACGGAACTCATTTCTCAAATGATATCTTCAAGCATATCACAGAAATGTTAGGAATAAAGCATAAACTGACTTCAGCTTATCACCCACAAAGTAATGCAATTGTAGAATGCCTTACTGGCCTTCTAAAAAACAAAATTAGCAAAATACCATCAACTTTAAACAAAAATGGTTACACAGCCTTCCCATTGCATTATTATCACTATTAAACACACCAAGTACTGATCATCACCTCACACCTCATTAGATAGTGACAGGGAGTACTATTAAAATGCAGCATCCTCCATCCAGAAGAAAAACAGATGCTGAAACAAGTAGTGAGGTACTAGGAAAAGAAATGTATGACTATTTGTCCCAACTAACAAAGGTAGCAGAATTGCTTTCTAAATAGGTTTTACAATACCAACAAAAGAGCTCCAACAATCCTGCAGAGGCAGACCCGGTTCCACAACCAGGAGACACAGTGTACATCAAGAAGGTCATCAGGAAGTGGAAAGACCCTAAGTTTGAAAGACCTTACACAGTCACTGAATCAACGGATACAGCACTAAAAGTAAAAGACAGAACACCATGGATCCACCTAAGCCATATACAACGGACAAACAAAGCTTATGACCGGGAGATGTGAAGGAAATAAAAGGGGGAAGGCCGAAGTAAGGAGAAGCAACCAGAGACATCCTCCCTTACAACGTGGCATTTGGACTTTGTTTCACTACAAAGAGATATGAGATATGTATTTTGTCAATTTTTCTGTTATGCACGGCTGGGTTATGTATGTATATATATAAGATGAATTCACTTAAAGAATTAATGAGCAACAATGATAAGGGTAATAATAGCAGTAGTGACAATCATAGAATAATAAAAGCATACATGTAGGGAAAGTAGAGAAACGAATAGCGTACACTCAAACACTTACACTAAAGATGACACGATTCATACAGGATTAAAGGATAACACATGGTATGCACATAAGGAAAACATTGGAGAACAGACCACAAATACATCTTGTTACGTGTATACATTAATACCTCACTCAACAATCTCCCCAATTTTATACTTAACAAAACAGGTAGACCCAAACATCACCCTCTGCTTGATTCATTTGCTTGCCTGTAGAGTAAGAGGTCAAATAAACCCCTATTTAGTCCAAGCACCAAACAGATTCACAAACGCCTCTGCCTATGAAACAAGTAACAGTTTAACCAAAATCATAACAGACAGATCCATGATACGTGAAGCACTAGAAGATATGGGAAGAAGAGGACAGATTTTAGGAAGTTATAAAAGACATTAATTCCTGAAAGATTATATGATACCGCAGGGAAAGCTAGCAGTATATGATCCTGATCTTAGATGTAATAATTACACAGACATTCATGAGACTCCCCAAGATGGGTGTCAAATAAGGCCAACAATGCTAATAAATGGATTCATTTACTCACAGGAGGGGTGGAGACACAATGTCATAATTGCCAAGGGAGGTCTCTGTAGGAGGAGGGGCTAAACGGTACACACCCAAAAGGGTGTAAGCCCATTTGGAACACTTACGCTTCTAGTTACATCACTGTTAGCCCTACTCCTAAAAATATAAAAGTGATTAAAGTAACACATTTTCTTTATGTTTTAAAGGCACTGGAACTGTACCATTGTACAGTTCTAGTGGGTATCAACCATAGCTACAGCACCACTAAAAATCTAGGATGTTTACAACAAGACACCTCCAGACTAATGGATTACTACTGGCAGTGTGGAGAAAAAGTCTATGGCCAACTACCACCCGGAAGGCACAGCATCTGTTACCTGGTGACTCTGCATACCCCGGTGCTAATAATCCCAGGGGAGAATATTTCAGCATTGCACAAACACCCAATGAGCAAAAAGATCACCCTTCTTCACCAGAAAAGAATAAGAAGAGACACCGAGTATTTTGGATGAAACATATACAAAAATATCCCACAAGACGTCTGTCTTTTCAGTGAAAGCCAAATGAATGCAGGAGGGTCCATATCCTCTTCACCTTGCAAATTAAAGCAAAAGCAAGGTGGTTGCAGATTACAAGGTGGGAACTTTTAAAAAATGATGAACGATACTGAACAATAATGAAGACAGCTTTAATTCAATTAAAGAAGAACTAAGAGCCATGAGAACATAAAACAGATATGGTTTGTATTTACTCACAGCTATGGACGGTGGAGTTTGTGCAAAAATAGGAGCTGCATGCTGTACATTTATACCAGGAAATGATGCCGAAAATGGCTCTCTAACTAAAGCCATACAGACTTTACATAACTTACAGCAGACTATGCATGAAGAAAGAGGTGCCCCAGATGAATGGTTCTCAAACTGGTTTAGTGAGCTTCTGAATTGGGTATCTGGACAATTTAAATCCTTACTGCCAATAATAGTGGTGCTGCTTGTTATGTGTTGTATCTTCCAATTAATATTACATTGCTGTAAAAACGCAGTCACAAAATTGGGAAAGGGAATGTCTGTTAACTCTGAGATAGTTGAAGAATCAACTAAAGGGGGGAATGTTAGTATAGAAAGTGTTAGTATAGACATTGAGGACCCAGAGAAAATGTCACTAAAAACCCTCACCTGTAGCAGTACAGCAATATACGTGATCAGACAGCAGTATGTGCCCAATGCTTCAAGTTAATAAATTTAAGTGGACGAGCTCAGAGAGAGAACAACTGTAACCTTTGATACATACTGATGGTAGCTGAAAATCAATAAAACAAACTAATCAAGAAGTCCCTGGTACATCAAACACACCAGTATTGACAGTTCCTCCAGAGAATGATTGTGCAATCAGGTGGTACCAGGGGAGTGATGCAAGTAAACCAATCAGCTTTGAGGTCAATTTAGTAGGGAAAGATAAGACACAGGGATGATCAAAATACATTGCAACAAGAGCAAGATCACGTGCTCTGTTTATGCTGAGGTTGTAGAAATAGACACATAGTCAGATAGACACATAGTCAGATTGCACACATCAAATAACACGCAGTCACATCACGTGTTCTGCTTGAGCTGCGTTTTAGGACACTTAGATTACACAAACCAAATAACACGTAGGCAGATAGCACTTAGAACACATAGTCAGGAGGGTGAGAGTGATTGCACCAATGAATGAAGGAGGGTGAGAGGCTTGGCTTTAGTTGTGTAATGTTGCTCAAATATGGCCATTGTCGGTCACATGATTAGTATGTATGATTCAGCAAAAATACACTATATAAAGGGCTACCTGCTGTAGCCAATTTGAGAGTTGGGTGGCAATCCTACCTGGGTTCATCACTCTGCCAGCCGCTGTAAAATAAAATCTTTATACTTTATCTCTTGCTTGTTTTTCTACTTCAATTAAGGTCTAACCAACACAGCAAACTCAATCTTCTGGTATATTAATTACATTTTTTCGAAAGTCAAACAAATGATTAATAAGGTATATAAATATGTCATATTGTAGTAATTTGTTTTGAAATCTATATAATTATTTAAACAAAGAAAGGATGGTATATAAATCAAATTGTTAGTGTTTTTATATGTCTATTAATAGGTAACAAAGCATAGTTTGTCTCAGGTGCAGATCAAGTGTCTGTCAAGTTACTTTGGCATGTGTTTCCATGGAGGTCAATGTTGCACTTCTTTTACTTCACTGCATTCTGGAAGTGGTAGGAGAAATAACTGCACACTAATGGTTAAGCGTATATGTAATCTTGTAGAATATGATGTCAAAGTTTTATATGTGTATATATGATGTGCTGCTTATAACTAATGTTTTTATTTGGATTCTGGGAGTTGTAGTCTTATTTGTTCCATTATAAAAGATGAATACAACACTCAGTTTTGAAAGTGGAAATTATGCAATATAGCTGTATATGCATTATAAATCTGAATTGATCTGTGCATGGAGTTTTATTGGTTGGGTTGTCTTATCACTTAACACTGCTGCACAAGGTATACATTTTTCTTAAACCATGTATTTCTAAACAGTGAGGTAGGCTGTAGCTAGGCCTTAGCACAGGGAGCTATTCGCTTAAAAAGTAAAAGATGCAGTTTGATGTTTCAGTATGCTGTATGCACTCATAGAAACCTATGTGCCAAATTATACATCCAGCCTACACCCTGACTTAAATCTGAGATACGTAAGTAGAAAAACAGACAGACACTGAAACACCTAGTGAAATAGTTAGAGAAGCATTGAAAGATTCAGTCACACAGACAGGCACAACTGATATGTATCTTGTGGTAATGAAGGCAGTTTCTTACACCCTTACATAACCCAATATTCACTAGTACATCCAGGAGGCAATCTATGCAGGTCCTTACAGACACATTTAGACAATCACATATCACATAAAGAGAGGCATTGATTTAGTAATACATTTACATACACATGGAATCACAGCCACAGATTGAGATATCTGCTAAACAAATGACACTTTCAAGTTTACCATGCAGATAAGTAGTGCTTGCATTATGTCTCACACCTGTTATACTTGAGCTTGGGCATGTAGTTTTACTGATAGAGGTGTTTTATCACTTAAAACTGCTAGACAAGGTGTTAACTGTTCTTGTACCAAATTTGAATGAACACTGAGGTAGGCTGGAGGTAGGCCATAGAGTAGGGAGCTGTTCGCTTAAAAAGTAAACGATGCACTTGGATGTTTCAGTGAGTTATGTGCACTCATATAAACATGTGTGCCTAATTTCATATCCAGCCTACACCCAGACTTAAATCTGAGATACCTAAGTACAAAACCAGACAGACACTGAAAAATGTAGTGAGGTAGTTAGAGAAGCACACAAAGATTCACTCACACAGACAGGCACAACTGATATGTATCTTCTGGTAATAAAGGCAGTTTCTCACACACTTCAATAACCCAATATTAACTACTACTCCCAGGAGGCAATCTATGCAGCCCATTACAGACACATTTAGAGAACCACATATCACATAAAGAGAGGCTGAGATTTCGTAATACCTTTACAGACATATGGATTCACAGCTCCAGATAGGAACTGAAAAATTCATTCAGATATCCGCTAAACAACCAACACTTTTAAGTTTACCATGAAGACAAGTAGCCCTTGTATCATGTTTCAGGCCTGGTATAGTTGAGCCTGGGCATGCAGTTTGTGTGGTAGAGCTGTCTTATAACTTAAGAATACTAGACAAGGTGTAAAGTGTTCTTGTACCAGATATGAGTGAATACTAGGGTAGGCTGTAGCTAGGCCATAGCGCAGGGAGGTATTTGCTTAAAAAGTAAAAGATGCACTTTGAAGTTTCAGTGCGCTATGTGCACTCATAGAAACCCATATGCCCAATTATAAATCCAGCCTACACCCAGACTAAAATCCGAGGTACCTAAGTAGAAAAGGAGACAGACAATGAAACACCTAATGAGGTAGTTAGAGAAGCATGCAAAGATTCATTCACACATACAGGCACAACCTATATATATTTTGGGGTAATGAAGGCAGTTTCTTACACAATACTATATTCACTAGTACATCCAGGAGGCAATCTATTCAGGTCCCTACAGACACATTTACACAATCACATATCACTTAAAGAGAGTAAGTGATTTAGTAATACATTTACATACAATGTAATCACAGCCCCAAGATAGGAAATGAAACACTTATCTTCTAAACAAATGAAACTTTAAAGTTTACCATGCAGACAAGAAGCACTTGCATTATGTTTCCCACCTGGTATACTTGAGCTTGGACATATAGTTTTACTGGTAGAGCTGTCTTATCACTTAATACTGCTAGACAAGGTGTAAACAATTCATGTACCACATTTAAATGACCACTGAGGTAGGCTGTAGGTAGGCCGTAGTGCAGGTAGCTATTTGCTTAAAAAATAAAAGATGCACTTGGATGTTTCAGTGAGTTATGTGCACTCGTATAAATATATGTGCCTAATTATACATCAATCCTACAACCAGACGTAAATCCGAGATGCCTAAGTAGAAAACCAGACAGACACTGAAAGACCTTGTGAAGTAGTTAGAGAAGCTCACAATGATTCACTCACACAGACAGGCACAAGTGATATGTATCTTCTGGTAATAAAGGCAGTTTCTTACACCCATAAATAACCCAATATTCACTAGTACACCCAGGAGGCAATCTATGTAGGCCCTTACAGACACATTCACACAATCACATATCACAAAGAGAGAGAGTGATTTAGTAAAAGATTTACATACATATGGAATCACAGCCTCAGATAGGAACTGAAAAACTCATTCAGATATCTGCTAAGCAACATACACTTTCAAGTTTACAATGAAGACAAGTAGCCCATGTATTATGTTTCAGGCCTGGTATAGTTGAGCATGTAGTTTTACTGGTAGAGCTGTCTTGTCACTTAAAACTGCTAGACAAGGTCTAAACTGCTCTTGTATCAGATATGAGTGAACACTAAGGTAGACTGTAGCTACACCATAGCCCTGGGAGCTATTTGCTTAAAAAGTAAAATATGTAATTTGATGTTTCAAAGAGCTATATGCACTCATAGAAACCTATGTGCACATTATACATCCAGCCTGCATCCAGACTTAAATCTGACATACCTAAGTAAAAAAACAGACAGACACTGAAACACCCACTGAGGTAGTTAAAGAAGCATTCAAAGATTCATTCACACATACAGGCACAACATATATGTATGTCGTGCTAATAAAGGCAGTTTCACAAGCTTAAATAACCCAATGTTTTACAGACACATTTAGAGGACCGTAGATATCACAAAGATAGATCGCCATTTATGAACAAACTTACACACTCATGGAATATGAGCTCCTGATAGGGACTCACACAGTTATTGACATATATGTGAACAAACTGAGACATTCAAGTCTAACATGTAAAGCCCTTCTCAAGTTTTAAGCTACTCTTTTACAACTTATGACTGTCCCCTGAGGTACGCTGTAGGTAGTAAATAGGTTATGCTCCTTTAAGTTAATGTCGGTGCAAGTAGGTTTATGGGTGAGTGAAAGGATGTGTGAGTAACTCTATGGGTGAGTAAGTGTGTGTGTGAGCAGCTGTATGAGCAACCTCTTACTCACCCATGCCTACAACTGAGCAATAACGTAGGCTGTCGGTAGTTAATAGGATGGGTGCTATGTACTTAAAAGTGAACACATCTAGTCTGAAGGTTGCCTAAGCTATATATCCTCATATAAACTAAATGTTTAAATAGTTAAAATATGTAATGTGATACTATATAATTAAGTGATGAATGTAGTTTTCTATTTTTGTTTTCAGACATCAATATCTAGTTATCTACACAGAATTACCATGTCAACAAAAACTCAGAGAAGAAAGAAGCAACAGCAAATAGAGCGTCTCCTTAGAACTAAGAAACAACAGGAGCAAAATGCAGAAAAGACGGTGAAAGACAAAAGGCTGGCTGGTTAGAGGACCAAGACATTTCTTAAAATTGTTTGTGCACAACTGGAAAAAGTACAAAAAGAAGTTAAGAAAAAGAAAACGATAACACTGAGGGCCTGATTCCGATGCTGTTAGGAAAGCATTCCCACCTAGGGCCCGATTCCGATGCGGTTAGGAAGGCCTCCTAATGGCATTTGCTTCTTCTGAATCGGATTGGGAACGTGTCTTCCCAACCGAGGGCCAGATTACGATGCGGTTAGGAACATAGGCTCCCATAGAAGTCAATGGGAGTCCAACCAAATATTATCTGGAAGCATCCAGATGCATCACACTCGGTCGGTCGGACTCTCCCGATCCGAGTCTGTCGGAAACCATTTTCAAACCGATTCGATCGGGAAGATTTCCTAACCGCATCAGAATCGGGCCCTGAGTAGTAAAGCACAAAAAGTCTCTGATGTAAAAAGTAAGAAGTCATTGAAAAAAAGGAGAGTATTTAAGCAGAAGGCAGAAGCAGTTCAAAGAAATCAGAAGTACAATGTTCCGTACTAAAGTAGTTCGCAATTTGTTAGCATATATGAAAAAGTATAAAAGAAGAAACAAGCAATCAGAGAGAAGGAATATGTTGAAGGTGTAGTTGATAAAGCGTTTGCTCTGAAGAGAAAACTATTTATCTTGGTTTTGAACAGAATGAAGACACTGGACAAAATAGAGTTGCCTATGAGGAGACAGAGCCAAAAGAAAAGACTTGTAAACAGCAGTAACTTTTGCTACGTTTTTAGTGGTGAATGGATACATACTTCAAGTACTGAATCTTTATTTAATGAAGAAGGCTATTTCCAAGACAACACATTAGTGAAAGCAGTTGATGAATCTGGACGATGTTATGAGATAAAAAATTGTATTCCTGTTCCAAAGGAAGTAATGGTACCTAGAAATGTTGAGGAAGAGATTGCTGAAGAGATGCAAGAAAGGCATAGACAGGCCCCTGTGTACAAATGGAATTGTAGTAGTGTTTGTAGTATTTGTTAACAATCAATTGATATATTGAGAAATTTCCTCCGTATGCTTGCTTCCAAAAGTTTAAAACAGAAAATACGTACTTTGCACGGATTATATCCATGCAGAGTAAGAAAGCATACTAATTTATAAGGATACTCACTAGCTTTTCTCTCCAAAAAAGTTTTAGAATGTTAGGTGTACACTATTCAATAATGAGAACTTTTGTTATAAGGTTTTATTATGTTTAAACTCCTGCTCTATGTTTAGGAGAAATGAATAGAGCTCTTTTGTATGGCAGTGTAGTAGAAGTAGAAAAAGTTTGTGATGATTTTGAATTTTGTTTTTTGGACCAGAGCAGGAGTGTAGGGAAAATGAAGAGTTGGTAACAACAGGAGTTGTGGAGCAGAACAGATGTATTAGTATTTCTAATTTTGTAAAAGAGATTAGAAAGTTTCACGCAGTTTCTTCAGAGCAACCACACTGTGTTTGTATATGTCGTCGACGCACTCACTACAAAAATCAAACTCGTAATGTTGATTTGTACATTAAAACTGAAAAGGAGAATAATAATAAGTGTTGAAAATTTGCTGTTTATTTATTTGTAGAGGGACGATTGGACTTGTCCACCCGACAAGTTATATGTAAGTACTGCTATAATAAGTTAGAGGAAAACAAAATGCCTGCTAGAGCAGTGCACACCAACTTAGAAATAGTACTTGTTCCAGAAGTACTTAAAGATTTGAATGTTTATGAATCCATATTAATACAGTCTAAACTTCCATTTCAAGCTATAGTTCGCATGGAGCCAAAGACAGGGAAATTACCTCCAACTGAGCTCCAGAAAGGTCTCAAAGGTAGAGTTGTATACTTGCCATTAGATTTTAAGGCGAATATTGAAACTATAAGGGTACAGAGAAATTTGGAAGAGAGACTTGTAATTCTAGTAAATGAGTGTGTGACAGTGACCGGCGAGTGTGTACAAATATATATATATTCTTTTATGTTTCCACCAATGTTCGCGATGACTTCTCCATATTCTTGATGTCCCCGTGCTGCAACAGGTACTATTTCTAATAATTAATAATATTTTAATTGCGCACAATATTCGTGACAACGCCGCGACCACCAGCTGGGCTTCCCCCCTGTACCATCGCGGGGACATCGAGAATATCACGACGTCATCGTGAACATTGGTGGAAACATAAAAAAAATATATATATCTGTACACACAGGCCAGTAACTTTCACACACTCATGTACGTACTTACAAACTCACTCAGACACTTATACACCCTTTCACATATCCACTCACACATGTATACACCCATTCACATACCCACTCAGATACTCATGCACTCACTCACATACCCATTCAGGTACTTATGCACCCACTTACAGACTCACTCAGGCACTACCCATGCACTCATCAATTCACTCAGGCACAACCTATGCAGTCTTGGTCTTGGCCAGAAATCTTTATTTCGGTAAAATACCATAAAAGATACAACAATCAGAACGAACATCATACTTTCCGATTTGAAGCAACATACAAATAAACGTTAAAAGAGATGCAATTATAAAAAAATTACAAGACAACAACAGCATACACAAGATACCTAAACAACAATTAGCGCGTAATTCAGCATATGCACTCATGCAATCATCCAGGCACTGCACTTGCACTCATACAATCACACAGGCACTACCCATGCACTGAACCATTCCCCCAGGCACTACAGTTGTAGTCATCCATTCACCCAGGCACTAGACTTGCACTCATTAAGTCACCCAGGCAATACCGAGGCACTCATCCAATCATCCTGGCACACCCATGCACTCATCCAAATACCCAGACACTACTCATGAACTCATCAAATCATCCATGCACTACTCATGTACTCATCCAATCCCCCAGACACTATAGTTGCACTCATGCATTCACCCAGGCACTACACTTATCCATTCACCTAGGCACTGCACTTGCACTCATCCAATCTCCCAGACACTACTCAGGCACTTATCCAGTCATCCAGGTGGTATCCATGCAATCCCTCAGGCACTGCACTTGTACTCATTCATTTACCAGGCACTATTCTTGCACTCATGCATTCACCCATGCACTACATTTGGACTCATCCGTTCACCCAGGCACTACACTTGCCCTATCCATTCACCCAGGCACTGCACTTACTCTTATCCAATTATCCAGGCCCTGCACTTGCACTCATGCAATCCTCCAGCCATTGCACTTGCATTCATACAATCACTCACACAGTACCTATACACTCATCGAATCACCCAAGCACTACCCATGCACTCATCCAATCACCCAATCACTACCCATACATCCATCCAATCACCTAGGCACTACTCATGCACTCATTGAATCATCCATGCAATATGCATGCACTCATTGAATCACGCAGGCACTAACCATGTAGCCATTCAATCAACCATGCACTACATATGCTCTCATCCAATCACATATATACTACCCATGCACTCATCCAATCACCCAGGCACTACACATGCACTGATCCAATCACCCAGGCACTACACATGCACTGATTCAATCACCCAGGCACTCAACATGCAGTTACTTAACCACTCATGCACTCATTTAATCATTCACACCCCACTTAGGCACTCAGTCCATCATCCATGCACTATTATGTACTCATTCAATAATGCATGTACCGGTCATGCAATCATTCAATCATGCATGCACCATTTATTAACTCATTGAGTCTTCCATGCACCACTCATACACTGATTCAGTCAAACATGCACCACTCATACACTCATGCAATCATCAATGCACTACTCATGCACGCATTCAATCACCATATACATGTTCATACACTGATTCATTCATCTTATCTTTTTTTTAACTGAATAGATGGGGTTTTTGGGGAGTTTTTACATTTTTTTTTTCTTGTTGGAAACAGAAATGGCAACTGGGTGTGAAAAAACTTCAACACACACACAAAAATGTAGAAAAGCTATGAAGGGCCAAAAATAAAAAAAAATCAACATTTGTGATTCTTTGCAGCATTGCGAAGGGCTGTTATGGACTGCTCTCCAGCACTCCCTACAAGTCCACAACCCATGTAGTATGATGTCAGACGGGAAAACTCTGGAGCCAAATCTTGAACTTGAGATTGGACCTCTGAAGGTACTCGCTGCCCCAGTGTTGTTGCAGCTGCTACTGAAGTTGAGGGTCTTTCAGCCTCGCGTTGTCTTCTTGCTGCTTTCAGATGATTGCCATAGTATGGTTTTAGATGGTAAAGCATAGACATAGTCCTGCAAGAATATTTCTTATTTGTACCCCTTGACAATGTCTTGTCACATATTGTGCATTGCACAAATTTGGCGACTGTTTTTGATTCTCCAGAGGGAATCCTGAAGAAACCCTAGGCAATGCTTGATTTCTTCTGGGGAGGCTCCCATCTCCAGAGTCACCAGAATCCACCTCTTGGATTTCCTGGTACACCTGCTGTTCCACTTGACCTCCCTCTTCTGGCTGAGTAGCCATTTTTGCAAAAATATGCAAAAAACAACTCCAACAAATGCTAGTGAGCTGCTCACAATGAACTCTCCTTAAAGAATGTTCAAGCTAGATAAATGGGCATGTTCACCCTATTCTTATAGTTCAAAAGTGTATCATCCAATCATATTCCTTTCTTTCCCGGTCACGTGATCTTCAGGATGATCGGCATCCTTGCGAAGACCGGAAATTGAACAAGATAATATTTTATTTGAAAATGATCACTCAAACATAAGTGTTAATCGACTGATATTAAACCCCAAATGTGGATCATACTATGTAATATGCATAAATATATGTTATACACTTTACCAAAAACATGCGTTCATCACGGTTACTGACGTCATTGCGACTTCCAGCATCACCGCGTTCACGCAAAACACCAAGTAAAAGGGTTTTAATTGAAAAAATTCTTACAAAAGTTAGGTTTAAAGAGTATATCAATAAACAACTTGTGTCAAATATTAATTAAAATATGTGTAAATATGTGTTCCCGAGTTTTAAAAAACACAAGCTTTTCGTGACTACTGACGACGCCGCAGTTCACAGTCACCTCGAATATCTAAAACACTACATTTAAGAGGTTTTTTCACAAAACCATCACACAAACTCAAATATAAACTCTACATTACTAAACAACTAGTGTCTGCTATTAAGCAAAATCTGTCTATATATATGTTTAAGACTTCCTCAAAAACATGCGGCTATTGCACCGTCACCGCGGGTATCGTGACGTCGTCGCGAATATAAAAAATGTAAAGAAAAAAAAACGATGCTTATTAATCCACTGAAGAAAATACAAGGTTATAAAAATACACCTTATAGAGCCATTTTAGATAGAAAATACAATCTAAAAACTTTAAAAATTCAATAAAAAAATCATAAGTTACTGTTGAAAAGATAAACGAAGAAGCGAGGTAAATCAGAGCAACTTCTTTATTGGCCATCCACTCTCCAGAAATCATTCACTGTGACCAGTGTCAACATTCTAAAGCAAGCTCCCAAGGGAGAATCCACTGGGGAAGAATGTAAGGGGGGGAGAGAGAGGAATGTACCAAGGAGGGAAGAAGGGAGAGATATGACAAGGGATAAAAGGAGAAAGGGAGATTATAACAGTTACATTGAGGTTGTAGTTGGGAAATAGAATTTGAAAAACCTTAGAAATTCACTGAAAAACCCAAAGGTTACAGAGATGTTATAGTTAGGCTCAAGTTTCACTCATGCAAAACCAGAGAAATTCAGCAGTTATAGTTAGTTGAGCTAACTATAACTCGCGCCCCCGCAAGCACTGCTTATGACCTCACATATTACATCACTCATGACATGGTCAGTGACATCACTGATGACATCACTGATGACATCTCAAATGACATCACTGATGACATCATCCAGCGACTGTGAGTGTTTTGATAAAGTTTATGAGTGTTAAATATATATACCAAGGTGTATTGATGAATCAGTGGGTGTATGAGTGCCTGTATGGATGATTCAGTGGGTGCGTGACTGACTGTATAAGTGAGTGATTAGGTGTCTCAGTGAATGTATGGGTGAGAGACTGGGTTGTGTGAATGTCTGTATTAGTTTGATGTCTAAGTGGCTGTATGGGTTGGTGAGTGGGTATATGAGTGGCTGTATGGGTGACTGATTGGTTATCTGAGTACCTGTATGGGTGTATGAGTGTCTGTGTGGGTGGGTGAGAGGGCATGTGACTGTCTGCATGGATGTGTGAGTGGGTGAGTCATGGCTGTATGGGTTAGTGAGTGCATCTGTAAGGGTCTGCATGGGTGACTTAGTATGTGTATGACTGTGTCGGTGAGTGAATGGATGTGTCAGTGGTATATGGGTCTGTAACTGCATATGTGAAAGGCAGTATAGGTGAGTGTTGGAGTATATGAGTGACTGTATGTGTGAGTGAGTGATTGTGAGAGTGGGTGTATGGGTGAGTGTGTGCTAGTGTCAGTGACTGTATAGGTGAGTGAGTATGTGTTAGTATCTGTATGAATAAGTGAGTGAGTGTGTGTATAACTGTATAGGTAAGGGGCTGTGTGATTGACTCTTTGAGTGAGTGAATAGATGTGTGAGTAGCTCTATGGGTGACTGACAGTGTGTGAGTGGCTGTATGAGTGTATGAGTGTATATATCAGTGGCTGTATTAGTGAGTGAGTTGGTGTATGAGTGGCTGTATGGGTGACTGAGTAGATATGTGTGTAGACCTATGAATCAGTGAGTGGGTGTGTAAGTTCTGGTATGGGTGTGTCAATGGTTTTGAGAATGGTAGTGTGGAAGTTGGAGTGGTATATGAAAGGTTATATTGGCTTGTGAGTGGGTGCATCAGAGATTCTGTGGATGATGTCATCAATGATGTCACAGTGACGTCATTTGAGATGTCATCAGTGATGTCACTGACCATGTCATGAGTGATGTAATATGTGAGGTCATAAGCAGTGCATTGCGGCGGCACGAGTCACGAGTTATATATATATATAACTATATAACTATATATATATATATTCACTGAAAAAGCCATAGGTTTCAGGGGCGTTATAGTTAGTTGGACATTTCACTCGTACAAAACCATAGAAATTCCCCGTTATAGTTAGTTCAGCTAACTATAACTCACGCGCCCACAATGCACTGCTGATGACGTCACATATTACATCACTCATGACATGGTCAGTGACATCACTCATGACATCACTGATGACATCTCAAATGACATCACTGATGACATCACTGATGACATCATCCTTGTGATAGAGTGGCAGACCTCCTCTCACCCTAATATAACCTTTGATACACACACTCAAAAATACAAACTAACATTTTCAAAACAATGGACATACCAATACCAGTTACAACACACTTATTCAGTAATTCCAAGATCTACACACACATCCACTCATTCACCAACATTCCCTATACAGTCACTCATACATGTACTCACTCATCATATGTACTCATACACCTATACATCCTGTTACACACCGCCACTCATCCATAGTTACTCACACACATAGTCACACATGCAAACAAAGTATCAAACATCCATTTACTTGCATATACAGTTATACACACACTACCATACTTACTTCTACAGAAACTTACACATACTTACTCTCTTAAACAATCACTTATAGAAACACCTACTTATTTGTACAGGAACTCTTCCAATCTCTCACTCTCACATATACTCACTTATATACACCAATACTCACATATTCTAGTTTAAAACATATGTAGTTACTCATAAAGACACTATTGAGACAGTCATTCACTTACTAACACACCCATACACATACTCATCCTCCTATACAGTCCTGCACACATGCTGTCTTCAACACATACAAACAGTGAGTCACTCATTCATGCATCTATGCACTAAGTAATACCTCCCCACTGAACCATACAGACACTCACACTGATACTCAAAAAACCAACTAATAACCCATATAGACACTCATGTAGCTACTCACCAACCCATGCAGCCACTTATACACAAAGTGAGAGACTGATACAGATATTTTCATATTTAAACATTACTCACTAACCCATGTATTCACTAAGATACACTTAGTCAGTTATACAATCAATTTTACAAAAAAAATCATCCATTTAGACACTTATATACCCATTTATTCTTCCATCGACCTTGAGATATACATATATAAAACATATTTAATTTTCAGAAAAACACACATTCACTGGATGATGTCATGAGTGATGTCATTTGAGATGTCATGAGTGATGTCACTGACCATGTCATGAGGGATGTAATATGTGACGTCATCAGCAGTGCATTGCGGGCGCGCGAGTTATAGTTAGCTGAACTAACTATAACGGGGGAATTTCTATGGTTTTGTACGAGTGAAATGTCCAACTAACTATAACGCCCCTGAAACCTATGGTTTTTTCAGTGAATTTCTAAGGTTTTTTAAATGCTAATTTCTAACTATAACGTGCCTGAAACCTATGGTTTTTTCAGTGAATTTCTAAGGTTTTTTAAATGCTAATTTCTAACTATAACGTGCCTGAAACCTATGGTTTTTTCAGTGAATATATATATATTTATTATACTATGTATACATGTGAAAATGTCTCGGTCCCCTGTTTGCCTCGGTGGCACGGAAAAAATGGGTGGAACTGACGTCAGCCCGCCGACGAGGTCCTCTTATGGCTCCGATGACGTCATACGGTGTCGCGAGCGGAGCCGTGCTATTATGACGTCCTCATTGACGTGGGAGAGCTAGGAAAGAATTTCCGTGGAATGCTGGTGCAGGGGATATTCACCTAAGTGTTCAGGCTAGTCCTTTGGGAGCAACTGTTTATGTTGCCACTCCAGAAACCGAAACCAGTGATCCGAGGGCAGAGGCCCTGCAGATGGCACACGAGGTGGGGTGCCCAGTCGTGTGCACCGGCGGGGCAGTGAAGTGACAAGCACCACAACCCACAAAAAAGGTAACGAGGGCACTGAATAACACAGGATCTTCTCTTTGTATCTGGCAGGAACAACGAAGTTAAAATGCCCTAGTACCAAAATGTAGAATTAGTGCTACAACGGTCTTCAAGAGGACCTGCGATGCCGCTTCTGCCTCCCGTACCCTGGAGGCGGCACATGGGTAACGCGGTACGGTCATACTGCGGTGGGACCACACTCGTTGACCTCTCATGGCACTGGTCCACACTTCAGGGAGGACGCTTTCCATTAGCTATGTTTTCTGATGACATGTCGCGCCAGCCCCGTCCAACAACAGAACTCCTTTAGATCCAAACAGACTCTTCCACTCTCTCACCGGAAGTGAAACCAGGCCACGCGGACACTTTCACAATACAACAGCCGGGAATGCACTTTTCGGTAAAAAAAACACATTCCTTCCTCCTAATTAATCAAATAAACGTCTCACTGAAGAACAGGGGCCAGCTTCGATCGGTAAACAGCCGTTACAACGACTTTTTTACTTTGCAATACCATTACAACGCATGCATTACCACGCATGCGTTGTACATCACAAAGTCATTACTACGCATTTTTAGAACGCATGGTCATTTACCACGCATGCCTTTACAACGAATTTTGTTGTAAAGGTATGTATGGTAAATGACCATGCGTTCTAAAAAACATGTAGACGATCCATGTCGTTGTAAGGAAACAGAGGCTGTTCTGTTTCCTCACAACGACGTGCACCGCCCCTCAGAGACAACGTGAAGCAGGAACCACGAGGAGAGAGGAACCACGAGGAGTGAGAGGTAAGGGGGATTGGGCATGGGGTGGGGGTTTCTTTTCTAGGGTTTAGGGTAGTGCAGTGGTGTTTGGGTGGTGTAGGGGGTCGTGCTGGGGGTAGTGTTTTAGGGTTTAGGGTAGTGCAGTGGTGTTTGGGTAGTGTAGGGGGTCGTGCTGGGGGTAGTGTTTTAGGGTTTAGGGTAGTGCAGTGATGTATGGGTAGTGTAGGGGGTCGTGCTGGGGTAGTGTTTTAGGGTTTAGGGTAGTGCAGTGGTGTTTGAGTAGTGTAGGGGGTCATGCTGGTGGTAGTGTTTTAGGGTTTAGGGTAGTGCAGTGGTGTTTATGTAGTGTAGGGGGTCATGCTGGGGGTAGTGTTTTATGGTTTAGGGTAGTGCAGTGGTGTTTGGGTAGTGTAGGGGGTCGTGCTGGGGTAGATTTAGGGTTTAGGGTAGTGCAGTGGTGTTTGGGTAGTGTAGGGAGTCGTGCTGGGGTAGTGTTTTAGGGTTTAGGGTAGTGCAGTGGTGTTTGTGTAGTGTAGGGGGTTGTGCTGGGGGTAGTGTTTTAGGGTTTATGTTAGTGCAGTGGTGTTTGAGTAGTGTAGGGGGTAGTGCTGGGGTAGTGTTTTAGGGTTTAGGGTAGTGCAGTGGTGTTTCTGTAGTGTAGGGGGTAGTGCTGGGGGTAGTGTTTTAGGGTTTAGGGTAGTGCAGTAGTGTTTGGGTAGTGTAGGGGGTTCATGCTGGGGGTAGTGTTTTAGGGTTTAGGGTATGGCAGTGGTGTTTGGGTAGTGTAGGGGTCGTGCTGGGGGTAGATTTAGGGTTTAGGGTAGTGCAGTGGTGTTTGTGTTGTGAGGGGGTCGTGCTGGGGGTAGTGTTTTAGGGTTTAGAGTAATGCAGTGGTGTTTGTATAGTGTAGGGGGGTTTAGGGTAGTGCAGTGGTGTTTGTGTAGTGTAGGGGGTCATGCTGGGGGTAGTGTTTTAGGGTTTAGGGTAGTGCAGTGGTGTTTGTGTAGTATAGGGGTAGTGTTTTAGGGTAGTGCAGTGGTGTTTGTGTAGTGTTGGGGGTCGTGCTGAGGTAGTGTTTTAGGGTTTAGGGTAGTGCAGTCGTGTTTGTGTAGTGTAGGGGGTCATGTTTTAGGGTATAGGGTAGTGCAGTGGTGTTTGGGTAGTGTAGGCGGTCATGCTGGGGTTAGTGTTTTAGGGTTTAGGGTAGTGCAGTGGTGTTTGGGTAGTATAGGGGGTCGTGCTGGGGGTAGTGTTTTAGGGTTTAGGGTAGTGCAGTGGTGTTTGTGTAGTGTGGAAGGTCATGCTGGGGGTAGATTTAGGGTTTAGTGTAGTGCAGTGGTATTTGGGTAGTGTAGGGAGTCGTGCTGGGGGTAGTGTTTTAGGGTAGTCCAGTGGTGTTTGTGTAGTGTAGGGAGTTGTGCTGGGGGTAGTGTTTTAGGGTAGTGCAGTGGTGTTTGGGTAGTGTAGGGGGTCGTGTTTTAGGGTTTAGGGTAGTGCAGTGGTGTTTGTGTAGTGTAGGGGGTCATGCTGGGGGTAGTGTTTTAGGGTTTAGGATAGTGCAGTGGTGTTTGGGTAGTGTAGGGGTTAGTGCTGGGGTAGTGTTTTGGGTTTACGGTAGTGCAGTGGTGTTTGTGTAGTGTAGGGGGTCGTGCTGGGGGTAGTGTTTTAGGGTTTAGGGTAGTGCAGTGGTGTTTGTGTAGTGTAGGGGGTAGTGTTTTAGGGTTTAGGGTAGTGCAGTGGTGTTTGTGTACTGTAGGGGTCGTGCTGGGTTCTAGTGTTTTAGGGTTTAGGGTAGTGCAGTGGTGTTTGTGTAGTGTAGGGGGTCATGTTTTAGGGTTTAGGGTCGTGCAGTGGTGTTTGGGTAGTGTAGGGGGTCGTGCTGGGGGTAGTGTTTTAGGGTTTAGGGTAGTGCAGTTGTGTTTAGGTAGTGAAGGGGGTCGTGCTGGGGGTAGTGTTTTAGGGTTTAGGGTAGTGCAGTGGTGTTTGTGTAGTGTAGGGGGTCATGCTGGGGGTAGATTTAGGGTTTAGGGTAGTGCAGTGGTGTTTGTGTAGTGTAGGGGGTCGTGCTGGGGGTAGTGTTTTAGGGTTTAAGGCAGTGCAGTGGTGTTTGTGTAGTGAAGGGGTCGTGCTGGGGGTAGTGTTTTAGGGTTTAGGGTAGTGCAGTGGTGTTTGTGTAGTGTAGGGGGTTGTGCTGTAGGTAGATTTAGGGCTTAGGGTAGTGCAGTGGTGTTTGGGTAGTGTAGGGAGTCGTGCTGGTGGTAGTGTTTTAGGGTTTAGGGTAGTGCAGTTATGTTTGGGTAGTGTAGGGTGTCGTGCTGGGGGTAGTGTTTTAGGGTTTAGGGTAGTGCAGTAGTGTTTGGGTAGTGGAGGGGGTAGTGTTTTAGGGTTTAAGGTAGTGCGCCCAACCAGCCACAATATCCGTGGACAAAGGGGATCATGACTCTTTGGAACGCTCCGTCAATTGAATAATTTGGGTCAAGGGCCCTACCACGTCCAAGACCTATCAATTCCTTTCTTGGGATCCCTCATATACTTGGAGAAAAAGGTACATAGTTTCTCATCAATTTCAGGTGTGTGTGCCACCTTCCCCTTCAGTGAGGGCCTGGAGCATTCTCCCCTCATCCTATTCCTGACCTCCCTTTCAAGGGGTTGATGGATTTTCCCCACCACATACTCTGCCACTTTGGCGTCAGGTGTCCACTCCGCCGACCTAGGATGGTAAATTTGGGTAGGCTCGAACATGTCCGAGTGGACCCCGTCCCCAACCGGGGACTGAGAGGAGTGGGACTCTGGATGCCAGGGACGCCCCGAGTCCTTATCCTCATCGGAGGAGAAATCGTCCTCCGTGGGTCACTGAACACCCCAGGGATGCTTTTCGCCAGCTTATCAACCTGATCCCTAAGAGGAGCCAGCGCCCTAGAAATAGCCAGAGAGAGGGCTTGGTCCACTGCTGGAGGGAGAAGTTGGGAGGACATTCCTCCTCCACTTCCTGGTAGGAGGAGTAAAAATGGTCTTCTGGAGAAGGCATGATAGCAGAGGGTGTGAGCACAGAACAAATGCCTTTAAAATCCTTAAAGCAGCCCCCTCGCCGGTGCTCCAACAGCTGGGCTTTCCCCGAAGCTGTTATAAGAATAGACTGAGGCGCTATACCAATTACCACCACCAGGTGGCGCTGGTCACTAACGTGGCCGTGTGGGGAAATCACCGCGTAGCGGTGTCAAAATTAGGCGAGGGTTGGTCGGGAATCAAGCGGACACTAAAGGAGTGACCGGATTCCCAAACGCACGTTAAGACCAGCGGGAGCGCTCGACGGAGCTGCCTCGCTCGGACCAGACGCGCCTGACAGGATCTCACCGCGCGCAGAGCACACAGCGGGAGAAACTGCGAGGGAGAGAACGCGCTCGGGCAAGAGCCTGCTGCGCAGGGAATATGAAACAATACCAAGGCAATAATGCTAATAACGTGCACAAGAAACCGCTATACAAACAGCAACAACGTCAGATTAAGCCAAGAATGTAAGGAATGCACTTAACTGACGAGCAGTGAAGAAAGAGGAAGCAGAAGGGACGTCACGATATTATATACGATGGACTGTGATATGATTGGACTATAGTTGCCTTGGAGACTACCCCCTAATGGTTCATGGGTTGTGTAGTTTTTTGTTTAATGATTGTTGTGTTACGTTTTCTTTGAACTGCTATGCAAATAAAGTGAGGAAAGATATGCATAATCCTCGCCTCCGTCCTGCCATAGAATTCATTAAACTTTATTTGATCTGATTTAGAAACATAGATCATAAAAGTGTACATAAAAACAGTAAATCCTCTTTCCTAATACAATACAGTGAGAATTAATTAAAACCAGTAGGTAAAAACGGGTGTTACAAAGCCCGGTTCAGAGCAACTTCAGGTTAACAGAATCGTAAAGTTCAATGTTTCGCAAGATCAATCTCATGTACTTCAGTGCAAAATACGCAATAAGGGGTCCAAGTAAGATGTAACGCTCCAATACCTGACCAGTTTGCACTATATAAAACTGCAGAAAAACTAAAAATAAAAAGTGTTTTGCACACTTCTGTCATTGGGCTATATGTGGGCTACATCTGGGTGATATTTGTGCTACATTTGGGCTCTTTTTTCTCTGGTGGCCATCTTGGGAGACTTATTTGTTATGAAGTTTCCTAATTTCGTCATTTACTGCAGTCTCAGTAGGAAATGCTTTCAGTTTTTACTTTGATTCCATCAAGAAGGCATTCAGATGTGTCACACATTTGCAATAAATTCAGAATGTTAGCACTCTAGTTGTTCATTAGATCACTGTAGTAAAGCTACTGCTCACCAGGGAGTTAACTGGAAGTCTACTGCTGGTATTGAAAGTGATTGTTTCAGTCTGCATGTCAGAATTTTCTAATGAAATAGAAGAGGATTTGAGATCTCACTTAAAACATGCCCTAAATTTTCTTTCTGCAGCACTAACCATAATTTCTATGGCAAAATGAACCCCCTCATTTTGTTCCTTTTTAAATTAAATGTTTTAAGTGTTACCAGTTTATTCCAATCAAGATGGCTTCAGGTATGCCATACTTTTGTCATAAGTAAGACTGTTAGCACTCTAGTTGTTCTTTAGAACACTCTGGGAAGCTGCAGTAGAACACAAAGGCATCAACTGACAGGCTGCTCCTGTTGAAATATAACAGGAAGATATTTGAGATCTCACTTAAAACATGTCCTAATTTTTCTTTCTACAGCACTAACCATAATTTCTATGACAAAATGAAACCCCTCATTTTGTTCCTTTTTAAATTAAATGTTTTAAGAGTTACCACTTTATTCCAATCAAGATGGCTTCAGGTGTGCCATAATTTTGTCATAAGTAAGACTGTTAGCACTTTAGTTGTTCTTTAGAACACTCTGGGAAGCTGCAGTAGAACACAAAGGCATCAACTGACAGGCTGCTCCTGTTGAAATATAACAGGAAGATATTTGAGATCACACTTGAAACATGTCCTAATTTTTCTTTCTACAGCACTAACCATAATTTCTATGACAAAATGAACCCCATCATTTTGTTCCTTTTTAAATTAAATGTTTTAAGTGTTACCAGTTTATTCCAATCAAGATGGCTTCAGGTGTGCCATACTTTTGTCATAAGTAAGGCTGTTAGCACTCTAGTTGTTCTTTAGAACACTCTGGGAAGCTGCAGTAGAACACAAAGGCATCAACTGACAGGCTGCTCCTGTTGAAATATAACAGGAAGATATTTGAGATCTCACTTAAAACATGTCCTAATTTTTCTTTCTACAGCACTAACCATAATTTCTATGACAAAATGAACCCCCTCATTTTGTTCCTTTTTAAATTAAATGTTTTAAGAGTTACCAGTTAATTCCAATCAAGATGGCTTCAGGTGTGCCATAATTTTGTCATAAGTAAGACTGTTAGCGCTCTAGTTGTTCTTTAGAACACTCTGGGAAGCTGCAGTAGAACACAAAGGCATCAACTGACAGGCTGCTCCTGTTGAAATATAACAGGAAGATATTTGAGATCACACTTGAAACATGTCCTAATTTTTCTTTCTACAGCACTAACCATACATTTCTATGACAAAATGAACCCCATCATTTTGTTCCTTTTTAAATTAAATGTTTTAAGTGTTACCAGTTTATTCCAATCAAGATGGCTTCAGGTGTGCCATACTTTTGTCATAAGTAAGGCTGTTAGCACTCTAGTTGTTCTTTAGAACACTCTGGGAAGCTGCAGTAGAACACAAAGGAATCAACTGACAGTCTCTGCCCTTGTTGGATGTACATGTTTTACTGAGAATGTCAGACTTCATTCTCACATGACTGAGAAAGATAATGTGAATTTACAGAAAATATGCTCTCATTTTAGCTTCTGGAGCACCTTCCAAAACTGTATGGGAAAAGCATGTGAAAATAGTTTTCTCTCAAACATGATTCATGATATCCCAGCAGAAGGTTTTTCACAGGGTAAAATCACCTTAGAACACACCACAATTCCTGAAATTAGTATGGTACCATCAACAAATGAATTCTAATGTAACTAAAGTCTATTATCACCCTTTATAGTTCTCCTTTTGGTAACCCTCAAAATCTACGATTCACTACAATGCATTTCAATGGGGTACTATCATTTATATTGGTCCCAAGATGGCTGCCAGCAATTCCAGGATGAAGTGCTGACAGCCAATCAGATCTCACGATGACATGTGTGGTTAGGCTCCGCCCAGATATCGATATGTTTTCTTTTTCAAATTTCTCAGGAACTGCTGAACGGATTTACACCATTTAGCAAAAAGGGTTCTTTCTGAACCAAGAACTACTTCTTTGCCAAATGTGGTGTAATTCCGTTCAGCAGTTCGGGCTGTAGCCGTGTCTAAAGTTTCCTATGGAAAATTGCATGGGGAAAACATGTTTTGGGACCCCCCTTTTTTCTCGGCCCCCGCTTGCTGAATCACCCCGAAACTTTCAGGATAGGAGCAGACCGGAGCGCCCCACAAGTTTTGAAAATTTCGCGAAGATTCATCAACCGGCGCCAAAGTTATTGGAAATAGAATGTTGTGAATTTCCTATGGAAAATAGGTCCTAACTATAACTACCTACTGGCGACCGCCAGTAGGTAATATATATATATATATATATATTCACTTAAAAACCATAGGTTTTAGGGACAGTTATAGTTAGTTGGACATTTCACTCGTACAAAACCATAGAAATTCCCCCGTTATAGTTAGTTCACGTAACTATAACTCGCGCCCCGCAATGCGCTGCTGATGACGTCACATATTACATCACTCATGACATGGTCAGTGACATCACTGATGACATCACTGAAGAATGTGCTAGTATTTGTATGAGTAAGTGAGTTGGTGTGTGTATAACTGTATAGGTGAGTAAATGGGTGTGTGCTTAATTTTTGCATGACTGACTAGGTGTGTGAGTACCTCTATGGATGAGTGGTGGTGTGTGAGTGTTTATATAGGTGTATGAGTGCATATAATAGTCCTGTACTGAGTGACTATAAGTATGAGTGACTGTACGGGTGAGTGAGTAGATGTGTCTGTTTTGACCTAAGAATCAGTGAGTGTGTATATAGTAATTGGTGTTGGAGTGTCTATGGTTTTGACAATGGCAGTCTGTAATTTACAGTGGGTGTATCAAAAGTTATATTAGGGTGTGAAAAGATGCATCAAATTATCACATGGATGATGTCATCAGTGTAGTCATCATTGATGTCATTTGAGATGTCATCAGTGATGTCATCAGTGATGTCACTGACCATGTCATGAGTGATGTAATATGTGACGTCATCAGCAGTGCATTGCGGGGCGCGAGTTATAGTTACGTGAACTAACTATAACGGGGAATTTCTATGGTTTTGTACGAGTGAAATGTCCAACTAACTATAACTGTCCATAAAACCTATGGTTTTTAAGTGAATTTCAAAGGTTTTTTAAATGCTAATTTCTAACTATAACGTGTCTGAAACCTATGGTTTTTTCAGTGAATTTCAAAGGTTTTTTAAATGCTAATTTCTAACTATAACATGCCTGAAACCTATGGTTTTTAAGTGAATTTCAAAGGTTTTTGAAATGCTAATTTCTAACAATAACATGCCCCGCCCCCTCCCTTCACCACTGTGCAAACGCGCCCCGTGGCGCGCTTTAAGTTGGGGGATTAAGTTCCCTTGAATCATGAGGGTCCCTGGGGTCCAACTAGCCCACCCTGTACCTCCTGTATGCGCCAGGGAGCTGCGTTGCAGAGAGGTGTTCAGAGGCCACACCCCTTTTTACACCTCTCTGCAACGCAGCTCTGTGGTGCTTTCTGGACGTACCTGGTGGGCTAGTTGGCCCCCAGGGACCCTCAGGATTGAAGGGGATTTAAATCCCCATCTTAAAACGCGCCACGGGGCCTGTTTGCACACATGTCACCTGAAGCCCCGCCCCCTCCCTTCACCACTGTGCAAACCCGCCCCGTGGCGCGTTTTAAGTTGGGGGATTAAGTCACCTTGAATCCTGAGGGTCCCTGGGGACCAACTAGCCCACCATGTACCTCCAAAATGCGCCACAGAGCCGCGTTGCAGAGAGGTGTAAAAAGGGGCGTGGCCTCTGAACACCTCTCTGCAACGCAGCTCCCTGGCGCATACTGGAGATTCCTGGTGGGCTAGTTGGCCCCCAGGGACCCCCAGTATTCAAGGGGAATTACTTCCTCTTCTTACAATGCGCCAGGGGGCGCGTTTGCAGAGTGCTGCAGGGAGGGGGCGGGCCTCTGGCACGATGCCGTTTTTTTTTTTTTTTTTGCTTTCTTTTTTTTTATGGGAGGGGTGCTGCGTGGCCCCCCTTCCCTCGTCCACTTTTGTCCCCGGGGACCCCATCCCCCGGGGCCTGAGGTTGTTCTTTTATTTATTTATTTATTTATTTTTTAAACGGGAAGGGGGCCGTGTGGCTTCCCTTCCCTGGGCCTGTATTTGCCCCGGGGACCCCATCCCCCGGGGCATGCCCTCTTTTAAAAAAATATATATATATTTGGAGGGGGGCTGCGTGGCCCCCCTCCTCAGGCCATTAAATGCCCCGGGGACCCCATCCCCCGGGGCCGGCCTTTGCGTCCTTTTTTTTTTTTCTTCTAAAAGTCCTTTTTTTGGGAGGGGGGCTGCGTGGCCCCCCTCCCGTGCCACTAATGGCCCCGGGGACCCCATCCCCCGGGGCCTGGCCACACGTTGGGGACCGTGGGGGGGTCCCCAATCCCCGCACGGACCCGCCGGCTCCCCGCCGGCTCCCTGCTCTCGCTTCAATGAAGCAAAGCAAGTTTGCAATGGCAGGACGGGAGCCGCGAGGCTCCCGTCCTGCCATTGCAAACAGCAGTGTCCCGGGGGTAGGCACCCCGGGACGCTGCAGGAGCCGGCCCTGGGGGGTGGCGGTCCCCAGGGCCATCAATGGCTCCAGGAGGGGGGCCGCGCGGCCCCCCTCCCATGTCTTTAAAGCCCCGGGAGGTGGTGATCCCGGGGCTCGGGGTCCATTACGGACCCCCGCATTTACATTATTAGTGCCCCGGGGAGGTGGCGGTCCCGGGCGTGTGGGGGCTCGAGCCCCCACACAGGAAATGTTTTTTTTAAAAAAGAAGCCCCGGGGAGGTGGTGGTCCCCGGGGCTGCGGGAGGGCCGAGTGCCCTCCTGCACCATTTCAAATTGAAAGCCCCGGGGGTGGCGGTCCCCGGGGCTTGGGGGCCTCAGAGGCCCCCAGCATTATTTAAATAAACCCCGCATGCCCCCGGGACTTGGGCCACCCGAGGGCAAAATAACTATCGAGCGCGGAGACCATGCGCTTCGATTTTATCGCGGGATCCGCGCACCCTAAGCGCATCCCGCCGATTTTAAAAAAAAAAAATGCTTTTTCTGCCCAGGGGGTCCTTGTGGGACCCCTGAGCAGACCTAGGGGTCAGGGTGTTTCTACCTGCCCCTTTGTGCGTTTAGCGCACTTGTTTCTGTCCCTCGGTTCTACCGAGGGACAAGATGGCTGCCAACACTTCCTGATTTGGAGTGTTGACAGCCAATTAGCATGCAGCTCGTGATCGGGAGGGTGCGCGAATCCGACGCGGCCATAGATATATATGTGATTTTCATTTTGATTTTCACAGGAACTACTGAACGGATTTACACCATTTAACAAAAGGGTTCTTTCTGAACCAAGAACTACCTCTTTGCCAAATTTGGTGTAATTCCGTTCAGCAGTTCGAGCTGTAGCCGTGGCTAAAGTTTCCTATGGGAAAATGAATGGGAAAACACGTTTTGGGACCCCCCTTTTTTTTCGGCCCCCGCTTGACGAATCACCCCGAAACTTTCAGGGTAGGAGCGGACCGGAGCGGGCCATAAAGTTTGAAAAGTTTGCGTTGATTCGTCAACCGACGCAAGAGTTATTTCAAATAGAATGTTGCGGATTTCCTATGGAAAATAGGTCCTAACTATAACTATCTACTGGCGACCGCCAGTAGATAATATATATTCAGAAACAAGGTAAGGATCACTTACAGGTTCCAGAGTTCAATTTATTAATCCCAACAGATGCGTTTCGGCTGCTGTGCCTTTCTCAATGTCGGCTTTACAAACAAAGTCAAATAACAGATCTTTAAAGAGCCCCATGGCTCATTCCCATTGGTGGATAATTCATAGTTGTCAAAAGGGGACTGCTCAATGGTCATGAATTGTTTCATCCATAGTCGCCATCATAGTGTGTGTTAATAAACCAAAATTGGCCCCAAGTTTGTACTCACAGGGTCAAAATGCCTGCAGTCAGCATTGCTCCATGTTGCACGCTGTTATTTAATAATTGCAGTCTTCCCATAGTTTTCACTATTACGGGTGCCACTTCCACCAAGGGGGTAATTCCACAAAATAAAACAACGTCTCTGGCCCTCGCCTGGCCAAAATTACCCGAAGACGTAAGTCTTAGTTACCCACACCTTTCCATTTAGAAATGTCCCATATTTTACAGCGAGTGCAATAATTTGTTGAGGTAACGGCGGTTCTGGTAGTCCTGAATCTCATGGCCACAATTGCATCAAAAACATGCTGCCGAACACTTTTCAGGACGGGTGTCTCCTATGCATGTAGAGTCTTAGCAATGTCATCACCTTCTAATAAAAAAAACTTTTCATAATAAAATGACAAAAAATACATTAAAAGATCAACATTTTCTATGAATGATTTTTATTCAGAGTGTGTAATAAAGATTCACTTTATTTAACAATAGAGTGTTTCTAGCAAGCATTTCAAAACGTTATTATTAATCAGGAACATTCTGCAATATGGCGTGAAGCTTTTTATGAAAGGTATGTCAGTTTGAGGTCAATCTTTTAAGCATTTTGAGCATATCTCATCTTATTTGGTTTAGTTGCTTGGAAAAGTAAGCTTGCTTAAACATTTTGAGGCCTAGTGCTAATAGGTATATTCACATACTGCATTTTAGACATTTTAATGTCATGTCAGTTCAATATATATTAAATGTTAACGTTGCACGTGACTTTAACTAGATTATTTTGCATAATAATAAAACTTTCTCTCAATCCCCCCTGTAATGGTTATCTTAACCATCACTCTTTCGCATGTCATTTTTTGCTCAAAGGGCACTCTCATCATCAGTTGAGTCTTGTCTTTTTCTTTTCAAACTTTTGAATTGTAATGATTTTCTATGCGTGTTATCTTTTTTCATTTTCTTGCTCATTCCTCTACTCTTTCGTCAGTTAATGCAGTATCTCCAGCCTTTGAATAATGCAAAAAGGAAAACTAGACAAAGCCATATAATTAGTATTGGCATAGGAATAGCTTTCAGGATTCCTCTTCCTGCAGTTGCAAACCATTTTCCAATTGTGTGTATTACCTTTCCAAAGTTTTCTAAAATGCAAGGTGTTTCTAGCTCCTCTAACCCAGGTTTTAGGTCTGAAATGTTCTTTGAAAATTCTTGATAATTCTTGCTCTCATTGGGTATGTATGAGCAACAATGCTGAGTTTTCTGCATTTGGCAGATTCCTCCTTTCTCTGCAAGTAAAATGTCTAATGCTAAGCGATTTTGAAAAATCATGGATCTAATTATTACAAGCTCAGTGCTTACAACTAATAAAGCTCCAGAATTACTAGTTACTAGCTTGTCAACAACTGTTGATAGTTTTCTCATCTTTTCGCCATTTAGTATGACTCCTACAGGTGGAATGATTGCACCAAATACATCCCCAACTAACTGAGTTCCATCTTTTGTACTACGGGTGTGTCTATGTGCTGGTGTTATTGTTAACACATCTATGCTATACACATAACACATCTTTGGAAACAATATAGCTAAGTAGTAAATACTCTCCCAATCAGCAGGTAACTGGAAGTAAGCATCTTGTCCACACACAAAATAAACTCCTTGAATTGCGGTTTCTTCTCCTTATAAAATTTGCCATGTGCCTCCCATTAATTCAAATGTATGATCACATCTACTAATTCCCACATGTCTGGTTCTTGTGTGTGTCTCCTTTTGTAAACACAAATTTCTAATTTCATCTTTGGGTATACCAATTTCTTCTTAAAATCATCTTCTTCCAGACATTTTTAAAACATCATTTTCTCTATCTTTACTATGTGAAATGTTAGTGTTCATTTCCTCTAATGTCATAATAAAGACTTTCTCTAGTTGTCTCATTAAACAGGTTAAATTGACCTGGTAAGCCTTGACACTCTCTATAGGCATAGGTGGTCTAAAAATATGCCAAGCTGTGTCCATTTCTTTTGCTTGTGGGTGTAAATTCATGCTTTGTACTAGTGGTCCTCTGGAAAGTATTAGATCATAGTTAGAATAAAAGTATTCAAAATGTGCTCGCCTATAAACAAATGTAGTAAGAACGAACCAATTGCCTGATTTATCTCCTTATTCTATCATATAAATCAGGCGATTGGTTCATGCCCCAGAGACCGGCATCACCCTTTGCGGGATGCCTTTTGGAATTTAGTTTGTTAATCCTCTCCTCCACGTGCGGAGCACTGCGCATAATCGGGGCGGATACTCCTGGTGATTTGTTCCCATTGGAATCACATTGTAGTTATTTCTCTGAATACTCACATTAATGCGGCGACCACGTTTGCATATGCTGTGACCTGGTTTTCCAAATTTGGGTGCCAGCCACCGGTTTTCTCTTACATACCCCTTTGCCCTGATGAAGACCCGCCAGCGGAGGTTTTAAGTTACCCTCTACGCACCTAGGGGCCTATTACGATGGCGGGCGGACTTTGTCCGCCCGCCACTGTATCGGGAAACGGGACCGCCCGCCATTGTTGCGGCGGTCCCGCAAGTGGCATTAGGATGCGCCCGCCAGATTGGCGGGCGCTTCCCGCATTTTTAACATTGCGGCGGGCGGTGCTGCAAGCAGCACTCGCCGCAATGTGAAAAATGTATGTTGTGCATTTGAATGCACAAGGTGACAGGCACTGCGCGGTGCCTGCCACCTTGTGCATTCAAATGTAGGGGGGTACCATAGGTACCCCCCATGTGCACCCCCACCCCCCCAAAATCCTGGGGGCCCGGTACGGGCCCCCACCAGCAAAAACCGCGAGCCTTTCCGCTCATCTCCGCACACATTATAATATGGATGGCGGTGTCTTGTAGACACCGCCACCATATTATCCTTGTTTTCCGCCGGTCGACGAGTCGACCGGCGGAAAAGCGGCGGACGGTCTTTCCGTCCGCCGCGGACCCCCAGCCATCATAATATCAATCAATCAATCAATCATGTCACTTATAAAGCGCACTACATACCCGCGAGGGTCTCAAGGCGCTGGGGGAAGAGAGGGGTGGTGCTGCTACTGATCGAAGAGCCAGGTCTTGAGGAGTCTTCTGAAGGCCAGTAGGTCTTGGGTCTGTCGGAGGTTGGTGGGGAGGGTGTTCCAGGTCTTGGCGGCAAGGTGGGAGAAGGATCTGCCGCCGGCGGTCGTTTTCCGGATGCGGGGGACTGTGGCGAGGGCGAGGCTGGTCGAGCGGAGCTGGCGGGTGGGGGTGTAGAAGCTGAGTCGTCTGTTGAGGTAGGCTGGTCCGGAGTTGTGGAGTGCTTTGTGTGCGTGGGTGAGGAGCTTGAAGGTTATCCTCTTGTTGACAGGGAGCCAGTGCAGGTCTCTCAGGTGGGGTGTGATGTGGCTGCGTCGGGGGATGTCGAGGATAAGACGTGCAGAGGCGTTCTGGATGCGTTGCAGCCGTCTCAGGAGCTTAGCCGTCGTTCCTGCGTAGAGGGCGTTTCCGTAGTCCAGCCTGCTGGTGACAAGGGCCTGGGTGACTGTTTTTCTTGTTTCGGTGGGGATCCACTTGAAGATCCTGCGGAGCATTCGGAGGATGTTGAAGCAGGATGAGGAAACGGCGTTGACCTGCTTAGTCATGGAGAGGGTGGGGTCGAGGATGACCCCTAGGTTGCGTACGTGGTCGGTGGGTGGCGGGGCTGTTCCCAGTGATGTTGGCCACCAGGAGTCGTCCCAGGCTGAAGGGTTGGAACCAAGGATGAGGACCTCCGTCTTGTCCGAGTTCAGCTTCAGGCGGCTGGTCCTCATCCATTCGGCGGCGGCCTTCATTCCTTCGTGGAGGTGGGCTTTGGCGGTGTGAGGGTCTTTGGTGAGGGAGAGGATCAGCTGGGTGTCGTCGGCGTAGGAGATGATGTTGAGGTTGTGCTGTCGGGCGACGTGGGCGAGGGGTGCCATGTAGATGTTGAACAGCGTTGGGCTGAGGGAGGAGCCTTGGGGTACGCCGCAGATGATCTTGGTGGCCTTGGATCGGAAGGGGCGAGGCGGACGCTTTGTGTTCTGCCGGAAAGGAAGGATGTGGTCCAGTCCAGGGCCTTCTCTTGGATCCCGGCGTCGTGAAGGCGTGTTCGTAGTGTGTGGTGGCAGACCGTGTCGAAGGCGGCTGATAGGTCCAGGAGGATGAGGGCTGCTGTTTCTACGTTGTCTAACAGGGTCCTGATGTCATCGGTGGCGGCGATGAGGGCGGTTTCGGTGCTGTGGTTGCTGCGGAAGCCGGACTGGGAAGGGTCCAGGATGTTGTTCTCCTCGAGGTAGCGGGTCAGTTGTTTGTTGACGATTTTCTCGGTGACCTTCGCGGGGAACGGGAGCAGAGAGATGGGTCGGAAGTTCTTGAGGTCCTTGGGGTCTGCCTTGGGTTTCTTGAGTAAGGCGGTGATCTCGGCGTGCTTCCAGCTTTCCGGGAAGGTTGCTGTCTCGAAGGAGATGTTGATTATTTTCCGGAGATGGGGCGCGATGGCTGTACTGGCTTTGTTGAAGATGTGGTGAGGGCACGGGTCTAGCGGTGAACCGGAGTGGATGGTGTTCATGATCTCGCTGGTGTCCTCGTCGTTGGTGTTGGTCCAGGAGAGCAGGCGGTTGGTGGTTGTGGGGGCAGTGGTCTCGGTGGTTGCCGGGGCGGTCGTGGTGTTGAAGCTGTCGTGGATGTTGGCGATTTTGCGGTGGAAGGAGGTGGCCAGTGAGTCGCACAGGTCTTGCGACGGCTGGATGTCGTTGGTGTTGAAGCTGGGGTTGGAGAGTTCCTTCACGATGTTGAAGAGCTCTTTGCTGTTGTGTGCGTTGTTGTCTAGGCGGTCTTTGAGTGAGGCCCTTTTGGCGGATCTGATGAGGTGATGGTGATTGCGGGTGGCGCTCTTGTGGGCGGCGTAGCTGTCCGCTGTCCGTTCGTGGAGCCAGATCTTCTCCAGTTTTCGGCATGTTCGTTTGGAGGCCTGGAGGTCTTCGGTGAACCAGGTGGCTTTCTTGCTGGTGTGGCTGTTGGGCGGATTCTTGAGCGGGGCGAGGGTGTTGGCGCAGTCGTCGATCCACTGTCTGAGGTTGCGGGCGGCGGTGTCGGGGTCGGAGGCTTCGGCTGGTGGGCTCAGGGCGAGGGTTGTGGTTAGCTGGTCTTCCGTGACTCTGCTCCAGCAGCGGCGAGGCATTTGTTCGGTGCGGTGGTGCGTGGTGGGCTTCCTGTAGGTGAAGTGGATGCAGTGGTGGTCAGTCCAGTGGGGTTCGGAGGTGTGGTTGAAGGAGACGTGTGGGCTTGCGGAAAAGATGGAGTCTAGCGTGTGGCCGGCGGCGTGGGTGGGTGTAGTCACGAGCTGTCTGAGTCCGAGGGTGGCGAGGTTGTCGATCAGGGTGGTGGAGTTGGTGTCCTTGTTGTTCTCGAGGTGGAAGTTCAGGTCCCCGAGGAGGATGTAGTCCGTGGAGGCGATGGCGTGTGTGCTGACGAAGTCAGCGATGGAATCGCTGAACTGTGGTCGGGGTCCGGGGGTCTGTAGATGAGGGTTCCTCTGAGGGTGGTGTTGGGATCGGTGTGGATCTGGAAGTGCATGTGTTCGGTGGTGCTGAGGGTGTTGTCGGTGTTGGTTGAGACTCTGAGGGTGTTCCTGTGGACGATGGCGATGCCTCCTCCGACTCCGTTGGTGCGGTCCCTGCGGGTGATCTTGTATCCGTCCGGGATGGCAATGGCGATGTCGGGGGCTGAAGCGGGATTCAGCCAGGTCTCCGTCAGGAATGCGACGTCTGGGGAGGTTGAGTCGAGAAGGTCCCAGAGTTCGATGGCGTGTTTGCGGGCGGAGCGCGTGTTGAGGAGGATGCATCTGAGGTAGTTGGGTTCTTTCCTGGGCGGTGGTTTGGCGGGGCGGGTGCTGGCGAAGCTGCAGTTCCGGCAGGTGAAGGGCCCTTGGGTGCGCTTCGGGGTGGCCTGGTAGCAGGCGTGATCTTTCCGGGGTTGCGTGCGTGGAGGGTGCTGGCGTCGTATCGGCGTCTGTTGATGTGGCGGGCGCGGGGGATGCCCGGACCAGGCGGTCTGGCGCTGGGCGCGGTCACGGCGCGGACGGGCGCAGACGGGCTTGCCTTAGGCGCGCCCGCTGCGCACGTCCGCTGCGCGGCCGCACAGCGGCCGCCATAAATGGGGAGGTGGGAGGGAGGATCAGGGAATGGGGCAGCGAATGGGCAGTGAGGGGGTGGGGCCGCAGGGGCGCAGCGGCGGGAATCAGGCACAGAAAGGAAAAAACGATCACAATCAGGGGCAGCAAGGGGGCACAGAAAGGAAAAAACAATCACAACCAGGGGCAGCAAGGGGGCACAGAAAGGAAAAAACGATCACAATCAGGGGCAGCAAGGGGGCACAGAAAGGAAAAACGATCACAATCAGGGGCAGCAAGGGGGCACAGAAAGGAAAAAACGAGCACAATCAGGGGCAGCAAGGGGGCACAGAAAGGAAAAAACAGAGCACAATCAGGGGCAGCAAGGGGGCACAGAAAGGAAAAAACGAGCACAATCAGGGGCAGCAAGGGGGCACAGAAAGGAAAAAACGATCACAATCAGGGGCAGCAAGGGGGCACAGAAAGGAAAAAACGATCACAATCAGGGGCAGCAAGGGGCACAGAAAGGGGGCAGCAAGGGGGCACAGAAAGGAAAAAACGAGCACAATCAGGGGCAGCAAGGGGGCACAGAAAGGAAAAAACGAGCACAATCAGGGGCAGCAAGGGGGCACAGAAAGGAAAAAACGAGCACAATCAGGGGCAGCAAGGGGCACAGAAAGGAAAAAACGAGCACAATCAGGGGCAGCAAGGGGGCACAGAAAGGAAAAAACGAGCACAATCAGGGGCAGCAAGGGGGCACAGAAAGGAAAAAACGATCACAATCAGGGGCAGCAAGGGGCACAGAAAGGAAAAAAATGATCACAATCAGGGGCAGCAAGGGGGCACAGAAAGGAAAAAACGATCACAATCAGGGGCAGCAAGGGGGCACAGAAAGGAAAAAACGATCACAATCAGGGGCAGCAAGGGGGCACAGAAAGGAAAAAACGATCACAATCAGGGGCAGCAAGGGGGCACAGAAAGGGGGCAGCAAGGGGGCACAGAAAGGAAAAAACGAGCACAATCAGGGGCAGCAAGGGGGCACAGAAAGGAAAAAACGAGCACAATCAGGGGCAGCAAGGGGGCACAGAAAGGAAAAAACGATCACAATCAGGGGCAGCAAGGGGGCACAGAAAGGAAAAAACGATCACAATCAGGGGCAGCAAGGGGCACAGAAAGGGGGCAGCAAGGGGGCACAGAAAGGAAAAAACGAGCACAATCAGGGTCAGCAAGGGGGCACAGAAAGGAAAAAACGATCACAATCAGGGGCAGCAAGGGGGCACAGAAAGGAAAAAACGAGGCACAATCAGGGGCAGCAAGGGGGCACAGAAAGGAAAAAACAGAGCACAATCAGGGGCAGCAAGGGGGCACAGAAAGGAAAAAACAGAGCACAATCAAGGGCAGCAAGGGGGCACAGAAAGGAAAAAGCGAGCACAATCAGGGGCAGCAAGGGGGCACAGAAAGGAAAAAACGATCACAATCAGGGGCAGCAAGGGGGCACAGAAAGGAAAAAACTGATCACAATCAGGGGCAGCAAGGGGCACAGAAAGGAAAAAAACGATCACAATCAGGGGCAGCAAGGGGGCACAGAAAGGAAAAAACGATCACAATCAGGGGCAGCAAGGGGGCACAGAAAGGAAAAAACGATCACAATCAGGGGCAGCAAGGGGGCACAGAAAGGAAAAAACGATCACAATCAGGGGCAGCAAGGGGGCACAGAAAGGAAAAAACGATCACAATCAGGGGCAGCAAGGGGGCACAGAAAGGAAAAAACGATCACAATCAGGGGCAGCAAGGGGGCACAGAAAGGAAAAAACGAGCACAATCAGGGGCAGCAGCAGGGCACACAGACGGAGCTGTGTGGTGGGGGAGCGAGCTACCAGTCAAGGTCAGGGGTCCTGACCTTGGCGGGGGTCTTTGCTGTGTGGAAGGCCGGCGGATCGCCCCCGCCGGGACGGCGGTGACTACCGCCGGCCCGGCGGGGGCGATCCGCCCGCCATCATAATGACCCCCTTAGTCAGGTTGAAACGTCGACATCCATCATTTTAGGGCTTGGACTACGGCTCACCACCCCTCCCTGTATTTGGATGATGCATTTTTGAAATTGCTGGCATCATTCTGCCAAATGGATATTGAAGAATAGAACAACATTTGTTTTTGTAGACAGGCCCGTTCATACTGGTTGATTTGTTTTCCAAACAGTATCTCAGCCAGTTTTCACTAAAAGTTATAATATTGTGTTCTTCAATTGTTTCTCTTTTGAATTTTCTTTCTTCTACCCTTCTCACAAATGAGCAATTTTTCCCTGCACTCTTTTCTTGAGCAACCATCTATTGATATAATGTTATATGTTGTAATGATTTTGCTTTTTTTGAATAACAAGAAAATATAAATAAGATCTTGCCCTTTTTAAAAAAAAACAGTGGTTGTTTCTGTCTTTCTGGTGTGTCTTGAAGAAGAGTATTAGATTCTCTTGTGTGCAATAATTACATGCAAGAAAAGATTTTTTCAAGTGACTTAGTCAATTAATTTTACAAATCATTACCTCTTCGGTTTGTTCAAAGAGGGACGTTAGGACCACATGTTGTTATTACTGCAATATACCCAGGTCCCCTGACGTTTATTGGGTTACCCCATTAGTTCATAATGGCTATAAACAAATGTAACAATATACTACATGAAACTGTGCATGACAATAGAATGTGATGGTATAAAACTTCCTCTACTGCTGATGACGGTAAGTGGGCACAGACCTACCTAACAGTCTTTTGCATCCATAGCTTGCGTGTATTCTTGTACTAACCTAGATTAAACATTGGTTGTATAATCATCTCTCTTGTATCTTGCAAATGATGCTTTCAATTGCTCTTCATGTCTGGTGTCTACAAATGTGGTAGTTGCATTAGTAGGCCAAATATCTTTCTCTGGTGTTAAATAGAACCCTACTAACGATATTATAATCCTTAGTACTGTTTTTATCGAAAATTTAACACATAATAATCTTGCATCTATTTCTAAGGCAAAACATGTTCATCTAAAATTAGATTGTTTCAAGCAAAGGATACAACAACAGCCCAGAAATTAAATTCTGAGTTTTCTCCAAATATGCTCTTTGTAAAGTTTTTTTCAAACAGTCTCTTTTTCACAAAGACTCTTTAGATTCAAATTTTTGTATAGGCAACCTTAGTCCTACTCCGTGTTCTTCTAAAATGTAATTAATACTTTTCTAATGCAACATCGAATCTAGGTAAATCTTCTTAAAACAAAAAATGAACAATTTGTTTTAGTCTTTCAGCACTTTTCAAGCAGTTTTAGTCTTTTGAATGTCTCTCAGTATTCTCCAGAAGTCTTTGTCAGACAGCTTCATCCAAGTGTTATTGAAGTGATGTGGAGGTTTAAACAGTTCAGTTTTTACGTCACACAGTTCATCCAACGATACATCCAGTACTTTGTTCACGTAGTATGTCCATTCAGGTGCAGAATACCTTCGACAAGGCACTCTTATTCTTTGTGATCTTCTCAGTCTTTGTTGATCTTTTTCTGTGTCACTTCCACTGCTCAACTCCCTCTCCTCAGTGAAATTTGGTGGTATTCGGTCAACAGACACACTTGTTTTTAATCTCCTTTGATTACTGTTTCGTGGCCATTCAACCTTGTGGGTGACTCTTCTTGTTTCAGTGCTTCTTCCTTCACCTGGATCCTTGGACCATTGGCATTGCTAACATCCCTTTGTCTGATTTCTTATAAGAAATAAGTTTGGCCTCATACCAGAGAGCAGGGGTACGCTAGGGAAGGAAGTGCATTTATAGCATGCAAGCTGGGATTATCCCTGCTGGCACCCTGAGTTGATCTATCCTGACATATGTTACTTTTCTAGGCATGAGGTAGAGAGAAGCCCACAATAGCCAACAAGGTACTGTGTAAAGCAAAAGGGCAGCTCAATACGATGCTAAAAACTGTGTAATCAATGAGATAAATAGTCTTATTGAAGAAGTGGGGTCACTTTTGAATAATGGGAAAAAACTGACTGTCCCTGAGAATGGCCCAAAAATCACGGACATTTTTAAGAGGGGGGCCTAAAAGCATCCACTCAGTAAGTCACTCAAAAGAGAGACCCCCAGAGACAGCATTCGAAGGAAGGGCCCCCTGTTATCACTGTGGAAGCAGCACCCGTGAACATCTCACTCTTGGAGGGGGAGACTGCAACCATCCTGGAAGAACCGAGAACCACAGAAGTCATTTGCATAACTGACATCCCTTGCTCTAACAGATATAGCCCCCTCACAAACAAAGACATTGATGTTATTACCGTTAACGGATCGGGCTGCGAGACTCAAGGGGAACTGTGCAAAAGTCCAGTAGGGGATCCATTGAATGGCATTAAAGAACTTGTGATCCAATTGAAGGCTGAAATAAGTAGTGTGTTCGGAAGTTCTGCTTCTACGGACTTTGGTGGAGGGGGCAGGGTTAAACCAATGTACTGGCCATAACTCCACCAAGTACGAACTTGACGTAACGGGGATCAAAACATGCAAAATTTAGAAGAGTAGGTGTGTAGGCGGGGTTTGCAGGGTACTATTACCTGGGGGAAGGATTGACTTCTCGTTTCTGTGAAACCATCAGGGAATGAATCAAAGAGCGTTGGCAACAGGGAGAGGGGACCAAGACTGTTTATAATTCACATAGAGGTTTGAAGCAATACCAATGGTAAGATGAGGAAGGTGGTTGGCATGACATTGATGATGGTAGGAGAAAGAGGAGACCAATTAAATTATCGCAAAAACATTCGTCTCATCCAGTAGGTTTCCATAGAGGTTGGCAGGGGGGTGCTGACCCAGTGGTGAGGGGGGAGGGAATACATTAGTATGGTTAAATTCATTGGGAGCAGAATAAAAAATGATTGTACATGATCAATGTGCCAAAACTACCCCCTGGAGCTAAAGAAAATAATGAGTCCCTGGAAAACAAAGTTATTCACTGGGGGCCCGATTTACAAAGGTAAGCTTACATTTTGTGTAAGTTTACTACTTTTAGGTATTCACAAAAGACATTTACAAGTAGTATCTTTACTTTCTGCACTCAGGACAGAATCTCCGCACTCTGGGCGGAATCTCCACCTTGAGTGCGGAGATTCCACTCCGGGTGTGGAGAGTACACTCCTCACCCGGAGTGTATTCTCCCCACCCGGAGTGGAATATCCGCACATGAGGCGGAGATTCCGCCCCGAGTGCAGACGTAAAGATACTACACGTACATACCTTTTGTGAATACCAAAAGTCATAAAAAAGTGTGCGTGTACTTTTGTGAATCGGGCCCTGGGTGAGGGCCTATAGGCTGTGCTACTCCCTTATTAGATCTGACATACTGGAAGTAAGGCATTGTTCGCTACAGGCTTCACAGTTTGATTATATAGCTATAGACACAAGTAGGGAGGAATATGTTGAAGGACTAGTGAACTTATACTTGTGCACCTGCCCACCTGATAGTTCCTTAATACAATTTAAGTATAATTTACCATCTTTAAGTCCTCATCTCCTTGTCAGGGGAAGAGATCCCTGTCCAATGTACATCACAGATCAGCTAAAATTCACTAAAGCCAGTAAAGAAGGTTCTGTCCTTCATGAAGTTGATTGACTGGAGAATACACACACTCCAGAAGGGGCCATGAGTGCATGGTTGCCATCCCAGAGGGGACCCACTCAAATGGGGTCTCGGGGGAATATTGGACATAATGAAGTGGAGAAAGATGGTGGCAGTATGGCCATGGTGCTGGGGCAGCAGTCAGATGACCTCACTAGGGCTATAGATGACAGTCTCCTACTCAAGATCCTCTCATGGAACATAGCTGGGATTAACTCCAAGATGATAGACCCAAACTGGGGAATTTTTATTGACAACTTCCATATATGTGTCTTTCAGGAAACGTGGGCTTTGACTCCTGTGTATAGGAAAAGGTTTTATCAATATTAGTACTGAAGCGAGACCATCCTCATCTGGGTTAATCATATGGATCAGGACCTCCCTCACATGCGAGATAAAGAGACTTAATCTCAGTTCTGCAGATATCCTGCATGTGGATATTTCTTCTAAGGGTACGCAGTTCAATCTGTGATTGATTAATTTACATAATTGATTCACAAATCGGATTCACGGCTAAGGTACTCTGCTATAGTTAGTAGATTTTCTACGGAGAGACAATACAGGGACTCATTTGATGATAGCTGGTGATATGAATATAAAATATGAATCCCTTAGATTTTATGCAAGAACTCATGAGGGAGGAGGAAGAGGAAAGAGGGATGCCAAGGTTGTTAACCCCACCGCTCAAGATAAGCTATAAGGTTGCATTGCAACTAGCCTCCATTTTGCTTAATTTTGGCCTGCAAGCCTGTAATGGGCACTCCAAATAGGACAAAGGGGCATGTTTCACCTTTAAAAGGACAAACCAAAAGTGTGAACATAGATCATATCTTATTGGACATGAATATTTGGCCCAAATTACATGGCATGAGGGTCATTGAGCGGTTTAGCAGTGACCATAAGACCCTAGACCTTGAGATGAATTATATCCCCTATTTGCACTCAAAACAGATTTCCTGTAAGGTGGAACCCCCAATAATAACATCAAACGAACGTAGGAGTGCAAAGTGGCCCCAGGTAAAAAAAAAAGTTGACCTTAACCAGCCTCTACACAGAAGTTGAAAGGGACCTCATTCGACTTAGAATCTCAGAGTTAAAAGATATAGCTGAGATGGACCTATTGATGGATCTAATCTGCCGGATTAAGAAAATATTTCACATAACTCCCAAGGCTAGAGTCCATGAGTGCAAGCTGGCAAAATGGTACTATGAGGATTGCAAACAAGCCAAAGTAAAGCTGGTTACTGTAGTGAAAGATGGTACTAGGATTCTCATTGCAAACACGGCAAAGAAATGCTGGGAGGAGTCCATTTGGCACGATTTAGCCAGGGCAGTCCTAAAGAAGGATAATCGTACTTTCAGGCACGTTATGGCTAAAGGTGTACCCTGTGTAGTAAGCGAAGATGATTTCTATATACATACCTTGGAAACTAATTTTTCTACATTATACTCGGCAGTAGAAAAGCTGCCAATACATGCTGTTAAGAAAGGCGGGTGTAATGCGATAGATAGGGGGTCCCCTGAATCACTTTTCTTCACTATGGAAGAAACTATCACAGCCATAGGAAACATGAAAAAGGGGAAGGCATGAATGGGATCCCTAATGACCTTTATAGCTCAGAGCCCAAAGTATGTGGTTTTATCCTAAATAGAATCTCAAATGCAACTGTCAGGGGGCTGATATCCCAGAATCATGGAAAGGGGCGGAGACCATCCCCATTCATAAGAAAGGAGACAAATGGGTTCCCGTGAATTATAGACCAATAGATGATGCTCAGAAAATGTTCAGTGAACAGTTATTGTTAAAGATCCAGACCTGGATGGAGGAAAAACAGATATTGTCACATCTACAAGCAGGATTTAGGCCCAATATGAGAAACCATTGACCAAGTGTAGGTTTCTGTTAATTATATGGAAGTGGGTCTTGATCAACAGCATTGTATTCGTGGACCTTAAATCGGATTTTGACTTGATACCCAGAGAAAAGTTATGTGCCACATTAAGGGAAATGGGGATGCTGTTAGAAATGCTGAATTTAGTGTTTTTTTTACATTAAGGGAATTGTGCACAAGTTAGGTGGAGCAGAGATAGTAAATTGACAGGGTGCATAAATGTTTCTCATGGGGTCCGACAAGGGGTGTGTGTTAGCTCCAACCCTATTTACATTTTATATGAATGGGTTAGTAAATAAGTTGTATGACTGCAAGGGAGATCCCCCAAAACTAGCAGGTCAACTAGTCCCAGCACTACTTTTTGCTGATGACACACTACTAATCTCTAAGACCCCTATGGGCCTACAAAATATCTTGAATAGGTTCACAGAGTTATGCGAGTCATTTGGCTTAGTAATTAATGGTATCAAAAACAAGCTTATGACTTTTTGCCCTCATAAGACTTTTAAGAGCAAACTGAGGCTTGGCTGTGAGTATCTGGAACAGGTCAAAGAATTTGACTATTCAGGGGAGAGAATGGCGGGTAATATGACCGTGTCAGCTCAAATCCTGGAAAGCCAAACGTCTCTCCAACATATGGGAGCTGCATTGGTAAAGAAATTTAAGGGGTCAAAATATCGCCCTATTTCCCCCGCGTTGGAAATTTACTGTGCAAGGGGACTAGGAGCTGCCCTGTATGAAGCAGAGTTATGGGGTTATGAAAATACGAAAGGGCTGGAGTTGGCAGAAAATAATTTTATTAGAGCTACTCTGTCATTGTGCGCACTTGTGCCGATGCGCCTTGACCAGGGTTTAAGGTCTATATCACATACAGCCACATTGAAATCATTGCTTTACTGGATTAAGATCTGGACGAGTAAATCACAGATACCAATTAAGCAAGTTGTGTCAGAGCTAATAGCATTAGATGAGTGGCGTAGGAGCTCTTGACTCAAAAATGTGCAAAATTGGTTGTATAAACTCGGCTTGGAAGATGTCTAGGACAACCCGGAAAAACAAGATAAAGTGAAGATATTGAAACTAAAGGCGAGATATTGGGACTATATCCTAAGTAACTGGCTTTGAGATGGCGCACGGTCCCTTGACTAATATTTTCATGGATATAAAATGTACTTATTCTTTTGAGATAATGTTGGACCACATTGAGCCTCCAGCAACTAGATCATTGTATTTAAAATTAGTATATGGTACTTTACCTGTCAATGCAGAAACAAGCAGGTGGAAGGGGGGGCCTTCAAAATGTTGTCCAGCATGTAACTATTCCCCTGAATCACTGGAACATCCTAAGAAGCGAAAACATTGAGTGGATAGTTTTCCTGGTATCAAGAAACTTGTTGTTCGCTTGGGGGCATGCGAGGCAAATTGTTAAAAAACATTTAAGATATCTTGTGGTCACAAGCAAATTTGGTACATGCATTTTTTTTTACATCTTGTGTTATGGTAAAAATTTATAGCTGAAATTTGACTTACTAGTTTAGCTGGAATAGGTACCTGACCCTGGGTAATTGAGATGACATAGATTTTAAACTTGTATTAGGTTAGACTGATGGTTTTAACAATTTTATCACTGTGACTCTAACAGAAGACTGCTGTACGTTTTAGCTTTAACTTATTGATGCATGGAACTATCGAGAACTATGGGAGCACGAGCACTTTAGGAATAGGTTGCATAATGAGAGTCCGGTGATTTGTTTTTGATCATAATATTCTGAAATAGTGGTTTGCACAAAAATGGGTTTTAAACTGATGATATATTGTATTTTATATTGTATTATAAATGCAATGTATTTGTTAATTTTATTGTGTTTATGATTATATATTAGTCGAATAAACAAAACTAAACTAGTCAACCATTCCCAAAAAATCATTACTTCTCTCTGCGTTTGAGGTGGATTCATCTGAAGAATTGCTTCCACCCTCTCTGGTGACACCTTTCTCAATGTTGTGTCCCAGAAACTGAACTTCTTTTTGACAATATTGCAATTTTCCTGGAGACACCTTGTGTCCATTCTCAGCCAGGCGATTTATGAGTGCAATCGAATTCTGCTAACAGGCTTCTCGTGTCTTTGATGCCACAAGTAAATCGTCTATATATTGCACAAGTATTGACTTGTAGGGCATCTGCAGTGACTGTAGATTCTTTTTCAAGTTCTAGTTAAAGATAGTAGGACTCTCTGTATACTCTTGTGGGACTCACCACCATGCCAAAACTCTCCGCTGAAACACGAAATAAAAAAGGTACTGACTATCCTTGAGTAATGGCACTGAGAAAATGGCTTGCCAGAGATCAATAACGGTAAACCATTCTGCAGTGCACGGAATCTGGAAAAGTATAGTGATTGGATTCGGTACAATGGAACAACATGGAACAACAATGCTATTAATTTTTCGGAGATCATGCACAATCAGATATTTACCATTGGGCTTCTGCAAACCCATGAGTTGCATGGACTCCCAACCAATTTCCTTAAAATCCCTTTGCTCAGCATGTCTTCAATCACAGGTGTTATTCCTGCAACTGTCTCTGGTGTCAAAATATTTTACGGTGTTCTTAGATATACTGCATTTGGTTTTAGTGTGATTCCATTTAGTTCTACACCCTTTATTAGTCCGATATCCTTTCCTGTGAAGTCCCTTACTTCTAGATTGTTTCCTTCATGTCAGGAGGTAACCCTTCAATTGTTCTTACTGGGAAAAAACCCACAGCTGAATCTTGTTGGTCCATTTTGAATTCAACACCCTTATCATGGGTCTGAAATTCAACACTGTCCAGTGTGCAGTAAATTGTGCAACCAATCTCTTCCTAGCAGGTTTACAGGACTAGAATCACAAACAACACATTTATGATTTTCCTGCAATGAGACAAATTTTACAGGAACTTTTTCTGAAACTGGGTTTGTAATCTGTTTATTTGAAACTCCTACAACTTGGATCTTTTTTCCTGAGAAGGATAGGTCTGGGACTTCTGCTGTTCTAACAGTGGATCTGGTAGCTCCGGTATCAATCAGAAATTATATGGGGCGGCCATTCACCTCACCTTCCACAAATGAACCACTCTAGTCTACCACCAAGACTGCGGCAAGCATGCAATCTTCCTCCCCCCTCAGGCACCGTCATTGGGAATTGTTGGAGCCAAAGTATCATTATCAAATACAGGGAACTGTTGAAATGTCTTCTAATTTTGGTTTTGGAAGGGTTTTAAGTTTGCCCTGGGCAATTAGTTCAAATTAAATCTAGGGTTTCCCATATTTTATTGGACCATCTGAGCTTGGGGAACTTGCATCATCGGGACCTGTTTCTGCATTGGCACTTGCTTCTGCTGGACTGGCACATTTTGCATTTCCATTTGATTTCCTCTATGCATTTGTACAATTCCATTTACACCATCAGGATTAAGCCTACTGTAACACAAGCCCTCGCGCAAGGCCTGAGAATTCCAACAAGGCAGACGGAATACAGCCAATAAGTCAGAAGGATAACACGCTAGTCTACTGCGGTGAAGTAGACTGTCAGCGCAACGCTACGCCAGGAGAGGGGCAGGGTGTTTGTCCCGATAAAGACGCCCTGGGAATCATGGAATACGTCCCCGAGCGGAGTGAGTGGTGCAGACCGAGGATGGAAGGGGAGAGGAACCGTGAATGCTGTGCGACCACTACGCGAGGGAGTCTGAGTGACCGAGGAAGCAGACAGGCAGCACAGAGGGCCAGGAGACAAGCAGGGAGCAAGGCGGGAGCATAGAGACAATGCGGGGAAATCGGAGACATCTAGAGGGATAAGTGCTATGGTCCTGACAGCCACGGCTCATTCCCAGTGCCGTGGCTTAAGGAAAGTTCTTGCATCACCGCTACTTGCATGTCTCTGTGGTTGGTAAATGGTGGGGGAGTGTTGGAGGAGCGGGGTCCTCTATGAGATTACGCTGTGACACTTAACTATTTCCCTGCATGGCCTGGCCCGAAGATGGCAGCCCGCTAGGCGAGCTCCTTCGGCCGTTCTCACCATCCTGAACTATCCTTCGCCAACGTGCTCCATAGCACATCTTGAGCCATTGCCCTGTGTGCCCCGTGCACCGGTGCACCTCCTGAGTGCACTGACTCCGGCAGGCAGAAGCTCTCAGGACATGTCACGACCCGCTGCGGCCTACCTTGCTGCTGGGACTAGATGCTGCCTTGCAGTGGCCCCTGCCAGTCTTTGCTATGAGCCCCTGGTGCCTGAAGGGAGCTCTGCATCACATTGGGGCTGCCTGTCTGTGACGGGCGTCACGCCGGTGACCGAGGGCAGTCTGATCAGCTGTGATACCCTGTTGCGGGCCGAGCTGTTTGCGTGCGTCTCCTGATCCATGCCGGGAGCAAAGACTAGGTCTGCTCTTTGGCCCCCCCTGCATTCTGGGACTACTTTGAGGTGAGCGGACATCTGAGGCCCGGGGGATATTTGCCACCATTATTGTATTACCACGAGATGCTGCAAGTCCTGCTTTCACTCTGCACCTGTAGGTGTGGTTTTGCTGTAGGGGGCTACCAGACTCAACTGTGTTGCAGCATTTGACCAGAGCCCCGTGGTTGGAAAGGGTGGGCTCCCCGCTACTGCCATACCCCACTGGCTGTGCCTGGAGCACCCGCTGGGGGCCGCACACCCTTGCCCTCATTGATTGGGGCTAGGTTGGGCCCCTCGCCATCGACACCACCAACTTGAGCGGGGCAGGGGCCCCGGCTGGCACCAACTACGGGGATTGATCCTGCGTACTGGCTCATCTGCTGTGCAGTGGTGCTGGAGTAAAAAACTTCCTGGGGCCCCGGGACACACCGCATACTGCCTGTGTTGCACTGCATCATAGCGTGTACCCTGCAGCAGCCCATCCACTCAGGCCTCATCATACCTGACTGACCACATTGCTGTAGGCATGCTGCTATCTCCGTTACATTGGGAGGAGAGTGTCTGGGCCCCTCCGCTTGGACTGCCTTGTATATAACAGTGCTAGGGACCGCAGCACTGGGAGGTGGGGTGGGAGACCCTTGGCCATAGCGCCCCTGGTTATAACTCCCACAGTGGTAGACCTCGCCCCCTGGTGGGGATCCGTGACTGGGGCACCCTGCTGAGTCTTTGCCCACCGCTGTCCCATACCCTTTGCATGAGAGTATGAATACCCCGGTCCCTACACTTACTAGGGAAGACTCCCAGGCAGCGAGAGGATGGGGCAACGGCTCCGATGCTTCCGGACCTGAGGTGGGGGACAAACTATGCCAAATCTTGACAGCCATGCAGCTCAGCCTCACCAAAAATGATGGGAAGATAGAGGCCCTCTCAGGATGTCAGAGTGCATTGATAAACACGTGGAGTGTCTTGATATGGTGGAAAGATGGGTGTCGGAGGCTGAGGATGAACAGGTCTCCCGGCAGAATAACCTTTGCATCGTCAGCCTGGCAGAATCCTGAATGTTGGCAATATGGAAACCTTTGTGGAGCAACTACTCATAGAGCTGCTGTGGTGTGAGACTTTTTAAAGATCTGTTCATGGTGGAGCGCGCGCACCGTTCGCTAGCTCCACGGCCGGTGCCAGGGGCCCGGCTCTGCCCGATCATAGAAAGACTGCCAAATTATCGGGACCGCGATGCGGTGCTCCGCCATTTCAAGGAATTGGAAACTCTTCGATATGAGGACGCTGAACTTTCAATTTTCCTGGACTTCACACCGCATGTGCAGGAGGTGCTTAGACAGCTTATTCCAGTACAGCGGAAGTTGCAAGAACAGAAACTTGACTGTGCTATGCTCTACCCTGCTTGCTTGTGAGTGACTGTCGATGGGAAAGCTAAGATCTTCAGCGATCCTAAAAGTCTCCAGCAATTCTTTAAACATCATGAGTCTTTGAATGGGAGACAGAGATCTCCGAGATCGGATGACGGCGAGCAGGAGGCCTCCTGCGACCTGGAAGGACTTGATTGATGTTACCATGCCTCCTGGCTACGCCACATCAATAACTGCTGAGTGTTATTTTCTTGCTATGCAATGCCTGGAATTGTTATTATTTCTGCTGCAGCTATGTAGGTGACCGTAGGGCTGTTCCTTTGCTCTACCAAATGTGAGAATTGGATGATGGAAGAGGTTGCTGGTAGTGGGGGTCCTCCCATGGTTTGATGTGGCCATCTCATTTGTGGGTCTGGATGGTGGGTCTGCAGGGTGGCTGAGAGGGTATTGATGCTTGGCACATAGCAGGACTCCTGCAGGTGGCTGAGGATTGTAGTTGTGCCTTTATGTTGGCTTGTTGCACGATTGGCGAGTTCCATGTTACAGATTCGGCCCTCCTGTGACCTTGTATTACGGGAGTTCTTGGCGAGCAATATCTACCTCCATGTGTGCACCACACAGTTTTTTGCGGGGTTTATTTTTTGAAGTATCAGAAAGCCAGGGGTGGAAAGCGTGCTGCTATGTCAACAGTTGGGGGACATGGCATGGTTTGGGGGAGGTTGTAGGCTTATTCGATTGACTACATGGCACAGACGAGGGCAGGCACTGGTCCAAGGTTACTGTTCATCCATAGCACTGCGTGGAAATGCCTGACAGGGTGGGTGACACTGATATGTCAGAGAGGCACCACTCACTGTTGAATCTTTTAACATGGAATGTCAGAGAGCTGAATGACAGTAGGAAAATACGTAAAGTGGCATTGTACCTACAGTGTCACCAGATAGATGTAGCTGTACTGCAGGAAACACATTTGGCCCCCGGTAATGGTCTACTCACTCAGAGGTACATGAGGGGAGCTTGTTATGCTGCGGGCCTCACTACATATGCATGTGGGTTCCTGATTTGGGCCAGGCGTGGCTCTGGGATCATGCTGCGGGAGGTGTGTGTGTGGATCCTGGAGGTCGTTTCGTGGTGGTGCTTTGCCCCAAAGAGCATCTTGATGTGCTACTAGTGGGGGTCTATGGGCCCAACTATGACGGCCAACAGTTTTATCATATCCTCCATGCTAAACTGGCTTGTTATGATACCCTGCCTCAGTTATGGGGCAGTGACTTTAATTGCATTCAGTCGCCTGATTTAGCTTGCTCCCGGGCTCGATGGCTGTCGGCGGCGGCCTGCGCTTTTACAGCAGTGGCTGAGCGTTATGGCCTGGTGGATGCATGGTGTTATCGTTCTCCTCAGGGCAGGCAGTATACTCATTACTCCACAGGCAGCGATATTCATACTCGCATCAACTTCTGGTTTGTTTCACACAGCCTGTTGTCCAAGGTCCGTCAGTGCGACAATCTGCCTCATGCGTACTCAGATCACTCCCCAGTGCTGCTGGTCCTGGAGCTAGAGAGTCCACTCCCACACGTGTTCTCCTGGCACTTCCCACAGTATTCGTTGATGGATGCAGTGTTCCGCGAGGAGCTGCCGCAGACGATTGATGAATATTTCCCTACCAACTTGGGTCCGGAAGCAAAATTCCCTACTGTTTGGGAGGCTTTTAAGGTCTATATTCGTGGGGTTACCATTTCAAAGCATACTAGTTTGCTCCGTTCCATTTGGGGCTCACTTGTGAGGCTAGAGGGAGATTTGTCCATTTGGAACGAGCTCACTGAGAAACAGCAGAGCAGAACTTATTGGGCGATATCAGAGCCAAACTCGAGGAATATAATAAGCTGGCTCAGAGAGGGGTTATGCACTTAGGCAGATATGGGACTGCCAGAGTCTACAGCAAGGGTGAGCAACCTGATGCCACTTTGGCAGCCCATATTCAACATAGTCGCGGGGACAGCGAAGTACTGTCTATTCTTGGTGAGCAGGGAGAGCTCATATACGGGGCCGACGGGGTGGCGGATCGGTTCCATTGCTACTATACTGATCTCTGTACCTCACAAATCACCCATGATGGGCAGGCCACAGCTGACTATTTAATGCACATTACTATGAAATGGTTGTCGGATACACATAGGGAATGGCTTATGGCACCGCTTTGCCCCATTGAAATCGTCGCTGCATTAAAAGATATGCCAAGTGGTAAAGCACCGGGCTCCGACGGCTTGACGGTGGCCTTTTACAAGGCCTACCAAAATAAACTTATTCCACACCTGGTCAGTGTGTTCGAGGAGATGGTATGGGACGGCTGCATGCCCCCAACAATGCGTGAAGCCTTGCTGGTCACCCTGCTCAAGCCAGGTAAACCAGCCGATCACTGCTCGTCCTATCTGCTGCTGTCTCTCTTAAAAACAGGTTGAAGCTAACCTTGCAAAGCAGCTATCTGGCCCAAGCTTGACTCCTCTAATAAGCGTGATGAAGGCAAAAATCCTCAATTATCTCTCCTATGGTCAGGAGATTATGAGGGGGAAAGATAACAGTCTTGTGAACAAAACAACAACAAGAATTTTTAAGCAAGTGTTGAGTCTTCCGAAAACCTCACCCCCTGCACAAATAAGACTTGAGTTTGGTCTCCAAGATCATCGAGCGGTGGGGGCTGCAGCATTCATCAAGTTGTGTAACAAGCTACGCACGTCTAGAGAAGGAAGTTTTGAGGCTATACTGTGGCAAGAAATATCAACCAGTCAGCTCGGGCGATCATATCAACGTTACCTACAAGACTCTTTAAAACTCCTGGAATCAGAAGAAATCTGGAATTCTAACCCGTCCCAGCAGACCCTTAAAATGCACATCAAAAGGAATGTCCGTTTCTGGTCCTACCACTCGGACAGAGCACAACTGGCTCAATATAAGTACGCCTGGACAGTTATATCAGGGTTCAAGGCAGGGGTTGTGGTGCCACACCTGTTGTGTACCTATGCAGTGCACTGGAAAAAAACATTTTTTGCCCTCAGAATGGGAGAATGACCCTTTCTGTACCATCTACCAAGTTGGTGGCGTACAAACAACAATATAACCTGCACGGGGTGCGGGAGCAGTAAGGAAATGATTGAACGCGTGGTATGCCTTTGCCCTACACTCCTTAATGACCGAAAGATTCTGCTACTGGGCGAATGGAAGAAACTTGGGGTTCGCTCCTGTCGACAAGCCATCCTTACCTCTATGAACACAGATAATCCACTGCTTAACATATGGTTCACTAAGTTTGTGGCAAGAGCAGTAAAAAGGCTTACAATCTGTGAGAGCTAGTGAGTTAATGACCGTTAATTTGCACAGGGCAGCACTAAGCATGCTGCGTTGTCAACTCGTTACTTCATTGTATTATTTGATAGCGGCCTTATCTGGTATTTTACACATCGCCCTTATTTATTGTTCCCAGCCTCGTGTGATCTCAAAACTTTTAGCATCATTTGCAGGGTTTTATCCACCTATAAATGGAACTGCACCATTAGTGGACTTGTTAGTAGTCTTTTAGTAGCGACTAGTGCCTGCCCCTCTTTTTTTTTTAGCATGATGTTAAAACTAAAATGAATTATTACTGTTTTAGCTGTGTCTTAACCAGAAGGATCCCTGGCTTAATTGCAGTCCACATTTAAGCAGCCTGAACTTAGAGAGATTATGCAATTCTTAGCGGGTGCTGATTAGGTTTTAAACAATTATTTATTGTTAAATACCATATTCCCCTATTACCCGTTATTTACACGTGACGCTATTAATGGATTATAGGGCTGTTCCAAGAGCGTGATGCAATAATGTAAGCAAAGACTCAGAAACTCAGTTAATGTTCCTTTTTATTTTGTCTTGTAGGTATAAATATTTTAGTAATTGACTGATCCACGTTCTTATTGTTGTATGTCTATCATTGTAATGATTTTTATTAATCAAACAATAAAGTAATACACTGTGCGCGCAGATTGAAGCTCTTCACAAAGGTTTTGGACAACCGTCTGGTGCCTTTACTTCCTAGCATTGTGGGCCCTGAGCAGTCTGGCTTCATACCTGGACGATCCCTCATGAACAATCTCCATACTCTTTTTGGAGCTATCTCATGATATGGCCAGTAATTTTTTAGACGCAGAGAAAGCTTTTGATTCATATCAGTGGGGATTTATTCTTTCTCTATTGAGCCGCGTGTGAGCGGGTGATACCTTCCTGAAGCTGGTCCGGTTCTTTTACACGGCACCGGTGGCGCGTATATGTGTTAATGGTCATGTGTCAGCCCCGATTGCTATTACAAGGGGCATGTGTCAAAGTTGCCCCTTGTCCTGCTGCTATATGCGCTTGTTGCTGAACCTCTGGCTTGTTTGTGGCGGGGATATCATGCCCATTGAGGTATTCGCTTTCAGCACTACAACCTCATAATATCTGCTTACGCAGACGATACACTTTTGTATGTTTGGAACTCTGAACTTAACCTTTCCCCGGTCCTCAGAGAGGTGGTGCTCTTTGGTAGTCACCCCCTACTGTGAATCAATTGTGGCAAATCTCTTATATATTTCCCCTTACCACCACCACAACACCTATACAACTGGAATTTCCGCTCAAGTGGAGCCTGCTTCCTCAAACCATGGTGGAAAAATTCCATCCTCAAACTAATTTGCTTCTCCCTGTATTATCGGTGCAATAAACACAATACTTTCCCCCATCTCTCAATGACTGAATTGTTTGTGGTGGTTTCCAGGCAAAAACTTGTGAATTTTAGGATGTCGGGATAAACCCTGATGCAGTCAATCCTCCTACAGCACCTTGAGCTTCTGAAGTCGGGACAATGGTTATTAGGGTACTCGCATTTGGGACAGTTACAATCGGGACAGTCACATGTGACCTAGGCACTGTCTGTACAGTTGCAATTTGTAGTAATTGTACCGGAACGGTCATAATAGAAACAGTAACCCCAGGTGTGATAACTGTCGGTGCCTGAACAACAGGTGGTGGGGCAATCTTTAATGTCAGAAAAGGTCTCTCTCATTCCGTACTATACCTGGTTCAACAGGGGCATTAGCCACTGTACTGCTTGCAGTCGCACTATTATTGGTATTAATGGCGGGGGTCACATAAGGTGAGGGATGCACAGCTAACATTTCTTCCAAAAGATTGTCCCCATAATCATTATCTGTCTCATCCTTCTTTTCATTCCTTCCTTTGTCTTTTTCCTCTATCTTAATCTTTTTCAAATTCTCAGGTGTCTCACTGTTAATAGCTGGATACAGTCTAGTTCCTTCAATTGTAGTTTTCCTCCATCTCTGCTGTGCTTCATCCCATCGAGAATCTGCAAAATTAAGAATTGCTCTTTTAGTCTCCCTTTCTTTGTCTCATGCTACCTACTCCCACATATTCAGGGCTTCGTATTGTGTGGGTCTAGGTGGTGGCTTCCTTCGCACAACTTCTCTTTCAGTTTGTCAATGATTCTAAGCTCAAAAGTACCATATTTAAGAAAACTCAATGGACCGTTTTTTTCAGTAATCTTGCACCCTTGACGAAGCCATAAATATGTATGTAATCCCAATTTGGTTGTCATATAATGTGCAGATGTACCCTCGGGAGGCGCCTCTTCACTTTCCCAAATCGAAGTTGTAACATCACCTTCACAAAACGTTTAAATTCTTTAAAGCATTTCATGGTTTTTGCAAAGTTCAACAATAATCAGTTAAAAATAAATGCAATTCAAATTCAATGTTTTAATTATGTTCCATAAACTTCAAACCTTTTCTCCAAACCATGTCACAGTTTGTATTCTTGATGACCTGTTTACTAATCTCAGTGCAGTATTCACACAATGACTGTCCTATCACAGTGCAACACTTGTCATCAATCCACCATGCGCGACAGTACACTAACCAATGTATCCCATTGCGGCACACTTTGACGTATGATCTCTCTCCTTGCAGCAGTTCACCCTCCTTTACAATTTCTCTGGCACACACAATTCTACAGCTTTAGACAAAACGAAAATAAACAGTCTTTGTCTGCTCCACTAAGGAAATTAATGGCAATTCACCAATTGGAATATTAAGGTATTCACACCTTCCGACTTTTCACATAAAAAGATTTTCACATATGCAAGTAAATCTCGACCAGCAGGAATCATCCTAATCAATGTAGCATCACCCTTTGCACAATTAGGTTCTGCCATCATTAATCATATTAGTATAATCACAACAGTTTATTTAATGTCCCTATCTCAATTTGTGTAGTAGACGGTACCTCACGATCTACACAACAAACCTTTAGCAGACAAAAAAACCATAATGTGTATTCTACACTTTTCTCAGTATCTATTAAGTGTCTTCTATACTTATCTCAATAGCCCAGGATCTTAGGCTGCGCCGAGCTTGATAACTCTTCAACTTCTTCACAATAAACAAATAAATTATTCAAATCATTCAATTCTCTTACTCCAAATTACTTCACAATAAAAACAATAATTAATCACAAATCACGACATATCACCCTATTAATACACACACTTTCAAAACAGTAACCGCCTTCGAAAATCGCACCTTGTCAGTCTTCAAGTTCTGGACACTGGGCTTTGGGATTCGGGTATTACTCTAACTCGGGCAAGTATTTTATAGCTCCTCTTCTCAAGCCGTTATACCATATCTCTTCTACCAGATTCTGTTATCTCACACCAACAGGGTTAATCCCCGCTCTGGTCTTTATCTCTTACTTCTCTGCAACAGACCTTTGCTGTCGTATATGTGAAGAGCAGGAGCTATGCATCACATAAATTAAAATCACAATAGCCATTTCTAATGCCAGACAATAATGAGAGTTAGGTGCAAGTTTTAAGGATTTTATTTTCATGAAAAGTTTAGTGAGGTCTCTTTTTCTTATTATTCAATTAGTTAAAAGTGTCAGTCAAATTACAGAATTGATCATAAAAAATATGGTTAGAACAAATCATAGCAAATAATGCATTCAGCGTGTTCCATAAAGGAAAGAATCCCTATTCTAATGAATGGGGTGAATTGGTGTTAGCTGGACCCCATACAGAGTTCGAGAGGCAAGAGTGAGATAGAGCATGAAGCTCAAAATTCAGTCAATTAATAATAACTGAACTTCCCCTAAAGAGAGGATCACCAAATTCAGTAGAGTTTTATCAATGCAGGAAATAGTCATGCAGTAGCAGTAACAACTGCAATCAGCAAATCAGGTCGGAAAAGGGTAGCAAATCAGCATTCAGATTTCAGCCGTTAGCATTCAGATTCAAAATGGATATAGCATATGGGTAAGAGCACAAAGGAAAAGTGTTCACCTACTCTAGGAACACGCACAAATATAAACAGTTGAAAAGATGCTGCAATTTCACATGAATCTTCTTCTCTTCTTGTCCAATCAGCTTATGGTGTTCTTCTGTTCTTGTGTTCTCTCCTTTTCCTTTCTCACAATCCCGCCCAATAAACTACAGAGAATGATCACTAGGTATGAAACATTACTAAAGCTATGCCTATGTATGAGGCCTTGTGATTCTTAGAACTCCTTTCCTTTTTTTTTTTTTTTAAATATTTTTATTAGAGCAGGAATAAAAACCAAGGAAGCATGGCATCACAGGATGACTAAATAAGATGGAAATAACTGATATCAAATAGCTAGCAGCGAAAATACATTTACATGAAATTGCATACAATAGATAGGCATTAACATCAATTAGACCACTATTTTATAAAAACACAGTTCTAAAAGAATCAGCAATTAGGAAAGTGAATATATTGCACAATAACCCGTGCTAAACCATGATCCTATCAACTTTCCGGAATTTGCTACCTCCAGATAATTCCCCAGAAACACCAATCCATATCTTCATTAATAGCTATTACTAATCTATACAATGGCTACTTTGAACTGACGTACGAATATCAAAAAACTATTAAAGTTCATGTGCAGCTAGCAGCAGGTGTTTTAATAAAGTGCAGAAATTTTACTCCTATAAGCATAGGGCTCTAAAATTATACTTTTACTCAGATATATAATGGATAGAAAATTTTTGCCAGATAGCTCTAAATCTTACAGCAGCTCTGACACGTTTCGCATAGGCCTTCTCAAATCTATAAGTCCTGCACATTTTATTAACCCAATGTTCAATCCTAGGTTGCTTATTAGTCTTCCAATTTTGAAGGACAAGTGACCTAGCAACCGCTATAGAAATTACTATAAAATGCTGCTGATATTTCGTTAAACATTTTACCTCCCCCGATGAACCAAACAGCACCAACATACATGAGGGAGAAATTGTTAAGGACACAATTTGAGAAATCAAAGTAAAAACGTCCTTCCAAAATTGCTGTAGACTGCTACACTCATAAAATATGTGCACCCAACCCCCATCATCCTGTTTATTACATCTAAAACATTGGTTCGGATTAGTTGGAAACATCTTATGCAATCTCAGAGGGTGTAATATGCCAACCATCTGGATACAAAATTCATCCTCTTACAATTAGCGCCTCGCAGTACTTTATTCGATATCTCACTAAGCTGCTGCCACTCTTTCATATTAAACTTGCAGCCTGTTTCTGAATGAATTTTCTGAAGCTCTTTCGTTATAATCTCTTCGCTATGAGCCGTCTGATGCAATAGCTGATACCAAAGTCCAACCCCGCAAACTTTATTTGACATCTGTCTGGCAATTCGTGCAACCTCACTCAGCATGGTATAATTATTTTTGAGAAAACTCACGAGCTGAAGAAAACTCACAGAGAAAGCGGTATTTAGATTGCTACATTGCAATTGAACCGTTTCCCAGGTAATTAATGTCTTGTGATTATAAAAATCCCCAAGCTGACCGAAACCAAGTTCTTGCCATACTTGGTAAAGCCCCCCAGACAACGTCAAACCTCCTGCTGCACAATCTTGAATGGGGGTATAAGCATGATATGCTGGAATATTTCGCGATTTATAGAAAAGCTGGATTCTTGCTGCTAATGCCAATATCACCCTATATCTGGTCTTTTTAGGAAGTTTCGCTGTCCGTAAGAAAGTGGGAAGTTTTATGGAACTTTCCTTCACCATATGTGTTAAAAAAAAGTTATCGAATACTGAATTTACCTCTCCTAATTGTGATAACAAATTGCACAAGGAAGCCTGATAGTAAGTTGCAAAATGTGGGAGTACTAACCCCCCTGTGCTACATCTAGTTGTAGTGTGGTTAGCTTAACCCGGGGGTGTTTATTGTTCCACACAAACTTCCGGATCATTTCATCCAGTTCTTTAAAATAAGAACTGGGGATTTTTAAGGGAAGATTACAAAAAGAAACAAAAACAATGGGAGCACCGACATTTTAACCATAGAGATTCGTCCTATCAATGACAGATGGAGCAAAGACCACTTATCTAATAATTTTTCACTTTCGCAAGCGTGCTGCTATAATTCAATGAAAATAATTGGCCATAGTCATTTGTGACAAAGATACCTAGGTATCTGACTGGATGTGGTAGTCTTAATTGTAAGGAAACCGGGACGTCAGAAGGCGCAGCATTAAATGTGAGGATTTCTGTTTTAGCTTGGTTCACTTTATATCCCCCTATCTGTGTAAATTTCTGAATTTTGTCCAATGCATTTTGTATATTAGACCGGTCTGCTTCAAGATATAAAATTATATCGTCTGCATATAGCTTAATTTTTGCCATCCCCTCCAGGGGGGGCAAAATCAATAAATTATTACGAATCTTAACAGCTAGGGGTTCAATAAATAGAGAAAACAAAAGGGGAGATAACGGACAACCCTGTTGTGTGCCTCGTTCAATATTTACCCTCCCGGCTTCTGTTCCATTGATGATGATTGTGGCCTCCGCCTGGCTATAGACTTAGAACTCCTTTCCATTGGATATGATCACATTCTTAACCTTATAATGAAATAAATTGTATGTTAGCTAAACAATAGGATATGCAAAATAAAAAAAATCAGCTGCAATGAATATCATTCAGCACTACACCTTTTCATTATAAATTGAGGAAAATATGTTAAAAGATCAACATTTTCTATGCATTGTATTCAGTGTGTGAAATAAGGATTCATTTTATTTAACAATAGAGTGTTTCTAGCAAGCATTCCAAAACGTTATTATTAATCAGGAACATTGTGCAATATGGTGTGAATCTTTTTATTAAAAGCATGTCAGGGTAAGGTCAATCTTTTAAGCATTTTGTGCATATCTCAGCAGATTTAGTTTAGTTGCTTGGAAAATTAAGCGTGCTTAAACATTTTGAGGCCTAGTACTGATTGGAATAATCACATATTGCATTTTGCACATTTTAATGTTGTGTCAACTCGATTACATTGCACGTTAACATTGCACATATGACTTTAACTAGATTATTGTGTGTTTTAATTAAGCTTTCTCTCAATAGGATACTGGGTAGCAGTTATGTAAGGTACATGTTGCCTTTCTACCATTTACTGAAACCGGATATTCCGTTTCTCTGAGACTTTGGCCTTCTGCTACACTGACCCCTCACCCAGATACAGTCTCCATCTAGATGGGCTCAGCCTTGATAAACGGAACTCTTTGTGTGTTATTATAGTGGGGTGTAAATATAACATTGCCTAAAGAAATCCTTCAATCTCTAAGTTTTATTCTGGGGATCCTATAGCAAGGTTAAAAAAAGAGGATGATGTGACATCTTTAACATTACATACTTTGAAGAAAGTGTGACTGACTACAAAGTGTGCCCACCTCTAATACCTTATGGGGCATTTAAACATGAATGAATATGTGACTGAGAACTTGCAGCCATCACATGACCTCCAAGCATAGGGACCGGCAGTAGATGAACATTAGCTGATCACAGGCTCTGAGAGGAACGATTGGGTTGGAACTTTTCATGCAAATCATGAGGATTGGTGCAGTGAAAGGCCCTGAAGACCAGGCGCATGGTGTTAAATTCCACCTTCCTGAGGATAGAAAGCCAGTGCAAACCTCTAAGCACTTCAGAGGATCAGAAATGTTTAGGGCGGCCCAATGCCATCGAGATGCAGAATATGGAATTGGCTGTAAGCTTTGTTTCTGGTATGATAATGGGGGCTTCTGTTTGCATGGAATTGTACAGGCAAGTAATTAATTTATGCCTTGTTGGTGTTGTTAGTAGTACTGTTAGGGTTTTGAACTCAGCAGGTTCGGCAGGGTACGAAGGGAATGCAGTCTTTATGTCTTCCCAAAGTCTATAGTATATAAAGACTGCCAGAAATCCTTTCAGAGGACCACAGGGCATCCAGGGACGACTGGGCCCAACTGTGGTGGTTGAGGCCCTTTACTCCTGATGTCCTGGGGCCTGACCTACTGTGGATCCTGAGCAACTGAGCCAAGTACCCCTTCTGCACTTGACTCTTATTGGTAGCTATGGACAAGCAGTCAAAGGCTCCATTGGGGTGGGAAGTGTAGGTACAGGTAAGTGAGCACGGCTTATAACTCAAAGTTCACACAATGCGAATGATAAATCAATGTCTAGTCTACTGCTTACTTTCATAAGAAAAAGAAATATTTTTTTTCTAACTTCACACATTCAAATGAATAACGACATTCATGAGCAATAACACAACCTCCTTGAGGTCAGGGCTCTAGTAGTTGTCATGCAAATTCCTATCCAACCCTCTTTCTTAAAATGTGGTCAGGGTTATTCCCATTTACTGGTGGCCGCATCCAAGGAATACTTAATAGTAGGCTGTACTCGAGTTTACCTTTGACTCTTTAGCAATTAGTCAATGGTGCTGCAGCACCGTTAGCAGTGAGTCCCCTGGGGCCCCACAGGCCCAGTTTCAGGCTTACTCGCTTGGGCGGTAAAGAAGGGTTCAGCGGTGCAGCGAATGCCCTCTCCGCGTGTGCTCCCGCGTCCTGATCATGTTCGGCGAAGTCAGGCTGCTTGCGGTTCACGGAGCATCCCCCAGCAGGTGCAGGCTCTCTTCTCTGAGCTGCATTGCCTGTTCGTTTCAGCAACCGGAGCTGCTCCGGCTCGGCAAATATGAGGTAAGTCACTCTTCCCCTCATGGGGGAATTCGATGCTCCGGCTGCAGACTGGAGCCCAGCAAGGGTGCGATGTCTCGGCTGCATCCTTGCTGTCCTCAGGGAATAAGTCAGGGGTAGGTCTCAGTGTGCTGGCTAGGCCCATCGGTCACAACAGCAATGTTTCTGTCCAGACAACGACCTGAACTCTTGGCCACAGTGGTACCAGCAGCCCATCCTGGCACACGAGGTTGCCGCAATACTCTGTCTTTGCACAGACTCTTCAAGTGCGATTGCCTTCACCAGGGCGGCCCCTTCTGGCATGCGGGGTTGTTGTAAAAGGTGGACACAAGTTTCAATGCTCTTGGCTCAATAAGTTAACCGGTGGCCCCATCTGGCATATGGGGTCACCTCAATGAGGTGGGCCGGGCACTTCCCGCACGGCGCTTCTTACATGGCTCAGATCACGGTGGCCCTCTCCTGGCATACGTGGGTCACCGGACCATTCCTGCAGACTGGCAATGACCCAATCAGTGCACAGCCCTTCTTCTCACACCTTGGTCAGGGAGTCCTTTTGGTAGGGCTCCGCACTGGACCTCACTCTCTCCAACAGTCTTCTCTTCCTCATGGGGCACACTGCTCTTGGCAAGCAGGCAGGCGCATGTGCTCCAAGGCAGGTGGTCTTGGTTCCCAGGGTGATGTCCCCTCACCAAGCAGGATGACTAGGAGGCCTTTGCTCCCAGTCCTGGTCACAGGCAGAAGTCTTGCAGAGCTCTCCCTTCTCACAAAGCCCGTCTGGCTGCTTGGCAGATTACCAAATTGGGTTCTCAACCTCCCCTTCTTATAGTCTATTTCCAGACATCAAAATGTGATTTAGGGTCTGAGTCTTTGAAGTTTTATGTTGTGGTTCTGCTTCTTTTGAAGTGTATACTTCTTTTTTTTCTTCTTTGCCTTTGAAGGAGGTCTGTCACAGCATGCAAGACTCCGAAGCTGATTGACCCACAACACAATTCAGAGTTCACACCTGGATGTCAGTCACAGTGATATGTGCATAAAAAGGTTACGCCCGGGCTCCTAGCCCAACTCTTTATGATTCTTTTATCAGCCACATCTCCTTCCTGAGATGTGTCCAAGCCCCTTCCTTGTGATCTATCACTGAATCAACGAGCAACCTTTTGAAGTGTAAAGGGGAGTCTCTTCCTCCTTTCATCCAGTGTGAGTCCCACTCAGCTCACATGAATGTAGCAATACACAAATCTGTCTGGGGGATTCCTCTACTCCTCAAGTCTTCACCAAGCAGTATTGTGCTTTCCACAGTGGAACACAGGGCCCTCCATTTAATGTACCATTGCAGGCACACGTGCACTCAGTGTGCTTTCACAGCACACATACCATCCAGTACTGTCACCTCCATGCATTGTGCCACTGCAGACACACATACATTCAGCCCACACATTCAGTCTGCGCAGACTGTTCAGTACTGTAACTTTTCTGTATTGTAACAGGGTGTGCTATTTATAAACAGACACTGTCAGCACACAGACTCACCATGTGTGTGCTGCACAACACTTCACCCATCATGTACTGTACTTCACGTAAGCACACATACACCCAGCACATGCTTTCATTGTGCACACACTGCCCAGCACTACATCTCTCATGTAATGTAATCCTCGCAGGCATACATACAACCAGTACATGCACTAACCACACATAAATTGAACAGTACTACTCTGTCCCTATACTGTACCCTTCCCAGCCACACATGCTTCCAGTGCAGGCTCAATGCTCTTGCACTGCACAGCACTCCACTTCTACCTGAAGTAGGCAAAGCTGTGAGTTACACACTAAGCAGTGGAACTCTTAAAAAGGTGAATAAGCCTGTAGGCCTCACTTCAGTGACACACTGTAAAAAGGGGTACGAGGAATGGATGCCCACTTTCACTGCTTCTTTGTGCCCTAGTGGTGGAACCACTGGTTTGTAAACTAGGCCAGTCCTACTCAGAATCAGCACTTAACATCACATCCCCACAAGTGGCTGATTTCCATGTATGCGGACAACATTGTGTTATGCGTCAGGGAACCTAGGATTAACTCAGACCTGATGATAAGAGAATGCATTAGATTTGGAGGCTGCTCGGGCTATCAATAAACTGGTCATAATCCCAGATTTGACCCCTCACATAAGCGACTAAATAGATACAGTTGGAGTATCCTCTAGAATGGTGCTATCACTGTGAAATACTTGGGAGTATAGATGCATAGGGACACGGATATAATAGCGAGGGAAAATTATGGGATGGTAGTTGACAGATTGCAAAGTCAAATAAACAGATTATTACTTATCTGATTGGAATTGGCCGGGAAACAGCCTAGACTGAAATGAGAAACGCCTACGCTTCCCTACGACCAAGGGGGATTCACTGCACCTGATTTTGAAATGTATTACCTATGTGCCCATGTACTTCATCTGTATCCATTTAGTCGAATGTGTGAGGGGTCAAATCTGGGGTTATGACCAGTTTATTCGTAGCCCAAGTAGCCTCCAAATCTAATGCATTCTCATATCACTGGGTATGAGATATTCCTAGACTCCCTGACATATAACACCATGTTGTATGCATGCATTTAAATCAGCAACTTGCGGGAGGAGAAGTTAAGTGCTGATTCTGAGTAGGATTGGCCTAATTTACAAGCCAGTGGTTCCACCGCTAGGGCAAAAAGAAGCAGTGAAAGTGGGCATCCATGCCTCGTATCCCGTTTTATGCTAATCGTCTCAGAAATGAAACCATTTACTCTGATTCGAGTAGTAGGGCTTGTATACAACAGTCGTGGCTTGTCTAGTAGTAGGGGGTTTTTCCCATCCTCTCCAGTACCATGAACATATACAGCCATTCTAAAGAGATGAAGGTTTTGGCTGCATCAAGCAGAACCCCCACTGTCTCGAACTCAGGATCGAGTTGGTGAAAGAGAGAGAATAATGTGTGCAGATTGTTCGTCGTGGAGCGGTCCAGCACAAAATCTGACTTGTCCGGTAGGACCATTTCTGGCAATAGCTGCAGTAGTCTATTCGCCAGGATTCTGGCTAGGATCTTGGCATCTCTGTTGATTAGTAATAATGGGTGGTAGGATTCGCACCTTTCTGACGGTTTGTTGGGCTTTAGTCGGGTTACTATGAGTGCTTCTCCTGTAGACGGTGGTAGTATGCAAATCTTTCTTGCTTCTTCGTGCATGGCCAGTAAGTGCAACGCTAGAATTGAGGCGTATTCTTTATAAAACTCTTTTGGCAGGCTGTCTGGGACGGGAGCCTTGTTATTAAGTAGGGTTTGTATAATTTCTCTAATTTCGTCTACTGTAAGTAGCTGGATGAGAAACTTGCGTTGTCCCCCACTTAACCATGCTAACACAGTACACTTCAAGTACTGCGCAGTCTTGGCCCTGGACATGATAGTCTTGGTGGTATAGAGGTCATAGGAAAAGTCTACAAATGTGGGCAGTATGTATCTGTGTCGAAATGCTCCGTTTGTGAGTCTGTTTTTCTATTTGTGATATAGTTTTGAGCCCATGATGCTCTGAGGCTACTCCATACGCTCTATCTGTGGCCCAGCATGACGCATATCTTATTTCCCTTTCTGCTTCTTCATTATTGTACAATATCTTTTCCCTTATCTGTGCTAGCAATTGTGACGCTTGATTTTTTGCATCTCTCGCTTGCCAGAGTGCCCAAATGTGTTCAAAGGGTTTCTAGGATGCCATTTTGTTTAGCAATGCATGTCCCTCTGATCACCACCTTTCCCATATATGGTCCATGCAGCTCATTGTTCCCATGATAGTGTTAAAGTACTCATGAATGGCATCTTTAAGCCTCTTGTGTAATAGTGTGCCTGAGAACGCATCTTGGGGGAGTCTACAGGTGAAAGGTGGTAGAGAACATGGGGGTAGTGTCAACGCCAGGAGCACAGGCGCATGTGTCAAAAGTGTACATAGTAAATCTATAATATATTCAACCATGCATTAATGTCTTTGGAGGATAGCCAATTATCTAAACTGGATCAGGCCCCATGCACTGACAAGGTGAAAGTACCTTTCTCTTCATGGGGATTCTGTAATCTCCAGATATCCACAAGGCTGTGGTCCCTCATTCTGTTTAGTATAACTTTAGTGGCTGCTTTGCTATGCCCACCTGCTATGTTAGATTTATCCAAGACTGGGTCCCAGTAACTATTTGAGCCCCCGCTCAACAAGGTAGCCCAGGGCAATAGGATTAATAGTGGGTTCAATACTTCAGTATAAAATTGCGGGTCATTGATATTGGGCCTGTATGTGTTAACCAATGTGACATGTGTGCCATATAGGATTCCTTGAACTATTATATATCTGTCAATGGTATCCTGCACTCCTTTCCTTATTAAAATTATGACTCCTCTTGAGAAGGTGGAGTATGATGCAGCATATCTATGGGATGCCCATCATTGTGCCACTTTGCTTTTTCGTGTACTGTTTAGGTGTGTTTCCTGTAGATAGGCTATATCTACGTTATGTCGGTCTAAGTAAGCCAGGACCATACGGATCTTCAGAGATTCATTTAGACTTCACACATTCCAAGGTACCATGGTCAATGTTGATGCCCCTGTGCTTCTGTGTGTACCCGCTTTTATGTTATCAGTAGAAATAGTGCTTTGTGTTTGGTATTCCTATGGATGCAGTCATTCACATGTACCTTGTGATGACATAGGCATGTGCCTGTGAAACTGTTTCTAACTTGCCCTCCCTCCAACCACATTAGCGTCCCATTCATACTAATGAATTTCCTCTTTTTCGCACATAACATTCAGTAAACATAAACAATCCCACACCACCTTAACAGGACAGAGAAGATCTAATACTAAAGGAGTATACACTGTGAGGGCAAACAAGCGAGCCTAGAAAGTCCACTATCAAAAGGGAGTGGTGGCAGGAAACAACAAATATGTGCCGCAATTATAGTTAGTGTACTATGCATTTATCCAATACATCTATTATTGAGAATCATACAATACCCTTTTCTCCACATCTACAACATTTTTTCGGTAAGCAAGTGCTTTGCTGTGTAGTTCAACTGTCTCCAAGGTCATTTTGTTGTGGAGACTCTTTCTCCGTTTCTCGCTGTGTCTTATGTGTGATCCATGTCTTTGTATCCTGTCACTGTAGCTGAGTATTGTCAGTCCGAGTCGCTGTGGCCTTTCATATCAGATGGTTCCTCCAGTCTCCTTCTTTAGTTCTAGTGTTAGCCAAGACCTTTTGATTTTACTAAAATATGCATAATATACAGGGCCGGTCCTAGGATATGTGGGGCCCCGGGCAGAATATGAACATGCGAGGCCCCTATAATTTGCATAAGATTTAACCTCACAGGAAGTGACATCATAGGAAGTAATATCAATTGGCCATAATTTACATGGCATTGGTAAAACTGCTTTGCAAGAAGCTACTTACCTAGTTTGGATATCAGTAAAATGGTTAAAATAGCATTAATAATCCTAATAAAATACGTACATAGATATTAAATCGCTATTAAGTAGATTGAATGAAGTTTAAATGTAGTTTAAATGAATTAAACTAGGTTATTGTTCTATTGAATGGGATGAATGAACATGATATGCTAACCGGGCATTCTGATTCTGGCACTAAGAGATGTCCAAAAGAGTTGCAGACTTTACTAACATGGAGAAAGGACAGTTTTGAGTATTTTTCCAAAAGACTGGAGTTACACCATAGCTCAAGAGGGAGATGGTTCCAGTCCTGCACAACTAGAAAAGAGAAGGATCTGCCTCCAATCATGGCCATCTAAATTTTGGGATGGCACAGGAGTTTGGTTGGCACAGAGTTTGGGGTTCTGGACTGAACTTAAGGAGTGCTGTAGAAAGATAGATCCTTTTTAATGCGGTGCACAACGACAAATGGATAGTGCCTTGCAAATAAAGGGTTTCGGACCAAAAACCCAGCAGACAGCAAAAAGGTGAGAAGAAATAACATAGCGATGCAGCCATATCAGATGAGGAGCCTAGCACGATTCTGAATGATTTGAAGGGTACTGAATGCAAAAAGGCAGGAAGCCCAAGAAAGGGAGCATTTGCTTAATCTAGTGATAAGATGATTGACTGTACAACAGCCTTATGGTAGTGAGAGGGCAGAAAAGGAATGATTTTCTGTTGCTTATGGATGTAGTAAAGGCAAGTGGATGAAACATGGTTATTATATTCTGAAAAAAAGAGAAGATGCTGGAAAATGAATCCAAGATGTTTTTGCTGACTCTGCCAATGTGGGCGATTGACTTACTTCCACCAGCCACCAAAGAGAACACCATATGGTATGAGATCCTTTAAAAATGAGAACCCTTTATTTGTCACTATAAGGTTTTAATGAATTTGTCTTCATTCAGAAATCAACTGCTAGCATGCACATACAAACATATTCTTCGGCAGAGACCTGATTGCCACAGAGGGAAATCATGTTTGGGTATCAATATGCACAACATATCAGCAAGAAACCAAAGGACTGTATGAGTAAGGCTAACTGGGTCGGATAAAGATTAAATAGCGGAGACCCAATAAAATCCAAAAGCCAGAGGTTTAGTACGTAACAGAAATAGGTGGCGAGTGGATTGTTTCAGATTTCCCAGATAGGATAGAGGTAAGCCACACCAGGAGAATACTTTAAATTTCAGGTTGTACTAGTTGATTTATAAGCATTGGCTGGGAACCAGTGCCAAATATGGCAATAAGGTTTAGTAATATTAAGGTTGCTCTAACTCCATGATCAAGAGTCAGCCACAAATCATCTGACTCAGCACCAAATGCTACTTCAATCTCCTAGAGTTGTCAGAAGCCAACCGGCACAATGTCAATTAGTAAATTATTTTTTATGAAAAGTGTTTTGGAGTTGACTTCTTTTTTCTAGGATTTTTGAGAAAGGTACAACAACATATGCCCGAAGATGGCAAGTTTTGAGCCAGCTGAAGATTTTTAATTCATTTTTACCTCCCCTTCAGACTCTACTTACTTTTTTGCTTCAACGTTCTCTTGCTGGTTCTGCCTATCTAACTTCCACCTCTTCCCTCCTGTGTCTCTCTGCCCAACCTCTTACCATCTTTGGGTGGTTCTGCTTTCTTCTATCCTCCTCTCACCATTACTTCTCTCTCCACTCTGCTCATGTTCCCCTGCTGGTTCTGTCTCTGTTATATCCATACATCTTATCCATTCGCTCCCCTTCAACGCTCATCTCTCCCCCAGCGTCATACCTTCTTTCATTGCTCTGCTTCATTTACATCTATCTCTCCCCTCCCATCCTCCCGGAGCATCATATCTTTCCTTATTGATTCTGGCCCTCTTTACTCCACCTCCCCCTCAATGCTCTACTCTTTTTCTCATCTTTCCCTCAGACTCTAACCTTACCTTCTGTATTCTGTTCCTCTTACATCCATCTCTCCTATGCCCCCAGGATTGCCCTGTTTCCTACTGGTTCTGCCTCTTATATCCACAGAAGAGCTACTGGAAGAATATAAGCTCCCCTCGATAGCGACACTGGAATCCATGTCTAGATCAGCACACAAATTAGTGGTAAAAAAAAGGATAGAAAAGCCTAACCTTGAGTAGGGACATTGATGCAGCCTCTAGTTATAAGCATAGCAGATATATTGTAGACACCTTTTCTAGCTTAAGGCAACCGTACCTTGATTTTAATTTGTGGCCTCAGAACAAGGCCATGTTTCTGAGATTCAGGTTTTTTTAATCTCCCTTTTAAGGCTTTTGATGGTTCATGGAAACTAAAAGGCTTCATGGACTGGTCATGTAGGAAATGCAAGTTAGCCGAAGAGTTCAATCAACATATAATGTGCCTATGCCCAGCCCTACTAGACATGCAAAAAAAAAATTTAAAGCCAATGTTTAATGCTGATGGCATAAGAACAATACCAGAGGGTGTATTATTGTGCTTTAAAGGTGGTTCTGTAAAAGTGGTGGGTAACCTTGTGAAGTTCATGAGGCAGGTGGTTAAGCTCTGGGAGAAAAAGACTTAACTTAGTGTTTATTTTTTTTGATATGCGTCGATTTTTAATGATGCTTTTTAATCAGAATTTAGTGATGTCTTTTGTGTAACATAATTATTGGATATAGTTTTATGTAAACTTTAAACAATAAAGTATTCTCTCTCCTCAATGCTTTACACTTCACTTCATCTCTCTGCCTGACTCTTAGAGTACCCATTGATTCTGTCCCTCTTACATCCACCTCTCACTAGTCCCCCCCCCCCTTCACTTACGTTCTCTGCTGGTTCTGCCTCTCTGACCAGCTCACATCCATGTGCTACCCTTCACCTCTCATTTCTCACTCCAGCCTTGTACCTTTTTTTGATCATTTGTCCTCTTTAAATCCACCTCTCCCCTTTAAATCCACCTCCCCTCTTTCACCTCCAGTCTCTTACCTTGTCTTGCTGTTTCTGAATCTCTTACATCCATCCCCCTCTTCCATGCTCTACACTTCACCTCATCCTTCCCCGACCCTGATTTTTCTCACTGATTCTGCTTCTCTTTCACCCCCTCTGTCCTCCCTGTTGCACACTTAATCTCTCATCTTTCCCCAACCTCTAATCTTTTCTCACTGGTTCTGCCCTGTAACAGCTACTTCTCTCCTGCGTCCCTACACAGCATCTTACCTGCTATTGGTGATTCTGCCCTCTTACATCTACCTCTCACCCTTCCCTCTACCCGCCACTTAAGTTCTCCTCATGATTCTGCTTCTTTTATATCTGCTGCACCCATTCATGCACTATCTTGCACCTTTTACCTTTCCCTCCAGCCTCAACTTTTTTTCGCTGGTTCTGCACTCTTTAGATCCACCTCTTCCCTCCATGTTCTACTCATCATGTTTCATCTCTCTCCCACCTCTACCCTCCTCTTGCTGAATCGGACCCGATAACATTTACCTCTCCTCTCCATGTGCTGATCTTCGCCACTTTTCTCCCCAGTCTCTTATCTTGTTTTGCTTGTTCTCCTCCTTTACATCCACCTCTACCCTTCTACCGTCCCCAATCCTTTTATCAGTTGCGTCTGGTGCCTGAGGGCGCTAGAGCATTGAGGCAAAGTATCGACGGGTGCAAAAAGAAGCTACTTTGAATAGCTTTGTAAGGCAAAAAGTATAAACACCGAAACTAACAGCCAGTTTGCATGTTTACTTTCACCAGTGCTACGCTCCTTCTGCACCCTCCACCTATTCACAACCCAAAGAGAAACAGTGCATGCTCCCTGAAACGCACCCCTGTGAAATATAGGAGTATGTTTGGGTGGTGATGCATTTGTAGCCGTGTCGCTCAAAGCCCTATCAGAAGCCATGATAGAATGGGGCTGTAGAAGAGTCAGTCCCTGATCCTGTCCTGTCTTCTGATAGGGCTGTCAGCAAGCTCATGTGCAGAGACACAGACTCTAGAACTGAGTGAACCAGAAGAGAAGAGCTGGTATGTAGAAACCTGTCTCCGTACCAGTTGGTAAGTTGGGCTGCCCACTGCTCGTGGCTTCTCCTGTCCGTTTTGCTCACCACTGGCCAGGTTTTTGTTTCCACACTAAAGCCTTGGCATGCTGTGCAGGTGGTCACACATTGTATCAGCTTTCTTAGCCTATGATCGCACTGTGTGAAAAATCTTTGAGCCGGGAATCACCTATGATCATACGGTGTCACATTCCTGAGAAGACTGTCACAGCATGCAAACGTTTTAGTGTCCAATAACAGTCTTATTGCACGTGAAAATAAAGATGTATTCTCTAGGTAGTAACCATGATTGTACATTGAGTTAATTTTAAAAGCTAGGACAATGGATCAGTGTGGTGTGTTGGCACTATTCTCCCATGTACCTCCTGTGCTGCAGTATTTCATATTTCAGAGTTCCAACATAAACTTATATTTTGCGCAAAACGGTGAGAGCCCTTGGTTTAAATCAGACATATATTAATTTGATTGAACTATTTTAGAATGGCAATGTCTACCATTGAGTAGGAACACATTTCAAGGGGTAGGATACATCAATTGCAAGGAAAAGTAAATGGAACAATAACTTTTTATATAGCGCTTAATATCACACATTTACCAGTACTAAGCTCTGTAAATATGTTTTATTGATCGCCAACTAAAACTTGTGACCTGCTGACCATTGCAATTTAAATTTAAATATGTTTCAACCCCTACACAAACCCGCATTCTGAAGTAAGTTGAAATGTCAAATTCCTGGATGGTTCCACTGTCTAATGTAGAAACTATACTTTGAGTCCAGACGAAGATAACTTTTAGCATCCTCTTTGGTCAGGGTAATTTTGACCCAGGTATAGCAGAAATAGTTGCAAAAAGAATATTTACCGGATTTAGCAGTAATGTTTACATTAGGACCCACATGCAAATGGCTCTTGCTCCTGTTTTGTCCTCTAGGAAAATAGGAGACAATTCAGGTAGGGTACACATGGAGTTATAATGGTGTACCAAAGAAAAAGGAGCTTAGAGAGCATAATGTTGCACACTAGAGAACAGTACACAATGAGTAGAGGTGATTACTGGGGGAGAATGTTGCATGCAGGAAAGTGTATTGATTGAAAGGGTAAAATGGAGCACGTGGGAAAGTAGGGATTACAGAAGGAAGAAGGGAAAATACAGGAGTGCAATTCAGACTGGTTAGAATAGTTCACACATGTGGCTTCATGACCACTTTTTATGGAAACTGAGCCCCAAATACTATCTTCTGCCACTTTTCAAAGTATTCTTGGGGAGGGTGAATCCCCCAAACCACTGGGAAGGGTAAAGGTTGCCTGGCACAACACAAATTATTGTATGTTTTATTAGGGTCCTCCGCATTTCAAAGTTCACCAATCTCCCTACCTCTTACCTTTTTTGCGTGGATTCTGTTCCTCTTACATTGTTGTCTTTTGCATGCAATGCCCTTCACCTCATCTCTCTACCACCTTGTTTGCATTGATTCTGCACATTACATCTATCTCTCCTCTTCTCCCCGTCTCCCTTTCCACAAGCCCAGGGCTTTAAGTGGGCTGAAAAAATGGGTGGGTCTCTAAAAGGGGTGTGGACAATGTAATTAAGGGTGTAGCTTAAACACATAATTTAAATTTCTGTGATTCCCATAGTGTTCCATCTGACTGGTACTTTAGTTCCTCTCTGTGCTTTCTGTGATTGAATCTAGAAATATAACACAACAAATGACATACACCTAAAAACAGTCAGGAGTATTGGTTTTGTCAGGGGCGGCTCCTCCATGTGGGTGGAGGAGCGTAGCCCCACTGCTTTCTCGCAGTGCGAGAAGCAGTAACATAAAAAGGTATGAATACCATTTTATGTTACTGCTTCTCGCACTGCGAGAAAGCAGAAGGGTATGGTTGGTAGGTCCTGCAACAGGGCAGGGGAGGAGTGGCTAGCCCAATGTTGCGGGCCCTGACTGTTTGGTCGGCCCTCTGGGGCCGACCAAAACAGTCATGCTCACTCTGCCATTTTCTCCATGTAGGCTGCATGGGTGGGGAATGATCTGACGTGAAATTTAAGCATCAATTACATTTTTGACCTCTTTTTCCAGGGAGGAAGCTCTCTCATCTTCATGAACTTGGGAGTAAATTTGGTTTTTTAAGATCCACTCAAAGGCTTCAAGATCCAGCATTGACCAGTGTGGCTTAGCAAACACTTTACCACAACAGGAGGACTCTTTGGAGTGAGGGATAAGTACATTAACTATAAAAGCAACAAGGCCTTGGGTCCAGGGTAGTTCTTACAATATGCATAGATTGTGGACACTGCAAGGGTAATCTGGCCTACATTCCTGGAAGTACCTCCAGAGTCACAGACAGTAGTTACCTTGCTTAAAAGGGCTGGTGGAAGGAGGTTGATCTCCCACGTTTACAGGACGTTGAGAGGATTTTTCGGCGCACACCCATACTGATACAGGTTTGATGACAGGAAGCTCTGGAAAACACTTTAACTGAGGGGGATAGTCCATGATGGCGTGAAGGAGACTTCCACAAAAGCCTGGTTCAAACTATACAGCACAATATTGTACATCAGGTGTATTTATCTCCTAAAACAATGCATACTATTTACCCTGACAGGGCGTCTTCCTGCCCTCGCTGTGGCCTGGCCGAAGCAAATAGTTTACACATGATATGGGAGTCTCCCGCAATAGATGGGTACTGGCAAGGCAGTGGTTACCAGACTGAATGGAGCCTCGGAATGGGCCTTCACTAAAGATATTAGACAGTGTTTGCTTGGTCTGGTTCTTGTATGTAAAAAGAAACCATTTAGTCGAAAATTCATAATATTGGGACAGGTGCTTGCCAAACGGAGGTTGGCAATACACTGACTGGATCTCACCTAACCCGCCACTGCTGGTTGCTTGGCTGAAGGACATGGCAGAATGGGTGACTGCTGAAGAGTGCCACTAAAATGGTGGATGACCTACAGGCCTTGGCAGTGATGCTTGCAGAATTATTAGATCTGCCTGATGCAAGCCCACAATGAGGGGTGCATAATAAATTGCATTAGTCAGTGGAGTTCAGACATGACTGTTCTGATGCCAAGTAGGCTGGAAGCCAGATGGGTGGGTAAAGAAGTTGAGGACTTGGAGGAGTCTGATGTTATTGCTGCTTCTTATTGAGTTTTGAAAATGTCTTTGCTTTAAATGGTAACAGTTATCTTCAAAAGTTGTGCTGCTTTATGTCCTTTGCAATGTTATGTCAGAGCAAGGGGTGGGGGAGGGGATTCGTTTTCTATATCCGTAGTTGTGAATTTGTGCTCAATATTTTAATAAATGGCAATAACAATGTATACAAAATAAAAAGCAACAAGGCAGTGATCAATCTGTTTATGGGGTATGAGAGGTTAATACATAGTCATGTCAGAGAAATCAAAAAGAATTTAAATCTAGCAAGTGCCCCCTGTTATGAGTAATTGCAGAGATTAATTGTGGTAGACCGAGACCAGCCAAATAATGTACCATTGAGGATGGGTCCTGTTTTGTGATTCATGCCCAGACATTAAAATCTCCAAGAACTAGAAAAGTATAGTGACTTACCACTAAAGAGCTAAAAAAAAAACAATCAACAAATGACTGGCCAAAATTGTCATTCGAACTTGGGGGCACATTACGATGACGGGCGGACAAAGTCCGCCCGCCACCGTAGCGGTGAATGGGACCGTCCGCCATAGGAGCAGCGGTCCCGCCGCGAGTATTAGGATGCCACGGTGGCATCCCCTATTCCCAACATTGTAGCGGGCGGTGTTCACAGCACCGCCCGCCACAATGCTGGGAATGCACGTCGTGCATTGGCATGCACAAGGTGACAGGCACCGCGCGGTGCCTGCCACCTTGTCCATGCCAATGCAGGGGGGTACCATAGGTACCCCCCATGTGCACCCCCCACCCCCCCAACACTCTGGGGGCCCACAACGGGCCCCCAATAGCGAAGACCGTATGCCTTTCCATGGCGGCATTGCCGCCATGGAAAGGCTGCTCTCCGCAACCATCCTAATATGGATGGCGGTGTCTTGCAGACACCGCCACCATATTACTGCCCTTTCCGCCCGGTCACCAGTGTGACCGGCGGAAAGCTCAGCGGACGGTCTTTCCGTCCGCCGGGCTCCCCCGCCATCGTAATGTGGCGGGGGGGAAATGGCATGCGGGCGGAGGGGAATGGCGGGCGGATCGCCACCGCCATATGGGCGGTGGCGATCCGCCAGTCATCGTAATGACCCCCTTGGTGTGGTATCGAGGAGATAGTTTGGGCCATAATAAAGCACCCCAGAAAAGGACAACAGGGTGGGAAATAGAATTAGATAACCGATTAATACTAGCATTTGAATTTTGCGACTAAAAAAAGAAGGGGTTTCTTCTTATACTACGATCAAAGGAGTTTTAAACTTAATTGTTTTGCATATTGTAGGAAGCTGGCTCTGTATACTATACCAATGTAAGGTATAGTGTGCACAGATTCCAGTGGATCCCCAGAGGCTTTACAGAGGCTAAAGTAGAAAAAACCTTACTCTATTTTGTAGTAGTGTGGTTGAACAGTTAGGCTTATCAGATGGCAGTGTAAAGCATTTGTTGTACACACACACAGCCAAAAAATGAGGCACACACTCAATGACTAATTCTAAGACCAAATGTTTGTGTAAAAATATTTCTTTGTTACTTTTATTTTAGAACCAAGAAAAACTCAGCTGCAGGTAAGTACCAGTTTAAAAATAGCAATACTTTCAGGTACAGTAGGAATGTTTTGCAAATAGCAATAGGAATACTTCACAGTAGAATCAGAAATAATTTGTGGTGTCAATCAACAGTAGCAATACTTAGCAACGCAGGAAAATAGACAGTGCAAATAGCAAGAATACACTGTAATTTTGTGGAAGGAAAATAGTTATGCACAATAAAAGGTGAGTACACAACTTACAAACCCAGTCTTCGGGGTTTTGGACCAACCCTGGGCAAGGGCCAGATCAAAGTCGAAACTGCACCACCAGCAGCACTGGAACTGTCGGGTGCAGAGGTCACTGGGTCCAATGGTAGTCAATGGAGACTGGGGCACCCAACGAGGTGCTGTTTGCAGGTAGGTACCCACGGTTTTAAGGCACAGTCCTCAGGGGCTTAAGCAAACACAGGGGGGCTACAAGGCAGCACCAAATATGTACCACCAGCGGCACAGGGGCAACCGGGTGCAGGGTGCAAATCAGCGTCTGGTGCCCAATGCAGGTGAATGGGGGATCTCGTTGCATAAAGAGGCTGCAGGCTCAGACCAGGAGGCTGGACGAAGGTGACCAACAGCTGGGCAGGTAAGTTGAGCTGTCGGTGGATGCCTGGGCACTATCGGCTGGGCTCCCCAAAGTCGGGGGCTGATGATGCAGGGGTGCCTTTAGACATCAGAAATTCTTTACCGGAGCCGGTCAAGGTCAGGGGGACACTTCGTGATGAGGCTGCAGGCGTCTTCGTGGAGTCCAGAAGAGGTCAGCCACTGATGGTTTCGAGATCAGTATCGCCGGGAAGACTTCATTGGACCAGTGGGCCACTCAGACTCAGGCCGTGTGCGTCGGGTGCAGAGTGGGCAGGACTCCTGGATCCAGAAGGCAAGGGAGTCCTTGTTGTAGAGTTCTGTGTGGACAAGACCACTGTCCTCGGGAGTTATTGATCTTCAGGGAAGGCAGGCAGTCCACCTAGGGTTGTGGAGGTTGCTGGGCCAGCAGGACGAGTTGCATCTTCAAGCAGGTTTCTTCGAGGGCTGCAGACAGGCCGGTAGGGCTAGGGCCAAATTAGTTGTTGTCTGGAGTCGTCACTGCTGCATGGCTCTTCGGTCGTTCATCTTTAGGTCACCAGGAATCTGAGGATCAAGGTTCAGGGGTGCCCCTAAGTACTGAATTTAGGGGCATTACAGGTACTGGCAGGCAGTAGCCAATGGGTTGCTTACATTTAGGGTGACCACACCCCTTTTTATGTCCCCTCCCTTTGGGGAGGGGGTATCCCCTAACCTGATTGGCTAAAATCCTTCCATCCACCATGCAGGATTTTCTAAGGAGGGGGTCACTTCAGCTCGGGACACCTCAGGGGTGGTCCTGGCTGAGAGGGGGCACACCTCTCAAGCTTACTAATTTTCCCACCGACCTTGCTGCTAAAAGTGGGGCTTGGTCAGGGGGACGGGCATCTCCACTAGCTGGAGAGGCCCTGGCTAGCATAACAAAAGGCAAGAAGCCTTTGAGGCTCGCCGCCCTGGATCTGTTCCTGCTTGAGGTTAGGTGACAAGCACCTCCACCCCAAGAAGGCTTTGTTCCTGACCCACAAGAGCACAGGGGCTCCCACCTCAAGGGTTCAGAAACATGTCTGAGATGTCTCTAAGATGCCCTCTGAGTGCATTATACAATAAATCCAGCACTGGCATCAGTGTGGGTTTATTGTGCTGAGACATTTGGTACCAACCTTCCTAGCATTCAGTAAATCCATCATGGAGCTGTGGAGTTCATAATGACAAACTCCCAGCCCATGTGCTATGCCCTCACCTGTGTTATAGTGCACCCTGCCATAGGTACGTGAGGCCTGGTAGAGGGGCGACTTACCTATGCCACATGTAGTGTTTTATAGGCATGGATCACAGGGATGTGTGCCATGTTGACTCTTTTGTTTTAGTTGCACCAGAACACACAGTCTGCAATGGCATGGTGTACGTGTTTGTTGTGGGGTCTCTGAGGGTGGTGCAATATGTGCTGCCGCCCTTAGAGACACTCTCTGGTCACAAGGCCCTTGGTACCACTGGTACCTTTTACAAGGGGCTTACATGTGGGCCAGAGGTGTGCCAATTGTGGAAACAAAGGCACAGTTTTGGGAAAGAACACAGGCACTGGGAACCTGATTAGCAGGGACCCAGTGCACACTCAGTCAAAGTGCATCAGAATCAGGCAAAAAGTGGGGTAACCACGCAAAAAGGGGCACTTTCCTACACATATAGTTAGCCAGTGACTTTGACAGAGTCAGGGAAGTGTTGCTGTTTTTTTCTGTCCCGTAATTAGACTGGCTGCCAAATTTTGAATGAGCTACAGACGAGTTAGGGCCTTTTTTTATAGTGCCTAGCTTGATCCTCACCGCAACCCATTCTTGATTGGCTGATTACTTTGACCTCCTAAGCCGGACATATTGGATCGAGAAGTGGAAAGATGTGGCGCAGTCTTCAGCTGGAAAAGGCAGAGACTCATAACTGCAGCTACTTGGGGCTCTGCAGTAAGCTGTTCGTCCATAAGAATAACTAAGTTTCTAACTTTTATAAGGTACTGCACAAAGTGCATCAGAATCAGGCAAAAAGTGGGGGGTAACCATGCAGAAAGGGACACTTTCCTACACAACCCGCACAAACAAAAGACTAACCTTCCCCATGAGAGTCTTCATTGTCTGAATGGAAGAACCTGGAAAGTCTATCTGCATTGGCATGGGAAGTCCCAGGTCTATGTTCCACTGTAAAGTCCATTCCCTGTAGGGAGATGGACCACCTCAAAAGTTTTGGGTTCTCACTTTCATCTGCATAAGCCATCTGTGAGGTCTGTGATCGGTTTGAACAAGGAAGTGAGTGCCAAACAGGTATGGTCTCATCTTCTTCAAGGACCAAACCACAACAAAGGTCTCCCCCTCAATGGCACTCCAACTCTGTTCCCTGGGGCGTAACCTCCTGCTACTAAAAGCAACAGGCTGGTTTCGGCCATCATCGTTGGTTTGGGATTGGACTGCTCCTATCCCTAGCTCAGAGGCATCAGTCTGCACAATGAACTGCTTAGAGTAGTCTGGAGTTTTGAGAATTGGTGCTGAGCACATTGCCTCTTTCAGGGTGTCAAAAGCCTTTTGACAGCTAACTGTCCAGTTTACTTTCTTGAGCATCTTCTTGGAGGTGAGTTCTGTGAGGGTTGTCACAATGGATCCACACCCTTTCACAAAAGGAATGCCCTGACTTGGGTCTCGGTTGTTGGAGCTTCCCAGTCCAGAATTGTCTGGATCTGTAAGGGTTGCACTTGGCCTCCACCTACAAGGTGGCCCAAGTATACAACAGTACCCTGCCCTATCTGGCATTTGGATGCCTTGAGAGTTAGGCTTGCAGATTGCAGGGCCTGTAAAACCTTCCCCAGGTGGACCAGGTTAACCTGCCAGGAGGAGCTAAAGACAGCAATATCATCTAGATATGCTGCACTCAAGGTCTCCAGCCCAGCAACTACTTTATTCACCAACCTTTGGAGAGTGGCAGGGGCATTCTTTAAGCCAAAGGGCATAACAGTCAACTGAAAATGCCCATCTGGTGTGCAGAATGCAACCTTTTCTTTTGCTCCTGGAGTCATTCCAATCTGCCAGCACCCTGCAGTTAAGTCAAAGGTACTAAGGAATTTGGCTGCACCCAATATGTCTATCAGCTCATCATCCCTGGGTATATGATGAACATCTGTCTTAGTGATAGCATTCAGACCCCTGTAGTCTATGTAAAATGTAAATTTTCTCTTTCCACCCTGCGGGTGAGGTTTGGGGACTAAGACCAATGGGCTTGCCCAGGGACTCTCAGAGGGTTCAGTAACCCCTAACTCCAGCATCTTGCTTACTTCAGTTTTGATGCTCTCCTTAATTTGGTCAGACTGCCGATGGAACTTTGTTTTGACTGGCAAGCTATCTCCAATGTCCAATTGTCGACGATGCTTTACGCTTTCTCGATCATAATGAATCCTGTCTTTTAATCCTTCTTGACCTATCATCAGCGTTTGACACAGTCAAACATGAAACCCTCCTGAACCTCTTAGAACTTAGGATGGGTCTCTCTGGCACTGTCTTAAAATGGTTCTGCTCATTCCTACAAAACAGATCTCAACGAGTCCTAATCAATCATGACTTATCCGATCAGACACCGGTCACTATCGGCGTTCCCCAAGGTTCTTCACTTTCGCCCACCCTGTTTAATCTTTACATGGAACCCCTAACTGAAATCCTCAAACACTCCAACATCTCCTACCATATGTAGGCTGATGATACGCAATTGTACATGAAGATTACCTCTCCTAACGACATCAGCACTCTCAATAACATCTTGAACAAAACTCAACACTGGTTAACACTTAACCACCTCAAACTTAACGCCCTCAAAACTGAATTCCTATTAATCTCGCCTCCCAACACCACCTCTAACATCAAAGACTGGCTCCCACTACTCACCGCCTTGAACTGTACCCCACATATTGTTGATTCAGCAAAATCCCTAGGAATAACGCTAGACAACAACCTCTCCATGATGAATCACATCAGCTCCACAACCAGAGCGGCCAATTTCCATCTCCACATCTTAAGAAAACTAAAGCCTTTCCTGCCCAATGCAGATCTCAAGATGGCGGTTCAGGCTCTTGTGATCTCCAAACTTGACTATGGGAATGCTACCCTTGTTGGCCTACCGAAAATAAAACTAGCACCGTTGAGGGCTACCCTCCATGCTGCTGCACGGCTCATCACAGGCGTAAAGAAAAATGATCACATCACCCCAGCCCTCCCTCTCTGAACTGGCTACCTTATGAATCTAGAATCTACCTAAAAATATCATGCATGACATACAAAGCCATCCACCACAACACTCCTTGCTACCTGGCTCAGAAACTGGTGCTATCCGGAAGGAATAGAGCTTCTCGTAGTACATGCTCCCTACTGCTGAAACCCCCAAAATTTCACAAAAAGAAAACCTATAAGAGATCTTTCTCTGGAATTGCCCCAAGAATTTGGAACTCTCTTCCCCCAGAGATCAGGACCATCCCTTCATTCTTTCTTTTCAAAAACAAAGTAAAAATGAGACTGCTGAATAATGTCCTTCCTATCTGAGGCGACTATCCATGCCAATTTGATTTCTTTGCTGGTGTTTTCACTATGTCTCTTTGTATTATCTTTTCATGCTGTATTGTCTATATTTTGCTCCTTGTAATTTTAATGCTATTTATTAGGTTGTACAGCGCTCTGACACCAACATTTTGGTCATGTTCGCGCTTTACAAAACTTTATAAATAAAATAAATAAAAAATCATGGGTACACCAGTGCGTCTGCCCAGGGGTTAAGGAGAAGAGCCCAGCATACTGTTGCAAGACTTGCTTTCAGTGGTGCTGCGTAGGGGCTTGGAGGAAAACATGGCGGCCGGCTAGAGGCGGGTCGTGGGAGCAAGCTTCTCTGTGTGTGGCAAGAAAAATTAAGTTTAGAAGGATGTGAACATGTCCGGACGTTTTCTTTTTTTTAAAAAAGCAAAAAGAATAGGAAGGTACCTCTAACCTGCTTACAACTGCTTGCAAGGGTCTGTTGGACCCACCTCGGTTCAGCCACGGCGGATACGGCTGGTATCGATGACAGTAAGCAGCACTGGACGAGAACCGTACTGGAGCTCCGAAGAGGATGGCTGGCCACTGCAAGGATCTCCTTCCGGGGCAAGGGTGGAGGAGAGAGCATCGGGAGACACGGAGAGGCCGAGGCTTGCTGCAACTCGGAGATGCCATACTCACATGGCCGGGAGTGACGGGAACTGACGGGAGAGAGCAGAGATCACCAAAGGGGGGACGAGCGCTTGGGGGAAGAGGTAGACGTGGAGCCGGAGTTGGAGTTGGTACCGATAGGGTAGCCCACAGAGCGGAAGGGGAAAGTAACTCAAGATATGCCCTGAGGAGTACAAGAAAATGGGCTCTCCTTTTTGATCAGCAGTTTGTAATTGAGGAAGGGCTAGGGGGGAGTTGGAAAGGGTAAAGCAGAAGCCAAACTCCTGTTTATTTATTTTTTAAAAAGTGGTCTCTGGCAAACATTGCAACTCTGAAAAAGTAGGTTGCAAAAAACAAAGACTGACAAAAAGGTTAAGATTACCCTCTCCCTCAGAACCTTCTTTAAAGTTCTCCCTAAAACCTTAATATTGGGTGATGGTAGAGGCAAGTCTGGAGAAGGGGGCTTGCATGGGGCACCATATGAGGTACAGTCTGATACCCCAAAGGAAACATGGCATCTGGTTTGGGGAATGTAACTAGCCCCAATAGATTTCAAGTGCTAGTTGTAGATGACTCGGGGGATCTGGATGAAGGCGCCCAAGGTCAACAGCAAATGGGGCCTGAACCTGAAGAGTCCATAAGGGGAGTATAAAGGAGAACACAATACCCCTAACTCCTAATGTATCACCTGGTGTACAACCAACTTTGGATATAAATGTCATCAGGACACCCCCGAGGGGCGATGAGGGACAGTCAGTAGGGGCTCTGATTCTGGCTCTCTCATCAGAAATTAAAAGTAGGTTTGAGACCTCCGAAATCAACCAAAAAGAAATTTGGATGGCCTGTGAAAGCCTAGAAAAAAAGATGGATAATCTCGCTAATTGAACAGCTATCCTAGAAGAATCGGTCAAGGATTTAAAATTAAAGGTACAAGCTAACAAAGAGGATATTAGCTCCTTAAAAACAAAAGAAGAAGGTCACCAGGACTGGAGATTTTAGAAAATAATCAGAATGGAACAATCTTCGAATTTTGAATGTACCGGAAGGAGCAGAGGGGGAAGATCTAAAAACCTTTGTGGCTAGATTGATTAAAAGTGGGGTGCAAATTGAGGACACTGAGCAAGATATCCTTAAGGATATGCAAAGTGTCCACAGAGACCCTTGCAGATTAAATCCAAACAGATCTAAGCAAAGAAATATTCAGATTAATTTCCTCACGTTCAGCTTAAAAGAACGCATATTGTTAAGTGCCCTAAAATTGAAATCATTGAAAGTGGACGGGTTTACTTGCGAGATAAGGTCCGACATTTACCACATTACTTCAAACAAACAGTGGGAACTGGGGAAAATGATAGACCCACTAAAGAAACTGGGTGCAACAGTTCAGTTGAAATTCCCAGCAGTCCTAAAAGAAATGTACAGCAATAAAATGCATAGTTTTTGTTGTCCTAAGGAAGTTGATACATTTATAGAAAGTATTTCAGGGCTTAGCATTTAACAATTTGAAAATTAGGTGAGGGTAATCATGAAATTTGTCTTGGCTCTGCTCCTTCTGTTTATTCATATTTTATTAAGTGACATCAAGATTACTTGTTGGATAACAAGGTTTTCTTAATACTTTTCTCTTAGGTATATATAATCTAATTCGGCACACTGGAGGGTAGCTCCTAAAGGGTTTAGGCCATGAGGAGGTTAGGGCAGGTTTTCCAGGGGGGAGGGGGAGGGTTATGTGCAGTGGCGGCTCCCCCTGCTAAGGCGGAGGAGCGTCGCCCTACAGCTTTTAGAGCAGTGAAAAAGGGTCAAATAAAATTATAATAACAAGGTTATTGTCGTTTTATGTTTGGTTTCTGCGGCCTGGGTTAGGGCGGGGCGGGGATGGTGGCTCAAGGTGGGAGGAGGAGTGGAGTCTGCACACTAAGTGCATGACTGCTGGGCCGGCCGATTTGACCAGCCAAGCAGTCAAGCACACTTTGCATATTCCCTACCAGGCTGTAATGGACAGCCTGGTAGGGAATATGCAGAAGCTCCCTGTCCTGATCTGAGCGCCGATCCGCGGCGCTCAGACCAATCACAACGCGGCATTGCAGCGTTGTGATTGGCTCAGGGGAGCCTGGGTGCCCGGGACCTTCTGCAGCTTCTTCCAGACTGAAGTTAGGGAGAGCAGAGAAGCTGAGGAGCGATGCGGCCGGCGGTGAAAAGGTAAGAGTGTGTTAAAAAAATATATACTTTCAAACCTGGAAGTCGTTGTCTACCCCATTCCCTACTAGCCGCCACTGCTTATCGGGTATAAGCACTGGGTGGGGAGCATTTGGGATAAAAAGAAAAAATAACCTCAGACATCTCAAGATTCTTGAAGAAATTTTAACTAACGTGCAATGCTGCTCTATAGGCACCCGCCTGGAAATTAAAGAGACACCACAGGAGCCATGGTAGCCCAAATTAAGATCCTATCATGGAATGCAAATGGGTTGAGGGTGAAAGGAAGGTGGGAAAGATTACAGCAATACTTAAAAGATCATCCCGCTCAGGTTATAATCCGACAGGAGACACCTCTGATCGAAAAGGAGTGTGTAGATTTGCTTAAATCGAGGAGTTGGGTCCAACAGATAATAGGTACAAGACATTACTCAAATACAAAAGGGGTGGCTATCTTGATAAAAAGGGACCCTAAGATAGTTATTACAGACAGTGTTTCAGATAACTCAGGAAGATGGCTTATTGCAAAACTTGTGGCTTATGATCAAAGCTTTACGTAGGTGGGTTATTATGGACCAAATGTAGACGAAATAGCTCCTTTCAGAGAGATGTTAGCAGAGTTATTAAATTTCCTAGACCCGATCATTCTAGCTGGAGATTTCAACGCAGTTCTAGATAGCACCCTAGATAGGTCAATTAAAAGTAGATCGATAGTCAACCAAAAAATGGGGGTGCAGATAAAACTCTCTATGAAACAGCTAGGCCTATGTCACATCTGGAGAGAGAGAGAGAGCAGGAGTCAGAAGAGGCTACACTTATAACAATAAAAAATATTGCCATCAATCTAGGATCGATTATTATTAAATAGATCTTAGTATAAAAACCAGGTACCTGGATGTTAAACATGTGAGGGCCCATTTATCAGACCACTCCACAGTATTATTAGATTTGGTTCTAGCGAATAAAAATGTTCCGACTAGATGGACAATGTACCATACGTTGTTGTTCGATCAAGAAGCTGTAGGATTGCTTAACAAGGAGATAGAAGATTTTTTTAAATTTAATCTAAGATCGCCCCCCCCTGGAAGTAGTATGGGATACCTATAAAGCTTACATTAGGGGCAGAATAGGTAGTTTTCCAGCTTTTAAAAGGCAAGCATATAGGATGGATGTTGTAGATCTAGAAAATCAGATACAGGTAGTAGAAGAAGAAATATCCACATTAAATTTAGAACATAAAGAAACAGAGTCTCTACAGTCAGTGTTATTAAAGCTAAAAATTAAGTTAGCCTCATCGCTGGTGGATAGGGTTAAAAAGAAACGAGAGGCTAGTAAACTTGTCCATTTCGAATGTGGGGAAAATTGCAGTAAATTACTAGTATGGAAAGCAAAAACGGATCGAGTGAGGAACCTAGTTGGTGAGATACATTGCAAAGATAATGGGACAGTGGTAAAAGATAGCAAAAGGATTGAGGATGCTTTCCGAAGTTGTTTTGAAAGGTTATATCAAGAAGACTTAAAGGCTACTAAAGAAGGGGTGAAAAGTTGCTTGCACCAAGATGCTTTTGAAGTATTAAATGAGGATAAAAATATTCATTTAAACAATTATATACATCCTCGAGAAGTGGAACAAGCAATTAAGGCTGGTAAGCAGGGCAAGGCAGCTGGTACAGACGGTCTTCTGCATGAAGTATATAAAGCGCTAGCAGGATCTCTGTCACCAATTCTGACAAAGCTATTCAATGAGATTTTTGAAAAAGGGATGTCTATACCCACATCGTGGAATGAAGCAATTCTTACATTAATCTTGATACTGGGGAAATGTGCAAAGGACTGCGAATCTTATAGACCAATTTCACTGTTAAATTGTGATTATAAAATATTCGCTAAGATCTTAGCTGAAAGGCTTAATAGTATTATAGTTGACCTTATTCATGAGGATCAGAAATGCTTCATAAGAGGAAGAACATTACATGAACTGACATACACCCTCATTGGTTCTATAGATCTTGTTACTGCATATAACACCCCTTTGGCAATAACTTTAAACGCCACGAAAACGTTTGACCGAGTAAATTGGGTATTTTTGCAAACTATCATGAGATCTTTTAACTTAGGAGACAGATTTTGTAGGACACTTGCCTTAATTTACAACTCCCTGTGTGCTAAAGTGTTAGTAAATGGAAATTTGGACTCTTCTTATAAGATAACCAGAGGGACTAGACAAGGTTGCCCCTTGTCCCCATTATTGTTTGATTTATATATCGAACCACTGGCAAGAAGAATCAGGAAAGAGTTGGGCATATCTCCCTTCAGGTGTGATGGCTGGGAAAAGAAAGTTGCCCTGTATGCCGATGATCTTATAATTTATGCATCGGATTCACAGGCTACACTCCCATTAGTTGATAAGTTGACTACAGATTTTGGCAAGGTAGCCGGTTATGATGTCAATAAGGATAAGACAGAGATAATGGCCTGGAGTACTAAGGAAGGAAATGAGCAGGTTAAGGTTAAGAACGAGATGAGATATCTAGGGGTTAGAATAACTCAAGATATCGTGAGACTCCCAGAGGGGAATTTCAGAAAGAGGCTTGTAACTTGATGTTGGGCTGGTCTCATTTACCTTTAACAATCTTTGGTAGAGCCAATCTGGTGAAAATGGTTATTCTCCTAAAGTCTTCTTTTCTATTCAATGCAATACCATTACCCTTTATGGCTGAGTGGGTGGATAATTTACAAGGAAAGATAGTCAGCTTCAGTTGGACTTCAAAAGGGCCATGTATAGCATGGAAGAAACTAAGGAGAATAAAAGAGAAAGGTGGTCTAGCCCTTCCAGATCTTTGATACTATGCGTGGACGTTTTTGCTGAAAAATGGGAAAATGCTGCTGGACAGACCTCTCAGCTCAGAAATAGGCAGAATGTTCAGTGCTAGGCTAAAAGATATAAAAGGAGGGGATTCTGGTTTTATGCATACATTTGCAGATCCTAGGCACTTCAAGAAGGTGAGATTGAAAGTACTGCAATAAATGGCGGAATTATGGTACTGCATTAAGAAAAGCACAAAACTAGCCTATTTCAGCAATCTTGCTCCTATTTGGGACTCCCCAGGGTCCTCAGAATGGTCCAAGGACAAACTGGCGATGCTACTAAAAGAAGCTGGCATTCAGAGATGGGAGCATTTAGTTAGTGACGGAAAACTTATAACTTGGGAGGTGTGCCGGGAGTTTACCGACAACAGAGTCTCAAAATATAAGTACCTTCAAATACAAAGTTGGTTTCAGTTTCTCAGCACAAAGATAGGGGATCCAATGAACTGGAGGAAAAACTGACTTTAGATGTACCTAAGGCTAAAGAAATCTCAACATGGGATTGGCTGATGATCAATATTACCGAGGGGACCTTCACATTGCCACAAGAGCTGTGGGAAAAACACTTGCCGGAGCTCCAGTTGGAAAGTTTATGGCAAGTAACATTGAGTCTGCTTTACAGTGTGGTCAAGCCTACCAATTTAAGAAGAAATCCTCTTTTTTCACTCCATAGGGCATATTGGGCGCCACTCAGGTTGTCAAAGTTTGGGAAAGGTAGAGTGGTAGCCTGTGCGAAATGCGGGCTAAGTAAAGCATATGTTTGCGGAATGCCTAGGAGTGCAAATATTTTGGGAAGACGTGAGTAAGGCTTTATCCGACATTCTTACCATACAAATTCAGGTAAGCCTATCTCTTGTCTTTTTTGGGATATTAGATGTGCAAACAGCAGTTAATAGAGACCAGACAAAATTATTCTTTTATTCAATGTTATTGGCACGTAGGGAGATCTGTAAAAAGTGGGTAAGTGATCACCCACCTTTGTTTAAGGATTGGCTACAATCCTCAAAATACTTTGTAAGATTAGATGTAGTGGACCTGGGAAAAGAAAGATATACATTTTGGCTACCTTTGATGAGATGGTTGGAAGTAGAGGGTTAGGAGATAGAAGATATGTCCCATGATTACGCCCATATGCCTCACGATGCACTTATTTCCGGGTTATCGATTACCATGGTAGAAAAGGAGAGTGCTGGAGTTAATTTGAGGGCTGGATGCCCTCCCCTTCCTAAATAAAAGCAGGAATCACACGTAATAAATTATGGAAGGTGAACCTGAGGAGAATGAGGGAAAAAAAAACACTTGCTTTCAGTCAGCCTGCTGTTGGGCAGAGAGGGTGTCTGAGGAGACAACTCCATCAACTGACCCATCTTTTGGACTGTAAGAGAGGAGGTCAGGGAGAGGTTCACTCTCTGCTTCTTGATCCTCATCAGTAACCATCAGCATGGTTACATCAGCCCTGTCACAGAAAGGTTTGAGGGGGTTCACATGGATCACCCTCTTGGGGGTTCTGCTAGTGCCCAGGTCTACCAAGTAGGTGACGTCACTTTTCTTTTCTAGTAAGGACCATTCCATTTGTCTTGGAGGACCCTCTGTACCACATGCTCCAAAACCCACACCTTTTGCCCTGGTTGGAACTCCACCAGTGCAGCCTTTTGGTCATATCAGAACTTCTGGAGCTCTTGGCTGACTTCGAGTTTTGGATGCTTTCTCCATGCACTCTGCCATTCTGGAATGTGGGCCTAGTACATATTCCACAATATCTTGCTTAGGTTCTTGGAGAGGCTTCTTCCAACCTTCCTTTACAAGACAAAGTGGTCCCCTGACAGGATGGCCAAACAGAAGTTCAAAAGGGGAAACCCTACTTTCTTCTGAGTCACCTCTCTGTAGGTGAAAATCAGGCAAGGCAAAAGGACATCCCATCTCCTTTTGAGTTTTTGAGGGAGTCCCATGATCATGCCTTTAAATGTCTTGTTGAACCTTTCAACAAGGCCATTTGTTTGTGGATGATAAGGTGTAGTGAACTCATAGGTCACTTCACACTCCTTTCACATGTGTTTCAGGTATGCAGGCATGAAGTTGGAACCTCTGTCTGATACCACCTCCTTAGGAAACTCTACCCTGGTAAAGATACCAATGAGGGCTTTGGCTACTGCAGGGGCTGTAGTAGTCCTAAGGGGAATTGCCTCAGGATACCTGGTAGCATGATCCACTACTACCAGTTTATATTTGTTTCCTGATGCTGTGGGTGGTTCAAGTGGACCCACTACATCCACACCTACTCTCTTCAAAGGAAACCCCAACCACTGGTAGTAGAATTAGGGGGGACTTTGGGGGACCACCTGTCTTGTCACTGACTTGACAGGTGACACAGAAGCTGCAAAACTCCTATACTTTCTGGGACATGTTTGGCCAGTAGAAGTGGTTTACTACCTACTCCAAGCTTTAGTCTGGCAAAGATGCCCAGCTGGGGGATGTCATGGGCCAATGTGAGGAGAAGTTCTCTGAACTGCTGAGCCACTACCACTCACCTAGTGGTACTAGGTTTGGGGTGTCTGGCTTCAATGTACAGGAGTCCCTCCTCCCAATTGGTACTGTGAGAGCCACTGACATCTAATTTTTCCTGTGCAGCAACTTGCTGTCACAGGCTTTCAAGAGTTGGGCATGTCCTCTGTCCAAGGCACAGTTGTTCCCTAGAGGGTCCCCCTGGGCCCAGAAGCACAACCTAGTAAGGTTCACGTTCCATGGTCTCAGTTCCCTCTGGGGTTGACAAGTTTTCTCCCTGAGGAGAGGGGTCCTGAGCTTTTTGCTTGCCTTTCCTCTTGGAAGGTTGGGCCATTTTTCCAGACTCCAACACTTCTTTTCCACCCTGTGCTTGGCACTGTGCCCTTGTTTTTACACACACCAATTCATGGATTCCCATCATGGTGGTATGTGTTTTCAGTTCTACCTCAGCCCATGCTGAGATGTCCATATCATTCCCTAGCAGACATGCAACTGGGATCTTGGAAGAAACCACTACCAGTTTCAGGCCAGGAACCCCTCCCAAATCGGATGACAACATAGCCATGGGATGGACTATGGTGACATTATCAGCGTTGGTGACTGGATAGGTTTTTCCATCCAGATATTATCCTGGGGAAAACAGTGGTTCTTTCACCATGGTGACACCAGCACCTGTGTCGTTCAGGACTTCTACTCTAGTCCCATTAATGAAGGGTTGCTGCTGGAATTTTGTCATATTAGGGGGCCAGACAGCAAGAGTGGCCAAATATACCTCACCCTCAGAAACTAAAATAGCTTCAATGTGAACCCTGATTTGCTCTGGGAACACTATTGATCCCACCTGGAGACTTGCCACACCAGTGCTAACTGGAGGAGGACTAGGGGCATTCTTTCTGGGACAGGGAGAGTCTCCAGCTTTGTGTCCCAACTTCTTACAGTTGTAGCACCAGGCCTTCGGGGGATCAAAACTTTTACTTTTGTACCCACTGCTGGGTTGGGAAGAGTTCTGGGGCCCACCCTCCTGTGCACGTTTTTGGGGGGCCTTTAGAAGACTCTTGATTTTTATCTTTAGGATGATCACCCACTTTCCCCTGGGGAGGGCTTGTAACCCCTTTCTTTTGGTCACCCCCAGTGCTAGTCTTGGTCACCCTAGTCTTGACCCAGTGGTCTGCCTTATTTCCAAATTCTGAGGGAGAAATTGGACCTAGGGCTACCAGATACTGATGCCATTTTTCATTAATGCAATTACTTAAAATGTGTTCTATTATAAACAGATTATGAAATCCAACATAGTCATGCACCTCACTTCCAGTTAACCAACCATCTAGTGTTTTTACTGAGTAGTCTATGAAGTCAACCCAGGACTGACTCGAGGTTTTGAGACCCCCTGAATCTAATTCTATATTCCTCACTGGTGAGTCCAAAGCCCTCAATCAGGATACCCTTCATGAGGTCATATGATGCAGCATCTTCCCCAGTAAGGGTCAGGAGTCTGTCCCTGCAATCACCAGTGAACAGTTCCCAAATCAATGCTCCCCTGTGTGACTT